>CM055117.1:511598567-512871681 GCA_029206835.1 Rana muscosa
GGAGGTGCTCTGTACAAAGAATGTGTACAGAACACCCCCCTGAAACACAATTTTCTGCTTGTATGACTGGCTCACTGATTTTCCCAGAAGTCTGCACCAAGATAAAAGCCAGATTTTGGCATCCACTGTGATAAATATTTAATTTTTGATAAGATACTCCCAATAGGGAATTACGTCTAAAGGGATGCAGACCCTGTCACTTTCCTCAGAGTCCTGCAGGTGTAGCAGCTGGTTGATAATTATGAAACCATTCCCATTAGACTCCTATTCCCATTAGACTCACTCAGCACATGGGCTGGTTACTGGTATGTAGGAGCACTTCAGATCTAGATCTAATTTTCGGACTAGAGCCTCCTTGAATGTGACAGTAAAGTGACATGTCTTGCCAGCTACATTAATGGTGCATTCACAATCGGAGGAGACTGCAGCAGGTTGACCTTTTTCCGGGTATGCAGTTTTGACAGCCTGTTTATAAGGGCATTTTTCTCTGACCCCTTCAATTCCTTCCTGGATTAACTCCTCCAGTTCAGTGAAGGAAATTAGTGCTTTCTAACTTTGTGGAGAGTTTCATCCACTTCACCCCAGGCAATTGCTTCCTTAACTGCCCTTGCAAAAAAAAAAATCTCTATTGGGCGATCTTCAAAGCTTGTGGCCCCTTTAATGCTTTCTTCCCATGGCAAGCTTTCCAATTTGGACACCACCTACTGGCTCTGGTTGGAAGTGCTAGGCAATTCATGCATTGTAGCTTGTCAAGCAATGACTTTCCACCACAAATGCAGAAACCATTAGGGCTGGTAACTAGTGATGAGCCGAACACCCCCGAGTTCGGTTCGCACCAGAACCCGCGAACGGACCGAAAGTTCGTACGAACATTAGAACCCTATTAAATACAATGGATGCGAACGTTCAAATTCTAAAGTGCTAATTATAACGACTATTATGCATGTTATTGTCCTAAAAAGGGTTTGGGAACCCGGGTTCTGCACCAGGGGACATGTATCAATGCAAAAAGAAGTTTTAAAAACTGTCGTTTTTCGGGAGCAGTCATTTTAATGATGCATAAAGTGAAAAAAAAAGTCAAATATTCCTTTAAATATCGTACCTGGGGGGTGTCTAAAGTATGCCTGTGAAGTGCCACGTGTTTCCCGTGTTTAGAACTGTCCCTGCACAAAATGACACTTCTAAAGGAAAAAAAAGCCATTTAAAACTGCTTGCGGCTTTAATGTAATGTCTGGTCCCGGTAATATGGATGAAAATCTTTAAGAAAAATGGCATAGCTACCCCATGACCCCCCCCCCCACCCCAGCCCATTACCAGCCCCTTTGGGTCTTGTATGGATATTAAGGGGAACCCCGCACATAAAATAAAAAAGGCCCTATATACTCTGAACAGCCGTATACAGGCGGTGCATACAAGACAGGGACTGTAGGTTTGTTCTTATGTAGAATCTGTTTGTAATTTTGAACAGGTACATTGTTTAAGTGTAGCTCCAGCCCAAAAATCTATTTTTAAACTTTTTGGAAAACATAGGTAAGGGTTATCACCCCTGTAACATTTGTTTTGCTGTCTGTGCCCCTGTTCAGAACATTTCACCTCACTTTCCGTCCCAATGACAACTGTTTTTGAAATGTGGTGTTTTTCTTGAAACAAGGATTGGTGATAAAGCATCAGTACAGAGGAGACACCTTTCTCCCATATTAATTCTTACAGGAGAGAATTTTCCTTCCTAGGGGTAGATTTCCTCTCACTTCCTGTTGTCTTCTTGCGTTTGCAAGTAGGAGTCGTTTGTAAGTTGGATGTTTGAAAGTAGGGACCTGCCGTATATACTCTGCAGAAATAGGCCCCTTAGTTGTTGGTGTTGGCACAACACTGTAAGCACTCACAGTTACTCTTGGTTGGTGCTGGAACGCCCTGCTGTCAACTATTATATCAGGAATTGTAATTACATATAATTGTTGAACAGTGGTAGTAAAAATTGGGCCTTTGATGGTGATGCTGGTGCCACAACACTGTAAGCCCTGACAGTTACTCTTGGTGGGTGCAGCAATGGGCCCTGCTGTGAATTATTAGATCAAGAATTGTAATTGCATGCCCCTGTTGAACAGGGGCTGAAAAATTGGGCCTTTCGTGGTGGTGGTGGTGGTGGTGGTGTTGCCACAACACTGTAAGCCCTCAGAGTTACTCTTGGTGGGTGCAGGAATGGGCCCTGCTGTGAATTATTAGATCAAGAATTGTAATTACATGCCCCTTTTGAACAGGGGCTGAAAAATTGGGCCTTTCGTGGTGGTGGTGGTGGTGGCGTTGCCACAACACTGTAAGCCCTCAGAGTTACTCTTGGTGGGTGCAGCAATGGGCCCTGCTGTGAATTATTAGATCAAGAATTGTAATTACATGCCCCTGTTGAACAGGGGCTGAAAAATTGGGCCTTAGGCACTGGTGGCACAACACTGCAACCCCTCACAGATACTGTACTTGGAGCACAGCAATGAGCCCTGTTGCAAAGTATTGCTTCAAAAATTTTAATTACACGCCCCTGTTAAACAGGGGCTGAAAAATTGGGCCTTAGGCACTGGTGGCACAACACTGCAACCCCTCACAGATACTGTACTTGGAGCACAGCAATGAGCCCTGTTGCAAAGTATTGCTTCAAAAATTGTAATTACACGCCCCTGTTAAACAGGGGCTGAAAAATTGGGCGTTAGGCACTGGTGGCGGCACCCATAAACAAAAATGATCTTCCAAGCTATCATCATCAATCGTATCATTGAGGACTCGGAGGAGGAGGATAGCCAGTCAACATAACAGCACAGGCACTCAGCATCAGCATCAGTCTTGAAGGGATGTGACATGTTAAAATCAATTAGTCTGTTATATCAGCATCAGGTGTGTGGTAGCTGGTGGTGATCCAAGACTGGTTCATCTTGATGAAAGTCAGTCGATCAACCGAGTCGGTGGACAGGCGCACCCTGTGATCCGTGACAAATCCTCCAGCAGCACTGAATGTGCGTTCCGAAAGAACGCTGGATGCAGGACAGGCCAGTAGCTCAATTGCATACTGTGCAAGCTCTGGCCAGTGATCCATCCTCAAGACCCAGTAAGCCAGAGGATTTTCGGTGGGGAAGGTGTCCAAGTCTGACCTTGCCCCTAGATATTCCTGCACCATGTTTATCAGACGCTGGCGATGGTTGCTGGAACCGATCATACTTTGGGGCTGCGGACTAAAGAATTGTCTGAACGCATCGGTCAGACGGCCACCTTCCCCACCGCTCCTTCTTTGACTGGCCGAAGCCTCAGCAACTCGTTGTCCAGGACCAGGAGTTTGTAACCTCCCAGTCTCTGGGAACGCGTTGCACAGACCTTTCTGCAAGGCCTCCCGGAGTTGTCTCATCCTCTGCTCCCTCTGCGACGGTAACATAAGGTCCGCAACCTTACCCTTGTACCGTGGATCAAGGAGAGTGGCCAGCCAGTAATGGTCCCTCTCCTTGATCCGAAGAATACGAGGATCCTTCCGCAGACTTTGCAGGATCAGGGAGGCCATGCAGCGTAGGTTAGCTGAGGCATTCGGTCCGGAGTCCTCTGGGTCACTAAGGACGACATGATCCGCAGCCACCTCCTCCCAGCCACGTACAAGTCCACGGGTTTCTTGGGACTGTAAATCATCCCTAAAAGACTGCTGCTGTTGATGCTGCTGAGTGCCAGGCTCCACCTCCATGCTGACACAATCCTCCTCCTCCTCCTCCTCCTCGTCCTCTTCCTGTGCGATGGGTGGGACAGAAGGAACACTGTCTGGGTAAAGGGGGCCTTGAGAGGCAAGGAAGTCCTCCTCTTCCTGCCTCAAGTGCCCTGTCCATTATTCCACGCAGCGTGTGCTCCAACAGGTGGACAAGAGGTACAGTGTCACTGATGCATGCACTGTCACTGCTCACCATCCTCGTGGCCTCCTCAAATGGTGCCAGGACAGTGCATGCATCCCTGATCATGCCCGACTGGCGTGGAGAAAAAAAACCAAGCTCCCCTGACCCTGTCCTGGTGCCGTAGTCGCACAGGTACTCATTGATGGCCCTCTGCTGCGTGTGCAGCCGCTGCAGCATGGCCAACGTTGAGTTCCACCTGGTGGGCATGTCACATATAAGGCGGTTCTTGGGCAGGTTCAACTCCTTTTGCAGCTCAGCCAGGCGAGCACTGGCATTATAAGATCTGCGGAAATGCACACAGACTTTCCTGGCCTGCCTCAGGACATCCTGTAAGCCCGGGTACCTGCCCAACAACCGCTGCACCACCAGGTTAAGGACGTGAGCCACACAGGGCACATGGGTCAGTTGTCCCTGTCGGAGGGCGGAGAGGAGGTTGGTGCCATTGTCGCAAACCACCATTCCTGGCTTAAGCTGGCGTGGCGTCAACCACCTCTCGGCCTGGCCCTGCAGAGCAGACACGACCTCTGCCCCAGTGTGGCTTCTGTCCCCCAAACACACCAGCGCAAGCACGGCATGGCATCTTTTTGCCTGCGTACTTGCGTAGCCCCTTGAACGCCTACGGAGCACCGCTGGTTCAGAGGACAAAGCACAGGAAGAGGCCATGGAGGAAGAAGAAGAGGAGGGGGTGGAGGAGAGAGGTGTGTCACAACCAGTAGTAGCATTTTGGAGGCGTGGCGGTGGAACAACCTCCAACACTACTGCACCTTGTCCTGCATCCTTCCCAGCTGCCAAAAGAGTGACCCAATGGGCCGTGAAAGAAAGGTAACGTCCCTGTCCATGCCTGCTGGACCATGAGTCAGCGGTAATATGCACCTTACCGCTGACCGCCCTGTCCAGCGAGGCCAAGACATTGCCTTCCACATGCCGGTAGAGAGCCGGAATAGCCTTCCGTGAGAAAAAGTGGCATTTGGGAACCTGCCACTGAGGAACCGCACATTGCACAAACTCACGGAAGGGGGCCGAGTCTACCAACTGAAAAGGCAGCAGTTGAAGCGCTAGCAATTTAGCCAAGCTAGCATTCAACCGCTGGGCATGTGGATGGCTGGGAGTGAACTTCTTTCGACGGTCCAGCAGCTGGGACAGGGAAATTTGCCTGCTAGAATCGGACGTCGGTGTACTGCTAGCAGAGTGGCCGCAAGTACTTGGCTGTGACACACCTAATTCTACACCTTCATTCCTCTCAGTGCATGTTTCAGAGAGGACTGAAGTTATAGTGGGGTTGGAGATCCCAGCTGATGCGGTGCAAGGAGAAGTCCGCTTTGTTCTTTGGTGTGGGTCTTTGAGGTAGGCTTGCCAACGAGCTGCATGGCAGGTCAACATATGTCTGGTCAGGCATGTGGTACCCAAGCGGCTGATGTTTTGGCCACGCGATATACACTTGAGACATATGTTGCAAACAGCAGCTGTGCGATCTGATGCACTAGCCTCAAAAAAGGCCCACACCAAAGAACTTTTTGAATGACGGGCAGAGGCAGCGCCCTGCACAGGCGGAGCTCTGCGGTGTGATTCCGTCGGTGTACTGCCCTTACGCTGGCCACCAAAGGGCATCCTGCCTCGTTGGAGATGTGCCTCCTCCTCATCCTCCTCCTCCTCCTCTCTCCTATTAGGCACCCACGTGGAGTCAGTGACCTCATCATCCCCTCCCTCCTCATCACTGGAGCCAATCTGGCAGTATGCTGCAGCTGCTGGAACATGACTGCCAGATTGGTGTCCTTCTTGAGCATCCCCTCTGTCTGCTCTCACGCTACTGCCTTCCTCTAGCTGGGTTTCATCATCAGACCCTTCGAAACGCTGGGCATCCTCCTGGAGCATGTACCCAACACTGTGCTCAAACAGTTCGGGGGACTCCTCAGGAGGAGGACATGGTGGGTCTAGGGAAGGAGTGACTGATGATGAGTCTGACATTGATACCAGGGAAGAGGACGCTTTGGCAGCTGCTTTGCCAGTACCCTGAGCCTGGGTGAGAGAGGATGAGGAGGAGGAGGAGGGCTTGGTCATCCACTCTACCAAGTCTTCGGCATGATGTGGCTCAACATGTCCAGCTGCCGAAAAGAAGGACAAGCGTGTCCCATGGCCATGTGCTGATGACAATGCACCGCGTCCACGACCAGCACTGTTGCCCCCAGACACAGAGCCTGCTTGCCCTCTTTTATTGCCTCCTGACTGTCTGCCTCTCCTTGTTTGCCTTCCAGACATTCTAATGGATGGCCTGCAGGGAGATGTGAAAAAAAGCAATAAGGGCTACCTTCAGGTGTCCTTCTCTGTCCCTTTACTTAAGGATTTCTAAATATGGTTGAGCATGATTGCTTTCGCACAGAATAGCACAATGACAATTTCCCTGACTGTCCAAAAAACAAGGATTTCAAAGATGGTTGATGAGGAATGCTTTAGCACAGTATAGCACAATGAGAATTTCCCTCACTGTCCTTCCCTGTCCCTACAAACAAGGTTTAGCACAGTAAAACACACTGACACTCTCCCTACCTATAGTTTTCTGTCCCTATAAAAGTTTTTTTTTTTAAAGATGGTTGATGAGGAATGCTTTAGCACAGTATAGCACAATGAGAATTTCCCTCACTGTCCTTCCCTGTCCCTACAAACAAGGTTTAGCACAGTAAAACACACTGACACTCTCCCTACCTATAGTTTTCTGTCCCTATAAAAATTTTTTTTTTTAAAGATGGTTGATGAGGAATGCTTTAGCACAGTATAGCACAATGAGAATTTCCCTCACTGTCCTTCCCTGTCCCTACAAACAAGGTTTAGCACAGTAAAACACACTGACACTCTCCCTACCTATAGTTTTCTGTCCCTATAAAAAATTTTTTTTAAAGATGGTTGATGAGGAATGCTTTAGCACAGTATAGCACAATGAGAATTTCCCTCACTGTCCTTCCCTGTCCCTACAAACAAGGTTTAGCACAGTAAAACACACTGACACTCTCCCTACCTATAGTTTTCTGTCCCTATAATTTTTTTTTTTTAAAGATGGTTGATGAGGAATGCTTTAGCACAGTATAGCACAATGAGAATTTCCCTCACTGTCCTTCCCTGTCCCTACAAACAAGGTTTAGCACAGTAAAACAGACTGACACTCTCCCTACCTATCCTTCTCTTTCCCTAAACTAAAGGAATCCAGGTTAAGCAAGAAAAAAAAAATGTCACTGTCCCTGCCTATGCTTCTCTTTCCCTGCTCCGGAACACACTACACTAGGCCGCCGTGCTGGCGGCCTTTTATAGTGTGGGGCGTGTACTAAACACCCTCAGCAATAATTGGCCACAGGCATCCTGCCTGTGGCCAATCATTGCTCTCCTCGCTGCCGGCGCTGTGATTGGCCAAGCATGCGGGGTCACAGTGCATGTTTGGCCAATCACAGCGCCTGGATGACACTGCGATGGCGTAGTGCATTGTGGGCCGCGAATTAGGCGCGAACGGCCAAAATCGTTCGTTGTTCGGCGAACGATCGAACAGCCGATGTTCGAGTCGAACGTATGTTCGACTCGAACACCGAGCTCATCCCTACTGGTAACCTGTGGTGTTTTGTAAATGGGGAGCAAACATAATCAGAGGTGAGATGATGACATTGATCAATGTAGCCTGTATGTCTGCGCTGGAATGGTGACTGTTCTGGCTTTTAGCAGGCTCTCTACATCTTGAGGTCCTTGCAGGGCTGTATAGTGCTTGTTCCAGGCAGATTTGACATGCTAGCTTGGCAGGTAATGACTTTCCACCACAAATGCAGCCACTATTAGGGCTGATAACTTGTGATGTTTGTAAACGGGGAGCAATAATAATGAGGGGTGCGTTGATGAGCTTAATCAACATTGCCTGGATGTCTGTTCTTAGATGGTGACTTGTCTTGACCATCAGAAGGCTCCCTCCATCTTGTGGTCCTTACAGGATATAGGCTCTCTTTTTCTCAATCTTCACTTCTTACCAATCCCTATACCTTAAAAGCAATGCGTGGTCTGACTGGACAGTGTTTCCCATAGATACAGAGAAAGATAGCAGACTGAAATGAGAAACAGCATAACGCTAAGTCTCCACTATTGCGATCTGAAAGTCGCATGATTTTGCCGCAAATTTGATGCGACTTGAAGCCATGCCTGTGTATTCTTGAGGTCTATGGACACAGATATGAACGTTACTCATTGGAAATCATGGGGTACGGCTTGTCATGCCACTTTGCAGTGACAAGTCGCACTAGTGGAAACTGAGCCCAACACAGTGATCCCAGAGCAAGCCTTGAGAAGGAGATAGGAAGAGCCCAGATGAATTCCATAAAGACCACAATGATCCTAGAGCAACACTGAGAAGGAGATAGGAAAAACCCAGATTAATGCCATAAAAAGGGAAAACATACCTGTAAACAATGACCACATAAGCATCCAGCATGCATGCATCTCCACCATGAAACCATTTAGAACTCACATTTGCCATTAGTGATGATATCAGTGCCTGAACATGATCAGATCACCATCCTGAAAAAGCTCTAGCCAGGAAACACAGAGGCCACATCACTTCCTGCTTCTCATGCTCAGAGTGTACTTGCACTGCTGCAGCCATCTTGGGAATGGCATAACACAGAAAAAAGAAGTAAAAAGCATATGAAAAGCAAAAGGAAATGCTGTCACTTACGCCAAAGCTTGTTTAAAGCTTTCTTCTAGAAGCCTGCACCACCAGAATGGGGCTCAAACCATCTAGCTCATTTAGAGACTGTAGAGGAAGGACTTCCACCCAGGAGAGGCTGAAATATGCCCCCCAGACCACCAGAATGGGGCTCCAACCATATAGCTCATTTAGAGGCTGTACAGGAAGGACTTCCACCCAGGAAAGGCTGAACCTGGCTGGGGCGACAAAGGGTAAGGGATACCTCACGATTCCAGTCCTGATCAGGTGAGGAAAAAAAGGAGAATACCTGGGCGGGGGCCCTCTATGGGCTTAATAGCTACGCGGTCCTATCAGGTTGTGGGGGGGCGGAGCCACAACCCAAAGGTGTATGCTGCCATGATGCAACAGGAAATACATTTATAAGCAGGGAACCAACTCCTGTACTACACAAAGTTGGTCTCATGATTTTTCTGCTATGCTGCCTCACATCTGACGAACCTTGAAGAAAAAGCCCATTAGCATGTTTAAGATATGTTGATAATAGTTTTTCCACTTCATCTACAAATAGGCAACATGGTCAGCAACAACATCCTGCATAGTTTTGCTACTCTGCAACCCATGAATGTGACTTGTTTTGCTCATGTACTGCTTGGTGGTGCAGAAATCCCTTAAAACATATTTTACCACAGGTTTATTTGCTCCCACTTGATAGGGTTCCACCCTGTATACCCTTGTTTCTTAATACAGGAGCAGCTCTGCCTTCTTCAGTGTCAATTTGCACTTGCAGAAGAGGTTTTGCTATGTCAATGAACAATACATAAACGATTAAAATTGTGCATAGATTGTCAGATAAGGTAACCCCCAAATGTTAAAGAAAAAAAAATGTAAAAACTGTTCCCGTTTCACCTTCTACAAACACTTAGGTAATTCTTATCACCCTTAATTAGCTCCTTCCTCCCTTTCTACCTCTCTAATAGGGATGTACTTCGAGTTCGAGTCAAACCCATGTTCCACTCGAACATCGGCTGCACTATGACCCGCATGCTTGGCCAATCACAACGCCGTAGGTACAGAGAGCCGTAATTGGCCAAAGGTGAGTCAGTTAGCTGCAGTTACAGTGTGTAGAGGATATATATGCACCCTAGGTGTTGTATATATATTTACACACTGTATTGAGTTTAGCTAGATCCGTTCCTGTTATTCTCTATACTGACAGGCAGGCAGGTGATTGTGCTAGCTACAGTGTTTCACTTAGTGTACTGTGTCCTTTGCACAGTGTGCACCAAATGCTTACCTGAATACAATTGCTGGTGTTCTGATACAAATACAGGCAGGGAGCTGCAGTATTTTGCTTTAGTGTCCTTTGCACAGTGTGCACCAAAAGCTTACCTGAATACAATTGCTGGTGTTCTGATACAAATACAGGCAGGGAGCTGCAGTATTTAGCTTTAGTGTCCTTTGCACAGTGTGCACCTAAAGCTTACCTCAATACAATTGCTGGTGTTCTGATACAAATACAGGCAGGGAGCTGCAGTATTTTGCTTTAGTGTCCTTTGCACAGTGTGCACCAAAAGCTTACCTGAATACAATTGCTGGTGTTCTGATACAAATACAGGCAGGGAGCTACAGTATTTTACTTTAGTGTCCTTTGCACAATGTGCACCTAAAGCTTACCTAAATACAATTGCTGGTGTTCTGATACAAATACAGGCAGGGAGCTTCAGTATTTTGCTTTAGTGTCCCTTGCACAGTGTGCACCTAAAGCTTACCTCAATACAATTGCTGGTGTTCTGATAAAAATACATGCAGGGAGCTGCAGTGTTTTGCTTTAGTGTCCTTTGCACAGTGTGCACCTAAAGCTTACCTCAATACAATTGCTGGTGTTCTAATACTAATACCACAGGCAGGGAGTTCAAAATTACAAACATATTCTACGTAACAACAAACCTACAGTCCCTGTCTTGTTTGCACCGCCTGTATACTGCTGTTCAGAGTATATAGGGCCTTTTTTACTTTGGGTGCGGGATTCCCCTTAATATCCATACAAGACCCAAAGGGGCTGGTAATGGGCTGGGGGGGGGGGGGTAACCATGCCATTTTTCTCAATGATTTTCATCCATATTGCCGGGACCAGACATTACATTAAAGCCGCAAGCAGTTTTAAATGACTTTTTTTCCTTTAGAAATGTCATTTTGTGCAGGGACAGTTCTAAACACGGGAAACACGTGCCACTTCACAGGCATACTATAGGCACCCCCCAAGTACAATATTTAAAGGAATATTTCACATTTTTTTCCACTTTATGCATCATTAAAATCACTGCTCCCGAAAAAACTGATGTTTTTAAAACCTTTTTTTGCATTGATACATGTACCCTGGGGCAGGACCCTGTTTAGGACAATAACTTACATATTAGCCTTCATAATTAGCACTTTTGATTTTGAACGTTTGAGTCCCATAGACTTTAATAGGGTTCTAAAGTTCGCGCAAACTTTCGGTCCGTTCGCAGGTTCTGGTGCAAACCGAACTGAGGGGTGTTCGGCTCACCCCAACTCTCTAATATTTCAGGCTTGGTTCAAACCTATGTGTGTGGATGCGGGTGTGGGAATCGCCCACAACCATCCACAGTGAAAACACGTTGCTGAGGCACCCACACATGTAAAATTGCAGTGTGCGAATGGGTGCAATGACTATGTAATTTCCCTGTGGGCTGCATTTTGAATTAGGTACATGCGCCTGTTTCTACGGAAGATGCAGGCACAGCAGCCCACTGAAATGAATGGGCTGCCATGCCGCGTAAGCGCAGCCCACAGAAACCCATAGATGTGATCCAAGGTTAACCACTTAACGACCGCTCACTGTATATATACGTCGGCAGAATGGCACCGACAGGCACAATCACGTAGAGTGTACGTGATCGCCTTTGTACAGTTGGGGGGTCCGATCGGACCCCCCTCCTATACAGTGAGCGGCCGTTAATCGTTGGGGAGCGATCAGAGATGAGGGGGTGACCATTCGATTTCGGCCACCCCCTCGCGATCGCTCCCGGCCAATGAAAATGCTTCCTCCGCTATGTGATGTAAACACAGGCAGGAGGAAGTGATGTCATCTCCCTCGCGGCGGTCTTTTCGATTCCGGCGCTGAGGAGAGAGGAAGCAGGTTAGTGCACCAACAGTCCACTGACACATAGGTACATATAGGCACACATTTCACCCCCCAGTCACCCCCAGATCACCCCCCAGGTCACCCCCCAGCCCCCAATCACAGTGTCACTGATTGCAGTGATCATTTATTTTACTGATCACTGCATTTAGTGTCATCTGTGATAGTAAAAAGTTGCAGGGCAGTTAGGTTTAGGCCCCTTTAGGTCCAGGGTAGCCCCCTAACCCCCCCTAATAAAGGTTTAACCCCTTGATCGCCCCCCAGGTAACCCTTTCACCCCCTAACGCCAGCGTCACTAAGCGATCGTATTTTCGATCGCTGTATTTAGTGCCGGTGGTGCCCTAGATAGCCAGTTATTTATTTTTAGTTTCGCCGCAGGTTTTTAGAGCGTTAGGTACCCCCATATATTATTTTAACCCCCTGATTGCCCCTAGAGTTAACCCTTTCACCAGCGATCACCGTATAAGCGTCACTGGTGACACTGGTTACCCAGTTAGTTATTTAGTTATTTAGGTAACCCGTCAGGTTTTTATATAGCGTCGGGTACCCCCATATTTAACCTAATAAAGGTTTTAACCCCCTGATTGCCCCTAGTTAACCCTTTCACCAGTGATCACCATATAAAGGTTACGGGTGACACTGGTTGGTTAGTTTGCTTTTTATAGCATCAGGGCACCCGCCGTATATAACCCAATAAAGGTTTAACCCCCTGATCGCCCGGCGGGTGAGATCAATTTAGGTTTTAGCGCCAGAGAGGGTCTGCGTTGCCCCAGGCAATGTTAGGTTAGTGCCAGTAACGCTAACACCCACGCGCAAAGCATACACCTCCCTTAGTGGTATAGTATCTGATCAGATCTATACTAGCGTCCCCAGCGGTTTAGGGTTCCCAAAAACGCAGTGTTAGCGTGATCAGCCCAGATACCTGCTAGCACCTGCGTTTAGCCCCTCCGCCCAGCCCAGCCCAGCCCACCCAAGTGCAGTATCGATCGATCACTGTCACTTACCAAACACAAAACACATAACTGCAGCGTTCGCAGAGACAGTCCTGATCCCTGCGACCGCTAACAGTTTTTTTTGTAGCGTTTGATATATTTGCTGACGACAGTCGGGTGCTTTTTTTCCTGTGAATCTTACTAGTGTACCCCTAAATTTAGAGCCCAAAATGGCAAGTCGAAGGTACACTAGTAAAGAGGCCTACAAGATTCTGAGCATGACAGATAGTGAAGAGGAAGTCACGTATCTGTCAGATTCAGGCTCAGAATATCTTCCCGTAGAAGACAGTGACGTCAGCGGCCCCACGTCAGATAGCTCTGACGATGAAGTTGAGGTCCCTGCTAAGGTCAGGCGTACCCGATCCCGATCTTCTGAGGTTGTTGAGGAGCAAGACCCGCAGGGCTCTCGTATCATGGAGCAGAGGAGTACTAGCGCCGCTATTCCTTCTGGTGAATTGGCAAGCACCAGCGGCCTAGTACAGCCTGGGCGTACATCCAGCACTGCAGTATCACGTGGTGACGTGGCGAGTCCCATAAGTGCAGTTCAAGCTGGCGAGGTGGCAAGCACAAGTAGTGTCCCGCTGCCACCAATAAGAAGACAAAGGCAGGCCCGTCGTACCCATAGTGCTCTTCCTGCAGAATTCGCCTATCCTGATTGGGTCCCCACCACTTCTGCAGAACCCGTACTTCCCCCATTCACTGCCCAACCCGGTATTCAGGTGGAAACAGCTGATTTTATGCCAATCGATTATTATTCGCTGTTTTTCACGGAAGATCTCTATAGATCTATTGTGGACCAGAGTAATTTATATGCTGGTCAATTCATCTCCGCTAATCCCCAGTTGCCTTCCATTGCCAAAGATTGGAAACCAATTACGGTTTCCGAATTTAAGACCTTTCTGGGCCTTTCCCTCAACATGGGCACACATAAATTCCCGTCATTGCGTGCTTATTGGTCCACGCACCCAATTGACCACATGCCCGTGTTCTCTGCCTCCATGCCCAGGAAACGATACAAGCAGATTTTGCGGTTCATGCACTTCAACGACAATGAACTTTGTCGTCCACGTGGGGACCCTGAATACGACCGGCTCTATAAAATTCAGCCCCTCATAAACCACTTCAACGAACGTTTTGCAGCCTTGTTTATTCCCGATCAAGCTGTCTGCGTTGATGAGTCCCTGATTAAATTTTCTGGCCGCTTGGCTTTCAAGCAGTACCTTCCCAGCAAGCGTGCCAGATACGGGGTCAAGCTCTATAAGTGCTGTGACAGGGCAACAGGCTATGTATGGAGCTTTATGGTTTATGAGGGAAAAGATAGTCAGGTTGAGCCGGTCAACTGCCCGGATTACATAGGGAGCGCTGGCAAGATAGTGTGGAACTTGGTGTCACCCTTATTCGGAAAGGGGTACCACTTGTATGTGGACAATTATTACACGAGCGTGCCACTGTTTAGTCACTTGTTTGATCATCAGATTGGAGCATGTGGCACCGTGCAACCTAATCGCCGGGGCTTTCCCCAGCGGCTTGTAGATGCCCGTCTTAGGCTGGGGGTGAGAGCTTGCGTAAAGTGTAATAACTTGCTCGCTATGAAGTGGAGGGACAATAAGAATGTTTTCCTTCTTACCTCCCTTCATGCAGACACGACAGTCCAAATTCATACGGCGACTGGTGTTGTGGAGAAACCCCTCTGTGTCCACGAATATAACAAAAATATGGGAGGGGTGGACCTCAACGACCAGTTGATGGCGCCGTATCTAATTGACCGTAAGGTGAGACGCTGGTACAAAAAAGTGTCTCTATCCTTAATCCAATTGGCTTTGCTGAAAGCTCATGTGCTATACAGAGCTTCAGGCGGGACTTTATCTCTTCTAAAATTCCAGAATGAGATAGTCACAGAACTCCTGTATCCAGGCGGTTCTGCACCTCACCATCCCCTACCAAATGCAGTAAGCCGGCTGCATGAGAGGCATTATACGCATCTCCTCCCGAGTACCCCTACCCAACGAGCCCCCCAAAAAAGATGTTGTGTCTGTAGCAAGCGCGGATTTAGGCGTGACACCCGTTATTATTGTCCACTCTGTCCTGACAAACCTGGTCTTTGCCTTGGTGAATGTTTTGAACGCTACCACTCAAAAGTGAAGTTTTAGCGTAGGGTACAGCATTTCACAGACTAGGACACACTTACACAGGGTCTCCCAAGATGCCATTACATTTTGAGAGACCCGAACCATTAGAGTTGTTAAAGTTTAAAAAAAAAAGTGTAAAAAAGAAAAAAAAAACATAAAAAACAAAAACACAAAAAAAATATAAAATAAAAAAACCAAAAATAGTTGTCGTTTTATTGTTCTCTCTTGCTCTCTCTATTTTCTCTCTATTGTTCTGCTCTTTTTTACTGTATTCCATTCTGCAATGTTTTATCATGCTTGCTTTTCAGGTATGTAATTTTTTGTTTTCAGGTGCGCCATTCAACTGCAGCGCGGAATTATTTATCTTGACAGCAACAGCGTTTGCTCCCACGATACATAAAGCCATGACTCCAGTGCTGTAGGAGGTGATTTCACCACCACAGTTAAAAAAAAAAGAGCATATATGCCGAAGCATGGGGGCAGCAGGGGCGGAGGAGCGATTTTGCTCCTAATGCCGCGTATATACGGTCGAAATTCCGATGGAGGCTTGCCCGTGGAAAAGTTTGACCATGTGTACGCGGCATAACCTTTTATGCCGCGTATATACGGTCGAAATTCCGACGGAGGCTTGCCCGTGGAAAAGTCCGACCGTGTGTACGCGGCATAACTTTTTTGCGGGAGGATGCCCCCATGCTTCGGCATATATATATTTTAGGCACAGGTTGCGTTAAAAAAATGTTTTATTTTTTACTAGGTTTTGTTTTGGTATTTGCTTTGCAGGTATGGTATGGTAAGGTCTTACTGTTGTACTGTAATGTTACTTTGTTTTAATGTTAACCATCATTTGCTTAGCAGGTACGCCATTCAGTTGCATCACGGATTTATTTATCTTGACAGCAACAGCGTTTGCTCCCACGATACATAAAGCCGTGACTCCAACGCTGTAGGAGGTGATTTCACCACCACAGTTAAAAAAAGAGCATATATGCCGAAGCATGGGGGCAGCAGGGGCGGAGGAGCAATTTTGCTCCTAATGCCGCGTATATACGGTCGAAATTCCGACGGAGGCTTGCCTGTGGAAAAGTTTGACCGTGTGTATGCGGCATAACCTTTTATGCCGCGTACATACGGTCAAAATTCCGATGAAGGCTTGCCCGTGGAAAAGTCCGACCGTGTGTACGCGGCATAACTTTTTTGCGGGAGGATGCCCCCATGCTTCGGCATATATGCCCATCATTAGAAGTGTGTGGATGAAGGGAGGTATTCTAATGGTGGGCATACCCACCGATCAATCTCTTTTTTTCGTTCAGCCAACAGGCTGCATGAAAAAAAAGATTACAATACATGTCCAACAAGGACCAGCAACGTACTGGTATGTTGCTGGACTTTGAATGTTTATACCAGAATGATGCCTGCAGGTTTAGGTATCATCTTGGTATCATTATTTTCAGCCAGTGGCCGGCTTTCATGTAAAAGCAATTCTAGCAGATAATTAGCCTCTAGACTGCTTTTACAAGCAGTGGGAGGGAATGCCCCCCCCGGATATAAACAGCGCCATTGGGAAATTGGGAAAGCATTTTATCACACCGATCTTGGTGTGGTCAGATGCTTTGAGGGCAGAGGAAAGATCTAGGGTCTAACCCCCCATTTTTTTTCAAAAAAAGAGTACCTGTCACTACTTATTGCTATCATAGGGGATATTTACATTCCCTGAGATAACAATAAAAATGATAAAAAAAAAAAAAAATATGGAAGGAACAGTTTAAAAAAAAAAAAAAGCAAAATAAATAATAAAAAAAAAAAAGCACCGCTGTCCCCCCCTGCTCTTGCGCAAAGGCGAACGCAAGCGTCGGTCTAGCGTCATATGTAAACAGCAATTGCATCATGCATGTGAGGTATCACCGTGAAGGTCAGATCGAGGGCAGTAATTTTAGCAGTAGACCTCCTCTGTAAATCTAACGTGGTAACCTGTAAAGGCTTCAACATGCTTTTAAAAATGAATGTAGTTTCTCGCCGCTGCGCATTTGTGCGCAATTTTAAAGCATGTCGTGTTTGGTATCCATGTACTCGGCCTAAGATCATCTTTTTTATTTCATCAAACATTTGGGCAATATAGTGTTTTTTAGTGCATTAAAAATAAAAAAAGTGTGTTTTTCCCCCAAAAAATGCGTTTGAAAAATCGCTGCGCAAATACTGTGTGGAAAAAAAAATGCAACACCCACTATTTTAATCTGTAGGGCCTTTGCTTTAAAAAAAATATATAATGTTTGGGGGTTCAACATAATTTTCTTGCAAAAAAAATAGGATTTTTTACTCACCGTAAAATCCTTTTCTCTGAGTCCATGGACCGACACAGCTTCTCTATTGACAAAGTGGGTATTATCCGTTAATTAGGAGTGACTAGGCAGAAAAACTTGTAAAAAGTGTTGCATCACACCTTCTACAGTACCGCCCAGGGGGCGGACCCTCTGGGTATACCCTCTCAGTCTGCACATCGCAGATCAGTTCGTCAAAAAGCAGTACAAACTTAAAAGGAGGGGTGGGTGCTGTGTCGGTCCATGGACTCAGAGAAAAGGATTTTACGGTGAGTAAAAAATCCTATTTACTCTTTCGTCCATGGACCGACACAGCTTCTCTATTGACAAAGTGGGACGTCCCAAAGCAGTGTCAGAGAAAAAACGAGGGGTGGTAACAGCATAAAAACAAACTTCACCCCAAAACACAAAACAGCACTCCTCCAACGGAGGAGTTGCAACTCTAAACAGCCGCCTGCAAAACCTTGCGGCCGAAAGAGGCATCCGAAGATGCACCTACATCAACTTTGTAGAATTTTGTGAAAGTGTGAGCGGACGACCAAGTCGCCGCTTTACATAGTTGGGAAACAGACGCTTGATGTCGGAAAGCCCAAGAGGCACCTATTGCCCTGGTCGAATGCGCCGTGACAGGAAAGGGGGGCGCCTGACCCTTTAAGGCGTAAGCCTGGATTACTATCTGTCGGATCCACCTAGAGATGGTGGCCGATGAGACTGCTTGGCCCTTCTTGGGACCAGCCACCGAAACAAACAGTGAGTCTGACTTCCGGAACAGGGAAGTAGCAGATATGTATACTCTCAAAGCTCGGACAACGTCCAAGGAATGCAACGCCGACTCCTTAGGATTCGACGGCTGAGGACACAAGGATGGAAGTACAATGTCTTCGTTGAGATGAAAAGCCGAAACGACTTTCGGAAGAAAGGAAGGCTGCGGCCGCAGCACCACCTTATCCTTGTGGAAAATCAAATAGGGAGCCTTGCAGGACAGGGCTGCCAGCTCAGAGACTCGTCTAACTGACGTAACAGCCACCAAAAAGACCACCTTCTGAGAAAGTGTCAACAGGGGAATATCTCTAATATTCTCAAACGGTGCCTTCTGAAGCACCGAGAGGACCAGGTTCAAGTCCCACGGAGGTAACGGGGGGCGGACCGGAGGGGCCACATGTCGAACCCCCTGCACAAATGTACTCACGAGAGAGTGAGTCGCCAGGGGTCGCTGAAAAAAGACAGCCAGGGCAGATATCTGTCCCTTAATCATACTTAGGGCAAGCCTTTGGTCTACCCCATGCTGTAAAAACAGCAGGATTCTGGAAACCAAATAGGTACGCGGATGACATTTCATTTCCTCACACATGGAGATGTAGGCCCTCCAAGTGCGGTGATAGACCTTCCTAGAGGACGGTTTCCGAGCACTTCTCATAGTAGAGATTACTGAGTCTGACAGGCCCCGATCTCTCAGTACCTGGTTCTCAACAGCCATGCCGTTAAAGCCAATTACTGTAAAGAAGGATGGAATATGGGACCTTGCGATAGCAGGTCCTTCCGTAGTGGTAGGCGCCAGGGGACGTCTGCTACCAGACGTACTAGATCGGCGTACCAAGGACGCTGAGGCCAATCTGGAGCGATTAGGATCATTGGAATTCCCTCTGCCTCCACTCTGCGGAGCAGAAGAGGAAGAAGCCTTAAGGGAGGGAAGGCATAGATTAGCCGATACTGACCCCACGATGCTACCAACGCGTCCGTTGCGTCTGCCCATGGGTCTCTTGACCGGGCCACAAACCTCAATACCTTCCGATTGAGTCGGGAAGCCAGAAGATCTACGTCTGGTGTGCCCCATCTTTGGCAGAGGAGTTGGAACACCTCCGGGTGTAAGGACCATTCTCCCTGGTCCAGCATCTGGCGGCTCAGGTAGTCCGCCTGCCAGTTTTCCACACCCGGAATGTACACGGCCGACAGTGCCGGTACGCTCCTCTCTGCCCACTTCAGGATGCGAGCGATCTCCGATGCTGCAGCTGAGCTTCTTGTTCCTCCTTGATGATTGACATATGCCACTGCTGTGGCGTTGTCTGACTGGATCCTGACTGGACGCCCTTGCAGTCTCTGAGACCATTTGAAGAGGCACAGCTTGATCGCCCGGATCTCCAGGACATTGATCGGCAGGAGGGCTTCCTCTGGGGTCCAGCGACCTTGCGCCGACTGGACACCCCAGACTCCCCCCAACCTGTAAGGCTGGCGTCCGTCGTGATCACTATCCAGTAAACCGGAAGAAATTACTTCCCGGCCATTAGAGCCGGTGCTGTCAGCCACCATACCAGGGATCTCATGACTAGGTGGCTCACTCGGATTTGATAATCCAGAGATGAAGGGCATCTGTTCCATCTGGACAGAACTTCCTTCTGTAACAATCGAGTGTGGTATTGAGCATATGGGACCGCCTCGAAGGAGGCTACCATGAGGCCCAACACTCGCATGCAAAAACGGAGTGACGACCAATTCCTGGAAGTCAGCTGCCGTACTGCAGCCCGGAGGGTCTGCAACTTCTCCACAGGGAGGAATACCTTTGCCTCTGAGGAATCCAGAATCAACCCCAGGTACACTAGGCGTTGAGTGGGCACCAATACTGACTTTTGCGTGTTCAGTATCCAACCACAGTCTCGAAGAGTCTGACAGGTAATGGACACGCTTACCTCTAATTCTGAGCTTGAAGGGGCCTTCAGCAGAAGGTCGTCCAAGTAACCTGTGATAGCGATACCCCGCTGTCTTAGAAGTGCCAGAATCGGAGCGAGCACCTTGGTGAACGTCCTGGGTGCTGAGGCAAGGCCAAACGGGAGGGCCACAAACTGGTAGTGGTTCTTCCCGATAGCAAATCGCTATCAAGGAAATAGGAGGTTGTAGAAAACAGGTCTGGTGTGATGTAGCCAACATCCCTAACTGATACAATACAAAAGTTTCCCCTCACAGGGCGGGACTTTATAGGCATGAATTTACATAACCACTAGGGTAGAGTATAAAAATAATTTATTACAAAAGTAGAAAGTATGATTACATAAAATTGTAGGCCAATAAAAAAGACTTGATATATGCAGAAAATACAATCAATGAATCAATAGAATAGATGTTGAATTATGCCCAATGCATCGCATGCCCAGGAGAAAGGATTATACCCTAGACTGCAATGCTAGTGCACAATTATATGAAAATTGGAATAGTAATTATATAGGTCAGATCCTACGCGTTACGGAGATAACTCCTTCTTCAGGGATAATCCGACATATAATTCAGAATTGAAATCTAAAACAGAGAAGAATACAGTTGTCTCATATGATGGCATTCATTAACCACTTAACGACCGCTCACTGTATATATACGTCGGCAGAATGGCACCGACAGGCACAATCACGTAGAGTGTACGTGATTGCCTTTGTACAGTTGGGGGGTCCAATCGGACCCCCCTTCTATACAGTGAGCGGTGGCTAAGTGTCCGGGAGCGTTCCGGGATGAGGGGGCAGCCATTCGTTTCTGGCCACCCCCTCGCGATCGCTCCCGGCGAATGGAAATGCCCCCTCTGTCTGTGTCAGACAGAGGGAGCAGGAGGAAGTGATGTCATCTCTGGTGCGGCGCTCACATATACCGAGCGCCGTACAAGAGAAGATATCAGGTCAGTGCACACAACACTACACTGACACCAGGACACATAGGGACATAAATCGCCCCCCCAGGCCCCCCAGACACCCCAGATTACCCCCCAGATCACCCCCCCAGCCCCCAGTCACAGTGTCACTGATTGCAGTGACCATTTATTTAGTGATCACTGCAATCAGTGACATTTGTGACTGTAAAAGTGTCACCAAAGTTTAGTCTTAGGTCCAGTGTAGCCCCCTAACCCCCCCCTAATAAAGGTTTAACCCCCTGATCACCCCCCAGATAACCCTTTCACCGCCTATCACCACTGTCGCTTAGCGATCATTTTTCTGATCGCTGTCTTAGCGTCAGTGATGCCGATCGGCAGCCAGTAATTTTTTTTAGGTTCGCCGCAGGTTTTTATAGCGTCAGGTACCCCAATATATTATCTAATAAAGGTTTAACCCCGTTGATCGCCCCCCAGGTAACCCTTTCACCCCCTATCACCACTATCACTAAGCGATCGTTTTTCTAAAGGCTGTCTTAGTGTCTGTGATGCAGATCGGTAGCCGGTAATTTTTTTTAGGTTCGCCGCAGGTTTTTATAGCGTCAGGTACCCCAATATATTATCTAATAAAGGTTTAACCCCCTTGATCGCCCCCCAGGTAACCCTTTCACCCCCTATCACCACTGTCGCTAAGCAATTGTTTTTCTAAACGCTGTCTTAGTGTCGGTGATGCAGATCGTAGCCAGTAATTTTTTTTAGGTTCGCCGCATGTTTTTATAGCGTCAGGTACCCCAATATATTATCTAATAAAGGTTTAACCCCCTTGATCGCCCCCCAGGTAACCCTTTCACCCCCTATCACCACTGTCACTAAACGATCGTTTTTCTAAACGCTGTCTTAGTGTCTGTGATGCAGATCGGTAGCCGGTAATTTTTTTTAGGTTCGCCGCAGGTTTTTATAGCGTCAGGTACCCCAATATATTATCTAATAAAGGTTTAACCCCCTTGATCGCCCCCCAGGTAACCCTTTCACCCCCTATCACCACTGTCGCTAAGCAATTGTTTTTCTAAACGCTGTCTTAGTGTCGGTGATGCAGATCGTAGCCAGTAATTTTTTTTAGGTTCGCCGCATGTTTTTATAGCGTCAGGTACCCCAATATATTATCTAATAAAGGTTTAACCCCCTTGATCGCCCCCCAGGTAACCCTTTCACCCCCTATCACCACTGTCACTAAGCGATCGTTTTTCTAAACGCTGTCTTAGTGTCTGTGATGCAGATCGGTAGCCGGTAATTTTTTTTAGGTTCGCCGCAGGTTTTTATAGCGTCAGGTACCCCAATATATTATCTAATAAAGGTTTACCCCCTTGATCGCCCCCCAGGTAACCCTTTCACCCCCTATCACCACTGTCGCTAAGCAATTGTTTTTCTAAACGCTGTCTTAGTGTCGGTGATGCAGATCGTAGCCAGTATTTTTTTTTAGGTTCGCCGCATGTTTTTATAGCGTCAGGTACCCCAATATATTATCTAATAAAGGTTTAACCCCCTTGATCGCCCCCCCCAGGTAACCCTTTCACCCCCATCACCACTGTCGCTAAGCAATCGTTTTTCTAAACGCTGTCTTAGTGTCGGTGATGCAGATCGGTAGCTGGTAATGTTTTTCAGGTTCGCCGCAGGTTTTTATAGCGTCAGGTACCCCCATATATTATCTAATAAAGGTTTTAACCCCCTGATTGCCCCTAGTTAACCCTTTCACCAGTGATCACCATATAAGTGTTACGGGTGACGCTGGTTAGTTAGTTTGCTTTTTATAGTGTCAGGGCACCCGCCGTGTATATAACCCAATAAAGGTTTAACCCCCTGATCGCCTGGCGGGTGATATCAATTAGGTTTTAGCGTCAGAGAGGGTCTGAGTCACACCCCAGGCAGCGTCAGGTTAGTGCCAGTAACGCTAACACCCACGCGTGAAGCATACACCCCCCTTAGTGGTATAGTATCTGAACAGATCAATATCTGATCTGATCAGATCTATACTAGCGTCCGCAGCAGTTTAGGGTTCCCAAAAACGCAGTGTTAGCGGGATCAGCCCAGATACCTGCTAGCACCTGCGTTTTGCCCCTCCGTCCAGCCCAGGCCACCCAAGTGCAGTATCGATCGATCACTGTCACTTACAAAACAAAAACACACATAACTGCAGCGTTCGCAGAGACAGGCCTGATCCCTGCGACTCCAGTGCTGTAGGAGGTGATTTCACCACCACAGTTAAAAAAAAAAAGCAAATATGCCGAAGCATTGGGGCAGCAGGGGCGGAGGAGCGATTTTGCTCCTAATGCCGCGTACATACGGTCAAAATTCCGACGGAGGCTTGCCCGTGGAAAAGTCCGACCATGTGTGTGCGGCATAACTTTTTTGCGGGAGGATGCCCCCATGCTTCGGCATATATAAATGGTGCGTGTATGCCCATCATTGGAAGTGGGTGGATGAAGGGCGGTATTCTAATGGTGGGCATACCCACCGATCAATCTCTTTTTTCGTTCAGCCAACTGGCTGCATGAAATAAAAAGATTACAATACATGTCCAACAAGGACCAGCAACGTACTGGTATGTTGCTGGACTTTGAATGTTTATACCAGAATGATGCCTGCGGGTTTAGGTATCATCTTGGTATCATTCTTTTCAGCCTGCAGCCGGCTTTCATGTAAAAGCAATCCTAGCGGCTAATTAGCCTCTGGACTGCTTTTACAAGCAGTGGGAGGGAATGCCCCCCCCCCGGATATAAAAAGCGCCATTGGGAAATTGGGAAAGCATTTTATCACACCGATCTTGGTGTGGTCAGATGCTTTGAGGGCAGAGGAAAAATCTAGGGTCTAGAAGACCCCAGTTTTTTCAAAAAAAGAGTACCTGTCACTACCTATTGCTATCATAGGGGATATTTACATTCACTGAGATAACAATAAAAATGATAAAAAAAAAAAAATACTTGGAAGGAACAATTTAAAAATAAAATAAAAAATCAAAATTAATAATAAAAAAAAAAAAAAAAAAAAAGCACCCCTGTCCTGCCCTGCTCTTGCCCAATGGCGAACGCAAGCGTCGGTCTGGCGTCATATGTAAACAGCAATTGCACCATGCATGTGAGGTATCACCGCGAAGGTCAGATCGAGGGCAATCATTTTAGCAGTAGACCTCCTCTGTAAATCTACTGGGGTAACCTGTAAAGGCTTTTAAAGGCTTTTAAAAATGTATGTAGTTTGTCGCCAATGCGCGTTTGTGCGAAATTTTAAAGCATGTCGTGTTTGGTATCTATGTACTCGGCCTAAGATCATCTTTTTTATTTCATCAAACACTTGGGCAATATAGTGTGTTTTAGTGCATTAAAATTAAAAAAAGTGTATTTTTTAACCCAAAAAATGCGTTTGAAAAATCGCTGCGCAAATACTGTGTAGAAAAAAAAAATGCAACACCCACCATTTTAATCTGTAGGGCCTTTGCTTTAAAAATATATATATAATGTTTGGGGGTTCAACATAATTTTCTTGCAAAAAAAAAAAATGTTTTCATGTAAACAAAAAGTGTCAAAAAGGGCTTTGTCTTCAAGTGGTTAGAAGAGTGGATGTAAGCTTCCTAATGTTGTGTATAAAATGCCAGAACAGTTCAAAACCCCCCCAAATGACCCCATTTTGGAAAGTAGACACCCCAAGCTATATACTGAGAGGCATGTCGAGTCCATGGAATATTTTATATGTTGACACAAGTTGCGGAAAAACGACAATTTTTTTTTTTTTTTTTGCACAAAGTTGTCACTAAATGATATATTGCTCAAACATGCCATGGGCATATGTGGAATTACACCCCAAAATACATTCTGTTGCTTCTCCTGAGTACGGGGATACCACATGTGTGAGACTTTTTGGGAGCCTAGCCATGTACGTGACCCCAAAAACCAAGCACCGCCTTCAGGCTTTCTAAGGGTGTAAATTTTTGATTTCACTTCTCACTGCCTATCACAGTTTCGGAGGCCATGGAATGACCAGATAGCACAAAACCCCCCCCCCAAATGACCCCATTTTGGAAAGTAGACACCCCAAGCTATTTGCTGAGAGGTATTGTGAGTATTTTGCAGATCTCGCTTTTTGTCACAAAGTTTGAAAATTGAAAAAAAAAAAATATATATATATATATTTTCTTTCTTCATTTTCAAAAACAAATGAGAGCTGTAAAATACTCGCCATTCCTCTCAGCAAATAGCTTGGGGTGTCTATATTCCAAAATGGGGTCATTTGGGGGGGTTTTGTGCGATTTTGGCATTTTATGGCCTTCGAAACTGTGATAGGTAGTGAGGAGTGAAATCAAAAATTTGTGCCTAGAAATCCTGAAGGCGGTGCTTGAATTTCGGGGTCCCGTATGCGGCTAGGCTCCTAAAAAGTCCCACACATGTGGTATCCCCGTACTCAGGAGAAGCAGAAAAATGTATTTTGGGGTGTAATTCCACATATAACCATGGCATGTGTGAGCAATATATCATTTAGTGACAACTTTTTGTAATTTTTTATTTTTTATTTTTTTTTGTCATTATTCAATCACTTGGGACAAAAAAATATATTCAATGGGCTCAACAGGCCTCTCAGCAATTTCCTTGGGGTGTCTACTTTCTAAAATGGGGTAATTTGGGGGGGTTTTGTGCTATTTTGGCATTTTATGGCCTTCGAAACTGTGATAGGTAGTGAGGAGTGAAATCAAAAATTTGCGCCCTTAGAAATCCTGAAGGCGGTGCTTGGTTTCCGGGGTCCCGTACGCGGCTAGGCTCCCAAAAAGTCCCACACATGTGGTATCCCCGTACTCAGGAGAAGCAGCAAAATGTATTTTGGGGTGAAATTCCACATATAACCATGGCATGTGTGAGCAATATATCATTTAGTGACAACTTTTTGTAATTTTTTTTTTTTTTTTTTTAGTCATTATTCAATCACTTGGGACAAAAAAATAAAACATTCAATGGGCTCAACATGCCTCTCAGCAATTTCCTTGGGGTGTCTACTTTCCAAAATGGGGTCATTTTGGGGGGTTTTGTACTGACCTGTCATTTTAGCACCTCAAGAAATGAGATAGGCAGTCATAAATTTAAAGCTGTGTAAATTTCAGAAAATGTACCCTAGTTTGTAAACTCTATAACTTTTGCGCAAACCAATAAATATACGCTTATTGACATTTTTTTTACTAAAAACATGTGGCTGAATACATTTTGGCCTAAATGTATGACTACAATTGAGTTTATTCGATTTTTCTTATAACAAAAAGTAGAAAATATCATTTTTTTTCAAAATTTTCGGTCTTTTTCCGTTTATATCGCAAAAAATAAAAATCGCAGAGGCAATCAAATACCATTAAAAGAAAGCTCTATTTTTGGGAAGAAAAGGACGCAAATTTCGTTTGGGTACAACATTGCATGTCCGCACAATTTACAGTTAAAGCAGCGCAGTGCAAAATTCTGAATTCACCTCTGGTCCTCTAGCTACCAAATGGTCCGGGGCTTAAGTGGTTAAACATAAAACACAAAACAAAACATAAACAATAAATATGCAAATGAGGGTGAGCATGGAAAACACCCAATTGGCAGAGTACTCACCTCTGCAGCCATATAGTAAAGCTTATATATCAGTCATCATAGAACCACAACACCCAGAAAACACAAGGGTTATGGTTTGAAAACAAGTGTTGAAAAAAATCCCCTATATGGGGAAATGGGTGGAAACTGCGCACATGCGATGTCCAGACAGCGACCCGGGACCGCAAACGTCTCCAAAGGGAAGCATAGAAAAATCAATATACCTGAGGTAAAAAGAAAAATTCTCAAATTAATTATGGATTAATGCACATAAATGCGTCAAAGAAGCATATTGTACACTATATGGTATTGTCCCAAAATGTATACCCTTTTCCCCAAGGGGAGGGATTCAAGGGTTAATAGTATAAAAAATATAAATATATTGTTGACACAAGATGGAAATCAAGTGGAATTCACATGGATATTGGATAGATTTTTCTTACCTTTTCCGAAAATACTGTATAATTATGGGAAATGGGGAGATGAGGGAAGGGGCATGCAGATAGACAATATGGAGAACTTTTGATGTAGTATGCACAGCTCCCACAAGAAGGAAAAACAAGATACAGGTGGAGTCCTCACAGATCCAGCATACACGGAAAACGGAGGAAAGGGAGACCAACTCCCTATCTTGTATTGCAAGTCCACTCATCAAGCAAAATTGCCTATGGAGTCTATATGAGAGGAGAGACAAAAGAAAAGACACAAGATTGCATCATTACTTGATGCATTTGTAGTATCACCCTTCATTTGTGGTCTCAAATGGACCCAGAGTGGGGGATGATAGTCATCTGCTAATATTGCCAAAAAGTCACCGCCACGAGTTGAAGATCAAAAATCACATCTCACCTGGTTATTGTCCTGCCCCACGTGCTCTCTCCCCATCAGCCACAGCACTATTGAAGGACTGACTTCGTCGCTTTTAAAGAGCATCAAGGCACAGTGATTGGCTTCCTCAGCGATACACGTGGGTGTCAAACACCACGTGTGCCCTGTCATTAGAATGCTGCGGTCCCCCGGGCGCGCGGCGCACCACCAAGTCCTCCCCCCAAAGGCGAGATAGCCAGTGAGTGAGAGCCACGTCATGCGCCACGCCCCCACCGACACATGAGTGCGGCACAAGGGATTCACACATGATCCCAGTGGACGAATGGAAACGGAGAGGCCGTCAGACGTCAGATGGTCCCGGGTTGCATGAGTGGCAGTGCCGCAAAAAATAGGCCAAACCGACGCAAAAAGCCGGCTCATACAGATGGCAGCATCCATAAGAGATCCGGCCAGCAGCCGGAGAGGCCTACGTGTGCCGGGATCGAATCCAGACAGGGAAACGTGCGCAGCAAAAGGCCCCATAATTGCCACCACTGCTGTTCAATCTTGAACAGGCCAATACAGATTTCATAAACTACTGAAAAGTATTTGTAGCAACTGACAAAAAGTTGCAGGTCCCTTATTAATTCAAATTTGTCAAAATCTTCATTTGGACAGAATCCCAAACCCCTCAATAGAACATCTCTCTCATCCAAACTTAAAGTATGTGAAGAGAGGTTGATTATGTTCATGGAGGGAATGGGATTGGGAGAGTCAGTCCCTCCATTTTCTAACTCACTGATGGCATTGTATTTAATGTGGGTCCTTTTTGAATGTGAGACATCGAGCGGGTCTGAAAAGAAGAAGAGGAGGAAGAGAAAATAGGTGCCACGGGAGTGGAGACAGTTTCTTTACGATCTAATGAATATCTGATGTCTATCGGATCATGCAGATCTTCGCATGAAGATATAGAGGATAGTTCCACAGCCACACCCATATGTGAATTACCTGTTACCAAAGAAGTGGAAGGACACCCAGAAACCTGCATGTTTTGTGTTGAATGTGTATTTGGTCCTCGCATAGATTTTTTCACTGTATGTTAATGTGGTTCCTCCTGTTGTCTCGATCGTTTAGTTCGTCCATTGCCCCTATGACACCTCTGGTGTCTGGAGTATATGGGGACATGCAGGTATGCGTCCTTGATGTCCAAGGAGGCCAGAAAGTCCCCCGGATGGAGAGCCGTGACTACGGATCGAACCGACTCCATCCGAAATCTTTGTACCTTCACAAAGCAATTGAGGGCTCTGAGATCCAAGATTGGACGAACCCCCTCCTTCTTTGGCACAATGAACAGATTTGAGTAAAAACCCTGACCCCGTTCCTGTTCTGGAACTGGAATAACTACCCCGCGTTCCAGTAGACCCTGGACCGCCCCATACCGGGCCTCCCGACGGGTCGGTAGTAGCTGGAGATTGGAGGTGATGAATCTGTCTGGTGGACAAGAGAGAAATTCTATCTTGTAGCCTGAGGAGATTACTTCGCAAACCCACCTGTCGGAGACTAGAGCAGTCCACTGAGTCGCGAATTTGCGAAGACGTCCCCCCACCCGAGAGCTGGGTGGGGGCGGACCTTCATGTGGACGCAGATTTGTCTGCAGGCTTGTTGGGTCTGCGGGACCAAGGACGCTTTTGTCCTTGGGCAGGCGCTTTATCGGCCTGGGGTCTTTTCCCTGTCGCCTTAAGGGGGCGAAAAAAACGTTTACGTGCAGTAAAGGAGGGCCCTTGCCCTTGGCGTGGTCCCTTACCCTTGCTAGTTTGGGGAAGCAAAGTGCTTTTACCTCCTGTGGCATCCTTGATGATATCATCCAGAGAAGCCCCAAAAAGTCTGTCACCCTTAAAAGGCAGATCCAATAGGGCTTTCTTGGAAGTCTGGTCCGCAGACCAGCCCTTTAGCCAGATCAGGCGGCGTATTGCTACTGCATAAACCGAAGCTCTTGACAGCAGGGGAATAGTATCCATGTCTGACTCGCAGACAAACTTAAGGCCCTGGACCAACTGGTCGGCCAAAGTTATCTCATTAGGAGGAGCATCTCGCTCCTTTAACCCCTGGAGTAGCAATTTTGCCCATTCAGTAAGTGTCTGAGACACTAGGGCCCCCGCCAATGCCGGGCGTACTGCCGAGCCTACCACTGAGTATAGGTAGCGAGCGAGTGCTTCAGCCTTCTTATCCACAGGGTCCTTGAAAACAGGAGCCCCTTCTACTGGAATAGTGGTGGCTCTATTAAGTCTGGACACCGAAGGGTCCACTATAGGGGGAGAGGTCCATATCTTCAGAAAACTCTCCTCAAAGGGGTACCGTACTGCAAACCTCTTTAGGGCTGTAAAGACCCTCAGTGGGTTCTCCCATTCCTTGTATAAGAGTTTGTCAAAATAAGACACACAAGGGAACACCTTAGCAGTGCGGGCAGGTTTACGAAACCCAAAGGGGACTGGAGTATCTGCTACTTCTTCAGTCCTTTCCAACTTTAGCGTATCCCGCACTGCAGTAATAAGGTCAGATACCAAAGCCGTCTCGCGTACTGACCTGGACTTGGAGTCCTCCTCACTGTCCGATCGGTCACGGTCTGCAGTCTCTGATGCATCAGAATCTGGGCCATGAGCCGTAGCTGGACCTGGTTCTGCATCAGAAATATCCCCAGAAGTTTGCAGGGGACGGGGCGTTTATTACCCCCTGTATTCCCGTGTGCTGCTTCCACCCTGGCAGCAAACGCCTCTAGGATTGCCGACATAGCGTCCATAGACACCTCAGGGACACCAGCTGCTAAATCTGGTGTTTCAGGGGAGAAGACATCTGGCTCAGATGCCATGCTGACCACACGCTGACACTCACAGGGCTCCAGGCAAGATATCAATAGGCCACCCTCCTGCGCTGCAGAGATGCTGGGTTACCCAGAGGACTCACCACCCTGGATAGGTACTGTTATGCTGCGCCTGTGATGCTGTCCCCTTGCTGCTGTGGCAGTCTGCTTCTTTTATCAGCACTTCCTGTGTGAATTTTCGCGCCAGTGTAATGCACCCTAGAGGCCGGAGGCTCTCGCAAAATGGTTGCCAAAAACGTCTGTATGGAAGATAATGTGGGCTCTAAGAAAATGGCCGCCGACAGAAGATAGGGGTCAGGCAGCCATAGCCCACAAAAAGATGGCCGCCGAACGGCAATATCTGCATACAGGGTGGACAAACATGGCCGCCGATCACCTGATAGGGGCCAGTGGGTGTGGCCGAACCACAGGAAGATGGCCGCCAGGCAGTTACAAGAGGCCAAACTTGGCATGGACCACCTCAAAATGCCCGCCGACAGCATGGAGACACAGAAACACAGGTAAGCAAAAATGACATTTCTTTTAAATGTTAGTTACAGCCAGCCCCGCTCCAGTGGGACCCCCTAGGTGACCCCCAGCACCCAGCAACCTTTAGCTAGAAGCCCAGGGAGGAGGGAAAGGCAGGGAGAGAGGGAAGAAAGGGGCCACAACCACTTACTTGATCTCTCCAGGAATGTCCAGCTAAATCACCCAGCCGAGGCAGGGGAGTTTTACTTACCTATCCTGCATGTATTCTGCTGGAAGACATTCCAAACAGATCATCGTCCGCGCACGGAAGGTGACTGTTGGCCAGGCATGCTGTGATTGGACCCAGAAGGGACGATCATATGTATGCCCTGGAGCATGACGCTCACCGGACAGGCTGCTGCGACTCGGCCGTAAGGTCAGCCGAAGCTGAGCGGTCCGATGCAAGCCTTGGAGCGTAAGCTCACCGGCCAGGCTGCTGCGACTCGGCCGTAAGGTCAGCCGAAGCTGAGCGGTCCGATGCAGGCCCTGGAGCGTAGGCTCACCGGCCACCCGTGGAGCGACGGGCATGTCGTGGAAAACCCAGCGCGTAGCTGGGGTCGGCACACGCTCGATGGCCGAAACTGGGAAGACTACAAGGATCGAGGATCCAGCCTGTCACCCAGTCGGCAGTTGATCGAAGATCGCAGGAAACAACAAATGTAGCAAAAAAAATTATATATATATATATATATATATATATATATATATATATATATTGTGACAGCAGGAAGGTAAAGTCACCTGGTTGCATCCAGGGGGGTAGATATATTTCGCCCAGATTCAGGCTTTACCCCGACTTCTACAACTAGGTGGAGTGTTGTATAAGCCCAGCTGAGGCTAGTGGGCTCATGGATGACTCATACCTCTAGGGAGAGGGCTGGGCGTCGTGCAGGCAGGGAGTTGATGAGACCAGCTGAAGCCTGTCAGTTCGTTTAAGGCCTCTATAAAAACTCCCAGCTTCATTAGATGTTAGCTCATGCCTGGACCCAGACCTGTGTGGACTGTCTAGGGAGAGTGAACCCCTGTGCGGTGAGACAAAGCCTGTGTGGCTATTTGCTTGGACATTTAAAACCAGGGACTTAGGGACTAGGACAGCACTAGGCTGATCCCAGTTGTTAGTTAGGAAACCTGTATGTTTAGTCAGAGGTCAAGTTGACCAGGATTTATTTTGTTTATGTTTCTTTTGCTTTGCTGTGTTTTGTCACTGTAAATAGAAAATAAACCGCACCTTTTTTGATTTTGAAAACCACAACCTCCGTTTGCTGGGCCTGGTTTTGTGTGGGGAGCCCATCTCGGGGGTCACACACACCCGCTGCCGAGCTAACCCCCTCACAGTTGGTGGAGAACCAGTGGCAGTTTTTTTTTTAAGCCAGCATGGAGGAGATACTGAAGCAGCTGGCTCTAGCAAATGCCAATCAACAGCAGACAAATGCAGGTTTGCAAAAGAGCCTTGCAGCTCATCAACAGAGCCTTGCAGCTCAACAACAGAACTTCGCAGCCCAGCAGCAAGCTCATCAACAGAGCCTTGCAGCCCAGCAGCAGACAAACACAACTTTGCAACAGAGTCTGGAGGCTCAGCAACAAGCCCAGCAGCAATCTGAGGCCCGCTTCATAGACCTGTTGCAGAAGCAAGAGCAGAGACTACAACAACAGATGGAAGCAGTAATGCAGCAACGTCCGCAGACCAGTGAGGAAAGCCGTCCCACTAATACCGCGTCCTTTGGGGTGAGTCGTTTATTGACAAAAATGACTGGAGAGGATGATCTAGAGGTATTTTTGACCACATTTGAAAGGACCGCTGAAAGAGAAAAGTGGCCTGAGGAGCAATGGGCTGGACTGGTGGCTCCTCTGTTAACTGGTGAATCGCAGAAAGCTTACTATGACCTAGAGCCTGACCAAGCAAAAGACTATGTGATGCTAAAAGCTGAAATATTGGCAAGGCTGGGTGTCACCCAGGCTGTCCGGGCTCAGCGTGTGCATAACTGGACTTTCCAGCTTGGAAAACCCCCCAGGTCTCAAATGTATGATCTCATTCACCTGAGCAGAAAGTGGCTACAGCCAGAGACTTTGTCCGCACCAAAGATTGTGGAACGTGTTGTAATGGATCGGTTTTTGAGAGCTCTTCCTACTGCCATCCAAAAGTGGGTAAGCCATGGAGACCCAGAGACGGCCGATGGTCTTGTGGATTGTGTGGAGAAATACTTGGCTACAGAGAACCTGACGGCCTCTTCCAGAGACACTCAGACTTTCCACCCTAAGACCAGACCATCCCCAGGGGCGGATAAGAGGATTCCAAGGGGTGAGGGTGGAGAGAGTGAGAGGGTGGGAGCTCTACCCCAAGTTTGGCGAGAACAGCCTGGGAAATCAGCGGCTCAAGAGGCGGCAAGAAGGATCGTTTGCTACCGCTGCCGGCAAGCGGGACATATTGCAGCCAATTGCCCGGTTGTGGAGGAACCCATGCAGTGTGACTTTCTGACGGGCAGACGTCAGTCGCTGTGTGCGACAGTCGCATGCACTGCCATTCGAGGAACTGAGAAACATTTATGCAAAATGTGTGTTAATGGTAGAAATGTTGTGGTATTGCTGGATTCAGGTAGCCTTGTGACCCTGATAAAGGCTGAGTTAGTTAAAACAGAGGTCTCTGGGAATAGCAAGGTAGCTGTTATTTGTGTGCATGGGGACACCCGAGAGTATCCAGTGACTACAGTGTGTTTCGAGACCCCCAAAGGTACCCTCTCTCATCCAGTGGGCTTAGTATCTCAGTTACCGCATGACGCCATTGTGGGAAGGGATTTTCCGAAGTTCTGGGAACTGTGGGATGATCCTGAGCCCCCCACTGGTGCCCCTATGTACCAGGAATGTGATAGCCAGAACTCCCCTGAGAGTGGTGAGGACTCTCCGGAATTTCCCTTATCAGTATTGGCAGGGGAGACTCAAGAAACTGGAGAGGAGCCCACCTCCTCAGACGAAAACCTACCGTCTGTGGAGTTTTCTGATCTTGAGGTTCACAGGGAAAACTTTGCCACAGAACAGTTGAAAGACCCCGCCCTAATAAAGGCACGGGAAAACGTAGTGAAAATAGATGGCGAGTTAGTGAACCCAGATAATACCTGCACTTACCCATACTTCAGCGTAGAGAAGGACCTACTGTATCGGGTGGCAAAAAGGGCAGAAGAAACCGTTGAGCAGCTTGTGGTGCCCAAACCTTACAGGAAGTTGGTGTTGGAGTTGGCCCATGGGCACATTCTTGGAGGTCATCTGGGGACAGAGAAAACCCGAGAGAGGGTATTACAGAGATTCTATTGGCCGGGGGTGATGAAGGACATAGAAAATTATTGTTCCTCCTGCCCTGTGTGTCAGAGGTCGGCCCCGATGCCACATTTTCGTAGCCCGCTGGTCCCTCTACCCATCATTGAGGTCCCGTTTGAGAGGATCGCCATGGATTTGGTAGGTCCTATAATCAAGTCCGCTAGGGAGCACCAGTACATATTAGTTATAATGGACTATGCCACCCGTTATCCAGAAGCGATCCCTCTCCGAAATACCTCGGCCAAAACCATAGCCAAAGAGCTAGCTCTTGTGTTTAGCCGGGTGGGTATTTGTAAAGAACTGCTTACGGACCAAGGTACACCCTTTATGTCCCGGGTTATGAAGGAGCTGTGTAAATTGTTCAAAGTGACGCAATTACGTACATCTGTGTATCACCCCCAAACCGATGGGCTGGTTGAAAGATTCAACAAAACCCTAAAACAAATGTTGAAGAAAGTGGTGGATAGAGATGGAAAGGATTGGGACTGTCTACTTCCTTATCTGATGTTTGCTATTAGGGAGGTGCCCCAATCCTCTATGGGATTCTCCCCCTTTGAGTTACTGTATGGGAGACACCCAAGAGGGCTGTTGGATATTGCCAAGGAAACTTGGGAAAGTGAGAGTTCTCCCCACAGGAGTGTGATTGAGCATGTCGCCCTGATGCAAGACCGAATTGCACAGGTAATGCCCATCGTGAAGGAACATTTGGCCCAAGCGCAGTTAGCACAGCAGAGAGTGTACAACCGTGGAGCCAAGACCCGTACCTTTTCCCCGGGGGATAGGATACTGGTACTTGTCCCTACGGTTGAAAGTAAATTCCTTGCCAAATGGCAAGGCCCCTACGAGATAATGGAAAAAGTGAGCGAAGTGAATTACAAGGTCAGACAACCAGGAAGGCGAAAGCCCGAACAGATCTATCACGTTAATCTGTTGAAAGCCTGGAGGGATAGAGAGTCCCTAGTCGCAGACACTTGGTCACCAGCTCAAACTGGTTGCGTGATTCCTGAGGTTGGAATAGCAGCCACCTTGTCACAACCCCAACAACAGGAGGTTAAGGAGTTTGTGCTTCGCAACAAGGAGGTATTCTCTGAGCTGCCGGGACAAACATCTGGGGTAGAGCATGACATCATTACCCCGCCCGGTGAAAGGGTGAAGTTAAAACCCTATCGGATCCCAGAGGCCCGACGGGAGGCAATACGGGAGGAAGTACAGAAAATGCTGAACTTAGGGGTGATAGAGGAGTCCCAAAGTGATTGGTCTAGTCCCATTGTGTTGGTGCCTAAACCGGATGGGAGCTGGCGATTTTGTAACGATTTTCGTCAGTTGAACAAAGTTACAAAATTTGACACCTACCCCATGCCACGTATAGATGAGTTGATCGACCGGCTGGGAACAGCCCGATACATGACGACTCTAGACCTCACAAAAGGGTATTGGCAAATCCCCCTGGCCAAACTGGCCAAAGAGAAAACCGCATTTGTAACCCCAGACGGGGCGTTCCAATATAAAAGAATGCCGTTCGGGTTACAGAATGCGCCGGCCACCTTCCAGCGGAAAATGGACCAGATGCTGAGGCCCCATCGGAAGTATGCTGCGGCTTACCTGGATGACGTAATTGTCCATAGCACAGATTGGGCCTCACATCTGCCAAAAGTGCAAGCAGTCCTGGACTCTGTTCGGGAAGCGGGGTTTACAGCTAACCCCAAGAAGTGTACCATTGGGCAGGAGGAGGCCAAATATCTTGGGTACACCATTGGGAGGGGAGTAATAAAACCCCAACTCAACAAAGTCGAGGCCATCCAGAGTTGGCCACGTCCCAACAGCAAGAAGCAGGTACGAGCCTTTCTGGGAATCGCTGGGTATTATCGGCGATTCATTCCCCACTTTGCCTCTAAGGCTGTGCCCCTAACCAACCTAACGAAGGGGAAAGGGTCGGTCATGATTAAATGGACCCCCGAGGCTGAGGCAGCATTCCAATTCTTGAAACAAGCCTTATGTAGCCAGCCAGTGTTGTACTCACCCGACTTCTCTAAAGACTTTGTCGTACAAAGTGATGCGTCAGATGTGGGGTTAGGAGCAGTATTGTCCCAGGTCTGGAACGGGGAAGAGCACCCAGTCATTTACCTCAGCAGGAAGTTGAAGTCCCATGAGGTAAATTACGCCACCGTTGAAAAGGAGTGTTTAGCGGTGAAGTGGGCTCTAGATTCCCTTCGGTACTACCTGCTAGGTAGGCACTTTGACATGGTTACGGATCACGCTCCGTTAAAGTGGATGGCTCAAAACAAGGAAACAAATAGAAGAGTGAATAGGTGGTTCCTGGCCCTCCAGGAATTCAACTTCACAGTAAAGCATCGCCCTGGCGTTCAAATGGGGAATGTGGATGCTTTGTCTCGAGTACATGAATGCCTGATTGCTGGTGTTCCAACCCAGAGGTTAAAACAAGAGGGGGGGGGTATGTGACAGCAGGAAGGTAAAGTCACCTGGTTGCATCCAGGGGGGTAGATATATTTCGCCCAGATTCAGGCTTTACGCCGACTTATACAACTAGGTGGAGTGTTGTATAAGCCCAGCTGAGGCTAGTGGGCTCATGGATGACTCATACCTCTAGGGAGAGGGCTGGGCGTCGTGCATGCAGGGAGTTGATGAGACCAGCTGAAGCCTGTCAGTTCGTTTAAGGCCTCTATAAAAACTCCCAGCTTCATTAGATGTTAGCTCATGCCTGGACCCAGACCTGTGTGGACTGTCTAGGGAGAGTGAACCCCTGTGCGGTGAGACAAAGCCTGTGTGGCTATTTGCTTGGACATTTAAAACCAGGGACTTAGGGACTAGAACAGCACTAGGCTGATCCCAGTTGTTAGTTAGGAAACCTGTATGTTTAGTCAGAGGTCAAGTTGACCAGGATTTATTTTGTTTATGTTTCTTTTGCTTTGCTGTGTTTTGTCACTGTAAATAGAAAATAAACCGCACCTTTTTTGATTTTGAAAACCACAACCTCCGTTTGCTGGGCCTGGTTTTGTGTGGGGAGCCCATCTCGGGGGTCACACACACCCGCTGCCGAGCTAACCCCCTCACAATATATATCTTTTTTCCCCGGACCAATGGGCCCGAAGGGAGCCATGTCCTACTCCTTGCTAGACAGAAAAAAACTGATCTGCAATGTGCAGACTGAGAGGGTATACCCAGAGGGTCCGCCCCCTGGGCGGTACTGTAGAAGGTGTGATGCAACACTTTTTACAAGTTTTTCTGCCTAGTCACTCCTAATTAACGGATAATACCCACTTTGTCAATAGAAAAGCTGTGTCGGTCCATGGACGAAAGAGTAAAAATGTTTTCATGTAAACAAAAAGTGTCAGAAAGGGCTTTGTCTTCAAGTGGTTAGAAGAGTGGATGATGTGTGACAAAAGCTTCTTAATGTTGTGCATAAAATGCCAGGACAGTTCAAAACCACCCCAAATTACCCCATTTTGGAAAGTAGACACCTCAAGCTATTTGCTGAGAGGCATGTTGAGCCCATTGAATATTTTTTTTTTGTCCCAAGTGATTGAATAATGACAAAAAGAAAAAAAAATGTACAAAAAGTTGTCACTAAATTATATATTGCTCAAACATGTCATGGTTATATGTGGAATTGCACCCCAAAATACATTCTGTTGCTTCTCCTGAGTACGGGGATACCACATGTGTGAGCAATATATCATTTAGTGACAACTTTTTGTAAATTTTTTCTTTTTTTTTTCTTTTTATCATTATTCAATCATTTGGGACAAAAAAAAAAAATATTCAATGGGCTCAACATTAGAGTTGAGCAGGTAGCTGGATAGAAGTCAATGGGGACCCGGACTTCTGACAACTAAAAAGGCTCTAAAAAAGTAATGGAAAGGGCTAGAGGGCTGCAAATGGCAGCAAAATGTTGTTAAGAACATGTCAAGTGCTCTGCAAACAAATGTGGATAGGAAATAACTTAAAAGAACATAAAAAAAAATAAAAAAATATGCTGGAGGCCCCCTTTTCAGCAGAAGAGGTACAGGAAGTCATTAAGAACCTCAGAAACTCAACGGCACGATGCCACACATATGGTGGGAATGCCCCAGAATACGCCCTTTATGGAATAAATTATTTAATTTAATGGATAAGCTAGTGGGAAAATAAAATACTTTGAAATAAAAATGTAGCAGGGTGCTAAATTTAAGGAAAGTGTTTGAGTGGTAAATAGGCTCAAATACCCTAATTCTGTAGGATTCATGGACCATTTTGTCCTCGGGGGACAGTATTGGTGTGCAGTTCCCTGCGGCCTACAGGTGGCGCCTTTTGTGTCCCCTCTTGGCAGTAGTACAGCGGGGCGGGGAACCTGCTGTGCATGCCGGGAGAGCATATAAAGGGGCAGACCTTTGGCCTGGGGGCTTATGTCCAGTGGGGTCCGCGCCCAGGTGCCTTCGGCCTGGGTGCATGTGTTCCTGTTCCATCACGGGCACCTTTAGCCCGGGGTGAGGTACTATCCTGGAGTTCTTGCTGCCCTGGGTATGGAGGCCTAGGGGCGGGAGTAAAGCCTGGAGTCCAGAGCCGCCTCGTGTAGGGGACCCTGTTCCAGGGAAGGGAGGATCATTCTGATGGACCGATGCGGGAGTCACGGTGAAGGAATGGTCTGTTGACTCCCTGGAGAGATGTCTTCCCCTTGATATGGGCTAGGTTCGTAGAAGGAGAAGCTCAAGGTCACCTTGACTGTATCAGAGGCCTTATTCAACCGGCCCGTGGCAGGGGCCTTATACACCCTGGTCTGTGGCTGAGACCAAAGTTCTCCAGGCCCGTGGCAGGGGCCTTGTACACCCGGTCTGTGGCAGAGACCAACCTCAATGTCTGTGGCAGAGACCGTGCGCCAAAAACTGTTTGAGAAACCTAAGCAGTGAAGTGAATGTGCTACGTTTGTGCCTGGACCTCCTCCACACCTTAAGCTGTCCTGTTTCTTTGCTCTAACCTTTTCTATCTGAGTACAGTTTATTTTGCCATGAGAGAATAAGAGTTGGAGTTTCAGCTGGTGTGGACATTGACTTTACTGGCAATTAAAGGACTTGCCTCTACCTACAGTAGAGGTGAGAATCATCCTCTGGAGGAGTTTTGACTCCGGCTGTGGACACGGCCCGTCAAGTACACCGCTCAACCTCTTTATATAGGAGGATACGGGCTGGTAGTGCGGTGTGCCTTTCTCCCTCCTGCGAAGAGCCAACAACATAAAGGCAGGTAAGGGGGAAAGGATCTGTGCGCTACAAAAAATAAAATAAAAATTTTAATCTTGGCCTAGCAGGACGAGGTCCATATGGAGTAGGAGGTTGAGGTGGCGGTGGATGTGGCTGTGTAGGTGGAAGCGGCGGTGGAGGAGGACGAGGTAGCCAACACTGGTTCAAAAATACAACAATGGCTGGGTAAGGCCGGTGATGTGTCGAATTCTGTCCCCTGTCGAATAGTGTCCGCCCTGTACTGCGCTTGCTGAGTATGTAGGACAAGGGGATTTCAAAAATCTCCCAAGACTAACGGCGCCTGCGTGTTGAGTTCAGGTGAAGGCCACACCATCCGTGGTTCAAGCCGGGCCAAGCAAGGCCACGATCGAAGCGAGCCCGTGAGGGGCCCTGTTACTATGTGCTACCGTATGTCCTCTTGGATGGTGGGGCTTGAACCTGCACTCACAGCGCAGGCGCCGTTCATCTTCGGAGATTTTGTGAATCTCCTTGTCCTCTGTACTGCGCAAGCGCTGCGCCTGCGCAGTACGGGCCGGGCACAATCCGATGGCCGGACAGTTTTTGTCACAACACCGGTATACATGTCTATTCTGCACAAGGTACGGACAAGTCCTGTGGGATCCATGCCTGGTTCATTTTAATGAACGTGAGCTTGTCCACATTGGCTCTGGACAGGCGGCTGCGCTTGTCTGTGATAACGCCCCCTGCCGTGCTAAATACACGTTCAGATAATACACTGGCTGCAGGGCAGGCCAGCACCTCCAAGGCATAAACGGCAAGCTCAGGCCATGTGCCCAATTTGGAGACCCAGAAGTTAAAGGGGGCAGACCCGTCATCCAGTACGTGTAGGCCTGTGGACACATACTGCTCAACCATGTTGGTGAAATGCTGCCTCCTGCTAAGACGTTCCATCTCAGCTGGTGGTGCTGGTTGTTGTGGCGTGCTGACAAAGCTTTTCCACATTTCGGCCATGCTAACCCTGCCTTCTGAGGTGCTGCCGGTGCCCCGGCTGCGTTGGCGACCTCTTCCTCCTCCTCTGCCTTCGCCTTGTGCTTCCACCGTACGCCCGCTGTCAGGTGGGAATGCCACCAGCAGCGCGTCTACCAGCGTGCGCTTGTACTCGCGCATCTTACGATCCCGCTCCAGTGAGGGAATTAAGGACGGTACGTTGTCCTTGTAACGGGGATCCAGCAGGGTGGCCACCCAGTAATCAGCACCAGTTAAAATGTGGGCAACTCGGCTGTCGTTGCGGAAACACTGCAGCATGTAATCGCTCATGTGTGCCAGGCTGCCCAGAGGCAAAGAAAAGCTGTCCTCTGTGGGAGGTGTATCGTCTGTGTCCTCTGTATCCCCCCAGCCACGCACCAGTAATGGCCACGAGCTGGTCTGAGTGCCACCCTGCTGTGAACATGGCTCCTCCTCCTCCTCCTCCTCCATCTCCTCCTCCACCTCGTCATCCTCCAGAACTGTGCCCTTTCTGCCGGACAATTGTGTACCTGGCGTTTGTTGGTGCAGGAACCCACCCTCGTAGCCACTTGTGAAAGACTGCCCTGAAAGCCTTTGAAATGATCCCGCTTCCTCCTCCTCCTCCTCCTCATCCTCCTGTGCCACATCCTCTTCCATCATCGCACGAAGCGTTTTTTCAAGGAGGCATAGAACTGGGATAGTAACGCTGAGAACGGCGTCATTGGCACTGGCCATGTTGGTGGAGTACTCGAAACAGCGCAACAAGGCACACAGGTCTCACATGGAGGCCCAGTTATTGGTGGTGAAGTGGTGCTGTTCCGCAGAGCGACTCACGCGTGATTGCTGCAGCTGAAACTCCACTATTGCCTGCTGCTGCTCGCACAGTCTGGCCAGCATGTGCAAGGTGGAGTTCCACCTTGTGGGCACGTCACATATGAGGCGGTGAGCGGGAAGGCCGAAGTTATGCTGCAGCGCTGACAGGCGAGCAGCAGCAGGGTGAGAACGCCGAAAGTGCGCACACAAAGCCCGCACTTTCTGCAGCAGCTCTGGCATATTGGGGTAATTTTTAAGGAACCTCTGGACCACCAAGTTCAGCACATGCGCCAGGCAAGGGATGTGCGTCAAACCGGCTAGACCCAGAGCTGCTACGAGATTTCGCCCATTATCGCACACCACCAGGCCGGGCTTGAGGCTCACTGACAGCAACCACTCATCGGTCTGTTGTTCCATGTCCCTCCACAACTCCTGCGCGGTGTGGGGATTTTCCCCCAAACAGGAAAGTTTTAAAACTACCTGCTGTCGTTTACCCCTGGCTGTGCTGAAGTTGGTGGTGAAGGTGTTACGCTGAATGGATGAGGAGGCGGTAGAGGATGAGGAAGCGGAGAAGGAGGAGTTAGCAACAGGAGGCAAACTGAAGCGCCCTGCAATCCTCGGTGGTGGAAGGACATGCGCCAAACCGCTATCTGCCTCAGGCCCAGCCGCCACTGCATTTACCCAGTGTGCTGTTAGGGAGATATAACGTCCCTGACCGTGCTTACTGGTCCACGCATCCGTAGTTAGGTGGACCTTGCCACAGATGGCGTTGCGCAGTGCACACCTGATTTTGTCCCCCACCTGGTTGTGCAGGGAAGGGATGGCTCGCCTGGAAAAGTAGTGGCGGCTGGGCACGACGTACTGCGGGACAGCCAATGCCATCAGGCTTTTAAAACTCTGCGTCTCCACCAGACGGAATGACAGCATTTCAAAGGCCAGGAATTTTGAAATGCTGGCATTCAGGGCCAGGGATCGCGGGTGGCTAGGGGGGTACTTCCTCTTCCGCTCCAATGTTTGGGAGATAGAGAGCTGAACGCTTCCATGGGACATTGTGGAGATGGTTGGTGACCCAGGTGGTAGTGTTGCTGGCAGATCCTCTGTTTGCGGGGTGACAGGTGCCACTGTCACTACAGAGGTGGATGAAGAGGCCGAGACTGCAGCAGAAGAGGAAGCAGGAGGAGCCAGAGACCTTTCTTGGTTTTTGAGGTGTCTACTCCACTGCAGCTCGTGCTTTGCACTTAGATGCCTGGTCATGCAGCTTGTGCTCAGGTTGAGAACGTTTATGCCTCGCTTCAGGCTCTGATTGCACAGCGTGCAAACCACTCGTGTCTTGTCATCAACACACTGTGTGAAGAACTGCCACGCTAGGGAAGTCCTTGGACCTGGCTTTGGTGTGCTCGGTCCCTTGCTGCGTTGGGCAGTAGCAGATGTACTGTCTAGGGGACGAATGCTCCGTTTTTGCACCCTGCTCCCTCTTCTGCTGTGCTGGTGGCTCTGTGCGACCACCGCCTCTTCCTCCGAACTACACTGGTCACCTGCATAACGTTGATTCCATGTGGGGTCGAGGACCTCATCGTCCTCCACATCATCTTCCACCCAGTCTTCACCCCTGCCCTCCATGTCTGTCTGCACAATTGCGAAAGCAGCAGCAATTGGCACCTGTGTTTCGTCATCATCCGAGACGTGCTGCGATGGTCCTCCCATGTACCCATCATGAAACATAAGTGGTTGGGCATCAGTGCACTCAATCTCTTCCACTTCTGGGGCAGGGCTAGGTGGATGGCCCTGGGAAACCCTGCTAACAGAGTCATCGAAAAGCAGAAGAGACTGCTGCATGATTTGGGGCTCAGACTGCTTGGCTGATTTGCAAGGGGGTGAGGTGAAAGACTGATGGACATGGGCTTCAGGTGCCAACTCTGATCTTTCATCAGAAGAGTGGGTGGGAGACAATGTGAAGGAACCCGAGGCACTGTCAGCAACCCAATCTACTATCGCCTGTACTTGTCCTGGCCTAAACATTGGTACAGCCTCATTAGGCGCGACAAAATACCGCCGCAGGCTCGGTCGCCTACTCTCACCTGAGGAAGGTGTTTCACTTGTGCGTGTAGCTGGCACAGATCCACCACGTCCTCTCCCTGCAACAGGAGCTCCACCAGCAGCACCACGACCGGGGCCACCACGTCCCTTTGACCTTCCCCTCATATTTTCCAAATTTAGGATCTTGCCCTAAATGGCGTTTTTTGGAAGACCACAACACACCCACAGTACGTAATGGCTGAAACGCACAGCTACAGAACTGCAGAAAATGCTATTCAAAAAAAAAAAGTTGTTTTTTTTAGTATAGCACAGTACAAGGAAAATATATAGAAATTGTTTATTTCACACACCTCCAGATGTGTATTTCACACTGCAAAATATTTTCTGTGGCCCTAAATGGCGTTTTTTGGAAGAGCACAACACAACCACAGTATTTAACCACTGAATCGCACAGCTATAGAAGTGCAGAGAATGCTATTCAAAAAAAATTTAGTTTTTTTTAGTATAGCACTGTACAATATATAGAAATTGTTTATTTTACACACCTCCACATGTGTATTTCACACTGCAAAATATTTTCTGTGGCCCTAAATGGCGTTTTTTGACAGACCACAACACACCCACAGCACGTAACCGCTGAATCGCACAGCTACAGAAAATGCTATTAAAAAAAAAAGGTTGTTTTTTTTAGTATAGCACTTGTGAGGGGGTTAACTCGGTAGCGGGGGTGTGTGATCCCCTGGATGGGCTCCCCACACAAAAACAGGCCCAGCAGACGGAGGTTGTGGTTTTCAAGATCAAAAAGGTGCGGTTTATTCCTCTATTTACAGTGACAAAAAAAAACACAGCAAAGCAAAAAGAAACAAACAAAATAAACCCTGGTCAGCTTGACCTCTGACTAAACATGCAGGTTTCCTAACTAACAACTGGGATCAGCCTAGTGCTGTCCTAGTCCCTAAGTCCCTGGTTTAGTCAATGTCCAAACAAATAGCCACACAGGCTTTTTCTCACCGCACAGGGGTTCACTCTCCCTAGACAGTCCACACAGGTCTGGTTCCAGGCATGAGCATACATCTAATGAAGCTGGGAGTTCTTATAGAGACCTAAATGAGCTGACAAGCTTCAGCTGGTCTCATCAACTCCCTGTCTGCACGACGCCCCACACTCTCCCTAGAGGTATGAGTCATCCATGAGCCCACTAGCCTTAGCTGGGCTTATACAACTCTCCACCTAGTTGTATAAGTCGGCGTAAAGCCTGAATCTGGGCGAAATATATCTACCCCCCTGGATGCAACCAGGTGACTTTACCTTCCTGCTGTCACATACCCCCCCTCTTGTTTTAACCTCGGGGTTGGAACACCAGCAATCAGGCATTCATGTACTCGAGACAAAGCATCCACATTCCCCATTTGAACGCCAGGGCGATGCTTTACTGTGAAGTTGAATTCCTGGAGGGCCAGGAACCACCTATTCACTCTTCTATTTGTTTCCTTGTTTTGAGCCATCCACTTTAACGGAGCGTGATCCGTAACCATGTCAAAGTGCCTACCTAGCAGGTAGTACCGAAGGGAATCTAGAGCCCACTTCACCGCTAAACACTCCTTTTCAACGGTGGCGTAATTTACCTCATGGGACTTCAACTTCCTGCTGAGGTAAATGACTGGGTGCTCTTCCCCGTTCCAGACCTGGGACAATACTGCTCCTAACCCCACATCTGACGCATCACTTTGTACGACAAAGTCTTTAGAGAAGTCGGGTGAGTACAACACTGGCTGGCTACATAAGGCTTGTTTCAAGAATTGGAATGCTGCCTCAGCCTCGGGGGTCCATTTAATCATGACCGACCCTTTCCCCTTCGTTAGGTTGGTTAGGGGCACAGCCTTAGAAGCAAAGTGGGGAATGAATCGCCGATAATACCCAGCGATTCCCAGAAAGGCTCGTACCTGCTTCTTGCTGTTGGGACGTGGCCAACTCTGGATGGCCTCGACTTTGTTGAGTTGGGGTTTTATTACTCCCCTCCCAATGGTGTACCCAAGATATTTGGCCTCCTCCTGCCCAATGGTACACTTCTTGGGGTTAGCCGTAAACCCCGCTTCCCGAACAGAGTCCAGGACTGCTTGCACTTTTGGCAGATGTGAGGCCCAATCTGTGCTATGGACAATTACGTCATCCAGGTAAGCCGCAGCATACTTCCGATGGGGCCTCAGCATCTGGTCCATTTTCCGCTGGAATGTGGCCGGCGCATTCTGTAACCCGAACGGCATTCTTTTATATTGGAACGCCCCGTCTGGGGTTACAAATGCGGTTTTCTCTTTGGCCAATTTGGCCAGGGGGATTTGCCAATACCCTTTTGTGAGGTCAAGAGTCGTCATGTATCGGGCTGTTCCCAGCCGGTCGATCAACTCATCTATACGTGGCATGGGGTAGGTGTCAAATTTTGTAACTTTGTTCAACTGACGAAAATCGTTACAAAATCGCCAGCTCCCATCCGGTTTAGGCACCAACACAATGGGACTAGACCAATCACTTTGGGACTCCTCTATCACCCCTAAGTTCAGCATTTTCTGTACTTCCTCCCGTATTGCCTCCCGTCGGGCCTCTGGGATCCGATAGGGTTTTAACTTCACCCTTTCACCGGGCGGGGTAATGATGTCATGCTCTACCCCAAATGTTTGTCCCGGCAGCTCAGAGAATACCTCCTTGTTGCGAAGCACAAACTCCTTAACCTCCTGTTGTTGGGGTTGTGACAAGGTGGCTGCTATTCCAACCTCAGGAATCACGCAACCAGTTTGAGCTGGTGACCAAGTGTCTGCGACTAGGGACTCTCTATCCCTCCAGGCTTTCAACAGATTAACGTGATAGATCTGTTCGGGCTTTCGCCTTCCTGGTTGTCTGACCTTGTAATTCACTTCGCTCACTTTTTCCATTATCTCGTAGGGGCCTTGCCATTTGGCAAGGAATTTACTTTCAACCGTAGGGACAAGTACCAGTATCCTATCCCCCGGGGAAAAGGTACGGGTCTTGGCTCCACGGTTGTACACTCTCTGCTGTGCTAACTGCGCTTGGGCCAAATGTTCCTTCACGATGGGCATTACCTGTGCAATTCGGTCTTGCATCAGGGCGACATGCTCAATCACACTCCTGTGGGGAGAACTCTCACTTTCCCAAGTTTCCTTGGCAATATCCAACAGCCCTCTTGGGTGTCTCCCATACAGTAACTCAAAGGGGGAGAATCCCGTAGAGGATTGGGGCACCTCCCTAATAGCAAACATCAGATAAGGAAGTAGACAGTCCCAATCCTTTCCATCTCTATCCACCACTTTCTTCAACATTTGTTTTAGGGTTTTGTTGAATCTTTCAACCAGCCCATCGGTTTGGGGGTGATACACAGATGTACGTAATTGCGTCACTTTGAACAATTTACACAGCTCCTTCATAACCCGGGACATAAAGGGTGTACCTTGGTCCGTAAGCAGTTCTTTACAAATACCCACCCGGCTAAACACAAGAGATAGCTCTTTGGCTATGGTTTTGGCCGAGGTATTTCGGAGAGGGATCGCTTCTGGATAACGGGTGGCATAGTCCATTATAACTAATATGTACTGGTGCCCCCTAGCGGACTTGATTATAGGACCTACCAAATCCATGGCGATCCTCTCAAACGGGACCTCAATGATGGGTAGAGGGACCAGCGGGCTACGGAAATGTGGCATCGGGGCCAACCTCTGACACACAGGGCAGGAGGAACAATATTTTTCTATGTCCTTCATCACCCCCGGCCAATAGAATCTCTGTAATACCCTCTCTCGGGTTTTCTCTGTCCCCAGATGACCTCCAAGAATGTGCCCATGGGCCAACTCCAACACCAACTTCCTGTAAGGTTTGGGCACCACAAGCTGCTCAACGGTTTCTTCTGCCCTTTTTGCCACCCGATACAGTAGGTCCTTCTCTACGCTGAAGTATGGGTAAGTGCAGGTATTATCTGGGTTCACTAACTCGCCATCTATTTTCACTACGTTTTCCCGTGCCTTTATTAGGGCGGGGTCTTTCAACTGTTCTGTGGCAAAGTTTTCCCTGTGAACCTCAAGATCAGAAAACTCCACAGACGGTAGGTTTTCGTCTGAGGAGGTGGGCTCCTCTCCAGTTCCTTGAGTCTCCCCTGCCAATACTGATAAGGGAAATTCCGGAGAGTCCTCACCACTCTCAGGGGAGTTCTGGCTATCACATTCCTGGTACATAGGGGCACCAGTGGGGGGCTCAGGATCATCCCACAGTTCCCAGAACTTCGGAAAATCCCTTCCCACAATGGCGTCATACGGTAACTGAGATACTAAGCCCACTGGATGAGAGAGGGTACCTTTGGGGGTCTCGAAACACACTGTAGTCACTGGATACTCTCGGGTGTCCCCATGCACACAAATAACAGCTACCTTGCTATTCCCAGAGACCTCTGTTTTAACTAACTCAGCCTTTATCAGGGTCACAAGGCTACCTGAATCCAGCAATACCACAACATTTCTACCATTAACACACATTTTGCATAAATGTTTCTCAGTTCCTCGAATGGCAGTGCATGCGACTGTCGCACACAGCGACTGACGTCTGCCCGTCAGAAAGTCACACTGCATGGGTTCCTCCACAACCGGGCAATTGGCTGCAATATGTCCCGCTTGACGGCAGCGGTAGCAAACGATCCTTCTTGCCGCCTCTTGAGCCGCTGATTTCCCAGGCTGTTCTCGCCAAACTTGGGGTAGAGCTCCCACCCTCTCACTCTCTCCACCCTCACCCCTTGGAATCCTCTTATCCGCCCCTGGGGATGGTCTGGTCTTAGGGTGGAAAGTCTGAGTGTCTCTGGAAGAGGCCGTCAGGTTCTCTGTAGCCAAGTATTTCTCCACACAATCCACAAGACCATCGGCCGTCTCTGGGTCTCCATGGCTTACCCACTTTTGGATGGCAGTAGGAAGAGCTCTCAAAAACCGATCCATTACAACACGTTCCACAATCTTTGGTGCGGACAAAGTCTCTGGCTGTAGCCACTTTCTGCTCAGGTGAATGAGATCATACATTTGAGACCTGGGGGGTTTTCCAAGCTGGAAAGTCCAGTTATGCACACGCTGAGCCCGGACAGCCTGGGTGACACCCAGCCTTGCCAATATTTCAGCTTTTAGCATCACATAGTCTTTTGCTTGGTCAGGCTCTAGGTCATAGTAAGCTTTCTGCGATTCACCAGTTAACAGAGGAGCCACCAGTCCAGCCCATTGCTCCTCAGGCCACTTTTCTCTTTCAGCGGTCCTTTCAAATGTGGTCAAAAATACCTCTAGATCATCCTCTCCAGTCATTTTTGTCAATAAACGACTCACCCCAAAGGACGCGGTATTAGTGGGACGGCTTTCCTCACTGGTCTGCGGACATTGCTGCATTACTGCTTCCATTTGTTGTAGTCTCTGCTCTTGCTTCTGTAACAGGTCTATGAAGCGGGCCTCAGATTGCTGCTGGGCTTGTTGCTGAGCTTCCAGACTCTGTTGGTGAGCTTGCTGCTGGGCTGCAAGGCTCCTTTGCAAACCTGCATTTGTCTGCTGTTGATTGGCATTTGCTAGAGCCAGCTGTTTCAGTATCTCCTCCATGCTGGCTTAAAAAAACTGCCACTGGTTCTCCACCAACTGTGAGGGGGTTAACTCGGTAGCGGGGGTGTGTGATCCCCTGGATGGGCTCCCCACACAAAAACAGGCCCAGCAGACGGAGGTTGTGGTTTTCAAGATCAAAAAGGTGCGGTTTATTCCTCTATTTACAGTGACAAAAAAAAAACACAGCAAAGCAAAAAGAAACAAACAAAATAAACCCTGGTCAGCTAGACCTCTGACTAAACATGCAGGTTTCCTAACTAACAACTGGGATCAGCCTAGTGCTGTCCTAGTCCCTAAGTCCCTGGTTTAGTCAATGTCCAAACAAATAGCCACACAGGCTTTTTCTCACCGCACAGGGGTTCACTCTCCCTAGACAGTCCACACAGGTCTGGTTCCAGGCATGAGCATACATCTAATGAAGCTGGGAGTTCTTATAGAGGCCTAAATGAGCTGACAAGCTTCAGCTGGTCTCATCAACTCCCTGTCTGCACGACGCCCCACACTCTCCCTAGAGGTATGAGTCATCCATGAGCCCACTAGCCTTAGCTGGGCTTATACAACTCTCCACCTAGTTGTATAAGTCGGCGTAAAGCCTGAATCTGGGCGAAATATATCTACCCCCCTGGATGCAACCAGGTGACTTTACCTTCCTGCTGTCACACACTGTACAAGAAGAATATATAGAAATTGTTTATTTTACACACCTCCAGATGTGTATTTCACACTGCAAAATATTTTCTGTGGCCCTAAATGGCGTTTTTTGGAAGAGCACAACACAACCACAGTATTTAACCACTGAATCGCACAGCTATAGAAGTGCAGAGAATGCTATTCAAAAAAAATGTTGTTTTTTTTAGTATAGCACTGTACAATATATAGAAATTGTTTATTTTACACACCTCCACATGTGTATTTCACACTGCAATTTATTTTCTGTGGCCCTAAATGGTGTTTTTTGGAAGAGCACAACACAACCACAGTATTTAACCACTGAATCGCACAGCTATAGAAGTGCAGAGAATGCTATTCAAAAAAAATGTTGTTTTTTTTAGTATAGCACTATACAATATATAGAAATTGTTTATTTTACACACCTCCACATGTGTATTTCACACTGCAATTTATTTTCAGTGGCCCTAAATGGCGTTTTTTGGAAGAGCACAACACAACCACAGTATTTAACCACTGAATCGCACAGCTATAGAAGTGCAGAGAATGCTATTCAAAAAAAAAGTTTTTTTTTTTAGTATAGCACTGTACAATATATAGAAATTGTTTATTTTATACACCTCCACATGTGTATTTCACACTGCAATTTTTTTTCTGTGGCCCTAAATGGCGTTTTTTGGAAGAGCACAACAACCCCAACAGTATATAACGGCTGAATCGCACAGCTGCAGAGGCCAGAGAATGCTATTCAAAAATAATGTTGTTTTTTCACACACCTCCAGATGTGTATTTCACACTGCAAAATATTTTCTGTGGCCCTAAATGGCGTTTTTTGCAAGAGCACAACAACCCCAACAGTATATAACCGCTGAATCGCACAGCTGCAGAGGCCAGAGAATGCTTTTTAAAAATAATGTTGTTTTTTCACACACCTCCAGATGTGTATTTCACACTGCAAAATATTTTCTGTGGCCCTAAATGGCGTTTTTTGGAAGAGCACAACACAACCACAGTATTTAACCACTGAATCGCACAGCTATAGAAGTGCAGAGAATGCTATTCAAAAAAAATGTTTTTTTTTAGTATAGCACTGTACAATATATAGAAATTGTTTATTTTACACACCTCCACATGTGTATTTCACACTGCAATTTATTTTCAGTGGCCCTAAATGGCGTTTTTTGGAAGAGCACAACACAACCACAGTATTTAACCACTGAATCGCACAGCTATAGAAGTGCAGAGAATGCTATTCAAAAAAAATGTTGTTTTTTTTAGTATAGCACTGTACAATATATAGAAATTGTTTATTTTACACACCTCCACATGTGTATTTCACACTGCAATTTATTTTCTGTGGCCCTAAATGGCGTTTTTTGGAAGAGCACAACACAACCACAGTATTTAACCACTGAATCGCACAGCTATAGAAGTGCAGAGAATGCTATTCAAAAAAAATGTTTTTTTTTTTAGTATAGCACTGTACAATATATAGAAATTGTTTATTTTATACACCTCCACATGTGTATTTCACACTGCAATTTTTTTTCTGTGGCCCTAAATGGCGTTTTTTGGAAGAGCACAACAACCCCAACAGTATATAACGGCTGAATCGCACAGCTGCAGAGGCCAGAGAATGCTATTCAAAAATAATGTTGTTTTTTCACACACCTCCAGATGTGTATTTCACACTGCAAAATATTTTCTGTGGCCCTAAATGGCGTTTTTTGCAAGAGCACAACAACCCCAACAGTATATAACCGCTGAATCGCACAGCTGCAGAGGCCAGAGAATGCTTTTTAAAAATAATGTTGTTTTTTCACACACCTCCAGATGTGTATTTCACACTGCAAAATATTTTCTGTGGCCCTAAATGGCGTTTTTTGGAAGAGCACAACACAACCACAGTATTTAACCACTGAATCGCACAGCTATAGAAGTGCAGAGAATGCTATTCAAAAAAAATGTTTTTTTTTTAGTATAGCACTGTACAATATATAGAAATTGTTTATTTTACACACCTCCACATGTGTATTTCACACTGCAATTTATTTTCAGTGGCCCTAAATGGCGTTTTTTGGAAGAGCACAACACAACCACAGTATTTAACCACTGAATCGCACAGCTATAGAAGTGCAGAGAATGCTATTCAAAAAAAATGTTTTTTTTTTTAGTATAGCACTGTACAATATATAGAAATTGTTTATTTTACACACCTCCACATGTGTATTTCACACTGCAATTTATTTTCTGTGGCCCTAAATGGCGTTTTTTGGAAGAGCACAACACAACCACAGTATTTAACCACTGAATCGCACAGCTATAGAAGTGCAGAGAATGCTATTCAAAAAAAATGTTGTTTTTTTTAGTATAGCACTGTACAATATATAGAAATTGTTTATTTGACATCACCTCCACATGTGTATTTCACACTGCAATTTATTTTCAGTGGCCCTAAATGGCGTTTTTTGGAAGAGCACAACACAACCACAGTATTTAACTACTGAATCGCACAGCTATAGAAGTGCAGAGAATGCTATTCAAAAAAAATGTTGTTTTTTTTAGTATAGCACTGTACAATATATAGAAATTGTTTATTTTACACACCTCCACATGTGTATTTCACACTGCAAAATATTTTCTGTGGCCCTAAATGGCGTTTTTTGGAAGAGCACAACACAACCACAGTATTTAACCACTGAATCGCACAGCTATAGAAGTGCAGAGAATGCTATTCAAAAAAAATGTTTTTTTTTTTAGTATAGCACTGTACAATATATAGAAATTGTTTATTTTACACACCTCCACATGTGTATTTCACACTGCAATTTATTTTCAGTGGCCCTAAATGGCGTTTTTTGGAAGAGCACAACACAACCACAGTATTTAACCACTGAATCGCACAGCTATAGAAGTGCAGAGAATGCTATTCAAAAAAAAAAATGTTTTTTTTAGTATAGCACTGTACAATATATTGAAATTGTGTATTTTACACACCTCCACATGTGTATTTCACACTGCAATTTTTTTTCTGTGGCCCTAAATGGCGTTTTTTGGAAGAGCACAACACAACCACAGTATTTAACCACTGAATCGCACAGCTATAGAAGTGCAGAGAATGCTATTCAAAAAAAATGTTTTTTTTTTTTAGTATAGCACTGTACAATATATAGAAATTGTTTATTTTACACACCTCCACATGTGTATTTCACACTGCAATTTTTTTTCTGTGGCCCTAAATGGCGTTTTTTGGAAGAGCACAACAACCCCAACAGTATATAACGGCTGAATCGCACAGCTGCAGAGGCCAGAGAATGCTATTCAAAAATAATGTTGTTTTTTCACACACCTCCAGATGTGTATTTCACACTGCAAAATATTTTCTGTGGCCCTAAATGGCATTTTTTGCAAGAGCACAACAACCCCAACAGTATATAACCGCTGAATCGCACAGCTGCAGAGGCCAGAGAATGCTTTTTAAAAATAATGTTGTTTTTTCACACACCTCCAGATGTGTATTTCACACTGCAAAATATTTTCTGTGGCCCTAAATGGCGTTTTTTGGAAGAGCACAACACAACCACAGTATTTAACCACTGAATCGCACAGCTATAGAAGTGCAGAGAATGCTATTCAAAAAAAATGTTGTTTTTTTTTAGTATAGCACTGTACAATATATAGAAATTGTTTATTTTACACACCTCCACATGTGTATTTCACACTGCAATTTATTTTCTGTGGCCCTAAATGGCGTTTTTTGGAAGAGCACAACACAACCACAGTATTTAACCACTGAATCACACAGCTATAGAAGTGCAGAGAATGCTATTCAAAAAAAATGTTGTTTTTTTTAGTATAGCACTGTACAATATATAGAAATTGTTTTTTTCACACACCTCCAGATGTGTATTTCACACTGCAAAATATTTTCTGTGGCCCTAAATGGCGTTTTTTGCAAGAGCACAACAACCCCAACAGTATATAACCGCTGAATCGCACAGCTGCAGAGGCCAGAGAATGCTTTTTAAAAATAATGTTGTTTTTTCACACACCTCCAGATGTGTATTTCACACTGCAAAATATTTTCTGTGGCCCTAAATGGCGTTTTTTGCAAGAGCACAACAACCCCAACAGTATATAACCGCTGAATCGCACAGCTGCAGAGAATGCTATTCAAAAAAAAGTTTTTTTTTTTTTTTAGTATAGCATAGTACAAGAAAAATATATAGAAATTGGTTATTTCACACAACTAGAGATATACACTGCAAAATATTTTTTTTGCCCAAAAATAGGTCTTTTTTGCGCACAACAAAGTGCCTTTTTTTTTTTTGCAACAGCACAATAAAGTGCCTTTTTTTTTTTTTTTTGGGGCCCAAAAATGGGTCTTTTTAGCAAAAGCACAATAAAGTGCCTTTTTTTTTTTTTTTTTTCTGCCCGAAATGGGTCTTTTAGCAAGAGCACAATACAGCCACAGTATGGAATAGGTGTATCACTCAACGTAATGCAGTGCTGGTGCACTGAGCTTGCAACACAAACAGATAAACCTATGCAGATCCTGAGCTATTATATCTCTCAATCTGGACTCCTATCTAAATCTCTCTCCCTAAAAGCACAAACAGGATCCTGCCCCTACACTACACTACACTGTTTCTCTATCTTTTCTATCAGTAGATTGCAGAATCAGGACTAACTCCTATCATATAATTCTCTCCCTCACAGCAACAGTAGCCAGGATCCTTTCCCTACACTGTCTAAAAGCAGAGTGACGATCTGTGCTGTGTGCCTCTTGCTTATATAGAAGCTGGTCACATGCTGGGTCACATGTTGCACTGACCAATCACAGCCATGCCATTAGTAGGCATGGCTATGATGGCTTCTAAGGGCACACCAGCTAATCAAATGGTGATTGGCTGGCCCCTGAAGCATTTCTTACTGCGCCATTAAATTCCCGAATCCGAACCCGAACCCGGACTTTAGCGCAAAATCCGAGTCCGGGTCCGGGGTCGGGAAAACGCCAAAATTCGGTACGGACCCGAACTTTACAGTTCGGGTCCGCTCAACACTACTCAACATGCCTCTCAGCAAATAGCTTGGGGTGTCTACTTTCCAAAATGGGGTCATTTGGGGGGGTTTTGTGCCATCTTGGCATTTTATGGCCTTCAAAACTGTGATAGGTAGTGATAGGTAGTGAGGAGTGAAATCAAAAATTTACGCCCTTAGAAATCCTGAAGGCGGTGCTTGGTTTTTGGGGCCCCGTACCCGGCTAGGCTCCCAAAAAGTCCCACACATGTGGTATCCCCGTACTCAGGAGAAGCAGCAGAATGTATTTTGGGGTGCAATTCCACATATAACCATGGCATGTGTGAGCAATATATCATTTAGTGACAACTTTTTGTATTTTTTTTTTTTTGTCATTATTCAATCACTTGGGACAAAAAAAAAAATATTCAATGGGCTCAACATGCCTCTCAGCAATTTCCTTGGGGTGTCTACTTTCCAAAATGGGGTCATTTGGGGGGGTTTTGTTCTGCCCTGCCATTTTAGCACCTCAAGAAATGAGATAGGCAGTCATAAATTAAAAGCTGTGTAAATTCCAGAAAATGTACCCTAGTTTGTAGACGCTATAACTTTTGCGCAAACCAATAAATATACGCTTATTGACATTTTTTTTACTAAAGACATGTGGCTGAATACATTTTGGCCTAAATGTATGACTACAATTGAGTTTATTCGATTTTTCTTATAACAAAAAGTAGAAAATATCATTTTTTTTCAAAATTTTCGGTCTTTTTCCGTTTATATCGCAAAAAATAAAAATCGCAGAGGCAATCAAATACCATTAAAAGAAAGCTCTATTTGTGGGAAGAAAAGGACGCAAATTTTGTTTGGGTACAACATTGCATGTCCACACAATTTACAGTTAAAGCAGTGCAGTGCAAAATTCTGAATTCACCTCTGGTCCTTTAGCTACCAAATGGTCCGGGGCTTAAGTGGTTAAACAACACAATCAATTTTAGGGCATTGTTGTGCTTTATTTTCAAGCATCTAACAATAAATACATAGGGGTGTATTTACTAAAACCGGAGAGTACAAAATCCTGGTGCAGCTCTGCATAGGAACCAATCAGCTTCCAGGTTTTTTTTTGTCAAAGCTTAATTAAACAAGAGGAAGTTAGAAGCGCAAACACGGGCCACAAAAATGCAGAGGTGTGTACATAGGGTAAACTTGTTTATATATTTAATTTCTCGTTTTCCTTTATTATTATTATTATTATTATTATTATTATTATACAGGATGTATATAGCGCCAACAGTTTGCGCAGCACTTTATTTGTGAAGCATTAAACAAAAGATCACTGGTTACAGCACTTTTGTTTGCAGCAGTTACTGGTCACAATAAAATACTGTATAAGGGATAGCTAAGATAGTGGAATTGTGTAAAGAGACCTACAGTATAGTCTCTCTTTACACAATTGCTTGTATTAAATACAGTAGTCTCATGCTTGTATTAAATACAAGCAAAAATCATATCGGAACTCCACTCTAAAACATATAAATTACAAATGAGCAATACAAGCAATACAAGAGAAACATAGAGGCGGCCATTATCTGTAGATTCTAGCTTCCTGGCTGTCATTACTTCATTACTTTGAAAAACCAAAGCAGACCAATTATACAGGTGAGTCTGGCTTTACTTTAACTAAAGCCTCGTACACACGGTCGGACTTCCATCGGACTTTTCCGTAGATTTTTGTCCGAACGGAGTTGGCCGGGCACACCCATAGCATACACACCACAGGACTTTTCTGCAAACTTTCCCCAAAAAAATTCCAACATTACATGGTTTTTCTGCTCTTTACCGCCACCCTTTGGTCAACTTCTGCTATTGTTGGTTGATTTTAACATTATTTGTTTTGTCCATCGGACAAAAGTCCGATGGTTTTCTGTACACACGGTCGGACTTTGCTCCATCGGACTTTTGTTGGCCAAAAGTTTGTTTGTTTGCAGACTGAACTTTTGTCCGATGAAAACCAAAAAAGTTTGTCTGATGGAGCGTACACACGGTCGGATTTTTTGGCAAACTTGCTCAAAATGAAGTTTGTTGGCAAAAAGTCTGACCGTGTGTACGGGGCTTTACCTAATCTACAGTATATACTTGTACTATGTAAAAGTCCTACAATATTGAAACTAGTGGACCAGCATATTAGCCAGGCAACTACAATTTTCAAAGAGGGTCAGCAATATATAGTTACAGAGTTAGTCAGTTGGACAAAAGTCTAACACATTTAATCAAAGAAAAAATTTATGAATGAATAGATGAATAAAAAATTAAATACTGTAAATATGTTTCATATAGAGAAAAACTGTTAACCCACAGTTGATACAGAGGAAAAGGCCTTTATAAAACATGGTCCAATATGCTCCAAAGCATACACATAAAGGGGCATATTTTCTTTGGAGAGATGATAGCATTATACTCCATTTAGAGTAACTATGCACAATGTGGCCTATATTTTATGGCCCACTCTCACTTCTTAATGGAGCAGAAAGAGACCATAAGTGGTTAACAACCAGTCATGTGACTTCGACAGATCATGTAACTGGGCAGCTTCATCTTTTTTTCTACAATCCATGTACACTGATGTAGCGCCCCCCCCCAATATTTGCCAGTAGTTGGGCTCAGACATGTTGATTGTTCTAAATTTGCTTCTGCTCTGGGTGTGATACTGCCTGGCAGTAATGTTCCCTGTTCGCCTGTAGGTGGCACTGTCACCACTGGCATAGGTTGAACTACAGGGGGTATAACAACACCTTGGGTGTCCTTTCTCAGCAGCCGTGCAGTGGGTGTGGTCTACCCACTGTGCATGCTGGGAGAGGGTATATAAGGGGCAGATGCCATTAATTGGGGTCCGTTCTGGGGGGTTCAAACTTGGGGGCCTGTCGGGCCTGTCCTGTGAGCACGCCTCGTGGCCCGCATGGCACAGGGTGCGTGTGTGTTCTGGCCCCAGGCACCTTCAGCCCGAGGCTACATCGCTACCTAGAGCTACCAGTATAGCTACCAGTCAGCTCTACTGGCTGAGGCCTACACTTCAGGAAAGGATCCCAGGCTACCCACCTGCGGGAAGCCCACGCTTGGGAAAGGAGACCAGGGGAGGATCTGCCCCAGAGGAGACTAGCGACGTTGCTGCTGTCTCGGGAGGAGGCCTGGAGCTCACCTAAGGAGGGATCCATTATCATCATTACAAGCCCTGCAATACGCCAATCCGGCATAAAGGTTCTCTCACTATTGCTTGGCTGGGAGGTTCGGGACAGTTTAATAATCCTGTGGCAGAGGATTCCTAATTGTATCCCTAGTTTCTAAAAGAAAGATTGATTCGTGCTTCATCCCGGCTGCTAGGACCACTAAACGGGCCTATCCGGGTGAGCAATACCCACTCAGGCTTGAGTGGCGACGATTGCAACTTTAGTGCTGCGTACCCGAACCTTCCCCTGTTCTTCTCTCATATCTTACTTCCCTCTCAAGTTTCCCTCAGCAAAAGTAAATAAAGCCTGACTGTTTGGGTTTTACATTTGTGTGGACATTGGCCTTTCTGGCGACTTTCTTTCTATACCCTGACAACGGAAACCTTGGAGCTATTTCGCAGACCCAACAAAACCATCCGGTCCCTTAAATGGGGGTAAGTGCTACACTAAGATGCCAGGTATGGAGTCCCAAATCCAGCAGAGTAATGCCCCTTACACACGATCGGAAATTCCAACAACAAATCCGTGGATTTTTTCAGATGGAATGTTGGCTCAAACTTGTGTTGCATACACAAGGTCACACAAATCTTGTCGGAAATTCCGAACGTCAGGACGTCAGGAATGCAGTGACGTACAAGACGTACGACAAGTTCGGCTCTTCTGCTTGATTCTGAGCATGCGTGTTTTTTTGTGCTTCGGAATTGCATACAGACGATCGTAATTTCCGACATTGTTAGAATATTTGAGAAGCAGCTCTCAAATTTTTGTGGTCGGAAATTCCGACAGCAAATGTCTGATGGAGCCTACACCCGATCGGAATTTCCGACAAAAAGCTCACATCGGACATTTGTTGTCGGAATTTCCGATCGGGTGTACGCGGCATTAGAAGTACATCACTGTGGTTTGTTTTTTTCTAAGGTACTGTCCATACCGGGTTACATTACTGCTTTTGAATAATCCCTTTTTGAGAAAATACTACACAGCTTGAAGGATCTGTTAAGTCCTCAGCTTTTTACATATCTTTTGTAAGTTAAAGTGATTGTAAATGATCACCTTGTAAAACACATTCAGTTTAAAACTGAAATGAAAGGCAAACAGTTGTGTATAGATATAAAATATTTTTTTATAAGTGATCCCATTCCCTCTGTTCTCAGCTGCATAAGTGCTGAGGGAAGGAGAAGCAGCAGTAAACTGAGCTAACCAGTGAATGGCTGTGCAGGGGAGGCGTGTCAGGACAAGGCTGATCATTAGAGGAGAGCAGGCTAAGTTCCCAGCATAGCTAAAGGACTGACCATGGTGTGTGGTCAGAGGAAAGCAGACTGACTGGCAGGAACACCAGGGATTTCACACAAAGGAAGGAACACTGGGGTAAAAAACACTTTAAATCATAAACTGCCTAATTATTTCAAGAAAAATATAATCAAAATGTTTTCACTAATAGCTTTCAACCACTTACTGTAGTTACAACAAAGCTTTAGAGCCAAATCAAATATAATTTGTTAACCAGTCATGACTACAGTAAACCAAATTCTTTACTTTAACCACAATTTTTTTACCTCAAACTTTCCAATTAAATAACGAGTCTAACATTGGTTAAGCTGTTAAAAAAAAAAAAAACACTGTCACTGAGAAGGATGCATATTCATAATTTGCCATTATTTTGTAAGTGTGACAAAAATATTTATAAAGTAAGTCTTCTAACTATAAAGCTAAATGCAGTTACTTTATGTAAATTTGTGAAACTGAGAATTCCACCATAATTCTAATGCTGCTATATGAGCATTAAGGCATGTGTTTAAACTACACAATCATTGAAACTCTCACATAAACTAATGCTTGTAACATTTCCATTGAAATTAATTTCTGTACAATTTAAATCATTTTTATAGTAGAAACACAGACTTGAGTTTACTTTTACACCTCTATTTCACAAGCATTAGCTTAAAGAAATTGACAAGTTTTCTGTGTACAGCGTTTTTTGTAGACCTTTTTAGGCACTGACATAGACAAGTGACTTTGCCAAAGCTGAGGTGATGCCATCAGTCTGATGTAGGCAGAAGAAAGCATTTCCTAGGTTTCCTCTCCCCCAAGTGACAGACTGCAACAAGTGTATCTTGGTTTGATTTACAGGGTTTTTTGTCTTTTTTTTATCAAATCCTTACATTGTGGACACAAATCCAAACCCTATTGGAGTTTATGGGCGCAAAACTTGAAAATAAATTCTGCCCATTTTCAAGGCTGTTCGGCAAAGTATTGTTAAACAAAGGGCTTGGAAGATGGGCCCTTTGGGACACATGAACCAATGGAGCTGCCCTTTGGGACACATGAACTCTATAGGAGACATGGACCAATGCAAAAAAAAAACCCAGGCATGGGCTTAGCCACATCTCAAGTTGCCCCTGAAGAGCTGCCAGAATCTCTAGCTCAGCGTGGCTACTATCCCCCAGGCATAACTACAAAACAGCTATGCCTGGTAATTCTGAGGAGTCACAGGATAAGGACATTAAAAAGTGGGCGATAAACATTATTTTCACCATAACCAATGTGCAGAGATAGGAAAGCACCATCAGCTCCACTAGTTTGCAATGTTCTGTATCCTTCTCTGCCCAAGCTTGCTGGACTATGTGGTCATATGGACCCTGGCGCTGACCTTGTGGTCCAGTGAGACATTACCTAGCACATGTAAGGCAAGGGGTAGCCTCCTGGGCACAAACACGGTGTATGGGTACCTGCCACTGGTGTGCATGCAGGCAATGAATTCAGAGAAGAGGTCTGAATCAATCAGATGTAGTGGGAACAGCTGTAAAGATAGACATTTTGGCAAGCTAACATTAAGAAATTGGGCATGGGGATAATTCTTCTTTGTATTCAGCAGCTGTAGGAAAAAAATCTGCCTGCTTAAAGTGGTTGTAAACCCTCTCTGACAAGTTTTACCTACAAGTAAACCTAGATTAAGGCTTACCTGTAGGTGTTTGCAATATCTCCTAAACCTACACGGCTTAGGAGATATTTGCCAAAAAGAATGCACCGATTTCTACGGCGCATGCGCGTCGTAGATAACGGCGCAGGCGCACTGAGCGTGCCGGGTTTATGAATGGGATCATGCCGTTCTGCGCACATGCTCGGGATCGTGCCAGTCCTGCGCGCATGCGCGGGAGTGACGTCATCGCCGCTCCGGCCAGTCACAGCGCCGGAGCAGCGATACCCGGAAGGCACTCGGAGCAGACATGGCGACAACGGCGGAGGGGAATGAGGAGCGCTTCAGGGGCTTAGATCTCAGGTAAGTCATTCATAATGAGCTAGTATGCTATGCATACTAGCTCATTATGCCTTTCTCTTGAAGGTTTTTTTTTAAAGAAAATTTCTAGAGGGTTTACTTCCTCTTTAAGGATGCTGCTGGAAAATATCGGGGTGGAGTTGGGAGTGTTACAGTGAGGTTTAAGTCTACACTTGGCCCTACTCAGTGGGACCGTATGCTGATCCTTTTTCCATCTAATGGAAAAACTGTGTTGTTGGCAGTACATGTGTGAAAAAGGCCCACACATTTAAATACAGGGGGTTGTCTAACTTTATTAGCAACTATGAAAATAGGGGAACTGAGGATGTGGTGCTGTTTAGTAATGGGGGAGCACATCAGCTTTTTAACTCTTTTTAACCCTTTGTCACTTAGGTGATACATGTGGCCCACTGACAAGGCATAGCTCGGGGTTCCCATTAGCAAAAGGGGTAGCTTTGCTCAGACTTCATTGCCTTGGGACATCTTTAAAGGGACCCAGCCTGGCCTGACCAGAACCCAGTGGCCTATCCTACCTACTATTGTCTACTGGTAACAGACCCCTCTGTGACCCCAGTACACAGAGCTGTTCTGAGAGAATCTTCTTTGGAGTTGGAATCAGCAAGAAGTCTACACACAAAGATATTTCTTTTATACATTTACTTACATCAATATGTCAAACAGAATGATTCAGTCACATTGGAGGGCAGCGGCACATTGCTTCAATAGTGTCAAAAAATTCACAGCAAGTTGATAACAACATAAAGAGAGAGAACTAGAGTCCCATTACCTGCCAAGAAAGAGGTGTCCTAAAATCCTAGCAACCCTTAGCAGGGAGATGCAAACAGTCCCAGTTGTAAAGGTGTCAAGGGCTTCTCCCGAATGAAGAGCTACCATGGTGCTGGCTTACCGTCTACATGATGCTCAGTATCCTGACAGAGAATACAATAACAATTTCCCACTGTACAGGATTTCTCCTCTCTCATTGACTTCTCCCCAGTTTCTATATATATATATATATATATATATATATATATATATATATATATATATATATGCTTTGCCAAGGTGCCTCTCTTTTGGCAGGGGAAGAATTACTGAATTACTTAATCAGTTCTAAAAACCTGAGACTCGCTATTTGCAATAGGTGCATATTGTGGCCATATCCTATAATTCCTTGTTGCACCTAATTATATGATGATTTGCTGCAATAAACTGCAATATATAGGTATGGGGTGATGGATTGCAAAAAAAGGGCAATTTTGTCTGGGTCAGGAATAAGTTCACACTGCTGACCCCAAAATAAAAAGACCCTAATAAAATGAAAATAATATAAACCTAAAACACTAGGCTGGGTTCACACTTATGCAAATTGAATGCGGGTTTCCCTGCATCCAATTTGCATAGCAGGAGATTGTTACCAGCTCTCAAATCATATTGGCCAGGAGCAGAAGCAGGAGGAAGTTGACGCCCGTGCACTTTACAATCAAAACATACATCTAATTTAAGGTCCATTTTAAGCAGTTGAGCTCCCCATCATCCTGCATTCCACCTGTTCTATTACACTGTCATTAAAAGCCACTGAAATGCTCTTTTATTTAACCATTTGCAGACCGCCTAACGTACATGTACTGCGGCAGGTCGGCTCTATTGCATGAAATTACATACCTGTACGTCATTTCGTGCAATATCCACTAGGGAGCGCGCATGTGCCGCCGGATTGGACAGAGCGGGAGCCAATCAGCGGGTCCGGCAGACCCAATGTACACCAGCCACCCACGATCGTTCCTGAGAGAAGTAGAACAGCGGTCAGCCTATGTACACAAGACAGATCGCCGTTCTGACAGGGGAGAAGCTAGAGATCTTGTGTCCCTGCTCAGCAGGAACACGGATCTCTGTCTTCCCCCAGTCACCGCATCCTCCACACAGTTAGCAAGCACTCCCTAGGGACACATTTTACCCTCTGATCGCCGCTGATGATAACCCCTTCCCTGCCAGTGTCATTAGTACAGTAACAGTGCATATTTTTAGCACTGGTCACTGTAATAATGTCACTGGTCCCCAAAAAAGTGTCTAAAGTGTCAGTTAGGTGTCCGATTTGTCTGCCGCAATGTAGCAGTCCCGCTAAAAATCGCTGATCACCGCCATTACTGGTAAAAAAATAAAAAAATAAAAATGCCATAAAAATATCCCATAGTTTGTAGAGATGATAACTTTTGCTCAACCAATCAATATACGCTTATTGGGATTTATTATTTTTACCAAAAATATGTAACAGAACACATATTGGCATTAATTGATGAAGAAATTCGATTTTTAATTTTTTTTTTATTAGATATGTTTTATAGCAGAATTTAAAAAAATATATATATTTTTTTCAAAATCATTGCTATTTTTTGTTTTATAGCACAAAAAAAAAAAAAAGCAGAGGTGATCAAATACCACCAAAAGAAAGCTCTATTTGTGGGAAAAAAAGGACATCAATTTTTTTGGAGGTACAGCGTCGCATGACTGCGCAATTGTCAGTTAAAGTAACGCAGTGCCGTATCGCAAAAAATGGCCTGGTCATTAACGGGGTAAGACCTTCTAAGGTAAGTATTTCATAATGAGCTAGTATGCAATGCATACGAGCTCAATATGCCGTTGTCTTGCAGGTTGTTTTTTTTATTTTTTTCTCTGAGGTTTACAACCTCTTTAAGTAAGCATGCACTGCTTATAGGTTTTCAAGTCTATGTTTCACAATTAATCGTTGTTATTAGTAAGTTAACTTGTTACTTACTGTACTTTCTACAGATAGTTACATTGCTACAGAAACAAGCATCCTTAAACAATAAAGGCTCAAACAAGTATTTGAAAACTTTGACACATCTCTTTCATCTCTAATGAATTGGAGACCTGCTTTTAATTTCATGCAAAGTCTCTCAACAAGTTGTGTTTGGTCTTTGCAATCAAGCAGTTACTTGTTTGTCTCAGTGTACCAAGCCCAGCGTTAAGAGCAATCAACCCTAGATCATCTAATTAGCATCTTTACTGATTGAGGCAACCATTATCTGGAAAAAAGAGCATGAGGACTGTGATGCAAGAGGGCTTTTCTTAGGTGTTATGTAAAATTATTTCACAGACCCCTTATTGCTGAGCATGCTTCATCATTTTAAGTGTCAGGAATAACAGACATTGCCTTACTATCATTCATTTATCCCTTGTGACATCAAAATTATGTGTATTTCTTTGAGAGTCATCTCAAAGCAGTTTAGACATACATTACACTATATAATAAGGCTTACAAATAGAAGCCTGTGGGTACTTTTTATTTTTATTTGTCTAAATGTTAAGTTGTTTCACTATTTTTCATAAGATGTACTGTATCTTTTTTATATTGTGAAAAGAGATAATCCGCAACTCCTTGCTTGCTCATTAAACTCTTCAAAATATATTAGTTAAAAGACACGGGGGAGGGGGGTGATTTACGAAAGCCGTGCGCCATCAGAGGCGCACGACGAGACGCACGACGAGGCGCAACGCACATTTCCATTTTTACAAAATGGTGCAATCGGAAGAATGCAATCTGTGCGCCATTATGGACATGGCGCACAGCATCTCCAAATCAATATTGACAGAAGATGGAGGTGCCAATATTATGGGGTGATGTGAGGAAGTTTAGTAACAACTGCCCAAGTAACAAATATGCCCAAAATAGAATGAGAAAGTAACTTCTTCAGAGAAATCCTGCTGTGCCTGCAAGTACGTTTAGAACTGCATGAGATCAATGTAAGCAGTGCACATGCGCAAGCGGCTCTTGCGCTCGTTCACATGTGTTCGTTCACTGCGCGGCCAAAATCGTAGTAAATTTTAACCACTTAAGCCCCGGACCATTTTGGCTGGTTAAAGACCAGGCCACTTTTTGCGATTCGGCACTGCGTCAATTTAACTGACAATTGCGCAGTCGTGCGATGTGGCTCCCAAACCAAATTGACGTCCTTTTCTTCCCACAAATATAGCTTTCTTTTGGTGGTATTCAATCACCTCTGCTGTTTTTATTTTTTGCGCTATTACCAAAAATAGAGTGACAATTTTGAAAAGAATGCAATATTTTTTGCTTTTTGCTATAATAAATTTCCCCCAAAAATATATAAAAAAACTTTTTTTTTTTCTCAGTTTAGGTCGATACGTATTCTTCTACATATTTTTGGGAAAAACATCGCAATCAGCATTTATTGATTGGTTTGCGGAAAAGTTATAGCGTTTACAAAATAGGGGATTGATTTATGGCATTTTTATAATTTTTTTTTTTTAACTAGTAATGGCGGCGATCAGTGATTTTTTTCATGACTGCGACATTATGGCGGACACATCGGACACTTTTTGACACATTTTTGGGACCATTGTCATTTTCACAGCGATCAGTGCTATAAAAATGCACTGGTTATTGTGAAAATGACACTGACAGTGAAGGGGTTAACCATTAGGTGGCGATGTAGGGGTTAAGTGTTCCCTGCATTGTGTTTCTAACTGAGGGGGATGGGCTCTTTGTCACATGACACCGATCTCCGCGTCATTGTCACTAGGCAGAGCAGGGAGATTACACAAGCATCCCCCTGCTCTATACCTCCGTGAGACGATCGCGGGTACAGGTACGTGATTATGCCTGTCCGTGCCATTCTGCCGACGTATATCTACAGTGCGCGGTCCTTAAGTGGTTAAGCAAAGTGAACGGGCGCACCTCTAAACTTGACAATTATTTTTTTTATGCTGGTTCACCTTTATGTATTTTTAAGGAGATTTGCACACAGGTCATGTTGGCATGTTACGTTGTCAACATGTGATATGCACCTTGTTAAAATTATGTAAAAAGACTCTCGCTCCTCTAGCTACTCCTAAAAGGGCATTTAACCTTCCCCCTCTAAAGAAATAGGATTTCCTTGGGCTACAGTAGCTTTTGCTTTTAAAGGGGAACTGAACTCCACACTCCACTCTATTCTCAAAAGGCTGTGAGCTGCCTTCACCAATCCAAACCACATCCTTTTTTGAGAGCATACAACAGGTCCAGCTAGGAAAGGGGCAAGAAGAGCGATCACCCAACCCCCTCCCGAACCATACAAGGCCACATGCACTCAACATAGCTGGCTGCCTTTGGGGAATGTTGGGCTGAGCCCAAAACCAACCAAAAAGCACCTTGTACCCACTAGTTTAAAGGGGCTTTACACATTCCGTAAAGCCCCCTGTTTGCAGCCCCCCACAACCCCAGCCTAGGGTTGTGTGGAAGAGGCCCTTGTCCCCCTGAATATGGGACAAAGGTGGTTGACTTTTGGGGTGCCAGAGGCCCTCCTCCCCCCAAGCATCCACCCCCCTTTCATGGGCTGGCTTGCTGTGTGTTTGGCTAGGGGTTTGTTAGTGTGTGGGAGGGGCACAATATTTTTTTAATTTAGGGTGGTATTTTTCATGTTGGGGTTCTCATTTTAAACCTTAACAGACCCAAATGGCCTTGAATGTATTGGGGGGGGGGCAGGCTATTTTTTGTTTTGGGTTAAAATCTTGCAGCAGCAATGTAGATTTGTAAGTTTTCTCTAAAGCCGTACATCTTTGAAGCAGCATTTTGGATACATGCTAAGTCCCCCCAAGTTACTAGCTTTTAAGCAATTTTGCATTTATAAAGTCACTTCTTGTTTCGTTTTTGGGGTTGGCCAAATTGGTGACATTGATATATGTCCCTCAGGGTGGGACCTGGGCCCCCATACCCATTTTAAGGCCAATAACTAGAATATAAGCCAGGCAAGTGGGGACTAGCAAAATTTACAAGTCAGTTCCCATAGACTGCAATGGTATTTGTTTCATAACTTTTGCCAATGTTGGGCTCTTTGCTTGCCCCCCTGGACCATTTGTAATTTTGTAGCATGCTGGATGATGTGCTTAGTTTTGGACAAGGTGGTGGCTTATTTTGTGCTAGCTGCATTTGGGTTGTTCTGGGCATGCTCTGTTTTTATTTCTGTGGCCTTTGGTGTGTGAAATGCATTTGGGTTGGTGTGGGCATGCTCAGGTACTTTGTTGTTTTTTTTCTGCTTTTTGTTTGTGAACAGCACTTGTATTTTTCTGGGTATGCTCAGTGAGTGTGTTTTTTGGGTTAGTAATTTAAGGATATCCTTAACAGGTGTACCCACTTTGAAGTTCTGGTGTGTGTGCTTTGCTGGGGACACCATAAATTTAAAAGGTATCTTGGACTTTGTCAACAAATTTGAAGGAGAAACCGGACAAATTTGGGAGTTGTCTTTACCCTATCAGGGGTGCAGACATCCCCAAAAAATGTCCAGACTTAAAATCACTCTGCACTCTATCCCCAAGCAAAACTAACAAATTATTTAATTTAACTTTGCAAAGATACATTCCTAAGTTCAACTGTGATGCATGTCAATGGCCCACTTAGACCTTGTTTAATAGAAAACACCAGTTGCCTTTCACTAGAAACATTTGCTAGTCCAGTCCTGGAAATCTACATCTGCTTTACTATTAATTTCCATAGAAATTGGGTTCCTGCAGCTAGATGCGCGACCGCTGTGTATGTGAGATGCACAAATGCTGTGTGTACGGAGGTATGTCCCCGTGGCACATATCTGGTTCCTGGAATCGGTGGCCAGCACACAGGAATGACATCCCGCCCCTCCAGAAAGTTGCTTGTACTGCTGCTAATTGGATCACATGTCTTGAAAAAAGGTGGTTTTTCATGTGCCTTGTAGAATGTCGTTTGGAAAATACAAGTGGGTCATGGCACATCTACATTCCAAATTTGGCACTTAAGATGGTCATGCACTATGCAATCTAATTGGCTAATCTCTGTACAACTCGATATTTAGGCAAAATAGGTAATAGGAAGACACACTTGAACAATTAATTTATATTATAGGAAACCAAACAGGCTCTTGCACAAAATCTAACTGATTGCAGTGTATGGTCACCTTTAAAGATCAAGATCTGAAAATATAAATTTATTGAGTTTAGAAACACTTCTCTGTTCTTTGTAATGTATTGAAAGATTTGGGTGAAAAAAACACATTTCAAAGATATATTAGAAGTGATAGGAATGAGGTTGGCATCAAAAGGGTTAATTACCTGAGAACACCTACTAATTGACTAATAAGACACATCCAATGAGATGAAATTAAGCAATTGTATTGGGCATGCGCTATTATCAATGAGAAAACCGCACGTGGTGGATTCACAACAACCTAAACATGCTCAAAAAACTTATAGAAAACACCACATTTACCTCTTTGTCGTCACTAAGGCCCCATACACACTATTAGATTTTCTGCAGATTTTTGTCTTCAGATTTACCAAAACCATATAATATGAGGTCAAACCTTAGGAGTTTCAATTGGTATGCAATCAGGCAGGCCCTTGCACTACATGATTTTGGTAAATCTGAAGACAAAAATCTGCAGAAGTGACGAGAAAGAGGTAAATGTGGAGTTCTCTATACGTTTTTTTTGAGGGTGTTTAGGTTGTTGTGAATCCACCACGTGCGGTTTTCTCTTATTCTAACTCACTACCTTTAATATAACTGAAAACAAGAATTTACAATATCAACCTCATGGGAAAAAAAAAATTCATACCCTAAACAATACAAACGTGGAACACCTTTTAAATCCCTAATAAATAATTTTCCTAATTAAAAAAATGACTCTGGAATAAAAGAAGGATATGTATCTTTATAACAACCGGACTGCATGCTAGGTAATTTTGACTAAGTAATTCTATCATCCACTGGATATGTCAACATCATTTTCTGTAATGGTGTAACCTTCACAGTGAACAAGGCCCAAAATTTGTTTGGCGATTTCCTATGTTGATATGTGTTTTTTTCACGAATAAGAGTAGCATTGACCATCTGGAGCCACTGCGCCTCCCTTGGGGTGCGTGCTGATAGCCACAAACGGCCAACCAGCTTCCTGGCTAAGTATAAGAGCCTTGTGAGGGCAATGTATACCACAGGGAGGTACAAGTCCTCCTCTAGACTACCTAGCAAACACATTAGCTGTTCAACCGCAAGCTGAACTTGGTATACACTATTTATTCTGGTAACAACGCTATTCCAGTACCTCACTAGCTTGGGGCAACGCCAGAGCATATGAATTAGATCACCCGGATGGGCCTGGCATTTGGGACAAATGGGGGAATCATGCCAACCTAACTCTATTAATCCAAGATTATTCGACATAGAGAGAAAAGATTTGACATAGAGGAAAAAGATTTGACATTATAGAGACATAAAGATTTGACGAAGCAGCTAAAAACATACGATCGCCGCAAGCGGACATTTATGCACAAATGGTCCGCCCATAGGCTACAGAAGAATTCTAATGTTGGTTGACTGATAATAATAATTAATAAAAAAAAATATTACTAGTCATACAACATTAGAATTCTACTATAGCTTGTGGGCAGAGCATTCGACCGGAAATCTACTATTGCGGCGTCGTACAGATAAGCTGCTTAGATCATTCAACAGACACCATAAGGCTTCAATTGACAGATCCGACCTTAAGTAATTCGGATTTTTGGACAAATGCATTTTTTAGCAAAACAAAATAAATAAAAACGAATTTCGGGAGTAACTAAATACATTTACTGTTCGGACGAAAACGAAATTCCGAAACAAAATATTTCAGTGTGCACATGTCTACTATTACTCCGTTTCCCTCAGCCACCAGTCTTGGCACAGCCCATTTGTAGTCCTATCTACAGAAGCAGAGATGTACAATATTTCCATCCCTGCTTGCTTTAGTGGGAGGATGGGATTCTAGACCCCTGGTCTTTACCGCTAATGGAGGCGGTACAGACCTTGTTCTAGACATGACAGCCCCCCTGTTTTGCTCAGAAAAGCAGCATCTGTGTGTAACCGGCTGCATGTGAAATAGTTTCACATGCAGCAGATGGCAATTGTAATAGCCGCTTGGTGTGTGTCAAACTGTCCGGTAATAAAACTGCTTATAGTGAGAAGATCAGCTGTCAAAACGAAGCAGTGATGTTGGGGTGAGCGGGGACCGAGCAGATATCAAACACCAGCCAATGGGATGAGGACTGTGCAGGCCGCTATGTTTCTGTGGCCTCGCCCCCTTTCATAAGCAGCCCAGTCATTGACTGGTGTTTGATAGCTGCTCAGTCCCGCCCACCCCCGACATCACCGCTTTGTTTTTAATAGATGAACTTCTCACTGCAAGCAGTTATATTACCTGTCAGTTTCACATACACTGAGTGGTTCTCACTGTCTGCACCTAAACTCCCCCTCTCCTCTGTCCATGCCCACAAGTGCTGTCATTTTTTTTTATTGTTACTTAGGCCCCTTTTCACATTTGTATGACCTGAAAGTCATGCGACTTGAAACAATGCCTGTGTAATCTCGAGGTCTATGGACCTCAAGTTGCTTCAAAGTTGGACCAAAGTAGTGCAGAGACTACCTTGAAGTCGCACAGATATGAACGATACTCATTGGAAATCATGGGGTACGACTTGTCATGCGACTTTGCAGTCCCAAGTCGTAGGGACAAGTCGCACACGTGTGAAAGGGGCCTTAATTGTATATGTTCCTGTTACTATTATAATGTGAATTATTGCACTTGAAGTTAATTTCCCACCACCCCTGCTAAGTTTAAAAAAATGTTTATGTCGTATTCTCCTTTTGATGTGTATTACATGTGGAATCACATATCACTGGGATTTTTACACTTGAAGTTAATTTGAATGGCCAATATCTATAGAATGGGTTTCCACCATCCCTGCTAAGTTTCATTTTATTATGTCTTGCCATGCTACCGTGTTGCTCATATTACTGATGTAAAGCAGCATGTCCCAGCTCTCTCTCTCTGTGTTGTGGCTGGGGATGTGCTCACATGCACCATACAAGCACTGGATGATGTTAGAAACACTGGAGGAGGAGGAATATGTCTAATACTGAATTACAGCAGAATACAGTGTGTATAATACAGTGATACCTCGGGTCACAAACGCTTCTGTTTACGTACAACTCGGATCACGAACAGAAAATTTCAATAAAAATTTGCTTCGGTACGCGAACTTCGCTTCGGTTCATGAACACGAGCCGTTGTCTTTTTTCCCCTGCTCTGACACGTGGTTGCGACTTCCTGTAGGTGGATCACGGTCACAGAGAAGAGTACGGTGAGTGTACTGTGAGTGTACTGTAAGACACATGCAGTATTTTGAAGCTTTTTGGTGTTCTTTTTAGCACATACTGTACTGTACACATCCCTGTGCACACTTGCTTTTACAGTTTTGTGTGCTTTTTAGCACATCCTGTACTGTACTGGACATCCAGTATGGCTCCAAAGAAAATTAAGAGCAAGAATGGTGGTAATAAGAAAGTGCAGAGCAGTAATGAAGGTGACAAGAATGTGCAGAGCGGAAATGCAGGTGACGAGAATATGCAGAGCAGAAATGCAGGTGACAAGAATGTGCAGAGCGGAAATGCAGGTGACGAGAATATGCAGAGCAGAAATGCAGGTGACAAGAATGTGCAGAGCGGAAATGAAGGTGACAAGAATAGGCAGAGCAAGCATGGTGGTAAAAAGAAAGTGCAGAGCGGTAATAAAAGTGACAAGAATGTGTAGAGCAGGAATTCTAATGCCTTGTACACACAATCGGATTTTCAGACGGAATTGTGTGATGGTAGGCTTTTGTCAGAAAATCCAACCGTTTGTATGCTCCATCTGACAATTGTTGTCGGATTTTCCGACAACAAATGTCGGATAGCATGCTTTAAAAATTTCCGACAAGAAATGTGGGGTGTCGGATTATCCGATCGTGTGTACACAAGTCCATCGGAAAAAAATCCAAAGTACAAACACGCATGCTCGGAAGCAATGCTAACCATAAGACAACATTAGCAGAAGTTGCCCAAAGGGTGGCGCTAAAGAGCTGAAATACCACGTAGTTTCATGGTTGTTGAACGACAATTATTTGCCGTTTGTATGCAAGACAAGTTTACAGCCAACGCCCTTCGGACAAAAGTCCTACGCTTTGTCCACGGAAAATACGATTGTGTGTACCAGGCTTAAGAATAAGGTTGTGAAGAAAATAACTATTGAGCTAAAGAAGGAAATTATGGAAAAGCATGACCCTGGTATTCGTGTGACTGATCTGGCCTCAGAGTACAGGATGGCAAAGTCGACAATCTCAACTATTTTGAAGAACAAAGCTGCCAAAATAGGAGCTGATGTGGCAAAAGGAGAAACGATGTTAACCAAGCAAAGGACACAATTACTGGAAGAGGTGGAAAAACTTTTGTTAGTGTATTTGAATGAGAAACAGCTGGCAGGTAATAGCATTAGGCCCCTTTCACACTGAGGCGTTGTTACCGTGTTTTTGCGGTAAAAATAGCGCTGTAATAACGCCTGAAATAATCCTGCCCCAGCATTCTCAATGTGAAATCTCTGAGGGCTTTCACATTGAGGCGTTGTGCTGGCTGGGCGTTGAAAAAAATCCTGCAAACAGCTTTTTTAGAGCAACTTTAGGGCGCATAAAATAGCGCTGTAAAAACGCCTATCCCCATTGAAATGAATGGGAACCGCGGTAAAAACGCGGTAAAAACGCATAGGCGTTATTTAAAAAAATAAGGCTAACGCCTATGCGTTTTTACCACGTTTTTTATACGCGTTAGCGCTATACTATATAGGCCACTAGCTATGAGTAAGCGTCAATTCGTGACGTGAAACGCGTTAGCCACCCTTCCCTGCATGCACACCATCTGCATTTGTTGTTTTGGATTTATGGATTTATTTTGAATTTGGATTTTTTACCTGAAATTTTGGAATAAATAACTGTCTATACAGAGTGCGGCAGTCCAGGGTTTCTTTTTCTCCCTTAGCGCTATTTTTACCGCAAAAGCGGTAAAAACGCGGTAAAATGTAATAATTTTTTTGCGTTTTTTCAACGCCTCAGTGTGAAAGGGGCCTAAGTGAAGCTATGCTCTATGAAAAAGCCAGGAAATTGCACAGCGGTTTACTGCAAACAAACCTCTCTACAAGTGCAGCAAGTGAAGAATTTAAAGCCAGTAGAGGGTGGTTTGAAAAATTCTGCAAGAGAAGTGGCATCCACAGTGTGAAAAGACATGGTGAGGCTTCCAGTTCTGAGAAGGCCAGTGCAGAAGCCTACAAGAAAGAATTTGCGGAATTCATGAAGACAGAAGGATACATCGCTCAACAAGTGTTTAACTGTGATGAAACAGGGCTCTTCTACAAAAAGATGCCGAACAGAACCTGTTCTGCCCTCACAATGTGTTCAAAGGACAAAGCTTGGCAGACAGCTAACAGCTTCCCAACAAAGACTCAGGAGGAAGGGCTTATAGTTGAAATCTTTACTGAGAATAAGTTTTTTGTAAAACTGCAAAACACAAATTATAAAAATATGCATTAGCATTTAACATTACATCACAAATGCAAATAGTAACAGGCATGCTACAATACTGTTAAGGCACTAGCTAGCAAAAATGTGACCTAGCTGAGTGAACTTCCTGACAGACACATAAAATTTAGTTGCATTAGTAGAACATATACTGACTAACTGAAAACTAATGACTGCTTACTTACAGACTTATGCTTCCAAGGCCTGTATTAAGAAATAGTGGAGGTCTTTAGCATGCTTCCTTCTCTGTAGAAAGATTATTTAATATGACTGCTGACTGCTGAGCAGGAAGTGGGAGGAATATACTACAGTTCCTGCTAGTAATGGATGCCAATTTAAAGCAACAGTACGATCAGTAAATATATACCTTATAATCAGAACACTCCCCACCTGGCATAATGAACATTATACCACTATGTTTCCTTTTTAAGAAGTAAAACAACTTCAGAGATAGGCCTAAAGTACACCTTAGGGGTGCCCTGTCTCATGACTTTAACTTTGACCTTTCTAACCTTACTATCATTACTAGGTACAGTCTCGACAATGAGTCCAACTGGCCATTCGTTTCTGTGGACCTGAGCGTCCTTTAGTAGGACGACATCTCCGACTTGTAGGTTAGGCTTGTCAATTTGCCATTTTCTGCGTGACTGGAGCGTCACCAGGTACTCTTGTTTCCATCTATTCCAGAAGATGTCTGCAAGACTCTGAACTTGCTTCCATTGCTTGGTGTAAAGATCTTTGAGACCAAAATCTCCTGTGGGAGCTGTCACTGTTTCCATCTTCTGGGTCAAAAGCATTGCAGGTGTCAAAACTGTTGGCATTTCTGGATCGGTAGACACCGGAACTAAGGGTCGAGCGTTCATGATAGCCATGACTTCAGCCATAAGTGTGATGAGAACTTCATGTGTAAGGCGAGTAGAGCTAACCTTCAGAAACATGGCATCCAGAATGCGACGAGCCACTCCAATCATCCTCTCCCAAGCTCCTCCCATATGTGACGCATGAGGAGGATTGAAGGTCCAAGTGCATCTTTGATCTTGAAGATAAGCACTCGTCTCAGAGTCTTCTGTAAGGATCCCTAACTCCTTACAGGCCCCAGTAAAGTTTGTGCCCCGATCTGAGCGGAGTTGCTTCACAGGTCCTCGGATAGAGAAAAATCTTCTCAAAGCATTGATAAAGCTTGAGGTAGACAGAGACTCGATGACTTCAATGTGTACTGCTCTTGTACTCATGCAAGAGAACAGAACAGCCCAACGTTTACTTTCTGCACTGCTTCCTCTGGTCCGACGTGAGGAGATGTTCCAAGGACCAAAGACATCTAGGCCAACATGAGTAAAGGGTGGGTTTGAAGCAAGTCTATCAGCAGGTAAGTCTGACATCTTCTGCTCTTCAAGTTTCCCTCTGATTTTTCTGCAAATTACACATTTGTGGATGACACTGGAGACTAGTCGTTTACTCCCTATGATCCATAATCAAGCTGACCGGACTGCTCCTTCAGTGAAGTGGCGACCCTGATGTGCAACTTGTTCGTGATAGTGTCTTACTAACAGAAATGAAATGTGATGATTCTTGGGCATTATAAAAGGATGTTTCTCTTCGACCGTCATATCCACTACTGACGAGCGACCTCCAACTCTTATCACTCCATCTTCATCAAGTATTGGGTTCAGTTTTTTGAGTGGACTGTGTTTGGAGATCTCTTCTCTTTTAAGAAGGCACTTGATGTCTTCTTTGAAAACTTCTTGCTGAACACATCTAATGATGATAATTTCGGCTTGCATAAGATGATTGCTATTGCACTTGTCAGTGTTTGTAGCTCTACAGAAGGATTTGGCTAGGTGAATACGCTTTCTTATAGCTCGAATGAGTGACTTCCAGCTGGAGAATCTTTCAAACCGGTGTGCGCCAAGGTTGCCTCTAGTAGTTATGGTACTATACGCCGTTACTTGTGCACGTACTTCTTTGTCATTATCTGGTTCTACAAGTTCAAATGTCTCAAACTGAGTGGTCTCTTCGGTTTCTGATCTATTCAAAAAGGATGGTCCTGAGAACCAGTTAGTGTGCTTCAGGACAGCTGCTAGAACCGGTCTAGTCCCATGATCGGCTGGATTTTTATTCGTACTGATGTAGTGCCACTGTTCTGGCCGTGTGGACTTTCTGATGCGTATCACTCTGTTTGCCACGTACAAGTAGAATCTTCTCGAAGCATTGTGAATATATCCTAACACAATCTTGCTGTCTGTGTAAAACTTCACTGCATGAATTTCAATGTCCAGTTCAGCAATGATCATGTCTGCCATCTCCACTGCTAAGACAGCAGCACAAAGCTCCAAACGTGGAACCGTGTGAGCAGGACGTGGAGCCAGTTTGGACTTTCCCATGATAAACCCAACATAGTTTTGTCCTTCAAAGTCCATTACTCTAAGGTAGGCTACAGCTGCTATAGCCATAGTAGATGCATCTGAGAATACACACAATTATCTTTGCTTCGTGGCAGACAGAGAAACAGGGACATATGACCTTTGTATGATAAGTTGTTCAAGCTCTATTAATGAGTCCTTCCACAACTTCCACTGCATTTCTTTCTCCTTAGGTAGAGGTGTATCCCATTCACTTTGTTCATGTTCAGTAGCAATTTCTCTCATAAGAGCCTTGCCTTGCATGGTTATGGGGGCTACAAATCCTAGGGGGTCATAAAGGCTGTTGACCGTGGACAAGACACCTCTTCTCGTGAACGACTTCTCTTCTCTGGATACTCTAAATGTAAAGCTGTCGGTTTTCAGATCCCAACTGAGCCCTAAACTTCTTTGAAGGGGCAGTGAATCTGTTCCTAGATCCAGGTCCTTGAGGTCTTTTGCACGGTCCTCTGAGGGAAATGCTTCCATGATTTTGCTGCTGTTGGACGCTATCTTGTGTAACCTTCTGTTAAATTCTGCTAACATCTCCCTTGTTCTCTTCAGGATGTCGATAGCCTCTTCATTGCTAGAGAAAGAAGCAAGTCCATCGTCCACATAAAAGTTTCTCATAACAAAATGTTTGGCATCTGTGCCGTGTTCTTCTTCACCTTTCTGTGCTGCTCGTCTCAGGTTGTAGATAGCTATAGCTGGAGAGGGGCTGTTCCCGAACACATGTACCTTCATCCTGTATTCTGTGACATCTTTGTTGAAGTCATTGTCTTCATACCACAGGAACCTCAGGTAGTCTCTGTGATCTTTGCGGACAAGAAAACAGTAGAACATTTGTTGTACATCTGCTGTTACTGCAACGCGTTCTTTTCGGAACCTGATGAGGACTCCAAGGAGTGTATTATTCAGGTCAGGTCCACTGAGGAGGACATCGTTTAGGGAAAGGCCTTCATACTTTGCACTGGAGTCAAATACTACTCGTATCTGTCCTGGTTTCTGAGGATGATACACTCCAAATATTGGTAAGTACCAACATTCTTGTTTTTCTTCCAATGGTGGTGCTTTTTCAGCTTGACCACTATCGAAGATCTTCTGCATGAAATCATGGAAGTGTTCCTTCATATCTGTCTTTCTGTCTAGAGTGCGTCGCAATGAGGTGAGACGCTTCACTGCTTGTCTTTTGTTGTTAGGAAGGTGATGTCGGGGTGAACGGAAAGGTAGTGGAGCTACCCAGCTGTTTGACTCATCTAGAAAGACTTCTCTGTCCATTATCTCAAGGAAGAGGCTATCTTCAACAGATGGTGCTGGTTTGTCATCATCTCGCGTTCTTTCAAACACCTTGCATCCTAGCTCATCTGTATCTTCAGATGAGGTGATAGCCTCCATGTAACTCCGAACTTTCTGCTGTTGTATTGGGTTGACTAGTCTTTCTTTAATCTGTTTCTTGTTGGTACAGGGGCTAAGACATGATGTGCGGCCATTTTGCAACATGTTTGTTTTGTAGACATTCACTTTTGATGGCTTGTGAGCTCCATCCAGACATACATCACCAATTATGACCCATCCAAGGTCAAGACGTTGTGCAAATGGTGCATTGTGTGGCCCATTGTATTGCTCTCTGACCTTGTGCACTCTCAATATGTCTCTTCCAAGTAGAAGGATAATTGCAGCACCTGGGTCCAGTACTGGAATCTTGTCTGATATTTGCATCAGATGAGGGTAGTGACGAGCAATTTCAGGTGTGGGTATCTCTGATCTATCATCTGGTATCATATCACATTCAATGAGAGTGGGCAGAGTCAGCTGCGTTTTCCCATCTAATGATTCAATGATGTAGTTGTTTGCTCTCCTCCCTGATGTCTCCACAACTCCTGAGCATGTCTTCAAAGTATACGGAGTTGGACTTCCTCTGTCACCGAAGAGGTCAAAGAACTCTGTTCTTGCCAAAGATCTGTTACTTTGTTCATCTAGAACCGCATACATTCTGATTGCCCTCTCTCTGAGGCCTGCAGGATGCACCTTGACTAAACATATCTTGGAGCATGATCTCGAGTTAAATGTGTTTGTGCAGATTTCAGTGCACTTTGAGGTTATTGCTGGTAATGCACTCTCTTTTTGCTCCCCACCATGATCTTCTTGGGTTACCGGATTCTCTGTTTTCCATGGTGCTGGTCCTGGGTGTAATGCAGACAGATGGTTGTCATTATTGCATTCTTTACATCGAATTGTTTTCACACAGTCTTTAGCAAGATGTTGAGTTGAACCACAGCATCTGAAACAAATGCGCTTGTCCTTAAGATAAGATTTGCGCTCCTCTATCGTCTTGCTTCTGAAACCGCGACATTTTCTCAGTGGATGAGGCTTGTTATGTAGGGGACACTGCTTATCTGGGTCCTCAATTTGCACTCCTGAGCTTTTATCCTGGTTGGCCTCAAACTCAGTCGGTACTTCTGTCTTCCGTACAGATACTGTTGCTCTGCGTTCTTTATTGTACACTGAAAGTTGTTTCTCTGTCTTTACAGAACTGGAGCCTCCCCTGTTCAAAAGGGCGAAGCTTGGGTCATTGCATATTTTAGCTTGCTTCACAATGAATTTGGCGAGGAAGGAGAAAGGTGGAAATGCCACCTGATGATCTTCCTTGTATTTTGATGCTTGCGTGATCCATCTTTCTTGTAAGCTGTAAGGAAGCTTCTCGATTACCGGTTTGACTCCGCGTGCTGTATCCAAATATGAGAGGCCTGGGAGGTATCCACCAGCCTTTGCCGCTTCCAGCTCTAAAAGTATGTCACCAAGCTCTCTCAGCTTCTGATTGTCTCTATTGGTTAATTTTGGATAATTTTCAATTTTCTTTAGAAGTGCATCTTCAATTACTTCAGGTGACCCATAGCAGTCTTCCAATCTCTGCCATAACATTGTAAGCCCTGCTGTCGCATCATGAACATGTACTGACCTGATTCTTTTGGCTTGCTCGGTGGACTCTGGTCCGAGCCATTTGGAGAGTAGGTCAAGCTTTTCCCTGTCTTTCAGATTTAAGTCTTGGGTGCTGCTTAGAAAAGATGACTTCCAGGCCCAATAATTTTCTGGACGGTCATCAAACTTCAGGAGACCAGAGCTCACCATTTCACGGCGTATCAAGTATTTTGTCACCTCTGTGGCTCCTGCTGCCTCAGGTGGGCATTTTCTGGGAACAAACACAGGGCATGTCTGTGGCTGGTAAGACGGTTGGGATGCTTGGTAAAATCCACTATAGTCGTGTGGTTGTTCTCGTTTACTGCAAGTCTTCCTGCTATAGGCCGGATTTATATTTTCCCAAGGAGGGATTATGTCACCATTTGTTTGATTTCCTGAAGGACCAACAGATTGGTCTCTGAGTATGTAACCACTTGGCTTGTTATAGTAAAGTTCTGGTTCAGTCTTGTGGCATCGAGCGATATCAAAGTTGTCTGCTGCTAGTGGGACCTTTGACGATTCCAATGCATCATTAGACTGTTGATCCGAGCGCATGGTCGCGTGCAATTGCACATACTCACTGGTGCATTGGATTGCACTAAGTGGTGTCATTTGGGTATCTATCACAGAGTGCTCTCTGTACTGTTCTTCAGCAGCTCTCATGAGCACCTCGGCTTCAGCTAAGGCTGCTGAAGCAGTTTTTTCTTGCTTGATAATATGTAAAGATGCTTTCACCTCTGCTTTTCTTCTAAGTGCTTCAGCTTTACTTTTAGCTTTAATCATATGATGTTCTTCATCTATGCAGCCCTGTTCTCTTATCATTTCAGCTTCACGTATTGCATAGGAAGCCAGTGCACGCGCAGCTTCTGCTTTTGCATGGGCCTTGGCAGCTGCAGCACTGGTGGACGACAGGTTAGAGCAGCTTGAATGTCTAGAGCTAGTGCGCTTGGACCTGGCAGATTCAGCACTAGCTGATGTCTGATCCGACTGACTAGAGACTCTGGAGCTTGTGCAGCGTGACCTGTTGGTTGTCATATTTTGTATGCTTTCCTCTGCTTGTGTATGCTGAGGGATGACTGGTGTATTATCCTTGTCTGTGTGTTGCATGATGAAACAGATTACTTCTTTGTAGTGTCTGTGGCTGTAGAGGTTAGCTGATGATGAGCAGAATGCATCCACTCTTCTTTAAACTATGCCCGCTGTGTTAAAAGTCTTTTTACTGTTCTGCCCTCACAATGTGTTCAAAGGACAAAGCTTGGCAGACAGCTAACAGCTTCCCAACAAAGACTCAGGAGGAAGGGCTTATAGTTGAAATCTTTACTGAGAATAAGTTTTTTGTAAAACTGCAAAACACAAATTATAAAAATATGCATTAGCATTTAACATTACATCACAAATGCAAATAGTAACAGGCATGCTACAATACTGTTAAGGCACTAGCTAGCAAAAATGTGACCTAGCTGAGTGAACTTCCTGACAGACACATAAAATGTAGTTGCATTAGTAGAACATATACTGACTAACTGAAAACTAATGACTGCTTACTTACAGACTTATGCTTCCAAGGCCTGTATTAAGAAATAGTGGAGGTCTTTAGCATGCTTCCTTCTCTGTAGAAAGATTATTTAATATGACTGCTGACTGCTGAGCAGGAAGTGGGAGGAATATACTACAGTTCCTGCTAGTAATGGATGCCAATTTAAAGCAACAGTACGATCAGTAAATATATACCTTATAATCAGAACAGAACCTATATCACGCAGGAGGAAAAGACACTGCCGGCACACAAGCCCATGAAGGACAGATTGACCCTTTTGCTGTGTGCTAACGCAAGCGCCGATCTGAAGATTAAGCCACTACTAGTGTACCATTCCCAGACCCCTCGTGCATTCAAGGAACAGGATGTGAACAAGGCCAGACTGCCCATCATGTGGTGGGCCAATGCGAATGCTTGGGTGACAAGGCATTTGTTCATTGAATGGCTGCACGAGGTGTTTGCACACACCGTAAAAAAATATAATATATAACTACACCGTGAGTAACAGCAGGCGCTTTTTGAGGAGCATTCCACTGAGGAAGAGGAAGACAGGGAAGAGGTTAGCAGTGATGCCATAAAATCCTTTTAGGAGAAATGGAATGAGTGCCATGATTTTTTTGAGAAGCACCACCCGAACATAACAGTAATGAACAGAGTGTTAAATCTAATGAATGATAATGTGGTCTCTCATTTCCGGAGGATTATGCAGCGCAGGTAAAGACAAGTGACATTAGACTGATTTTTCAGCAAAGCTGAGCCTGCGGCTAAGAGACAAAGAAGTGAGGGAACCCCTGAAGGAGATCTCCCCAATGTCCTTATGGAGGGGGACTCTCCCTCCAAACAAAAACGGGCCTCCCACCCGCCTTCCTCCTTGCCAGAAGTCATCTTAAGCAAGGTTAGTGTTTTCTCTCTAAGGGACACCTATCGGCAAAAGTATGCAGGCATAGGACACACCCCTTGTCACGCCCCCTTAACCACTTCCCGCCCGCCGTATGGCTGGAAGTGGTTCTGTTATCCTGACTGGGTGTTATATGGCGTCCAGCAGGATAACATGCTGGCGCGTGCCCGTGGGGGCGTGCAGCGCGGCGATCGCGAATGCGACGTGTCAGTCTGACACAACGCATCTCCGATCGTGGTAAGAAGCTTCTGACAGAGGCTTCTTACCACGTAATCAGCTGTGACCAATCACGGCTGATTACAGCGTGAACCAGGAAGTGCCGGTAAACTGCATTTCTCGGTTCGTGCTGACAGGGGGAGGTCTGTGTTGATAATCAGCACATTGATTATCAGCACAGCCCCCATCAATTGTACAAATCAGCTGCCAATTGTGCCCAGTCTGAGCCCTATCATAACACCCTCTCAGTGCCCAATAAAGTGCCAATCAGTGCCCACCACAGTGCAAATCAGTGCAAATCAGTGCCCGCCATAGTGCCAATCAGTGTCCATCACAGTGCCAATCAGTGCCCAGCATTAACACCTGTCCAGTACCTGCCCAATCAGTGCTGCCCATCAGTGCCATCTATTCGTGTCTATCAGTGCCACCTGTCAGTGCCAAACAGTGCCCATCAGTCCTATCTATCAGTGCTGCCTGTCAGTGCCCATCAATGCCACCTGTCAGTGCCCACTAGTGCCGCCTGTCAGTGCCCATCAGTGCTGCATATCAGTGCCACCTACCGGTGCCTTTCAGTGCTGCATATCAGTGCCGCCTATCAGTGTCCATCAATTCTACATATCAGTGCCACCTTATCAGTGCCAACTCATCGTGCCCATCGGTGCCGCCTCATCAATGCCCATCACTGCCGACTCATCAGTGCCCGTCAGTGAAGGAGAAAGCAAAATTTTATAACAAAAAAAACCACGTTTTTTTTTTCAAAAATATTGGTCTTTTTTACCGCAGAGGTGATCAAATACCACCAAAAGAAAGCTCTATTTGTGGGAGGAAAAATGATAAAAATTTACTTTGTGTACAGTGTTGCATGACCGCGCAATTGTCATTCAAAATGCAACAGTGCTGAAAGCTCAAAACTGTCCTGGGCAGGAAGGAGCGAAAGTGTCGGGTATTGAAGTGGTTAAAGGAGAATTGTACAAAAGAAAAAGATTGGTTAAATCCAAAAGTGTATTTTTTTCCACTACTATTCATTTATATTGGCTTTTGGAATTTACAAATGCAGCAATTTAGAAATCTGATGAAAGGTTTAGTGCTGGAAAACACTTTTTGATAGATAAAAAGTGCATTTTATATACAATTATATAGATCAGATCAAAATGAGGGACAAATGAGGAGGAAAGAGGGACTTTGTTCCAAATCAGGGACAGTCCCTCAAAATCAGGGACAGTAGGGAGCTATGAGAACGGATTAACCGGATTTACATTAAACCCTATGGGAACATTTGCCTCGGTTCACGACCAATTCGGTTCGCGACCAGAGTTTTCACAAATTAAGTTTGTGAACCTAGGTATCACTGTATATAATTATGGGTTATGTGTCTACAGTTCACTAATGATTAAATAAAGCATGTAAGGGCAATATGTTTATCTGCTGTTCTGGATGGAGGGGGGAGATTTAATGATAGTAGACTACATAGAATGAACTAAACATTGTGCATATGCATGATTTACAGTTATAAGAATTTCTTCTCACTGTCTGTGTTGTGCTTAGCATTGTGGCAGAGAATGAGGGGATGTGATTATGCTGAAGTGGGTGAGTTCACATTTAACATATACATGCCTAGTGTACCCTCCCACATTCATTGCAATTCCAAAAGATTCATGGGAAATATAGTTACTTTTCCTGTAAAGAGAGAGGAGAGGATATAATGTAATCCCTGTTGTAACAGCTCCTCCTTGGCAGAAAAGATGCTGCATTTTTTGAATTACAGAGAGGACTTCCTGGAAATTTAATTAGACTTTTCGCTTCAATGGTAAGGAATTTCACAAATATAATACATGTTTAATGTTTTGTGTAGGGGGGTGTACTAATGGGGGATTTTTTTTGCAGATCCCAGAGTTCTGCTTTAAGTCCCAGGACCTTACAATTAAACTCTCAAGCTGACCATAAACGTATCAGAATTTGTCCGGTTCAGCTGGGACTGGACAAATTTCAATCCATGTGTGGCCACTGTGCCAATCAACTTTCACTCCACTGATCAACTTCTGTTCAACTGCCCTAGTGTATATTTTCGCTCAATCAGTGCCGCAGGAAATAGGCTGCAACACTGATCTGTGTATTGTGATGGCGGGGAAGTTTCCCTATGACACATGAACAGAAAAAAACTGACCCATGTATGGCCAGCTTAACCTTGTCTTTAGTTTTGCCCAGTTGTACAAGCTACTCTCCTGTATTGAAATAGCTTACTCTGATTTCACTCCATGAAGCTTCTCACAGTGTGCACTTAAAGCTGCAACAAGTCAGATACAGCCCACCTCATTTCCCTGCGGAAGGACATCCGACATCATTCAGTACTTTTCTCTACAGTCTTACTGTCTCTACCTCACTCCTCCATTTGCTGGATATCAGTTATTTCAGTCATGGAGGCTCAGAGTAACATGCAGGCATTACATAGGGCAGTCTGCATTCAAATGCAGCTTGCCTAGGAATATTCACTCCTCCAGAAAGACATCCACCCATCAATGAATTTGCTTTTTGATAACTCTGCCCTAAAGCCAGCTCACTGATTGCATCAGGGCTGATGGATCTTCAGAGGAGTACCAAGGAAGGGTGCTGTGATGTTTACAGGAAGCCATTTAGCTGCAGTTGGGAGATTTCCTGCCCCACAGCTGGCGTATACATAAGGCTGGGGATGTTTATGACATCATTGACCTAAGATGAACACGTCTTTATTAGGTCAATGATGTTGACATAATATGACCATGTGCCCAAGCCCAAACCTGGGCTTATCACTACTCTGGAGTGTGATTCCAATGGTAACATCTGCCGGGGTCCATTTGGATTACTGGACTACATAGTTTAAATTCTTTTTAAACAGTATTATGACTGAGAAATTAAATCCTAATTGCAATCTGCCTATTTGCCAATCAGTCTACAAGTCTATTTGCCTTTCGAAAATCAACCCCATCGTATCTCTACAGATGTTTTTAGTTGTGCAAGTACAGTAGTTAAGTTTTTGCTGCGAACATGTTATTGGTTGCAATGCATTAAAGGAGAAGTCCAGCCAAAGCTCGTTTGGCTGGGCTTCTCCTATGGGTCACATGTTGAATTATGGGTGCAATTCGTTTTGCACTCCTGTGACCTGTTTTCAGCAGAGAGCCGACTGAAGTCTGCTGACGTCACTAGAATCAGTCCAGGCACCGCATCATGCCGACCACGGAGTCTGAATCCACCAGGTGCCTGGACTGACACCCAGCTCAGCCTCTCAGTGAGCCGCTGAGAGCCTGAGATGGCTACTCCCTGCCCCTCCACAGCTCAGCGCTCCAGTGAGCGTGGGGGGGGGGCAGAGAGGAGAGCTGATGATTGACAGTCAGTGGCTCTCTGCTCAGGGAGCTGTGAGAACCAAGCCATCGGCGATGTTCGAACATTCCGTTCTCAGTGTAATGCAGGGGTAGGCAACCTGGGCCCTCCAGCTGTTTTGAAACTACAAGCCCCATGAGACATTGCAAGACCCTGACAATCCCAGGCATGACTCCTAGAGGCAGAAGCATGATGGGATTTGTAGTTTTACCACAGCTGGAGGGCCGATGTTGCCTACCCCTGGTGTAGAGGCACCGACCGATTCTGCATCCACCTAGATAAATATAATGGAGGAAAGAACAAACAAACCCGTACTTCTCTTTTAATTGGGTTAAAATTCAGTAAGTATGAATATAATCTTGCTGTTGTAATATGCTCTATGTGGGTCGAATGAAGGTGGGGTGAAAGGAGGGCAGTACAAAGTAGTTTTTCAAATGGAGAAAAAAAAAATCATGCCTTCATGAGGGTGAGTTCCCTGGTGTTGACCATGACAGAATATGCATGTACAATGTGTGTTAGCCTGGCCACACATTTCCAGAGTCAGTGCAAGTAACAGGATAAAAATGTGGAGCTGAAATTTGCACACAGTTGAAGCTTCTGTAAGTGAGGGTGTTGGAGATACATTGGTCAGGCAGTGGGGAAAGTTTGTTGATGTGCACAAACGTTTCTTGTGATCACTATGATTGGTTAATCACAATTATCAAGTGATGGACAGCCAACTCTTCTGGTTCCATGGCACTGTAGTGCAGCTTGCTCCCAGAGATCAGAATAATAATCAGAACATTTAGTTACAATTATAGGAATACTTTACTTAAACTTCTCCTGGCACGGGGACCTTCCTGGGAGGTTGCTCATTTACAACATGATTTGAAAGGATGAGGAAGATTTTTACACATTTTTATCAACAAAGTGGTAAAAATATATGTTTGTGCAGATGGCATTCTATCTGGCACATGTAAAATTACACACTGGTAAAAAAAACAAAAAAAAAAACACGCATATTATAAATGTGCAATTCGTGACATGACATCAATGCAAATATGATACAATGTATTGCAAGACAAAATAGCTCTTGGTTTTTAGCCAACATGTCCATTTGTATACAATGTTTAAAACTGTATGCATTTAAATTTGTATCTAGAATTGTTTATAACTGTCACTTTTGAAAATGCCATATCAAAACTATAGAAGTACAGATTTTCATAACATCACTCTGTCATTTTACACCTGTTTGACTAATTAGATTATGTAAACTAAGATAGAGAAGTAACTTCTAAAAAGCATAAGTTATTTTTTGTTCTACCATTTTTGACTGACTTTTTCAAGTGTAGCGCCCTCCTCACTCCCCTCTCTTTCTTCAGCTCGTCTGTCTCTTGTCTAGGGTACCTTTCAGAGGGGAAGGGAGCGGGGACACCACGCCTGGCTTTCACCACATGTGTCAGTGTGATATAAGCAAAGTTCTTTTACCTTCGGGTCAGTGTTGCGCACCTGGAGCCTACACCAAGAGTTACCTCGAACAATGTCTGTCAGGAAATGAGCCCCACACCATTAAAGTTCAACACTCCTTTATTCTTCTTGAATGAACACAATCAGTTGAACTCCCTTGTAGAAACAGAACAGAAAAGGAGGTGTGGATGCGAGCAGGCCCAGACACAATGTGTTCTCCACTTTCCTCCCTGAAAGTGGGTTGCGGTCTCCGAGCGAGGGGGAATTTCCTTCCAGGTGGTCTCCGATGAGAGGCTCACCCGTCACTGGCAATATGCTGCACCAGGTCTTCGAGTGAGGAGCTCCCCCCGGTCCATTATGCCTTCCGGATTCGGGTACCCACTCCCGGGGTTCCCTAGGATCTCCTTCCCTCGCGGAACTCAGTGTTGGGCACTGAGCTCCAGATCTCCATCTGAGTACCTCACCCCAGGCTAAAGGTGCCTGGGATGGAACACGACCTCCGGCTGTCCTCTAGGCCTAGGCCCGCCTAGAGAACCGACACGAACCACCGTCCACAGGCTGAAGGTGCCTCGGACTTCCCGTGACAAAGATGGCCGGCCCCTTTATACCCTCTCCCAGCAAGCACGGCGGGTTCCCCGCCCCACCATACCGCTGCCGAGGGAGGACAAAAAGAAGGCACGACACACAGCAATGATTCAACCCCAGCCCAGGGCGACAGCGCTACCTGCTGGTCCGCAGGGAATTACACATCACCAATGTCTCTGTCAGGTTCAAATTTACACTTGGGAAAGTACATACCCGTTACACAAGTATATATGGTACCCAGTGGAAGGTGTTCACATTTATTCAAGGGAAATGAGGGGACTCAAGAAATCATCTGGAGCTTAAAGTGATTGTAAACGATCACCTTGTAAAACAGCCCATTCAGTTTAAAATATAAATGAAAGGCAAAACATTTGTATATACCGTATATACTCGAGTATAAGCCGACCCGAATATAAGCTGAGGCACCTAATTTTACCACAAAAAAACTGGGAAAACGTATTGACTCAAGTATAAGCCTAGGGTGTCGATCTGCATGCCTCACTGTGCCTCACTTTGCCTATCTGTGTCCATGTGCATGCCTCACTGTGTCCATGTGCATGCCTCACTGTGCCTCACTGTGTCCATGCCTCACTGTGCCTCACTGTGCCCATGCCTCACTGTGTCCATGTCTCACTGTGCCTATGCCTCACTGTGTCCATGCCTCACTGTCACTGTGCCCATGCCTCACTGTCACTGTGCCCATGCCTCACTGTCACTGTGCCCATGCCTCACTGTGTCCATGCCTTACTGTGCCCAATCTCCCTACCTGATCTCCGGCGCTGTGTGACTAGACTGACATTTAACATGGGAGTCTATGGAAGCGGTGCCCGGGTTTGAAAAGTCTGTGCTCCGTGGCCGTAGGTCCCCTGGACAACAAACTTTTCACACTTGTAGATGAAGAGTGGGGCTACATGTGTGGCAAGATTGGGGTCCAGGGGACCTAGGGCCGACCAGTACCGGGTCCCCAAATTTACCAGAGGAATTACCGTTTAACATGGGAGTTTATGGAAGGGGTGAGAAAGAGAAAAGAGAGAACGAGGGCGCACCAGCCTAGTGTGATATCGTCAAAGATGTTTATTTAAATGAAAGTAATAAAAAGGTACTCACAAAAGTAGTACAATTAATCACAATGTACAGAAGGTGCCATGGAGAACTGCAACATGTAGAACCCGAACCTCACTCCCACCGACCGTGAAGGACGTGCTGGGACACACTACCCACTAACGCGTTTCAAAGTGCACAGCTTCATCAGAGCCAAGGCTTGCAGAGCCTTGCAGTAATAATAACACTAGTCAACTATAGTGCACATATAGTTCTATCACACACTGACATATAGCTATTCTCCCTGTGAGCAATATGGCGCTCAGCAATGCTATAAACTCCCAGTCAGGCCTGACTCAGTTAAAGCTCAGTCTTTAAGTGAGGAATCTTCGCATGCAAGATGATCGGTGGTGGAACAACAATTTGTAATCCAATAATGGTCTACGGCAATAGAAGCAACTCCCCGGAGACTATATAACTCAGTTCTGCAACTAGTCTCCTGTCAGGAAAGCAAGTATGACACAATGAGCCAAGGCAGTCAATAGGCCTAACAAAGTACTCGGTTATAGCTGTGAGCAGGTGCCCTCTCACCCCTCCGGACTCGATCCTAGTCCGGGACTCCCACCGCTGTGTCTCCACACACAGGATCTGCCACAACCGGATCTCTGGTCCAACTGACATCCGCGAAGCAGGTAGATGTCAGATGCCGCACAGGCTCCGTAGCGAGGTGGAAGGCTCTCTGGAAGTGCGCAAGGCCCAGGCCTCGGGCCTTGCACTCGCAGCAGGTCCGCACAGGAAGTCCTCTTGCTAGCCGCGCGGTGTCCAAAGAGACCGGGCTTAGCCTCGCCCTCCCCTTTTATACCCCACCCATGAGTCTCTGCGGCGGCCCAATGCACCCTGGGTGCCAAACGGGGTTCTGTGTAACGTAGTCCATGGGGCCTCAACAGAGACCCCACTACATATACTAATAAAAAACCATGCTTAAATGGTATGTAAGATCTAAAAGTATTTTTTACTTACCGTATATACTCGAGTATATGCCGAGTTTTTCAGCCCTTTTTTTAGGGCTGAAAGTATACCCCTCGGCTTATACTCGAGTCAGTACCTCAAAATCTTGAAATTCCGCGGCCGGCGTCTATTGTTCAAATCTCGCGCCGTTCTCCCTGTCCCTTCGGCGATAGGCGTTTCCAGAAAACACTGTGATGAGTGTTTGCGCCTATCACGGAGTTCCTCTTGTCTGACGTCCGTGATTGGCCGAGCACTGAACACAGTGCCTGCTGGGAAACGGAGTCGGCGAATGAGAGGACCTCCGTGATAGGCGCAAACACTCAACACAGTGTTTGCTGGAAACGCCTATCACGGAAGGGACAGGGAGAACGGCGCGAGATTTGAACAATGGACGCCGCCGCGGAATTCAAGATTTTGAGGTACTGACTCGGGCACAGGGAGGCGGAATCGACACAGTAAGGGGGCACAGTGAGGTGACAGTGGGCAGTGAGATGGCAATGGGCACAGTAAGGGGGCACAGTGAGACAATGGGCACAGTGAGGTGACAATGGGCAGTGAGGTGGCAGAGTGAGATGCCAATGGGCACAGTAAGGTTGGGCAATGGGCACATCCCCCCCCCCCCTCGGCTTATACTCGAGTCAATAAATTTTCCCAGTTTTTTTGGTAAAAGTAGGTACCTCGGCTTATACTCGAGTCGGCTTATACTCGAGTATATATGGTATGTGTTTTGTCGCTTTTAGTCTATTAAATATCCTCTTTAAAGCATTTAATATATCTAATGCCCCGTACACACGATCGTTTTTCATGCCGTTAAAACTGCCATTTTAAAAAATGGCCCTGAAAAATGATCGTGTGTATGCTCCAGAGCATTTTTAACGACGTGAAAAACGGCCATTAAAAATTCCGGACATGCTCTCTTTTTTCACGTCGTTTTTCATGTCGTTTTTTTTTAACGACGTGAAAAACGATAGTGTGTATGCTTTCACAACGTGAAAAAAAACGCGCATGCTCAGAAGCAACTATGAGACGGGAGCGCTCGTTTTGGTAAAGCTAATGTTGGAAATGGAGATGGCACATTCGTCACGGTGGAATTAATAGCATCGTTTTAATGCTGCGCATTCCGTTCTTCTTTTGATAGTGCTTTAAAATTACCCTCTTTTGATAATGACATTGAGAGTTATGCCAAACTTGTTTCTAAAGTAATTCCAAATTGCTCTAATGATTGTAAAATATTATTTATAAGCCGCACCTCCCTCCTAAATAATACTAATAATAATAAAATAATGTAATTCTCCTTTTTTCTTTAAATTATATTTTACTATTGTGTTTTTTTTTTGTGGCCTTTTTTTTATTATTTTGGCTTAAATTATTCTTGTGTAAAGTTACCACAACAACCTTCCAAATGTGTCTCATTTGGCCTCAGGGAGGTTTGTGTCCCCTGATAATAACAATAATATAATTTGAGATGTCCCTGCCTGCTCCCTAGCAAGCTCTCTTTTGAAATACAAATCACATAGTCAAGTATTTTAAGGGCACTATTTTTTTTTTTATTTCAGAACATTAACAAAATAAAGTGGAAGGCAGCACTGGAGAGCCTGCTTGCATTTGTGCATCCCTTTGACCCCACAACAACCATCCAAGATGTCCAAACCAAAATAGAGATTAGATCCCCAAAAAAAAGGAGCCCAATCTTGTCTTGAGCTCCCAGAGGTCAGGAGCCACAGCAGATAAGTCCTATATGTCCCCAGTCTGTGGTACTACAGCAGGCATTATTTTCTCCTCTTCCTTGTAGCCTTCTCTCCAGCCTTCTCTGCAGCCTTGGTTGGTTTCTTCCTTGGAGGCTGGGGATCAGGAGGAGAGGTTGTGGCAGGAGGAGTAGTAGGAGGAGGAGGAGGAGGTGGAGGAGTAGGGACAACCTCCGTTATGTCCGTGTACCTAGTGAGTTCACCCAGCACGCCCTTATTGATGACTTTCAATAGCAGGGTCTCACTGAATTTTTTTGCTGCAACTCCATTTGCCCTAGTTTGTGGGCGAGGACTGCGGCAAATCCCTCATCAACAGAGGGTGCCTCTCTGAGGGCCGCTGTTGCCTCTCTGAGGAAGGCCCTGGTTTCCTCCTCCACCTGCCTACCTCTCCTTGGCCCTCGTGGTTTAACTACCAGGGGAGGCATCTGGGCTCTTGTGCTGGGCCAAGCCTCCTCCTGGGTGCCACTGGGCCCAGCCTCCTCCTGGGTGCCACTGGGCCCTGCCTCCTCCTGATCCCCAACATCACCCTCTTCCTGGCTCTGCTCTGGCTGTAAAAAAAGAAAGGGACATTATTTATTTTGCCACATCATCATTCACAGACATTGTTCACCTCTAGACATTGTTGAAATCAATGCCAAAAGTTATGTAATTTTCATTGATTCCGCATCCTGGTTTTGTTGTCTTGTGCACATAAAATTAGGCCACTACTGTATCTTGCTCTTCACAAACTTTATTGGTAGACGTGTACATACCTTTAACAATACTAACATCTATTTAAATTCTACAATTTTGTAAGATATAAATATAGATATCAATACTTTACCTGGCTCCATATCTCCAAATCTGCCTCCTCAAGGCCCTGATCTTGATCCTCAGAGGAAGCCAGAGCAGGGTTGACAGGAAGGCTGGAGGACTGGCTGCAGGGAAGGCTGGAGGGTTGGGTACAAGGAAGGCTGGATTGACCTCTGGGGGGAAGGGTGGAGAGAGATTCCCGCACTTCCAGCTGGTCATCCAGAAAAGCAAGCTTACTGTAGTACCACAGACTGGGTTTATAAACCTTATCTGCTGGTGCACCTGACCTCTGGGACCTCAGGACCATAGTCCTCTGGGTCCTGTATGTCCCTCTGATGGTCGCAATTTTGTTTTTGACATCTTGGAGAGTTGTTGTGGGTATCTTTGTTTGCACAAATGCAAGCAGGCTCTCCAGTGCTGCTTTCCTGGCGTCTTTATTTTTATTACCGCCACTTTTTGTTTGCCATAATATAGGGAGCTCTTGCCATTTGTCGATGAACTCCCCCATGAAGTCTGGGTTTTTAAAAGTATTCATGATATCTGTAAGAGCGAGAAACCAAAAAAATATATATTTCAGGCAACATTCCTCAACTGTGCATTGTCTACATATTTTGAGCACACAAATCTCCTCGTCTGATGAACCTCAAAAAGTAAAATTGTTAGGTACCTTCGTCACGACGTTCGTTGCTAACTCCCTCTCCCGACAAACGAACGTATTTCCCAGACATGGATCTTCACTTGATATACACAGCGCATGCGTGAAACTCCGCACGCTTTCCCCGCCCCTGACGTTCGATATTGTACTTTCCCCGCCCCTTCTCGCTCGTAGTGCTGAACAAAACATGGCGGAGACACAGGTGGCTGAGATTACCTCTACAGAGGATGAAATTACAGAGGAGCCCAAATCAAGACCCAGGAGATATAAGGCATCCAACATGTCATTCGAGGAAATGGTGGAGATGGTCGCCATTTTAAAGAAGGAGGATTATGATGCCAAGCATGGTCCGTATAAAAGGCCTAATCTGGTCAAGTCCAGAATTATGGGCAAAGTGGTCAAAAGTCTTCCCAAAAAATTCGGGGTGTGCAGAACGAAGGAACAGCTCAGAAAACGATGGTCAGATCTGAAGTTGCGGGAGGCCGACCAATATAAAAGAATCAAGAAAGTTATATTAAAAAGTAAGTAATTTTTTTTTAGTTTCCATGGTACATATTATTTTCTTGTATTCTGTCGTGTATTTTTAACTTTCATATAGTACACTGAAAGATACCATCTTTCAGGTTCGTCCGCACAGTAAACGGACATATTAAACCTCTTTCTCCGTACAGTTCCTCAAACGATGTTTTAGGATCATCCAGTGTGAACACCCATGTATTTTGGTTTATTTGGGGGAGTAAATTTGGGCCTCACTTATTTTTTGGGTGCTAATCCAAAGGACATTTGTTTGTTTGAAAAAACGATATGCATGGTAATGTTAATAAGGGAGTGAATGCTCAGCAGCTGATGAAACATCTGAACGCAGTAGTACAAGTGTGGGCCTAAAGCCAAAAAGCTTGAGGGTGTCACACACAGGTGATCCTGTGTAGATACTTTGGGGTGTTACAATGTGTCAAATTTGAGTTCAAAATGTATATGCTCTGGTTTGGGCTATGTATCCAATCATTTGTCCCGGTTGGCACAGGGGGTAAAATTTAAAATGGAGCATGCTTCAAAAGAATGATTACAAAGTATTTTTTCATGTTTCTTATTTTAGCAAAATTGAGTCGCTACTAATGAAACTATTCCTTTTTTTCAATCTCCCTAGGGATTCGAAAAGCTACCTCAGATGAGACAATAATTGCAACACCTACAACAATAGCCCCAGAACCCCAGGATGGAGAGGAATGTGATGTTGTGGAAGTGGAAAGTGGCACCACCACAGGTCAGAGAGAAACCAGACACATGCATGTTAAATAGATGTAGGTCTACATATTCTATCCTACATATTTCTTTTTACATTTAGGTGCAGTTCTGGCCGAAGACCCCAATAAGTTGACACATCACAGTGCCCAGATCCTGATCCAATACCTGATGGTCTGCTGTCGTGACCTCGAAAAAATTAAGGGAGACTTGCTAGAGATCAGGGCAAATACAAAGCGGGTGGAGGAAAGGCTCCAAAATATCATGGCTGTGCTTGGGCGTGTCTAATGTTTTTACACCAAATAACGTTTTACTTGCAGAGTTTTATAAGTATTTTTGTTATTTTACCCTTTAATGACTAGCACATGTTTAGCTTTTTCAAAATTTTGACGAATATAGTTTGTTTATGCATGGCTGGTCATGCGTTTTAATACACCCGAAATTAAGGGAACATCCACATTTCTAAGGAAGTTTCCCACCTAAAAAAAGAAATAAAGGTATTTTTACATAACAAATAATTGTGGCTTCATTATGTAAATGTGGTTGCTGAGTGAACTAATCAATGTTTGGTGTTTACACTGACAATGAAGGCTAATTAAAAGATTGTTTAATCCACATGGCAAAACAAGTGCACTAGGTAAACCTACCAGAAACATCAAACATTATACAATAAAAAATCCAAACCAATCTTTACTCAAGAAAAAGTTTTATTTTTTTGGTATAAAATTATTAAAGATTGTCTGGCATTTCAATGGCCCCCCTACCCATAAAATAGTCCACATATTGGTTACGGACCTCACGTCCGGTTGGGGGGGCCAAGCCAGGACGGCCAGGTTCCAGGGCCACCAAAGTTTCTGCATTGATTAAAGAGGCCTCAGGCCCACTCAAAGATATATAACTCGTTGAATGCACCCTTAAGAAATTATGCAGCACACAGCACGTCATAACCACATGGTTCCATTTGTATGGGGCAAGGTGGATGGAGGTAAGGAAGAGGCGAAATCGGCTGGCCATGATCCCAAACGCATTTTCCACCACCCTTCTGGCTCTGGCCAGCTGATAATTGAACACCCTCCTCTCAGGGGTGAGGGTGCGTTGCGGGAATGGCCTCATCAAATGGGGTCCCAGGCCAAACGCCTCATCCGCCACAAACACAAAAGGTAGTCCCTCCACATTCTGCTCCGCTGGTGGCAAGGCCAGCAGATCCAAAAGGAGCCGTTCTCCAAACTCCGTCTGGGCAAAAACTCCTCCATCAGACATCCTGCCATTCTTGCCAACGTCCACATAGAGGAACTCGTAGGTGGCCGACACCACTGCCATCATCACAACGCTGTGGAACCCCTTATAATTATAATAAAAGGATCCCGAATGGGGTGGTGGGACGACCCGAACATGTTTGCCGTCGATGGCTCCTCCACAGTTCGGAAAGTTCCATCGCTGGGCAAACTCGGAAGCCACATTCTGCCATTCATGTGGCGAAGAAGGGAACTGTGGAATTAAAGAAATAATAAATTAATACTTGGAGCCAGAAACATTAAAAGCTGATTTCATATACACATTCATGGCCAACATTGGTAGAAACTGTTCAAAACATAAAAAATTGGAAGCAAGAAAAAACAAACAAACCAAAAAATTATGGGGGGGGGGTTGAAGATGAGTTGGGAATATCACACATGAAGGCTGTAGCACTCTGTATTGAAGTTAACAAAAATGAAACATTCCTAGGCAAAATATAGGGTGCGTTTTGAGTAAAGCACTACGATGGAACATAGAATAAAAAACATGGAAATGACTAGGCAAGGTAGGTATGGCCCCAGGATAGCATGCTGGAGAGTTTAGGTAAGCCAAATTTACAGGTAGGCCTCAAACCCCAAACTTTAAATAATAAAACATGGGGAGAAAGGGGACATTCCCTGCAGCTAAGAATCATGTGAATTAGGGACTGCAAATAAAGCAAATTAAAAATATCCAAAAATAAAAACCATACAATGTGAATTTTTAAAGAAGAACACTTACCTTAATATAGTCCTCCTGCAAAACTTGAAGGATGGCAGAACAAGTCTCTGGTATAATGATCCCCAGAGCCTGGGGGGATATGCCTGTGGAGAACTTAAGGTCCTGCAGGCTTCCCCCAGTAGCCAGGTATCGCAACGTGGCGATGAGCCTCTGCTCAGCACTGATGGCTTCCCGCATAACGGTGTCCTGCCTGGTAATATAGGGGGACACCAAAGCCAACAGCTGCTGAAATACGGGGTCAGACATCCTGAGAAAATTCCTGAAATCATCAGGATTATTCTCCCTGATCTCCCGCAACAAAGGCATGTGACAGAATTGGTGCCGCTGGAGCAACCAATTCTTGGTCCATGAACTCCTCCTGACCCTGCTCATGGCATGGAGTCGGGATACAGCATGAACCCCTGCACCAACTACAGCACGAACTCTACGAGGAGTACGTAGCCGCAACATGGCTAGATAACGGTCGGCTGAACAGAACGAACTAGAAGAACGCACGGAAGAACAGCAAGGCCTATGAAGAACAAGCTGAAAAACACGAACGTGCAGAGCAGGCCGCACTGAATAAACAGATACAAACTGACTACAAGCAGTGCTAAACAGATACGAACCCACAGGCGCAAACTGAACTCCCGAAAACGATCTTCAAAGCACGAAGACTGAAAAGCGCGAATCGTCTCTCACCAAACTTTTACTAACATGCGGTAACACGGAATTAGCAAAAGCCTCCCAAAGGGTGGCGTCATTCGAACGGAACTTCCCCTTTATAGTGCCGTCGTACGTGTTGAACGTCACTGCTAGGGATGAGCTTCGTGTTCGAGTCGAACATACGTTCGACTCGAACATCGGCTGTTCGATCGTTCGACGAAGATCGAACGATTTGGGCCGTTCGCGCCAAATTCGAGTGACGCGAACGGCCCACAATGCACTACGCCATCGCAGTGTCATCCAGGCGCTGTGATTGGCCAAGCATGCACTGTGACCCCGCATGCTTGGCCAATCACAGCGCCGGCAGCGAGGAGAGCAATGATTGGCCACAGGCAGGATGCCTGTGGCCAATTATTGCTGAGGGTGTTTAGTACACGCCCCACACTATAAAAGGCCGCCAGCACGGCGGCCTAGTGTAGTGTGTTCCGGAGCAGGGATAGAGCAGCATAGGCAGGGACAGTGACTGTTATTTCTTTCTTGCTTAACCTGGATTCCTTTAGTTTAGGGAAAGAGAAGGATAGGTAGGGAGAGTGTCAGTGTGTTTTGTGCTTGTGCTATAGTGTGCTTAAAAAAAACATTTATTCTAGGGACAGAAAACTGTAGGTAGGGAGAGTGTCAGTTTATTTCACTCTGCAAGTCCTTGTTTCCAGGGACCTGGAAGGACAGTGACTGAATTGTCCTTGTGCTATATTGTGATTAAAAAAAACATTTATTCTAGGGACAGAAAACTGTAGGTAGGGAGAGTGTCAGTTTATTTCACTCTGCAAGTCCTTGTTTCCAGGGACCTGGAAGGACAGTGACTGAATTGTCCTTGTGCTATATTGTGATTAAAAAAAACATTTATTCTAGGGACAGAAAACTGTAGGTAGGGAGAGTGTCAGTTTATTTCACTCTGCAAGTCCTTGTTTCCAGGGACCTGGAAGGACAGTGAGTGAATTGTCCTTGTGTTATATTGTGATTAAAAAAAAAATTTTTTCTAGGGACAGAAAACTGTAGGTAGGGAGAGTGTTTTTTTTCTTTCACTCTGCAAGTCCTTGTTTCCAGGGACCTGTAAGGACAGTGAGTGAATTGTCCTTGTGCTATATTGTGCTTAAAAAAAACATTTATTCTAGGGACAGAAAACTGTAGGTAGGGAGAGTGTCAGTTTATTTCACTCTGCAAGTCCTTGTTTCCAGGGACCTGTAAGGACAGTGAGTGAATTGTCCTTGTGCTATATTGTGCTTAAAAAAAACATTTATTCTAGGGACAGAAAACTGTAGGTAGGGAGAGTGTCAGTTTATTTCACTCTGCAAGTCCTTGTTTCCAGGGACCTGGAAGGACAGTGACTGAATTGTCCTTGTGCTATATTGTGATTAAAAAAAACATTTATTCTAGGGACAGAAAACTGTAGGTAGGGAGAGTGTCAGTTTATTTCACTCTGCAAGTCCTTGTTTCCAGGGACCTGGAAGGACAGTGACTGAATTGTCCTTGTGCTATATTGTGATTAAAAAAAACATTTATTCTAGGGACAGAAAACTGTAGGTAGGGAGAGTGTCAGTTTATTTCACTCTGCAAGTCCTTGTTTCCAGGGACCTGGAAGGACAGTGAGTGAATTGTCCTTGTGTTATATTGTGATTAAAAAAAACATTTTTTCTAGGGACAGAAAACTGTAGGTAGGGAGAGTGTTTTTTTTCTTTCACTCTGCAAGTCCTTGTTTCCAGGGACCTGTAAGGACAGTGAGTGAATTGTCCTTGTGCTATATTGTGCTTAAAAAAAACATTTATTCTAGGGACAGAAAACTGTAGGTAGGGAGAGTGTCAGTTTATTTCACTCTGCAAGTCCTTGTTTCCAGGGACCTGGAAGGACAGTGAGTGAATTGTCCTTGTGTTATATTGTGATTAAAAAAAACATTTTTTCTAGGGACAGAAAACTGTAGGTAGGGAGAGTGTTTTTTTTCTTTCACTCTGCAAGTCCTTGTTTCCAGGGACCTGTAAGGACAGTGAGTGAATTGTCCTTGTGCTATATTGTGCTTAAAAAAAACATTTATTCTAGGGACAGAAAACTGTAGGTAGGGAGAGTGTCAGTTTATTTCACTCTGCAAGTCCTTGTTTCCAGGGACCTGGAAGGACAGTGACTGAATTGTCCTTGTGCTATATTGTGATTAAAAAAAACATTTATTCTAGGGACAGAAAACTGTAGGTAGGGAGAGTGTCAGTTTATTTCACTCTGCAAGTCCTTGTTTCCAGGGACCTGGAAGGACAGTGACTGAATTGTCCTTGTGCTATATTGTGATTAAAAAAAACATTTATTCTAGGGACAGAAAACTGTAGGTAGGGAGAGTGTCAGTTTATTTCACTCTGCAAGTCCTTGTTTCCAGGGACCTGGAAGGACAGTGAGTGAATTGTCCTTGTGCTATATTGTGCTTAAAAAAAACATTTATTCTAGGGACAGAAAACTGTAGGTAGGGAGAGTGTCAGTTTATTTCACTCTGCAAGTCCTTGTTTCCAGGGACCTGGAAGGACAGTGACTGAATTGTCCTTGTGCTATATTGTGATTAAAAAAAACATTTATTCTAGGGACAGAAAACTGTAGGTAGGGAGAGTGTCAGTTTATTTCACTCTGCAAGTCCTTGTTTCCAGGGACCTGGAAGGACAGTGACTGAATTGTCCTTGTGCTATATTGTGATTAAAAAAAACATTTATTCTAGGGACAGAAAACTGTAGGTAGGGAGAGTGTCAGTTTATTTCACTCTGCAAGTCCTTGTTTCCAGGGACCTGGAAGGACAGTGACTGAATTGTCCTTGTGCTATATTGTGATTAAAAAAAACATTTATTCTAGGGACAGAAAACTGTAGGTAGGGAGAGTGTCAGTTTATTTCACTCTGCAAGTCCTTGTTTCCAGGGACCTGGAAGGACAGTGACTGAATTGTCCTTGTGCTATATTGTGATTAAAAAAAAATTTATTCTAGGGACAGAAAACTGTAGGTAGGGAGAGTGTCAGTTTATTTCACTCTGCAAGTCCTTGTTTCCAGGGACCTGGAAGGACAGTGACTGAATTGTCCTTGTGCTATATTGTGATTAAAAAAAACATTTATTCTAGGGACAGAAAACTGTAGGTAGGGAGAGTGTCAGTTTATTTCACTCTGCAAGTCCTTGTTTCCAGGGACCTGGAAGGACAGTGACTGAATTGTCCTTGTGCTATATTGTGATTAAAAAAAACATTTATTCTAGGGACAGAAAACTGTAGGTAGGGAGAGTGTCAGTTTATTTCACTCTGCAAGTCCTTGTTTCCAGGGACCTGGAAGGACAGTGAGTGAATTGTCCTTGTGTTATATTGTGATTAAAAAAAACATTTTTTCTAGGGACAGAAAACTGTAGGTAGGGAGAGTGTTTTTTTTCTTTCACTCTGCAAGTCCTTGTTTCCAGGGACCTGTAAGGACAGTGAGTGAATTGTCCTTGTGCTATATTGTGCTTAAAAAAAACATTTATTCTAGGGACAGAAAACTGTAGGTAGGGAGAGTGTCAGTTTATTTCACTCTGCAAGTCCTTGTTTCCAGGGACCTGGAAGGACAGTGACTGAATTGTCCTTGTGCTATATTGTGATTAAAAAAAACATTTATTCTAGGGACAGAAAACTGTAGGTAGGGAGAGTGTCAGTTTATTTCACTCTGCAAGTCCTTGTTTCCAGGGACCTGGAAGGACAGTGACTGAATTGTCCTTGTGCTATATTGTGATTAAAAAAAACATTTATTCTAGGGACAGAAAACTGTAGGTAGGGAGAGTGTCAGTTTATTTCACTCTGCAAGTCCTTGTTTCAAGGGACAGAGAAGGACACCTGAAGGTAGCCCTTATTGCTTTTTTCCCATCTCCCTGCAGGCCATCTATTAGAATGTCTGGAAGGCAAACAAGGAGAGGCAGACAGTCAGGAGGCAATAAAAGAGGGCAAGCAGGCTCTGTGTCTGGGGGCAACAGTGCTGGTCGTGGACGCGGTGCATTGTCATCAGCACATGGCCATGGGACACGCTTGTCCTTCTTTTCGGCAGCTGGACATGTTGAGCCACATCATGCCGAAGACTTGGTAGAGTGGATGACCAAGCCCTCCTCCTCCTCCTCATCCTCTCTCACCCAGGCTCAGGGTACTGGAAAAGCAGCTGCCAAAGCGTCGTCTTCCCTGGTATCAATGTCAGACAAATCATCAGTCACTCCTTCCCTAGACCCACCATGTCCTCCTCCTGAGGAGTCCCCCGAACTGTTTCAGCACAGTGTTGGGTACATGCTCCAGGAGGATGCCCAGCGTTTCGAAGGGTCTGATGATGAAACCCAGCTAGAGGAAGGCAGTAGCGTGAGAGCAGACAGAGGGGATGCTCAAGAAGGACACCAATCTGGCAGTCATGTTCCAGCAGCTGCAGCATACTGCCAGATTGGCTCCAGTGATGAGGAGGGAGGGGATGATGAGGTCACTGACTCCACGTGGGTGCCTAATAGGAGAGAGGAGGAGGAGGAGGATGAGGAGGAGGCACATCTCCAACGAGGCAGGATGCCCTTTGGTGGCCAGCGTAAGGGCAGTACACCGACGGAATCACACCGCAGAGCTCCGCCTGTGCAGGGCGCTGCCTCTGCCCGTCATTCAAAAAGTTCTTTGGTGTGGGCCTTTTTTGAGGCTAGTGCATCAGATCGCACAGCTGCTGTTTGCAACATATGTCTCAAGCGTATATCGCGTGGCCAAAACATCAGCCGCTTGGGTACCACATGCCTGACCAGACATATGTTGACCTGCCATGCAGCTCGTTGGCAAGCCTACCTCAAAGACCCACACCAAAGAACAAAGCGGACCTCTCCTTGCACCGCATCAGCTGGGATCTCCAACCCCACTATAACTTCAGTCCTCTCTGAAACATGCACTGAGAGGAATGAAGGTGTAGAATTAGGTGTGTCACAGCCAAGTACTTGCGCCCACTCTGCTAGCAGTACACCGACGTCCGATTCTAGCAGGCAAATTTCCCTGCCCCAGCTGCTGGACCGTCGAAAGAAGTTCACTCCCAGCCATCCACATGCCCAGCGGTTGAATGCTAGCTTGGCTAAATTGCTAGCGCTTCAACTGCTGCCTTTTCAGTTGGTAGACTCGGCCCCCTTCCGTGAGTTTGTGCAATGTGCAGTTCCTCAGTGGCAGGTTCCCAAACGCCACTTTTTCTCACGGAAGGCTATTCCGGCTCTCTACCGGCATGTGGAAGGCAATGTCTTGGCCTCGCTGGACAGGGCGGTCAGCGGTAAGGTGCATATTACCGCTGACTCATGGTCCAGCAGGCATGGACAGGGACGTTACCTTTCTTTCACGGCCCATTGGGTCACTCTTTTGGCAGCTGGGAAGGATTCAGGACAAGGTGCAGTAGTGTTGGAGGTTGTCCCACCGCCACGCCTCCAAAATGCTACTACTGGTTGTGACACACCTCTCTCCTCCACCCCCTCCTCTTCTTCTTCCTCCATGGCCTCTTCCTGTGGTTTGTCCTATGAACCAGCGGTGCTCCGTAGCCGTTCACGGGGCTACGCAAGTACGCAGGCAAAAAGATGCCATGCCGTGCTTGCGCTGGTGTGTTTGGGGGACAGAAGCCACACTGGGGCAGAGGTCCTGTCTGCTCTGCAGGGCCAGGCCGAGAGGTGGTTGACGCCACGCCAGCTTAAGCCAGGAATGGTGGTTTGCGACAATGGCACCAACCTCCTCTCCGCCCTCCGACAGGGACAACTGACCCATGTGCCCTGTGTGGCTCACGTCCTTAACCTGGTGGTGCAGCGCTTCTTGGGCAGGTACCCGGGCTTACAGGATGTCCTGAGGCAGGCCAGGAAAGTCTGTGTGCATTTCCGCAGATCTTATAATGCCAGTGCTCGCCTGGCTGAGCTGCAAAAGGAGTTGAACCTGCCCAAGAACCGCCTTATATGTGACATGCCCACCAGGTGGAACTCAACGTTGGCCATGCTGCAGCGGCTGCACACGCAGCAGAGGGCCATCAATGAGTACCTGTGCGACTACGGCACCAGGACAGGGTCAGGGGAGCTTGGTTTTTTTTCTCCACGCCAGTGGGGCATGATCAGGGATGCATGCACTGTCCTGGCACCATTTGAGGAGGCCACGAGGATGGTGAGCAGTGACAGTGCATGCATCAGTGACACTGTACCTCTTGTCCACCTGTTGGAGCACACGCTGCGTGGAATAATGGACAGGGCACTTGAGGCAGAACAGAGGCAGGAAGAGGAGGACTTCCTTGCCTCTCAAGGCCCCCTTTACCAAGACAGTGTTCCTTCTGTCCCACCCATCGCACAGGAAGAGGAGGAGGAGGAGGAGGAGGAGGATTGTGTCAGCATGGAGGTGGAGGCTGGCACTCAGCATCATCAGCAGCAGTCTTTTAGGGATGATTTACAGTCCCAAGAAACCAGTGGACTTGTACGTGGCTGGGAGGAGGTGGCTGCGGATCATGTCGTCCTTAGTGACCCAGAGGACTCCGGAGCGAATGCCTCAGCAAACCTACGCTGCATGGCCTCCCTGATCCTGCAAAGTCTGCGGAAGGATCCTCGTATTCTTCGGATCAAGGAGAGGGACCATTACTGGCTGGCCACTCTCCTTGATCCACGGTACAAGGGTAAGGTTGCGGACCTTATGTTACCGTCGCAGAGGGAGCAGAGGATGAGACAACTCCGGGAGGCCTTGCAGAAAGGTCTGTGCAACGCGTTCCCAGAGACTGGGAGGTTGCAAACTCCTGGTCCTGGACAACGAGTTGCTGAGGCTTCGGCCAGTCAAAGAAGGAGCGGTGGGGAAGGTGGCCGTCTGACCGATGCGTTCAGACAATTCTTTAGTCCGCAGCCCCAAAGTATGATCGGTTCCAGCAACCATCGCCAGCGTCTGATAAACATGGTGCAGGAATATCTAGGGGCAAGGTCAGACTTGGACACCTTCCCCACCGAAAATCCTCTGGCTTACTGGGTCTTGAGGATGGATCACTGGCCAGAGCTTGCACAGTATGCAATTGAGCTACTGGCCTGTCCTGCATCCAGCGTTCTTTCGGAACGCACATTCAGTGCTGCTGGAGGATTTGTCACGGATCACAGGGTGCGCCTGTCCACCGACTCGGTTGATCGACTGACTTTCATCAAGATGAACCAGTCTTGGATCACCACCAGCTACCACACACCTGATGCTGATATAACAGACTAATTGATTTTAACATGTCACATCCCTTCAAGACTGATGCTGATGCTGAGTGCCTGTGCTGTTATGTTGACTGGCTATCCTCCTCCTCCGAGTCCTCAATGATACGATTGATGATGATAGCTTGTAAGATCATTTTTGTTTATGGGTGCCGCCACCAGTGCCTAACGCCCAATTTTTCAGCCCCTGTTTAACAGGGGCGTGTAATTACAATTTTTGAAGCAATACTTTGCAACAGGGCTCATTGCTGTGCTCCAAGTACAGTATCTGTGAGGAGTTGCAGTGTTGTGCCACCAGTGCCTAAGGCCCAATTTTTCAGCCCCTGTTTAACAGGGGCGTGTCATTACAATTTTTGAAGCAATACTTTGCAACAGGGCTCATTGGTGTGCTCCAAGTACAGTATCTGTGAGGAGTTGCAGTGTTGTGCCACCAGTGCCTAAGGCCCAATTTTTCAGCCCCTGTTTAACAGGGGCGTGTCATTACAATTTTTGAAGCAATACTTTGCAACAGGGCTCATTGCTGTGCTCCAAGTACAGTTGCTGTGAGGGGTTGCAGTGTTGTGCCACCAGTGCCTAAGGCCCAATTTTTCAGCCCCTGTTCAACAGGGGCATGTAATTACAATTCTTGATCTAATAATTCACAGCAGGGCCCATTGCTGCACCCACCAAGAGTAACTGTCAGGGCTTACAGTGTTGTGGCACCAGCACCACCATCAAAGGCCCAATTTTTACTACCACTGTTCAACAATTATATGTAATTAAAATTCCTGATATAATAGTTGACAGCAGGGCGTTCCAGCACCAACCAAGAGTAACTGTGAGTGCTTACAGTGTTGTGCCAACACCAACAACTAAGGGGCCTATTTCTGCAGAGTATATACGGCAGGTCCCTACTTTCAAACATCCAACTTACAAACGACTCCTACTTGCAAACGCAAGAAGACAACAGGAAGTGAGAGGAAATCTACCACTAGGAAGGAAAATTCTCTCCTGTAAGAATAAATATGGGAGAAAGGTGTCTCCTCTGTACTGATGCTTTATCAGCAATCCTTGTTTCAAGAAAAACACCACATTTCAAAAACAGTTGTCATTGGGACGGAAAGTGAGGTGAAATGTTCTGAACAGGGGCACAGACAGCAAAACAAATGTTACAGGGGTGATAACCCTTACCTATGTTTTCCAAAAAGTTTAAAAATAGATTTTTGGTCTGGAGCTACACTTCAACAATGTACCTGTTCAAAATTACAAACAGACTCTACATAAGAACAAACCTACAGTCCCTGTCTTGTATGCACCGCCTGTATAGGGCTGTTCAGAGTATATAGGGCCTTTTTTATTTTATGTGCGGGGTTCCCCTTAATATCCATACAAGACCCAAAGGGGCTGGTAATGGGCTGGGGTAGGGGGGGGGGGGTCATGGGGTAGCTATGCCATTTTTCTTAAAGAATTTCATCCATATTACCGGGACCAGACATTACATTAAAGCCGCAAGCAGTTTTAAATGGCTTTTTTTTCCTTTAGAAGTGTCATTTTGTGCAGGGACAGTTCTAAACACGGGAAACACGTGGCACTTCACAGGCATACTTTAGACACCCCCCAGGTACGATATTTAAAGGAATATTTGACTTTTTTTTTTTCACTTTATGCATCATTAAAATGACTGCTCCCGAAAAACGACCGTTTTTAAAACTTCTTTTTGCATTGATACATGTCCCCTGGTGCAGAACCCGGGTTCCCAAACCCTTTTTAGGACAATAACATGCATAATAGTTGTTATAATTAGCACTTTAGAATTCGAACGTTCGCATCCATTGTATTTAATAGGGTTCTAATGTTCGTTCGAACTTTCGGTCCGTTCGCGGGTTCTGGTGCGAACCGAACCCGGGGGTGTTCGGCTCATCACTAGTCACTGCGCTTTGCTTGATCGTTTTTTTTAAATGATGGTGTGTACGCAAGGCAGGCTTGAGAGGAAACATGAAAAAAAACGAGGAGAAAAACGTTGGTTTAAAAAATGACATTAAAAACGATTGTGTGTACGGGGCATAATTCTATGTGCAAAAAAAAAAAAAAAGAAAGGAAAAAAAAAAAGGCTGTTCATCCAGACAGAAATCTTGGGAACTAATACCTTCCTGTATTCCCTGACAATTGACTGTTATCAGTTAACATTGTTCCCTGCTATCTCTGTGGACTACAAAACATTTCTCCTTATTATGGAGAAGAGAGGCAGGTGGTTTGTAGTCCTAACAGAGCATTATGTAATTCTTACACATTTCCTGTCCTAGGATGACAACACTGCTCAATATGGTTGTCATCATATGACAGGAAGTGTCAATGGCAGAATTACCAGGTTAAAACAAAGAAGAAAGTGTAAAAAAAAAAAGAAAATTTATGTACCCACCACGTCTTAGGGCTGGTAAACTGCAAAAGTCTCTTTTTTTTTTTTTTTTTTTATGTAGATGCTTTAAGCATTTTTCAATTGCTATCTCATATCATGCAACCTTTTCTTATATTAGAAAGTCAGCTGTGAATGTGCCTTATAGTTTTCTTCGGGATGAGTTGAAACATGATAATTGCACAAGCCAGTGTTGTTCTGATTGTTGCGCCTGCAAAAATGTCACTGTTGAAGATAAACTCAGCTGTCCTCCTTTTCCCTCCCTCCTCATAGACTAATCATGGGATGAGCTCACTCTGGTGACATTTTGTTCACCTTTGCTTCACATCAAATTATTATGTTCTTTTTTTGGTGCACGTTTCAGTAATAGCTGAGGGAAGATAGTACAAACTACATTTCTACCCAGGCTACCTCCTCCTTGGAATAATAAATATTGTAATCAAGCAGTCTTTAAGGGAAAAGGGGGCTTTACAAAGTGATCTTAATGTCCTGACATTATTCACACTCACTTGTCCCAGGAAGTAAGTGATTTGGGGCTGCGCTAATCCTTGATTTAGTCATGTGTCATTGCTGCTAGTGTAAGCGGAAATCTCTGCAGGAGGCAGGTGCATGGGGTCTCATTAATTTTAACCATTGTAATCTGCTATCATTGTTCTGTGTGTGCTGATAAAATGATGGCAAACGCCACATGACCTAATACAGCTGGCATGTCCACAATGGAAAGTGAGATGTGCTGGTAATACTCAACCTAATGTACAGTATGTCATAATGCACTGTATAATAAATATATATATATATATATATATATATATATATATATATATATATATATATACATACATTATAGGGGGATTTATTTGTAAAAATTATATGGGCTCATGTACAGTAATCACACAAATCTTGCTGAAAAGTTGAACATGGTGATAGTTATTAAACAATCTTTTTTTTTATTATTATCAAACTTAGTATATGGACTTTACCAGATGTGTAACTAAAAGTAACAGGGATTTAGTACAAAATGTATATACCATCAACTGTCCTGTTCAGGTATTAGGGTCAATCACAGCATCATTGCATTTGTTTTTACTTTTTACAGCCACTACTGTGCTGTTTTACTATACTGTATATACATCCAATACTGTGTTGTTTTATTATATATATATATATATATATATATATATATTTATTTATGGATGTTGTGCACATGTACCAATGCCCTTTTTTCTTGTTTCACAAAGGGAAAAAACTGTAAAAAACATACATTTTCAATGCTGCACATACACCTGAAATGTATAATGATACATGATGCACACAAAGTATGCACTGACTATATAACATCACAGTATCTTGTGTGGAAACAGGCAATTTACTTAACTGACCAGCAACCTATTTGCTGAAACTTTACTTTGTAACAACCCTATTTGAGTCCTCAGGCTGGGGAAAATAGATGGTCCCCCCCCCCCCCCCGCGCGCTGGATGCCGTGGTTCCTCTGGTTGACTCCCAATGACCGCAGGACACAGTAATAATGTAGGGGTTGGCAAGAGCTGTGGGTGCTGTGGTTCCTCCGGCTGACCCCTAATGACTGCAGGACACAGTAATAATGTAGGGGTTGGCAAGAGGGATCTGAGCAATCAGTGGGGACATGCTATTTTACATACCCAGACGTGTGGAGTAGGATAAGTGGCAGGAGCTCTGTTTTATTCTGTAGCTTTCTTTTGGGAGGGTGGGGTGTGACCACTCCAAACAGAATATTGGGCTATTGGGCTAAACTTGTAGGTAAATAAGAGAACCAAAACTTTTTATAAGTGGGAGAGTGGGATTAATAATGAAGTTGGCAGTGCAGTTGCAATCATTTTCTCTAGATTTCCATCATCCAATCATGTGTACTAAAAATATATATATTTTTTTTCCTTGTGTCTGATTGGGTATTCCTTACAAAATTAAGCTTTACCACATTTACATTTACTATGGAAAATGAGTACAACTTCACCTGCAAGGGCACATTATATTTGCCTTTATAAATCCACCTCTAACTTCAAGATGTGGAAGTCAGATGCTTAACCTGGCTCTATCCTAAGCTCGTTATCAAGCCCCAAGCTAAAACTAGCTATAGAATATCAGACCAGAAGGGACAGAGTTAAATAAAAGAATGGGAACTGGATAAACTCTATTGCAATATACAGGTTCACCTAGTAATACAATATACTGAAAGGTGATCATTTCATGTGTATCTCTTTTGTCTAGGGGTATGTCACACGACAGGGTGAGATGCGCTACGGCCCATGTCCTCCCCATGGCTGTGGGTGAGGTGAAGGCCAGTATCAGTATCTTCCTCGGGCCAATGTGCTTTAGTTATGAAACTCAGTCCTGCTATGCTGGCACCCTCCTTTGCTCCCATTAACCAGAGTCCACACACCGATCACAGTCCAACTCTTGCTTTATTGTAAGCTCCACAATAAACAGTGCTTCTGTAGCCAACTGGTTGGAACATTTTAACAGCCTGATACGGTGGGATGAGCAGGTCGAGGCACTATCCTGATTTCAATCTAAACCACAGTGATTTCACCAGCGGTTATCGTAGCCTTGATTAGCACAGAACATGGAACTTGTGAGTCTCTACCAGCAACTCAAGAGAACGTATTTAGGAGTACCTTCGCTGCGCTGTGGCCCCTATCAGGGGAAGATGTCCCTCTAATGGAGTTACCGGAGGCCCATCCGTCACCGGGTTGATGCTGCTCCGGACTCTCCAGACGGGTGACCCCCCCGGCCTCCTCACCTCAGATGCGGGTCCCATCCACCTCGGGGACCCTCGGATCACTTCGCCCTTGTGGGACCCAGTCGAAGTTACTGGGCCCCAGACCTACGATCTAGTACCTCACCCCAGGCTGAAGGTGCCTGGGATGGACTCCAACTCCATTCCGATCAGGTCTAGGGCGCCTGGCCCGGATCTCCGAACCGCCCGCACCCAGGCCTAAGATGCCTGGGTGCGTGAAGAGAAAATCCTCGAAGACCTCGTGGCGAGGGCGTCTCTCCCTTTTATCTCCTCCCATCGACACCACGGCAGGTTCCCCGCCCTCGCCGTACCGTCTCCGGAAAGGGACAAAATGGGTAGCACTGTGGCAGTGATTCTACCTTGAGCCTGCGGGTACCCCGCCACCCACAGGCCAAGGAGAATAATACACCACCCAATCCTCCACGAATACAAAGGGGTCCAAAACCTCTCACAATTACACACCTGGGTCATACTACCACCCAGGTGTATCCCAAATAAATTTAAAGACCCCGCTACACATGCATACAATAGCACAGAACTAGCACAGAACTAGCTATCTGGCACTGTGCATGTGAGATAATGACAATAGGACAGAGATACGTCTGTCACAAGGAATTAGATACACACTCAAGACGCTATAGTCAGTTGCAGTTAAAATAGCACACAGGAATACGTGTCTAATTGTCTCTGCTTCTGGCCTGGGTGAAATATATGCAGCTACTGTGTGAAGACTTCCTCTGGGGTCTCAAAACCAGCCTCCCAGAGACAGGAAGTGCTAATACCTAATTATATATACAACTGAGATATTAGCAGCTAACAGTAAAAGGCAGCAGATCCCTACAATTCACAACAAAATTTTAGTTAACACACCCTCCCCAACAGGGCTATGGAATTCCCAAATGACAGTACCAATTTACCCAGCTCTGTCATATTCTGTAAGTAAGAAGTAGCCATAAAGCAACAACATTTTCATGAGGTACAATATACAGATTTGACCATATGCAAATGTTAAGTGTGAACGAGCACTTAAGGTGCTACTTTGCTTTTTTACTTAACACCCTGAGGTGTTATGCCCCATTTGAACTTGTGGGAAAATATATGTGGGACACCCAGCAGGAGTTCCTGGCAGATAGCTGTGGGTAGTAGTTCCATTTAAAGCAATGGGAGACTGACAGCTCCCACAACTAACTATAGCCCCTTGCATTTAATCGCTCAACGACTGGCCCCAGACACAGACGGTCTGAATCCAGGTCCGATCATTCACAGGTAATTGCTCAATGAAAGATTACATGCGAATGGGTGCATTGAAAGCTTTGTTTTCAATGGGGTTGCTGCCCACAACTAATCTCCAGCAATCCCTGTTGGGTCTGCTGCATGTAATCACTAATGGTCCTAATCACAAACATGAATGGGTTTTAATTTTTTTATAAAACTGGAGAAAACCCACAATTTTTAATATTTACAACTCTACTAGAATTTTAGAAAATTGACACTGTATCTAACGGGAGTTCTCTGGAATTTATTGGGTCAAGAGAATTTTCATCAAATATCTGTTGGCTAGGATGCATCTGGTGGCATGTGATGTGGCAGGTGACAAACTGCATCTGCAGGCAGGTGGCATGGCAAGTGACAAGCTGCATCTGATGGCAGGCGACGTGGCAAGTGACAATCCACATCTAATGTCAGGCGAGGTGGCAAGTGACAATCCACATCTGGTGGCAGGCAAAGTGGCAAGTGACAAGCTGCATCTGGTGGCAGGCAATGTTTCAAGTGACAATCCAAATCTGGTGGCAGGCGACGTGGCTAGTGACAATCCACATCTGGTGGCAGGTGACGTGGCAAGTGACAAACTGCAAATGGTGGCAGGGGACCTGGCAAGTGACAATCCGCATCTGGTGGCAGGGGACGTGGCAAGTGACAATCCACATGTGGTGGCAGGGGATGTGGCAATTGACAAGCTGCATCTGGTTGCAGGCGACAGTCCCAAGTGACACACTAAGGGCTCCCACTGATTCTGCATTATGGTGAGTTGAACTATTTAATTTTACAATTTAATAATAGAAATAATGTACTTCAATCATTCTGACACCATATCAACCATAGTGGCGTGATGATTCAAGCGCTAACACCAGCCATTGCCCTGACAAATTGCCCGCAAAAAATCGCTTACCCCCCCGCGCACACCACCACCCCCACCACCACCCCCGGCCTTGGCACAATTGTCTTCCATGCAGCCGGTCCCCAATGCCAAAAGGGTTGGGGACTGTTGTTCTACAGTATCAAAATTCTTGTAATAAATCCCCAGTAGATTTAGGTCTGGCCTTTCTATTTAAAATGTTGTCCCTCAAAAAAAATGTTCTGCTGCTTGAAAATGTTACAGTGCAGAGTATCATCTGCAGTCGCTTAAGTGCCGGTTCACACAGGGGCGACACGACTTTGGGGGCGACTCGTGCAGGCGATCTCAAGACGACTTGAGAGGCGATTTGCAAAATGACTTCTGTATAGAAGTCAATGCAAGTCGCCCTGAGTCGCCCCCAAAGTAGTACAGGAACCTTTTTCTAAGTCGGAGCGACTCAGGTCGCTCCTATTAGAACGGTTCCATAGCACAGAGCGGGACGCGACTCCTCAGGCGACCGAGTCGCCTGAGGAGTCGCCCCTATGTGAACCGGGCCTAAATCTTACTGGGTGCTTGAAAGAAATTGGCCAGCAGCAAGATGATTTTGCATTAGCAAGAACAAGGACAGCCACCTCACACTACTGGTCAACTTCTTTCCGCCAGTGAAAATTGGCTTATAACTGTTTGATGAAAAATAATTTTTCGCCTGCTAAAGCTGCCTAAAATCTGAATCAGATTTGGGTGCTGTTACTGAATGTAAACCAAACTGACTGAAGAAGAAAAAAAATCCAAAGACTGTCAATGAAAACTGTACTGCTTCATAACACCTTGTATAGCTTCAAGGCACCCTCCGAGCATATTACTTTACCACTTAAAGCGGACTTTCCCTCTATTGACCACTTCAGCCCCAGAGGATTTGGCTGCCCTATGACCGGGCCATTTTTTGTGATTCGGCACTGTGCCGTTTTAACTGTCAATTGCGCGGTCGTGCAATGTTGTACCCAAACAAAAAGACATTCTTTTTTTTTCCCCACAAATAGAGCTTTCTTTTGGTGGTATTTAATCACCTCTGTGGTTTTTATTTTTTGTGCTATAAACAAAAAAATAGCGATTTTTTTTTAAAAAAAGCAATATTTTTTACTTTTTGCAATAATAAATATCCCCCAAAAATATATTTAAAAAAACAGTTTTCTCAGTTTAGGCCGATACGTATTCTTCTACATATTTTTTGGTAAAAAAAATCGCAATAAGCGTATATTGATTGGTTTGCGCAAAAGTTATAGCATCTACAAAATAGGGGATAGTTTTATGGCATTTTTATTATTATTTTTTTTTATTAGTAATGGCGGCGATCAGCAATTTTTATCGTGACTTCGTCATTATGTCGGATACTTTTGACACTATTTTGGGACATTGTCATTTATACAGCGATCAGTGCTATAAAAATGCACTGATTCCTGTGTAAATGACACTGGCAGGAAAGGGGTTAACCATTAGGGGGCGATGAAGGGGCTAAGTGTGTCCTAGGGAGTGATTCTAACTGTGTGGGGGCTGGGCTACCAGTGAAATGACATTGATCACTGCTCCCGATGACAGGGAGCAGTAGATCAGTGTCCTGTCACTAGGCAAAACAGGGAAATGCCTTGTTCTGCCACTCTGTGACACGATCACGGGACACCAGTGAACATCGAGTCCGTGGGTCCCGTGAGCATGGTCACGGAGCTCGCAGCGGGTGCGCGCGCACGGTGGGATTTTCAAAGCAGCGTACAGGTATGTTGCTCTGCCCAGCCAAGCCATTCTGCCGACGTATAAGTGCGTTAGGTGGTCGGCAAGTGGTTAAATCTTCTGCCCCTGTTGTTTTAACTTTGGATAGTAAATCATTTTTTTCTGCCAGTAAATAGCTTATACAGCCCACTTCCTGTTTCTTGTCTGGTAAAAAGTCTAGGCTTATGACATGCACCTTATTTAAGGCCGGATGTATTATGTTTAAGATAATGAGAGGCCTGGCCTCAAGCTATCTCTGCTCTCGTTTTCATAAACAAGCTTTTGTTAGATCACTCAGATCTACCGGCAGAGATCTCCTCCACATCTCGGTGCCCAAGAAGATCCAGCGTGGTGGTCGGGCCTTCTCCCACCAGGGTGCCGTTTTGTGGAATAGCCTCCCTGTCGAGCTTCAGGAGGCCCCTACTATTCCGGTCTTCCGCGGGTTACTGTAGACTTGACTTTTCGCGCAAGCCTTCCCTGCGTAGCCTCACCCTTCCACCCTTTCTGCCACTCTGTTCTGCTTCTGGTTCCTGGGTTCTCTTCTCCCAGAAACTCTGCTATGCGCGTCGGGACCCTTCGGGGTAAGACCGCGCTATATTAAGATACCTCTCAACTCAACTCAACTCAACATCATGCACAGATCTCTCTCTCTCACTCTCGTGAGTTTGCCATGAATAGAGTATGAGTCATAAGAGGGTAAATGAGAGCTGCAGAGCTGGAGTTGTGCCTCTGTGTGTCTGCGTAAATCAAGGAAGTGAACAGGCAGCAGCTTCAGCTGTCCACAGTTAAAATGGATGCAGCCAGACTCAGTGGAGGGAGATATATATATAAAATAATATGCAAAGTGTATTGAGGGAAGCTTCAGAATAACAAAGATGTTTTTATTACAAATTATGTGAGCAGACTTCAGTTCCTCTTTAATGACCAGGCCTATTTTTTACACTTGGTGTTTACAAGTTAAAATTATTTTCTCTTGTCATCCATGGACTGACACAGCGTGTCTTATACACCTTTACACGTGGGTTATGTCCCTGCTTGCAGGAGAAGACCTAGGCAGAATGTGAGATGTTATACATACATTCTAAACAGCCAGAGCTGAACAGCCCCGCCCAGGGGGGCGGTCCCTCCGGCATAACCCTCCCACTGCAGTCAGCAGACCTCAGTTTTTTTCTGCCTAGCAGAAGGAGAAGACGTGGCTCTCTCAGGAGCCAGTCTCCTGACCTATTTTTTATTCCTTTTGGAATTTTTTCCTATTTTTTTTTTTCTTTTGAGATCTTCTATCAACTGTCGGCTGGGCAACAGGTTGGGTACAAGATATCCTCGTAGTCTTCCCTGTCCGACCATCGAGCGTGCTGATCCTCGCCTTGTGTGCGTGAGACTCAGTTCACGACATGCCCCACGACTCCAGGGGTGGCCGGTGGGCTTCCAGCTCCGCGGTCCTCTCAAGATAGAACAGTCCGGCTGTATCTTTCGCGGTGGACCGGGCCGACAGCTACTCAGTACCGCACTGTGATAGTTCTGTCAGAAACACACCAGTGGGTCCCTCAGGGGACGGGTAAGTAGTCTCTCCTGGCTGCAGGTGAGTACATGCTGTGCGTTTCTTATGTGGGGGATTTCCCTGTCTCCCCCTGTGTTTTTTAATGTCACTCTCTGTGCACTTCGCTGGCGCTGTACTGTGTGGGGTGCCTGGGGGCCATACTGTCCTGGGGGGGGGGGCTCATGCTGCTCTACATTTCGCTGGGGCTGTTTATTTGAGAGTAAGGGGCCTGGGCGCCGTTCGGCACCATGTTTGGTGACTGTGCTGTTTTTTACATTGGCGGCCATCTTGCCGTGGTCCGCCAGAGCACATTGCGGCGGCCATTTTCTTGTAGCCGCACCTTCTTCTAGCTCTAGTTTGGCCTCTAGCGCCGCTCAGGAACGGCGCGAATCTCCTCACAGTCTCTCTCCTCTCAGCTCACTCACGCTGAGCGGCGCGGAGAGACAGGGCAGCGGAACCGAGCAGTCCTGGTCAGGTTGGTGGGTCCCCTGGGCATTCCCCTACTTCAGTCAGCACAGCCTGTGGGTGGTCTCAGAGGGGGACATTATGGAGTCAGAGTCACCAGCTTCCCCTAACATGCCAGAGGCAGCAGCCAGTGCTCCAGCACCTGCGGTCCCTATGGACCAGTTGTCGGCAGTCCTGGAATCATTTCTGACCAGGATGGAAGCTGTGTGTGAGCACAAGGGAGCAAAAAAGCGCCCTCTCCCCACTTTATCTCCACAAGGGGAGTGCTCTGATTCAGATATGGGCCTAGCTATTGCTGCTCAGGACCCTAGCTCTGAATATTTGGATGGTTTTGAACAGGACATTCCTTGTGAGGAAGACTCCAGTTCTGAGTCAGTAAATGACAGGGCGCTTGTTAGTGAACTCATTGATGCTGTGAGGGACACTCTCAAGCTAAATGCTGCGACTGCAGAACCTCAGGCGGATACAGTCTCCTTTGGTTCTTTTAAGACCAAGCCTTCTAAAAAGGTTTTTCCATATGTACCTTTCTTTGACCAGCTCATTGACCAGGTCTGGGAAAAGCCGCAGAAGACTTTCATGGTCCCGCGGCGTTTGTCTATTAGATACCCCTTTGAAGACGCCCTGCTTAAAAAGTGGGCTTCTTCCCCGGTGGTCGACCCTCCAGTCGCCCGTTTAAACAAGGCCACCACTCTCCCGATGGAGGGGACTCCTGCGTTTAAGGACCCCACTGACAGGAGGTCAGAAGTGGTGAGTAGAGCCATGTTCGCCTTGTTGGGATCCGCCCTACGGCCAGTAGTAGCGGCGACCCTTGTGTCTCAGACACTCACGGAATGGGCAAAAATTTTGCACCAAACTGTGCAGGAGTATAACCTTCCTCCAGACACTATTGCTCTGGCCCACCAGATGGTGCAGGGTCTGATATATGTGTGCGACGCCACGTTGGACGCGGCCCCTTTAATATCCAGGGCCTCTGTTTCGGCGGTGGTATTGCGTCGTCTCATCTGGTTGAAATGCTGGTCTGCTGACCTAGCCTCTAAGAAGCTCCTGACGGATCTACCTTTTAAGGGTGGTAGACTTTTTGGTGCTGCTCTGGATGACATCATCAAGGATGTCACGGGAGGTAAAAGCACTCTCCTTCCTCAAACTATCAAGGGTAAGGAGGCCCGACGTAAACCGGGTCCTTCCTTTCCAGCAAAAAAGGTTGTTTTTTTTTCGTCAGTCAGAGTCCACGGGTAAGCCATCCCAGACTGACAACAGTGCGGCTGGCGGGCACAAGCGCCCCTGGGTGCGTAAGCCGAACAAGCCGGCTCCCAAGCCCGCCTCCGCGTGAAGTCTTGCCCCCGCCCGTCTCTGGGGTGGGGGGACGACTTTGCAGGTTCACGGATCGGTGGACCTCCCGGATCTCCGACCGGTGGGTGTGCGAGGTGGTCACCTCAGGATACAGAATAGAGTTCCGCTCATGGCCCCCAGACAGATTCTTTCCCTCAAATCTCCCTCTCCTTCCTGCCCGTCGGGCAGCCCTCTTGGGGGCTGTACAGGATTTGATTGGGGCCGGAGTAATTGTGCCGGTTCCGTCCCAGGAGAGGTTTCAGGGGTTCTACTCGAATCTGTTTGTTGTTCCAAAAAAGGACGGGGTTCGGCCAATCCTGGACCTCAAGGCCCTGAATGCCTTCGTGAAGGTGCAAAAATTCCGCATGGAATCCATTCGCACAGTGATCGCGACACTCCATCAAGGGGATTTTCTGGCATCCTTGGACATCAAGGACGCCTACTTGCATGTTCCGATCTGCGCAAGCCACCAGAAGTTTCTGCGCTTTGCGGTCGGCAAAGTCCACTATCAATTTGTGGCTCTTCCAAGGTGCTTGCTCCGGTCCTAGCTTTGCTGAGACAGCGAGGCATTGCTATCGTGGGCTATCTGGACGATTTTCTTCTAAGAGCAGACAGTGGCTCAGAATTGGAAGAAAGTGTGACTATCGTCAGTCAGACCCTCAGGGAGTTTGGGTGGCTCCTGAACGTTCAGAAGTCAGTTCTAGTCCCGACTCAGCGTCTGGAGTATCTAGGTCTGATTCTGGACTCCTTGGAGGCAAGAGTCTTCCTACCTCCAGACAAACTACTGACACTTCAGTCTGCAGTACGGGTGCTGACGTCCCGAAAATGATCGTCAATCCGCTTTTGCATGAGAGTCCTGGGACTCATAGTGGCCTCCTTCGAGGCCGTTCCTTATGCCCAAGCGCACACCAGGGCTATACAGAAAGAGATCTTGTCCACTTGGGACAAATCCCCGTTGTCCTTGGATCTTCAGATCCAGGTGAGTCACCTGGTCAGGGCGTCCCTGACGTGGTGGTTGAGGTCCCCGGCTCTTCGGTCCGGGAAGTCGTTCCTCCCCATCCAATGGACGGTGATCACGACGGACTCCAGCCTGACGGGCTGGGGGGGGAGTCTGGGGAGTCCTGTCGGCCCAAGGGCTTTGGACTCCGGACGTAGCCCTCTTACCGGTCAATGTGCTGGAGATACGGGCAATCAGACTGTGCCTCTCCTCATGGTCGGAGAAACTACAGGGTCACTCCATCAGGATCCAATCGGACAACGCCACAGCAGTGGCGTATGTCAACCATCAAGGGGGGACTCGGAGCTCAGCTGCGGCTTCCGAGGTCGCCCGCATCCTGAGGTGGGCCGAAAGAAGCGTGCCGGCTCTGTCGGCCGTCTACATTCCGGGCGTAGACAATTGGCAGGCGGACTATCTAAGTCGCCAGAATCTGGACCAGGGAGAGTGGTCCTTGCACCCGGAGGTCTTTCAACTCCTTTGCAGACGGTGGGGCACGCCGGATGTGGACCTGATGGCCTCTCGACTCAATCGCAAGGGGTCGAGGTTTGTGGCCAGATCCAGGGATCCCTGGGCGAATGCCTCGGATGCGTTGGTGGCTCCATGGGGTCAGTATCACCTGATATACGTTTATCCTCCGCTGCAGTTGCTGCCTCACCTGCTCCGCAGGGTAGCGACCGAGGGAATTCCGGTGATCCTCGTTGCTCCGGATTGGCCTCGGCGTCACTGGTACGCCGATCTGGTACGTCTCGTCGCAGACGTTCCCTGGCGGTTACCAATACGGGGGACCTTCTGTCTCAAGGTCCTATATTTCATCCTGCTTTACAGTCTCTGGCTTTAACGGCATGGTTATTGAAAGCCAGATGCTGAGAGACCGAGGTCTCTCGGATTCGGTCATTTCGACCAGGTTAAGGGCACGGAAGTCTTCCTCCAGAAAGATCTATCACCGTACTTGGAGAGCTTACATCGCCATGTGCGAAGAGCTGGACTGGCGCCCACGAACGTATTCCGTTCCCAGAATCCTGCATTTTCTGCAGCGTGGCGTGACCCAAAAGCTTGCTTTGAGTACCATTAAGGGTCAGATTTCGGCCCTGGCCATCTTCTTTCAGCGACCGCTGGCGGGTCATCCCTTGGTTAGCACCTTTGTGCAGGGGGTTCGCCATGTGCTCCCCCTGTCAAGCCTCCTCTCCCCCCGTGGGATCTGAATTTGGTGCTCTCGGTTCTCCAGGAACCTCCCTTTGAGAATATTAGAGATATTCCCCTCTTGACTTTGTCTCAGAAGGTGGCCTTCTTGGTGGCCATTACTTCCATTAGACGAGTGTCTGAGTTGGCGGCCTTGTCCTGCAAGTCGCCCTTTTTGGTCATCCATAAGGATAAGGCGGTGTTACGTCCACGACCTTCTTTTCTGCCAAAGGTGGTCTCGGCCTTCCACTTAAATGAGGACATTGTCCTCCCGTCCTTGTGTCCTCACCCATCGCATCCCAGAGAGTTTGCGCTTCACACTTTGGATGTGGTACGAGCCTTGCGGGTGTACCTGTCTGCTACTGCCTCTATTCGGAAGTCTGACTCACTATTTGTGGCTGTCTCTGGTCCAAAACAGGGCCAAGCGGTTTCGTCTGCCACCATTTCTAGGTGGATCAGACAAACCGTCATTCAAGCTTATGCTCTCAAGGGGTGGGCGCCTCCCTTTCCGGTTACGGCACATTCCACCAGGGCAATTGGTGCTTCCTGGGCTTTCCGACATCAAGCGTCGGTTGCACAAGTGTGCAAGGCGGCGACCTGGTCGTCTGTTCATACCTTTTCTAAGTGTTATAAGGTTGATGTGGCTGCATCTTCGGATGCTTCCTTCGGCCGCAAGGTGTTGCAGGCCGCTGTTTGATGTTGCAACTCCTCCGTTGAGGAGCTCTGCCTTGTTTGGAGTGAAGTTTTTGGTTTTCCATTTATACTGCTCCCATCCCTCTTGACACTGCTTTGGGACATCCCACGTGTAAAGGTGTATAAGACACGCTGTGTCAGTCCATGGATGACAAGAGAAAATAGGATTTTTGTACTCACCGTAAAATCTGTTTCTCTGGCATCCATGGACTGACACAGCACCCACCCTTCTTTCGAGTTTGTACTGCTTTGTTACGAACTGAGGTCTTCTGACTGCAGTGGGAGGGTTATGCCGGAGGGACCGCCCCCCTGGGCGGGGCTGTTCAGCTCTGGCTGTTTAGAATGTATGTATAACATCTCACATTCTGCCTAGGTCTTCTCCTGCAAGCAGGGACATAACCCACGTGTAAAGGTGTATAAGACACGCTGTGTCAGTCCATGGATGCCAGAGAAACGGATTTTACGGTGAGTACAAAAATCCTATTTTTTTTATAGAAAATTACTTAGAACCCCCAAACATTATATATATTTTTTCAGACACCCTAGAGAATAAAATGACGGTTGTTGCAATAGTTTGTCACACCGTATTTGTGCAGCGGTCTTACAAATGCAATCTTTTGGGAAAAAATACACCTTTTCAATAAAAAAAAAAATAAGAAAACAGTAAAGTTAGCCCAATATTTTTTATATCGTCGAAGATAATGTTACGCTGAGTACAACATGCCATGCTTCAAAATTGCGCCCGCTCGTGGAATGGCTACAATCTTTGACACCTAAAAATCTCCATAGGCAAAGTTTAAACATTTCTACAGGTTACCAGTTTAGAGTTACAGAGATCTTTTCCTAGAATTATTGCTCTCACTCCAACGATCATGGCGATACCTCACGTGTGATTTGAACACCGTTTACATATGCGGGTGTGACTTACGTATGCGTTCGCTCCTGCGTGTGAGCATGGAGGGACAGGGCGTTTTACATTTTTTTTTTCTTATTTATATTACTTAAAAAAATATATTTTTCCATTGTCCCTTTAAAAAATAAATAAAAATTGGATCACTTTTATTCCTACTACAAGGAATAGAAAAAAGGCATGACAGGACCTCTTTCCTGACAGACTCCATGGCAGCCTACGTGTGGGTTAATCCCGCCCCTCATACCTCATAGGACCCTTCTCCCATAAATCTTTGCTCTGGGCCAGAGGCCGTGTTCATTTTTTTGTCCTCCTCCAAGGACCAAGATATAGTCTTACCTTTTCATGAAGTTTTTCTGTAATCCAGGCCTGGCGGTGTGCACGGCAATACATTGGTGGTTAGCGGTGATCCTCTCTGCAGTCCAGCAATCCTAGCTATTAGCAGGTGGACATGGGCGATATGATGTGATACCATGAAGAGCTTACTAACCTGGCCATTGGCAGGCAAGCGGCAATATGGCCAAACGTCCCAGCTATTAGCGGGAGGCTTTGTAAACGCCCGATCGTGTGGTGGGTCGAGCGAACAGCTCCCCAGTCTCAGGTTCTGGTCCGGATCGTGCCGTGGTGGTGGTAATGTACAAAGATATTTGTTTTATATGGCAGCCATATCTCTGTGTTTTGTGTGTCTCCTTATTTTCTATCAAGCTCCAGTGAGTGGCCACGGCGGCTGGAGCGCAGCTGCGTTCCAGCTCGCCGTTTCAGGAAGTCGCTGCGCATCCGAACAAAGATTCCGTGCTTGGTTCGTGCAGGCGCAGTTTTGCCAAAATGGCGGCGGCGGTCGCGCATGCGATTGGCCGCCACCGGATGGCAACTTTTTCCGGCATAGGCGCGCTGTGGGGCGGTGACATCGTTAATGGTGGCAGATTTAAATAGCTGTCAAAGCAGCTATTACCGTATTTATCGGCGTATAACACGCACTTTTTTCCCCTGAAAATCAGGGGAAAATGGTGGGTGCGTGTTATACGCCGATACTGTCATCCCTGAGCTGTCTCCGCTGACTGTGAGCGGAGCGGAGCGAGATACACATAGCCGAATGTACTCGGCTATACTCGGCTTTTCTCGGCTCCGCTCACAGTCACGCCCAGTCCCGCCATTGGACCTGTGTTATGTCCATCATAGGGCGGGACTCGGCGTGACTGTGAGCGGAGCCGAGAAAAGCCAAGTATAGCCGAGTACACTCGGCTATGTGTATCTCGGCGGCCGCTCGGCCCAGTCCCCTGCGTCCCCTGCGTCCCCGGCGTTCTCGGCGGCATCCGCACAGTCTCGGCGCCAATTTTAAAATGATGCACGGCGACACTGGGGCAAGGCTGCACGGCGACACTGGGGCAAGGCTGCACGGCGACACTGGGGCAAGGCTGCACGTCGACTCTGGGGCAAGGCTGCACGGCGACTCTGGGGCAAGGCTGAAATGGACTCTGGGGCAAGGCTGCAATGGACACTGACGAGGCTGCACTGTGACAAGGCTGCAATGGACACTGACAAGGCTGCACTGTGACAAGGCTGCAATGGACACTGACAAGGCTGCACTGTGACAAGGCTGCAATGGACACTGACAATGCTGCATTTAAATGTAAGTTATTTTTCCTTAAACTTCCCTGCTAAAAGTTTTTTTCCCTAAAATTTCCTCCTAAACTTGGGGTGCGTGTTATACGCCGGTGCGTGTTATACGCTGATAAATACGGTACTTGGGATGACTTGCAGGCTTATGCTGTGTTTACCCTGGCACTGGTCTCTGGTTTACAAGGTAAATTGTTTGCTGCAGGCTCCCTGGGTGCTGGCTATGTTTTGTTATGTGCTCTCTCATGCCTGTTGTCACTCCTGTTTCTCATAAGGCTTTAATGATTCATTTCACTTTCAAACTGCCTTGCCATGGATCTGTCACCGCCCTCTTGTGGCCAACCCTTGCGCTGCAGGTAGGATTTATTTATTTTCTACCTGCGATGCTTGGGTTCACTCATTCAGGAGCTCTTAACCCTTTCTTTTTCACTCAGCTCTTCTAGGTCTGAACACCAAAGCACGGCAAAGACCGTCCTAGGTCTCAACGTCGTCACTCCTCTTCAAGGTCTAGACATCATAGATCTTCCTTTAGATCTAGGTACCACAGATAAGAGTCTAAAACCACCTCTGGGCGTCACTCTCACCGCCACTCCAGCCGCTCTGTGAGGAAAGCCTGCTGGGTATGCGGGGCCCAGGTTCTTGAAGACAAATCGCTCTGCGAGCGATGCTTTTCTAAAGTCGCATAAGAAAGAGAGGGTGGAGACCAACAAGTGGAAGCACTGGTCAGAAAGGTGGTCCGTGAGTCCCTGAGTAAAGCGGATTCTGGTCATACCCACAACCCTGCTGGAGACACTATGTCAGTCCCTATTAGGGATGATCTCAAGGCTCCAGGCCCTTCACAGCTGAGCCATTCCTCAATTGAAGCCTCAGACAGTGAGGTGGAGGTAGATGACTCTGGTGCAGGTTTCGAATTTGCCCTAGTACCACAGCTAAAAAGCTGTCAAAGAAGCTTTGAGATGGAAGAGCCAGTGGAGGCACCCTCCAAACAGAGGAAATATTTTAAACACATCAAAAAAGAACGCCCTAATTTCTCCTTTTTGGGTGAACTCAGCGCAATAATTACCAATGAATGGGGTGGTGTTGAAAGGAAGAATTGCCTGGTAATGAAGGTATCAAAAATGTACCCATTTAAAAGCAAGGATGTAACACACCTGGAGTCGGCTCCTCTCATTGACTCAGCCCTAATGAGGATGGTGAGGCACGTCACACTCCCATTGGAGGATACTGTTTCCTTTAGGGATGGCCTGGAGTGGAAAATTTATACCGACCTCAAGCAGATCTACATTACAGCGGGTATGACCTGCAAACCAGCTCTAGCTCTCGCAGCCCTTTCTAAAGCGATGGAAGTCTGGGCGGACGACGTAGATGCTTCTCTGAGGAGCATCTCGGAAGAACTGGCCAGGAGCTCATCTATTCATGGGCTAAGGTTGGCGTTAACTTTTCGCGTTGGGCTTCCCTAGACATAATTCGCCTGGTGGCTCAGATCATGCTGACATCTGTCACGGCTAAGCGTGCCTTGTGGCTGTGCCCATGGGTAGCTGACCCTGCCTCCAAGCAGGCATGGTGCAGGATTCCATTTGGGGGTTCGTCCCTCTTTGGGAACATATCGGACAGTGCCATCACCCGTGCCACAGGGGGCAAGTCGGGGTTCCTTTCCCAGGATCGCCATCTGCTGAACCAGAAGAGAACACAGCCCAGGCAAGGTTCAGATCGAGCAAGGAATGCTCGCTACTATAGGCCTGGCCGTGAGTTCAAGAAGACCTGGAAGGAAAAACAGCCTTCAGGCCAGAAGTTTTCAAAATGGGCATCTTCCGGTGGACAAGAATCCCCTAAGTCTTTATGATATTGCACCTGCCTAGAACAGAGCGAGTCGGCATCCTTGCCTCTCTCAGAAGAGAAAAAAGCTAATTCTCCTGTCTCTCTTGTGGCTCAGGGCGCTGCAATTCCAGTTCCAGACAACAAAAGGTTTTAAGGGGTCTACTCGCCCCTCTTCATGGTGTTGAAGAAAAACGTCTCCTAGAGGCCAGTTATAGACCTAACCCACTTGAATTCTTTTATCTGGAAGGAGAAGTTCAAGATGGAGACACTACTCATGATCAGTCAAGCAATCCAACCAGGCGATTGGCTTGTCTCTATAGACCTGAAGGACGCCTACTTCCATGTTCCGATAGCGTCAGAATTCCAGAAATACCTTCGCTTTGCTGTCGATCAAATCCATCTGCAGTTCACCTGTCTCCCCTTCGGGCTTACAACATCGCCTCGTGTGTTTTCAAAACTTGTTGGCTGTCGTGGCTCTGATCAGGACCAGAGGTATCCGTCTGTATCACTATCTAGACGACCTGCTGTTGTCTCGGGACAAGGAGCAGTTGTTAATCCACAGATCCCAGGTCATCTCCACTCTACTCGAGTTTGGTTGGCTTCTGAATCTGGAAAAGAGCCATCTGGATCCTACGCAGTCCCTGGTATTCCTCGGGGCATACTTCAACGCTATCAAGAGCACCACCTTGTTATCCCTGGAAAAATCCCAGTGATCCGGGACAGAGTTCGGCTTGCAATGTCGTCCTCATCTCCGAGCCTCTCAATGCCTAAAGATCATTGGCACCATGGTGGCAACAACACCCATGGTAAAGTGGGCTCAGTGAAAAATGCGGCCCTTCCAGAAGGGTTTCCTCCAGCAGTGGAATCCAGGGCTTCGGGATCACTTTATCCAAATAACCTCATCCATGCGGGAGAGCTTTCCTTGGTGGCTACAACAGAGGAACCTCCTCAATTGTCACTCCATCGCACCTGTGTCTTGGGTCACCATCACTACAGATGCCAGCAACAGGGGCTGACAGAAGTAGCCCAAGGCATATGGAATTTTCCCTCTCACAGGATAGTCTCCAATGTTCTGGAACTCCGGGCAGTGTTCTGCGCTCTGCAGGCCTTTCACCACTTAACAGCGGGAGACTCAGTCCTCCTAAGACTGGACAACACAACGGCAGTCGCATACATCAAGAGACAGGGGGGTACTCGCAGTCTCTCCCTGTCAAAGGAAATAGAGCCCATTATGATCTGGGCCCAGAAAAACCTGGCCAACCTGACAGCTGTCTATCTCCCTGGAGTCCAGAACGTTCAGGCAGATTTTCTGTTGAGAGTTTCTCTGGACAACGAGTGGACTTCCCCCCCGAAGTCTTCAGGTGGGTCCTGTCCCTGGGAGTCATTCCGGAAGTAGACTTGTTCGCCTCCCCATGCAACTTCAGACTAGAGAGATACTACACGAGGTCTTGGTATCCCCAGGCTTTTGGGTAGATGCTCTGACAGACCATTGGCGGTTCCACAGGGCCTATGCCTTTCCCCCGGTTCCTGTCATTCTCCGTTTTTTGTCGAGGCTCAGGATGGAAGAAGCAGAGCTAGTGGCAATAGTCCCGTACTGGCCAAACAAGCCATGGTTTCCACTGCTGATGCAACTCAGCTTCCGGGACCCAGTTCCTCTACCCTCCAGACCAGATCTCCTATCACAAGGGGCATTTCTACATCCATGCCCGGCCCATCTACATCTGATGATCTGGTTCTTGAGAGGGGAAGGTTGGAGGCCCTAGGCGGTCCAAGTAGGGCCATATCCACAATATTAAATGCCAGAAGAACAGGCACCAACAGGGTCTACCAAAGGATTTGGAAAAAGTTTCCAGACTACACCTCTTCCACTGCAGGTTCTTGCAATAACCCGAAGATACATGATATCCTGGGCTTCTTACAATCAGGATTGGATCTCTCTTTGTCAGTCAGCTCGCTGTGAGTCCAAGTCGCTGTAATCTCTGCCTTTACGGGTGTTTTCTGGGCTAGACACCCTCTTACTCAGTAGTTTTTTCAGAGGAGCAATAAGGCTCAGACCTCAGATAGAGCCAAGTTTCTCTAATTGGGATCTTCCCCTTGTCCTGGATTTTTTCTTAGGTAGAGAGTTGGAACATGAAGATCAATCTTCTATCAAATGACTCTCTCTAATAGTTGTCTTCTTGGTGGCTATAACATTGGCCAAGAGGGTCTCTGAAATCAGCTCTCAGGGATGCAAGGAGCCATTTCTAACCTTTTTAATTCCTATGTTGGGTTCAAACCCCAAAGTGGCATCTGTGTTTCATGACAATCAGGAGATTGCTCTTCCAACGTTCAGATCTACCGAGGATTCCAGTGTTTATCCCTTAGATGTTGGAAAGTCAGTATCTTGAAGCTACAGCTTCTTTCCATCAGACCGACCACCTGCTCGTTCTTTTTCACAGGAAGAATAAGGGAATGCGTGCCTCTTCCAGATCTATCGCAGCATGGACTGTTCAGACCATTCAGTGGGCCTATAAAGCCAAGGGCTTGGCACCTCCAGAATCGGTGACTGCTCACTCAACTAGAAGTGTGTCTTCATCATGGGCGGCATCACATCACGTGCCTCCAGAAGTTATTTGCAAGGTGGCCTTGTGGTCTTCAATTAACACGTTCATGGCACACTACTGCGTAGAGCCAGCCTCATTATCTTCTGTTAAATTTGGTTTACGTATCTTGTCTGTTGATGGTGCCAATTAAACCTTTTTTTCTTTTGTCCAGCACTCTGCCCACCCGGGTGTGTTTGGCGAGTTATTTCCCACACATAGGCTGCCATGGAGTCTGTCAGGAAAACTGAAAATTTATATCAAATACTTACCATAATTTTCCTTTCCTGATGGACTCCATGGCAGCAGGAGTTCCCTCCCAGTGGCTGGAGTAGGCTAAATTATGGAACACGGCCTCTGGCCCAGAGCAAAGATTTATGGGAGAAGGGTCTAATGAGGTATGAGGGGCGGGATTAACCCACACGTAGGCTGACATGGAGTCCATCAGGAAAGGAAAATTACGGTAAGTATTTGATATAAATTTTCCGTTTTAATGTGAGATCTGGGGTCAAAAAGACCTCAGATCTCATATTTACACTTAAATGCAATAAAAAAAAATCCCCATTAAGACCATTTTAAATGACGTTTTTACGTCGCTTCCGTCATCCAATGGTATGGAGTCGAGTGGGGGGCCATCATTCCCTCAACTTCATGCCTCTGAGGGGAAAACATTGGATCCTCTCTGCTGCTACCGACGGCTCTGGGAAGCGGCAGAGTTGACCGGGACAAAAGTGATTTTGCAGTGAATCCACCGAAGAACACTTTTTATCTGAAAACGGATTGTCCGCCATTTTTAAAAATACCGGGGTTATGGCAGGTATCTGCTGCCATAACAACGGTATTTAACCTCAAAGTACTGACGTAAAACAATCGGCGGTCCGGAAGTGGTTACAGTGGTTGTAAACCCCATTAATGAAAGTTGAACTAAGCAATTATATATGTAGTGTTTGCTTATCTCTCTTCATAGCTCTAAGTGTCGTTTCTCTCTGGTGCTTTGTCCCTCTGTTCTCAGTATGAGTCACTTCTAACAAGTTCCCCGACACATGAGATAACATCAGCTGAAAATTTGTGTCAGGGAGGGAGTTTAGAGGGAGATAAGTAGGGAGCTTGTCTATTCAGACTACAGATCTGCAAGTTCCTTCGTTCCTCTGCCTATGTGGAGGGGGGGTGTCCCTTTCCTCCAATCAGCTCTCACACAGCGTAAGTCCAGTCTCCCCACCCACCCCTATGTGTTGCTGAAAGAGGAAGAAAGATTTTGAACATGATCTGCACTTTCTGAAGAGTGTATAAAGCGGAGAACAGCAAATATACATGTACAATGTATGTAGGAGGATTTGTTTCATCTCTGTGTATCATCTGAGGCTTTTCACTTCATTGGATATATGTGAGAGTTTACAACCACTTTGACCAATTGCCGCCCGCCGGCCATCAAATGACGGCTGGACGGTGCGGCTCTTGTTCTGGACGGACATCATATGACGTCCTCGCCTTCCCGGCCCCCCAGGGGCGCGCGCGCCACTGGGGACCTGATGCGCATGCCCGGCAGCCGCAATGTCTGCCGGGCACCGGCGATTGCCCAGTAACAGAGCAGGACCGTGGATCTGTGTGTGTAAACACACAGATCTACGTCCTGTCAGGTGAGAGGAGACAGATGGTGTGTTCCTTGTACAGAGGAACACTGATCGGTTTCCTCCCCTTGTGAGTCCCCTCCCCCTACAGTTAGAATCACTCCCTAGGTAACATATTTAACACCTTGATTGACCCCTAGTGTTAACCCCTTCCCTGCCAGTCACATTTATACAGTAATCAGTGCATATTTATAGCACTGATCGCTATATAAATGTGAATGGTCCCAAAAATGTGTCAAAAGTGTCTGATATGTCCGCTGCAATATCGCAGTCACGATGAAAATTGTAGATTGCCGCCATTACTAGTAAAAAATAAATAATAATAAAAATGCTATAAATCTATTTTGTAGAGCTGTAACTTTTGCCCAAACCAATCAATATACGCTTATTGCGATTTTTTTTACCAAAAATATGTAGAAGAATATATAACGGCCTAAACTGAGGAAAAAATGTTGTTTTAAAAAAATAAAAAAAATTGGACAATTATTATAGCAAAAAGTCAAAAATATTGTGGTTTTTTTTGTGACTTGTCGCTCTTCTTTTGTTTATAGCGCAAGAAATAAAACCGCAGAGGTGATTAAAATACCACCAAATGAAAGCTCTATTTGTGAGAAAAGAATGAAAAAAATTAAATTTGGGTACAGTATTGTATGATCGTGCAATTGTTATTCAAAGTGTGACAGCGCTGAAAGCTGAAAAATGGCTTGGGCAGGAAGGGGGTGAAAGTGCCCTGTATCGAGATGGTTAAAGGATTTCTGTATTTTAAGCTACATGAAAAGGCCATCTTCCCTTTGGGCAGTAGTTTTTTGGTTCTTTTTGATTAATTGATACCAGCTCCTACATTGAGCCTCACTGTCATGGATTACATTTATATCATTTAGTGTTATATCATTTTGTTCTGTGCTCCACGAACAATGTCACACACATGTGACGTGCTGTGGCTTTTGGTACCACCCACAGCCCTGGTTCATGAGCTGAGTACCTGTATTTAATTTGACTGCTGGAAAAAAAAAAAAAACATGGAAAAGTTATATAAAATGTATGCATTGATTTAGGTGGTGCTATTGATTGCAAATGTTGCAATTCGAAAACTCGAAAATCCAAAATAATAACTAACTAATAATAATAACTTTTACTACCTATTAAATTATAGGTATTGGAATTTCCTTTCAAATTTGGCTGTTAGTGAACGTAACGAATACAAATGTGTCCGATGTTAAGAATTATCCGAAATAATGAATGCCGCATCTAAAAGAGTGGAACATAACAAATTAATAATAGTAAATAATAATAATAAAACTTTTTATTATTATTATTAATTTGTTATGTCCCATTCATTTAGATGTAGAATTTGTTATTTCGGATAATTCGTAACTTCGGATAAATTTGTATTCGTTACCTTCATACACAGCCAAATTTGAAAGGAAATTACAATACCTATAATTTATTAGTTATTATTAGTTGGTTAGATATTATTTCTGATTTCCGAAATTAATTTACCAACTGCATCTAAACAAATGGAACATAACAAATTCAAATTTTTGAGTTTATTCGAAATAATGAATTTCGATCATAACGAATGACACAAAAAAAATAAAAATATGAATGAAACAAAAACAAACAAATTTTTCGGCAGTGCACATGTCTAATATAGTATAGTTAAGGAAGAAGCATGAATTACTGTAACTTGTGTGGATGGCAAATGCACAAGTCAAGAATGCTGCATTTTAAAAGCAAAGTCAGCAAACACCTACAATTCACTGTGTCTAAAGTTAAATATGTTGTCTACCAGTAGGCACCATACAGTGCTGGCTATTACCTTTCTTTTTCCGAAAATCCTCTGTGCCCTGTGTGAGATTACTTCCACTTTGCTACTGATGCCTTGACTTTTTGATTGAAGACGTTAGCCCTGCCAACCCATTGTGCTAAGCTTTCGCCTTAATTACCTCCTGCTAAACCAGAACAATGTTCAGCTTAGGCATCAACTTATCACAAGTAGTGATGAGCCGAACACCCCCGGGTTCGGTTCGCACCAGAACCCGCGAACGGACCGAAAGTTCGAACGAACATTAGAACCCTATTAAATACAATGGATGCGAACGTTCGAATTCTAAAGTGCTAATTATAACAACTATTATGCATGTTATTGTCATAAATAGGGTTTGGGAACCCGGGTTGTGCACCAGGGGACATGTATCAATGCAAAAAGAAGTTTTAAAAACGGTCGTTTTTCGGGAGCAGTCATTTTAATGATGCATAAAGTGAAAAAAAAAAGTCAAATATTCCTTTAAATATCGTACCTGGGGGGTGTCTAAAGTATGCCTGTGAAGTGCCACGTGTTTCCCGTGTTTAGAACTGTCCCTGCACAAAATGACACTTCTAAAGGAAAAAAAAGCCATTTAAAACTGCTTGCGGGTTTAATGTAATGTCTGGTCCCGGTAATATGGATGAAATTCTTTAAGAAAAATGGCATAGCTACCCCATGACCCCCCCCTACCCCAGCCCATTACCAGCCCCTTTGGGTCTTGTATGGATATTAAGGGGAACCCCGCACATAAAATAAAAAAGGCCCTATATACTCTGAACAGCCGTATACAGGCGGTGCATACAAGACAGGGACTGTAGGTTTGTTCTTATGTAGAATCTGTTTGTAATTTTGAACAGGTACATTGTTGAAGTGTAGCTCCAGCCCAAAAATCTATTTTTAAACTTTTTGGGAAACATAGGTAAGGGTTATCACCCCTGTAACATTTGTTTTGCTGTCTGTGCCCCTGTTCAGAACATTTCACCTCACTTTCCGTCCCAATGACAACTGTTTTTGAAATGTGGTGTTTTTCTTGAAACAAGGATTGCTGATAAAGCATCAGTACAGATGAGACCCCTTTCTCCCATATTTATTCTTACAGGAGAGAATTTTCCTTTCTAGGGGTAGATTTCCTCTCACTTCCTGTTGTCTTCTTTCGTTTGCAAGTAGGAGTCGTTTGTAAGTTGGATGTTTGAAAGTAGGGACCTGCCGTATATACTCTGCAGAAATAGGCCCCTTAGTTGTTGGTGTTGGCACAACACTGTAAGCACTCAGTTACTCTTGGTTGGTGCTGGAACGCCCTGCTGTCAACTATTATATCAGGAATTTTAATTACATATAATTGTTGAACAGTGGTAGTAAAAATTGGGGCTTTGATGGTGGTGCTGGTGCCACAACACTGTAAGCCCTGACAGTTACTCTTGGTGGGTGCAGCAATGGGCCCTGCTGTGAATTATTAGATCAAGAATTGTAATTACATGCCCCTTTTGAACAGGGGCTGAAAAATTGGGCCTTTCGTGGTGGTGGTGGTGGTGGCGTTGCCACAAGACTGTAAGCCCTCAGAGTTACTCTTGGTGGGTGCAGCAATGGACCCTGCTGTGAATTATTAGATCAAGAATTGTAATTGCATGCCCCTGTTGAACAGGGGCTGAAAAATTGGGCCTTAGGCACTGGTGGCACAACACTACAACCCCTCACAGATACTGTACTTGGAGCACAGCAATGAGCCCTGTTGCAAAGTATTGCTTCAAAAATTGTAATGACACGCCCCTGTTAAACAGGGGCTGAAAAATTGGGCCTTAGGCACTGGTGCCACAACACTCCAACCCCTCACAGATACTGTACTTGGAGCACAGCAATGAGCCCTATGGCAAATTATTGCTAAAAAAATTGTAATTACACGCCCCTGTAAAACAGGGGCTGAAAAATTGGGCCTTAGCCACTGGTGGCGGCACCCATAAACAAAAATGATCTTCCAAGCTATCATCATCAATCGTATCATTGAGGACTCGGAGGAGGAGGATAGCCAGTCAACATAACAGCACAGGCACTCAGCATCAGCATCAGTCTTGAAGGGATGTGACATGTTAAAATCAATTAGTCTGTTATATCAGCATCAGGTGTGTGGTAGCTGGTGGTGATCCAAGACTGGTTCATCTTGATGAAAGTCAGTCGATCAACCGAGTCGGTGGACAGGCGCACCCTGTGATCCGTGACAAATCCTCCAGCAGCACTGAATGTGCGTTCCGAAAGAACGCTGGATGCAGGACAGGCCAGTAGCTCAATTGCATACTGTGCAAGCTCTGGCCAGTGATCCATCCTCAAGACCCAGTAAGCCAGAGGATTTTCGGTGGGGAAGGTGTCCAAGTCTGACCTTGCCCCTAGATATTCCTGCACCATGTTTATCAGACGCTGGCGATGGTTGCTGGAACCGATCATACTTTGGGGCTGCGGACTAAAGAATTGTCTGAACGCATCGGTCAGACGGCCACCTTCCCCACCGCTCCTTCTTTGACTGGCCGAAGCCTCAGCAACTCGTTGTCCAGGACCAGGAGTTTGTAACCTCCCAGTCTCTGGGAACGCGTTGCACAGACCTTTCTGCAAGGCCTCCCGGAGTTGTCTCATCCTCTGCTCCCTCTGCGACGGTAACATAAGGTCCGCAACCTTACCCTTGTACCGTGGATCAAGGAGAGTGGCCAGCCAGTAATGGTCCCTCTCCTTGATCCGAAGAATACGAGGATCCTTCTGCAGACTTTGCAGGATCAGGGAGGCCATGCAGCGTAGGTTTGCTGAGGCATTCGCTCCGGAGTCCTCTGGGTCACTAAGGACGACATGATCCGCAGCCACCTCCTCCCAGCCACGTACAAGTCCACTGGTTTCTTGGGACTGTAAATCATCCCTAAAAGACTGCTGCTGATGATGCTGAGTGCCAGCCTCCACCTCCATGCTGACACAATCCTCCTCCTCCTCCTCCTCCTCCTCCTCCTCTTCCTGTGCGATGGGTGGGACAGAAGGAACACTGTCTGGGTAAAGGGGGCCTTGAGAGGCAAGGAAGTCCTCCTCTTCCTGCCTCTGTTCTGCCTCAAGTGCCCTGTCCATTATTCCACGCAGCGTGTGCTCCAACAGGTGGACAAGAGGTACAGTGTCACTGATGCATGCACTGTCACTGCTCACCATCCTCGTGGCCTCCTCAAATGGTGCCAGGACAGTGCATGCATCCCTGATCATGCCCCACTGGCGTGGAGAAAAAAACCAAGCTCCCCTGACCCTGTCCTGGTGCCGTAGTCGCACAGGTACTCATTGATGGCCCTCTGCTGCGTGTGCAGCCGCTGCAGCATGGCCAACGTTGAGTTCCACCTGGTGGGCATGTCACATATAAGGCGGTTCTTGGGCAGGTTCAACTCCTTTTGCAGCTCAGCCAGGCGAGCACTGGCATTATAAGATCTGCGGAAATGCACACAGACTTTCCTGGCCTGCCTCAGGACATCCTGTAAGCCCGGGTACCTGCCCAAGAACCGCTGCACCACCAGGTTAAGGACGTGAGCCACACAGGGCACATGGGTCAGTTGTCCCTGTCGGAGGGCGGAGAGGAGGTTGGTGCCATTGTCGCAAACCACCATTCCTGGCTTAAGCTGGCGTGGCGTCAACCACCTCTCGGCCTGGCCCTGCAGAGCAGACAGGACCTCTGCCCCAGTGTGGCTTCTGTCCCCCAAACACACCAGCGCAAGCACGGCATGGCATCTTTTTGCCTGCGTACTTGCGTAGCCCCGTGAACGGCTACGGAGCACCGCTGGTTCATAGGACAAACCACAGGAAGAGGCCATGGAGGAAGAAGAAGAGGAGGGGGTGGAGGAGAGAGGTGTGTCACAACCAGTAGTAGCATTTTGGAGGCGTGGCGGTGGGACAACCTCCAACACTACTGCACCTTGTCCTGCATCCTTCCCAGCTGCCAAAAGAGTGACCCAATGGGCCGTGAAAGAAAGGTAACGTCCCTGTCCATGCCTGCTGGACCATGAGTCAGCGGTAATATGCACCTTACCGCTGACCGCCCTGTCCAGCGAGGCCAAGACATTGCCTTCCACATGCCGGTAGAGAGCCGGAATAGCCTTCCGTGAGAAAAAGTGGCGTTTGGGAACCTGCCACTGAGGAACCGCACATTGCACAAACTCACGGAAGGGGGCCGAGTCTACCAACTGAAAAGGCAGCAGTTGAAGCGCTAGCAATTTAGCCAAGCTAGCATTCAACCGCTGGGCATGTGGATGGCTGGGAGTGAACTTCTTTCGACGGTCCAGCAGCTGGGGCAGGGAAATTTGCCTGCTAGAATCGGACGTCGGTGTACTGCTAGCAGAGTGGCCGCAAGTACTTGGCTGTGACACACCTAATTCTACACCTTCATTCCTCTCAGTGCATGTTTCAGAGAGGACTGAAGTTATAGTGGGGTTGGAGATCCCAGCTGATGCGGTGCAAGGAGAGGTCCGCTTTGTTCTTTGGTGTGGGTCTTTGAGGTAGGCTTGCCAACGAGCTGCATGGCAGGTCAACATATGTCTGGTCAGGCATGTGGTACCCAAGCGGCTGATGTTTTGGCCACGCGATATACGCTTGAGACATATGTTGCAAACAGCAGCTGTGCGATCTGATGCACTAGCCTCAAAAAAGGCCCACACCAAAGAACTTTTTGAATGATGGGCAGAGGCAGCGCCCTGCACAGGCGGAGCTCTGCGGTGTGATTCCGTCGGTGTACTGCCCTTACGCTGGCCACCAAAGGGCATCCTGCCTCGTTGGAGATGTGCCTCCTCCTCATCCTCCTCCTCCTCCTCTCTCCTATTAGGCACCCACGTGGAGTCAGTGACCTCATCATCACCTCCCTCCTCATCACTGGAGGCAATCTGGCAGTATGCTGCAGCTGCTGGAACATGACTGCCAGATTGGTGTCCTTCTTGAGCATCCCCTCTGTCTGCTCTCACGCTACTGCCTTCCTCTAGCTGGGTTTCATCATCAGACCCTTCGAAACGCTGGGCATCCTCCTGGAGCATGTACCCAACACTGTGCTGAAACAGTTCGGGGGACTCCTCAGGAGGAGGACATGGTGGGTCTAGGGAAGGAGTGACTGATGATGAGTCTGACATTGATACCAGGGAAGAGGACGCTTTGGCAGCTGCTTTTCCAGTACCCTGAGCCTGGGTGAGAGAGGATGAGGAGGAGGAGGAGGGCTTGGTCATCCACTCTACCAAGTCTTCGGCATGATGTGGCTCAACATGTCCAGCTGCCGAAAAGAAGGACAAGCGTGTCCCATGGCCATGTGCTGATGACAATGCACCGCGTCCACGACCAGCACTGTTGCCCCCAGACACAGAGCCTGCTTGCCCTCTTTTATTGCCTCCTGACTGTCTGCCTCTCCTTGTTTGCCTTCCAGACATTCTAATAGATGGCCTGCAGGGAGATGGGAAAAAAGCAATAAGGGCTACCTTCAGGTGTCCTTCTCTGTCCCTTGAAACAAGGACTTTGACAGTGAAAGAAACTGACACACTCTCCCTACCTACAGTTTTCTGTCCCTAGAAAAAATGTTTTTTTTAAGCACAATTTAGCACAAGGAGAATTACCTCACTGTCCTTCCAGGTCCCTGGAAACAAGGACTTTGACAGTGAAAGAAACTGACACACTCTCCCTACCTACAGTTTTCTGTCCCTAGAAAAAATATTTTTTTTAAGCACAATTTAGCACAAGGAGAATTACCTCACTGTCCTTCCAGGTCCCTGGAAACAAGGACTTTGACAGTGAAAGAAACTGACACACTCTCCCTACCTACAGTTTTCTGTCCCTAGAAAAAATGTTTTTTTTAAGCACAATTTAGCACAAGGAGAATTACCTCACTGTCCTTCCAGGTCCCTGGAAACAAGGACTTTGACAGTGAAAGAAACTGACACACTCTCCCTACCTACAGTTTTCTGTCCCTAGAAAAAATGTTTTTTTTAAGCACAATTTAGCACAAGGAGAATTACCTCACTGTCCTTCCAGGTCCCTGGAAACAAGGACTTTGGCAGTGAAAGAAACTGACACACTCTCCCTACCTACAGTTTTCTGTCCCTAGAAAAAATGTTTTTTTTAAGCACAATTTAGCACAAGGAGAATTACCTCACTGTCCTTCCAGGTCCCTGGAAACAAGGACTTTGACAGTGAAAGAAACTGACACACTCTCCCTACCTACAGTTTTCTGTCCCTAGAAAAAATGTTTTTTTTAAGCACAATATAGCACAAGGAGAATTCACTCACTGTCCTTCCAGGTCCCTGGAAACAAGGACTTTGACAGTGAAAGAAACTGACACACTCTCCCTACCTACAGTTTTCTGTCCCTAGAAAAAATGTTTTTTTTAAGCACAATTTAGCACAAGGAGAATTACCTCACTGTCCTTCCAGGTCCCTGGAAACAAGGACTTTGACAGTGAAAGAAACTGACACACTCTCCCTACCTACAGTTTTCTGTCCCTAGAAAAAATGTTTTTTTTAAGCACAATTTAGCACAAGGAGAATTACCTCACTGTCCTTCCAGGTCCCTGGAAACAAGGACTTTGACAGTGAAAGAAACTGACACACTCTCCCTACCTACAGTTTTCTGTCCCTAGAAAAAATGTTTTTTTTAAGCACAATTTAGCACAAGGAGAATTACCTCACTGTCCTTCCAGGTCCCTGGAAACAAGGACTTTGACAGTGAAAGAAACTGACACACTCTCCCTACCTACAGTTTTCTGTCCCTAGAAAAAATGTTTTTTTTAAGCACAATTTAGCACAAGGAGAATTACCTCACTGTCCTTCCAGGTCCCTGGAAACAAGGACTTTGACAGTGAAAGAAACTGACACACTCTCCCTACCTACAGTTTTCTGTCCCTAGAAAAAATGTTTTTTTTTAAGCACAATTTAGCACAAGGAGAATTACCTCACTGTCCTTCCAGGTCCCTGGAAACAAGGACTTTGACAGTGAAAGAAACTGACACACTCTCCCTACCTACAGTTTTCTGTCCCTAGAAAAAATGTTTTTTTTAAGCACAATATAGCACAAGGAGAATTCACTCACTGTCCTTCCAGGTCCCTGGAAACAAGGACTTTGACAGTGAAAGAAACTGACACACTCTCCCTACCTACAGTTTTCTGTCCCTAGAAAAAATGTTTTTTTTAAGCACAATTTAGCACAAGGAGAATTACCTCACTGTCCTTCCAGGTCCCTGGAAACAAGGACTTTGACAGTGAAAGAAACTGACACACTCTCCCTACCTACAGTTTTCTGTCCCTAGAAAAAATGTTTTTTTTAAGCACAATTTAGCACAAGGAGAATTACCTCACTGTCCTTCCAGGTCCCTGGAAACAAGGACTTTGGCAGTGAAAGAAACTGACACACTCTCCCTACCTACAGTTTTCTGTCCCTAGAAAAAATGTTTTTTTTAAGCACAATTTAGCACAAGGAGAATTACCTCACTGTCCTTCCAGGTCCCTGGAAACAAGGACTTTGACAGTGAAAGAAACTGACACACTCTCCCTACCTACAGTTTTCTGTCCCTAGAAAAAATGTTTTTTTTAAGCACAATTTAGCACAAGGAGAATTACCTCACTGTCCTTTCAGGTCCCTGGAAACAAGGACTTTGACAGTGAAAGAAACTGACACACTCTCCCTACCTACAGTTTTCTGTCCCTAGAAAAAATGTTTTTTTTAAGCACAATTTAGCACAAGGAGAATTACCTCACTGTCCTTCCAGGTCCCTGGAAACAAGGACTTTGACAGTGAAAGAAACTGACACACTCTCCCTACCTACAGTTTTCTGTCCCTAGAAAAAATGTTTTTTTTAAGCACAATTTAGCACAAGGAGAATTACCTCACTGTCCTTCCAGGTCCCTGGAAACAAGGACTTTGACAGTGAAAGAAACTGACACACTCTCCCTACCTACAGTTTTCTGTCCCTAGAAAAAATGTTTTTTTTTAAGCACAATTTAGCACAAGCACAAAACACACTGACACTCTCCCTACCTATCCTTCTCTTTCCCTAAACTAAAGGAATCCAGGTTAAGCAAGAAAGAAATAAAAGTCACTGTCCCTGCCTATGCTGCTCTATCCCTGCTCCGGAACACACTACACTAGGCCGCCGTGCTGGCGGCCTTTTATAGTGTGGGGCGTGTACTAAACCCCCTCAGCAATAATTGGCCACAGGCATCCTGCCTGTGGCCAATCATTGCTCTCCTCGCTGCCGGCGCTGTGATTGGCCAAGCATGCGGGGTCACAGTGCATGCTTGGCCAATCACAGCGCCTGGATGACACTGCGATGGCGTAGTGCATTGTGGGCCGTTCGCGTCACTCGAATTTGGCGCGAACGGCCCAAATCGTTCGATCTTCGTCGAACGATCGAACAGCCGATGTTCGAGTCGAACGTATGTTCGACTCGAACACGAAGCTCATCCCTAATCACAAGCATAGAAATAAGAATGAACTAAGAAGAGGCAAAAGAAATATAATCACTGTTTATTGGTGTTTTCAAAATTGCACAAGACGTCAGCTCAGACATTATAATCAGTTACAGCTATTTTTTTTTCCTTTTGTTTTTTGCATAAATAAACGAAAGATGATCATTTTAACCACTCCTGCCAATGTTAAGTGGTTTGTCTCATCCATGGAAACTGATGCATTCTGCTGGAGAGCTTGTGCTTTTGAAAAACAACAGATTTGCTGGCTAGATCACCAGATGAAAATAGAAGAAAGAAACAAAGTCCTAAAAAAGTAAACTAGTACAGCCACCACATTTAAGAATTGGTAAGCTGTATTTTATAATATGCTTGCTTTTGGGTTTATTACTCTTTTTAAGCTAGATGACTGGCTATTCCTGTAAAAATTGTACATAAGTGAACCCTTGAAATGTTTGGTATATGTGACAATATTATACATTGTTTTGCAAAGCTCCTAAAGATGACTAATACCTTGAGCACAAAGTGTGTCTGAAGCAAAAAAGGAGACCTTTTCATAAGAGTAGATTATTCTCTGTAGCTCATGAACCAGTAAACCCTTAACTATGAGAAAACAGGCTGATTTGCACAATTGTCAGAAAGTTTGTTTGTTTGTGCCTAGCATACATCCCAACTTTCTGAAATGATAAAGAGGGACACCTTTTAGCACACAGCATGTAGTCAAAGGGCGCATCCATTCCACCACCCTAGTAACATGGACCATAAAGATCTAATATGTAGAACATGATTGACTGGACCAAATGAGTGCTTTTTTAACCTTTATTTTTCCTTTATATTGTTTTTTCAAAATAACAAATGCAGTAATATAGAGGTTGGATGAAATGTTTAGTGCTGCATAACAATTTTGGTAGTAAAATTGTACATTTTCCATAGGGATACGTTCATCAGACCAAAAAAGGGAATATTGGGGCTGCATGAGGGTTATTTGGTCTAAAAAAATGGACGGTCCCTCCAAATGAAGGGCAATTGGGAGCTATGCCTAAAAGTCTTTCCTTTTTGAGTTTGCATCTGGCAGGTTCCTTAAAGTTGCCCCAGACTACTTTGAGTTCTAGACCACATTGTGCCTATCCACTTTGTCAGCAGATCAATCAGAGTAGATTGTATTATCAAAAACAACCACTCCAAAAAAAACTGTAAATGGTGGAGAAAGGTTTCTCTAAGGTTTCCTCTCGCAATAGGGACTCAAAGATACTGGTTGATTGCAAAATTGCAACTGAAATGCACGGCGCAACTGGAGGTAACGGAACAGGTACAAGTTAAGGAGAGAGTAGCTCTCTTTAAGGGAATCAAATGTCTGAAGAACACCCCTTGTACAAATTTGTATTTTATCCCTTTAGAGGCCCATATTTTTGGGTCTGGGATCAAAGAAAATTGTTTGACAGAGGGGTTGAGCCACGGCTGTGTATGGGGGGTGTATGGGGCGAGAATTTATGAGAGGACATTGTGTGTTGGGATTGCCATGCCTTTACAATGGAATTCAGGGAAGGTGCAGTTGGAAAGAGGAATGAGGAACCTCTATATAATATGTTGCGCAAGGCTTCGTATGAACCAAGATATGCCACCTCTAGAACCACAGCAGCGTTACTTTCATCTTTCACCAACGAGTTGTGCACCTGAGTAAGAAAAGCAGCAATATAATAAGCAAATAAATCAGGAAAAGCCAACCCACCCTGCGTTCATGGTCTTTGTAGAACTGTCAGCCTAAACCTGGGCTGCTTTGCCTAAAATATTTCCTGGGGATCCATACCAGGGTGTGACAAAATATGTGTTATGTACCTTAGGGATGAGCCTGACGTGCAGAGGGAGACCTCTCGTACAACCCCGGGACGGAGACCACTGGAGTTGAGACAGTGGTTGTAAGAGCATGGTGGGGTAAGAGTGCCTGCAGGATTTTCTTAGCTGGAAGTGGTGGTGCCAGATGAGAAGCCGGAACAGCTGATGCAGCAGTGCTGCGGATGCAGGGCAGCTGATGCAGGACAGCAGGTCCAGGTATGCTGCGGATGCAGGACAGCAGGCTGGAGCAGGGTCAGACAAGCCAGGTCATACACGGCAGTCAGAGGGTAGTCAGAGTTCAGGCTGGTTTTGCCACCATGAATTCAGGCCGACAGACAGGAGGAAGCAGGGTCAAAAAAGCCAAAGGTCAGGACTGGAGAAAGTAACGTAGTGAGGAAGCCGGGTCAATACTGGAACAGGATACAAGCACAGGATCAGGATACAGCTGCAGATCAAAGAGCAAGGACCTAGCGCCCCTGAAGCATCTTTATGGGCCACTAGACACCAAAGCGTGTTTAACCACTTAAGCCCCGCACCATTTTGTTGCTAAATGACCGGGCCACTTTTTGTGATTTGGCACTGCGTCGCTTTAACTGACAATTGCGCGGTCGTGCGACGTGGCTCCCAAACAAAATTAACGTCCTTTTTTTCCCACAAATAGAGATTTATTTTGGTGGTATTTGATCACCTCTGCGTTTTTTATTTTTTTGCGCTATAAACAAAAATAGAGTGACAATTTTGAAAAAAATGCAATATTTTACACTTTTTGCTATAATAAATATCCCCATATCTTCCTGTCAAACATCCTTTTATTAGTTGCCTGTGTCTTGATCATAGCTTCCTGTAATAATTTGTTATTACGATTCAGAAAATCAACAGTTTTCTAAACTGCTGGGACCGTGGATTCGGGAACAAGATCAGGTAGGAAGGCCGGATGGAATCCATAGTTGGATTGTTGAAGGTGAATTCCGCCAAGGGCAGTAATGCTACCCAATCATCCTGGAAAAATGTGGTGAAATACATGAGATATTGCTCAAGCGTTTGGTTTGTCCTTTCAGTTTGTCCATTAGTCTGGGGGTGATAGGCGCATTCTTCAGTGGCACAAAGTGAGCAATCTTAGACAGGCGGTCAACCACTACAAAAATAGCCGAGCAACCTTCTGATGGGAGAAGTTCCACTATAAAATCCATGGCAATCATTTTCCAGGGTCTGTCAGGAACCGGTAGAGGTCTGAGCATAGCCCAGGCCTTGCTTCTAGCAGTCTTACTTTGGTTACAGATGACGCATGAATTTACATATTTCCTGCAGTTCTTCTCAAGATCCAGTCACCAAAACGTACACTGTATTAATTCCAGAGTTTTATGTATCCTGAAATGGCCAGCAAGGGGATGGTCATGGCACAGACCTAACACTGTTATCGGAATATCTTCTGGCACAAAAATCTTATCGTCCTTTCATAGCCGCCCATCCTTGGGTAACAGGGTAATTCCAGGAGGATGGGGCATATTTGCTGAAGCTTGCTTCAAGACAGACATCAGGTTTGTTTGTAAGTGTAGGAAGTTACCTTCCGATAGGATGGTATCTGGTGCTGACACATCCTTTGGATCATCAAACATGCGAGAAAGGGCATCTGGTTTGACATTCTTTGAGCCCAGCCGATAGGTAATGTGAAGGAAGAATCTGGAAAAAACAATGCTCATCGTGCCTGGCGTGGTCTCAGACGCTTGGCAGCTCTCAGGTACTCCAGATCTTTATGCTCTGTATAAATGAGTATGGAATGCACCGCTCCTTCAAATAGATACCTCCATTCTTCAAGTGCAGCTTTGATGGCCAGGAGCTCTCGGTCCCTCACGTCGTAATTTTTCTCGGCTGGAGAGATCTTGCGGAGAAAAAGGCTATTGGGTGAATTAAGTGTGCATTAAGTCCTTGAGACCCTGGCGTTGGGAAATTACTTCCCCTACCGCTGTTTCTGAAGCGTCTACCTCAAGTAGGTAAGGCAAAGCAGGATCAGGATGACTCAGTATTGGGAGCAGACGTGAAAAGTCCTTTTAATGTTGAAAAAGCAGCCTGTGCCTCGGAAGTCCAGTGAAACTGAATATTCTTTTACCAAGGATTTACTATCCCCTACAGCTATAGTTAGTTCCAACGGAGAGTGGTCCAAAATGCCAGCCGGCAAGTAGGAATCCAACCGTATGTCCGATAACAGCAGTTTGGAGCTAAATGCTAAATCACCAGATTTATGTGAGGCGGAGTAATGTGAGTAAAAACGATCCAGAGGAAACTTGAATCTCCACATTTCAGTTAAATCAAAAGACAGAGCCCAAGACCCGAGGTCCACACTAAACGTTCTCTGAGGACTGGATAAGTCTAAATCAGCCTGCAATACAGAATTAAAATCCCCAGCCCATATAACTCTAGCTAACTGTAGCGGTTTCTCCTGATTGGTATAAAGTATGCCACGGGAAAATGGCGGAGGAATATACACATTGACAAACACATATTTCACAGCGCCCAATTCCAGAACTAAAATAATAAATCTGCCTCCTGGATCGGAGCATACATGTATTATCCTGTATGCAAGGGATTTGTTGAGAAGTATTGCAACCCCGCTGGCATAGCTGAAATAGGTGGTGTGAAAAGCCTGTTGCACCCATGCTCTGTGAAGGGATAGAATTTTATTCCCTAAAAAGATGAGTTTCCTGTAGAAAAAGTATACAGTATCTCACAAAAGTGAGTACACCTCTCACATTTTTGTAAAAATGTATTATATTTTTTCATGTGACAACACTGAAGAAATAACACTTTGCTACAATGTAAAGTAGTGAGTTTACAGCTTGTATAACAGTGTAAATTTGCTATTAATGTCTAAACCGCTGGCAAGAAAAGTAAGTACACCCCTAATTGAAAATGCCCAAATTGGGCCCAAAGTGTCAATATTTTGTGTGGCCACTATTATTTTTCAGCAGGTCATTATCATGTTGGAATACTGCCCAGCGGCCTAGTCTCTGAAGGGAGGGAATCATGCTCTGCTTCAGTATGTCACAGTACATGTTGGCATTCATGGTTCCCTCAATGAACTGTAGCTCCCCAGTGCTGGCAGCACTCATGCAGCCCCAGACCATGACACCGCCACCACCATGCTTGACTGTAGGCAAGACACACTTGTCTTTGTACTCCTCCCCTGGTTACCGCTACACACGCTTGACACCATCTGAACCAAATAAGTTTATCTTGGTCTCATCAGACCACAGGACATGGTTCCAGTAATCCATGTCCTTAGTTTGCTTTTCTTCAGCTCATTGAGGAAACCATGAATGCCAACATGTACTGTGACATACTGAAGCAGAGCATGATCCCCTCCTATCAGAAACTGGGCCGCAGGGCAATATTCCAACATAAGGACCCTAAACATACCTTCAAGATGACCACTAGACATCTGCATTAGTTTTCGTTCGAATGCATTTTCGTCCAAATTTCGGGTATTTTCGTTATCGTTTTAACAAACAATAATGAAAGCTCAGAATCCGAAATCCGAAAGATCCGACATAAACAAATGCTTTACTTTTGTTTTCGTTGCGACAACAGTTTGATATAGATAGGAGATTCGACATGACGCTGACAATAACTATCTGTGTCTATCGAACCTGCGGGCCGAATGTGCCTAACCTTAACTCTATTAGTCTAAGATTACTCGACATAGAGAGAAAAGATTCGACATTATAGAGACATGAAGATTCGACGAAGCAGCTAAAGACATACGATCGCAGCGAGCGAACATTTATGGTAAAATACTCTGCCCATAGGCTATAGAAGAATTCTAATGTTGGTTGACTAGTAATAATTAATAAATATAATTATTACTAGTCATACAACATTAGAATTCTACTATAGCTTGTAGGCAGAACATTAGACCGGAAATGTACGATTGCGGCATTGTACAGTTTAGCTGCTCTGTTGAATCTTCTTAGAAAATTCGACAGACACCATAAGCCTTCAATGACAGATTCTACCTAAATTAATTCGAATTTTCGGACAAATGCATTTTTTAACGAAAAACAAAATAAATAAAAACGAATTTCGGGAGTAATTAAATAAATGTATTTTTCGGACGAAAACGAAATTCCGAAACAAAATATTTCAGTGTGCACATGTCTAATGACCACTGCCTGAAATAACGTATAGGACCACTGGGCCAACTGGTGCCCGGGGACACCATGAGACAAGGCACCAGAAGTAGGGTTATATAAAAAGAATGAGCGAAACAAACATGATTCCATGAGAGCCCTGTTATGTGAAATCTTGGCAGAAAATTTAAATGCAGGATCAGAGGAGCTGTGGTGATCCCCAATGCACTGAACAGGAATAAACATGAGTCAGGATCTGGATGTCGTGCTTACCACAGGGTGCTCAGGAAGTCATCTGCATCAGCCGGAGTCCCCGGAGATGGCTGGGATACAACAAGCCATATTTCATATTTCTTTCACGAAGCCTCCTGTGGACATCATTGAAGGTTTTCCTCTTACGTTGTAATTTGGCTGAGAAATCCGGAAATAGGAGGATAGATGCATTGCCATAAGGAAGCGTGGGATGTTTGTAGGATTCTGAGAGGATCTTGTCCCGATCGCGGTAGTTCAGGAAGCGGACCAAAAAAGGTTGGAAATTGGCTCCAGAGATAGTGCATCCTGTAGGTACACGATGCGCTCGTTCAACAACAAAGGTTGGAGAAACCTCCTGTGAGGCCCAGCATATTCTTGAAGAACCCCTCCTCAAACTCAGCTGGCTGATCACCCTCCCTGCCCTCCAGAAGTCCAAGGACTCTAACATTATTGCGCCTTAATCTAATTTCAAATTATTGGATTTAGCGACTGGTGCATTCACTGTGCATTGCAGATCTGCTATTGTGGTGGTGTGAGTAGTTGTAAGGTCTTCAGTAGCAGATATTCTTGATTTGGTTTCGGTCAGCCGACCTCTGATCTTATCAAGATCATTCCTTATAAGATTGCATTCTCCTGTGAGGCGATCTATGGGCACAAGTAAGGAGATCTTGCAGAGTTAGATGGCAGCTAGGATCACGACTGTACCGTCCTGCGTGCGACAGTGGTTTGGGGGATACTGCCGCAGGAGATTCTCCAGAGTCCCCAGAATCCATGTCTAATTCTGCCAGCACGGCCTGCAGTTTACCCGCCAAGATGGCATCAGGCTTTGCGGTTGGGGTAGGCGATGGGTTGCTTGGCATGGACAGTTTAGCCGATATTAGAGGGCATCGGGACCAAATACAGGGGGGTAACACACAACCGGGCAGGAGGCTATATGCTCTACACCAGTCAAGAAGACAGTAGGCCACGTGGAGTCACTATAGTGGTTGCCCAAGAGCATCAAGGCCACAAAAAAAAACACACACACTCTTAGGCTTATGAGCACTACTACATGAGAGGAAGCCCTCTGCAAATCTCTCACTCAAGGAGGTCTTGGTGCTCTTCCAAGAGAGCTACTGGCTGCAGAACTGAGAGTGATGGTGGACTGTTTGCAGGGACCACTGCACCAAACAACTACAGGGTATGAGCACCTGGCTGGACTTCGGGAGCACTACTAGATGTGAGGTTGCACACCCCATCCTGCAGCAGAGGAATAGGGCTGTGTGCACGCTGGCAAGATGGTGATGGATCAGGAGAAGAATGGTGGGTCGCCGCTCACAGGCCGCTGCTAGAGGGTCTTCCCAGGTCTGCAGATGGCAAAAGCAGGGAGTGGGGCAGCTCTGCTGGGCAGAATGGCAAGGTCCAAGTTCGGAGGTGCATGGATGGTTCGGATTCCTGTCAAAATTGTGTCGGGCCGCGGATGAGGCCGGAGGCCGCCGAGCACTCAGATGGAACAGGCCAGACGAAAAATGACAGCGGAAGGGGAGGTATAGAAGGGTGCAGGAGTAGTTGAGCAGAAAAACTGGTTTACCAGGCTAGCAGGCACACGGGTGAAGGAGGATTAAAGAAAGGATAATCGGAGCTCCTCACACAGACGTCTGCTGCGGCTCACATCCGGTCACGCACCTTGGGGGTATCTTGTTTATTATTTAAGTTGATAGAGCTCTTTATTTTGTTTACAGAATTCTCTTGCTACTGGCATCTGCTCTCGGAGCTGCCTTTTTTTTCCACAGCATGCCACTGCATTGTTTGAAAGAAAAAAGTGCAACTGTGTTCACCCAAACTACGAAATTCAATTGATTGCAATGCCCTAAGGTGGCAATCAAACACCTTTAGTATAAATGTAAGTATACAAAGTATATGTAGCATACAGATCCCTGTCCTGCTTACCTCCACTTGCAGGATAGGGCACACTATGCCACATACTCAGTATCCCCCATTGTGTAGAGGGTGAGCGGTGTTAACAGTTTTGGGCCCCGCAGCGAGGTACCTCGTTCCGTTGGTTCTCGTCCCTAGAGTGTAGGGAAAAGTCTATTTTCTCTAATAAGAAGGCCAATGTCCAGACAGTGTTAAACTCCAACAGACAAGTTTATTTTGTCTTTGCTAGTAACTTAGTAGGAAAAGTTGAAGATAGAGATAGAGTTGGATAGGGAGGCAGGTTCAGGCACGCGGCACTTATTTACCCTCGTCGCCACTCAAGCCTGAGTGGGTTTTGCTCACCCGGATAGTTCCCTCTCACGGTCCTAGCAGTCGGAGTGGAGCACGAACAATTACTTTAGCTTTGTTTCTCCTAGGGACGTGTTAGGAAGATCCTCTGCCACAGAACCTTTTAGCTCCTAAGTCCAGAACTTTCCAGCACTTGTAACTAGAGACCATAGGTGCCAATAGGGCACGTTACAAGAGCTTACAGCGTGTCACAGAATCCTTCCCTCTGACAGGTAACCAGGCCTCTCCCGAGATGGTGACATCCTTCACCGATCCCCTTAGAAAGGTCCTCCACTGGTTGCCTCTCCTTCAGAGCGGGTCACCCTCCCACGGGCACCCTGGGATTCCGTTGCTTGGTTGTAGGCCTCATTTAAAGGTACTGGGCCTACCTGGAACGATGAGGCTTTGGGCTAAAGGTGCCTGGGACCCAGAACATCCACACGCACCCCTGGCCATGAGGGCCACCGAAGGTGGGGTACGTGCTGAGGACGAAGACCCCGCACCAATGGCGTCTGCCCTCTAAGTACACTCTCCCAGCATGGACAGCAGATAGACCACGCCCACTACACGGCTGCTGAGAGAGGACACCCAATCATGCTGAAACGTTTCCTGTGGTTCAACCTGGGACCTGGGCAACATCGCCACCTGCAGGTCAAAGGGAACTGTACGACCAGACAACATCGCAGCAGAGCAGAGTCCAATCCTAAAGAACAAACAGCCTGAGCCAAGCTAATGCTCAGGCTACCCCCCAAAATTTTGAATATAGCGGGCCCCAAATATGGGGACCCTGCTACATATACAAAGTTTATTCTTTTTAATACTTGAAGAATTAATCTGGCAGATCATGTCACATGTTGAATTTGATTAATTATTTTATTACAGTAATTTATTCTTTTTACTTGTTTATTTTAAACTGATACTTTTCCCTAACATTTAAAAATTTGTTATCGGAGTAATTTTGTATTTTGCTGCTTGTATACAAAGTTTGAGAAATGCTTCCTGCAGGCTTATGCTAGCTCTAAAAAGACAGCTACCTAGCGAAGATTTATCAAAGCACTAAATTTATTAAGCCACTTGATGCCTTGGTCTGTGTCTAGGAGAAATATGTGTCTCTTACATTGCAGTTGCCCTGAATATGTTCTAATCATAAATTTTACAGCTTTCAATTCTCATATGATTGAGTGTTTGTCTGCCGCGGTTGAGTTGAGAAATGGACAGGACAGTTAGGCTTGGGCAGCATTAAAAGGTTAACTACTCCATCTCCAGAAATTAAACAATAATTTTATTTGCGTTGTTTTTTTCTTCTTCTCTCAGCAAAAAGGTCTAATACAACTAAAACCTTTAACTTAACTAAGCGTAAATTATGCTCCTGCAAAATCTCTAATGTCAAATTTAGCTGTTCATAGTCTAATCCAGGGATATGCAATTAGCGGACCTTCAGCTGTTGCAGAACTACAATTCCCATGAGGCATAGCAAGACTCTGACAGCCACAAGCATGACACCCAGAGGCAGAGGCATGATGGGACTTGTAGTTTTGCAACAGCTGGAGGGTCCGTTAATTGCATATCCCTGGTCTAATCACTTCACCGTGTCTTTCTCTTTGTCCATGTTATACATTAAATGTTTGGATTGAAAAAAATAAAAAATAACAAACATGTCATACTTACCTGCTGTGTGCAATGGTATTGCACAGAGCAGACTCGATCAGTGGCGGCCCATCCATAAAGCCACCCCCTATATGTATCATGGATAGATTCATGCATAGCAGAGTTTGTTTGCGCCCCCCAAAAATTTTTGAGCACCAGCCGCCACTTGAACCGATCCTCCACTTTTTGGGTCCCCAGGCGGTGCTCCTGGCTCCTCCTTCTTGACCAGTGCAGCCATAGCAAGCTGCTTGCTATGAGGGCACTGGTGCATGGTCGCTCCTGAGCCCAACTCTATGCATCCATAAGACACATAAAGCGTCATCCCAGCCTTACCCCCCCCCCGCTCTCTCCTCATTGGCTCACACTGGCTGTGATTGCTTCTATTAGCTCCCACAGCTGTCTCAGACAATGCAGGACAGCCATGGCTTTTTGTGCATGATTCTGGCTCAAGAGGGGGCTCAGGTGAGTATTAGGGGTCCTGTGGCGGGAGATGCACCCAGAAGGTTTTTACCTTCATGCATAGAATGCATGAAGGTAAAACACCATCAGACTTTGGAACTATTAAGCCCCCATTCACATTGAGTATTTTTATGCTTGCCTACCTATACCTGGTTATGTAGAATCCCATTCTTTCTAATTGTCCTTGTTCACCTTGCATTCAAAAAAAGATTATGAACTTTTTTTGAGCATTGTCACTCAGGCATTTTGATCCCCCAGAGTTCAATGTGAGCACCTGTAAATGTGTGTCTTTACGCCTGAAGCACTCCTCTACTCCCCTTGCGTATCCCAGGATATGCATGCAAAAATGCCTGTATTACAAAATGTCCGTAAAACAACTAAAAAACACTTGAAAAAAATGCTTAAAAAATCAATTGGAATGCACTCTGCTCAGGTTAGAATGCAGGCCTAATATAAACGATTGTTTATAATTTGGTTATTGTTCAATTAAGCATGATTTTTACTTGCTTGCTGACTGCAGAAGACTAAGTGAGCATGCTGCAGAATCAGAGTACTTAATTTAAGGGTTAGGTTAAAGGATAACTGTACTTTTACCTAACCAAAGCCTTACAGATCCTCTTGTCCTACCCACTGCTACCAGTTACTCCGTTTACCAGTGTTGCCAACCTCTCGCAGCATTTTTACTGACACAACATTAACCACTTAAGCCCCGGACCATTTGGTAGCTAAAGGACCGGAGGTGAATTCAGAATTTTGCACTGCGCTGCTTTAACTGTAAATTGTGCGGACATGCAATGTTGTACCCAAACAAAATTTGCGTCCTTTTCTTCCCACAAATAGAGCTTTCTTTTAATGGTATTTGATTGCCTCTGCGATTTTTATTTTTTGCGATATAAACGGAAAAAGACCGAAAATTTTGAAAAAAAATATATATGATATTTTCTACTTTTTGTTATAAGAAAAATCGAATAAACTCAATTTTAGTCATACATTTAGGCCAAAATGTATTCAGCCACATGTCTTTAGTAAAAAAAATGTCAATAAGCGTATATTTATTGGTTTGCGCAAAAGTTATAGCGTTTACAAACTAGGGTACATTTTCTGGAATTTACACAGCTTTAAATTTATGACTGCCTATCTCATTTCTTGAGGTGCTAAAATGGCAGGGCAGTACAAAACCCCCCCAAATGACCTCATTTTAGAAAGTAGACACCCCAAGGAAATTGCTGAGAGGCCTGTTGAGCCCATTGAATATTTTTTTTTTGTCCCAAGTGATTGAATAATGACAAAAAAAAAAAATACAAAAAGTTGTCACTAAATGATATATTGCTCACACATGCCATGGTTATATGTGGAATTGCACCCCAAAATACATTTTGCTGCTTCTCCTGAGTACGGGGATACCACATGTGTGGGACTTTTTAGGAGCCTAGCCGCGTACGGGACCCCGAAAACCAATCACCGCCTTCAGGATTTCTAGGCACAAATTTTTGATTTGACTCCTCACTACCTATCACAGTTTCGAAGGCCATAAAATGCCAAAATAACACAAAACCCCCCCAAATTACCCCATTTTGGAAAGTAGACACCCCAAGCTGTTTGCTGAGAGGCATGGTGAGTATTTTACAGCTCTCGTTTGTTTTTGAAAATGAAGAAAGGAATTTTTTTTTTTTTTTTTTTTTTTTTTTCAATTTTCAAAACTTTGTGACAAAAAGCGAGATCTGCAAAATACTCACAATACCTCTCAGCAAATAGCTTGGGGTGTCTACTTTCCAAAATGGGGTCATTTGGGGGGGTTTTGTGCCATCTGGGCATTCCATGGCCTCCGAAACTGTGATAGGCAGTGAGAAGTGAAATCAAAAATTTACACCCTTAGAAAGCCTGAAGGCGGTGATTGGTTTTTGGGGTCCCATACGCGGCTAGGCTCCCAAAAAGTCTCACACATGTGGTATCCCCGTACTCAGGAGAAGCAACAGAATGTATTTTGGGGTGTAATTCCACATATGCCCATGGCATGTTTGAGCAATATATCATTTAGTGACAACTTTGTGCAAAAAAATAAAAATAAAATAAGAAATTGTCTTTTATTCCGCAACTTGTGTCAACATATAAAATATTCCATGGACTCGACATGCCTCTCAGTATATAGCTTGGGGTGTCTACTTTCCAAAATGGGGTCATTTGGGGGGGTTTTGAACTGTTCTGGCATTTTATACACAACATTAGGAAGCTTACATCCACCCTTCTAACCACTTGAAGACAAAGCCCTTTTTGACACTTTTTGTTTCCATGAAAACATTTTTTTTTTCCAAGAAAATTATGTTGAACCCCCAAACATTATATATATTTTTAAAGCAAAGGCCCTACAGAATAAAATGGTGGGTGTTGCATTTTTTTTTCTACACAGTATTTGCGCAGCGATTTTTCAAACACATTTTTTGGGGAAAAAATACACTTTTTTAAATTTTAATGCACTAAAACATTCATCATTCATCATCATTCAACATTCATCATACATATTGCCCAAGTACATAGATACCAAACACGACATGCTTTAAAATTTCGCACAAACGCGCATTTGCGACAAACTACATACATTTTTAAAAGCCTTTACAAGCCTTTACAGGTTACCCAGTTAGATTTACAGAGGAGGTCTACTGCTAAAATTACTGCCCTCGATCTGACCTTCGCGGTGATAGCTCACATGCATGGTGCAATTGCTGTTTACATATGACGCCAGACCGACGCTTGCGTTCGCCATTGGGCAAGAGCATCGCAGGACAGGGGTGTTTTTTTTTTTTATTATTATTAATTTTGCTTTTTTATTTTATTTTTAAATTGTTCCTTCCATATTTTTTATTTTTTATCATTTTTATTGTTATCTCACGGAATGTAAATATCCCCTATGATAGCAATAGGTAGTGACAGGTACTCTTTTTTTGAAAAAACTGGGGTCTAGACCCTAGATCTTTCCTCTGCCCTCAAAGCATCTGACCACACCAAGATCGGTGTGATAAAATGCTTTCCCAATTTCCCAATGGCGCTTTTTATATCCGGGGGGGGACATTCCCTCCCACTGCTTGTAAAAGCAGTCCAGAGGCTAATTAGCCACTAGGATTGCTTTTACATGAAAGCCGGCCGCTGGCTGAAAAGAATGATACCAAGATGATACATAAACCCGCAGGCATCAATCTGGTATAACCATTCAAAGTCCAGCAACATACCAGTACGTTGCTGGTCCTTGTTGGACATGTATTGTAATCTTTTTTTTTCATGCAGCCAGGTGGCTGAACGAAAAAAGAGATTGATCGGTGGGTATGCCCACCATTAGAATACCGCCCTTCATCCACCCACTTCTAATGATGGGCATACATGCACCATTTATATATGCCGAAGCATGGGGGCATCCTCCCGCAAAAAAGTTATGCCGCACACACATGGTCGGACTTTTCCACGGGCAAGCCTCCGTCCGAATTTCGACCGTATGTACGCGGCATTAGGAGCAAAATCACTCCTCCACCCCTGCTGCCCCAATGCTTCGGCATATTTGCTTCTTTTTTTTTAACTGTGGTGGTGAAATCACCTCCTACAGCACTGGAGTCGCAGGGATCAGGCCTGTCTCTGCGAACGCTGCAGTTATGTGTGTTGTGTTTTGTAAGTGACAGTGATCGATTGATACTGCACTTGGGTGGCCTGGGCTGGACGGAGGGGCAAAACGCAGGTGCTAGCAGGTATCTGGGCTGATCCCGCTAACACTGCGTTTTTGGGAACCCTAAACTGCTGGGGACGCTAGTATAGATCTGATCAGATCAGATATTGATCTGTTCAGATACTATACCACTAAGGGAGGTGTATGCTTCACACGTGGGTGTTAGCGTTACTGGCACTAACCTGACGCTGCCTGGGGTGTGACGCAGACCCTCTCTGACGCTAAAACCTAATTGATATCACCCGCCGGGCGATCAGGGGGTTAAACCTTTATTGGGTTATATACGGCGGGTGCCCTGACACTATAAAAAGCAAACTAACTAACCAGTGTCACCCGTAACACTTATATGATGATCACTGGTGAAAGGGTTAACTAGGAGCAATTAGGGGGTTAAAACCTTTATTAGATAATTTATGGGGGTACCTGACGCTATAAAAACCTGCGGCAAACCTAAAAAAAATTACTGGCTACCGATCTGCATCACCGACGCTAAGACAGCGATCAGAAAAATGATCGCTTAGCGACAGTGGTGATAGGGGGTGAAAGGGTTACCTGGGGGGCCATCAAGGGGGTTAAACCTTTATTAGATAATTTATGGGGGTACCCAACGCTATAAAAACCTGCGGCGAACCTAAAAAAAAAATACTGGCTACCGATCTGCATCACCGACGCTAAGACATCGATCAGAAAAATGATCGCTTAGCGACAGTGGTGATAGGGGGTGAAAGGGTTACCTGGGGGGCGATCAAGGGGGTTAAACCTTTATTAGATAATTTATGGGGGTACCCGACGCTATAAAAACCTGCGGCGAACCTAAAAATAATTACTGGGTACCGATCTGCATCACCGACGCTAAGACAGCGATCAGAAAAATGATTGCTTAGCGACGGCGGTGCTAGGGGGTGAAAGGGTTATCTGGGGGGTGATCAAGGGGTTAAACCTTTATTAGGGGGGGTTAGGGGGCTACACTGGACCTAAAACTAAATGTAGTGACACTTTTACAGTCACAAATGTCACTGATTGCAGTGATCAGTAAATAAATGGTCACTGCAATCAGTGACACTGTGACTGGGGGCTGGGGGGTGATCTGGGGGGGCCTGGGGGGGCGATTTATGTGCCTATGTGTGCTGGTGTTAGTGTAGTGTTTGTGCACTAACCTTGATGTCTTCTCTTGTACAGCGCTCGGTATATGTGAGCGCCGCACAGGAGATGACATCACTTCCTCCTGCTTCCTCTGTCTGTGTGTACATTCCACAGACAGAGGGGGCATTTCCATTCGCCGGGAGCGATCGCGGGGGGTGGCCGGAATCGAACGGCCGTCCCCTCATGTCGGATCGCTCCCCAACGAATTCCGACCACTCACTGTACAGAAGGGGGGTCCGACTGGACCCCCCAACTGTACAAAGGCAATCACGTACACCAGGGATATGCAATTAGCAGACCTCCAGCTGTTGCAGAACTACAAATCCCATGAGGCATTGCAAGACTCTGACAGCCACAAGAATGACACCCAGAGGCAGAGGCATGATGGGACTTGTAGTTTTGCAACAGCTGGAGGTCCGCTAATTGCATATCCCTGACGTACACTCTACGTGATTGTGCCTGTCGGTGCCATTGTGCCGACATATATACAGTGAGCGGTCGTTAAGTGGTTAAAAAAATTACTGACAGACAACTGATATTTAAACCGTATAAACACAATATGGAAACACAAACAATACCCATAACAATTAATTTGCCTGGTTTACACTTAAAAAGTCAACACAGCATGACAAATTAATGCTGATATTTACAGACAGTTGTAAAAATCACAGATTTTTTCAAACTGTCTGTACATTTGCTGATTTGGCAACCTTGCTGTTTAATTAACTGGGATAGCTATTCTTCATAGACCCTAATAAAAAAGCGATCTACTTGCAATTTTTATGGAGATGAGACAGGAAAAATGTTGTGTGCGCACAAGACTTCTTCCATTTAAATTCCATTATCAATTATGAATGCAACACAATAATACACTACCCAATGAACATAAGTAGGGTTGTCATACTGATCTGACTGCTATTTTAATGATAGATCTGTCAATTACATCAGATAGTGGGCATTTTGTATTAACTTTATAATTTATTGTGGAAGTCTTGTGTTAGCAGAATATATTTTGTGTCTGTCCTTAGAAAAACAAAATTCTTTAATAATCAGGCATATTTTAAGAGTTAGGTCAGGTTTTAGGGTTGAGGAGGGTAAACTGTTAAAGGCTTGCTTTTGGGGGATGGTTAAGCATTAAATGGACTTCAAGAATGTCGGTGTGCAGCCTCTTCCCTTTTTTTGTCTTCTACGGCAGGCGAGCTGGGCTTGTACCCATGTGAGGAGTCTCACACTATTCATTGTGCCTGGAGAGCCCGGAAAACACCTTGCCCCATGTTGATAGGGACAAGGGGACCCTCACATCACTGGCCCAGTGGATATGGGGTCTAGGGGGAATTATTTTAATCTTGATATCCCCCTCAAATTAAGGGGCCCCAGATATCTGCTCTCCCACGTAAATGAGTAAAAGATACATAGTACCCCTGGTAATTCTTTTGAAAAAATGGCAGTAAATAGACACACTACATATTTGACAAAGTCTTTTAATTTAAAAAAAAAATGTTCCCCGAGATAGGGAAGTGGTCATTAATGGTTTTATTGTTATTCCCTGAATACCTGTACACAAAATTTAACCTACGAGTTAGATTACTGATTGCTCTAGTGCTTACATATTTCCTTGATGTGCTATCAACGACTCTTTCTCTGACTTTTCTAAAGCTTTTATAATGTTCAATAGTTAACTTGAACAACGTGTATACTTTTCGTGTTATGTTCCTACATGTTTATACCCACACTATGTTTTATATGTTCATTTCTACTGAATGTGAAATATATTTGTATTGCATCTTGAAAATTTTCACAAATAAACAATTTAAAAAATAAAAAATAAATGTTCCATGGTGTACATCCATTGTCAATCACTTTGTCCAGTGATGTGGATCCACACCATTCATGATATATACGTATTTGGTCAATTATATGACCAAGGATCCCTCACCTCTTTGTTTACAAGAGTCCATTGGCAGGAGTGCATCATGTCAGGAGTCGCCATGTTTTGTTTCAGTGGGCATTGTTAATTGTGAATAGGGATGAGCTCCGGCGTGTTCGCATTGAACACGTGCAGAGCCCGCCAGGAAGTCGGCAACGCGCTGCACTAATCACAGCCAGGGAGACATTTCCCTATCTCTGCAGCCGAGCATCGGGAAATGTCTCCCTGCCTGTCATTAGCGCAGCGCGGTGCCGACTTCCTGGCGGGCTCTGCACGTGTTCAATGTGAACACGCTGGAGCTCATCCCTAATTGTGAATGATGTGGATCTACATTGCTGGATGACTTGATTGACAATGGATTTACACCGTGGAACGTGGGAGTGCATTTTTTTTTTCCAGAAAGGACTTTATCTAAGCAAAGCTACTATGTATCTCCTCCTAAAAGTAGGAGGCAGAGCCTCAGAAATGCATTCGGCCCACCCCAATCCTGAATTGGTCTCTTGCTAGCTGTGTGAGAGCTGGAGACACTGCCGGTTATATGAAAAAAGTGGGGGGAACTCCCGCGCTGCCCTAACATAAAATGAATAAGTAACCAAGAAGGGGGGGGGGGGGAAGGGGCACTGCTGCTGAATACCTGTGAATCCAATTCAGGGAAACTAAAAGCAATATAAAACAGTGATGGTGTTAAGCGCTGTGTTTAAACAAAGAAGGGAAAAATGGGAATAGTGTGACTGATGACACACTCAATCAAAAAACGTGTATATAATGTGACCTTACTATGAATAAATTGGCTAGGTAAGTAAAGGAACCCCAATCCCTTACTATCCACATCCATCCATCCTGGCCAATTGTGAATAATCCGAAACAAATATATTAGTAGTGAGTCATCCAAGAAGGTGTACTAATACATAAAAAAGTCCACAAAAAATACACAATACAATTATCGAAAAAAATGTATATATAAGTGTGAAAAAAAAAAAAAAAAGTCCAGTTTACACCATACAATTTCAAAGTGAATATACAGTGATTCCCATTACCAAAGTGAACCAGTACATAAAATGAAAAGATGGCATACACATCAGTATGATGTTCCAAATACTGATCTCTCTTCAGTGCTCCACCTCTGTGCCTGCAAGCAGCTTACCTTGTTGCTAATAAAGTTTAGCATAGACAGGTCACAGGGCGTTGAGGACTGGTAAGCAGAGGTTATGGCAGTGCTGACCTCCTTCCTATGGTTGTAATCCTCTCAAGCGTCATACATAGATGCAGAAAGAGAAAAGCCAATATAGTGATAATTCATGGATGAATTACAATTTTTGTGACCTAAATAATCTTCCTGTTAGCCTGGACATTAACAGGCTGAGGCTTCACTGCCTCCATGTATAAAGTGTCCTGTTGGTATAAGAAGCATTGATTGCCACGACTTGATTGCCACCACTTACTGAGATCCCCTGCTGTTTGGAGAGCCACACAGAGCCACTGACACCTTGAGGGACGACGAGTTCAGCGCTCGTGGAGACAGTCCCATATTGTTTCTCCTTCAAAGTGAGTGCATATCTGGCATATTTGGCGTCTGTTTGTGCCTCGAGACAGTAGCGGAACTACACTATATTGGCTTTTCTCTTTCTGCATCTATGTATGACGCTTGAGAGGATTACAACCATAGGAAGGAGGTCAGCACTGCTTACCAGTCCTCAACGCCCTGTGACCTGTCTATGCTAAACTTTATTAGCAACAAGGTAAGCTGCTTGCAGGCACAGAGGTGGAGCACTGAAGAGAGATCAGTATTTGGAACATCATACTGATGTGTATGCCATCTTTTCATTTTATGTACTGGTTCACTTTGGTGATGGGAATCACTGTATATTCACTTTGAAATTGTATGGTGTAAACTGGACTTTTTTTTTTTTTTTTTCACACTTATATATACATTCTTTTCGATAATTGTATTGTGTATTTTTTGTGGACTTTTTTATGTATTAGTACACCTTCTTGGATGACTCACTACTAATATATTTGTTTCGGATTATTCACAATTGGCCAGGATGGATGGATGTGGATAGTAGGCTTGTGCAATTCGTTTCGTAACGAATTGAAATTCGTCCGAATTTAGCAACTTTCGGACATTCGGAAGCATTCGAATTTCCGAACAAAGCAATTACGAATAAGACCGAATCCGAAATAAATTATACCGCAAATAGCGAATGCCCGAATGTCTTCGGCATAATTCGTTATGAAAAAGTTACGAATGTACGAATCCATACGAAGCACAATAACACTCACTCTGCTCTGCTCTCTGCTTCTCCCACACCGTGCTGAACTCCCTCTCAAAATGGTGTACAGGGGCGGAGGTTATAGCCGCATGTAAAAAACGAAAGTAAAATACGAGATTTCGAATCCATTCGAAGCACAATAACACTCTGCTCTGCTCTCTGCTTCTCCCTCACCGTGCTGAACCCTCTCAAAATGGTATACAGGGGCGGAGCCTATAGCCGCATGTAAAAAGCGAAAGTAAAATACGAGATTTCGAATCGTTATAAATAACCGCTATGTATTTAGAAAAGTACAAATCCATTCGAAGCACATTAGGCATAATAGGCAGCGTCGTTGTGAGAGAGACACGGAAAATTACGAATCAACGAACCCAAAAAAAGTTACGAAAGTAGGAGTTGTGTCCAGAATCAACGAAAAACAACGTACTCTACCGAAAGTACGAATTATAAAGCAACAAAAAATTCAACGAAAAATGTCGCTTGCAAAAATACGAATGAGTCCGAACACGAAAAATCCCGTCTAGCAAAATTACGAATGATTACGAATCAACAGGACCGGAAAGAAACGAACCGAAACGGAACGAATTTTTCCGTTGTGCACAAGTCTAGTGGATAGTAAGGGATTGGGGTTCCTTTACTTACCTAGCCAATTTATTCATAGTAAGGTCACATTATATACACGTTTTTTGATTGAGTGTGTTATCAGTCACACTATTCCCATTTTTCCCTTCTTTGTTTAAACACAGCGCTTAACTGCCGGTTATATACCACCATATGGCAGGTCTGAGCTTATCCCCACAGCGGTCTTTTCATCCCTCGTGACGGCTGACTGCTTGATTGGTGATCCACATCCACCCTGTGTGCAGCTTGAAAGATTCTTTTATGTAAGTGTATCTGAATAAAGTGTTACTTGTTTTTACTATCACACTGACCCAGGCATCCTCCTTCTGCTGTTTTTGTTTGTGTCTGAGGGAACTCCCATTTCCTGCTGATGTAAGGTGACCAGATTTTTAAAATGAAATCCGGGGACTTTTTTTTTTTTTTACTAGTAATGGCGGCAATCAGCGACTCAGGAAGGCATAGATCCCTGTACCTGCTTTGCAGGATCAATGTTTTCCATACTGACATAACGATGGACTGCCTTGTTTACATAGGCAGACCACCGTTCTGCCTGTATACATAAAGATCAGCGGGTACCGGTGGTCATTGAGTCCCGCTGGTTGGCTCTGGTAGGTACTCATAAATGCAGGATGACGTATATACGTGATCCTGCGCAGCGCGATCGCCCTGTAGCAGTAAATCTGCTATGGGGCGGTCGGCAACTGGTTAAAATCATCAGCATTATGATAACTCACAGGCAGCAGGCACTCTATCATGGCACTGGCTGGCTCTGTCACAGTGTGTCACTTAACATGGCTGCTGGGTGCTGATTTTGTTAACTTATGACCAATAAGTGCCTGCTGCCTGTGAGGTATGATACCATCCATTTTGCCAGAGAGACGGACAAAGTACAATGTAGTCTATTCAGTCTAGACACCCCCAAAGCACACCTGTGTTGAAGCCTTGAAGGCACTGGCAGCCCCACGATCGGATCCGCTTCCCCTCTGTTCCTGCTGCTGGACACCATCGGCTGAGCTCAGCTTCCTCTCTTAAGTCTCACTTTCTGGGCCCGGCTACTACTGGGTGCTGAGCGGAGGAAGGCAAGGAGATAAGCAGGCAGGCGGCTGGCCAGGATTTGAGCCAAAGAAGAACAACATGTGAGCGGAGCTGAATGGGCATTCGCCCCAAACTGAAAAAATAGTCCCTCCGCTCCGACCAGCACATGATCATCAGAAAGGGGCACAGATAATGGAAAAAATACACCCCCCTAAGCTAGTAGGAGCGGCGGAGTGTGTAATTCAGAATTTATTTTTTAATTCTGCACTGACTGTCTTTGAAATTGCCCCAGCCCCTGTTGAAATCCAATCCGGGGACAAAACTGGGGACAGACTTGGTCCGGGGACAGTGTCCTCAATCCGGGGACTGTCCCTGGAAACCGGGGACAACTGGTCACCCTATGCTGAGGAGCTGCCGTGGACTGTGTGTGCTATCCCCATCCACCTGTGGATCCATCCATCTTGCGGACTTCTCCTGGATTTTCCTTACTACTATGGTCTGTATAGACTAATTCTTATTAATTCATTTTGGGCATATCTTGTTGTTTCCCCCCCCCTCCCTGTCATTGATCCCCTATGGTCCACCTTATAGCTGCCAGTTAGCGATGACTCACACACTACCTGCCAGTTCTGTGTGATATAATGCATGTACAATGGGGCAATTTGTATTTTTTGTCCATCCAGTTCTGAGATTTACAAAGCTCTACTACACAACACAGTCCTGCTTGCGTTGATTTTAGCCTCTTGAAGCTCAGTAACACTGCATCCTGAGACTGAAAACTAAATTGAGAAGTAACAGACTGATGAGCTCCTTTCCCTGCCACTCTGCTCTCTCATTCTATCAGCATGCCATTTGCACTGACTGGGTCACTAAACTTCTTCTTTCTACCCTTCTCTGTGTTCTGCTGTGCAGGGATTGCAAAATGTTGATATCAGGTCAGATATAGATATTTGCTCTACTTGCATTAAAAATCAATTTAAAGCTGTATTGATAAATACACACCTACAATAACTTGAGTATTTTACATCTGCCTGGAGTTCAGCTTTAGGGTGGCTGTAAAGGCTGAAGTTTTTTTTTACCTTTTGTGTGTTCTAAAAAAACATTCTGTGTGCTGCTCCCCCCCTTGGCCCCTTCAAATACTCACCTGAGCCCTCTCTCCATCCAGTGATGTGCACAGGAGCCTCAGCTGTCCTGGGTCTCTCTCTTTCCTCATTGGCTAAGACACAGCAGCGGGAGCAATTAGCTCCCACTGCTGTCAATCACAGAAAGTGAGACAATGAGGAGAGAGTGGAGGCTGGGCCGAACAGCGGCTCTGTGTCTTATGGACGCATAGCGCGGGGGTCAGGAGCGAGCATGCACCAGTGCCCCCATAGCAAGCAGCTTGCTATGGGAGCACTGGCCAAGGGGAAGGAGCCAGGAGCGGGGACCTGAGAAGAAGAGGATAGGGGCTGCTCTGTGCAAAAGCATTGCACAGAGCAGGTAAGTGTGACATGTTTGTAATTATTATTATGTCTTTTTTTTTTAACAAACCTTTAATATCACTTTAAAGACAATTACAAGCTTACTAGAGTTTATTTTAATTGTCTTTAATTTGTTAGGACTTTTGTGTCTCAGGCCTTTTTAATTTTCTTTTGTATTAATAAACATGTTTTACTGTACAGAAAATAATGATTGCTTATCAATCATAAGAAAACTGTTAAGAAATACATATTATTGCCTTAACATGCATTTACCTCTTATTTTAATATACTTTTCTTAAAAGCATGGCAGAGGTTAAAATTGCAAGTGTTTTCATTTTAACGGTACATATAAAATAATTTCTCCTCTCAAAGTCATTGATATCAATGCACTTTGAGAGAAACACTGGAAACATTATTTGGTGTCACAATAACATTGAAATATTAGTGTTGTTACATTTATGGCAGATTTGCTACAGATCCTTGAAAGTTAATAAAGAACGAGCTAAGGTTTAATGCCTTCCTCAAAGTATTGTCTGCTAACATTGCTTTAAGAAGACAATGCAAGGTTACAGCTTTTTTTTTTTCATCAACTTTCCTGGAAAACAAAAACTGAATTTTTCTTTGGTCTTATGTAAAAGGCATTTAAATTATCAATGTATACAGCAAAGATTCTGTGACAAAGACTAGAGGAAGCCTATGTAGAAAACAGTGTGTGTCCTCATTAATATCCATCTTCTTTGTCAGGGTGCTACATTTTGACAAAATGTAATTTGAACAGTGTACATCTTTCCTGAGAGGTCTCTAGGGATATATACTTTACCTTCAAGCAACTTTAAGTACTTTATTGACTATGTGCTTTTCCCATGCCCTGGCATTTGTCTTCCTATCTGGAGTTGTATAAAGTGACACAGATCTAGTGTACTTACGATGATGCTACATTTGGAAGGACTCTTCTTGACATTCTTTAACTGTAAAAGTGTAACTACTAGCTGTTAAATAAATGGAACGAATCAGGCTGGAGTCCCGTTTGATTATTATGCCGCGTACACACGATCATTTTTCCCGTCGGGAAAAATTAAAAAAAAAAATTTAACAAGAAAAACGACCATGTGTGGGCTTTTTGTCATTTTTCCCGACGGGAAAAACGGCATTAATCACGACGAGAAAAATTAGAACATGCTCTAATTTTTCTCATCGTGATTCCCGTCATTTTTTTCCGCGGCAGTTTTCCCATAGGGAAACACTGCCACGGAGCCCACACACGGTCGTTTTTCTCGACCAAGAAAAAAAATGTCGGGAAAAACGGGCGTGTGTAGGGAACCAAGCCGTTCCCTCGTTTTTCCCGTCGATTTTCTCGACGGTGTTTTCACCGTCGAGAAAATCGATCGTGTGTACGCGGCATTAGATATCAATATAATGTTGTGTGTAATACCCTTAAAGTATTTCTAAAAGAGCGGTCTATGGGACTTTATATGAGCAGATGACATTGTCATCAACCTCCACCCCTATTAAAATAAACAAAGGAGAACGAGGAAGCGGGACTTTGAATGAAATACAAGGAGGGTCAAGTGTTGTGTGGAGTTATAATTACCATATCTATAATATGTGTAAAAGGGTGGGACATTTGTCTCATAATCATATTCGATAGAAAATTTACATATTACACACATAATTAAATACCTGCATAGAGTAAATGATTTCATACATAAGTACATAATTCATAAATAATCCAAAAAATGGATAGCACATGATACATATAGGAAAGCCCAAAATTTGATAGCACATGATTGGAATATAATCAAATACATAATGAATGAACAGAATCTACAATGACGTGGTAGGCTACAGTATATGATTTAAACACGACATCTGTTAGCGCAACGCGTTTCGTGACTTGATGTCACTCATCAGGATTAAGCGTGTAAATGTGCAAGATATCTCTGTAATAATATATGTAGCGCCGGTCCCAAATTGGTCCACGCTATGTTAAATTTAGGGGGTGTTCTGAGCTAATAGTTGGGCTCAGACTTACTGATTTCTATTCTGCTTCTGCTCTGGTTGTGATACTGCCTGGCAGTTATATTCCCTGTTTGCCTGTAGGTGGCACTGCCACCGCTGGCCCATGTTGGAACACGGGCGTATCACAGCAGTATTGGGTGTCCTTTCTCGGCAGCTGTGCAGTGGGAGTGTTTTGCCCGCTGTACATGCTGGGGAGGGGTACATAAGGGGCAGACGCCATTGGTTCGTCGTTCTCGTGTGCCTCGTGGCCCTCATGGCACAGGGTGCGTGTGTGTGTTCTAGTCCCGGGCACCTTCAGCCCGGGGCTACATCTCTGTTCGCCAGGCCCAGCTCTGCTGGTTTGGGCCTACATTTCTGAGGGGTATCCCAAGCTGTCCATCCATGGGAAGGAGGCTCTTGAAGAGGGAGCCAGGGGAGGACCTACCCCAGAGGAGACTGGCAAGGCGCCGATGTCTCGGGAGAGGCCTGGAAACTCATTCAAGGAGGGATACACTCAAAAGTTCTATTATTGCTTGTCGGGAGGTTTGGGACATTTAAAATCCTGTGGCAGAGGATTCCTGGATGCATCCTAAAGCTCATCAGGTCTGTGGCAGAGACCCAAGTTCATCAGGTCTGTGGCAGAGACCAAAGTTCATCAGGTCTGTGGCAGAGACCCAAGTTCATCAGGTCTGTGGCAGAGACCAAAGCTCATCAGGGCTGTGGCAGAGACCCAAGTTCATCAGGTCTGTGGCAAAGACCTTTATTTATCTATAGAAGTTTATGGCAGAAACTGTCTAAATCTGATCACTGCATCATTCCGGCTGCTAGGACCGTGAGAGGGGACTATCCGGGTGAGCAATACCCACTCAGGCTTGAGTGGTGAATACACTAACTGTGTGCATCTATTGTACCGTGTGCCTGAACCTTCCCCTGCTTCTCTCGTTTCCCACTTTCTCTTGAGTTTTACAGCAACAAGAAAATAAAGCCTTGTTGAGGTTTTACATCTGTGTGGACATTGACTTTTCTACAAACTTTTTACCCTGACAACGGAAGCCATGGAGGTAGTTTGCATGACCCAAAATTAACCAGCAGCTCCTTTGGGGGTAAGTGCTACATATATTATGCATTTCCAGTTGGTCTAATATAGTCACAAGTGTGAAAAATATAAAAAGAAATAGGGATAAAACACCCTATATAATACTTGCAGGGTATCCATGTGCAATTGATACAGTACTGAGGGTCATGAGTATCCCCACATGGGGAACATCTTTTCCGGGAGCTGAGATGGTATGTTAGGTGACAGACAGCCCAACAGGCAACCCTCAAAAGGACGGCCATGCATCAGGCTGTGATATATGAGTGAGCATGTGTGATCGCAAAAAACAATCACTTTAAGTCTGCCTACCCCCAGGTGTTCATGGCTCTGCCCCCTTGGGGTGGGCTATACATACAAGTTGAGGCAGCCTTTCTTGGTCTTGGACCTTCCACATAGGAACTAGCAGGAAGCCCTACTGCAATATGCAACTCTTCTAGGAACACACCACCACCCTTTGGGGTGTCCCGTGAAGGTACTGAAGCCTTGCTTAAGAGGTATGACATGGGCAGCCTGAATCAGCCTGAAATAGTTTAGTTAGTGAGAAGGAACTGATCTGTGTCTGCAATGAACTGAGAAAGACTATGAACCATTAACCCGAAACTTCAGTAAAAGTTGCAAAGTGCTTGGTCTGAAGTCCTTCAAAGGGTTGCATAAAGGTTCATGGAGTATCCAAAAGAACAGGGGTGAAGAGGATAAGTAAGAAAGCCACCATGAAGGAGTTAATCATACAGTGGAATTACCGGGAAGATGTCCAATATGCTGTTGCTATGAGTAATCAGGTCTGGTGGTAATGCTATAGCAGCCAGCCAGCGGGAAGGTAGTAACAGGCATGAGGGACGTTGTAGTAACATGCATGTGGGTAGCGAGGGTGTTGGTGGTCTGACTCCCTCCCTAGTGAACAGTGTCCTTTGTATCAAGGACCAAACTCGCAGCACAGGGAGGCTATGGACCTAGCTGGAGGTACTGCGAGAGCTAGAGAAGTGGATCCACACTGCAGTGCTGCTAAAACAGCGCTAAAGCGCCGGCCATATTTGCTGTGCTTTAGCAGCGCTTTTTGGGCACTAGCGGGGCGGACTTTTTAAGGTCACGTGACAACATGGGAAGAGTGCTTTACAGTAAAGTGCTGCATCTGTGCAAGGAGAACGGCTCGCTCCTTAGTCTGCCATCTTAATGCTGATTCTCGCTTTGTTTTTTGGTTCCTAAAAGCTTCTAATCACGTGGAGGCAATGTATGTAAAGGCCTTTAAAGCATCATCATGAACATAATGCCAACACAAACTGACATTTCTCTAATCCCAGATGATTATCTGTATTTATTCAGATTTAGTTAAAACTAAGCATTGACGCTACTCGAGTTTGAGCATTCATCTTCACACTCAAAACTGAATTTTAAAGTGGTTGTAAACCCAAAATTATATATTTTTTAAAAATAATAACCTGAAAGACAAAGCCATAATGAGCTAGTATGACTAGCATACTAGCTCATTATGTATTACTTACCTTAGATCGAAGCCCAGAAGCCCTCCTCGTCTCCCCCTCCGGCCGCAGACATCGCTCCGGAAGGTTACTTCCGGGTATCGCCGCTCCGGCGCTCTGATTGGCCGGGACGGCAGACAACGGTGCATTCTTTGTGGCAAATATCTCCTAAACCGTGTAGGTTTAGGAGATATTGCAAACACCTACAGGCAAGCCTTAAAGTGGTTGTAAACCCACTTATGCAACTTGCACCTACAGTTAAGCCTAGATTAGGGCTTACCTGTAGGTGCAAGAAATATCTCCTAAACCTACACGGTTTAGGAGATACTTGCAAAAAAAGACATAGACAACGGTGCATTCACAGGGTTAATCCCCATTCACAAATCCGGCTTTAATGGCTCCCACGCGCATGCACGGAGTGACGTCTTTGCCGCTCCGGCCAATCACAGCTCCTGTGATTGGCTGGAGCGGCGATACCCGGAAGTAACCTTCCGGGTATCTGTGGAGCGATGGCTGCGGCTGGAGGGGGAGACAAGACGGCTTCGGGGGGCCCCGATCTAAGGTAAGTGATGCATAATGAGCTTGTATGCTAGTCATACTAGCTCACTATGGCTTTGTCTTGCAGGTGTTTTTTTTTTTTTTCGGGTTTACAACCACTTTAATCTAGGCTTACCTGTAGGTGCAAGTTGCAAGAGTGGGTTTACAACCACTTTAACCCATCAGATTATATTTGTTCTTCAGTAAGATGTTGCTTGCTTTGCGCAGTGAGGTGTAGGTTAAGGCTCCATGCACACTGGAGCTCATAAACTGAAGTTTTTTGGAGTTTGGGCTCTTTTTTTAAAAGCCCATAAACTACACTCTATGGTATCCTATGTGTCCATGCACACATGGATGTTTTTGGACGTTTATCAGCAGAGGAGTTTATGGGCTATTTTCTGAACGCCCTAAAATCATGTTCAGGAGTCGTTTTTCTGACCACAAAAAGCCAAACGCTCATAAAAGCTGAAAAAACTTTGATAAACGCTCAAACCGTGGCTCACCAGCGTTTTTTAACATTCTTGATCCATTAAAAAAAAAAAATATGCTAATGCTGAAAAACGCTAAAAAACGCTAATAAACGCTATTGCAAAAACGTTAAAAAACATTGAAGGACTCACTGCAAAGCTACTGCCATTTTTATAACATTATTTTAGCGTCCAGTGTGCATGGAGCCTTATCAAACATTGATAATTTATCTCATTTCAGTTCTCATCTTCTCATCTGGAACCCTCTTTATGAAGTGTAGAACATTTGTTCTCAGGCCGGGTTCACACTAGTGCGACACGACACTCGTCCTACTTTGGATCCGACTTTGCCCTACGACTTAAAGCCCGCATACATCTGACTTTCAATGAACAGGGATCCGACTTGGATCCCTGCCAATACCAGGCACTGTGTTTGGTATGAATCTTGAGGGGGAACTCCACGCCAAATTTTAAATAGAAAACCGGCATGGGTTCCCCCTCCAGGAGCATACCAGGCCCTTCAGTCTGGTATGGATTTAAAGGGGAACCCCTACGCCATAAAAAACGATGTGGGGTCCCCCCAAAATCCATACCAGACCCTTATCCAAGCAGCGTCCCCCCCCTCCTGAACCGTACCAGGCTGCATGCCCTCAACATGGGGGGTGGGTGCCTAATAAATGACTTTAAAAACCTGTCTAGTGTGTTTTTTTTTCTTGACATTTTCCCCCCAGGTGAATGGGTAGGGGTACGATGTACCCCATACTCATTCACATAGGGTGGGGAGCCGGGATCTGGGGGCCCCCTTATTAAAGGGGGCTCCCAAATTCCGATAAGCCCCCCACCCGCAGACCCTGACAACCAACGGCCAGGGTTGTCTGGAAGAGGCCCTTGTCCTCATCAACATGGGGACAGGGTGCTTTGGGGTGGGGGGCCACAGGGCGCCCCCCTGCCCCAAAGCACCCACCCCCCCCATGTTGAGGACATGCGGCCTGGTACGGTTCAGGAGGGGGGTGCTCGCTCGTCCTCACCCCCTTTCCTGACCGGCTGCTTGCTCGGATAAGGGTCTGGTATCGATTTTGGGGGGACCCCCACGCTGTTTTTTCGGCGTAGGGGGTTCCCCTTTAAATCCATACCAGACCGGAGGGCCTGGTATGCTCCTGGAGAAGGAACCCATGCCGGTTTTTTATCTAAAATTTGGCTTTGAGTTCCCCCTCAAGAACAGCAGAGCACAAGTCGCATGCCAAAGTCGGAGCATGCAAGACGGCGTTCTGACTTTGATCCGATGTCAGTGATATTCAGTGGGCTGAAGTAGGATCAAAGTCGGACCAAAGTAGTACAGGGAGCATTTTTAAAGTCGGACCGACATGTGTCGGACCAGTTAAGACAGCTCCCATAGGGAAACATTGATTTTCACACGTCATGCGACATGAGCTCCCAATGTCGGAACGTTTGTCGCACCAATGTGAACCCGGCCTTAGAAGGAGATGAGAGGAGAAGTTTTTCTTCTGAGAACACCTAAGATCTGAGTAGAAGAGGGAGGGCTGTCTGTGATCTCCTGAGACAACTGTGTGATTACAGACCAGCTTAATTTTAAAAGTGAAACCAAAGTTAAAAAAAGTGTGTTATTACTTGAAAATATTAAGCGCTTTGTTTAATTCTGTTGTGGAGATTTTTATGGAGATGTATTTAATATGTATTGTCATAGTGTCACCCAGTGTTAGTACTTCCGCAACCCGCTCTAAAAGAGCTGATTGGGGTAGTCTGAGGCTGGTTGAATCCCGTCTGATAGGGGAAAACGTCTTGAGGTTGGAGTGTGATGTTTGCAGGGTGCGGATATGTCCGCCAACGGGGGCCCTCTGTGCATTAGCAAGGACGATCGTTGAGGAGGGGGTATCCTCGCTCTGCAATGACATCATTGGTTATGGGCAAATGCGCGCTCTTGTCTCGGCTGTGTCTGATCAACATTGGTTGGAATTCGTAGCGCGCGTCTGCAGATAGCCTCCCTCCCCCATTCAATAATAGTATAATCTGAATATGCGATATTCTATGGAATGGCGCAGAATAAGGATTTCTATCAGCGGTGACTTTAGCCATCCTACGTTTATTGTATTCACTGTATGTATTATTGTATTGAATCCTTTTATTTCCTATTGGAAGGATGTCCTTGTATGGTCATTCTCCTGTGTGGAACGGACATCCTATGAGGTTCCCGCCCATGGGGAGGGGATTGGTTGCTGCAGCCAATCACCTCCTGTCTTGAGATCTTTTGAGTTTAATAAAAGCCTATGAGTAGGCGTCGGCTTAACAGTCTTTGCTGGAATGGCCTGATAAGAAGATAAGCTTTTGTGGTGCTGCCTTTCTTGATTGAATGGGAATGAACGGTGAGTGGATCTTTAGCAAACTAAACTTAATGATAGCATTACTTCAAAAAGATGAATCTCAAGTGTGTGCTTATAGAGCACAGGAATTATAGGCTGTGTGCTCTGTAAACAGCAGCCTAAAATTCCACGACAGTAATGGCGACTCACGGTTGGGACCAATTGCGGCCTCTTTGAGCATCAGATCAGCAGAGGGGGGAGAGTGGACCTGCGATGTGATGTGTAAAGAGGCTGTACTTTGAAACGAACAAAAAAAAAAAAAAATTGTCTTTTTGAAATAATGTTTCAAGTTTGCAGCGTGTGTATGTGTGCGTGTGTATGTCTGCGAATCGCATGTGTGTGTGTGTGATTTTGTCATGGATCGTATGCCTGTGAATTTGATTGTGTGTGGGTATGCCTGCATGTGCCTGTGTGATTAGATTGTACGATCTATTGAGCAGTTGGCTGCCAGCAATGGCTGCTGCATTGTCCTGGTCTTTGTGAGCCATGAGGTTTAGCGGGGGTGGGGCTGCCAGCATCTCAGTTACAATGGTAAAAGTTGGTGACTTTCTGTAAATAGCATGCAGGAGTTTTGTAGTGGGAGGGCCCTGAGAGATGATCTGATGGAAACTGTGGGCTGTAAGAGTGTAACTAAGCGAGAAATATAGACTGTATATTGTGTATGAAATGAAGGTATAGCTGTGGTATTTAGTGCACTGAGAAGTTTGTAAGTAGATTGTTTGTTTGGCTGCCATGTGCTTGAATGGGGGAAGGGCTTGCCCACTGTTTTGTGTTGCAGGGGCTGTGCCCTGAGGGAAAGACACTCTAAGCAGATGTACAAGCAACAATATACTGCATGTGTGTAGTGTTTGTGATTTCTATGAAAAATAGAAATGGTTAGATTGTGATTTTTGCCTTTACATAGTTGCCAACAGTCCCGTTTTTCCCGGGACAAGCACGGATTTGGGACCCTCGTCCCGTATTTATTTTGTCCTGTCTATTTTCCCGGTATTTTGCCTTTGTCCCGGCCGCCGGGAAAATCGGGAATGCTTGAGGTAAAAAAACGGCGGGCTACACAAAGATGGCCACCGCTGCAGACACAAGGATTATTTCCTCTTGTGTTCAGTGGTGAGGGGAGGAGCAGCCAATCGGCTTCTCCCCTCTCTGTGTTCACACATGTGGAGGCGGGGCGGTATTATCATTCATGAGGGAGCGGCAATGTACAGGGCTGGGGAGGCAGAGTTCCGATAGGAGCAGGGCCGGATTTCTCACAAGGCCACCGAGGCCAGGCCTCGGGGCGGCACTGAGTGAAGGGGCGGCGCCGCCCGTCCTCCCGCGGCCGCCTCCCGCACTAATGTAGCTCCCGGCGCCACGGCCGGCCTGCTGGAGCACGGCGCTGGCACAGCAAATGCTACTGATCCTACTTGGCCTGGGGAGGGGAGTGACAGGCACCCCCATGACGGCCGATGACTGGCCAGAGTGGCGGAAACAGAGCCTAATGCTCCGCCTACCTTTCCTCTGCGCGCCATCACCTCCTCCCCCCCTGAGCGGGGAATATGAAGTGAGGTGAAGAGGAGAAGAGAGGACGGGAGAAAGAATATATGGCAGCCCGATGGGGAACCCCCAGCAGCAGCACCAAGAAAAGCACCAGCCAGGTACTACTTCTTGATAATGCTCAGTGGATTCAATAAATATTCATAGCCATAGCATAAATAAACTGTAATAAAGTGATTTGTGAACAGCTGTTGCACAAATCACTGTGTTACACTTTATTAATGATATCTATGGCTATGCCTATTTATAATTTATTTAATCCATATTGAGCACTATATTTGATGCCTGGCACACACGCACAATCGCACATGATGATGGCTTAAAAGTTTTTTAAGTCATCATCATGTGCGATTGTGCGTGTGTGCCAGGCATCAAATATAGTGCTCAATATGGATTAAATAAATTATAAATATGCATAGCCATAGATATCATTAATAAAGTGTAATAAAGTGATTTGTGCAACAAGTTCATTAAACAGTCCACATTCAGTGAAAGTTCATCTACTACAAACTTTGCAGTGCATTAACTTTCACTGAATGTGGACTGTTTAATGAGCAGGGGCTATTGATGGGTACATTAGCTGCGTTTGATGGGTACATTAGCTGCGTTTGATGGGCCCAGTGGCTGCGTTTGATTGGCACAGTGGCTGTGTTTGATGGGCACAGTGGTAGCAATTGATTGCACAGTGGCTGCGTTTGATGGGCACAGTGGCTGCGTTTGATGGGCACAGTGGCTGCGTTTGATGGGCACAGTGGCTGCATTTGATTGGTACAGTGGCTACGCTTGATGGGCACAGTGGCTGCGTTTGATATGCACAGTGGCTGCGTTTGATGGGCACAGTGGTGGCAATTGATGGCACAGTGGCTGCGTTTGATATGCACAGTGGCTGCATTTGATGGGTACAGTTGTGGTAATTGATGGCACAGTGGCTGCGTTTGATGGGCACAGTGGCTGCATTTGATAGGGGCGGATATGGTTAGAAGAGCCCCTTGCTGTATTGAGAAAAGCATCCGCCCATCATAAATCACTGGCCATCATGCTATTTCTAACCATATCCGCCCATATCCGCCCCTTTGAGAAAAGCAACCGCTTGCTTGCTGGGGGGGGGGGATATTGAAGGACCCGGCCTTGGGGCGGCAAAGGGAGTAAATCCGGGCCTGGATAGGAGTCGGGAGAGCCAGGGGGAACAGAATCCGGCGGGGGAACCATTCTCGGCACGACACCGCTGGGAAATGATCATGGACCGCGGAGCTGCCTCTGCCTCCAGCACATACACGGAGACGCCGGGAGGTGAGAGCATCTGTTCCCCGGGGCTGGCTGACGCTGCTAGGGGACACAGACCTGTAAGGAGGGCTCCGCTGTTGGGGGACACCACCAGATGTAAAGGAGGACACCAGATGTAAAGGAGGGCTCTGCTGCTGGAGGACACCAGATGTAAAGGAGGGCTCTGCTGCTGGAGGACACCAGATGTAAAGGAGGGCTCTGCTGCTGGAGGACACCAGATGTAAAGGAGGGCTCCGCTGTTGGGGGACACCAGATGTAAAGGAGAGCTCTGCTGCCGGGGACACCAGATGTAAAGGAGGGCTCCGCTGCTGCCAGCTGCTGGGGACACTGAAGTAAGGAGGGCTCTGTTGCTGGGGGACACAGATCTGTAAGGAGGGCTCCACTGCCGGGAACACCAGATGTAAAGGAGGGCTCCGCTGCCAGGGACACAGTTCTGTAAAGAGGGGCTATGCTTCTGGGAGCACCTGATGCAAGGACGGACTGCTGGGGAGGCATCTGGTGGCAGGTGACACACTTCCACTGATTCGGCATTATGGTGAGTTGAATGATTTCATTTTATATTACAATGTAATAATAGAAATAATGCACTTCAATCATCCTGACACCGTAACAACCATGGTGCCGGGATGATTGAAGCGCCAACAGGTGTTTTGGAGTATCCTTATCTGCCAATTTTGTTACACATTTCTATTGTGGTGTAGGATCTGGCTTCTTTCTTTCTATTTCTTTCTCTCACCTCGGACTCTAGCCACACCCCTTTGAACCACGCCCATTTAAGCCACACCCACTATCGTACGTAAACCACGCCCATTTTTCGCCCATTCCAGCATGACACGCCTACAAACGAATGCCCCTCCCCCTAATTATAGCAAGGCTCCGCCTCAATACAAAAAAAGTGTCCCAGATGTTTTTTTTGCAATGTTGGCAACTATGCCTTTATAGGGGACAAAGACACATGTCCCCATAAGTGTAAAAATATTAAGTGTTTGGTTTTTGAGTTGAAAGTTCCTGCCAAGTGGCCAGGCTGAGGCCACTGTGTGTGTGAACTTTAGGTAGAGACGTGGTGAATATCTCAGAGTATATGAACTTAGAGAAATGAATATGTTTTTAATATTGTCATGTAACTCACATTTATTGAATGTGCTGTTTAGTTGGCCAAAGGGAGGCTAAGTTTGTAAGTGTACATGTGGTCCTTGTAGAGTGTAGCTGACACCTTTTTCAGTGGATTTTGATGATAATTTAGAAAAGTTTCAATGGTGTAGTCAGTCTTTGTGGAGAAAAACATTTTTGATTTTCTTTTAAAGAGATGCTGGTTTTGGCGGGAAAAATTGCATGCGTCAATGGCGCAATTTTTGTTGTCCATGAGGTGCTGTGGTGGGTCATCCACCATTTTGTAGTCCTGGCTTGTCGGCCATTTTGAGAGACGTTTACAATTTGAGATAGGAAGTTCCAGTTTGACAAACACGACTCCTGAATATGCTGTATTGGCATTTGTTGATCGGCGCAGTTTTCTTATGTTTTATGCGTTTACAGTTTGACCTGTGCACTGCTGGGGAGAGTAGTGAGACACCAGGGGGACATACTGAGAGACTGGTTTTTGTTTAATGAATTTGCTGGTTTAAATTGCTTTTCTAAGCATCGCCTTTTGAGTTGAGTGGTATCTTAAAATAGCGCGGTCTTACCCTGAGGGGCCACGACGCGCTTGCGGACACACGCACATGCTGGGGCCTATTTATGGATAGGATCTGGCTGACCTACCAGCAGTTGGAGTGTGGGAGGAGGCCAACGCAGACACAGGGAGGACATGCAAACTCCATGCAGATGGTGTTAGGAGGGGGGATTTCTCTGTTTTCATTTAAGTAGATGTGAGCTATTGCAGGGTCGGCTGGCTTTGCAGTATATGAAAAACTTCACTTTACACTGAATTTTGATGGATTGTAAGACTAACAGAGTTTTTGTACAATGATGTGTTTTTATGTTTAAATATTTCCTTCCCAGAAGGCAATTCATATGTTTTGAAGCTTGTATTGTATAGCCTGTAGAGGAGGAGTGGGGGTTTTGGTCGAAACCCCTAGAGCCATCTTTTTGCAGGAGTTTTGCATTTGAGTCAACTTGTGGTTTTGCTTGCAGGGGATGTTTGGGTCAGGACCCTCCCATTTGCAAAGGGGGGTTTTATTCCACCATCTTCTTGACAAGGTTTTAAATTGTTGAAATATATAATGTGTAGCCATGGATTTTTTTGGAGTCTTGATAGACACAGCAATGTGGCTGGGCTCCCCCCCTCCCCCTCCCTCTTCCTGAACAATTGATATGTAAATAAACCAGTTTGGTTTTTTTAAGTAGCTGAGCATAACCGGAAGTTTCTTTTCAGCATTTATATATCAGCAGAAAGTTAGTGGGAGGAGCTTGGGGTTTTTAAAGGTGAGCAATGAGATTTGTGCTTAGAAGGAAAATGGAAAGCATTTTGGCGTTTAAAAGTTTTTTATATTTTGTTCCAGTTTTGTGAAGTTTTGTACTGTGTAATACAGTTTTGGGTAGAGAGAAAAACAGGGGGTAGCACCATTATTTTATCATCTAGATACAGAGAGAAGCCACATTGTTCTGCAGGTGGTAAACTGGAGTAAGTGTTCTGTGTGGTTTAGTCTGACAACGCAGTGTATGGGTGTATAGCGGAAAACGCTTGTGTATGCATACACGGTGAGGGGTAGAGGCCTAATTCGGGGGTTGATCTGTGGTTGTTGCTGTAGTTCCAAAAGTGTTGGGACAACAAGCCATAGAGTTGACACCTCGGTTAGGGTTTCTAGTTGGAGGACTTGACCATATAGTGGTTGTAGTTCTGCAATTCACCGTATAAGAAGACACCGGGCGGTGATCTCCGAAATGGGTGCAACGGTTTAACCTGGACGCAGGTTTAAGACGATAAGCCGATTCGAATCGCCATGGACACAAGGAGGTCTGTGAAAAGGGAAGGAATGGAGGCTTCCCATAGTCAGACGGTCACACAGTACACGAAGCCTAGTTTTGGGGCAAAGGCCTTTGAACCCCAAAAAGATTAACATAGGTGGTCCAAGGATACTATTTTGGGTATCCCTCTGGAATGGATGTAGTTGAGCTGCGGCTTCAGAAATCTGTAATGATGAGTGTTGATGGAGGTGTTGTCTCATGCCTGTTTGTTTGAACTTTGTATGGCTGGTCCATGCAAGCTTCTCGAGCTGCTCTCATATTCCCATTGTATTTTTTTCTATTGCTGAAAGAGTGAAGGTAGAATCCTGGCTGTTTTTGTTTTTTTTTTCATTTATGGTTTTGGAAACTGGGAACTATTTACCCCACGTTTGTATCGGAATGTTTGTATGTAGTAACGTGAATATGTTCGAACTTACCGCGGCGATCCTTCGATGCGTCGCGGCTGTTGTATTTTTGTAGGAACGGGAAAAGTAAGGGTTACAGAGGGTTTTGTTTGAATCAGTTTTGAAAGCATGTCATTGACAATTTACCAATGTACAGGAATGTCATTATTGTTTTACCATTCTTTGCAGGTTAAATATGAAGGATAGAGTAATGATTTTGCTTATAAGTATTTTTCAGGTCCAAGGAGTTTGTACACAGAGAACAGGTGTATGTAGACAGCTGTACATATGGATAAATATGAGTCTAAGGCGGTAAAAGTATCATAGGCTATTTCATTGTTTCTTTTTTCCTGCACCACACATTTCTTCCTTCAGTCTGTAATGAGGAAGAAAAGGGGGGAGAATGATAAATGTAAGAGTGACAGTTTTTTTTTTTCTGTCAAACTAATAATAACCTCTGTAATTCTAACCAAGTTTGTGCCAAGACTGTCTTTCTTTAATAGAATTTGAATCGGCAAGCAGCAGTCTGGTGAAGTAGGTTCCCATCCCAGAGGCTAAGAACCTTTTGTCAATGGCTCCAGGTATTGTAAGCCACGCATAGGTTATGCAGTGACCACAGTCCCGATGTCTGGGTTATTGTCATATGAGGGTTGTTTGGAGGTCAATCAAAATCAGGGTCGTACTCTCCTCATTAGCTGTCACTTATATTCTCGGCTGATGGGGTGGGTGCGATCGTTGTGACATGAACTTCAAAATGTCCACCAAAAGGTTTTCACGATTCCCTCCCGGACCCTGACTTAATAATCAGTTTACATTCTTTCCAACCAGGTGACTGGGTCGTTGTAAAGAAGCTTGAGGGATGAGACCACGCCAGCCACTGCAAGAAGCGTCTCAACCACACCAAAGAATGAGGAGTATCTTTGTTTATTTATATTTTTGTTGTTTAGTAAATTTTAGCGAGGGTAACGGTGAAAAGCATCCCAAGTTATTATTTAAAGTGTATGTCCTGACTAGCTCAGAAAGCAAGCAGGACCGATGGTCTGTTCTGAGTCTTCACCGAGTTTTAGTCCTCAGCGATGACAGCGGTACATGTCATTTATGATGTTATTATGGGTATGAGGAGTTTTAGTCCCCAGCGATGACAGAGGTACATGTCATTTATGATGTTATTATGGGTATGAGGAGTTTTAGTCCCCAGCGATGACAGCGGTACATGACATTTATGATGTTATTATGGGTATGAGGAGTTTTGACAAACTAGTGAAGACTCCAGACAGACACTTGTCAATGGAATCTAACGATGCATTTTTAGAGGGTAAAATTGGTTTTAGTTTTAATGGCTCTGTCTCTTGTCGGTTTGGGTATCTAGGCAGCCCACAAGTGTGTTTGAACTTTAGTTTGGTGTTTATGTGGATCTGCAGCTTATAAAGGTAATTCCCCCAAAGCAAGAGGTTCATGCGCGATGGTGAAGCTGTCCCAACATTTTAGGTCGCGGCCGATCGCGAGGATCTGATGGCGCAGGAAATTAAGAATGGCAGGGACAGCTAGTAGGGATTTGTTCACCAATCCCGACCAGGTCTGGGCATGGGGTCCTGCATGTACAAGGTGGGGGGGGGGCTCGGGCTAGGGATACAATTGAACAATTCTCATCCGTTAAGGATAAGGTTCTTCATGTAATTGTTGAAGCCAGAGCTGTAGCTAAGTGAAGGTTGGGAGTCCTTTTTTTTAAGGGTCTGGGAATCTTTGGGGATCTAATTTTTTATTTTACAGCGGATCGTGGTTAAAGAAAGTGGGAATATATATACTCATGTCGTTTTTATTTCTATTCTTTCTATGCCGTGACGAGGTGCTCCTGTTGCCTGATTTGACGCGTGACCAGAGTTTCCTTGATGAGACGCCCCGAAGCCGGACCCACATACAAGACACAGAGGATCACAGACGGATCAGCGATTACTACAGCTCACCATGTCGTGTCCTCCTTTATAAGTCATGCCCCTGAAGAGTAGAGTCTACATGTCAAGCCGTGTTTTCCTTTTTATGGACTAATAACTGATTGATTTCCAGGTGTAAGAAGCAGATCAACTCTCATCGAGGGACACATAGGGTGCATATGACAAAAAAAGGGAGGACTGTTGTGGAGATTTTTATGGAGATGTATTTAATATGTATTGTCATAGTGTCACCCAGTGTTAGTACTTCCGCAACCCGCTCTAAAAGAGCTGATTGGGGTAGTCTGAGGCTGGTTGAATCCCGTCTGATAGGGGAAAACGTCTTGAGGTTGGAGTGTGATGTTTGCAGGGAGCGGATATGTCCGCCAACGGGGGCCCTCTGTGCATTAGCATGGACGATCGTTGAGGAGGGGGTATCCTCGCTCTGCAATGACATCATTGGTTATGGGCAAATGCGCGCTCTTGTCTCGGCTGTGTCTGATCAACATTGGTTGGAATTCGTAGCGCGCGTCTGCAGATAGCCTCCCTCCCCCATTCAATAATAGTATAATCTGAATATGCGATATTCTATGGAATGGCGCAGAATAAGGATTTCTATCAGCGGTGACTTTAGCCATCCTACGTTTATTGTATTCACTGTATGTATTATTGTATTGAATCCTTTTATTTCCTGTTGGAAGGATGTCCTTGTATGGTCATTCTCCTGTGTGGAACGGACATCCTATGAGGTTCCTGCCCATGGGGAGGGGATTGGTTGCTGCAGCCAATCACCTCCTGTCTTGAGATCTTTTGAGTTTAATAAAAGCCTATGAGTAGGTGTCGGCTTAACAGTCTTTGCTGGAATGGCCTGATAAGAAGATAAGCTTTTGTGGTGCTGCCTTTCTTGATTGAATGGGAATGAACCAGGGGAGGGCTGGCAGCCTTAGGCCTGGGGGGCAAGTCCAGTCAAGTGGCCCATAGAACCAGTGGTGTCAAAGTGATTGATCGGGGAAAACAGTCTAAGATTTTCCATGATCACAAACAAGTCCCTGTATGAGTCCCTTAGAGCTGAGGACCCCCCCCCCCCTGTAACTAGTGAAGGACTAAGTCCAAGCATTAACCCCTGAGATCCAAGAATGTTACCCCCTAACTAGTGATGGACTACAAGTCCCAGCATGAACCCCTGATATCTAAGGATGTGGCCCCTTAGATCTCACGTGTTTATGCTGTGACCTGTAGTCCTTCACTAGTTGGGGGGGGGACACATCCTCAGCTCTGAGTGGTTCATGCTGTGACCTGTAGTCCCTCACTAGTTGAAGGGCCAGGGGGACACAGCTGTGAGGGGTTTAAGCTGGGACAGTGGGACCTGTAGTCCTTCATTAGTTGAGGAGTGGGCGCAGGGGTGTGTCACACATCCTGAGCTCTGAGGGGTTCATGCTGGGACCTGTAGTCCTTCACTTTTGGGGTGTCACATCCCAAAAAGTAAAGGACTAAGAGTCCCAGCATGAACCCTGGCTGAGATTTAAGGATGTGATTTCCTCTGAGGCCAGCTCATGCTGCCATGACACACATGTCCACATTACACATATGTTCTAATTCATTCACTGCTTCTGACCTCACCTCAGGCAGCTTGACTGAGAGGTGCTTCTGGCAGTCAGTCAGTGACAGTTCCATTCCCTTAGGCAGGCTCCGAGGCGCATGCCCCTGCACACGGGATAACGGAGGGAGGAGGTGGGTGGAGCAAAACAGTAAAAGGCGTGGATGAGGCAGAAGATCCTCCTCCTCTCTGAATGCGTTGGCCTCAGCCTTGCTTTCCTCTTCGGGACTGTGACATCACTGGTTGCTAGACGCCAGGCGATCCTAGCAACTAGTGCAGACGATTGAGGCCAGCAGTCCAACAAACGTGTCTCTGCCAGCCGGGTCACTCTGTAAGTAAAGCTATGCCACACAGAGAGAGACACTGCTCCACATTTCCCTGGACACAGAGAGATAGACCCCTCTCCACATTTTCCTGAACAGCGAGAGAGAGACCCCTCTCCACATTTTCCTGCACAGAGAGAGAGAGACCGACCGCTCCACATTTCCCTGCTCAGAGAGAGAGAGAGAGACACCGCTCCACATTTCCCTGCACAGAGAGAGCAAGAGAGAGAGACCATTCCACATTTCCCTGCACAGAGAGAGAGAGAGACCGCTCCACATTTCCCTGCACAGAGAGAGAGACCGCTCCACATTTCCCTGCACAGAGAGAGAGAGAGAGAGACCGCTCCACATTTCCCTGCACAGAGAGAGAGAGAGACCGCTCCACATTTCCCTGCTCAGAGAGAGAGAGAGACACCGCTCCACATTTCCCTGCACAGAGAGAGAGAGCGAGAGAGAGAGAGAGACCATTCCACATTTCCCTGCACAGAGAGAGAGACCGCTCCACATTTCCCTGCACAGAGAGAGAGAGAGACCGCTCCACATTTCCCTGCACAGAGAGAGAGAGAGAGACCGCTCCACATTTCCCTGCACAGAGAGAGAGAGAGAGAGACCGCTCCACATTTCCCTGCTCAGAGAGAGAGAGAGAGAGAGACACCGCTCCACATTTCCCTGCACAGAGAGAGCGAGAGAGAGAGAGAGAGAGAGACTATTCCACATTTCCCTGCACAGAGAGAGAGACCGCTCCACATTTCCCTGCACAGAGAGAGAGAGAGAGACCGCTCCACATTTCCCTGCACAGAGAGAGAGAGACACTGCTCCACATTTCCCTGCACAGAGAGAGCGAGAGAGAGAGAGAGACCGCTCCACATTTCCCTGCACAGAGAGAGAGACCGCTCCACATTTCCCTGCACAGAGAGAGAGAGAGAGACCGCTCCACATTTCCCTGCACAGAGAGAAAGAGAGAGACCGCTCCACATTTCCCTGCACAGAGAGAGAGAGACCGCTCCACATTTCCCTGCTCAGAGAGAGAGAGAGAGAGACCGCTCCACATTTCCCTGCACAGAGGGAGCGAGAGAGAGAGAGAGACCGCTCCACATTTCCCTGCACAGAGAGAGAGAGAGACCGCTCCACATTTCCCTGCACAGAGAGAGAGACCGCTCCACATTTCCCTGCACAGAGAGAGAGACCGCTCCACATTTCCCTGCACAGAGAGAGAGAGAGAGACCGCTCCACATTTCCCTGCACAGAGAGAGAGAGAGAGAGACCGCTCCACATTTCCCTGCACAGAGAGAGAGAGAGAGAGAGACCGCTCCACATTTCCCTGTACACAGAGAGAGACCGCTCCACATTTCCCTGCACAGAGAGAAAGAGAGAGACCGCTCCACATTTCCCTGCACAGAGAGAGAGAGAGAGAGAGAGAGAGAGACCGCTCCACATTTCCCTGCACAGAGAGAAAGAGAGAGACCGCTCCACATTTCCCTGCACAGAGAGAAAGAGAGAGACCGCTCCACATTTCCCTGCACAGAGAGAGAGAGAGACCGCTCCACATTTCCCTGCACAGAGAGACCACACCTCAAGAAAAATCATTTGATTCTCATATCAACATAGTAAAGCCTTGTACACACCACTATTTTTTATTTAATTTTTTTTGCTCAACCTAGCAAGTTGAATAAAAAAAAACTGACAGGTCCGGTTAGAGCCGCGCTAAGTACTAGCAAAAGTGACCTGAGCATGGATCACTTTTTAGCAGAGTGACAGTGTCTGCTGCAAGTGTGTACAAGCCTTTGCAGGGCTTGTGTGCAGTTTTGCTTAGCCGCAGTCCCATAGGCTTCTTTTAGGTTGTGCGTTTTTGCTGCATTCTTTTTAAAGGGCACCAAAGATGCAGCATGCAGACGTTTTTGTGCACTTTCAGAAAATGCATCAACAATTTGCAAACTAATAGAAGTCTATGAGACTGACGGGGGTAACATGCAGAAAGACTGAAATCACCAACACTGCAGCCAGACTGTGACACACCAGTGGGATCCCACTTCATAGTACATAGGACCAGGTAATGCACAAGCTGCTGATGGAAACCTCTTTAGCTGCAGAGAGGGGGGGGGGGGTTAGGGAGAGGCCTGTCACAACTCACTTACTTGGAAGGAAGGACCCACCAGGAGTATCACTGGCTCAGAGTCATCACATCAGCCTCCATCCAGAGCCTTTCATACAGGACACTGACTGCTCAGTTTAAACGTTCCCGCCCACACATTCTTTTCACAGACGCAGCACACGGGCTGCAAAGAGTGTGGGCGGGCACAGTGAGAGAGGGGGCTGGAGGGAGGCAGAGCAGATCCACCCTCTTACATTCGGCTGTGCTCTGAAATGAAAGGACACAGACTCAGGTGCAGACAACAGCACTGTGACAGGACAGATGTCCGCTCACAGCACAAATGTTTCTGCACACTTCTGGGATGTTATCCAGCCCTGCCAGCCTGCTTGAGCAGTAACACTCACCACTCGGCCAACTACGGAACTGCACATGCCCAGTTCCTAGCTGGCAGCAGATCGGCTCTTTTATCAAGAATCAGTCCGGCCTGGGGGGAAATTGCATGCCTGCCCCCCCTGCCAGCCCGCCCCTGGAATGAACGGTGAGTGGATCTTTAGCAAACTAAACTTAATGATAGCATTACTTCAAAAAGATGAATCTCAAGTGTGTGCTTATAGAGCACAGGAATTATAGGCTGTGTGCTCTGTAAACAGCAGCCTAAAATTCCAAAACAATTCACACTTTTTTTACACACATTTTGGCACATTCTTTAAATGTGTGTTGGCCCTTTTTAATTGCTAATTTTGGCATTATTTATGCGTATTTTGATGGGTTTTTTTTAACATGCCATGCACATCTGTCCGTGGGTTTATTTAATGTGCATTTTGCCACTTTTTTAAACCCACATTTTAGCCCTTTAGCCCACATTTTGGCACAGGTTATTTTAGGACGCATTTTGATGTGGTTTGTAACGCACACTTTGGCATTTCTTTTAGCATATAGTTTGACACTTTAACGTGTATTTTGATTTGCTTTTTATGCGTATTTTGGCAAACCGCACATTTGCTAGCCATTTTTTGGATGCCAGTAACAATTAATGGTATCGAAAGCATATGATGCATTTTGCATGTGTTTCTGGCATGCACACCAAAACTCAGGTAAAAATTAGCCAAAATCCATGTTAAAAAAGCACCAAAATGCACATAAAAATGTGCTAAAATGCGTTTTAAAAAACAAGCCAAAATGTTTGTTGGAAAAAGCAGCAAAAAGTGCATCAAAAAACCTACCAAAATGCACATAAAAAGGCCCAAAAAGCCAAATTGTACATTTCATTACATCTCACATGAATACACACATAAACATATATAGTTATTATTTATATCAATCTTTAAGCTTGCTATAGCTGATATTCGGAAGAAAGAAGCCTTCTTCCTCACATCACAGCAGCTTCCAAAACTACGTGGTTTTTCAGCTCTTTAGCGCCACCCTTTGGGCAACTTCTGCTAATGTAGTGTTATGGTGAGCATTGCTTCCGAGCATGCGTGTTTGTACTTTGGAGTTTTGTACGACGGACTTGTGTACACGCGCTTGGAAAATCCGACAACACACAATTGTTGGCGGACAATTTTAAAGCATGCTATCCCACATTTGTTGGCGTAAAATCCGACAACAATTGGAGCATACAAACAGACGGATTTTTCGACAACAGCCTGTCATCACACAATTCCCGTCGGATAATCCGATTGTGTGTACGAGGCTATATTCTACACCTCTGAGCTGGAGAATCTGGGAGGATATATTTTACAGAGATGGCCGGTGAGATCTTCAGATTTCACCTTCATAAAATGGTCATCTGTGTAAAAGTGAATAATAGGGTGTGTCCTGTGATGAGAAGTAAAAAACATATTCTCCACTCCTCATCTCAGCTTCATAAACTGGTACACCTGAGAGCAGTGGCGGCTGGTGCTCAAAATCTTTTGGGGGGGCGCAAATAAACTGAAAAAAAAAATCATCAATTGCCGCCACTGTGCCCATTAAACGCAGCCACTGTGCCCAAACGCCACCAGTTTTCCCCCTCAAATGCAGCCAGTTTCCCCCCAAATACAGCCAGTTTCCCCCCAAATACAGCCAGTTTGTCCCCAAATGCAGCCAGTTTCCCCCAAATGCAGCCAGTTTGTCCCCAAATGCAGCCAGTTTTCCCCAAATGCAGCCAGTTTCCCCCAAATGCAGCCAGTTTGTCCCCAAATGCAGCCAGTTTGTCCCCAAATGCAGCCAGTTTGTCCCAAAATGCAGCCACAAAATGCAGCCAGTTTGTCCCAAAATGCAGCCATGTTTGTCCCAAAACGAAGCCAGTTTGTCCCCAAATGCAGCCAGTTTGTCCCCAAATGCAGCCAGTTTGTCCTCAAATGCAGCCAGTTTGTCCCCAAATACAGCCAGTTTCCCCCCAAATACAGCCAGTTTGTCCCCAAATGCAGACAGTTTGTCCCTAAATACAGCAAGTTTCCCCCCAGCCCTGCACTTACCTTCCTCGGGTCAGCGCCGTCCTTCTTGCGTCCTCCATGTCTTCTCCCGCCCTCGATGTCACTTCAGCCAATCAGGGTACCGGTAACCAGACCCGGTGAACCTGATTGGCTGAGACGCCTTTCAGTGTTAACCAAGGAACGCACCCCCCCTGCGTCCCCTGGTTAACTATTTGGAAGCAGATTACAGCCCTCAGGCTGTAATCAGGAAGCCTATCAGAGCCACTGGCTCTGATAGGCACTTCCAAAAACCAACCAGCCGCTGTTATTCAGATGGCCGTCGCTCACCAGGGGGCCGGCCACCTGAATAGTGGGCGACAGCAATGCATGAACCTATGTATTGTTGTTGTGAGTGATGGGCGCAGGAGAGAGAGAGGGGGCGATGCTCCTGCGCCCACTATGGACGCACCGCCACTGCCTGAGAGATCAGCCGTGATCATCAGGATCTCGGCTCTTCTCTGTTTGACAAAAGTACACCATAATGTAAGTGATAAAACATCTCTCCAGATATATCTGTTTGTTTTTTTGGTATGGGGAGGAATATCTGCTACTATGTACCGTAGCTCTTGATGTATCTTGCGAGTTTGTACATATTTCACTCCTGTCACTGGTTTAATCTTTTTTGCTCAATTTGTTTTTAAGGTATTTGCAGGTTTTTAACTATTCAGTTGTCTCCTTGGTATATAGTAATCAAAGTGTGATTAGCTTTTTTATTTTTTTTCTATTTACCTAATGTATTCAACACTGCTGCAACAGTTGATGACTCCTGTGACATGACTGTCTCGGTTTTTCTCCCAGTACCAGCCTACACGTGGCCACCTCTGTATAATAAAGCGGTTCATAAAGCATTACAAAGCTCTGCTCTCTCTTTGCATGCAGATCAGGTATATGCAGAATGGCAGAAGTCTCTGATGTAGTTACCTGAATAAGGGAGTAAAAGATGATTCATTTGCAAATTGTGTCTGAGAGCAATCAGGCACCAGCAGATTATTTGGTGGCTCAGGCTAATACCGGAGACACTCACTTTATTTTCCCACACATTGCATATGTACCTTTTGTATTCCAAAATAAAACCCGTTATTTTAAAGATTTTGTCATTGTTGTGATTGTTACATTTAGTACAGGATTTCAAGAAAAAAATGTCAGCTAAAATGCAAAACACTTTGTATGATTTCTGAAATGTAAAAAAATGAGGTAAAAGTATATCAATCTTTGCATGTTTGAATACTGTAACAGAATAAGCATATTTCATAAAATACTCTGCAGTCTGATTCACAGTGTTAACTGCAATTTATTTTTTGTAACCTTTTTTATTACCAGAACTCACATATATTAAAGCTAGTGTAGCGGGGTCCTAAATTTAGGGGAAGTGTTTGAGTGGTAGTTATGCTCAAACACCCCAATTGTCAGGATTCTGTCAACCATTTTTGTCCGCAGGGAAAGTATCGGTGTATAGTTCCCTGTGGCCTGCAGGTGGCGCTGCCATGGCAGGCCAGGGTTGAACCGCTGATACAGTGCTGTGCCTTGTGTGTCCCCTCTCAGCAGCCATACGGTGGGTGTGGCAGGCCTGCTGTGCATGCTGGGAGAGGATATAAAAGGGGCAGACGCTGCCTGTTGGGGGTTCTGTCGTGGTTGGGGGTCCTACCCCAGAGAGTGTGTTCCTGTCCGCCCTGGGCACCTTTGGCCCAGGGGCAGAGGGCGGTGAATCAGTCCCAGGCACCTTTTAGCCCTGGGGCTGCAGCAAAGGCCTTGGGCCCAGCACCTTCGGCTGGGGTCCATCAAGGATCGAGGAATCTCAGGGTGCCGCCTTGCGAGGGGACCCGCATCTTAGATGAGGAGGCCGGGGGAGGAACCGTTCTGAGGGACTGATGAGAAGTCACATTGAAGGAAGGGGCCTGGTAACTCTCTGGAGGGATGTCTTCTCCTTAACAGAGGTCAAGCTTTAAAAGGAACCAAGTTCACCAGGTCTGTGGCAGAGACCAAGTTCATCAGGTCTGTGGCAGAGACCAAGTTCACCAGGTCTGTGGCAGAGACCGAATTCACCAAGTCTGTGGCAGAGACTGCGGTTGAGTTAGAGTACCGTTCTGGCTGCTAGTCCCATTCCCAGCTAGGGAGACTATCCAAATGGGCTGAGTCTGCTTGAGAATCTGAGCAGTGAAGTGTTTTACGTTTGTGCCTGGACCTCTCCCACACTTTACGCTGTCCTGTTCTCACTCCAATCTTTCCTATCAGAGACTGTGCTATAAGAAGAAAATAAACTCTACATTGGAGTTACAGCTGGTGTGGACCTTGAAGTTATTGGGGAAATATAGAGACTTATCTTTATTAACTATAGAGGTGAGAACCATTCTCTGGAGGATTCTGGTTTTCTGGCTGTGGAGACCCACCAACAACACCGCTCAACCTCTTCACACAGGAGGGTACGGGCTTGTGGCGTGGTGTGCCCTCTCTTCCTGCGAGGAGCCAAAGGCAGGTGAAGGGGGTGAGTGCGCTACACTAGATTTCAGGTAGATATATATAAAAAAAACACAAATGATTACATTCATGTCGTTTTTAATAGATCATTAAATATATCTTAATTGCAACTTGTGTAAAAACCTAAATTTGACTTGATTTTAGCCTCTTGTAATTCCCAATACAACAGACTGGGAGAGGGAGGGGTAGCGCTCAGGGCCCATTGAGATGTTCCACATGCAAATATATTGACAAGAAACATATTTTAAGAAGGAGAGAAGAGAGAGATGACCTCATCAGTCTACTTCGGCTGCTGCTCCTTCGCTGTCCAATTACAGGCAGAGGGTGGGTGACAACCAGGCTTTGTTGGTCAACTACAGTATAAAAAATTATCAGTATAAAGTGTAGTACAAGGTGGACAGAAATTCAAATCCTTTAGCTGGTAAAACAACTCCATTAATGAACTTAATGGAATTCAATTAGAAAAGGTGTACATATGGAAACATTATAAAAGTAAGGTATACTTTATTACCATCATTATTTTTTTGCTAATTTTCCTTTTAAATTTGCTGTACTAGCGACATGTAAGGAGTGCCTATTTAAAGCTTAGGAGCACAGGAGTAGTGACAGATAAATCTTTCCTTGTTACTAACTGATATATCAATATGGATGTCACACTACTCCCTTAAATGCAATCTTTTCAAATTTGAGCTCATAGTATCCCCCCCAAAATGTCCCTCTGATTTCTTCATCACCCCCCATACCAGGGTGCTAGGTGTAATCCTGAATGCTGACCTCTTCTTTTGGCCCCACATCCATTCACTATCCACCTATTCCCACCTTCACCCCCAAAACATCTAAAACAAATGCCCCTTCTAATGACACCACAAGGCTATTAATTCACTCCCTTGTTATCTCTTGCTTTGGCTAACGCAACCCCCGTTTGGTTGACCTAATTTTACATAGGCTATCACCCATTCAGTCTATCATGAATGCAGCTGCCAGATTTATCGACCTTGCCAATTATTCAGTTTCCCCCAACCCTCTTTGCCAATCCCTCCACTGCCTTGCCCATTGAATAAAATTAAAAATACTAACTACAACATCATCAATCACAATCAAATTAGCACCCAAACACTCCTCGTATCTCTTCCCAAGACCTCCTGCTTTCTAGTCCCCTTGTGACCTCCTCCCATGCTCACTTCCGGGACTTTTCCAGAACCTCTTTGATTCTCTAAAACTCCCTATCCCAAACTGTTCGGCTATCTCCTACTCTGTCCAACTTTACGTGATCCCTGAAAACTCATCTATTCAGGGAGGCTTTCTGCCTTCACCTAAAAAACTGTACTCCATCAGCTTGTATGGTATGGTCGCTATATCGATGACCTTGTGATGGTGTGGGATGGTGACACTATGGGATTGCATGATTTTTGGAAATTCCTGAATGCCAATCAGTTAAATTTACATTTTTCGATCGAGCATGATGTTTCCAGTATCAACTTTTTAGACATCACCCTGAAGGGCGATCCAAATACGGGTGATGTCTCAACATGCACCTATAGGAAACCATGCTCTGGTAATACTACACTTTTTGCAGCCAGTTGTCATCCATTCCACATAATCAATGCCATCCCTTATGGAGAGTTTATTCGAGCCAAACGCAACTGCTCAACAAACTCAACCTTTGAACTAGAATGTAAGGTCATTCATCAGCGCTCACTGGCCCGAGGTTATAACACACTTGTTATACACCAAGGACTGGAAAGGGTTCTGATAATGGATAGAGAGGAGTTACTGTCAGATAAGCCTAAAATCAAGAGAGAGCTTAAAAATAAGAGTAAATCTCATCAACCTTACAACTCTAGAAATAGAAAAATGGGCAAACCTATTACATTTGTAACCACATTTTCCCAAGAATACAATCAAATAGTCAGAATAATAAAAAAGAATCTACCAATATTGTATACAGACAAAGATTTAAATGGGATTTTGCAAGCAAGTTGCCTTTTTTTAGCCGACGTGCGCCCACACTGGGGACTGCACTATCACCTAGTCTTTTCTCATCCAAACAATGCCAACCCACCTGGCTCTCCTACCCTGGAAGTTACGCCTGCAATATAAAAACATGTAGGTACTGTAATTTGTGTGATCTGGGTAAAACATTTGTTGCCACAGCTACAGATGAAGAGCTCACTATACAGCAATACATCAACTGTGGCACAAATTATGTAGTCTACCTGATCACCTGTATTTCATGCAGCCTCCAATATGTAGGCTGTACCACACATCCTTTGAGAACCCGTATAGGGGAACATTATTGTGACACAAATAATCCAAATGCCAGAAACATTTAGAATGCAACACGTCACTTTAGGGAATGTCATCAGGGCGATCTTTCCTCTTTCCGTTTTAGAGGAATAGAACGGTTGTCTCACTCGCCCAGAGGAGGTAACAGAGAGAGAGAGGACTATTGGGAAGAGAAGCATTTTGGATTTTTAGATTAAAAACTAGATCTCCTCAGGGGTTAAACCTGAGGTGGGATCTGGATTTGCACTTACAGTAAGTATGCCTCCCCTCTCTTTCTTTCTTTTCCTCCTCTGATGTCTTTTTTTTTCACATACCTGGATTATCATTTTTATCTTTTGTATTTTAATGTTTTTTGTATTTCATGGTGTGTTTTGATCATGTATATGTGTATGAATGCATGCACGACTGTGTGCACACATGTACATATTATCACTTCAAGGTGTGTGAACAATACTGGCATACACATGGATCACCCAATATGCATTGCAGCTGATTTCCTTCCTTGGATAATTGCCTGCAGTCAATTTAGACAATTAATGGGTGGAGTCAGTGATCCTTGGAGCTACTATTTATTTCGCAAGTTTCATGTCTGTAATGTGGTTATGACTAAGGCCTTACAGGCTGAAACGTGTCAACCTTTCCTATTTGTGTTTGTCTACTGTGGCTTGTCAATAAATACGTCAATTGTTTAAGAGCAATGACCGGAGTGCGGATCATCTTTTCCTCATTATTCTACGCAGCCAGCGTCTGTGGATCGATCACCCGGGAGCTCTGCTTTCCATGTGATGTATGGGTAGTAGCACTGACTTTTTTGTTTATAATCCATCAGCTTGTTCCTCACAGTTATTACCTTTTGTATCACTTGACCTTTTTTTAGATTGTAAGCTTTCATAAACTGGGATCAGCAAATCTTGAACCTTAGGCCTCATACACACGACCGATTTTCTCGGCAAGAACCAGCAAGAAACTTGCTGGCAGAGAGGTCTTGCCGAGTAAATTGGTCGTGTGTACGCTGCTATCGGGTTTCTCGTCGAGAAAACCGACAAGAAACCTCGACGAGAAAATAGAGAACCTGCTCTCTATTTTCTCGTCGAGATTCTCCTCGGCATGTTTCTCGACAAGAAAAGTGAGTGTGTGTACACTTACCTGTCCTCCCGGAAGCCCGCGCATGTTCGAAATGAATTCGACGCATGCGCGGTAGCTTCCTAGGCATACGTAGGGTATACCAAGATGGCGGCGACGGCATCGAATGTGACGAGCGCATGCTCGACGTAGTCGATGACGTCACCGCGTACGCTCCTTTCAAAGAACCGCGGGTTCTTTGAAACGAGCGTGTGTACACTCGGCCGGGACAAGTTTCTTGTCCAAGAATCTCGTCGAAAAAAACGACATGTTTTTTTCAACGAGAATCTCGGCCGTGTGTACGAGGCCTTAGATTAAGGATATATCCTACTGAAGTTTTTAGAGGGCTAATCTTGTTGGTTATTATGTACATTTTTATGGCTAATAGGCAAACTACTGTCCAGAAAAAAAGCATGGGCCCTGCCATAAGAGACATACCAATGCAAAAAAATAAAAGTTTTTTTTATGTGCCATACAATAGGAAGAGGGTGTTTTTTAGTGGCTTCAAAGGCAATATTGAAAATAAACAAATCCTTTAGAGTCGGTTCACACAGGGGCGACTCGTCAGGCGACTCAGCCGCCTGACAAGTCGTGCTCTGCTCTGTTCAATGGAACCGTTCTAATAGGAGCGACTCAAGTCGCTCCGACTTAGAAAAAAGTTCTTGTACGACTTTGGGGGCGACTCGGGGTGACTTGCATTGACTTCAATACAGAAGTCATTTTGCAAGTCGCCTCTGAAGTCGTCTTGAGATCGCCTTGCCGAGTCGCCCCCAAAGTCGTGCCGCCCCTGTGTGAACCGGGTCTAAAAGAACTTGCTTGGGGAATGCCATAAAGCTTTATGTGGTGTTACAGATTTCACAGGCAATATCAGCGACAGGGTACACTGGCAGTGCATATTTGACTGTAGAATTTATTGCATTCTTTGACAATTGTAAAAGATTTTGGCTTCCACACAGCAGCAGCATACCAATCTGATCCCGTTGAATAAAAAAAAAAAGTATTTTTCAGGTAGCAGCAATACATGCTTTTTCATCATACTGCCCTGCTGGTGCCCAATTTATTTCAAGTTCTCATTAAAAATTTAGAGACCGTGAAAGGGGCATGCCTGACTTACGGATTGTAAGCAGTGCAACTGCCAAGCCCTGTCCTAATCCTCACATCCTGCAGTAATCTTGCTGTTCCTACTGGAGCTTACCCTCTTCTATCTACACACTACTTTTGTAGACCCAAGGCACCTCCTTCAATGGTCAAAATTAATCGGGTGCCCAAACTCCCAGGCAGTAACTTGTTAGACTCAGCAGGCAAATAATCTCTAAAATAAGCAGATTTCATACAGTAAGATGCATTCAGCTAAACTTTTGTGCATTGCAGGAATTTTTTTATATTTATAGAATTATAAATAAGTGGGTTGCTTAACACATCTCAGTCATCTATAATATCCCCCCTTTCGCTGACCTCTTACTGTGATCATCACCGTGCCTGTTTGCAGGGTGCTTATAAACATCTATATTGTCTAGGTCTAGGGGGAACTTTATGAGATAAAATATAGGAGGTTGGGGGGCGGAACAGATAAATAATAATGAGCGGATCCAGGGTGATTTAATTTTGGGATAAGATTATAATGGGTAGGATGAGGTAAGAGTATAATATGAGTAAGATTTCAGGTTAACCACTTCCATACCTGGCCTATTCTGACAGTCCTCTCCTACATGTGAAAATTATAATTTTTTTGCTAGAAAATTACTCAGAACCCCCAAACATTATATATGTTTTTTTTAGCAGACACCCTAGGGAATAAAATGGCAGTTGTTGCACTTTTTATCTCGCACTGTATTTGCGCAACAATTTTTCAAATGCGTTTTATTTTTTTAAACTGTTTCATGAATAAAAAAATAACAAAACCGGATGGCGGCGGGAGGGGGGCTGTCCCCTCGCGTCACCTTTAAGAATGATCAAGCGATGGAACTGCCACTATGATCATTCTTATGGTGCACAGAATCGCCGGCTGAAAAAGAGAATATCTGAATGATGCCTGTGGCTACAGGCATCATTCAGATATCCCCACTAGTGATGAGCCGAACACCCCCGGGTTCGGTTCGCACCAGAACCCGCGAACGGACCGAAAGTTCGAACGAACATTAGAACCCTATTAAATACAATGGATGCGAACGTTCGAATTCTAAAGTGCTAATTATAACAACTATTATGCATGTTATTGTCCTAAAAAGGGTTTGGGAACCCGGGTTCTGCACCAGGGGACATGTATCAATGCAAAAAGAAGTTTTAAAAACGGTCGTTTTTCGGGAGCAGTCATTTTAATGATGCATAAAGTGAAAAAAAAAAAGTCAAATATTCCTTTAAATATCGTACCTGGGGGGTGTCTAAAGTATGCCTGTGAAGTGCCACGTGTTTCCCGTGTTTAGAACTGTCCCTGCACAAAATGACACTTCTAAAGGAAAAAAAAGCCATTTAAAACTGCTTGCGGCTTTAATGTAATGTCTGGTCCCGGTAATATGGATGAAATTCTTTAAGAAAAATGGCATAGCTACCCCATGACCCCCCCCCTACCCCAGCCCATTACCAGCCCCTTTGGGTCTTGTATGGATATTAAGGGGAACCCCGCACATAAAATAAAAAAGGCCCTATATACTCTGAACAGCCCTATACAGGCGGTGCATACAAGACAGGGACTGTAGGTTTGTTCTTATGTAGAGTCTGTTTGTAATTTTGAACAGGTACATTGTTGAAGTGTAGCTCCAGCCCAAAAATCTATTTTTAAACTTTTTGGAAAACATAGGTAAGGGTTATCACCCCTGTAACATTTGTTTTGCTGTCTGTGCCCCTGTTCAGAACATTTCACCTCACTTTCCGTCCCAATGACAACTGTTTTTGAAATGTGGTGTTTTTCTTGAAACAAGGATTGCTGATAAAGCATCAGTACAGAGGAGACACCTTTCTCCCATATTTATTCTTACAGGAGAGAATTTTCCTTCCTAGTGGTAGATTTCCTCTCACTTCCTGTTGTCTTCTTGCGTTTGCAAGTAGGAGTCGTTTGTAAGTTGGATGTTTGAAAGTAGGGACCTGCCGTATATACTCTGCAGAAATAGGCCCCTTAGTTGTTGGTGTTGGCACAACACTGTAAGCACTCACAGTTACTCTTGGTTGGTGCTGGAACGCCCTGCTGTCAACTATTATATCAGGAATTTTAATTACATATAATTGTTGAACAGTGGTAGTAAAAATTGGGCCTTTGATGGTGGTGCTGGTGCCACAACACTGTAAGCCCTGACAGTTACTCTTGGTGGGTGCAGCAATGGGCCCTGCTGTGAATTATTAGATCAAGAATTGTAATTACATGCCCCTGTTGAACAGGGGCTGAAAAATTGGGCCTTAGGCACTGGTGGCACAACACTGCAACCCCTCACAGCAACTGTACTTGGAGCACAGCAATGAGCCCTGTTGCAAAGTATTGCTTCAAAAATTGTAATGACACGCCCCTGTTAAACAGGGGCTGAAAAATTGGGCCTTAGGCACTGGTGGCACAACACTGCAACTCCTCACAGATACTGTACTTGGAGCACACCAATGAGCCCTGTTGCAAAGTATTGCTTCAAAAATTGTAATGACACGCCCCTGTTAAACAGGGGCTGAAAAATTGGGCCTTAGGCACTGGTGGCACAACACTGCAACTCCTCACAGATACTGTACTTGGAGCACAGCAATGAGCCCTGTTGCAAAGTATTGCTTCAAAAATTGTAATTACACGCCCCTGTTAAACAGGGGCTGAAAAATTGGGCGTTAGGCACTGGTGGCACAACACTGCAACTCCTCACAGATACTGTACTTGGAGCACAGCAATGAGCCCTGTTGCAAAGTATTGCTTCAAAAATTGTAATTACACGCCCCTGTTAAACAGGGGCTGAAAAATTGGGCGTTAGGCACTGGTGGCGGCACCCATAAACAAAAATGATCTTACAAGCTATCATCATCAATCGTATCATTGAGGACTCGGAGGAGGAGGATAGCCAGTCAACATAACAGCACAGGCACTCAGCATCAGCATCAGTCTTGAAGGGATGTGACATGTTAAAATCAATTAGTCTGTTATATCAGCATCAGGTGTGTGGTAGCTGGTGGTGATCCAAGACTGGTTCATCTTGATGAAAGTCAGTCGATCAACCGAGTCGGTGGACAGGCGCACCCTGTGATCCGTGACAAATCCTCCAGCAGCACTGAATGTGCGTTCCGAAAGAACGCTGGATGCAGGACAGGCCAGTAGCTCAATTGCATACTGTGCAAGCTCTGGCCAGTGATCCATCCTCAAGACCCAGTAAGCCAGAGGATTTTCGGTGGGGAAGGTGTCCAAGTCTGACCTTGCCCCTAGATATTCCTGCACCATGTTTATCAGACGCTGGCGATGGTTGCTGGAACCGATCATACTTTGGGGCTGCGGACTAAAGAATTGTCTGAACGCATCGGTCAGACGGCCACCTTCCCCACCGCTCCTTCTTTGACTGGCCGAAGCCTCAGCAACTCGTTGTCCAGGACCAGGAGTTTGCAACCTCCCAGTCTCTGGGAACGCGTTGCACAGACCTTTCTGCAAGGCCTCCCGGAGTTGTCTCATCCTCTGCTCCCTCTGCGACGGTAACATAAGGTCCGCAACCTTACCCTTGTACCGTGGATCAAGGAGAGTGGCCAGCCAGTAATGGTCCCTCTCCTTGATCCGAAGAATACGAGGATCCTTCCGCAGACTTTGCAGGATCAGGGAGGCCATGCAGCGTAGGTTTGCTGAGGCATTCGCTCCGGAGTCCTCTGGGTCACTAAGGACGACATGATCCGCAGCCACCTCCTCCCAGCCACGTACAAGTCCACTGGTTTCTTGGGACTGTAAATCATCCCTAAAAGACTGCTGCTGATGATGCTGAGTGCCAGCCTCCACCTCCATGCTGACACAATCCTCCTCCTCCTCCTCCTCCTCCTCCTCCTCCTCCTCTTCCTGTGCGATGGGTGGGACAGAAGGAACACTGTCTGGGTAAAGGGGGCCTTGAGAGGCAAGGAAGTCCTCCTCTTCCTGCCTCTGTTCTGCCTCAAGTGCCCTGTCCATTATTCCACGCAGCGTGTGCTCCAACAGGTGGACAAGAGGTACAGTGTCACTGATGCATGCACTGTCACTGCTCACCATCCTCGTGGCCTCCTCAAATGGTGCCAGGACAGTGCATGCATCCCTGATCATGCCCCACTGGCGTGGAGAAAAAAAACCAAGCTCCCCTGACCCTGTCCTGGTGCCGTAGTCGCACAGGTACTCATTGATGGCCCTCTGCTGCGTGTGCAGCCGCTGCAGCATGGCCAACGTTGAGTTCCACCTGGTGGGCATGTCACATATAAGGCGGTTCTTGGGCAGGTTCAACTCCTTTTGCAGCTCAGCCAGGCGAGCACTGGCATTATAAGATCTGCGGAAATGCACACAGACTTTCCTGGCCTGCCTCAGGACATCCTGTAAGCCCGGGTACCTGCCCAAGAAGCGCTGCACCACCAGGTTAAGGACGTGAGCCACACAGGGCACATGGGTCAGTTGTCCCTGTCGGAGGGCGGAGAGGAGGTTGGTGCCATTGTCGCAAACCACCATTCCTGGCTTAAGCTGGCGTGGCGTCAACCACCTCTCGGCCTGGCCCTGCAGAGCAGACAGGACCTCTGCCCCAGTGTGGCTTCTGTCCCCCAAACACACCAGCGCAAGCACGGCATGGCATCTTTTTGCCTGCGTACTTGCGTAGCCCCGTGAACGGCTACGGAGCACCGCTGGTTCATAGGACAAACCACAGGAAGAGGCCATGGAGGAAGAAGAAGAGGAGGGGGTGGAGGAGAGAGGTGTGTCACAACCAGTAGTAGCATTTTGGAGGCGTGGCGGTGGGACAACCTCCAACACTACTGCACCTTGTCCTGAATCCTTCCCAGCTGCCAAAAGAGTGACCCAATGGGCCGTGAAAGAAAGGTAACGTCCCTGTCCATGCCTGCTGGACCATGAGTCAGCGGTAATATGCACCTTACCGCTGACCGCCCTGTCCAGCGAGGCCAAGACATTGCCTTCCACATGCCGGTAGAGAGCCGGAATAGCCTTCCGTGAGAAAAAGTGGCGTTTGGGAACCTGCCACTGAGGAACTGCACATTGCACAAACTCACGGAAGGGGGCCGAGTCTACCAACTGAAAAGGCAGCAGTTGAAGCGCTAGCAATTTAGCCAAGCTAGCATTCAACCGCTGGGCATGTGGATGGCTGGGAGTGAACTTCTTTCGACGGTCCAGCAGCTGGGGCAGGGAAATTTGCCTGCTAGAATCGGACGTCGGTGTACTGCTAGCAGAGTGGGCGCAAGTACTTGGCTGTGACACACCTAATTCTACACCTTCATTCCTCTCAGTGCATGTTTCAGAGAGGACTGAAGTTATAGTGGGGTTGGAGATCCCAGCTGATGCGGTGCAAGGAGAGGTCCGCTTTGTTCTTTGGTGTGGGTCTTTGAGGTAGGCTTGCCAACGAGCTGCATGGCAGGTCAACATATGTCTGGTCAGGCATGTGGTACCCAAGCGGCTGATGTTTTGGCCACGCGATATACGCTTGAGACATATGTTGCAAACAGCAGCTGTGCGATCTGATGCACTAGCCTCAAAAAAGGCCCACACCAAAGAACTTTTTGAATGACGGGCAGAGGCAGCGCCCTGCACAGGCGGAGCTCTGCGGTGTGATTCCGTCGGTGTACTGCCCTTACGCTGGCCACCAAAGGGCATCCTGCCTCGTTGGAGATGTGCCTCCTCCTCATCCTCCTCCTCCTCCTCTCTCCTATTAGGCACCCACGTGGAGTCAGTGACCTCATCATCCCCTCCCTCCTCATCACTGGAGCCAATCTGGCAGTATGCTGCAGCTGCTGGAACATGACTGCCAGATTGGTGTCCTTCTTGAGCATCCCCTCTGTCTGCTCTCACGCTACTGCCTTCCTCTAGCTGGGTTTCATCATCAGACCCTTCGAAACGCTGGGCATCCTCCTGGAGCATGTACCCAACACTGTGCTGAAACAGTTCGGGGGACTCCTCAGGAGGAGGACATGGTGGGTCTAGGGAAGGAGTGACTGATGATTTGTCTGACATTGATACCAGGGAAGACGACGCTTTGGCAGCTGCTTTTCCAGTACCCTGAGCCTGGGTGAGAGAGGATGAGGAGGAGGAGGAGGGCTTGGTCATCCACTCTACCAAGTCTTCGGCATGATGTGGCTCAACATGTCCAGCTGCCGAAAAGAAGGACAAGCGTGTCCCATGGCCATGTGCTGATGACAATGCACCGCGTCCACGACCAGCACTGTTGCCCCCAGACACAGAGCCTGCTTGCCCTCTTTTATTGCCTCCTGACTGTCTGCCTCTCCTTGTTTGCCTTCCAGACATTCTAATAGATGGCCTGCAGGGAGATGGGAAAAAAGCAATAAGGGCTACCTTCAGGTGTCCTTCTCTGTCCCTTGAAACAAGGACTTGCAGAGTGAAATAAACTGACACTCTCCCTACCTACAGTTTTCTGTCCCTAGAATAAATGTTTTTTTTAATCACAATATAGCACAAGGACAATTCAGTCACTGTCCTTCCAGGTCCCTGGAAACAAGGACTTGCAGAGTGAAATAAACTGACACTCTCCCTACCTACAGTTTTCTGTCCCTAGAATAAATGTTTTTTTAAGCACAATATAGCACAAGGACAATTCACTCACTGTCCTTACAGGTCCCTGGAAACAAGGACTTGCAGAGTGAAAGAAAAAAAACACTCTCCCTACCTACAGTTTTCTGTCCCTAGAAAAAATGTTTTTTTTAATCACAATATAACACAAGGACAATTCACTCACTGTCCTTCCAGGTCCCTGGAAACAAGGACTTGCAGAGTGAAATAAACTGACACTCTCCCTACCTACAGTTTTCTGTCCCTAGAATAAATGTTTTTTTTAAGCACAATATAGCACAAGGACAATTCACTCACTGTCCTTACAGGTCCCTGGAAACAAGGACTTGCAGAGTGAAAGAAAAAAAACACTCTCCCTACCTACAGTTTTCTGTCCCTAGAAAAAATGTTTTTTTTAATCACAATATAACACAAGGACAATTCACTCACTGTCCTTCCAGGTCCCTGGAAACAAGGACTTGCAGAGTGAAATAAACTGACACTCTCCCTACCTACAGTTTTCTGTCCCTAGAATAAATGTTTTTTTTAAGCACAATATAGCACAAGGACAATTCACTCACTGTCCTTACAGGTCCCTGGAAACAAGGACTTGCAGAGTGAAATAAACTGACACTCTCCCTACCTACAGTTTTCTGTCCCTAGAATAAATGTTTTTTTTAATCACAATATAGCACAAGGACAATTCAGTCACTGTCCTTCCAGGTCCCTGGAAACAAGGACTTGCAGAGTGAAATAAACTGACACTCTCCCTACCTACAGTTTTCTGTCCCTAGAATAAATGTTTTTTTTAATCACAATATAGCACAAGGACAATTCAGTCACTGTCCTTCCAGGTCCCTGGAAACAAGGACTTGCAGAGTGAAATAAACTGACACTCTCCCTACCTACAGTTTTCTGTCCCTAGAATAAATGTTTTTTTTAATCACAATATAGCACAAGGACAATTCAGTCACTGTCCTTCCAGGTCCCTGGAAACAAGGACTTGCAGAGTGAAATAAACTGACACTCTCCCTACCTACAGTTTTCTGTCCCTAGAATAAATGTTTTTTTTAATCACAATATAGCACAAGGACAATTCAGTCACTGTCCTTCCAGGTCCCTGGAAACAAGGACTTGCAGAGTGAAATAAACTGACACTCTCCCTACCTACAGTTTTCTGTCCCTAGAATAAATGTTTTTTTTAATCACAATATAGCACAAGGACAATTCAGTCACTGTCCTTCCAGGTCCCTGGAAACAAGGACTTGCAGAGTGAAATAAACTGACACTCTCCCTACCTACAGTTTTCTGTCCCTAGAATAAATGTTTTTTTTAATCACAATATAGCACAAGGACAATTCAGTCACTGTCCTTCCAGGTCCCTGGAAACAAGGACTTGCAGAGTGAAATAAACTGACACTCTCCCTACCTACAGTTTTCTGTCCCTAGAATAAATGTTTTTTTTAATCACAATATAGCACAAGGACAATTCAGTCACTGTCCTTCCAGGTCCCTGGAAACAAGGACTTGCAGAGTGAAATAAACTGACACTCTCCCTACCTACAGTTTTCTGTCCCTAGAATAAATGTTTTTTTTAATCACAATATAGCACAAGGACAATTCAGTCACTGTCCTTCCAGGTCCCTGGAAACAAGGACTTGCAGAGTGAAATAAACTGACACTCTCCCTACCTACAGTTTTCTGTCCCTAGAATAAATGTTTTTTTTAATCACAATATAGCACAAGGACAATTCAGTCACTGTCCTTCCAGGTCCCTGGAAACAAGGACTTGCAGAGTGAAATAAACTGACACTCTCCCTACCTACAGTTTTCTGTCCCTAGAATAAATGTTTTTTTTAATCACAATATAGCACAAGGACAATTCAGTCACTGTCCTTCCAGGTCCCTGGAAACAAGGACTTGCAGAGTGAAATAAACTGACACTCTCCCTACCTACAGTTTTCTGTCCCTAGAATAAATGTTTTTTTTAAGCACAATATAGCACAAGGACAATTCACTCACTGTCCTTCCAGGTCCCTGGAAACAAGGACTTGCAGAGTGAAATAAACTGACACTCTCCCTACCTACAGTTTTCTGTCCCTAGAATAAATGTTTTTTTTAATCACAATATAGCACAAGGACAATTCAGTCACTGTCCTTCCAGGTCCCTGGAAACAAGGACTTGCAGAGTGAAATAAACTGACACTCTCCCTACCTACAGTTTTCTGTCCCTAGGATAAATGTTTTTTTTAATCACAATATAGCACAAGGACAATTCAGTCACTGTCCTTCCAGGTCCCTGGAAACAAGGACTTGCAGAGTGAAATAAACTGACACTCTCCCTACCTACAGTTTTCTGTCCCTAGAATAAATGTTTTTTTTAATCACAATATAGCACAAGGACAATTCAGTCACTGTCCTTCCAGGTCCCTGGAAACAAGGACTTGCAGAGTGAAATAAACTGACACTCTCCCTACCTACAGTTTTCTGTCCCTAGAATAAATGTTTTTTTTAATCACAATATAGCACAAGGACAATTCAGTCACTGTCCTTCCAGGTCCCTGGAAACAAGGACTTGCAGAGTGAAATAAACTGACACTCTCCCTACCTACAGTTTTCTGTCCCTAGAATAAATGTTTTTTTTAATCACAATATAGCACAAGGACAATTCAGTCACTGTCCTTCCAGGTCCCTGGAAACAAGGACTTGCAGAGTGAAATAAACTGACACTCTCCCTACCTACAGTTTTCTGTCCCTAGAATAAATGTTTTTTTTAATCACAATATAGCACAAGGACAATTCAGTCACTGTCCTTCCAGGTCCCTGGAAACAAGGACTTGCAGAGTGAAATAAACTGACACTCTCCCTACCTACAGTTTTCTGTCCCTAGAATAAATGTTTTTTTTAATCACAATATAGCACAAGGACAATTCAGTCACTGTCCTTCCAGGTCCCTGGAAACAAGGACTTGCAGAGTGAAATAAACTGACACTCTCCCTACCTACAGTTTTCTGTCCCTAGAATAAATGTTTTTTTTAATCACAATATAGCACAAGGACAATTCAGTCACTGTCCTTCCAGGTCCCTGGAAACAAGGACTTGCAGAGTGAAAGAAACTGACACTCTCCCTACCTACAGTTTTCTGTCCCTAGAATAAATGTTTTTTTAAGCACAATATAGCACAAGGACAATTCACTCACTGTCCTTCCAGGTCCCTGGAAACAAGGACTTGCAGAGTGAAAGAAACTGACACTGTCCCTACCTACAGTTTTCTGTCCCTAGAATAAATGTTTTTTTTAAGCACACTATAGCACAAGCACAAAACACACTGACACTCTCCCTACCTATCCTTCTCTTTCCCTAAACTAAAGGAATCCAGGTTAAGCAAGAAAGAAATAACAGTCACTGTCCCTGCCTATGCTGCTCTATCCCTGCTCCGGAACACACTACACTAGGCCGCCGTGCTGGCGGCCTTTTATAGTGTGGGGCGTGTACTAAACACCCTCAGCAATAATTGGCCACAGGCATCCTGCCTGTGGCCAATCATTGCTCTCCTCGCTGCCGGCGCTGTGATTGGCCAAGCATGCGGGGTCACAGTGCATGCTTGGCCAATCACAGCGCCTGGATGACACTGCGATGGCGTAGTGCATTGTGGGCCGTTCGCGTCACTCGAATTTGGCGCGAACGGCCCAAATCGTTCGATCTTCGTCGAACGATCGAACAGCCGATGTTCGAGTCGAACGTATGTTCGACTCGAACACGAAGCTCATCCCTAATCCCCACTGAAAGTCAAGGAAGTGGTTTAAGGACTAATTTTTCAATTATATAGTTTGCGTTTCTATCCCTTCATATTTGCTTCTTTACAAGATTTAGATTGTTGTAATACTGTCTATGAGTACCATGGAGTGAATAGATTGTGTTTTAGTAGTCATAACCAAATAAAGTAGTTCAGTAGTCATAACCAAATAAATAAAAATACAACAGCCAATTCACTGGGTCGCAGCCCACAAAGATGGATAAGGAAAAACAATGATAGGACATTTAAATGCGTAATGGTTGCATAGTACTATGGTACCTGAGGCTAGGAGAGGCCACAGGCACCTACTGAGTTTAAAGAAGAGAGAACCCTCAGAGCGGTAATATCAGTGGGTGATAACATGAAATTCAGCATGTGTTGGGCATCTAACAATACAGTATATGAAGTGAAGAGAAGAGGCTGGAAAACCATAGAGTGGAGCAGGATGGTGACAGGAGGGGATACTATGCATATCTTAAAACTCTAATTCCTGAAGGAGCCGATGTGGCTGAGATCAGACAGATCGCATTTCTTAAAATTAGTTATCCCAAATTAGGGGAGCAAGTACATATGAGTTCTGACAGAAGAGGAGAGGAGGTAGAGGAGAGGCAAGATGTGGAAACTAGGTAAAAAGAGAGAGAAGAAAGAAAATAGGTCCAGAAAGTCAGGGGGCGGGGTATTATAGGAAGGAATAACAGAAAACATCCAGACGAGGGGGGAGGTCGAAGGGAAAAAAAAGGTCCCACGGGGATGGAGGGGGGGGGGGCGGGGGTTTATAGGAGGGAATTAAAGATCTATATCAGAGTGGTTCTGATGTCATGTTTTGGCGGGGGCTCAAGGGGACAATAAAGATTTGTGGAGGTAGTGATCTCCCAGGGCTACCACAAGCGTTCATATTTTTGGGTTCTGTCCAAGAAGACTGCTTCTATTTTGGCATGGATCATGGCTCTGGTCACCCTGTTTTTGGTCTCTACGATATTAAGATGGGGAGTTTTCCAGGCCTTGGCGAGGGTTTGCTTTACCGCTGTGATAACCTGCAGGAGGAGTTTAAATTGTAGGCGAGTCACTTCCAAAGGTTTTTTGTTGAGTAAGGCCGTAACTGGGTTCTGGTCTAGTGAGCTGTTAAACAACGTGGAGTGCATACAGAAAATTTCAGTCCAAAATGTTTTGAGCAGTGGACAGGTCCACCAAATGTGGTAATGGGTGTCTGCTTCCGCGCAGTCGCGAAAGCAATAGGGGGGTACATTGCCAGGTATTATGAAATCCGGGCAGGGCCAAGGTACCAGCAAATGAGGACTTTGTAGTTCATCTCTAGTGTGATGATATTCTGTGAGGCTGATGTTTTTAATTTTTTTTAGGACATACCCAAAAGATATGCATCAGTGTTCCTTTTTTCTTATTGCATTTTAGCATATGGAAGGTATGTGCATGTCAATTTGATTCAGAAGTCCTGAAGTCCTGTACAAGAAAGATAGAATTTAGTTGTTTGTTTCTTGAGCATGTGTGCTGAAAGAGAATAGGTTGGTTGATATTTTATTGAGTTATTTTTCCCATTTTGTTTGCAAGGTGGCTTTAGGGTATCCTCTGTTTCTCTAAGAATAGAGTAAATCCATGAAACAAAATGGTTTTGTGGGCCTTTGCCTGAGTATATGTTCTTAATTAGCAGAGGGGGCAAGTGAAATTCAGTGTATGGAAGGGTTGCATTAGGAACTGTTGGATATGGAAGTATATCCAGGGAGGAGTTTTTCCTTGTCCAATAAATACCCCCAACTGGTAAAGGGCGTTTGTCAGCCAGTAGCAAAGAAATATTTTTCTAAAGATTTTGACGGTAGCCCCAGTTAAGGGATGTCTGTCGACACAATCTACCATCCTGATATAAGCAGACCATGGAAGAGTAGTCGATGGGCTTGCTCGCTGTAGAATACAATAGCACAGTGGAGAGGATTCCCTCATTCACATTGAATGTGTGGATGGAGAAATCATGTCATTTTTTTCATTCAACCTTCTGGCTAACTGAAAAAAAACGAACTCACGTATGGGCTGCTTAAGTTACCCCTTAATCCTATGGGGAGAATTAAAGTGATTGTAAAGTCTCTGGGTTTTTTTTGTATAAAAATAACAAATATGTCATACGTACCTGCTCTGTGAAATGGTTTTGCACAGAGAAGCCCAGATCCTCCAAATCTCGGGTCCCTCACTGGCTCTCTTGGCCTCTCCCTCCTGTCGAGTGCCCCCACAAAAAGCAGCTTGCTACGGGGGCACCTAAGCCGAGCCGCAGCTCTGTCTGTCCATTCAGACATGGAGCTGTGGTTCTGCCTCACCCCCTTTCTCTCCTGATTGGCTAACTGACTTTGATAGACAGCAGCAGGAGCCAATGGTGCCACTTCTGTGTCTCAGCCAATCAGGAGGGAAAGTCTCGGACGGCCGAGGCACTCGTGCACAAAAAACCTTCTGCCTTTACAACCACTTTAATATTTTGAAAGTTATATTTCTGCCCTATTTTGTGTTTAGCGATACCCCCTAGAGGGCTGCTGGATTAAATTTGGGTCCTGCCATTAACCCACCTTTCACCGTCCCAAAACTTAAGCCTCGTACACACCACCGGTTTTCTCGGCAAGAAACGACAAGAAAACTGCTGAGAGAGCTTTCTTGCTGATAAAACTGTTTGTTTCTCGTCGAGAAAACTGCCGGGAATCTCGACAAGAAAAATAGAGAACCTGCTCTCTATTTTCTCGTCAGGATTCTCCTTTTTCTCGTCGGGATTCTCGTCTGCCTGTTTCCCGCCGAGAAAAACGGTCGTGTGTATGCTTTTCCGAGTCTTAAAAAACATGCTCAGAATCAAGTATGAGACGGGAGCGCTCCTTCTGGTAAAACTAGCGTTCGTAATGGAGATAACACATTTGTCGTGCTGTAACAGACTGAAAAGTACAAGGCTGAAAAGCGCGAATCGTCTCTTTTTACTAACACGAGATCAGCAAAAGCAGCCCAAGGGGTGTCGCCATTGGAATCAAACTTCCCCTTTATACTGCCATCGTACGTGTTGTACGTCACCGCGCTTTACGACAAGATTTTTAATTGACAGTGTGTATGCAAGGAAAGCTTGAAAAGAATCCCATCAAGCTTGATAAGAATCTCTTTGAGAAAACCGACATTTTTTTTTACGATGGGATTCTCGGCCGTGTGTACGAGGCTTAAGAGTCTATGTTAGGAAGTTTTAGATAGATGTGAGTGTCAGTCACTTCAGTCTTTTTTCCAATGCTTTATTAAACAAATTTTCAGTAGCAGAAGGGTAGAGGGTTAGTGGAAGTTCAGATACCTTGTTTGCAGATCACTGATGAGGTTCTTGAATCCAGAGAACAAACAGCTTTCTGTCTCTGGATCTTGTGACAACCGGATAGGCCTCTCACACTGACCTGACGAAAAAAATACTACATATTCTCTATATAGATATTCTTATCATATCCCTACGATTCCTATTAAATTCCCAGTATTTGGCCGTAAGTATCAATATAGAACCAGAATATAGTTTATAGTTTGTTTTGTTTTATGTAGTATAATTTATAGTATACAGTCTACTATGTATAATTCTTAATAACACATGAAATACACAGCCTAAGCTATTCTCTATATATATATATATTTTCTTGCGCTCATCCTGTGCCATTGCCTCCCTGGAGTGTCACGATCTATCAGCCCAGTATGATCCCCGCCGCACACAGCATGCCCCAGCTTGCGCGGTTACCATGGTTGCCAAAAATACAAGACAAACCCGCCCACCTATCCTCACTCTGGTACAAATTACCACACCTAAGATGGCCGCCACACTAGCCTGATGAAGGGACACGCATGTCCTGAACGCGAAGCACCTCCCGCATACTTCTGACCCGGAAGTGATGACCCCAGGACCCCACGGAGCACACACAGTCCAGATCCAAGTTTCCGGCCGGCGCTGCTCAACATCCAGTGCAGGAAGAGACACAGGATCGAGGACTCCAGCCCAACTGCCCGTGAAACCACCATCACCCCTGAGGATCTGCGGATGAAGTTCCTGTCAACCCCTGACACGCTCGATTACCGCTGCTCAAATGTGAGTGTATTTTAATCCTTTAATTAAAAACTGTTTTTACTTGCTGCATTTAGAGGGCGCCGTTCCCTTTTTCGTCTTGTCTGTTCCAGAGCCTCTTCTAGCTTCCAATCTGAACTAGCAGCCATCTAATCAATCTCAGCAATCTTGCCCTAAACTTTTCTTCCATACATGGACATACATATTTACTATTGAACTATTAATAACTGAGCCTTCACAACTCCACCCAGTGCATTACCCCTCCCCCCTCCTTTCCTTCGTTATAGACCTCTACACAGCCCTTTCCAAAGTGCGCCATACCAAACCTAACTTTTTCTTGCTCTCACACTGACCTAGCAGCCGGTATGAAGCACGGACAAGTCTCTGCCACAGACTTAGCGATACGTGGAACTCCTGGATAATCCTCTGCCACAGGATTGTTTAGCCAGCAGTCAGTTAGGCATAGGTCAGCTGCACAGTACCAGAACCTTTAAGTCATCCGGCAGTACTGTGAGATAGGTTAACTTGGGTGCATCCTCCAAACGAGTCACCAGGCCCTTCCTGAGAAACCAGCCTTCAGCCCGGTTCTCTCCATCAAGGGTCCCCCCCTGGAATCTTCTCAGTTTGAGTGGCTTCTTCCACGCAGGCAAGACAGCACAGGACCACCTTCAGTTAGGTAGGCCCCAGACAGACTTCTGGGCCTACTCGTAGTAAAACAGCCATGAGCCAGCAGGGCCCGAGGTAGAAAAGAGCAACTGCCACATAGCTTAGGCCAGGAGGGCCATGAGGTCAGAGAGAAATAATCATGGTGTCTGTCCCTTAAATATCCTCTCCCAGAATGCAGAGCAGTAGAACACTCCCACTGGGCTGTTTCTGGGAAAGAACAGTCAATGCACTTAGCCTGCTGTATTTCTCACACTGGCCTGTGGTGACAGTGACACCTTCTGGCAACAGTGAGAAATGCGCACAACACAGCCAAATTGGAACAGAAGCAAATCAACTTTATTAAATCACTCTGAGCTATTTACAGCTCAGATAACACAAAATTTACCACATAGCCCCTATTCAATAGGAACAGGGCTCTACATATATCTTTAATAACTCACCAGTATAAATCTAAATGTTATTTTCATAAAAATAAAAATAGATTCTAGGTTAATGTCATTCCTTTGGGAGGGTATCCAGCAAGGATAACAAATAAGCGTACAACTTCCACTGCTGGAGGGAGGCTTGGCCCTCCCAAATCTTCAGGTGTTTTACATGGCTTCTCAGCTTACCCATGCCCTTTGGTGAATCAATCCTGAAGCTAATAATGCTACTACAGCAGCGAAAACAGCTATTTTTACATTGCATGAGTCGTTAACCACTTCAATACCAGGCACTTATGCACCTTCCCGCCCAGACTAATTTTCAGCTTTCAGCACTCTCACACTTTGAATGACAATCAGTCATGCTACACTGTATCCAAACAAAATTTTTATAATTTTCTTCTCACAAATAGAGCTTTCTTTTGGTGGTATTTAATCGTCGCTGGTTTTTTTATTTTTTGCGATATAAGCAAAAAAACAGCAATTTTTAAAAAAAAAACACACTTTTTTTTAGTTTCTATTGTAAAATTTTGCAAATAAGTAATTTTTCTTCATAAATTTGTGCCAAAATGTATACTGCTACATATCTTCGGTAAAAATAACCCAACTTAGTGTATATTATTTGGTCTTTGTGAAAGTTATAGAGTCTACAAACTATGGTGCCAATCACTGAAAATTGATCACATCTGATCTAATTTCTTGAGACACTAACAAGCCAGGAAAGTACAAATACCCTAAAATTACCCCTTTTTGGAAAGTAGACTGTCCAAGGTATTTACTAAGAGGCATGGTGAGTTTTTTGAGTTGTATTTTTTTCCCACAATTCTTGTGAAAATTTGGATTTTTTTTTTTTTTTTTACACAAACTGGTCATATTAACATTTATTTTCTCTCACACAGCATATGCATAATTGCAACTATACCCCAAAATACATTCTGCTACTCCTCCTGAGTGTAGCGATACCACATGTGTGAGACTTTTACACAGCCTGGCCATATACAGAGGCCCAACATTGAAGTAGCACTTTCAGGCGTTCTATAAGCATAAATTGCACATATCCTTTCTCAACCACCTATTACACTTTTGAAGGCCCTGGAGCACCAGTACAATGGAATTGTCCACAAAATGACCCCATTTTGGAAAGCACACACCCCAACGTATAATCTATGAAGCATTACGAGTCTTTTGAACGGTTCATTTTTTTCCAGAAGGTTTTGGAAAATGTGGAGAAAAAATGAAAATGCATTTTTTTTACACAAAGTTGTCCATTTATAAGATATTTCAAACGCATAGCATATACATAGCAAAAATGACACCCCAAAATGCATTCTGTTACTCCTCCTGAGTATAGCGATACCACATGTGTGAGACTTTTACACAGCCTGGCCATATACAGAGGCCTAACATTGAAGTTGCACTTTAAGACATTCTACAAGCATAAATCGCACATATCCTTTCTCAACCACCTATTACATTTTTGAAGGCCCTGGAGCACCAGGACCAGGGATGAGCCGAACACCCCCCTGTTCGGTTCGCACCAGAACCTGCGAACAGACAGAATGTTCGTGTGAACTTTAGAACCCTATTAAATACAATGGACTCGAATGTTCGAAATCTAAAGTGCTAATTATAAAGGCTAATATGCAATTTATTGTCCTAAAAAGTGTTTGGGGACCCGGGTCCTGCCCCAGGGGACATGTATCAATGCAAAAAAAGGTTTAAAAAATAGACGTTTTTACGGGAGCGGTGATTTTAATAATGCTTAAAATGAAAAAATAAAAGTAAAATATTCCTTTAAATTTCGTACCTGGGGGGTGGGTATGATATGCATGTAAAGTGGCGCATGTTTCCCGTGCTTAGAACTGTCCCTGCACAAAATGTAATTTCTGAAGGAAAAAAAGTCATTTAAAACTCACTCGCTGCTATTAATGAATTGTCGGCTTTTATCAATACATAGAAAAGTCATTGATAAAAATAAAAAAAGTGTGGGGGTTCCCCCAAATTCAATAACCAGGCCCTTCAGGTCTGGAATGGATATTAAGGGGAACCCCCGCCACAAATTAAAAAAAAAATGGCGTGCAGTTCCCCCTAAATATCCATACCAGGCCCTTCAGATCTGGCATGGATTTTAAGGGGAACTCCACCCCAAATAAAAAAAAAATGCCGTGGAGTCCCCCCAAAAATCCATACCAGACCCTTATCCGAGCATGCAACCTGGCCGGCCGCAGGGGAAGAGGGGGGGACGAGAGAGCGCCCCCCCCCCCTCCTAAACCGTACCAGGCCACATGCCCTCAACATGGGGAGGATGTCCCCATGTTGATGGGGACAAGGGCCTCATCCCCACAACCCTTGCCCGGTGGTTGTGGGGGTCTGCGGGCGGGGGGCTTATCAAAATCTGGAAGACCCCTTTAACAAAGGGGACCCCCAGATCCCGGCCATTTCACGAAGAAAGTGTCAAAAAATGTAAATAAAAACACACAAACACCTTGAAAAAGTCCTTACCAATTCACATAGGGGGGGCGGGATCTGGGGGTCCCCTTTGTTAAAGGGGTCTTCCAGATTTTGATAAGCCCCCCGCCCGCAGACCCCCACAACCACCGGGCAAGGGTTGTGGGGATGAGGCCCTTGTCCCCATCAACATGAGGACATCCTCCCCATGTTGAGGGCATGTGGCCTGGTACGGTTCAGGAGGGAGGGGGCCGCTCTCTCGTCCCCCCCTCTTCCCCTCCGGCCGGCCAGGTTGCGTGCTCAGATAAGGGTCTGGCATGGATTTTTGGGGGGACTCCACACCATTTTTTTTTTAATTTGGGGTGGAGTTCCCCTTAAAATCCATGCCAGATCTGAAGGGCCTGGTATGGATATTTAGGGGGAACCGCACACCATTTTTTTTTTAATTTGTGGCGGGGTTCCCCTTAATATTCATTCCAGACCTGAAGGGCCTGGTAATTGAATTCGGGGGAACCCCACACTTTTTTTTTATTTTTATCAATGACTTTTCTATGTATTGATAAAAGCCGACAATTCATTAATAACCGCGAGTGAGTTTTAAATGACTTTTTTTCCTTAAAAAATGACACTTTGTGCAGGGACAGTTCTAAGCACGGGAAACATGCGCGACTTTACATGCATATCATACACACCCCCCAGGTACGAAATTTAAAGGAATATTTCACTTTTATTGTTTCACTTTAAGCATTATTGAAATCACTGCTCCTAAAAAAACGGCTGTTTTTAAAACTTTTTTTTGCATTGATACATATCCCCTGGGGCAGGACCCAGGTCCCCAAACACTTTTTAGGACAATAACTTGCATATAAGCCTTTATAATTATCACTTTAGATTTCTCCCATAGACTTTTCGAATTTGCCGCGAACACCCCAAATTGTTCGTTGTTCGGCGAACGGGCGAACAGGCAATGTTCGAGTCGAACATGAGTTTGACTCGAACTCGAAACTCATCCCTAACCAGGACAATGGAATTGTCCACAAAATGACCCCATTTTGGAAAGCACACACCCCAACGTATAATCTATGAGGCATAATGAGCCTTTTGAACGGTTCATTTTTTTCCAGAAGGTTTTGGAAAATGTGGAGAAAAAATGAAAATGCATTTTTTTTACACAAAGTTGTCCATTTATAAGATATTTCTAACACATAGCATATACATAGCAAAAATGACACCCCAAAATGCATTCCGCTACTCCTCCTGAGTATAGCGATACCACATGTGTGAGACTTTTACACAGCCTGGCCATATACAGAGGCCCAACATTGAAGTAGCACTTTCAGGCGTTCTACAAGCATAAATCGCACATATCCTTTCTCAACCACCTATTACACTTTTGAAGGCCATGGAGCACCAGGACAATGGAATTTTCCACAAAATGACCCCATTTTGGAAAGCACACACCCCAACGTATAATCTATGAAGCATTATGAGTCTTTTGAACGGTTCATTTTTTTCCAGAAGGTTTTGGAAAATGTGGGAAAAAATTTTAATGCATTTTTTTTTACACAAAGTTGTCTATGTATAAGATATTTCTAACACATAGCATATATATAGCAAAAAATGACACCCCAAAATGCATTCTGCTACTCCTCCTGAGTATGGTGATACCACATGTGTGAGACTTTTATACAACCTTGCCACATACAGAGGCCCAACGTCCAAGTAGCACCTCCAGGCATTCTAGCAGCATTAATTGCACATATCATTTTCTGACTACCGATCACATTTTTGAAGGCCCTTCATATATCTAACACATAGCAGGTGCATACCAAATAACAAAAGATTACCTGTGGTTTTAGAAGTGCAGTGGTCCACAGAGGAGAGCATCGGTCCAGGCAGCAGGCAGGGATGAGGTCAGCGACAGCAAAAGCAATCATCCAGGCATTAGGCAGGAATACTGTCCATAGTTCGTACAGGCAGAGATACTGTCAGCACAGCCAAAGCACAGCCAAAGCACAGGTCCAGGTAGCAGGCAGAGGTGTCCCAGCAGAAATGCTGTCCAAAGTCAGTAGAGGCAGCAGGCAGATATATGGTCAACACAGCCAAAGTATTGGTCCAAGCAGCAGGAAGAAACATGGTCCATAATGTCATGGGTCATTACAGGCAGTAATATGGTCAGCACAGCCAAAGTATTGATCCAGGCAGCAGGAAGGACCATCACGCTTTGGGCCAGGGGGACAGGGGTAGAGGCTTCTCCCACCCAAATCGCTTTGAAGCCTCTGGACAATCAGACCCTGTTCTTGGAGCACAGAAAACGAAAAACTGTTTTTCTCTACTCAGAACGCTATTCTGAAGCCCCTCACATATGTGAGACCCCTGTGTACTAAAAGTAGATGGCCAAAAGATCAGTCCAATTGGCAGGCAAAAACATGGTCGATTAACAGGCCAAGGTCGGTACACGTGGAAGTCAGAAACGTTGTTTAAATCGGCAGGCAGAGGCATAGTCGGTAAACAGGCTGAGGTTGGTGCACGTGGAGGTCAGAAACGTGGTTTAAATCGGCAAGCAAAGACATCATCGGTAAACAGGCCATGGTCAGTTAATTAACATGGAAGGTAGTTAGTAACATGGTAGCAGGCAAATGGGGAAATGGCAGTCTGTTAATAATAAGGGGAACTAATGGATGTATGATAATTTTTGAAGCAATTTCCGATGCACAGGCCAGGTTGGGAGGGACAATCAGGACAATAATAGGTGGTGTCTCTTCTTACTCCTCCTCTGCTGCATACACGGCATTTCTTTTGGCATCTTCTTCCAGATTCTGTGGGGGGGGATGCTAAAGGGATAGTGTCGCTCGTGAAGCCGACTCACACTATCAGAGCGAATGCTTCCTGGGGCGGGATCTTGTTGGTAAATGAGGGCATCGATGACATATTCGATATAATGGAGGTAGGGGAGTTGTTGATTTTGAGTTGCTTTTTGATAGCAGACAAACTAATTAAAAAGGGCCATGTGAAACAGATGTAACGCAACTTTTTTGTGCCAATAACGGGACTTTCTGGTTGATAAGTAGGGCTGTAGCATCTGGTCGTTTAAATCCACCCCCCCCCATGTACAAATTGTAGTCGTGGACACATTCGGGCTTTACAATGGGGCCGCGTCTTCTTTGGATCTCCACCACGGTGTCATTGTGGATCGTAGAGAGGATGTGGACATCTTTCTTGTCCCTCCACTTCATGGCAACACCTCCTCGTTCCTCATGAATGCCGATTCTCCAGGTCGCAATTTTTTGGTCAATAAATTTTGTGGGAATCCCTTCCGTTTTTTTTTTAAGGTACCGCAGGCCGGGGTTTGCTTACTGTAAAGGTGGCGAAAAAGGGGCAGGCTGGTATAGTAATTGTCAACATATAAATGGTAACCTTTTCCGAACAGGGGGTATGCCAACTCCCAGACAATTTTCCCACTGGTTCCAATATATGTGGGGCAATCACGGGGCTGGAGCTGGGAGTCTTAGCCTTCGTGGATCCTGAATGTGAAGACATATCCAGTGGCTCGATCACATAATTTATTTAATTTTAACCCATACCTGGCTCTCTTGCTTGGTATATACTGCTTGAACTGAAGTCGGCCAGTGAAATGTATGAGGAACTTGTCCACACAATTTTTTTGGTCTGGGATGAAAACTTCTTGAAATCGCTGGGAAAAGGCATTGATTAGGGGGCGTAGCTTGTACAATTTGTCGTAGTTGGGATGATCTTGGGGAGGGCACTGTGAATTGTCATTGAAGTGGAGAAAACGCATAATCATGTTGTATCTTTTCCTGGACATGACAGCGGAATATATGGGCATGTGTTGGATGGGGCGTTTGGACCAATATGCATGGACTTCGTTCTTTTTTGTAAGCCCCATATTGAACGTAAGCCCCAAAAACAATTTAAATTCGTCCAATGTTAGACGCCGCCACTGGAACATGCGGGCATAGGAAGAATTGGGGTTGGCAGCAATAAATTGGGATGCATACAGATTACTTTGATCCACTATATTCTGCAGCAAATATTGTGGGAAAAATAAACAAAAATAATCAAATTTAGAAAAATTTGTAGTGTCCGGCTGCACACCTGGCTGTGCGGTGAAAGGGGGGATGATAGCGGATCCTGAGTTGGCAGGCAACCATAAGGGGTTTGCCAGGGCATCGGGAAGGTAGGACTGGGGCTGGATTCTTCTGGTTGGGCGTGTATTTCCATTACTTGTACTGGGCTCCTCTTCCTGGGGTATGGCGCTGCTGGTGATCTTGGACCTGATCTTGGTCCTGATCGCATTCTTTTGGGAGGGACGGTTTACTCCGGGGACTCGGACTCGGACTCTGAGCCACTATCCTCCACTGGCTCGTATTCCGAATAATGGGAGCTCCCCGCTGCTCTCCTCATCCGACATGGCAAGAATGGCATATGCCTCCTCAGGTGTGTAAACCCTTTGGGACATTATGGCAGTGCTTATTGGTGGGCCTGTGTATTGGTACTGCTGGTGGTAGTGGTGGCGGTCTGTGTGGTGGTACCGATGGCGGTAGGGGTGGTGGTGGTACCGATGGCGGTACAGGTGGTGGTGGTACCGATGGCGGTACGGGTGGTGGTGGTGGCGGTACCGATGGCGGTACGGGTGGTGATGGTACCGATGGCGGTACGGGTGGTGATGGTACCGATGGCAGTACAGCTGGTGGTGGTACCGATAGCAGTACAGGTGGTGGTGGTACCGATGGCGATACAGGTGGTGGTACAGGTGGTGGTGGCACTACCGACGGTGGTACGGGTGGTGGTACCGATGGCGGCACTAGTGGCGATACTGGTAGCGGGCCTGGAAGTATAGATGCTGGGCCTGATGGCGGTACTAGTGGCGGTACTGGTGGCAGTACTAGAGGCAGTACTGGTAGTGGTACCGATGGCGGTACTGGTAGCCTGTGTGGCGGTACCAATGGCGGTACCGATGGAGGTGGGCCTGTGACAGATGGGCTGATTGATTTATTGACAGATGGGATGATTGATTTATTGACAGATGGGCTGATTGATTGACAGATGGGCTGATTGGCTGGGCTGATTGACAGATGGGCTGATTGATGTGCTGGGCAATTTTAACAATTTTAAACAGTAAGGCCAGACCCAAATGTACTGGAGACAATAGTCACAAACAGCTCACAGCCACTGAGGAGGAAGCGGAGGCAGGGTCATGCCCTGTACAGTGTGTCTTATGGAAACACAGAGCAGGGATCAGGAGCGAGCATGCACGAGTGTTCCCATAGCAAGTAGCTTGCTATGGAGGCACTCAGAGAAGAGGAGGGGCCATGAGCGCTGGCAGGAGACCTGAGAAAAGGAGGATCGGGGCTGCTCTGTGCAAAACCATTTCACACAGCAGGTAAGTATAACATGTTTGTTATTTTAAAAAAAAAGTAAACAATACCTTTAATATCACTTTAACAATAACAACGTGGTCACACCTCAGTTGTGAATGCCAACATCCCTAAATCTTTAAATATACCTTACTATATTTAGATTGGACTTTTCGGGCATCATGCTGATTATTATGCTCAGTTGTGAATGCCAACATCCCTAAATCTTTAAATATACCTTACTATATTTAGATTGGACTTTTCGGGCATTATGCTGATACACACAAATGTAAATCTATAAAAATTTCATTTTTTTAGAAACATGTTAAAATAATATAGATAAAAATAAAAACAATATATCTGGCCATGATAATAATCAGAGTGTGTTGGGTACAATTCTGTTCACCCCAACATGTTTTGAATAGATGTAATTTCTTCCTTAGAGGAACAAGAATCTGTAAGTGACCCAAGCGATTTCGGTAAACATATGGCCAACATCATTGTTGTGCTGAAAACCCACCCGACAACCCCCCAGGGAAAATCCATTTTGGACTACAGGCTGGATGGTGCTCTGAATAATTTCTTCCCTGTCCCAATCACTCACCAGGCTTTTTGAGATCAGGCCATGATTTGAAGTGTGGGTTGGTCATAATTTCAAGGAAATCCTGTACTATCCCAAGCAAAACCAATATAGAAGAAGTAGCACCTTGGAGTTTTCCTGTAGGGTTTGCCAGGTGGCTTTTCAGCACAGCAGTGATGTTTGCCATATGTTTACAATGATTCGCTTGGGTCTCTTACAGATTCTTGTTCCCCTGAGGATGAAATATAGACTATATGAAACGCATCAGGAGTGAAGAGAATTGTACCCAACATGCTCTGATCATTATCATGGCCTGGTATATTGTTTTTTCTATCTAGGTAATTTAACATATTTCTAAAAAATTACATTTTATAAATTTACATGTGTGTGTGTATAAGCAAAATTACAGAAAAGTCTCAACTAAACTGATAACTGTATACACTCGAGTATAAGCCGACCCGAATATAAGCAGAGGCACCTAATTTTACTACGAAAAACTGGGAAAATGTATTGACTCGAGTATAAGCCGGGACTGACATTGGTCACACTCCAGCCTCCACTTCAAACCATACGGGGTTAATCTTCCTCTATATGTGATGATGTGTTAGGGAGGAGGAGAACACTGGAACTGGCTGGAGCATAGAATCAGGTAAGTAAAAAAGTCTATACCCCCTTCTCCCCCTCCCCCACACTGCAAGAGTGGACTTCTGTACTTTAATGGAGTTGAGATGGGATATCATCACATCCTTTGCTGTGCATTCTTATATTCTTGAACAGGTTAGGAATTAGTGCGACATTTCATGTGCTACACAGATGTAATCCACATACACATTATATCTAATTAAAAATCATTCTTTATAGAAGATATAATGTGTATGTGGATTACATTTATGTAACACCTGAAATGTCAAACTAATTCCTAACCTGTTCAGTAATTTTACTTTCACTTTCAATAAACCTGCACTGAAAAGTACAGAGCAGGTTCACATCACAGTATGCAGAGCAGTGGAGACTTACAGTAAGTAGAAGTGGATCCAGTCTCCCTTCCATGCTGTACACAATCTTCACTCTGCCCTGGAGGAGGTCTCTGCTGTGTGTTGGGCGGGACCCAATCATCGATGCTGCAGTGTGAGGTTCTTCCTGCTCAGGGACTGTACCAGCTCCGATCGGGGGGGGACTCAGGAACCCAAGAAGGGAGCCTGGAAAGGGGTGTATCTTCTGCCACAGAGCAACGAGCAGGGGCGCATAATCTTTGTTTAGGGCTGGCAACAGGGGCATACAAGTGGTATATGAGTATAGAAAGTATCTACGCGCTACTATATATGAAACAATATAATTACTTCAACTGCTACAAGGCACTGGAAGGTACTGGAACCATAGCCTGAATAGAATGTATATAGAAAGTAATGCCGAGCTGTTGAAAATTGCCAAAAGATCTTCTATGTCCATTTCTATTCCACAAATTGCACAAATTTGGGAAAAAGGGGATTGATCCTAGGAAATAGAATATGTGCTAAAATATGTATCGTTGACGCATAAATAGGTGCATATGCAACAAAAACTAAAACAATATAGTGCAAAGGAAAAAACATATATAATCTGTGACAAAGGTCTTGAGCAATAAAATAGTGATAAAGTGCAAAGTATTAAATCCGTGTGACCATATAGTGCTGAGCAGTGTCTGTGCTGCAATACGGTAAATTCCAAAAGTCTGTGCGTGACTTAAATATAAAATGTGCAATAGCTGAGTTTATAAATGACAGTCCTTAGTATGTGCAAACAAGTGCAAATTGATTTCGGCGGAAAAAGTTCAAACAGTCCCTTTAAAGAAAAGGTGACGTAAAATTAAAGTGCTGAGTGATGTTTAGTTTTCCACACTGTGCTTCTAGTAAAGGCGACTTCTGAGTGATGTTAATGTGTGACTTCCACGCTGTGCTTCTAATAAAGGGTGGCCCCTTACCTCACTTCTGTGAGGTTACAGCATATAATAAAGCCCTCTGTTGTTCCTGCTTCCTGCTATTCGGATGGTGTCCTGGAACATGGGGGTGTGTGTTGCCTGGTGGGGGTTAATCCTCTAGCCGTGGGTCTCCGGGATGGTGTACATATATGGGGGGTTAAAATAGGAAGGCGAAGGGGGGGCGCGTGGCTTGCGCGCGATCGTAGATGGCTGCTTGAGCTGAGAGCTCCGCTCACCGGACCGGACATAAGCGACTGTGAGGGCTTCTCAGACTCCAATCTCCGCACCAATTGGGCCCCAGACCTTCCCCACGGCCTCTGCCGCCGATATGTCCCGTAAACGGGGCCAGGAATCAGGCCCACAGAGGCTGCAAGCATTCGCCTATCAGCCGCGCCATACACAGCATGGAGGGCAAGATGGCACCGCCGGAGGAACGGCGCAACATTCCCTGAGCTTTCCGGAACCCCCCGGGGACCATCCTCATGAATTATCACATGGACTATCCTCAGGCTTCTCCCTGGACCCCTCTCCTGCTACCCCAGCCTTGCAGAGCCCAGCCAAATCGAGGATGAGGATGGATGTGAACGGACAGGCCTCAGGAACTGTGAATACAGGCCTACATAATGATGCAGCTATATCATCATTGCAATCCTCTATAGCTCAGTTTCCAACTATGGGTCAACCAGTTTTGGACACTACTATGAAGGACATGCTCATGTCCCTACAATCTTCCCTTATGTCTAACCTATCTTCACTGATGAATAGGTTTTCCCTGGAAATGAAACAGGTAGATAACAGGGTGCAATTCATTGAAAACAGAATGGAAGAATTCACAGACACAGTGAATGAATTGGTGGATGCTTATCATGAGCAAAAGGAGGAATCCTTATGGGTCAAATCTAAGCTAGCAGACTTCGAGGACCGCTCCATGCGCAATAATATAAAAATATGCGGTATACCGGAGTCCATCCCATCTAAAGAACTGCATAACTTTGCTAGCACCATGTTCTCCAGCATACTCCCTGAGCTGACCCCGATTGAACTTACCATTGACCGCATACATAGGCTCCCAAAACCACGCCATCTTGAGGCGGACGTTCCTGGAGATGTCCTCCTCAGAGTACATTTCTTTCAAGCCAAAGAACAAATTTTTAGGAAAGTAAGAGAGTTGTCACCCCTACCTGCTCCCTACGAGGCCATTCAACTTTACGCAGATTTGTCACAATACATGCTGCAAATGCGCAGACAACTTAAAACCATTACAAAGGCCATGAACAACCACAAGATTGTATACAAATGGCGCCACCCTGCTACCATCCTAGCTACATACAACGGAATTCCTCATACCATCTCCACACTCGAGGGAGGCATGAAACTTCTGCGCGATTGGGGTATCATACCAGACCCCCCTCCAGATCAACGAGACTCACCCAGGGTTCCGAACCCCTTTACCTTTGGTGCGAGCCGCGGGCACCGTAGAGGCAACCACCACCGATAATTAGCCCACCAACTTCATCAGACCAACTACTAGTCCGGAATGGTTTTACGATTTGTCATCCATTTGCTGAACTATATCCCTAATTTTTGACCAGTTGCTCCAGTGAGCTGCCTGTTACTGGTCCATAGAATTATTCAATTTTTTGCCTTTTTTTCTTTTTCTTTGTTGTTTGTTTTTTGTTCGTCTTTTTGTTTCCGGTCTTTACCGGCTATTTCACGAGGTGAACTCTGATCATCCCCTTGTTTAATTATAACCTGGTACATCTAAACGTGTTTTATACCCTTCTAGTGTCTTCGGGACCTTTAACTTCAGTTTTTCAAGCAGCACAGCCAAGACTTCTCATTCAACATCACCTGATCTATCCAATCCCGGTCGATTCTTCCTCAGAACTGTAAGTTTCCTCAAACACACCTTTCACGCTCACCACCTATCATGGGGAACACTATTCTCTCCTTGAATGCGAAGGGGTTAAATCACCCTGCCAAAAGAAACTCCTTATGGAACACTGCTATCACTAACGATTGTGACATCTGTGAGGGGGTTAGCTCGGCAGCGGGTGTGTGTGACCCCCGAGATGGGCTCCCCACACAAAAACAGGCCCAGCAAACGGTGGTTGTGGTTTTCAAAATCAAAAAGGTGCGGTTTATTTTCTATTTACAGTGACAAAACACAGCAAAGCAAAAGAAACATAAACAAAATAAATCCTGGTCAACTTGACCTCTGACTAAACATACAGGTTTCCTAACTAACAACTGGGATCAGCCTAGTGCTGTCCTAGTCCCTAAGTCCCTGGTTTTAAATGTCCAAGCAAATAGCCACACAGGCTTTGTCTCACCGCACAGGGGTTCACTCTCCCTAGACAGTCCACACAGGTCTGGTTCCAGGCATGAGCTAACATCTAATGAAGCTGGGAGTTCTTATAGAGGCCTAAATGAGCTGACAAGCTTCAGCTGGTCTCATCAACTCCCTGTCTGTACGACGCCCCACACTCTCCCTAGAGGTATGAGTCATCCATGAGCCCACTAGCCTTATACAACTCTCCACCTAGTTGTATAAGTCGGCGTAAAGCCTGAATCTGGGCGAAATATATCTACCCCCCTGGATGCAACCAGGTGACTTTACCTTCCTGCTGTCACATACCCCCCCCTCTTGTTTTAACCTCGGGGTTGGAACACCAGCAATCAGGCATTCATGTACTCGAGACAAAGCATCCACATTCCCCATTTGAACGCCAGGGCGATGCTTTACTGTGAAGTTGAATTCCTGGAGGGCCAGGAACCACCTATTCACTCTTCTATTTGTTTCTTTGTTTTGAGCCATCCACTTTAACGGAGCGTGATCCGTAACCATGTCAAAGTGCCTACCTAGCAGGTAGTACCGAAGGGAATCTAGAGCCCACGTCACCGCTAAACACTCCTTTTCAACGGTGGCGTAATTTACCTCATGGGACTTCAACTTCCTGCTGAGGTAAATGACTGGGTGCTCTTCCCCGTTCCAGACCTGGGACAATACTGCTCCTAACCCCACATCTGACGCATCACTTTGTACGACAAAGTCTTTAGAGAAGTCGGGTGAGTACAACACTGGCTGGCTACATAAGGCTTGTTTCAAGAATTGGAATGCTGCCTCAGCCTCGGGGGTCCATTTAATCATGACCGACCCTTTCCCCTTCGTCAGGTTGGTTAGGGGCACAGCCTTAGAAGCAAAGTGGGGAATGAATCGCCGATAATACCCAGCGATTCCCAGAAAGGCTCGTACCTGCTTCTTGCTGTTGGGACGTGGCCAACTCTGGATGGCCTCGACTTTGTTGAGTTGGGGTTTTATTACTCCCCTCCCAATGGTGTACCCAAGATATTTGGCCTCCTCCTGCCCAATGGTACACTTCTTGGGGTTAGCCGTAAACCCCGCTTCCCGAACAGAGTCCAGGACTGCTTGCACTTTTGGCAGATGTGAGGCCCAATCTGTGCTATGGACAATTATGTCATCCAGGTAAGCCGCAGCATACTTCCGATGGGGCCTCAGCATCTGGTCCATTTTCCGCTGGAATGTGGCCGGCGCATTCTGTAACCCGAACGGCATTCTTTTATATTGGAACGCCCCGTCTGGGGTTACAAATGCGGTTTTCTCTTTGGCCGACTTGGCCAGGGGGATTTGCCAATACCCTTTTGTGAGGTCAAGAGTCGTCATGTATCGGGCTGTTCCCAGCCGGTCGATCAACTCATCTATACGTGGCATGGGGTAGGTGTCAAATTTTGTAACTTTGTTCAACTGTCGAAAATCGTTACAAAATCGCCAGCTCCCATCCGGTTTAGGCACCAACACAATGGGACTAGACCAATCACTTTGGGACTCCTCTATCACCCCTAAGTTCAGCATTTTCTGTACTTCCTCCCGTATTGCCTCCCGTCGGGCCTCTGGGATCCGATAGGGTTTTAACTTCACCCTTTCACCGGGCGGGGTAATGATGTCATGCTCTACCCCAGATGTTTGTCCCGGCAGCTCAGAGAATACCTCCTTGTTGCGAAGCACAAACTCCTTAACCTCCTGTTGTTGGGGTTGTGACAAGGTGGCTGCTATTCCAACCTCCGGAATCACGCAACCAGTTTGAGCTGGTGACCAAGTGTCTGCGACTAGGGACTCTCTATCCCTCCAGGCTTTCAACAGATTAACGTGATAGATCTGTTCGGGCTTTCGCATTCCTGGTTGTCTGACCTTGTAATTCACTTCGCTCACTTTTTCCATTATCTCGTAGGGGCCTTGCCATTTGGCAAGGAATTTACTTTCAACCGTAGGGACAAGTACCAGTATCCTATCCCCCGGGGAAAAGGTACGGGTCTTGGCTCCACGGTTGTACACTCTCTGCTGTGCTAACTGCGCTTGGGCCAAATGTTCCTTCACGATGGGCATTACCTGTGCAATTCGGTCTTGCATCAGGGCGACATGCTCAATCACACTCCTGTGGGGAGAACTCTCACTTTCCCAAGTTTCCTTGGCAATATCCAACAGCCCTCTTGGGTGTCTCCCATACAGTAACTCAAAGAGGGAGAATCCCGTAGAGGATTGGGGCACCTCCCTAATAGCAAACATCAGATAAGGAAGTAGACAGTCCCAATCCTTTCCATCTCTATCCACCACTTTCTTCAACATTTGTTTTAGGGTTTTGTTGAACCTTTCAACCAGCCCATCGGTTTGGGGGTGATACACAGATGTACGTAATTGCGTCACTTTGAACAATTTACACAGCTCCTTCATAACCCGGGACATAAAGGGTGTACCTTGGTCCGTAAGCAGTTCTTTACAAATACCCACCCGGCTAAACACAAGAGATAGCTCTTTGGCTATGGTTTTGGCCAAGGTATTTCGGAGAGGGATCGCTTCTGGATAACGGGTGGCATAGTCCATTATAACTAATATGTACTGGTGCCCCCTAGCGGACTTGATTATAGGACCTACCAAATCCATGGCGATCCTCTCAAACGGGACCTCAATGATGGGTAGAGGGACCAGCGGGCTACGGAAATGTGGCATCGGGGCCGACCTCTGACACACAGGGCAGGAGGAACAATAATTTTCTATGTCCTTCATCACCCCCGGCCAATAGAATCTCTGTAATACCCTCTCTCGGGTTTTCTCTGTCCCCAGATGACCTCCAAGAATGTGCCCATGGGCCAACTCCAACACCAACTTCCTGTAAGGTTTGGGCACCACAAGCTGCTCAACGGTTTCTTCTGCCCTTTTTGCCACCCGATACAGTAGGTCCTTCTCTACGCTGAAGTATGGGTAAGTGCAGGTATTATCTGGGTTCACTAACTCGCCATCTATTTTCACTACGTTTTCCCGTGCCTTTATTAGGGCGGGGTCTTTCAACTGTTCTGTGGCAAAGTTTTCCCTGTGAACCTCAAGATCAGAAAACTCCACAGACGGTAGGTTTTCGTATGAGGTGGGCTCCTCTCCAGTTTCTTGAGTCTCCCCTGCCAATACTGATAAGGGAAATTCTGGAGAGTCCTCACCACTCTCAGGGGAGTTCTGGCTATCACATTCCTGGTACATAGGGGCACCAGTGGGGGGCTCAGGATCATCCCACAGTTCCCAGAACTTCGGAAAATCCCTTCCCACAATGGCGTCATGCGGTAACTGAGATACTAAGCCCACTGGATGAGAGAGGGTACCTTTGGGGGTCTCGAAACACACTGTAGTCACTGGATACTCTCGGGTGTCCCCATGCACACAAATAACAGCTACCTTGCTATTCCCAGAGACCTCTGTTTTAACTAACTCAGCCTTTATCAGGGTCACAAGGCTACCTGAATCCAGCAATACCACAACATTTCTACCATTAACACACATTTTGCATAAATGTTTCTCAGTTCCTCGAATGGCAGTGCATGCGACTGTCGCACACAGCGACTGACGTCTGCCCGTCAGAAAGTCACACTGCATGGGTTCCTCCACAACCGGGCAATTGGCTGCAATATGTCCCGCTTGCCGGCAGCGGTAGCAAACGATCCTTCTTGCGGCCTCTTGAGCCGCTGATTTCCCAGGCTGTTCTCGCCAAACTTGGGGTAGAGCTCCCACCCTCTCACTCTCTCCACCCTCACCCCTTGGAATCCTCTTATCCGCCCCTGGGGATGGTCTGGTCTTAGGGTGGAAAGTCCGAGTGTCTCTGGAAGAGGCCGTCAGGTTCTCTGTAGCCAAGTATTTCTCCACACGATCCACAAGACCATCGGCCGTCTCTGGGTCTCCATGGCTTACCCACTTTTGGATGGCAGTAGGAAGAGCTCTCAAAAACCGATCCATTACAACACGTTCCACAATCTTTGGTGCGGACAAAGTCTCTGGCTGTAGCCACTTTCTGCTCAGGTGAATGAGATCATACATTTGAGACCTGGGGGGTTTTCCAAGCTGGAAAGTCCAGTTATGCACACGCTGAGCCCGGACAGCCTGGGTGACACCCAGCCTTGCCAATATTTCAGCTTTTAGCATCGCATAGTCTTTTGCTTGGTTAGGCTCTAGGTCATAGTAAGCTTTCTGCGATTCACCAGTTAACAGAGGAGCCACCAGTCCAGCCCACTGCTCCTCAGGCCACTTTTCTCTTTCAGCGGTCCTTTCAAATGTGGTCAAAAATACCTCTGGATCATCCTCTCCAGTCATTTTTGTCAACAAACGACTCACCCCAAAGGACGCGGTATTAGTGGGACGGCTTTCCTCACTGGTCTGCGGACGTTGCTGCATTGCTGCTTCCATCTGTTGTTGTAGTCTCTGCTCTTGCTTCTGTAACAGGTCTATGAAGCGGGCCTCAGATTGCTGCTGGGCTTGTTGCTGAGCCTCCAGACTCTGTTGCAAAGTTGCGTTTGTCTGCTGCTGGGCTGCAAGGCTCTGTTGATGAGCTTGCTGCTGGGCTGCAAGGCTCTGTTGATGAGCTTGCTGCTGGGCTGCGAAGTTCTGTTGTTGAGCTGCAAGGCTCTTTTGCAAACCTGCATTTGTCTGCTGTTGATTGGCATTTGCTAGAGCCAGCTGCTTCAGTATCTCCTCCATGCTGGCTTAAAAAAAAAACTGCCTGCATTCTCCACCAACTGTGAGGTGGTTAGCTCGGCAGCGGGTGTGTGTGACCCCCGAGATGGGCTCCCCACACAAAAACAGGCCCAGCAAACGGTGGTTGTGGTTTTCAAAATCAAAAAGGTGCGGTTTATTTTCTATTTACAGTGACAAAACACAGCAAAGCAAAAGAAACATAAACAAAATAAATCCTGGTCAACTTGACCTCTGACTAAACATACAGGTTTCCTAACTAACAACTGGGATCAGCCTAGTGCTGTCCTAGTCCCTAAGTCCCTGGTTTTAAATGTCCAAGCAAATAGCCACACAGGCTTTGTCTCACCGCACAGGGGTTCACTCTCCCTAGACAGTCCACACAGGTCTGGTTCCAGGCATGAGCTAACATCTAATGAAGCTGGGAGTTCTTATAGAGGCCTAAATGAGCTGACAAGCTTCAGCTGGTCTCATCAACTCCCTGTCTGTACGACGCCCCACACTCTCCCTAGAGGTATGAGTCATCCATGAGCCCACTAGCCTTATACAACTCTCCACCTAGTTGTATAAGTCGGCGTAAAGCCTGAATCTGGGCGAAATATATCTACCCCCCTGGATGCAACCAGGTGACTTTACCTTCCTGCTGTCACACATCCTATGCGTGCAAGAGACGCACTTTGCCCTCAATGCCCCTCCCAAATACCAACACAGGCTGTTCCCCCATGTGTTTACATCCTTGTATCCCAAAAAGCAGAGGTGAGTGATGATAGCTGTCAGGGATACAGTGAACTTCCAACTTCTACATTGTGACTCGGATACGGAAGGAAGATATATAATCCTGGTATGCACCATAAACAATGTCCCGTATACTATTGTATCCATATACGCTCCTAACTATGGCCAAATGGCTTTCATCAAAAAGACTTTGCGAGCTGTTAAGAAGCTCCAACAAGGTCACCTTCTGGTGTGTGGGGACTTTAACATGGTCCCAAACAACGAGATGGACTCAACGTCAGGTATTAAATGACGCTTTTCCCCTCTGGAAAACTTCATCGCTTCTAATGATTTGTATGATGTGTGGAGGTGCTGCCATGCGAGTGAGAGGGACTTTACCTTTCTCTCGCCGCGTCACAACACCTACTCACGTATTGATTTGTTTCTTACTGATAAGCTTTTGTTGCAGAAGATTTCCAAGTCCTCTATTCATACCACCACCTGGTCAGATCATGCCCCTATCAGCATATCTATAGCTGACAATTCTCCTCAACCCACCTCCTATATATGGAGAGTAAATGCCTACCTCCTACGTACCCCATGCTATTCAACACCTATCAAGAAACATCTTAAAGAATATTTTGCTATCAACCAGGAGGCTGTATCTGACCCGGTTGTGGTGTGGAATGCCCATAAGGCAGTAATTAGGGGGGTTTTCTTACAAATGGGAGCTAGGGCTAAGAAAGCCAGAACCCAAAAAATGGACAAACTAATACTAGACATATCCGAGGCTGAATAACAAAACAAGATTATGCCTTCCTCCTTCCACCAGGCAAAAATCTTTACATTACGACACGAGTTACGATCCCTCCTTCTTGAAAAACACCACAAATCCTATAGACTACTTAAAGCTAGATCATACACCACAGGGAATAAAGCGGGGAAAGCAATGGCCCTAAAAATTAAAGGGTATAGGACCAAAACTAAAATCCCCTTTCTACATCACCCCTACACTAATGAAAAACTCCTCAAACCACATACCATCGCAAATGCTTTTAGCACTTATTATGAAGAACTTTATAACCTTAAAAATGACCCTTCTACCTCGCACCCTTCACCTGAGAATATACAATCCTTTCTGGATAGACTACATCTTCCTTCCGTAACTCCAGAGCAACTCTCTTCCCTAAATGACCCTATCTCGATAAATGAAATATTACAAGTGATCAACAAACTTCCTTCTGCAAAATCCCCGGGCCCGGATGGATTCACTGGAGAGTATTACAAATTATTCCAAAATATTTTAGCCCCCTCACTGTGCCAAACTTTCAATGCAGCCACCAAATCTGCATCCTTTCCTGTGGAAATGCTCAGTGCCATGGTAGTTACCCTCCCCAAACCTGGGAAAGAACCCACGTCCCCCAAAATTTTTGGCCAATCTCACTGCTTAATCTGGACTTGAAAATATACGCCAAACTTCTTGCTAATAGAATAGAGAATATACTTCCCTCCCTCGTTCATCAGGACCAATCTGGCTTCACCAAAGGCTGCCAAGCCTCTGATGCCACCAGACGTATGATCAATCATATACACCAAATAGAAACCAAGAAAAATCCCTCCCTCCTATTATCCCTTGACGCCGAAAAGGCATTCGACAGGGTTCACTGGGGTTACATTTCAGCAGTACTAACTAAATTCGGGTTAAAAGGTCCAATCCACGACTCTATAATGGCACTATACTTTAGCCCTTCAGCCCGAGTGTTCTCATCTGACACTATGTCAATCCCTTTCACAATATCTAATGGAACTAGACAGGGTTGCCCACTCTCACCTCTGATATTCAATCTAGTTATGGAGCCACTTGCAGAGTGCATCAGAACCAACTCCAATATTAAAGGTATTACTATCTCTGAAATAGAACATAAAATAAGCCTATTCGCGGATGACGTGATTCTCATAATCACCAATCCGGAACGATCGTTGCCGGAAGTTCAGAAGATGCTAGCCTGGTTCAGTGATATATCATATTATAAAGTCAATGAGACTAAATCGAATATACTTGATCTAGGGGTAGATAAGTCTGTAAGGAAAAAACTTCAATCATTATTCCCGTACACATGGGCGGGACATAGCATCACTTACCTAGGAATTCAGCTCACTCCCTCGACTAAATCTCTATTTGCATCAAATTATATACCTCTACGTACTAAACTACAGGTAGATCTAGCCAGGCTGGGGTCGTTTGAATTTTCATGGTTAGGTCGTTTAGCAGCATTCAAAATGCTACACCTCCCCTAAATACTCTACCTATTTAGGACCATACCCATTCCATTACCCACTGTATATTTTCAATCCCTACAATCAATCCTTTCCAAATATATCTGGCAAGGGAAAAAACCTTGATGCGCCCAACACCAATTATCCAAACACCGCCTGGCGGGGGGAACGGGTTATGTCAATTTGTACGATTATTATTTATCGTCCATCCTAGCCCAAACCAAAGAATGGTTTTCATCTGCCCCGGGTCCACCACTATGGAAGACCATAGAATCCTCCTCAGTCCCTGACAAAAACCTGTCGTCATGGTTACTAGCTTTATTCCTAGGAGCAAAACTTCCCCTTCACCTCTCCCCAACAATGATAGCTACAACCAAAGCCTGGTTAAAACTCACGCAAATTTTGTATACCAACCTCGTGAACTCCAAGATATGCATTCCCATTGAAACTCTCCATCATTTAATGGAGTCAACATCTTTCCTAAGGTGGAAAACACTAGGCATCACATTTTTAACCGATCTGATAGATACAGACAAAAATGAGATAAAATCATTCCCCTCTCTCCAGAAGGAATTCCGTCTCCCTAGCTCTGACATTTTTCTTTATTTACGCACTAAACATTGTCTTACCTCACTGAACTCATGGACATGTCTAATCCCCCAAATGGCATGGTTATTCCTCACCTCATCCCCTAAAAACAATAAAGGCATCTGCCTATTCTATAAGGTATTCAACCAGAAAACTACATTTCTCAAAACGGCACCATTACTCAAATGGGAAAAAGATTTGGGACATACTTTTTCGAGTTACGAGTGGGAGAGAGCATGTAAAGCTACATATCAATCCACTAGCTGCTCTACCGTCTGGGAATTAGTGTACAAAATAATGTACAGATGGTACCTGACTCCAGCTACACTTTCAAAATTTGATCCTTCTCTAACAGACCTATGTTGGAGGAAATGTGGTAGACCAGGCGGCCTACTGCACACCTTTTGGAACTGCCCAAAACTGACAAGCTTTTGGAACAAGGTATTTAGTCTAATTACAAATATAACGCTCACAAAAATGCCAAAGAAACCTTCTCTAGCCTTACTTTCCTTATCTATAGACAGCTACCCAAACCCAACGAGGAATGTGTTATCACATATTCTATTAGCAGCAAGACTCAGCAAGACTCAGAAAATGGAAAGATACACTCCCCCCTACACTGAAAGATGTAGTGTGTACCACACATTTGCACTATACCTATTAAACAACCCTTACACTACAACATAAAAACAGACAGAAGGCAGACTTTATGTGGAAACAATGGAAAGACTGGATTGAATCACCAAATATAGTAAAGATTTTTGATCTCCATCCCTGAATATGGCACATTTCATAGTTCCATCGAGATTAATCTGTATAAGTCAACAAGAGGTGATCCTAGGAGCAGGAAAGAGCACTCCTGTGCGGGCACAGTCGTATTTCCCTTAGGGGCATCTGAGAGGGGAAGTTCTTCCCTGCCCCCCCTCCCCCCTTTTTTACCTTTGTCCTTCCCTTTTATACTATCCTATTGATCCACTTATGCAAATCCTTTCTATAGTAAGCATACCTATCTTGCTACAAATGTTCATGTATAGGCCGAGGTCCTGTAGAGGTAGAGTTAGAAGTAAGAATCAGAGTTAGAGGGTAAATCCAAATAGTTTTGATGACAAGTTCATTGCTCATTGTTTATGTGAAAATGTTTGCCACACATAAGCCTAACCATGATTTTGAGTTCAGATGCTTATGACTAGGGATGAGCTTCGAGTTCGAGTCGAACTCATGTTCGACTCGAACATTGCCTGTTCGCCCGTTCGCCGAACAGCGAACAAATTGGGGTGTTCGCGGCAAATTCGAAAAATCTATGGGAGAAATCTAAAGTGCTAATTATAAAGGCTTATATGCAAGTTATTGTCCTAAAAAGTGTTTGGGGACCCGGGTCCTGCCCCAGGGGACATGTATCAATGCAAAAAGAAGTTTTAAAAACGGCCGTTTTTTCGGGAGCAGTGATTTTAATAATGCTTAAAATGAAAAAATAAAAGTGAAATATTCCTTTAAATTTCGTACCTGGGGGGTGTGTATGATATGCATGTAAAGTGGCGCATGTTTCCCGTGCTTAGAACTGTCCCTGCAAAAAATGTCATTTTTGAAAGAAAAAAATGCATTTAAAACTGACTCGCGGCTATTAATGAATTGTCGGCTCCCGGCAATACATACAAAAGTCATTGATAAAAAAAAAAAAAAGCGTGGGGGTTCCCCAGAATTCAATTACCAGGCCCTTCAGGTCTGGAATGGATATTAAGGGGAACCCCGCCGCAAATTTAAAAAAAAATTGACGTGGGGTTCCCCCAAATATCCATTCCAGGCCCTTCAGATCTGGCATGGATTTTAAGGGGAACTCCACCCCAAATTTTTTAAAAAAATGGCGTGGAGTCCCCCTAAAAATCCATACCAGACCCCTTATCCAAGCACGCAACCTGGCCGGCCGCAGGGGAAAAGGGGGGGACGAGAGAGTGGCCCCCCTCCCTCCTGAACCGTACCAAGCCACATGCCCTCAACATGGGGAGGATGTCCCCATGTTGATGGGGACAAGGGCCTCATCCCCACAACCCTTGCCCGGTGGTTGTGGGGGTCTGCGGGCAGGGGGCTTATCGGAATCTGGAAGACCCCTTTAACAAAGGGGACCCCCAGATCCTGCCCCCCCCCCTATGTGAATTGGTAAGGGGTACATTGTACCCCTACCATTTCACGAAGAAAGCGTAAAAAAATGTTTAAAAAAACACACAAACACCTTGAAAAAGTCCTTTATTAAAAAAAAAAAAAACATTCCAGCGGTGAAATCCAGTGTCCCGCGGCGATCCCGATGTCCAGCGCTGTCCTTCATTGGTTGTGCCTGAGCGGACCTGATGGGGAACTCCATCTCAGTATTTTAAATGTATAGACCCGCCCCTTCTAAAGTTCCCCATCAGGTCCGCTCAGCGGACCAGATGCGGAACATGAGAAGGGGCGGGTCTATACATGTATTACCACACTGAGAGAAGTTCCCCATCAGGTCCGCCTCCTCGGTATGTCGGACCCGCCTACGTCATTGGCTTGAGCGGGGAACTTCCTTCACTGTGTAAATTTAAATTTACATAGTGAAGGAAGTTCCCCGCTCAAGCCAATGACGTAGGCGGGTCCGACATACCGAGGGGGCGGACCTGATGGGGAACTGCTCTCACTTTGGTAATACATGTATAGACCCGCCCCTTCTCATGTTCTGCATCTGGGGAACTTTAGAAGGGGCGGGTCTATACATTTAAAACACTGAGAGGGAGTTCCCCATCAGGTCCGCTCAGGCACAACCAATGAAGGACAGCGCTGGACATCGGGATCGCCGCGGGACACTGGATTTCACCGCTGGAATGTTTTTTTTTTTTTATATAAAGGACTTTTTCAAGGTGTTTGTGTGTTTTTTTTAAACATTTTTTTACGCTTTCTTCGTGAAATGGCAGGGGTACAATGTACCCCTTACCAATTCACATAGGGGGGGCCGGGTTCTGGGGGTCCCCTTTGTTAAAGGGGTCTTCCAGATTCCGATAAGCCCCCCGCCCGCAGACCCCCACAACCACCGGGCAAGGGTTGTGGGGATGAGGCCCTTGTCCCCATCAACATGGGGACATCCTCCCCATGTTGAGGGCATGTGGCTTGGTACGGTTCAGGAGGGAGGGGGGCCGCTCTCTTGTCCCCCCCTTTTCCCCTGCGGCCGGCCAGGTTGCGTGCTCGGATAAGGGGTCTGGTATGGATTTTTAGGGGGACTCCACGCCATTTTTTTAAAAAATTTGGGGTGGAGTTCCCCTTAAAATCCATGCCAGATCTGAAGGGCCTGGAATGGATATTTGGGGGAACCCCACGTCAATTTTTTTTTAAATTTGCGGCGGGGTTCCCCTTAATATCCATTCCAGACCTGAAGGGCCTGGTAATTGAATTCTGGGGAACCCCCACGCTTTTTTTTTTTTTTTATCAATGACTTTTGTATGTATTGCCGGGAGCCGACAATTCATTAATAGCCGCGAGTCAGTTTTAAATGCATTTTTTTCTTTCAAAAATGACATTTTTTGCAGGGACAGTTCTAAGCACGGGAAACATGCGCCACTTCACATGCATATCATACACACACCCCAGGTACGAAATTTAAAGGAATATTTCACTTTTATTTTTTAATTTTAAGCATTATTAAAATCACTGCTCCTGGGGCAGGACCCGGGTCCCCAAACACTTTTTAGGACAATAACTTGCATATTAGCCTTTATAATTAACACTTTAGATTTCGAACGTTCGAGTCCATTGTATTTAATAGGGTTCTAAAGTTTACACAAACATTTTGTCTGTTCGCAGGTTCTGGTGCGAACCGAACAGGGGGGTGTTCGGCTCATCCCTGCTTATGACCCATTGTACCAATGTTATTTGACCAATTTTGTACGATAGGTCTTAAAATACAGTGGGGCAAAAAAGTATTTAGTCAGCCACCAATTGTGCAAGTTCTCCCACTTAAAAAGATGAGAGAGGCCTGTAATTGTCATCATAGGTATACCTCAACTATGAGAGACAAAATGTGGAAACAAATCCAGACAATCACATTGTCTGATTTGGAAAGAATTTATTTGCAAATTATGGTGGAAAATAAGTATTTGGTCACCTACAAACAAGCAAGATTTTTGGCTCTCACAGACCTGTATATTCTTCTTTAAGAGGCTCCTCTGTCCTTCACTTATTACCTGTAGTAATGGCACCTGTTTGAACTTGTTATCAGTATAAAAGACACCTGTCCACAACCTCAAACAGTCAGGCCTCGTACACACGGCCGAGAGTCTCGTTGAAAAAAACATGTCGTTTTTTTCGACGAGATTCTTGGACAAGAAACTTGTCCCGGCCGAGTGTACACACGCTCGTTTCAAAGAACCCGCGGTTGCACTCGTCACATTTGATGCCGTCGCCGCCATCTTGGTATACCCTACGTATGCCTAGGAAGCTACCGCGCATGCGTCGAATTCATTTCGAACATGCGCGGGCTTCCGGGAGGACAGGTAAGTGTACACACACTCACTTTTCTCGTCGAGAAACATGCCGAGGAGAATCTCGACGAGAAAATAGAGAGCAGGTTCTCTATTTTCTCGTCAAGGTTTCTTGTCGGTTTTCTCGACGAGAAACCCGATAGCCGCGTACACACGACCGATTTACTCGGCAAGACCTCTCTGCCAGCAAGTTTCTTGCTGGTTCTTGCCGAGAAAATCGGTCGTGTGTACGAGGCCTCACACTCCAAACTCCACTATGGTGAAGACCAAAGAGCTATCGAAGGACACCAGAAACAAAATTGTAGACCTGCACCAGGCTGGGAAGACTGAATCTGCAATAGACAAGCAGCTTGGTGTGAAGAAATCCCACTGAGAGCAATAATTAGAAAATTGAGAACTTGCACAATTGGTGGCTGACTAAATACTTTTTTGCCCCACTGTGTATATATATATATATATATATATATATATATATATATATATATATATATTTCAAACAGACAGGATATGACGTATCTGCAAAGGAAGAAGTCACACATGACCTAACCCTTACAGCAATCGGCCAGAACCGATGTTAGGCTGCATGGGGCCCCGTGATTTTCTAACTGACAGGGCCCCCTACAACCCTGCACTTGACTCCACCACTGGCCCCGCCTCAAAAACAAGTTTCAGGTTTGTTGCTATTTACATATGCGTGCGGGACCAACGTGCGTGTTTGCAATTGCACATGAGCGCAGAGGGGTCAGGGCATTTATTTTATTTTTTAAATGACACTGTATCTTTATTTTATTTTTTCTCTTTTTTATTGCTAGTACAAGGGATGAACAATATCCCTTGTGATAGCATGGGCCATGACAGGTCCTCTTTATGGAGAGATCTGGGGTCTATTAGACTGACAGATGAGATGTAGAGGTATCGGACAGATATAGATATCGGTTGGAATGTAGATGGGTTGGAAATCAATGAACATCCATCCCAGTGCTCCTTATCCATATTACAGTCTGAGGACTTTGTGATACAGTATCAGATGTGTAAGTTGGGCAGGAATCAGTGTGAGCAGTCATGTGTTCATGGTGGACAGTGGAGATCAGCGGTGACAGCCGGGATGAAGACCAATCATCTGTCTCCTCTGTATACCAACAGTCACAAGCCCTGCCCCCAGCCAGACCTCAACCAATCGGATCCTGTATGGGGCGGCTCCTCTCCTGCTGCTGTGTGATGACTGTGGCGGGAACTTCAGAGCTGTGGAGATACTTCCAGGAGCCGGGCCCCCTGAGTGCAGGTGATGCGGAGTGGATAATCCTAGTATCACTCGGCTAGGAAAGGCAATGGGCAGCAGCAGCGGGGACTAATTAAGTAGCCGGGCTACATGCGGGGCAGAATGATGTACATGCGCCCCGAAATAGAAGAAAAAGTCCCTCCACTACGCTCGCCTCCTGGGCCCCTCTGTTGACCTGATGGGGCCCAGGAAAATGTAATTACACTCTACGTAAGCAAGTAGGTGTAGGGGGAGAAGTTTAGCAAATCCTATTTTTTTTATCATGCAGTAATGAACTGTAATGTTGCCCTTGTTTAAACTTAGCACTGCTCAGTGAATAGTGAAATGCATCTTTTTGTTTTACTTCACAAAGTGGCCCATTCTTCTATCCTCTATGCAGCTTGATATGAAAAATGCAACAAATGCCATGCTGGCAAGCTACATTGTGCACACATTTTTGTGCAGGAAGAAGATACTGACCCATGATCTCTAACAGGAAGTTTGCAAAAAAAATACTGATAGCGGAAGTGTACAGGAATTTCTTTTATATTTTGCAATTATTTGCATCAAACATAACCGCAGCTACTTGCAGCTATTCCGATTACTTGCAAAAACCATAGACGCAGCTCTCACATATTCTCCCAAAAACACCTAACAACTATACAAAGCTTATCACAGCTATTCACATAGTATGAAAGAAGACATCCACTGATATAGTCTGTGTATAGCTGTGATTAGAAAATCACTCTAAAGGCTGCTATTCTTATCTTCCTAATAGGGATGAGCTCGGTGTTCGAGTCGAACATAGGTTCGACTCGAACATCGGCTGTTCGCGCGTTCGGCGAACAACGAACGATTTGGGCCGTTCGCGCCAAATTCGAGTGACGCGAACGGCCCACAATACACTGCGCCATCGCAGTGTAATCCCGGCGCTGTGATTGGCCAAGCATGCACTGTGACCCTGCATGCTTGGCCAATCACAGCGCCGGCAGCGAGGAGAGCAATGATTGGCCACAGGCAGGATGCCTGTGGCCAATTATAGCTGAGGGGGTTTAGTACACGCCCCACACTATAAAAGGCCGCCAGCGCGGCGGCCTCGTGTAGTGTGTTCCGGAGCAGGGAAAGTGAAGGATAGGCAGGGACAGTGTCAAATCTTGTCAAATCTATTCTTTGCTAAACCTTGTGTGTAGGGACAGAGAAGGATAGGCAGGGAGAGTGTCAGTGTCATATTCTTTGCTAAACCTTGTGTGTAGGGAGAGAGAAGGATGGGCAGGGAGAGTGTCAGTGTCATATACTTTGATAAACCTTGTGTGCAGGGAGAGAGAAGGATAGGCAGGGGACAGTGTCAGTGTCATATTCTTTGCTAAACCTTGTGTGCAGGGAGAGAGAAGTATAGGCAGGGAGAGTGTCAGTGTCATATACTTTGATAAACCTTGTGTGCAGGGAGAGAGAAGGATAGGCAGGGGACAGTGTCAGTGTCATTGTTGCTAAGCCTCCTGCACATTATACACCTGAAGTTAGCCTGTATTGCTGCTTTTTCCTGGTGTGTTACACCAACAGGATTTTGCGGCACTTACAGCGGGTGGAGTGTGCCTTCTGACCATATTACACCTTAACTTAGCCTGTATTGCTGCTTTTTCCTGGTGTGTTACACCAACAGGATTTTGCGGCACTTACAGCGGGCGGAGTGTGCCTCCTGACCATATTACACCTGAACTTAGCCTGTATTGCTGCTTTTTCCTGGTGTGTTACACCAACAGGATTTTGCGGCACTTACAGCGGGCAGAGTGTGCCTCCTGACCATATTACACCTTAACTTAGCCTGTATTGCTGCTTTTTCCTGGTGTGTTACACCAACAGGATTTTGCGTCACTTACAGCGGGCGGAGTGTGCCTCCTGACCATATTACACCTTAACTTAGCCTGTATTGCTGCTTTTTCCTGGTGTGTTACACCAACAGGATTTTGCGGCACTTACAGCGGGCGGAGTGTGCCTCCTGACCATATTACACCTTAACCTAGCCTGTATTGCTGCTTTTTCCTGGTGTGTTACACCAACAGGATTTTGCGGCACTTACAGCGGGCGGAGTGTGCCTCCTGACCATATTACACCTTAACTTAGCCTGTATTGCTGCTTTTTCTTAGTGTGTTACACCAACAGGATTTTGCGGCACTTACAGCGGGCGGAGTGTGCCTCCTGACCATATTACACCTTAACTTAGCCTGTATTGCTGCTTTTTCCTGGTGTGTTACACCAACAGGATTTTGCGGCACTTACAGCGGGCGGAGTGTGCCTCCTGACCATATTACACCTGAACTTAGCCTGTATTGCTGCTTTTTCCTGGTGTGTTACACCAACAGGATTTTGCGGCACTTACAGCGGGCGGAGTGTGCCTCCTGACCATATTACACCTTAACCTAGCCTGTATTGCTGCTTTTTCCTGGTGTGTTACACCAACAGGATTTTGCGGCACTTACAGCGGGCGGAGTGTGCCTCCTGACCATATTACACCTTAACTTAGCCTGTATTGCTGCTTTTTCCTGGTGTGTTACACCAACAGGATTTTGCGGCACTTACAGCGGGCGGAGTGTGCCTCCTGACCATATTACACCTTAACTTAGCCTGTATTGCTGCTTTTTCCTGGTGTGTTACACCCACAGGATTTTGCAGCACTTACAGCGGGCGGAGTGTGCCTCCTGACCATATTACACCTTAACTTAGCCTGTATTGCTGCTTTTTCCTGGTGTGTTACACCAACAGGATTTTGCGGCACTTACAGCGGGCGGAGTGTGCCTCCTGACCATATTACACCTTAACCTAGCCTGTATTGCTGCTTTTTCCTGGTGTGTAGGGATGAGCTTCGTGTTCGAGTCGAACATACGTTCGACTCGAACATCGGCTGTTCGATCGTTCGACGAAGATCGAACGATTTGGGCCGTTCGCGCCAAATTCGAGTGACGCGAACGGCCCACAATGCACTACGCCATCGCAGTGTCATCCAGGCGCTGTGATTGGCCAAGCATGCACTGTGACCCCGCATGCTTGGCCAATCACAGCGCCGGCAGCGAGGAGAGCAATGATTGGCCACAGGCAGGATGCCTGTGGCCAATTATTGCTGAGGGTGTTTAGTACACGCCCCACACTATAAAAGGCCGCCAGCACGGCGGCCTAGTGTAGTGTGTTCCGGAGCAGGGAAAGAGAAGCATAGGCAGGGACAGTGACATTTATTTCTTTCTTGCTTAACCTGGATTCCTTTAGTTTAGGGAAGGAGAAGGATAGGTAGGGAGAGTGTCAGTGTCTTTTACTGTGCGAATCCTTGTTTCTAGGGACAAAGAAGGAAAGTGAGGGGAATTCTCCTTGTGCTATAGTGTGCTTTAAAAAAACATTTTTTCTAGGGACAGAAAACTCTAGGTAGGGAGAGTGTCAGTGTCTTTTACTGTGCGAGTCCTTGTTTCTAGGGACAAAGAAGGAAAGTGAGGGGAATTCTCCTTGTGCTATAGTGTGCTTTAAAAAAACATTTTTTCTAGGGACAGAAAACTCTAGGTAGGGAGAGTGTCAGTGTCTTTTACTGTGCGAGTCCTTGTTTCTAGGGACAAAGAAGGAAAGTGAGGGGAATTCTCCTTGTGCTATAGTGTGCTTTAAAAAAACATTTTTTCTAGGGACAGAAAACTCTAGGTAGGGAGAGTGTCAGTTTCTTTCACTGTGCGAGTCCTTGTTTCTAGGGACAAAGAAGGAAAGTGAGGGGAATTCTCCTTGTGCTATAGTGTGCTTTAAAAAAACATTTTTTCTAGGGACAGAAAACTCTAGGTAGGGAGAGTGTCAGTTTCTTTCACTGTGCGAGTCCTTGTTTCTAGGGACAAAGAAGGAAAGTGAGGGGAATTCTCCTTGTGCTATAGTGTGCTTTAAAAAAACATTTTTTCTAGGGACAGAAAACTCTAGGTAGGGAGAGTGTCAGTTTCTTTCACTGTGCGAGTCCTTGTTTCTAGGGACAAAGAAGGAAAGTGAGGGGAATTCTCCTTGTGCTATAGTGTGCTTTAAAAAAACATTTTTTCTAGGGACAGAAAACTCTAGGTAGGGAGAGTGTCAGTGTCTTTTACTGTGCGAGTCCTTGTTTCTAGGGACAAAGAAGGAAAGTGAGGGGAATTCTCCTTGTGCTATAGTGTGCTTTAAAAAAACATTTTTTCTAGGGACAGAAAACTCTAGGTAGGGAGAGTGTCAGTGTCTTTTACTGTGCGAGTCCTTGTTTCTAGGGACAAAGAAGGAAAGTGAGGGGAATTCTCCTTGTGCTATAGTGTGCTTTAAAAAAACATTTTTTCTAGGGACAGAAAACTCTAGGTAGGGAGAGTGTCAGTTTCTTTCACTGTGCGAGTCCTTGTTTCTAGGGACAAAGAAGGAAAGTGAGGGGAATTCTCCTTGTGCTATAGTGTGCTTTAAAAAAACATTTTTTCTAGGGACAGAAAACTCTAGGTAGGGAGAGTGTCAGTTTCTTTCACTGTGCGAGTCCTTGTTTCTAGGGACAAAGAAGGAAAGTGAGGGGAATTCTCCTTGTGCTATAGTGTGCTTTAAAAAAACATTTTTTCTAGGGACAGAAAACTCTAGGTAGGGAGAGTGTCAGTGTATTTTACTGTGCGAGTCCTTGTTTCTAGGGACAAAGAAGGAAAGTGAGGGGAATTCTCCTTGTGCTATAGTGTGCTTTAATAAAACATTTTTTCTAGGGACAGAAAACTCTAGGTAGGGAGAGTGTCAGTGTCTTTTACTGTGCGAGTCCTTGTTTCTAGGGACAAAGAAGGAAAGTGAGGGGAATTCTCCTTGTGCTATAGTGTGCTTTAAAAAAACATTTTTTCTAGGGACAGAAAACTCTAGGTAGGGAGAGTGTCAGTGTCTTTTACTGTGCGAGTCCTTGTTTCTAGGGACAAAGAAGGAAAGTGAGGGGAATTCTCCTTGTGCTATAGTGTGCTTTAAAAAAACATTTTTTCTAGGGACAGAAAACTCTAGGTAGGGAGAGTGTCAGTTTCTTTCACTGTGAGAATCCTTGTTTCTAGGGACAGGGAAGGACAGTGAGTGAATTCTCCTTGTGCTATAGTGTGCTTTAAAAAAACATTTTTTCTAGGGACAGAAAACTCTAGGTAGGGAGAGTGTCAGTGTTTTTTACTGTGCGAGTCCTTGTTTCTAGGGACAAAGAAGGAAAGTAAGGGGAATTCTCCTTGTGCTATAGTGTGCTTTAAAAAAACATTTTTTCTAGGGACAGAAAACTCTAGGTAGGGAGATTGTCAGTTTCTTTCACTGTGCGAGTCCTTGTTTCTAGGGACAAAGAAGGAAAGTGAGGGGAATTCTCCTTGTGCTATAGTGTGCTTTAAAAAACATTTTTTCTAGGGACAGAAAACTCTAGGTAGGGAGAGTGTCAGTGTCTTTTACTGTGCGAGTCCTTGTTTCTAGGGACAAAGAAGGAAAGTGAGGGGAATTCTCCTTGTGCTATAGTGTGCTTTAAAAAAAAAAAAATTCTAGGGACAGAAAACTCTAGGTAGGGAGAGTGTCAGTGTCTTTTACTGTGCGAGTCCTTGTTTCTAGGGACAAAGAAGGAAAGAGAGGGGAATTCTCCTTGTGCTATAGTGTGCTTTAAAAAAACATTTTTTCTAGGGACAGAAAACTCTAGGTAGGGAGAGTGTCAGTGTCTTTTACTGTGCGAGTCCTTGTTTCTAGTGACAAAGAAGGAAAGTGAGGGGAATTCTCCTTGTGCTATAGTGTGCTAAAGCATTCCTCATCAACCATCTTTGAAATCCTTGTTTTTTGGACAGTCAGGGAAATTGTCGTTGTGCTATTCTGTGCAAAAGCAATCATCCTCAACCATATTTAGAAATCCTTAAGTAAAGGTACAGAGAAGGACACCTGAAGGTAGCCCTTATTGCTTTTTTCCCATCTCCCTGCAGGCCATCTATTAGAATGTCTGGAAGGCAAACAAGGAGAGGCAGACAGTCAGGAGGCAATAAAAGAGGGCAAGCAGGCTCTGTGTCTAGGGGCAACAGTGCTGGTGCATTGTCATCAGCACATGGCCATGGGACACGCTTGTCCTTCTTTTCGGCAGCTGGACATGTTGAGCCACATCATGCCGAAGACTTGGTAGAGTGGATGACCAAGCCCTCCTCCTCCTCCTCATCCTCTCTGACCCAGGCTCAGGGTACTGGCAAAGCAGCTGCCAAAGCGTCCTCTTCCCTGGTATCAATGTCAGACTCATCATCAGTCACTCCTTCCCTAGACCCACCATGTCCTCCTCCTGAGGAGTCCCCCGAACTGTTTGAGCACAGTGTTGGGTACATGCTCCAGGAGGATGCCCAGCGTTTCGAAGGGTCTGATGATGAAACCCAGCTACAGGAAGGCAGTAGCGTGAGAGCAGACAGAGGGGATGCTCAAGAAGGACACCAATCTGGCAGTCATGTTCCAGCAGCTGCAGCATACTGCCAGATTGGCTCCAGTGATGAGGAGGGAGGGGATGATGAGGTCACTGACTCCACGTGGGTGCCTAATAGGAGAGAGGAGGAGGAGGAGGATGAGGAGGAGGCACATCTCCAACGAGGCAGGATGCCCTTTGGTGGCCAGCGTAAGGGCAGTACACCGACGGAATCACACCGCAGAGCTCCACCTGTGCAGGGCGCTGCCTCTGCCCGTCATTCAAAAAGTTCCTTGGTGTGGGCCTTTTTTGAGGCTAGTGCATCAGATCGCACAGCTGCTGTTTGCAACATATGTCTCAAGCGTATATCGCGTGGCCAAAACATCAGCCGCTTGGGTACCACATGCCTGACCAGACATATGTTGACCTGCCATGCAGCTCGTTGGCAAGCCTACCTCAAAGACCCACACCAAAGAACAAAGCGGACCTCTCCTTGCACCGCATCAGCTGGGATCTCCAACCCCACTATAACTTCAGTCCTCTCTGAAACATGCACTGAGAGGAATGAAGGTGTAGAATTAGGTGTGTCACAGCCAAGTACTTGCGGCCACTCTGCTAGCAGTACACCGACGTCCGATTCTAGCAGGCAAATTTCCCTGCCCCAGCTGCTGGACCGTCGAAAGAAGTTCACTCCCAGCCATCCACATGCCCAGCGGTTGAATGCTAGCTTGGCTAAATTGCTAGCGCTTCAACTGCTGCCTTTTCAGTTGGTAGACTCGGCCCCCTTCCGTGAGTTTGTGCAATGTGCGGTTCCTCAGTGGCAGGTTCCCAAACGCCACTTTTTCTCATGGAAGGCTATTCCGGCTCTCTACCGGCATGTGGAAGGCAATGTCTTGGCCTCGCTGGACAGGGCGGTCAGCGGTAAGGTGCATATTACCGCTGACTCATGGTCCAGCAGGCATGGACAGGGACGTTACCTTTCTTTCACGGCCCATTGGGTCACTCTTTTGGCAGCTGGGAAGGATGCAGGACAAGGTGCAGTAGTGTTGGAGGTTGTTCCACCGCCACGCCTCCAAAATGCTACTACTGGTTGTGACACACCTCTCTCCTCCACCCCCTCCTCTTCTTCTTCCTCCATGGCCTCTTCCTGTGGTTTGTCCTATGAACCAGCGGTGCTCCGTAGCCGTTCACGGGGCTACGCAAGTATGCAGGCAAAAAGATGCCATGCCGTGCTTGCGCTGGTGTGTTTGGGGGACAGAAGCCACACTGGGGCAGAGGTCCTGTCTGCTCTGCAGGGCCAGGCCGAGAGGTGGTTGACGCCACGCCAGCTTAAGCCAGGAATGGTGGTTTGCGACAATGGCACCAACCTCCTCTCCGCCCTCCGACAGGGACAACTGACCCATGTGCCCTGTGTGGCTCACGTCCTTAACCTGGTGGTGCAGCGGTTCTTGGGCAGGTACCCGGGCTTACAGGATGTCCTGAGGCAGGCCAGGAAAGTCTGTGTGCATTTCCGCAGATCTTATAATGCCAGTGCTCGCCTGGCTGAGCTGCAAAAGGAGTTGAACCTGCCCAAGAACCGCCTTATATGTGACATGCCCACCAGGTGGAACTCAACGTTGGCCATGCTGCAGCGGCTGCACACGCAGCAGAGGGCCATCAATGAGTACCTGTGCGACTACGGCACCAGGACAGGGTCAGGGGAGCTTGGTTTTTTTTCTCCACGCCAGTGGGGCATGATCAGGGATGCATGCACTGTCCTGGCACCATTTGAGGAGGCCACGAGGATGGTGAGCAGTGACAGTGCATGCATCAGTGACACTGTACCTCTTGTCCACCTGTTGGAGCACACGCTGCGTGGAATAATGGACAGGGCACTTGAGGCAGAACAGAGGCAGGAAGAGGAGGACTTCCTTGCCTCTCAAGGCCCCCTTTACCCAGACAGTGTTCCTTCTGTCCCACCCATCGCACAGGAAGAGGAGGAGGAGGAGGAGGAGGATTGTGTCAGCATGGAGGTGGAGGCTGGCACTCAGCATCATCATCAGCAGTCTTTTAGGGATGATTTACAGTCCCAAGAAACCAGTGGACTTGTACGTGGCTGGGAGGAGGTGGCTGCGGATCATGTCGTCCTTAGTGACCCAGAGGACTCCGGAGCGAATGCCTCAGCAAACCTACGCTGCATGGCCTCCCTGATCCTGCAAAGTCTGCGGAAGGATCCTCGTATTCTTCGGATCAAGGAGAGGGACCATTACTGGCTGGCCACTCTCCTTGATCCACAGTACAAGGGTAAGGTTGCGGACCTTATGTTACCGTCGCAGAGGGAGCAGAGGATGAGACAACTCCGGGAGGCCTTGCAGAAAGGTCTGTGCAACGCGTTCCCAGAGACTGGGAGGTTACAAACTCCTGGTCCTGGACAACGAGTTGCTGAGTCTTCGGCCAGTCAAAGAAGGAGCGGTGGGGAAGGTGGCCGTCTGACCGATGCGTTCAGACAATTCTTTAGTCCGCAGCCCCAAAGTATGATCGGTTCCAGCAACCATCGCCAGCGTCTGATAAACATGGTGCAGGAATATCTAGGGGCAAGGTCAGACTTGGACACCTTCCCCACCGAAAATCCTCTGGCTTACTGGGTCTTGAGGATGGATCACTGGCCAGAGCTTGCACAGTATGCAATTGAGCTACTGGCCTGTCCTGCATCCAGCGTTCTTTCGGAACGCACATTCAGTGCTGCTGGAGGATTTGTCACGGATCACAGGGTGCGCCTGTCCACCGACTCGGTTGATCGACTGACTTTCATCAAGATGAACCAGTCTTGGATCACCACCAGCTACCACACACCTGATGCTGATATAACAGACTAATTGATTTTAACATGTCACATCCCTTCAAGACTGATGCTGATGCTGAGTGCCTGTGCTGTTATGTTGACTGGCTATCCTCCTCCTCCGAGTCCTCAATGATACGATTGATGATGATAGCTTGGAAGATCATTTTTGTTTATGGGTGCCGCCACCAGTGGCTAAGGCCCAATTTTTCAGCCCCTGTTTTACAGGGGCGTGTAATTACAATTTTTTTAGCAATAATTTGCCATAGGGCTCATTGCTGTGCTCCAAGTACAGTATCTGTGAGGGGTTGGAGTGTTGTGGCACCAGTGCCTAAGGCCCAATTTTTCAGCCCCTGTTTAAAAGGGGCGTGTCATTACAATTTTTGAAGCAATACTTTGCAACAGGGCTCATTGCTGTGCTCCAAGTACAGTATCTGTGAGGGGTTGTAGTGTTGTGCCACCAGTGCCTAAGGCCCAATTTTTCAGCCCCTGTTTAACAGGGGCGTGTCATTACAATTTTTGAAGCAATACTTTGCAACAGGGCTCATTGCTGTGCTCCAAGTACAGTATCTGTGAGGGGTTGTAGTGTTGTGCCACCAGTGCCTAAGCCCCAATTTTTCAGCCCCTGTTTAACAGGGGCGTGTCATTACAATTTTTGAAGCAATACTTTGCAACAGGGCTCATTGCTGTGCTCCAAGTACAGTATCTGTGAGGGGTTGTAGTGTTGTGCCACCAGTGCCTAAGGCCCAATTTTTCAGCCCCTGTTCAACAGGGGCATGCAACTACAATTCTTGATCTAATAATTCACAGCAGGGCCCATTGCTGCACCCACCAAGAGTAACTCTGAGGGCTTACAGTGTTGTGGCAACGCCACCACCAACACCACCACGAAAGGCCCAATTTTTCAGCCCCTGTTCAAAAGGGGCATGTAATTACAATTCTTGATCTAATAATTCACAGCAGGGCCCATTCCTGCACCCACCAAGAGTAACTCTGAGGGCTTACAGTGTTGTGGCAACGCCACCACCACCACCACCACGAAAGGCCCAATTTTTCAGCCCCTGTTCAAAAGGGGCATGTAATTACAATTCTTGATCTAATAATTCACAGCAGGGCCCATTGCTGCACCCACCAAGAGTAACTCTGAGGGCTTACAGTGTTGTGGCAACGCCACCACCACCACCACCACGAAAGGCCCAATTTTTCAGCCCCTGTTCAAAAGGGGCATGTAATTACAATTCTTGATCTAATAATTCACAGCAGGGCCCATTCCTGCACCCACCAAGAGTAACTCTGAGGGCTTACAGTGTTGTGGCAACGCCACCACCACCACCACCACGAAAGGCCCAATTTTTCAGCCCCTGTTCAAAAGGGGCATGTAATTACAATTCTTGATCTAATAATTCACAGCAGGGCCCATTCCTGCACCCACCAAGAGTAACTCTGAGGGCTTACAGTGTTGTGGCAACACCACCACCACCACCACCACCACGAAAGGCCCAATTTTTCAGCCCCTGTTCAACAGGGGCATGCAATTACAATTCTTGATCTAATAATTCACAGCAGGGCCCATTGCTGCACCCACCAAGAGTAACTGTCAGGGCTTACAGTGTTGTGGCACCAGCACCACCATCAAAGGCCCAATTTTTACTACCACTGTTCAACAATTATATGTAATTAAAATTCCTGATATAATATTTGACAACAGGGCGTTCCAGCACCAACCAAGAGTAACTGTGAGTGCTTACAGTGTTGTGCCAACACCAACAACTAAGGGGCCTATTTCTGCAGAGTATATACGGCAGGTCCCTACTTTCAAACATCCAACTTACAAACGACTCCTACTTGCAAACGCAAGAAGACAACAGGAAGTGAGAGGAAATCTACCACTAGGAAGGAAAATTCTCTCCTGTAAGAATAAATATGGGAGAAAGGTGTCTCCTCTGTACTGATGCTTTATCAGCAATCCTTGTTTCAAGAAAAACACCACATTTCAAAAACAGTTGTCATTGGGACGGAAAGTGAGGTGAAATGTTCTGAACAGGGGCACAGACAGCAAAACAAATGTTACAGGGGTGATAACCCTTACCTATGTTTTCCAAAAAGTTTAAAAATAGATTTTTGGGCTGGAGCTACACTTCAACAATGTACCTGTTCAAAATTACAAACAGATTCTACATAAGAACAAACCTACAGTCCCTGTCTTGTATGCACCGCCTGTATACGGCTGTTCAGAGTATATAGGGCCTTTTTTATTTTATGTGCGGGGTTCCCCTTAATATCCATACAAGACCCAAAGGGGCTGGTAATGGGCTGGGGTAGGGGGGGGGGGGGGTCATGGGGTAGCTATGCCATTTTTCTTAAAGATTTTCATCCATATTACCGGGACCAGACATTACATTAAACCCGCAAGCAGTTTTAAATGGCTTTTTTTTCCTTTAGAAGTGTCATTTTGTGCAGGGACAGTTCTAAACACGGGAAACACGTGGCACTTCACAGGCATACTTTAGACACCCCCCAGGTACGATATTTAAAGGGATATTTGACTTTTTTTTTCACTTTATGCATCATTAACCACTTCAGCCCTGGAAGAATTTACCCCCTTCCTGACCAGAGCATTTTTTGCGATGCAGCACTGCGTCGCTTTAACTGACAATTGCGCGGTCGTGCGACGTTGAACCTAACCAAAATTGACGTCCTTTTTCCCCCACAAATAGAGCTTTCTTTTGGTGGTATTTGATCACCTCTGCGGTTTTTATTTTTTGTGCTATAAACAAAAGAAGAGCGACATATTTGAAAAAAATGCAATATTTTTTACTTTTTGATTTAATAAATATCACAATTTATTTTTTTTAAAACAATTTTTTTTCTAAGTTTAGACCGATACGTATTCTACATATTTTTGGTAATTTTTTTTTGCAATAAGCGTATATTGATTGGTTTGCGCAAAAGTTATAGCGTCTACATAATAGGGGATAGATTTATGGCATTTTTATTTTTTTAATTTTTTTTACTAGTAATAGCGGCGATCTGCGATTTTTATTGTGACCGTGACATTGCGGCAGACACATCGGACACTATTGGCGCGTTTTTGGGACCATTCACATTTATACAGCGATTAGTGCTATAAAACTGCACTAATTACTGTGTAAATGTGACTGGCAGGGAAAGGGTTAACACTAGGGGGCGATCAAGGGGTTAATATGTTCCCTATTGAGTGATTGTAACTGTAGGGGGAGGGGACTCACAAGGGGAGGAGACCGATCTGTGTTCCTCTGTACTGGGAACACACATCGGTCTCCTCACCTCTGACAGGAGGTGGATCTGTGTGTTTACACACACAGATCCACACTTCTGCCGTGATCGTGGGCAATCGCGGGTGCCCAGCGGACATCGCGACCGCCGGGCACACTCACCGGGTCACGAGCGTTGCCGCGGGTGCGCGCGCGCGCCCCATAGACGGCCGGGAAAAAAGGACGTCATATGACGTCCGCCCGGAGGGAGGGAGGGTTCCTGCCGGCGTCATATGTCTATGACCCGGTAGGAAGTGGTTAAAATGACTGCTCCCGAAAAACGACCGTTTTTAAAACTTCTTTTTGCATTGATACATGTCCCCTGGTGCAGAACCCGGGTTCCCAAACCCTTTTTAGGACAATAACATGCATAATAGTTGTTATAATTAGCACTATAGAATTCGAACGTTCGCATCCATTGTATTTAATAGGGTTCTAATGTTCGTACGAACTTTCGGTCCGTTCGCGGGTTCTGGTGCGAACCGAACCCGGGGGTGTTCGGCTCATCACTACTGGTGTGTTACACCAACAGGATTTTGCGGCACTTACAGCGGGCGGAGTGTGCCTCCTGACCATATTACACCTTAACTTAGCCTGTATTGCTGCTTTTTCCTGGTGTGTTACACCAACAGGATTTTGCGGCACTTACAGCGGGCGGAGTGTGCCTCCTGACCATATTACACCTTAACTTAGCCTGTATTGCTGCTTTTTCCTGGTGTGTTACACCAACAGGATTTTGCGGCACTTACAGCGGGCGGAGTGTGCCTCCTGACCATATTACACCTGAACTTAGCCTGTATTGCTGCTTTTCCCATTTCCCTGCAGGCCATTAGAATGTCTGGAAGGCAAACAAGGAGAGGCAGACAGTCAGGAGCCAATAAAAGAGGGCAAGCAGGCTCTGTGTCTAGAGACAACAGTGCTAGTCGTGGACGCGGTGCATCGCCATCAGCACGTGGCCATGGGACACGCTTGTCCTTCTTTTCGGCAGCTGGACGTGTTGAGCCGCATCATGCCGAAGACTTGGTAGAGTGGATGACCAAGCCCTCCTCATCCTCCTCATCCTCTCTCACCCAGGCTCAGGGTGCTGGCAAAGCAGCTGCCAAAGCGTCCTCTTCCCTGGTATCAATGTCATCATCAGTCACTCCTTCCCTAGACCAACCATGTCCTCCTGAGGAGTCCCCAGAACTGTTTGAGCACAGTGTTGGGTACATGCTCCAGGAGGATGCCCAGCGTTTCGAAGGGTCTGATGATGATACCCAGCTAGAGGAAGGCAGTAGCGTGAGAGCAGAGCGAGGGGATGCTCAAGAAGGACACCACTCTGGCAGTCATGTTCCAGCAGCTGCAGCATACTGCCAGATTGGCTCCAGTGATGAGGAGGGAGGGGATGATGAAGTCACTGACTCCACGTGGGTGCCTAATAGGAGAGAGGAGGAGGAGGAGGAGGAGGAGGAGGAGGATGAGGAGGAGGCACATCTCCAACGAGGCAGGATGCCCTCGGGGGGCCAGCGTAAGGGCAGCACACCAACGGAATCACACCGCAGAGCTCCACCTGTGCAGGACGCTGCCTCTGCCCGTTATTCAAAAAGTTCTTTGGTGTGGGCCTTTTTTGAGTCGAGTGCATCAGATTGTACAGCTGCTGTTTGCAACATATGTCTCAAGCGTATATCGCGTGGCCAAAACATCACCAGCTTGGGCACCACATGCTTGACCAGACATATGTTGACCTGCCATGCAGCTCGTTGGCAAGCCTACCTTAAAGACCCACACCAAAGAACAAAGCTGACCTCTTCTTGCACCGCATCAGCTGGGATCTCCAACCCCACTATACCTTCAGCCCTCTCTGAAACCTGCTCTGAGAGGAATGAAGGTGTAGAATTAGGTGGGTCACAGCCAAGTACTTGCTGGCACTCTGCCAGCAGTACACCGACGTCCGATTCTAGCAGGCAAATTTCCCTGCCCCAGCTGCTGGACCGTCAAAAGAAGTTCACTCCCAGCCATCCACATGCCCAGCCGTTGAATGCTAGCTTGGCTAAATTGCTAGCGCTTCAACTGTTGCCTTTTCAGTTGGTAGACTCGGCCCCCTTCCGTGAGTTTGTGCACTGTGCGGTTCCTTAGTGGCAGGTTCCCAAACGCCACTTTTTCTCACGGAAGGTGATTCCGGCTCTCTACCGGCATGTGGAAGGCAATGTCTTGGCCTCGCTGGACAGGGCGGTCAGCGGTAAGGTGCATATTACCGCTGACTCATGGTCCAGCAGGCATGGACAAGGACGTTACCTTTCTTTCACGGCCCATTGGGTCACTCTTTTGGCAGCTGGGAAGGATGCAGGACAAGGTGCAGTAGTGTTGGAGGTTGTTCCACCACCACGCCTCCAAAATGCTACTACTGGTTGTGACACACCTCTGTCCTCCACCCCCTCCTCTTCTTCTTCCTCCGTGGCCTCTTCCTGTGCTTTGTCCTCGGAACCAGCGGTGCTCCGTAGGCGTTCAAGGGGCTACGCAAGTACGCAGGCAAAAAGATGCCATGCCGTGCTTGCGCTGGTGTGTTTGGGGGACAGGAGCCACACTGGGGCAGAGGTTCTGTCTGCTCTGCAGGGGCAGGCCGAGAGGTGGTTGACGCCACGCCAGCTTAAGCCAGGAATGGTAGTTTGAGACAATGGCACCAACCTCCTCTCCGCTCTCCGACAGGGACAACTGACCCATGTGCCCTGTGTGGTTCACGTCCTTAACCTGGTGGTGCAGCGGTTCTTGGGCAGGTACCCGGGCTTACAGGATGTCCTGAGGCAGGCCAGGAAAGTCTGTGTGCATTTCCGCAGATCTTATAATGCCAGTGCTCGCCTGGCTGAGCTGCAAAAGGAGTTGAACCTGCCCAAGAACCGCCTTATATGTGACATGCCCACCAGGTGGAACTCAACGTTGGCCATGCTGCAGCGGCTGCACACGCAGCAGAGGGCCATCAATGAGTACCTGTGCGACTACGGCACCAGGACAGGGTCAGGGGAGCTTGGTTTTTTTCACCACGCCAGTGGGGCATGATCAGGGATGCATGCACTGTCCTGGCACCATTTGAGGAGGCCACGAGGATGGTGAGCAGTGACAGTGCATGCATCAGTGACACTGTACCTCTTTTCCACTTGTTGGAACATACGCTGCGTGGAATAATGGACAGGGCACTTGAGGCAGAACAGAGGCAGGAAGAGGAGGACTTCCTTGCCTCTCAAGGCCCCCTTTACCCAGACAGTGTTCCTTCTGTCCCACCCATCGCACAGGAAGAAGAGGAGGAGGAGGAGGATTGTGTCAGCATGGAGGTGGAGCCTGGTACTCAGCATCATCAGCAGCAGTCTTTTAGGGATGATTTACAGTCCCAAGAAACCAGTGGACTTGTACGTGGCTGGGAGGAGGTGGCTGCGGATCATGTCGTCCTTAGTGACCCAGAGGACTCCGGACCGAATGCCTCAGCTAACCTAACTGCATGGCCTCCCTGATCCTGCAAAGTCTGCGGAAGGATCCTCATATTCTTCGGATCAAGGAGAGGGACCATTACTGGCTGGCCACTCTCCTTGATCCACGGTACAAGGGTAAGGTTGCGGACCTTATCTTACCATCGCAGAGGGAGCAGAGGATGAGACAACTCCGGGAGGCCTTGCAGAAAGGTCTGTGCAACGCGTTCCCAGAGACTGGGAGGTTACAAACTCCTGGTCCTGGACAACGAGTTGCTGAGGCTTCGGTCAGTCAAAGAAGGAGCGGTGGGGAAGGTGGGTGTCTGACCGATGCGTTCAGACAATTCTTTAGTCCGCAGCCCCAAGGTATGATCGGTTCCAGCAACCATCGCCAGCATCTGATATACATGGTGCAGGAATACCTAGGGGCAAGGTCAGACTTGGACACCTTCCCCACCGAAAATCCTCTGGCTTACTGGGTCTTGAGGATGGATCACTGGCCAGAGCTTGTACAGTATGCAATTGAGCTACTGGCCTGTCCTGCATCCAGCGTTCTTTCAGAACGCACATTCAGTGCTGCTGGAGGATTTGTCACAGATCACAGGGTGCGCCTGTCCACCGACTCTGTTGATCGACTGACCTTCATAAAGATGAACCAGTCTTGGATCACCACCAGCTACCAAACACCTGAAGCTGATATAACAGACTAATTTATTTTCAAATGTCACATCCCTTCAAGACTGATGCTGATGCTGAGAGACTGTCCTGTTATGTTGACTGACTATCCTCCTCCTCCTCAATGATCCGATTGAAGATGATAGCTTGGAAGAACATTTTTGTTTCTGGGTGCCGCCACCAGTGGCTAAGGCCCAATTTTTCAGCCCCTGTTTAACAGGGGCATGTTATTACAATTTTTTATGCAATGCTTTGCAGCAGGGCTCATTCCCGCACTCCAACTAGAGTATCTGAGAGTGGTTGCAGTGTCGTGGCACCAGCACCAGTGGCTAAGGCCCAATTTTTCAGCCCCTGTTTAACAGGGGCGTGTAATTACAATTTTTGATGCAATACTTTGCAACAGGGCTCATTGCTGTGCTCCAAGTACAGTATCTGTGAGGGGTTGCAGTGTTGTGGCACCAGTGCCTAAGGCCCAATTTTTCTGCTCCTGTTTAACATGTAATTACAATTCTTGATCTAATAATTCACAGCAGGGCCAATTCCTGCGCCCACCAAGACTAACTGTGAGGCCTTACAGTGTTGTGTCAACACCACCACCACCACCACCACCAAAGGCCCAATTTTTCAGCCCCTGTTCAACAGGGGCATGCAAATACAATTCTTGACCTAATAATTCACAGCAGGGCCCATTCATGCGCCCACCAAGAGTAACTGTGAGGGTTCACAGTGTTGTGGCAACACCAACATGTAAGGGGCAAATTTCAGCTGAGTATATACGGCAGGCCCCTACTTTCAAACATCCAACTTACAAACGACTCCTCCTCTACCCCTAGGAAGGCAAATTCTCTCCTGTAAGAGTTAATATGGGGAAAAAAGTGTCTCCTCTCCACTGATGCTTTATCACCAATTCTTGTTTCAATAAAAACCCCAAATTTAAAAAAAAAACATTTGTCATTAGGACGGAAAGTGAGGTGAACTGTTCTGAACAGGTGCACACTGCACAGACAGCAAAACAAATGTTACAGGGGTGATAACCCTTCCCTATGTTTTCCAAAAAGCTTAAAAATAGATTTTTTGGCTGGAGCTACACTTAAACAATGTACCTGTTCAAAATTACAAACAGATTCTACGTAAGAACAAACCTACAGTCCCTGTCTTGTATGCACCGCCTGTATACGGCTGTTCAGAGCAGTGTTTCTCAACTCCAGTCCTCAAGGCGCCCCAACAGGTCATGTTTTCAAGATTTCCCTCAGATGAAACAGCTGTGGTAATTACTAAAGCAGTTAAACTGATCAAATAACCTGTGCAAAATAATGGAGAGCCTGAAAACATGACCTGTTGGGGCGCCTTGAGGACTGGAGTTGAGAAACACTGGTTCAGAGTATATAGGGCCTTTTTTATTTTGTGTGTGGGGTTCCCCTTAATATCCATACAAGACCCAAAGGGGCTGGTAATGGGCTGGGGTAGGGGGGTGGGGGGGGTGTGATGGGGTAGCTATGCCATTTTTCTTAAAGATTTTCATCCATATTACCGGGACCAGACATTACATTAAAGCCGCAAGCAGTTTTAACCACTTGACAACTGGGCACTAAACCCCCTTTGTGCCCGGAACAATTTTCAGCTTTCAGCGCTGATGCACTTTGAATGACAATTGCGCGGTCATACAACGCTGTACCCAAATGATATTTTTATCATTTCTTCCCCACAAATAGAGCTTTCTTTTGGTGGTATTTGATCACCTCTGCGGTTTTTATTTTTTGTGCTATAAACAAAAAAAGACAGAACATTTTGAAAAAAAACACAATTTTTTTACTTTTTGCTATAATAATATCCCAATTTTTTTGGAAAAAAATATTTTTTTTTCTCAGTTTAGGCCGATACGTATTCTTCTATATTTTTTTGGTAAAAAAAATTGCAATAAGCGTATAGCGATTGGTTTGCGAAAAAGTTATAGCGCCTACAAAATAGGGGATAGAATTATGACATTTTTATTATATTTTTTTTTTTTACTAGTAATGGCGGCGATCTGCGATTTTTGTCAGGCTTGCAATATTGCGGCGGACATATCGGACACTTTTGACACTATTTTGGGACCATTCACATTTATACAGCGAACAGTGCTATAAATATGCACTGATTACTGTATAAATGTGACTGGCAGGGAAGGGGTTAACACTAGGGGGCGAGGAAGGGGTTAACTATGTTCCCTATTTGTGATTCTTACTGTGTGGGGGAGGGGACTGACTGGGGGAGGTGACCGATCTGTGTCCCTATGTACAAGGGACACAGCATCGGTCTCCTCTCTCCCTGACAGGACATGGATCTCTGTGTTTACACACAGAGATCCACGTCCTGCCTCTGTCACAGCCGATTGCGGGTGCCTGGCGGACATCGCGGCCACCAGGCACACGCATCGGCATCACGTGACCACGGCGGGCACAGCTGTTCCCCGCCGCGCGCCCTCGGCGTCGCGCAGGGGGGAGAGAAACAGGAGGACGTCCATAGACGTCCACTCAGCACTTGAGAGCCGCGCTGCAGACTTCTTTTGTCTATAGCGCGGGTCTCAACTGGTTAAATGGCTTTTTTTCCTTTAGAAATGTAATTTTGTGCAGGGACAGTTCTAAACTTGGAACACACGTGGCACTTCACAGGCATACTTTAGACACCCCCCAGGTACGATATTTAAAGGAATATTTGACTTTTTTTTTTTCACTTTATGCATCATTAAAATGACTGCTCCAGAAAAACGGCCGTTTTTAAAACTTATTTTTGCATTGATACATGTCCCCTGGTGCAGAACCCGGGTTCCCAAACCCTTTTTAGGACAATAACATGCATAATAGTCATTATAATTAGTACTTTAGATTTCGAACGTTCGCATCCATTGTATTTAATAGGGTTCTAAAGTTTGTGCGAACTTTCGGCATGTTCGCGGGTTCTGGTGCGAACCGAACCCGGGGGTGTTCGGCTCATCACTACTTCCTAATCATCCATGTGAATGCACCATTTGTTCTCTATTTGTCTTACATTTCCTTTTGAGGCTACACATCACATGCACCATTCCATTTTCAAGGTAGTTCCTTGTTAGAACGTATTAGAATATGTGATTTAATGTACTAATAAGTCCGTTTCTACAATTGGGTTATTTTCTGGCAAGTTTACAGCAAGGTCACTTGACCAATTACTCTGTCAATATTCAACGATAGTTGTTTTATCTGTTTTTACTTTTGCATTCTACATGTACTGTTCACACTAATGCAGGGCGTTTTTGATCCATTTACAATGCGATTTTGTAGTGCAGCTGTAGTGTGATTTGGTGCGTTTTTGATAAGTTTTTAATGTGTGTTTTACTACTGAGACTTCTAAAATTTGGCAGTTAAGGAGCTGGAACCTACTGGTATCCTAACAACCAGTGACTCATGCAGCAGGGATGAGTCATTGGTTGTCAAGGAGCCGGAACCTGCAGGCATCCTAACAATGATGAGCCACCCCTGATGTCAGCGGGGGATTCCCAGATGACAGCAGAACGTAAACAAAAGAGCTGACATTAAAAAAAAGAAACAGGGTGGGGGTCCCTCCCAATCAATGCCAGGCCATTTGGGTCTGGTATAGATTTTAATAGTGACCACACACCAAAAAAAAGCAAACAAAAAAAAATGCACGGACTTCCCCACAAAATCCATAACAGGCCCTTCCATCTGCTGTGGATTTTAAGGGGAACCCAACATCGAATAAAATAAAAATGGCATGGGTCCTCCCCTAAAATCCACACTAGGCCCTTATCTGAGCCTGCAGCCAGGTAGGCCAGCAAAAGGGGGGCACATGCCCTCAATATTGGGGGGACACTTTGATGAGAACAAGGGCCTCTTTCCCACAACCTTAACCCAGTGGTTGTGGGGGTGCAAGCCCAAGGGGGCCACCATATCCTGCCCCTCCCAATGTGAATGAGTATGGGGTACATAGTACTCCTGTCAGAAATGGCATGTAGTAACACTGTTGCACTGTATCACATGCAAGTGTAAAATAATTATGACAAAATTGTGTCCATCAATACATCAATATATAAATCAGAACAAACAAACAACAGTGTCCACAAATGAAATAAACAAATATCCTTATTAGTTGTGTCAGCTGTGACAGCAGGAAGGTAAAGTCACCTGGTTGCATCCAGGGGGGTAGGTATATTTCTCCCAGATTCAGGCTTTATGCCGACTTATACAACTAGGGAGAGAGTTGATGAAGCCCAGCTGAGGCTAGTGGGCTCATGGATGATTCATACCTCTAGGGAGAGTGCTGGGCGTCGTGCAGGCAGGGAGTTGATGAGACCAGCTGAAGCTTGTCAGCTCGTTTAAGGCCTCTATAAAAACTCCCAGCTTCATTAGGTGTTTGCTCATGCCTGGAACCAGACCTGTGTGGACTGTCTAGGGAGAGTGAACCCCTGTGCGGTGAGAAAAAGCCTGTGTGGCTATTTGTTTGGACATTTACTAAACCAGGGACTTAGGGACTAGGACAGCACCAGGCTGATCCCAGTTGTTAGTTAGGGAAACCTGCATGTTTAGTCAGAGGTCAAGCTGACCAGGATTTATTTTGTTTATGTTTCTTTTTGCTTTGCTGTGTTTTTGTCACTGTAAATAGAGAAATAAACCGCACCTTTTTATCTTGAAAACCACAACCTCCGTCTGCTGGGCCTGTTTTTGTGTGGGGAGCCCATCCAGGGGGTCACACACACCCGCTACCGAGCTAACCCCCTCACAGTTGGTGGAGAACCAGTGGCAGTTTTTTTTTAAGCCAGCATGGAGGAGATACTGAAACAGCTGGCTCTAGCAAATGCCAATCAACAGCAGACAAATGCAGGTTTGCAAAAGAACTTCGCAGCCCAGCAACAAGCCCAGCAGCAATCTGAGGCCCGCTTCATAGACCTGTTGCAGAAGCAAGAGCAGAGACTACAACAACAGATGGAAGCAGTAATGCAGCAACGTCCGCAGACCAGTGAGGAAAGCCGTCCCACTAATACCGCGTCCTTTGGGGTGAGCCGTTTATTGACAAAAATGACTGGAGAGGATGATCCAGAGGTATTTTTGACCACATTTGAAAGGACTGCTGAAAGAGAAAAGTGGCCTGAGGAGCAGTGGGCTGGACTGGTGGCTCCTCTGTTAACTGGTGAATCGCAGAAAGCTTACTATGACCTAGAGCCTGACCAAGCAAAAGACTATGGGATGCTAAAAGCTGAAATATTGGCAAGGCTGGGTGTCACCCTGGCTGTCCGGGCTCAGCGTGTGCATAACTGGACTTTCCAGCTTGGAAAACCCCCCAGGTCTCAAATGTATGATCTCATTCACCTGAGCAGGAAGTGGCTACAGCCAGAGACTTTGTCCGCACCGGAGATTGTGGAACGTGTTGTGATGGATCGTTTCTTGAGAGCTCTTCCTACCGCCATTCAAAAGTGGGTAAGCCATGGAGACCCAGAAACGGCCGGTATACTTGTGGATCGTGTAGAGAGATACTTGGCTGCAGAGAACCTGACGGCCTCTTCCAGAGACTCTCGGACTTTCCACCCTAAGACCAGACCATCCCCAGGGGCGGATAAGATGATTCCAAGGGGTGAGGGTGGAGAGAGTGAGAGGGTGGGAGCTCTGCCCAGGGTTTGGCGAGAACAGCCTGGGAAGTCGGGGGCTCAAGAGGCAGCCAAAAGGATTGTTTGCTACCGCTGCCGGCAAACGGGACATATTGCAGCAAATTGCCCGGTTGTGGAGGAACCCATGCAATGTGACTTTCTGACGGACAGACGTCAGTCGCTGTGTGCGACAGTCGCATGCACTGCCATTCGGGGAACTGAGAAACATTTATGCAAAATGTGTATTAATGGTAGAAATGTTGTGGTATTACTGGATTCAGGTAGCCTTGTGACCCTGATAAAGGCTGAATTAGTTAAAACAGAGGTCTCTGGGAATAGCAAGGTAGCTGTTATTTGTGTGCATGGGGACACCCGAGAGTATCCAGTGACTACAGTGTGTTTCAAGACCCCCAAAGGTACCCTCTCTCATCCAGTGGGGTTAGTATCTCAATTACCGCATGATGCCATTGTGGGAAGGGATTTTCCGAAGTTCTGGGAACTGTGGGATGATCCTGAGCCCCCCACTGGTGCCCCTATGTACCAGGAAGGTGATAGCCAGAACTCCTCTGAGAGTGGTGAGGACTCTCCAGAATTTCCCTTGTCAGTATTGGCAGGCGAGACTCAAGAAACTGGAGAGGAGCCCACCTCCTCAGACGAAAACCTACCATCTGTGGAGTTTTCTGATCTTGAGGTTCACAGGGAAAATTTTGCCACAGAACAGTTAAAAGACCCCGCCCTAATAAAGGCACGGGAAAACGTAGTGGAAATAGATGGCGAGTTAGTGAACCCAGATAATACCTGCACTTACCCATACTTCAGCGTAGAGAAGGACCTACTGTATCGGGTGGCAAAAAGGGCAGAAGAAACCGTTGAGCAGCTTGTGGTGCCCAAACCTTACAGGAAGTTGGTGTTGGAGTTGGCCCATGGGCACATTCTTGGAGGTCATCTGGGGACAGAGAAAACCCGAGAGAGGGTATTACAGAGATTCTATTGGCCTGGGGTGATGAAGGACATAGAAAATTATTGTTCCTCCTGCCCTGTGTGTCAGAGGTCGGCCCCGATGCCACATTTCCGTAGCCCGCTGGTCCCTCTACCCATCATTGAGGTCCCGTTTGAGAGGATCACAATGGATTTGGTAGGTCCTATAATCAAGTCCGCTAGGGGGCACCAGTACATATTAGTTATAATGGACTATGCCACCCGTTATCCAGAAGCAATCCCTCTCCGAAATACCTCGGCCAAAACCATAGCCAAAGAGCTATCTCTTGTTTTTAGCCGGGTGGGTATTTGTAAAGAACTGCTTACGGACCAAGGTACACCCTTTATGTCCCGGGTTATGAAAGAGCTGTGTAAATTGTTCAAAGTGACGCAATTGCGTACGTCTGTGTATCACCCCCAAACCGATGGGCTGGTTGAAAGATTCAACAAAACCCTAAAACAAATGTTGAAGAAAGTGGTGGATAGAGATGGAAAGGATTGGGACTGTCTACTTCCTTATTTGATGTTTGCTATTAGGGAGGTGCCCCAATCCTCTACGGGATTCTCCCCCTTTGAGTTACTGTATGGGAGACACCCAAGAGGGCTGTTGGATATTGCCAAGGAAACTTGGGAAAGTGAGAGTTCTCCCCACAGGAGTGTGATTGAGCATGTCGCCCTGATGCAAGATCGAATTGCACAGGTAATGCCCATCGTGAAGGAACATTTGGCCCAAGCACAGTTGGCACAGCAGAGAGTGTACAACCGTGGAGCCAAGACCCGTACCTTTTCCCCGGGGGATAGGATATTGGTACTTGTCCCTACGGTTGAAAGTAAATTCCTTGCCAAATGGCAAGGCCCCTACGAGATAATGGAAAAAGTGAGCGAAGTGAATTACAAGGTCAGACAACCAGGAAGGCGAAAGCCCGAACAGATCTATTACGTTAATCTGTTGAAAGCCTGGAGGGATAGAGAGTCCCTAGTCGCAGAAACTTGGTCACCAGCTCAAACTGGTTGCGTGATTCCAGAGGTTGGAATAGCAGCCACCTTGTCACAACCCCAACAACAGGAGGTTAAGGAGTTTGTGCTTCGCAACAAGGAGGTGTTCTCTGAGCTGCCGGGACAAACATCTGGGGTAGAGCATGATATTATTACCCCGCCCGGTGAAAGGGTGAAGTTAAAACCCTATCGGATCCCAGAGGCCCGACGGGAGGCAATACGGGAGGAAGTACAGAAAATGCTGAACTTAGGGGTGATAGAGGAGTCCCAAAGTGATTGGTCTAGTCCCATTGTGTTGGTGCCTAAACCGGATGGGAGCTGGCGATTTTGTAACGATTTTCGTCAGTTGAACAAAGTTACAAAATTTGACACCTACCCCATGCCACGTATAGATGAGTTGATCGACCGGCTGGGAACAGCCCGATACATGACGACTCTTGACCTCACAAAAGGGTATTGGCAAATTCCCCTGGCCAAGTCGGCCAAAGAGAAAACCGCATTTGTAACCCCAGACGGGGCGTTCCAATATAAGAGAATGCCGTTCGGGTTACAGAATGCGCCGGCCACATTCCAGCGGAAAATGGACCAGATACTGAGGCCCCATCGGAAGTATGCTGTGGCTTACCTGGATGACGTAATTGTCCATAGCACAGATTGGGCCTCACATCTGCCAAAAGTGCAAGCAGTCCTAGACTCTATCCGGGAAGCGGGGTTTACGGCTAACCCCAAGAAGTGTACCATTGGGCAGGAGGAGGCCAAATATCTTGGGTACACCATTGGCAGGGGAGTAATAAAACCCCAACTCAACAAAGTCGAGGCCATCCAGAGTTGGCCACGTCCCAACAGCAAGAAGCAGGTACGAGCCTTTCTGGGAATTGCGGGTTATTATCGGCGCTCCATTCCCCACTTTGCTTCTAAGGCTGTGCCCCTAACCAACCTGACGAAAGGGAAAGGGTCGGTCATGATTAAATGGACCCCCGAGGCTGAGGCAGCATTCCAATTCTTGAAACAAGCCTTATGTAGCCAGCCAGTGTTGTACTCACCCGACTTCTCTAAAGACTTTGTCGTACAAAGTGATGCGTCAGATGTGGGGTTAGGAGCAGTATTGTCCCAGGTCTGGAACGGGGAAGAGCACCCATTCATTTACCTCAGCAGGAAGTTGAAGTCCCATGAGGTAAATTACGCCACGGTTGAAAAGGAGTGTTTAGCGGTGAAGTGGGCTCTAGATTCCCTTCGGTACTATCTGCTAGGTAGGCACTTTGACATGGTTACGGATCACGCTCCGTTAAAGTGGATGGCTCAAAACAAGGAGACAAATAGAAGAGTAAATAGGTGGTTCCTGGCCCTACAGGAATTCAACTTCACAGTAAAGCATCGCCCTGGCGTTCAAATGGGGAATGTGGATGCTTTGTCTCGAGTACATGAATGCCTGATTGCTGGTGTTCCAACCCCAAGGTTAAAACAAGAGGGGCGGTATGTGACAGCAGGAAGGTAAAGTCACCTGGTTGCATCCAGGGGGGTAGGTATATTTCTCCCAGATTCAGGCTTTATGCCGACTTATACAACTAGGGAGAGAGTTGATGAAGCCCAGCTGAGGCTAGTGGGCTCATGGATGATTCATACCTCTAGGGAGAGTGCTGGGCGTCGTGCAGGCAGGGAGTTGATGAGACCAGCTGAAGCTTGTCAGCTCGTTTAAGGCCTCTATAAAAACTCCCAGCTTCATTAGGTGTTTGCTCATGCCTGGAACCAGACCTGTGTGGACTGTCTAGGGAGAGTGAACCCCTGTGCGGTGAGAAAAAGCCTGTGTGGCTATTTGTTTGGACATTTACTAAACCAGGGACTTAGGGACTAGGACAGCACCAGGCTGATCCCAGTTGTTAGTTAGGGAAACCTGCATGTTTAGTCAGAGGTCAAGCTGACCATAATTTATTTTGTTTATGTTTCTTTTTGCTTTGCTGTGTTTTTGTCACTGTAAATAGAGAAATAAACCGCACCTTTTTATCTTGAAAACCACAACCTCTGTCTGCTGGGCCTGTTTTTGTGTGGGGAGCCCATCCAGGGGGTCACACACACCCGCTACCGAGCTAACCCCCTCACACAGCTTATATACATAATGGATTGCTGTGAATCACCAGTGAGACCCTCCAGCTAAAGCAGCACACGCAACTTCTTACCAGACTTGAAGACCTCAAATTATGGATGGTCCAACAGGCTCGTGGCTGTGTGAATATGAGGATAAACATCATCTTTTCCAGGGTAATCTCCAACACCTTTGCTAGATTCCTCCTTCCTTCACTTCACTGCAAGACAATGGTAACTTGGCAAAAAAGAGAACACGCGCCTCTAATAGTACAGTACTGCCAGGTTGATTGAAATTAAAATCAGATAAAATCTACTCTCAAATCCTCCAATGCATATAAAACAAACTTACCCTCAGGGGCGGATCTAGGGGGGGGCAACAGGGCAATTGCCCCCCCTGAGACCATCTGTCACACTCACTTGCTTGCTCTGTTTTTCCCGGATTTTGGGGACCCGGTACCGGCCGACCATAGGTCCCCAAACTTGGCACACATATAGCCCCATGTCTCCTCTACAAGTGTTTAAAGTGTGGTGTCTAGGAAAACTACGGCCGGGGAGAACTGATTTTTCAAAACCAGGCACTCCTTCCATAGACTCCAATGTTAAACGGTAATTTCTCCGGTGAGTTTGCGGACCCGGTACCGGCCGGTCGTAGGTCCCCTGGACCCCAAACTTGACACACATGTAGCCGCATGTCTGTGCAAAGTTTGGTGTCTGGGAAACCTACAGCCGGGGAGAACCGATTTTTCAAAGCCGGGCACTCCTTCCATAGACTCCCATGTTAAACATCAGTCTAGTCATGGGCACAGTGAGGCATGGACACAGTGAGGCAAAGTGAGGCACAGTGAGGCATGCAGATGGACACCCTAGGCTTATACTCGAGTCAATACGTTTTCCCAGTTTTTTGGGGTAAAATTAGGTGCCTTAGCTTATACTCGAGTATATACAGTACTTGTTCTGCGGCTGCCGCTGCCTCTCTGAGTCTCTCTCTCAGTTTCTTACATCAGCTGATCAGCGGCGCTGAGAGAGAGACTCGTCTAATGTAGTTACGCGGCGCACTGACACGATACCAAGAGCGGAAGAGGAGGTGGGTGGAGCCTCTTCCCTGCACTCGTTGCTAACGCCTGGGCCGCTTGGCGTCTAGCAACGAGTGACGTCAGTGAGTCACGTCGGGCCGCTCTGCAGGCAGGTGCGATAGCGTGCGGCTCCACAGACGGGTAAGAAAGCGGGCGGCTCCGCTTGCGGAACGGTTTGTGGGCGGGCGGCGTGGTTCGTGGGCAGACCGTGCTGCTCAGTGTGTTGGCAGAGCAGGTGAGAGTGAGAGAGCAGGCTCATCTCTCACCGCCCGTGCCTGCCCTGCATTCCTGCAGTGACTTCCGCCCTCACTGTGCAGGCAGCAGAGAGATTACATTATCTCTCTGCTGCCTGACTCTGGGAGTCTGGGACACAGCAAGAGACAACCAAAACTACACCTTAGCAGGCAGGTTAGTGACAATCCGCAAATTGTGTCAGGTGACGTGGCAAATGACAATCTGCATCTGGTAGCAGGCATGTGACAATCAGCAAGGTGTGGCAGGTGAGTGGCAAGTGACAATCCGCAAGGTGTGGCTAGTGACAATCCGCAAGGTGTGGCAGGTGATGTGGCAAGTGACAATCCACAAGGTGTGGCAAGTGACAATCCACAAGATGTGGCAGGTGATGTGGCAAGTGACAATCCGCAACGTGTGGCAAGTGACACGCTCAGGTCTCCCACTAATTGCAGGCGATGGTGGCAAGTGACACACTCGGGGCTCCCACTGATTCTGTATTGAACTATTTAATTTTATATTACAATGTAATAATAGAAATAATGCACTTCTATCATCCTGACACCATAACAACCATGGTGCCTGGATGATTGAAGCGCCGACACCAGCCATTTCCCCGATAAATTTCCCACAAAAAAAACATATTTTTTGGCAGTGCCCCTCCCGAGAAAAGACTCTGAATCCGCCCCTGCTTCCCCTCACCATTAACCACTTCAGCCCCGGACCATTTGACTGCCAAAAGACCAGGCCACTTTTTGCGATTCGGCACTGTGTTGCTTTAACTGACAATTGCGCGGTCGTGCAACGTGGCTCCCAAACAAAATTGACGTCCTTTTTTTCCCACAAATAGAGATTTCTTTTGGTGGTATTTAATCACCTCTGCGGTTTTTATTTTTTGCACTATAAACAAAAATAGAGAGACAATTTAGAAAAAAAATATATATTTATATTGTACTTTTTGCTATATTAAATATCCCCAATTTTGAAAAAAAAAGGCATTTTTTTTCTCAGTTTAGGACGATACGTACTTTCTACATATTTTTGTTAAAAAAATTGCAATAAGCGTATATTGATTGGCTTGCGCAAAAGTTATAGCGTCTACAAAATAGGGGGTAGTTTTATGGCATTTTTATTGTTAATTTTTTTTTACTTGTTATGGCAGCGATCTGCGATTTTTATTGTGACTGCGACATTATGGCGGACACATCGGACACTTTTGACGCTATTTTGGAACCATTCACATTTATACAGTGATCAGTGCTAGAAAAATGCACTGATTACTGTATAAATGTGACTGGCAGGGAAGGGGTTAACCAGTAGGGGGCGGGGAAGGGGTAAAGTGTGTCCTAGGGAGTGATTCTAACTGTTAGGGGGAGAAGACGATCAGTGTTGTGTCACCAAGCAGAACAGGGAGATGCCTTGACGAGAATCCTGACGAGAAAATAGAGAGCAGGTTCTCTATTTTTCTTGTCGAGATTCACGGCAGTTTTCTCGACCAGAAACCATACACACAAACGGTTTTCTCGGCAAGAAAGTTCTCCCAGCAGTTTTCTTGTTGTTTCTTGCCGAGAAAACCAGTCGTGTGTACGAGGCTTCAGACTGGGAGGGAATATTGGCATCAATGGGCACAGAACAGAAATGGGAATTCTTCAAAAAGACTGTTTGTGAACTCACTGCAAAGTATATTCCCATGGGCAATAAGTTTAAAAGGCTAAAAATAAAACCTGTGTGGCTCACGGTCAAAGTTAAAAAAGCTATAAAAAATAAGAAAAGAGCTTTTAAAAAATATAAAAATGAAGGAACACTAGTGTCATTTAAATGTTACAAAGAATATAACAGGATATGTAAACAGGAAATCAAGGATGCAAAAATTCCAAACGAATGACAGATTGCAAAAGATAGTAGGACGAACCCACAAAAATTCTTCAAATATATTTACCACCTCCCTACCGTGCACGAAAACCCCCTTCCTGCCCAAGCCATTTTTCAGCTTTCAGCGCTGTCACAATTTGAATGACAATTGCGCGGTCGTGCGACGTGGCTCCCAAACAAAATTTGCATCCTTTTTTTCCCACAAATTGAGCTTTAATTTGGTGGTATTTGATCACCTCTGCTGTTTTTATTTTTTGCGCTATAAACAAAAGAAGAGCGTCAAGTTTTGAAAAAAAACACTATTTTTGACTTTTTGCTATAATAAATACCCATTTTTTTTTTTCAATTAAAATTTTCCTCAGTTTAGGCCGATACATATTCTTCTACATATTTTTGGTAAAAAAAAATAAAAATCGCAATAAGAGCGTATTGATTGATTTGCGCAAAAGTTATAGCGTCTACAAAATAGGGGATAGATTTATAGCATTTTTTTTTTTTTTTTAGTAATGGCGGCGATCTGCGATTTTTATTGTGACTGCGATATTGCGGCGGACACATCGGACACTTTTGACACATTTTTGGGACCATTCACATTTATACAGCGATCCCTGCTATAAAAATGCATTGATTACTGTATAAATGTGACTGGCAGGGAAGGGGTTAACCACTAGGGGGCGGGAAGGGGTTAAATATGTTCCCTCAATGTGTTCTAACTGTGGGGGGAGGTGACTGACTAGGGGAGGTGACCGATGGTTGTCCCTATGTACAAGGGAGACACCATCAGTCTCCTCTCCCTCACAGGACGTGGATCTGTGTGTTTACACACACAGATCCACTTTCCTGCTCGGTTCCCAGGCAATCGCGGGTGCCCGGCGGCAATCGAGGCCGCCGGGCATGCGCATCGGGTCCTTTGGAATGCGGCGGGCGCGCGCGCGCCCCCTAGCTCGTTTTAAAGGCAGGACGTCAGAACGAGAGTGTCCTGACGGTGGGCGGGGGACAAGTGGTTAATAGTAAAAAGGTCAAGTCTGAGCATGTAGGCCCTTTACAAAATAATCTAGAGTGGGTGACTGGGGACAAAGAGAAGACTAATTTATTAAATACTTTCTTCAGCTCTGTGTATACAAAGGAGCATGGGGGAGCTCATGTCCAAAATGGGGGTGGTAGTGACACAGCCCCAAATCCACAATGGCTCAAAAGTGATATGGTCCAGAAATATTTAGACAGAATAAAGGTGGATAAAGCACCTGGACCAGATGGCATCCACCCACGGATCCTAAAAGAATTGAGCTCTGTAATTTCAAAGCCATTGTATCAAATTTTTAGGGACTCATTAATGACAGGAATAGTACCACTGGATTGGCGCAGGGCCAATGTGGTGCCTATATTTAAAAAGGGAACAAAGTCTTTACCAAGTAACTATAGACCTGTTGGTTTAACTTCTTTAGTTGGGAAGATACTGGAGAGATTAATAAAAGACCACATAGATGAGTTCTTGCTGGAAAAAAATATTTTAAACAACAGACAGCATGGATTCATGAAAGACAGAAGTTGTCAGACAAACCTGATTTCTTTTTATGAAGAGGTAAGTAAAACCCTGGACAGAGGGGTGGCGGTGGACATGGTATACTTGGATTTTGCAAAAGCGTTCAATACATTTCCCCACACACGGCTCATGTGTAAGGTAAAGTCTACAGGATTGGAAATATCAGTTTGTAAATGGATAAAAAACTGGATAAAAGACAGAATTCAGAGAGTAGTGGTTAATAATTCTTACTCTGAATGGTCTAAGGTTATCAGTGGTGTACCCCAAGGTTCAGTGCTGGGACCCTTACTTTTTAATATCTTTATAAATGATATTAGGTATGGGATTAAAAGTAAAATTTCTATCTTTGCAGATGACACTAAGCTATGCAGTGGAATAATGTCTTTACAGGATGTCGCCAATTTACAAGCCAAACTCAATGCTCTGTCTAATTGGGCGACTATGTGGCAGATGAGGTTTAATGTTGATAAATGTAAAGTTATGCACTTGGGGGCTAAGAATATGAATACATCATACATACTAGGGGGAGTACAACTGGGGGGATCCGTAGTGGAGAAGGAGTTGGGGTAGATCATAAGCTCAATAATGGCATGCAATGCCAAGCTGCGGTTTCCAAAGCGAGCAAAGTCCTTTCTTGTATTAAGAGAGGTATGGACTCCAGAGAGAGAGATATAATTTTGCCCCTGTTCAAATCATTAGTAAGACCTCATCTGGAATATGCAGTTCAGTTTTGGGCCCCAGTTCTCAAAAAGCATATTGGGGAACTGGAGAAAGTGCAGAGAAGGGCAACCAAACTGATAAGAGGCATGGAGGAGCTCAGCTATGAGGAAAGATTAGAGGAACTGAATTTATTCACTCTTGAGAAGAGGAGATTAACCACTTGCCGCCCGCCCTATAGCGGATTGACGGCGGCAAAGTGGTTTAAAAATCCTGACTGGACGTCATATGACGTCCTCAGGATTTTGTGCATTGCGGCGATCGTTGCTGCGGGATGTCAGTCTGACACCCCGCAACACTGATCTAGGTAAAGAGTCTCCAACGGAGACTCTTTACCACGTGATCAGCCGTGTCCAATCACGGTCATCGTGTCAGACGCGAGTAGAGGAGAGCCGATCGGCTGCTCCTCTGACAGGGGGGGTTTGTGCTGATCCATTATCAGCACAGCCCCCCCGAGGATGCCCACTGGACCACCAGGGATGCCACTAGACCACCAGGGATACCACTAGACCACCAGGGAAGCCCACCATAAGGTATGCCACCCTAGACCACCAGGGATAATGGATGCCAATGCCAAATGGATGCCAATCAGTGCCACAATGGATGCCAATCAGTGCCCACAATGGGCACCACTGATTGGCAGGCATTATTGTTTGGCACTGATTGGCATCCATTAGTACAGTACAGTGCCACCTATCAGTGCCCATCCATGCCACCTATCAGTGCCCATCCATGCCCATCCGTGCCACCTATCAGTGCCCATCCATGCCGCCTATCCGTGCCCATCTGTTCCCACCCATGCCGCCTATCTGTGCCCACCTGTGCTGCCTATCTGTGCCCACCTGTGCCACCTATCTGTGCCCACCTGTGCCGCCGATCGTTGCCCATCCGTGCCGCCGATTGTTGCCCATCCGTGCCGCCGATCATTGCCCATCCATGCCACCTCATCGGTGCCCATCTGTGCCACCTTATCCATGCCCGTCAGTGCAGCCCCATCAGTGCCCATCAGTGAAGGAGAAAACTAACTTATTTACAAAGTTTTGTAGCTGAAACAAAAAAAAAACTTTTTTTTTTCAATATTTTTGGTCTTTTTTTTATTTTTTAGCAGAAAATAAAAATCGCAGAGGTGATCAAATACCACCAAAAGAAAGCTCTATTTGTAGGAACAAAATGATAAAAATTTAGTTTGGGTACAGTGTAGCATGACCGCGCAATTGTCATTCAAAGTGCAACAGCGCAGAAAGCTGAAAATTGGTTTGGGCAGGAAGGTGTATAAGTGCCCAGTATGGAAGTGGTTAAGGGGGCATATGATCAACATATACAAATATTTAAGGGGTCCATATAGTGAACTTGGTGTTGAGTTATTCACTTTACGGTCAACGCAAAGGACAAGGGGGCACTCTTTACGTCTAGAGGAAAAGAGATTTCACCTCCAAATACGGAAATGTTTCTTCACAGCAAGAGCTGTGAAAATGTGGAATAGACTCCCTGCAGAGGTGCTTCTGGCCAGCTCAGTAGATTTCTTTAAGAAAGGCCTGGATTCTTTCTTAAATGTACATAATATAACTGGGTACTTACATTTATAGGTAAAGTTGATCTGGGGAATATCCGATTGCCTCTCAGGGGATCAGGAAGGATTTTTTCCCCCTGCTGTAGCAAATTGGATCATGCTCTGCTGGGGTTTTTCGCCTTCCTCTGGATCAACTGTGGGTATAGAATTAGGTATATGGGATTGTATGATATTATTATTTTTATTTTTTTATAGTTGAACTAGATGGACTTGTGTCTTTTTTTTAACCTGACTAACTATGTAACTATGTAACTATGTCATAGAGGCAGTGTCTCAGAGGGCTGGCACGTGACATCATGGGGTGGAGTCACCCGGTGGGTCACCCAGTGTCCCCTATTTTTTATTTACTTAGCAGTGGGAGGGAAGTGGCCCTGTCATTCAGCATGTTTTGAGCAATGGCAGAGATGGTGTTCTGTGGGTGGTGGGTTTTTCAAAAGAACAGCAAGCTCCTTATGGCACCTACAGATTAATGGACCTAATTGGACTTGCCGTAAATAAGTCAAATGCCTACCTTGCTTCTATCTCTGGATACAGAGAAGGCATTTCAATGAATACATTGGGGGTTTGAAGGATATCCAATAAGCAATTCGCTATGGATTTTACATAATTTTTGATGTCTGAATTTAACAAGGAGATTGATCCATAATTTTCTGGAGTAGATGAGTCCTTATCCGGCTTTCAAGTAGTACGATTGCTTGTAAAATCAAATAAAAACAATTTTGCGCTAAAGATAATAAAATATTAAAAACAAACATATAAATTACTTAATATATTGCATCTATTGATGTAACGTGCTAAAAGATTAATGTGAAAATATATAGTGCAAAAATGCAAAGTCCAAGAATAGTCCCATGTACACCATTTGTTTGTATAAGGTGTATAAACAATAAGTGCAAAAAATTCTAAGTTTAAAACCGTTCATAATCCCTTGTGTAGATACTATGCTTAACAGAAGTTCTTCATGCGACCCTTCAATTTGTCTCCTTAGTGTGCTCTCGCCTTTAATATTGGACCCTCATCACAAAGGCCAGATAGCATTTAATCTGCATTTAATCTATAAAACAGGTGTTCAGGCTCCACATCGAACACCCCCAGCAGGGATGGATATGTCTCCAGAAAGGACTCCCAGCTTGTATTCATGGGATTAGTGGGTGGAAAAGGTCAAGCTCAGCCTTTCGCATAATTGTATTCTCTTTAGAGCAACATTTTTTTTAAAAATTGTACTATTTAGTGTGTTTGCTGCTATGGAGTACACAATTTTAAGCTTTTTCAGTGATTTATTTTTATTTTTACACATATGACTGCTTGAAGCATTTATTTTGCGAAGGAGCCTTTTCTATTGCATATATAAACACAGACCTAATATTTAAAATTATCACATCCACATTAGTGTGGTAATATTCATCAGGCAGGCCATTGGACCCTAAGAATTTGTGTGAGGGGAAAGGTTGTATAAGATGGGCTATTCCTTGAGCAGTAAAGGGACAGGACAGGTCCAATAGCTGGGATGTGGTCAGGATCAGAATATGGGTGGGCTGTATTATATATGTAGCGCCCTCTACCATAGGTAGGTGTTAGAGGAGAGGATTTTTGTGATAGCTGCCAGGCAGGTAAATTTAGACAGGCCTATGCTGCATGCTAGGCCTGTTTGTTTTTGATCTGGGGGGCAGGGAGTGGTTAGTGTAGCAGTGGGTGTGACCACCTGTCCTTCAGTTCTAGGGAGCCTCCCCTGCTTCCAGGGAGAATGTTCTGGAAGAGGGGCAGGACTGAGAATTGGAGTGACAGGGAGCTCACGTGAGGAGCCCTGACCAATCCCCAACTGGAATTGGCAGGGGGCAGGCCTCCTTCATAAACTCAGGTCCAGCCCACTGGAGGGGAGTTGTCGGCTGGGTGAAGTGAATAATGGAGTGTTAGACTGCAGCAGGAGGCCCACCCCCATCTGGGGAGGTGCATGCCTCGGCGTAGGAGCTTGGGAGCTGATAGGGAGCCTTATCCTTACACGGTCGTGGAGGAGGTGTCCTGGAACAGAGGAACTGGAGAAGCAGTCGGTATGCCTGTCCGGTTAAGTTCTTCACCATGGACCCAGGGCAGGAGAAGGTTGGTGAATGAGGCACAGTGGATATCTGGAGGAGACATGCCAGGGGAGCTGGGTACAAGGCCAGAGGAGAGACTGTGGGGTTTTGTGTCAAATCGATTTTCAAGTCAGGCTAGTTGAGATCAGTAGTCCACCAACTTTCTAAAGGCTGCTAAACTCTAGGCCACCAAGAAGGGGTACTGCAGGCCCCTGGCCTACTAACAATTCAGCACGTTCAGCAAGCACCTGGAACCATTCAGAGTGATCCCTGGTGTAGTGTGAAGATGATGGGGTGGATTCAGAGAGACGAGCTGGGCCATTGAAGGTAACGGAAAGTGCTGCTGGCCTGGTGCTGCGGACTCCAGACACTCTTCTCTCTGTCTCTCTGAGAACTTGCCGCCCGCCCCTCCGTTCCGCACAGTCACATGCTGACTCTCCCTGACACACTAAAGCAAGGGCAGCAATGGCAGGCAGGCAGAGGCAATCAGAAGGCAGCTCCCGGGAGATGAAGGTATTTCTGTACAAATCCAAAAACACCAAAACAAGGAGTGCCATTCTAAGTGCAGTATGCAATAAAATACCATTGTTTTATTAGTACAACTGGGAACTTACAGTGTAGTAGACATCAAAGCCCATGTTTGACCACGCTGACTCTCTGAGTAGTTCCAATGCCATGATGCCTGCCTGATTTATCCACAACACCAGACTGCATACTGTCAGACTCAGACTCCAGCTGGGGTATTTATAGCTGTATATGAGATGGCACTGTTGGGCAGAGATGAGACGGCACTGGTGGGCACGGATGAGATGGCACTGGTGGGGAGAGATGAGACAGCACTGGTGGGCATGGGGGGGGGGCGAGGAGGGGGACCTGTGTAAGTTCACCTTACAGATTTTTCTGTAAAGGTGAACTTACACTTTAAGTAACCATGCGGCAGACTCAAGCAGAAGGGGAGACCAATGGAAATTAGAGCTGCACAATTAATTGTTAAAAAATCGTCATATCGATTCAACCCCCCCTGACGATCTCCAATGCAGAGTTTGCCGATTCTTTCATATAACAAGTGGAGAGACTTATCAGCTGTCAAAAATATCCGGGCAGTCTGCCAAGTTTTTAACAGGAAACATTGTAACTAATGCTTCCTTCTTAGATCAAAGGGATAAACTTCTGTGTGTAAAGAAAAAATCCCCAGTCTGCCAAGTTTGTAACAACATGAAACATTGTAACTAACTTCCTTCTTAGATCAAACTTCTGTGTGTAAATGCAGGAAGTTTAACCACTTAAAGTCTAAATCTTTTTCTGACACTTGTTTCTTAAGTTAAAATCAATATTTTTTTTGCTAGAAAATTATGTGGAACCCCCAAACATAATATATATATATATATTAGCAGAGACCCTAGGGAATAAAATGACAATTGCTGCAATATTTATTGTCACACTGTATTTGCCCAGTGGTCTTTCAAATGCAATTTTTTGGGAAAAAATACACTTCAATGAATTAAAAAATAAGTTAAAAATAAGTTAAATTAATAAGCCCAATTTTTTTTTGTTTTACTGTGAAAGATGATGTTACGCTGCGAGAATCGTGATCTATCTTCTAAGCAAAAAATTGTGATTCTCATTTTAGCCAGAATCGTGCAGCTCTAATAGAAATGTTTTATACCAGCATTTGTGAGAAATGCTATATACCAGGATTGTGAGAAATGCTATATACCAGGATTGTGAGAAATGCTATATACCAGAATTTGTGAGAAATGCTATATACCAGGATTGTGAGAAATGCTATATACCAGGATTTGTGAGAAATGCTATATACCAGGATTTGTGAGAAATGCTATATACCAGGATTTGTGAGAAATGCTATATACCAGGCTTTGTGAGAAATTCTATATACCAGGCTTTGTGAGACATGCTATATACCAGGCTTTGTGAGACATGCTATATACCAAGATTGTGAGAAATGTTATATACCAGGATTTGTGAGAAATGTTATATACCAGGATTTGTGAGACATGCTATATACCAGAATTTGTGAGAAATGCTATTTCCCAGGATTTGCGAGAAATGCTATATACCAGGATTTGTGAGAAATGCTATATACCAGGATTGTGAGAAATGCTATATACCAGGCTTTTTGAGACATGCTATATACCAGGATTTGTGAGACATGCTATATACCAGGATTTGTGAGAAATGCTATATGCTATACTCTGCTGTGATTCTGGACTGTATACTCTCGCGGCCGCCTCCCGCACTAACATAGCCCCCAGCGCAGCAGCGCCGTGGCCGGCACGGCACTTGCTAATAGTGACTTGGCCTGTGGATGGGAGTGACAGGCGCGCGCCCCATGATGGCTGATAACTGGCCAGACCGGGTCCATGTAGAGAGCAGGGTAACTGGCAGAGGCGGAGCCTAAAGCTCTGCCTACCCTCCTCTGCGCTGCCAATTTCTTTACAGGACAACAGCATCTTCTTCTTTACGGAGCGGGGTCTGAGGAGAAGAGATGAGTCACGGGAGAAAGCAGGGAACCCTCAGGCAGCTAGCAAGGATTATCACTGCAGCCTAGCAGGTACAGATGATAATGATCATGTGCATGTGTGCCTGGATCCCCACTGCCCAAGCAGAAGCAAGCAGCCAATCAAATATAGTGGTAAATATGGATTCTATAAATATGCATAGCAGCCATAGATATCATAAATAAAGTGTAAAAAAAGTGATTTGTGCAACAGCAGGTACTACTTAAAAGTAGTACCTGCTGTGCCTGTTACACAAATCACTTTATTACACTTTATTTATGATATCTATGGCTGCTATGCATATTTATAGAATCCATATTTACCACTATATTTGATTGGCTGCTTACTTCTGCTTGGGCCTGGCACACACGCACAATCGCACATGATGATGACGACTTAAAGTCATCATCATGTGTGATTGTGCGTGTGTGCCAAGCAGACGCAGCCAATCAAATATAGTGCTCAATATGGAGTAAATAAATATGCATAGCAGCCATAGATATCATAAATAAAGTGTAATAAAGTGATTTGTGAAACAAGTTCATTAAACAGTCCACATTCAGTGAAAGTTCATGTACTGCAAACTTTGCAGTACATAAACTTTCACTGAATGTGGACTGTTTAATGAGCAGGGGTGGACTGACCCATCGGGCACTTGAGCACTGCCCAAGGGCCTGCGGCCATTAGGGGGGCCCCATAAGAGGCTCTGCAACACATACAGTCTAGTACAGGCAGCGGCTGTAATAAGACCTCTCATGGCGCACTTCTCCCACCGACCCCTCCTTCCCTCCCATCCACCCCAGATGCTTGTACATGATATCATCCGGGATAGATAAGAAGAGAGGAGGGGCCGGTGGGATACAGCACCTTGTGAGGGGTCTTATTTTTACAGGCATCAGGTGTACTTTTCATTTTTTACAGGAGTCTAGAGACTCCAGGGCTGCCACCATCGGGAGCCAGTACGGTGTCCTCCCCCCTCCTGTGTCCTCATCACACTGCGTCCCTCTCTGTCCCTGGCATCCCACTCTGTCCTCATCACACTGCGTCCCTCTCTGTCCTCATCACACTGCGTCACTCTCTGTCCCCGGCGTCCTTCTCTGTCTGTCCGCAGTGTCCATCCCTCTCTGTACTCATTGCACTGTGTCCCTCTCTGTCCCCTGATTGTGTGTTAGTGTGTGTCATTGTTTTTGTATGAGTTACTGTGTGCACCAATGTATTTTCATGAGTGTGAGGGTGCCAGTGTCTTGGCATCATCAGTGATTTTTGTATCAGTGTGTGCCCGCGGGCCATTGTGTGTGTGTGTGTGTGTGTGTGCCAGTCAGCATGTGTATCTGAGAGCATGTGTATGGGTCATTGTCAGTGAAAGTATATGTCTTTGAGTATATTAGTGAAAGAAAGGAAGGTCCAGTTGTAATTTGTATGTAGTTCTAATCCCTAGTTTGTTAATTGAAAGATTAAAGAGCTTGACTTGTAGTTTTGTTAGCGTTTTTTTTGTTAAGGTTTTCTAAAAGATGGGTTTCAAATGTTTTGACAGGGGCGCAGTTTCAGAGCTTGCCATGCGCGTCATTTTGACTAGATACGTCTCTGGACTCACTCCTTCTCTTATATTTCCACAGATACTATCTTGAATTTATTATGACTATCCCAGAGAATAATCAAAGCCACAATGTATCAAGAAATTATGCTAAGACTTTTCCATTACGCTAATTTCCATACTGCTTTCACCTTATTGGTTTAAACACGTCTTCCTTCTGTTTAAACATTAAAAACCACACCGAATAACGGTGACAGGGTGGTTCCTTAACTCAGGGAGGGCGTTATATAACGTCCTCCCAGAATCGCGCTCCCGATCACCCCCTGGGGCGCGCACACTGGAGTCTCCGTGACCGCCGGTCCAGAGGACCCGGTGCATCACGGATCACGGTAAATCGCCGCTGATAGCGGCCGTTTACCACGTGATCGCTCCATCAAATGACGGAGCGATCACTTGTAAACAGACCGGCGTCATGTGATGACGCCGGTTCCTCTCTCCCCTCTCTGTACCGATCGAGAGAGAGAGCGGATGGCAGCAGCACTGTGGGCTGGATCTGTGACAATTGCCGTCGCAGATCCAGCCATCCATCCACCCATGCTCAGCCATCCCTGCCCATACTGTGCAATACCCTGCCAATGCCCTGCCAATACTCTGCCCATACTGTGCAATACCCTGCAAATACTCTGCCCATACTGTGCAATACTCTGCAATACCCTGCCCATACTGTGCAATTCCCTGCCCATACTGTGATATACTCTGCAATACTCTGCCCATACTGTGCAATACCCTACCCATACTGTGCAATACCCTGCCATACTGTGCAATACCCTGCCATACTGTGCAATACCCTGCCATACTCCGCAATACCCTGCCATACTCCGCAATACCCTGCCATACTCAGCAATACCCTGCCATACTCAGCAATACCCTGCCATACTCCACAATACTCCGCAATACCCTGCAATATTCCGCAATACCCTGCCATACTCCGCAATACCCTGCCATACTCTGCAATACCATGCAATACTCCACAATAACCTGTAATACTCCGCAATACCCTGCCCATACTGTGCAATACTCTGCAATACCCTGCCCATACTGTGCAATACCCTGCCATACTGTGCAATACCCTGCCATACTCCGCAATACCCTGCCATACTCAGCAATACCCTGCCATACTCAGCAATACCCTGCCATACTCCGCAATACCCTGCAATACTCCACAATACTCCGCAATACCCTGCAATATTCCGCAATACCCTGCCATACTCCGCAATACCCTGCCATACTCCGCAATACCCTGCCATACTCCACAATAACCTGTAATACTCCGCAATACCCTGCCCATACTGTGCAATACTCTGCAATACCCTGCCCATACTGTGCAATACCCTGCCATACTGTGCAATACCCTGCAATACTCCGCAATATCCTGCAATACTCCGCAATATCCTGCAATACTCCGCAATACCCTGAAATACCCTGCAATACCCTGCAATAACCACTTGCCGCCCGCCGGCCGTCATATGACGTCCTTGACTTTGTGCAGGGATATCTGAATGATGGGTGCAGCTACAGGCATCATTCAGATATCAGCTTTTTCCGCCGGCGATTCCCTACACCATAAGAACAATCATAGCGGCTGTTCCGCCACTTGATCATTCTTACGGGAGGCGAGACGGGACGTCTCCCCCCCATCCAGCCGCCCTCCGGTGCTTCTACTGCCTCACCGCTACGATCGAAGCCAGGATTGTTTTCTTTCTTTTTTTTTATTTCAGGCTTCCCAGCCTAGAGGTGAGATGTGGGGTCTTCTTGACCCCATATCTCACTGTAAAGAGGACCTGTCATGCCATATTCCTATTACAAGGGATGTTTACGTTCCTTGTAATAGGAATAAAAGTGTCAAACTAAAATAAATAAAGTAAAATGAACAATAAAATATATATATTTTTTTTAAAGCGCCCCCTGTCCCCATGAGCTCGCATACAGAAGCGAAGGCATACGTAAGTCCCGTCCACATATGAAAACGGTTTTCAAACCACACATGTGAGGTATCTCTGTGAACGTTAGAGCGAGAGCAATAATTTTAGCCCTAGACCTCCTCTTTAACTCAAAAAATGTAACCAGTAAAAATATTTAAAGCGTCGCCTATGGGGATTTTTAAGTAGCGAAGTTTGGCGTCATTCCACGAGCGTGTGCATTTTTGAAGGGTAACATATTAGGTATCTATTTACTCAGCGTAACTTAATCTTTCACATTATGCAAAAACATTGGGTTAACTTTACTGTTTTGTTTTTTTAGCACAAAACTGTTTTTTCCCGTAAAAAACGCGTTAGAAAAATTGCTGCGCAAATACCGTGCGAGATAAAAAGTTGCAACGACCACCATTGTATTCTCTAAGGTCTTTGCTAAAAAAACATATATAATGTTTTGAGGTTCTATTTAATTTTCTAGCAAACAAATGATGATTTTTACATGTAGGAGAGAAATGTCAGAATTGGCCTGGGTGCTCCAGATCGCCTGAAGGTGCTCCCTGCATGTTGGGCCTCTGTATGTGGCCACGCTGTGTAAAAGTCTCACACATGTGGTATCACCATACTCGGGAGTAATAGCAGAATGTGTTTTGGGGTGTAATTTGTGGTATGCATATGCTGTGTGTGAGAAATAACCTGCTAATATGACAATTTTGTGAAAAAAAAATCTTGATTTTGCAAAGAATTGTGGGAAAAATTTACAACTTCAAAAAACTCACAATGCCTCTTTCTAAATACCTTGGAATGTCTTCTTTCCAAAAAGGGGTCATTTGGGGGGTATTTATACTTTTCTGACATGTTAGGGTCTCAAGAAATGAGATAGGCAGTCAGTACTTCGGGTGTGATCAATTTTTAGATATTGGCACCATAGCTTTTGGACTCTATAACTTTCACAAAGACCAAATAATATGCACCAATTTGTACTTATTTTTACCAAAGATATGTAGCAGTATAAATTTTGGCCAAAATTTATGAAGAAAAATTATAATTTGCTAAATTTTATAACAGAAACAAAGAAAAATTCATTTTTTTTACAGAATTTTCAGTCTTTTTTCTCTTATAGCGCAAAAAATAAAAAAAAACAACGGTGATTAAATACCACCAAAATAAATCTCTATTTGTGTGAAATAAAGGACAAAATTTTCATATGGGTACAATGTTATATGACTGAGTAATTGTCATTCAAATTGTGAGAGCACCGAAAGCTGAAAATTGGTCTGGTTATTAAGGGGGTTTAAGTGCCCAGTGGTCAAGTGGTTAAAAGGTGGACACCAGGATGCAGATTGTATCATACAGTTTGGGCCTGCCCCAAGATCTAGCAATTTTGGACTGCTGTAGTTGACATATCACTGTACACTTAGTTAATTACTTACCCTTAACTCCAGAATAAGCAGAATGAAATCTATTTGACTTTACTAACAAGTTGTTGTTAGTAACAACTAGAAAATTGAACTACATTCTGAAAATGAGAATCTTTGAGCAAAATACTACTAGTGTATGTAGCCTGTACCAGCATAAACATTGTGCATTCCAAGCTTATGTCCTTAGATGGCATTCTCATCAAAAAGCTCAGATGCTAATGCTTATAATTAGAGTTGAGCGGACACCTGGATGTTCGGGTTCGATGGGTTCGGCCGAAGTTCGGAAAAAAGTTCGGGTTCGGGACCGAACTTTAACCCGAACCCGAACCCGAACCCCATTGAAGTCAATGGGGACCCGGACTTCTAAGGACTAAAAAGGCTCTAAAAAAGTAATGGAAAGGGCTAGAGGGCTGCAAATGGCAGAAAAATGTTGTTAAGAGCATGGCAAGTGCTCTGCAAACAAATATGGATAGGGAAATAACTTAAAATAACATAAAAAAAATAAAAAAATAAAAAAATATGCTGGAGGCCCCCTTTTCAGCAGAAGAGGTACGGGAAGTCATTAAGAACCTCAGAAACTCAACGGCACGATGCCACACATATGGTGGGAATGCCCCAGAATACGCCCTTTCTGGAATAAATTATTCAATTTAATGGATAAGCTAGTGGGAAAATAAAATACTTTGAAATAAAAATGTAGCGGGGTGCTAAATTTAAGGGAAGTGTTTGAGTGGTAAATAGGCTCAAACACCCTAATTCTGTAGGATTCATGGACCATTTTGTTCTCGGGGGACAGTATTGGTGTGCAGTTCCCTGCGGCCTACAGGTGGCGCTGCCATGGTAGGCTAGGGTTGAAATGCCGATACAGTGCTGTGCCTTTTGTGTCCCCTCTTGGCAGTAGTACAGCGGGGCGCGGAACCTGCTGTGCATGCCAGGAGAGCATATAAAAGGGGCAGACCTTTGGCCTGGGGGCTGATGTCCAGTGGGGTCCACGCCCAGGTGCCTTCGGCCTGGGTGCATGTGTTCCTGTTCCATCTCGGGTACCTTTAGCCCGGGGTGAGGTACTATCCTGGAGTTCCTGCTGCCCTGGGTATGGAGGCCTAGGTGTGGGAGTAATGCCTGGAGTCCAAAGCCTTCGTCTGGAGTCCGCTAAGGGTCGAGGAGTCTTAGGGCGCCGCCTCGTGTAGGGGACCATGTTCCAGGGAAGGGAGGATCATTCTGATGGACCGATGCGGGAGTCACGGTGAAGGAAGGGTCTGTTGACTCTGGAGAGATGTCTTCCCCTTGATATGGGCTAGGTTCGTAGAAGGAGAAGCTCAAGGTCATCTTGACTGTATCAGAGGCCTTATTCACCCAGCCCGTGGCAGGGGCCTTATACACCCTGGTCTGTGGCAGAGACCAAAGTTCTCCAGGTCCGTGGCAGGGGCCTTGTACACCCGGTCTGTGGCAGAGACCAACCTCAAGGTCTGTGGCAGAGACCGTGCACCTAAAACTGTTTGAGAAACCTAAGCAGTGAAGTGAATGTGCTACGTTTGTGCCTGGACCTCCTCCACACCTTAAGCTGTCCTGTTTCTTTGCTCTAACCTTTTCTATCTGAGTAGAGTTTATTTTGCCATGAGTGAATAAGAGTTGTAATTTCAGCTGGTGTGGACATTGACTTTACTGGGAATTAAAGGACTTGTCTCTACCTACAGTAGAGGTGAGAATCATCCTCTGGAGGAGTTTTGACTCCGGCTGTGGACACGGCCCGTCAAGTACACCGCTCAACCTCTTTATATAGGAGGGTACGGGCTGGTAGTGCGGTGTGCCTTTCTCCCTCCTGCGAGGAGCCAACAACATAAAGGCAGGTAAGGGGGAAAGGATCTGTGCGCTACAAAAAAATAAAATAAAAATTATAATCTTGACCTAGGAGGACGAGGTCCATATGGAGTAGGAGGTTGAGGTGGCGGTGGATGTGGCTGTGTAGGTGGAAGCGGCGGTGGAGGAGGAGGAGGTAGCCAACACTGGTTCAAAAATACAACAATGGCTGGGTAAGGCTGGTGATGTGTCGAATTCTGTCCCCCGTCAAATAGTGTCCACCCTGTACTGCGCTTGCTCAGTATGTAGGACAAGGGGATTTCGAAAATCTCCCAAGACGAACGGCGCCTGCGTGGTGAGTTCAGGTGAAGGCCACACCATCCGTGGTTCAAGCCGAGCCAAGTGAGGCTGTGCCCGAAGCGTGGCGATCGAACCGAGCCCGTGAGGGGCCCTGTTACTATGTGCTACCGTATGTCCACTTTGATGGTGGGGCTTGAACCTGCACTCACTGCGCAGGCGCCGTTCATCTTCGGAGATTTTGTGAATCTCCTTGTCCTTTGTACTGCGCAAGCGCTGCGTCTTCGCAGTATGGGCCGGACACAATCCGATGGCCGGACAGTTTTTGTCACAACACCGGTATACATGTCTATTCTGCATAAGGTACGGACAAGTCCTGTGGGATCCATGCCTGGTTCATTTTAATGAACGTGAGCTTGTCCACATTGGCTCTGGACAGGCGGCTGCGCTTGTCTGTGATAACGCCCCCTGCCGTGCTAAATACACGTTCAGATAATACACTGGCTGCAGGGCAGGCCAGCACCTCCAAAGGCATAAAGGGCAAGCTCAGGCCATGTGCCCAATTTGGAGACCCAGAAGTTAAAGGGGGCAGACCCGTCATCCAGTACGTGTAGGCCTGTGGACACGTACTGCTCAACCATGTTGGTGAAATGCTGCCTCCTGCTAAGACGTTCCATCTCAGCTGGTGGTGCTGGTTGTTGTGGCGTGCTGACAAAGCTTTTCCACATTTCAGCCATGCTAACCCTGCCTTCTGAGGTGCTGCCGGTGCCCCGGCTGCGTTGGCGACCTCTTCCTCCTCCTCTGCCTTCGCCTTGTGCTTCCACCGTACGCCCGCTGTCAGGTGGGAATGCCACCAGCAGCGCGTCTACCAGCGTGCGCTTATACTCGCGCATCTTACGATCCCGCTCCAGTGAGGGAATTAAGGACGGTACGTTGTCCTTGTAATGGGGATCCAGCAGGGTGGCCACCCAGTAATCAGCACCAGTTAAAATGTGGGCAACTCGGCGGTCATTGCGGAAACACTGCAGCATGTAATCGCTCATGTGTGCCAGGCTGCCCAGAGGCAAAGAAAAGCTGTCCTCTGTGGGAGGTGTATCGTCTGCAAAGTATTTTTTGTGGCCCTAAATGGCGTTTTTTGGAAGACCACAACACACCCACAGTACGTAACCGCTGAATCGCACAGCTACAGAACTGCAGAAAATGCTATTCAAAATTTTTTTTGTTTTTTTAGTATAGCACAGTAGGAGAAAACTATATAGAAATTGTTTATTTCACACACCTCCACATATGTATAACACACTGCAAAATATTTTTTGTGGCCCTAAATGGTGTTTTTTGGAAGAACACAACACACCCACAGTACGTAACCGCTGAATCGCACAGCTACAGAACTGCAGAAAATGCTATTCAAAAAATTGTTTGTTTTTTTAGTATAGCACAGTAGAAGAAAACTATATAGAAATGGTTTATTTCACACGCCTCCACATATGTATAACACACTGCAAAATATTTTTTGTGGCCCTAAATGGCGTTTTTTGGAAGACCACAACACACCCACAGTACGTAACCGCTGAATCGCACAGCTACAGAACTGCAGAAAATGCTATTCAAAAAAAATGTTGTTTTTTTAGTATAGCACAGTAGGAGAAAACTATATAGAAATTGTTTATTTCACACACCTCCACATATGTATAACACACTGCAAAATATTTTTTGTGGCCCTAAATGGCGTTTTTTGGAAGACCACAACACACCCACAGTACGTAACCGCTGAATCGCACAGCTACAGAACTGCAGAAAATGCTATTCAAAAATAATGTTGTTTTTTTAGTATAGCACAGTAGAAGACAAATATATAGAAATGGTTTATTTCACACGCCTCCACATATGTATAACACACTGCAAAATATTTTTTGTGGCCTTAAATGGGTCTTTTTGCAAGCGTACATTAAAGTGCAAATTTTTATTTTATTTTTTTGCCCTAAACGGGTCTTTTTTTGCACGAGCAAAATAAAATGCATTTTTTTTTATTTTTTTTGCCCTTAATGGGTCTTTTGGAAAAGAGCACAATAAAGTGCCTTTTTTTTTGCCCTAAATGGATCTTTTTCCAAGAGCAGAATACACCCACAGTATGGAAACGGTGTATCTCTCAACGTAATATATGCAGTGCTGGTGCACTGAGCTTGCAGATAAAAGGTAGATTTTCTCTGACACTGGGCTCATGGCAGTGTAAAAAGACTGCACTGCAACACAAACAGGTAAACCTATGCAGATCGCTGAGTTATATCTCTGAATCTGGACTCCTATTCCTATACAATATATCTCTCTCCCTGAAAGCACCAACAGGAACCTGGCCCTACACTACACTGTCTCTCTATCTTTTCCCTCAGATTCCAGAATCAGGATGTCAGGGTCACCTGTGGCCAGGTGACAGATGCACACCGTAGGGGGACAGGAGTGCACCGCGAGGTAGTGAACCCTATGGCTGGCTTCTGCGGATAGGAAACTGGGTGGTTGTGGAAAGCGGGACCAGAGGAGCACAACCGGGATCCTAACGGAAGCTAGAGCCAAGATTCCCCAGGGCGCGGAGTCTAAGACCCAGCTGGTCTTCTCCAGGGCCTCTAGTGGTGAGGATGTTATGCTGCAGGCTGGGACCAGGTCGCGGCCCCTGGAGTTTCCTAGCTCACGCCCCGTAGGATAAGGGGAAAAGAGGGGAAGCAGCAGCACAAGATAAGAGAGAACCGAATAACAAGCTGAAGGTCAGGGGCCACAAGCAGACAAGGATAACGAAAGAACGAGCCGAAGGTCAAGGGTCATGAGCAGACAGGGATAGTCGGGGACAAGCCAATAACGTAACAGAGAGACAGACGAAGCACACGGCAGGCAGGAACCCCAAACACACAATGCCTAACAAACACGTTGATCAGCAAAGCAGGCTTGCAGTGCACAGGTTAATATAGTGTTCTGTGATAGGGCCTGGGGTGGAGTCAGGCTGGGAGGAGATTATAAAGGAAGCCAGGTGAAGGAGGTCTGGTCTCTAGATGAACACATGAGGAGGAAGGTAAGATGGCAGACAGACATTAATGCATATCCATGACAGTACCCTCCCTCTTACGAGGCCTCCCTCTTCCCCGCCTGGGCCCAGGTTTAGAGGGAAACTTCAGATGAAACTCCTTTAACAGACGAGGTGCAAAGACCTCAGATGCAGTGATCCAAGACCTCTCCTCAGGACCAAACCCTTTCCAATGAACGAGGTACTGAAGAACGCCTTTACAGAGTCGGGAGTCCAGAATTTGACTGATCTCGTACTCCTGATTATCCTCAGAGACAGGCGCCACGGTAGGGAGAGGACGAGAGAATTTATTGAGGACTAAAGGCTTTAGAAGAGCAACATGAAAGGAGTTAGTGATTTTAAGGCTCTTAGGAATCTGGAGTTTGAAACAAACCGGATTCAGTTTAGCAGTTACCGTGTATGGACCGATGAATCGTGGAGCAAACTTCAGAGAAGGAACTCGGAGCTTGATGTTCCTGGTAGAGAGCCAGACTTTGTCCCCTGGCTGAAGAGAAGGCGGTTTACGCCTGCGGCGGTCGGCAAAGCCTTTGAATTTTTCAGCAGCTGCCCGGAGGGAATCATGAACGTGACCCCAAACGGAATTGAGAGACTCCTGAACCGAAGCCAAAGCTGGAATGTCTGGAGAACAGATCATGGGAAGAGGAAGTTGAGGGTGTTTTCCATAAACTGTGAAAAAGGGTGTCTTCTGCGAACTGGTATTCACATGATTGTTATGGGAGAATTCTGCCCACGGGAGTAGAGAGGACCAATCGTCATGGTGAGAAGACACAAAGGTGCGAAGAAAGACCTCTAACTCCTGATTAACCCTCTCAGTCTGTCCATTGGATTGGGGATGGTAAGAAGAAGAAAAATCCAAGACAATATTGAGGGATTTGCAAAAGGCTCTCCAAAAACGAGACGTGAATTGGACTCCCCTGTCGGAAACAATATGAGAAGGGACCCCATGTAGGCAGAGAATTTCTCGAATGAAAATGGGAACCAAGGCAGGGGCAGAAGGAAGACCAGGAAGAGGAACAAAATGAGCCATCTTGGAGAATCGATCGATTACCACCCAAATGACTGTATTATTCTCAGACAGTGGGAGATCGGTGATAAAATCCATGGCAATATGGGCCCAGGGTTCCTTAGGAATGGGCAAGGGCATGAGGAGACCAGCAGGAGCTTGTGTGGAGGATTTGGACTGAGCACAGACATGACAAGCTTTAACGTAGTCTTTGACGTCTGAGCGGAGATTAGGCCACCAGTAGTGACGACTGATGAGTAGGAAGGATCGGAGGAATCCAGAATGCCCTGCCACCTTGGAATCATGTCCCCAACAAAGGATCTTAGCTCTTAGCTCAGTGGGGACAAAGGTCTTACCAGGCGGAATTTTTGACTTCAGGGTGGTAGAGTGGGCAACAATGCATGAGGTTGGAATGATCGGCTCAGGTTCAGGGGCGGACTCCTCGTCCAAAGTGTCAAATGACCTAGAGAGCGCATCAGCCCGACCGTTGCAGGAACCAGGTTTGTAGGTAATCGTGAAATTAAAACGGGCAAAGAAGAGACTCCACATGGCCTGTCTAGGATTCAGACGTTTAGCATTCTGTAGATACTGTAAATTCTTGTGATCGGTAAAGATCATTATGGAGTGAGGGGAACCCTCCAAGAGATGACGCCACTCCTCTAACGCCAATTTAATTGCGAGAAGTTCCCGATCACCGATGGCATAATTCCTCTCTGCCTGAGAATTTTTTTTGGAGAAGAACGCACATGGTTGGCGTCTCTTCTCAAAGATTTGAAGAAGCACAGCTCCCACCCCCATTGAGGAAGCGTCCACTTCAATAAAAAATGCATTCCCAGGATTTGGTCTCCTCAAGAGGGGGCCAGAAACAAAGGCCTGTTTCAGGTTGTGAAATGCAGAGACGGCTTCGGGAGGCCAGTCTCTGGCATTCACACCCTTCTTGGTCAAAGCGATAATAGGCGCGGCAATGGAAGAGTAATTCCATATGAACTGCCTATAATAATTAGTGAAGCCAAGAAAGCGCTGTGTGGCCTTGAGGCTAGCAGGAAGAGGCCAGTTGGTGATAGCCAAGACCTTCCCAGGGTCCATACGAAGACCCGAACATGAGACGAAGCACCCCAAAAACAGGACCTCAGAACATTCAAAGGAACATTTCTCCAGCTTGGCATAGAGATTGTTCTCTCTAAGACGTTGAAGTACAGTGCGGAAATGGTTTCTGTGGACGAGCAGATTTTCAGAAAAGATCAGAATGTCATCCAGATAGATGACAACAAACTGGTACAGCAGATCTCTGAAGATTTCATTGACAAAGTTTTGAAACACGGCTGGAGCATTACACAGACCAAAAGGCATCACCAGATATTCGTAATGCCCGTCTCTAGTGTTGAATGCAGTCTTCCATTCGTCACCCTCCCGTATTCGAATGAGATTGTACGCGCCTCTGAGATCCAACTTGGTGAAAATGGAGGCACCCTTCAACCTATCGAATAGCTCAGATATTAAGGGTAAGGGGTATCGATTTTTAATAGTAACCACATTTAAACCCCGATAATCGATGCAGGGTCTTAAGGTACCATCCTTTTTGGCAACAAAAAAGAACCCTGCCCCTACAGGCGATGAGGATTTCCGGATGAAACCTCTCTCCAGATTCTCTGCGACATACTCCGACATGGCCTGGGTCTCTGGGATGGACAGAGGGTAGGTACGACCCCTGGGTAGAGTTGCTCCGGGGACAAGATCAATAGCACAGTCAAAAGACCTGTGGGGAGGAAGCACCTCAGCTGATTTCTTACAGAACACATCCCGGTAATCGCTGTATGCAGCAGGAAGATCAGAAGAAACAGAAGTGGCAGCAACCGGAAGACTCTCCTTGGGGGTCACCTTGAGAAGACACGACGAGAAACATGAGGAACCCCAGGCCAGGATCTGCCCAGAGACCCAGTCCACATGTGGAGAGTGGAGCTGTAGCCAAGGGAGGCCCAATACAACTGGGGTAGAGGCCTTGGGTAGAATAAGAAAGGATATCCACTCCTGGTGGAGAATCCCTACCGACATCCTAATGGGTAGCGTCTGGAAGCGAATAGGGCCCCCTGGGAGAACAGTGCCATCAATTGCCGAGACTACCAATGGGGTAGTGAGAGGTGAAAGGGTAAGCTTCATAGAAGAAGCAGTTCTCCAATCCATAAAATTGCTGGCAGCCCCGGAATCCAGGTATGCAAGGGTTGACTGAGGAGAAGTGCCTACATGAAGGAACACCGGCAAGAGCAGGCGAGAAGGTGATGTTTCTGGGTCCAATACTCCACCTTCCAAATGTATTAGACCCGAGCGTTTCCCGGACGAAGCGAGCAGGAGTCACGAAAATGACCCTTGCCCCCATAATAGAGGCACAAGCCCAGAGTTCTGCACCTAGCACGTTCTTCGGGGGTTAGTCTGGTCCGGCCCAGCTGCATAGGTTCTTCAGCAGGTAGAGGATGCTCCACGGAATGAAGGGAGAGGAGCTCAGACTGGCTAGGACCCAGAGAGTGCTGGCGTCTTTTTTCTAAGGACCTCTCTTGAAAACGAATGTCGATCTGGTTGCATAATGAAATTACATCGTCCAGACCGACGGGAATGGCTCTTCCCGCTAATTCGTCTTTCACTCGGTCAGAGAGGCCATGTAAAAAGGTAGCAACCAGGGCCTCATTATTCCAGCTCAATTCAGCTGTGTGGATACGGAACTGAAGAGCATATTGCCCCACTGAACTAGATTCTTGGCGAAGACGTAAGACAGCACTAGCCGCTGAAGAAGCCCGAGCCGGCTCTTCGAAGATATTACGAAAGAGCTTCAAGAAATCGGACAGACTGGAAACCACCGGATCGTTCCTCTCCCACAGGGGGGCAGCCCAGGCCAAAGCTTCACCGGAGAGGAGGGAAATGATATAGGCTACCTTAGCCCGGTCAGACAGGAAGCTTTGAGGCTGAAGCTCAAAATGAATTGTGCATTGGCTGAGAAACCCCCTGCAGGCCTTGGAGTCCCCAGAGAAACGGGACGGAGCTGGCAATCTTAGTGAGTGTGAGGCTGCGACTGGTGCGATAGGTACAGCCGCTGGTTGTACTTGGGGTTGCGGATTCGGGGTTCCCAAGGAGACCTGAAGCTGCTCGAATCGAGAAGCCAGATCCTGGAGGAATCGCATCACCTGAGTCTGATTTGATTCCTGGGTTTCAAGTCTGCGAACTATGCCCTGCAATGGATCATCCGCGGGGAGCGGGATGTCAGCCGGGTTCATGGCTGATCAAACTGTCAGGGTCACCTGTGGCCAGGTGACAGATGCACACCGTAGGGGGACAGGAGTGCACCGCGAGGTAGTAAACCCTATGGCTGGCTTCTGCGGATAGGAAACTGGGTGGTTGTGGAAAGCGGGACCAGAGGAGCACAACCGGGATCCAAACGGAAGCTAGAGCCAAGATTCCCCAGGGCGCGGAGTCTAAGATCCAGCTGGTCTTCTCCAGGGCCTCTAGTGGTGAGGATGTTATGCTGCAGGCTGGGACCAGGTCGCGGCCCCTGGAGTTTCCTAGCTCACGCCGGGTAGGATAAGGGGAAAAGAGGGGAAGCAGCAGCACAAGATAAGAGAGAACCGAATAACAAGCTGAAGGTCAGGGGCCACAAGCAGACAAGGATAACGAAAGAACGAGCTGAAGGTCAAGGGTCACGAGCAGACAGGGATAGTCGGGGACAAGCCAATAACGTAACAGAGAGACAGACGAAGCACACGGCAGGCAGGAACCCAAACACACAATGCCTAACAAACACGTTGATCAGCAAAGCAGGCTTGCAGTGCACAGGTTAATATAGTGTTCTGTGATAGGGCCTGGGTTGGAGTCAGGCTGGGAGGAGATTATAAAGGAAGCCAGGTGAAGGAGGTCTGGTCTCTAGATGAACACATGAGGAGGAAGGTAAGATGGCAGACAGACATTAATGCATATCCATGACACAGGACTAACTCATGTATTTTTCAATCTCTCCCTAAAAGCAGCAGCAGCAGACAAGATCCTCTCCCTATCTATTCTGAAGCAGAGTGACGTGTGTGCTGTGTGCCTCTAGCTTATATAGAAGCTGGGTCACATGTTGCACTGACCAATCACAGCCATGCCATTAGTAGTCATGGCTATGATGGCTTCTAAGGGCACACCAGCTAATCAAAAGGTGATTGGCTGGCCCCTGAAGCATTTCTAACTGCGCCATTAGATTGCCGAACCCGAACACGGACTTTCGCGCAAAGTCTGGGTTCGGGTTCGGGAAAAAGCTAAAGTTCGGTACGGACCCGAACTTTACAGTTCGGGTTCGCTCAACCCTACTTATAATCCATATATCCTAATGATCCTATAATAACATGCTTACAAATTTATGAATTATGGCTGATCAAATGATAATGTTCTTTGACTCTAAGAAAATACTTATGGAATACTGGAACTGGACCATGTACAAATCATTAAGATTTTACTAAGAAACTGTGAAGAAAAGGAGGTAGAACATTGAGATCATTGGCTTCAGCAAAACAAGATAGGACCGGAACAAAGCGCTAATTGCCAATACAGGAGATACATTTCTATCCAGATTATGAGGACTATTATACAATATAGTGTGGCAACCAACTCTCTAGAACAGTGTTTCTCAACTCCAGTCCCCAAGGCGCCCCAACAGGTCATGTTTTAGGCTCTCCATTGTTTTGCACAGGTTATTTGATCAGTTTAACTGCTTTAGTAATTCCCAATGCTGTTTCATCTGAGGGAAATCCTGAAAACATGACCTGTTGGGGCGCCTTGAGGACTGGAGTTGAGAAACACTGCTCTAGAAGACCAGGAAGACTTCTACAGATAGCTAGCCATTTTGATCAACCAGGTAAAAGGTAACCTGTCATGAGAGAAACATGGACACAGCTATTGCTGCCATACTTACACTTGGAGATTGAAAGATTTTTCCTTCATAAATTGTACACTACTTTTTACTAAACCATTGTTAATTTCGATTTAGTTTTAGTTTTGGTCTTAGGACTAAAATGCCAATTTAGTTTTAGTCCCATTTTAGTCATCGTATTTTAGTCGACTAAAATCTCCAGTACATTTTAGTCTAATATAATCATTTTAGTCAACTAAAATTGAATGTTCACAATACACAGCCCCCCACAGCACAAAGCCCCCCAGAGTACACAGCACAGCCCCAGCCCCCACCCTCTGCACAATACAAATCCCCCCACAATACACAGCCACCCACCCTCTGCACAATACAAACCCCCCCACAGTTCACAGCCACCCACCCTCTGCACAATACAAACCCCCCCACAATACACAGCACAGCCCCCCTGCATTCCCAGGAGACCCCCAGTCTCCTGGGACAGCACTGCCAGCGTACTCTAAAGTTAAGAATAAATCACTGCCAGCCCTTTCTCATACACAGCTCTTCCTGTGTCACTCTCATTGTAAATCAAAGTCTCTAAACTTACCTCATAGCTCCGTTCTTGCATGGCCCCGGTCACATGGCTGCTCTCCTCTGAAGATTCATGGATGGTCATGTGACCGCTCTCCTCCTCCAATCTAAGGCAACACTCGGAGGAGGAGGAGGAGCAGGAGGAGGAGAGCGGCCAACAAGAATGAAGCTATTGAGGTTAGAAGCTTCATTTTACAATGAGTGACACAGGAGGAGGGGTGGTTTAGGAGGATGGGTGGTTTAGGAGGAGGGGCTGGCAATGATTTTTTTCCTAATGATAGATTTGCTGGCAGTGCTGTCCAAGGGCCAGGAGAGGCAGGGCGGCTGGCTTGACCACCCCCCAATCTGTGTCACCCGGGGGCGAACCGCCCGATCCCCGCCCCTATTAGTAAAAAAACAAATATTGGCGTATAACACGCATACACTGTGTTATACACCGATATATACAGTAAATTCATGAGGGTAAACATCCCTCCTTGCCATTAACGTCCCGTTTTCGTTCCTTAACGAAAACTGATTTTATTTTCGTCATAGTTTTCGTCAGTTGACGAAAATATGCTGTACTTTTAGTTTAGTTTTCGTCACTGTAAAAAAGCCTCTGATGAAAATTATGACGAAAATGTTTTCGTTGGCCAAATTAACACTGTACTAAACAATCATGCAGCAACCAAAGTCAGAATGAAGTTAGATCTCTTGAACTGGATACATGTTTTTTACCAGTTGCCAAAAATATTAAAGAAGAATACAAACAATATATCACACAGAACTAGCACGTAGTGTCTGAGCCAGCGCTTACAGGCAGCTATAAGGTGGACCATAAAGTATCAAAAACAGGGGGGAAAAAAACAACAAGATACACTCAAAATTAATTAGGTAAGAATTAGTCCATACAGTCCATAGTAGTAAGGAATATCAAGGAGAAGTCCGCAGGACAGATGGATTCACAGGTGGATGGGGATAGCACACACAGTCACTGGCAGCTCCTCAGCAGGAAATTGGAATTCCCTCAGACACAAAAAAAAAAAATGCGGAAAGAGGACGCCTGGGTCAGCGTGATAGTAAAAACAAGCAACACTTCATTCAGAAACACTTACATAAAAGTATTTTGCAAGCTACACACAGGGTGGATGTGGATCACCAATCAAGCAGCCAGCCGTCATGAGGGATGAGAAGACCACTGTGGGGGTAAGCTTGAACCCTCCTTATGGAGGTGTATAACTGCCAGCGTCTCCAGCTCTCACACCTGCTCTCACAGAGTTAGTTAGAGACCAAATCAGGAAGAGGGCAGGCCGAATTAAAATCCATAGCAGACCCGGCATATAGAGATAAGGTCATCAATTCAGGAGAATATAAATTCTTGTATAGAGAACTTTATAAACATCCATATGTCTATCACCTGCCAAAGGTGCACAAGGATCCCATTTGTCCACCTGGGAGGCCAATCATTCTGGCTATGGATAGCATTACGAGCGGTCTGTCCCAATATGTAGATTGCTTTTTGCAACCTATAGTTCAGTCCCTACCATCTTATGTCCGTGATTCCTCCCATCTGTTGGTTTCCCTGTCGCACTACACATGGGAGATGTCCTATACTTGGCTCTCTCGCACTGTGACTTCCTTGTACACATTAATCCCGCATAAAGTTGGACTCACAGCATAAGGGCATGTATTAGCACAGGGACCTAACCTACATCACCTACAGGCCCAGTTAAACTTGAATTGTATGCAATTTGCTTGGAGCACAACTACTTTAATCATCTTGGGGGTTACTATCTCCAGGTGCATGGTACTGTCATGGGTGCATCCTTTGTGCCTTGTTATGCCTTACTCACCATGGGTTGGTGGGAGGAGTCATACATCTGGAGATGTAACCCCTTTGAGTCTCAGATTGTCTTCTGATGCCGTGTACACACAAACCGTTTTTAATGTCATTGAAAAAAACGTTGTTTTTCTCGACGTGATTCTTCTCAAGCCTGCCTTGCCTACACACAATCGTGAAAAAAATTGCTCGAGCAAAGCGCAGTGACGTACAACACATACGACAGCACTATAAAGGGGAAGTTCCATTCGGATGGCACCACCCTTCATGTTAGTAAAGTTTGTTGAGCGACGATTCGCGCTTTTCAGCCTCGTGCTTTTCAGTCCGTTACAGCGTGACGAATGTACTATCTCCATTACGAACGCTATTTTTACCAGAAGAAGCGCTCCCGTCTCATACTTGATTCTGAGCATGCGCATTTTTTTTCACGTCGTTAAAGCCCACACACGGCCGTTTTCCATGACGAGAAAAACGACGTGAAAAATTAGAGCATGTTCCAATTTTTTCATGCCCTTTTTTCACGTCGTGAAAAATGCTCTGAAGCCCACACACAATCATTTTTAATGACCATTTTAAAAAATTTCATTTTTCTCGTCATTAAAAACGGTCGTGTGTACACGGCATAAGGAAGATATATTGATGAGGTAATCGTTATATGGGATGGTCCTCCCTCTTCTATTTCCCCTTTTGTCCAGCACTGTAACAACAATAACATGGGCATCTCGTTTACTCATGTACATGATCCTTCAATCTCTTGTGTTTTTGGACCTCCAATTATCCCATGCGGAGGGCCAGATTGTGTCTAAGACACATTTCAAGCCCTAGGTGGGAAATTCGTATCTTCATTTTGCAAGCTGCCACCACCACAAATGGAAGCAGAATATCCCAAAGAGCCAATTGTGTAGACTGAGAAAGAACTGCACACTAGATAGTGACTACAAGGCACAAGTACAACTCTTAATAAATGCATTTATGGACAAGGGATATGATTCTGACGTGGTTAAAAAAGCCTTTTTGGAGTTCCAAGACCCCATCACCAATCAGGACAAGCCAACAACTTCTGTTACTAGGTCAGAGGTAAAGTTCATTAGTATCATAATCGACACAAAAAGATGTAACACATCATTAGACGCCACAGGGTCATCTATCGCAATGTTAGGAGTGTGAAAAATATGGTAGCCCCAAGTAGGATTCCTCACTGTCCTACTTCAGACAGAACATTAACGACTTGCCGACCAGCCACCGTCATTATGGGGCGGCAGATTTGCACGTTCCCACGAATCACCGTATCTGTACGGTGGCTCCTTTAAGAGCCATAGCACGGCGGGGGACCTGATGCATGTGGCCGGCGGGCACGATGTCCGTTGGCCACCCGCGATCGTGGGCACGAGAGCCCCAATGGAGATTTGTGTATGTAAACACTGAAATCCCTGTTCTGACAGGGGAGGAGAGACAGATTGTCTGTTCCTACTAAGTAGGAACAGCGATCTGTCTCCTCCTCTAGTCAGTCCCATAACCTCACAGTTAGAAACACACCTGGGGAACACACTTAATCCCTTGATCGCCCCCTAGTGTTAACACCTTCCCTGTCAGTGACATTTACACAGTAATCAGTGCATTTTTATAGCTTTGATGGCTAAATAAGTGTCAGAAGTGTCCGATCTGTCCGCCGCAATGTCTCAGTCCCACTAAAAATCACAGATTGCCACCATTACTAGTAAAAAATAAATAAATAATAAAAATGTCATAAATCTATTCCCTATTTTGTAGACGCTATAACTTTTGGGCAAACCAATCAATATACGCTTATTGTGATTTATTTTACCAAAAATATGTACAGTAGAGGAATACATATTGGCCTAAACTCATGAAGAACTTTGTTTATTTTTTATTTTTTGGGGGATATTTATTATAGCAAAAAGTGAAAAAAATATATATATTTTTTTAAATTGTCGCTCTTTTTTTGTTTATAGCAGAGGTGATAAAATATAGTTTGGAAAAACCTGCGCTAAACCGAAAGTATATTTTAAAAAATGGTGAATAAATAAATGATCCAAAAAATGTGGTGCTGCTGCAAGTAAAAAGTTAAAAATACTAAAACTCAAAAGACATGTGTAAAAGGACAAGCGCGCAACCACTAACATTGATTAAATAAAAAATGACGAATATATTACTAATAACACACTATGTGAAAAAAACCACAAGAGAATATATACTGAATCTCAATAGTGAAAAAAAACACAAGAGAATATATACTGAATCTCAATAGTGAAAGTGAAATTGTTCTCCAAAGGCAAATAATAATTTAAAAATTAAAATTATAAAGGTGAGATTGAAAAAAATGTCCACGACACATTTAAATTCCAAAGGTGAAATCCACTTGCTTCATATGGATAAGGGATATCCAAAGGGAGCCTTACTCTATAGATGTTCAGTGATAACAGATAATCTTAAAGCCGCTTACCAGATGGACGGGACCTCAGATCATAGAGGTCACAAAGGCGTGTGCATCAGCCTGCCGGCAGCGATGGTATTCACCTGTTCCTTTATCCCAGGTGGCCTGTCCTCACTCCACCAGGTAATCAGATGTCTTGACACACAGTATCCAAAACGAAAAAGGTAGGCGGGAATAGAATCGCTCCAGCTTCCAAGTGTACTCCTAAGAGCTTGTTCAACTCAGCAAGGAAGGATTAAAAAAAGGACTTCATGGTGCAGTATTTTCCAAAAATTCAAAAGGATTTATTGTAAAAACACACAGCAAAAAAGTCAAAATCAAAAAGTCCACATCCAATCCACAAATAGTAAAATAGGCAAAATAGGCAAGGAAACAGCAACGTAACAAGGGTAAAAAAGGTTTCTAATGTTTCCGTATGCTAGTCAGAGAGCAAACATAGACTGCATCAATACATCAATATCCAATACGTGATGACGTTAGGAATCTTGGCTTCACCCGACGCGTTTCCCCAAAAATGGCATCAACTGGGAACGGAGGCTAATTACCAGCGTCATCACTTCACGTATATATACTCATAGGGCAGCCGTGACACCGGAAGTAACATTTAGAGATATATCTCTGGGGTCACCAAAAAAAAGGATAAAAATTGGTATTTTGCATATTAGATTATACCAAAAACATCTTTTAACATATCCTCAGCTCAATAGAAATAAATGGGAAACATATTATAAACACATAAATACATAAAAAAATATATATATATATGTCAGAACGAATACTAATTATACCTCTAACATCAAAGAATATGCATATAAATGTATAAATTTAATTAATTAATGTAGAAATATGGATGCGGATAAAATGAGGTGTATATTATATATTACCTCAGAAAAAATTGTATATAATATGTAAAAATATATAACAATTTAGCAATAAAAAAATGTCATAAAAATTAATTAAAAATTATTCTAAAAATTAATAAAAAGGTATTCAGTCAGATCTTCAGTAGAGCACATCAGAATGGGAATTAATGCTATTTATTGTCAATAAAGCAGTTAATATCCCATTCGAAGTTTAAACCCAGGGGATTATAACATTGGAGGTCATGTATCCATCTGGTTTCACGTCGGGACACATGTCTTTTCAAGTTATCACCCCTCCAATGGGCAGTGTATTTTTCTATAGCCACTACTTTTACCAAGGAGGTGTTCCTATTATGGTGTGTACGAAAATGTTTAGATACACTGTGTCCCACAAATCCTCGTCTAATATTCCCAAGATGTTCTCCTATTCTCACATTTAGGGCTCTTGTTGTTCTGTCAACGTATTGTAAATTGCAAGGGCAGGTTAGGAGATAAATAACTCCCACCGTCCCACAGGTAATAAAATCTTTTATCTTATATACTTTTGACGTCACCTGAGAGGTAAAGGAGGTGGTTCTAACAGTCTGAGATGTTTTGCACACCTTACACCTCTTACAAGGAAAAAATCCCTTCATGTCCCCAAACATACTAATCCTGGGAGGTATATCAATAGCACTAGGTGACAGTTTATCCTTGAGGTTTAAAGTTCTCCTATAAACAATATTGGGTTTAGTAGGTATAACTGGTCCCAGGACCCTATCCCCCTTACACATACAGAGGTGATAAAATGCCACAAAAAGAAAGCTCTATTTGTGGGAAAAAAAGGATGTCAATTTTGTTTGGGTACATCGTCGCACGACCGCGCAATTGTCAGTTAAAGTGACGCAGTGCCGTATCGCAAAACATGGCCTGGTCATTAAGGGGGCAAGTCCTTCCAGTCCTTAAGTGGTTAACCACCTTTTGCAATCTGACGTGTATGTATTTTTTTAAATGCCCCTCCCCTCCTCTTTTTTTTCACATTTGTTACCATTTTCAGTCATTAATTTTATATTTGTTCTTATTTACTGTATAAATTTAATCTGTGTATATATAAGTTGCCCTTTAAATATGCTGATACGATTTATCACCTTGATGAATTCATAATTTGTATTTTTCAGTGTAATTATTCATGTAGTGATCATAATAGGTTATGTTATTCGATGTCTACGTTTATATTGTTATTAATCAATTTTTTTATATTTATTATAAAATACTATGATAGACGTGTTACTATTCGGGGAAGGTAGAAAGCGAGGAGGGCAGTTAGATGTGAGAGCCCAGGAGGGGGAAGAGCTCCACCCCCTCCCTGACCACCGAAGAGGCGAACAGGAGCGGGCGCGGCCACCCCGACGCTCCCAGAACCTCAAATTTTCCACCTCCTCTCTGCTCCGAGAACCCTTGCGACCCGGGCCAGAGGACAGGCTGTCTGGGGGCCCAGAGAAAGAGAATATGTGGGAGGCAGGGGGCTGCCAAGGAGCCACTGGAAGGAGCAGAGCAGCAAGAGCATCCCCGGATCAAGAGGGAGACTTGGCGCTTTTGCTCCTGGCCATCAGGTACCCGGCATCCTACACATACATGCCTGCACACTGAGACAGAGGGGGGATGGGGGGCAGAGGAGAGACTGCAGATAGGGACAGTGCTATGTGGTCTCTCTCAGCTCTCCGCTCTTTCTCTCAGATGGTTAATGACTCTTACTCTGAATGGTCTAAGGATATCAGTGGTGTACCTCAAGGTTCAGTGTTGAGAAAGATATCCCCCTATTCACAGAACTGTTTGACAGTCACCACATCCCTAAATGGAAATAGAAAGAAAAAAAAAACCTAGAAAGGATGGGACTTTATAAGTGACTGACAAACCAATGACTTGAAAATACAAAAATAATTTATTTAAATATACAAATGTTCATAAAATATATAGTTGTATACACATGTTACAAATCCATGTAATGAGTTGATGGATGTGGATGCCTGTGAGCGTGGCTCTCACAACTTGACCCAACGTTTCTGGCACAATAGCCCTTCTTCAGGGGTTTAATTAAAGTATCTAGAGCCAAAACATATCAAAAGGAAAATCCACCCGTCACATGTAACTGCCACAACCAGATAAAAACAGCAGGTGATCAGACTAGCCAGCCCTCACAAATGAGTATTCCAGCGAGGATCCAATGCATCCACCCAGATCAGTCATCCACATGTAGAGAGGGTGGTGACTGCAACGATTGAAAAATAGAAGATTCAATGCTGGATGTCTCACATCATGCCAGAGGAAAAACCGTAGTCCTCAGATACATGGGGTATCCCTTTAGTGAGCTCTCACATATAAATGTTCCAACGAGGATCCAAAATATTTACCCAGATGGATCATCTACATATGAAGAGGTTAGGTGAATGCAACAATTGAAGTATAGAAGATTCAATGCTGGATATCTCACAAAAAAAAATAAAAAAAACCCAGAGGAGAAAAGTAATCCTCAGGTGCATGGGGCATACCTATAGTCAAATGAAGATAGTTGGAGCCTCAGGTGACGGCGTCATCACTTGAGGCTCCAACTATCTGAGGACTACTGTTTTTCCTCTGGATATGCACGGATCATAAAAACTAGGGAGGGTTCAACTGGGGGAATAAATGGTGGAGAAGGATCTGGGGGTTTTGGTAGATCATAAGCTCAATAATGGCATATAATGCCAAGCTGTGGTTTCCAAAGTGAGCAAAGTCCTTTCTTGTATTAAGAGAGGTATGGACAGTTTTGGGCACCAGTTCTCAAAAAGGATATTGGGGAACTGGAGAAGTGCAGAGAAGGGCATCCAAACTGATAAGAAGCATTGAGTAGTTCAGCTATGAGGGAAGATTAGAGGAACTGAATTTATTCCCTCTTGAGAAGAGGAGATTAAGGGGGGATATGATCAACATGAACAAATACATAAGTGGTCCACATAGTGAACTTGGTGTTGAGATATTAAATTCAAGGTCATCATAGAGGACAAGGGGGCACTCTTTATGTCTAGAGAAAAAAAAGATTTAATCTCCAAATACGGAAAGGTTTCTTCACAGTAAGAGCTGTGAAAATGTGGAATACACTTCCTCCAGAGGTGGTTCTGGCAAGCTCAGTAGATTGCTTTAAAAAAGGCATGTATTTTTTCCTAAATGTACATAATATAACTGGGTACCAGGGATGAGCCGAACACCCCCCTGTTCGGTTCGCACCAGAACCTGCGAACAGACAAAATGTTTGTGTAAACTTTAGAACCCTATTAAATACAATGGACTCGAACGTTCAAAATCTAAAGTGTTAATTATAAAGGCTAATATGCAAGTTATTGTCCTAAAAAGTGTTTGGGGACCCGGGTCCTGCCCCAGGGGACATATATCAATGCAAAAAGAAGTTTTAAAAACGGCCGTTTTTTCGGGAGCAGTGATTTTAATAATGCTTAAAATGAAAAAATAAAAGTGAAATATTCCTTTAAATTTCGTACCTGGGGGGTGTGTATGATATGCATGTAAAGTGGCGCATGTTTCCCGTGCTTAGAACTGTCCCTGCAAAAAATGTCATTTTTGAAAGAAAAAAATGCATTTAAAACTGACTTGCGGCTATTAATGAATTGTCGGCTCCCGGCAATACATACAAAAGTCATTGATAAAAAAAAAAAAAAAAAAGCGTGGGGGTTCCCCAGAATTCAATTACCAGGCCCTTCAGGTCTGGAATGGATATTAAGGGGAACCCCGCCGCAAATTAAAAAAAAAATTGACGTGGGGTTCCCCCAAATATCCATTCCAGGCCCTTCAGATCTGGCATGGATTTTAAGGGGAACTCCACCCCAAATTAAAAAAAAAATGGCGTGGAGTCCCCCTAAAAATCCATACCAGACCCCTTATCCGAGCACGCAACCTGGCCGGCCACAGGGGAAAAGGGGGGGATGAGAGAGCGGCCCCCCTCCCTCCTGAACCGTACCAAGCCACATGCCCTCAACATGGGGAGGATGTCCCCATGTTGATGGGGGCAAGGGCCTCATCCCCACAACCCTTGCCCGGTGGTTGTGGGGGTCTGCGGGCGGGGGGGCTTATCGGAATCTGGAAGACCCCTTTAACAAAGGGGACCCCCAGATCCCCCCCCTATGTGAATTGATAAGGGGTACATTGAACACCTACCATTTCACGAAGAAAGCGTAAAAAAATGTTTAAAAAAAACACACAAACACCTTGAAAAAGTCCTTTATTTAAAAAAAAAAAAAAAAAACATTCCAGCGATGAAATCCAGTGTCCCGCGGCGATCCCGATGTCCAGCGCTGTCCTTCATTGGTTGTGCCTGAGCGGACCTGATGGGGAACTCCCTCTCAGTATTTTAAATGTATAGACCCGCCCCTTCTAAAGTTCCCCATCAGGTCCGCTCAGCGTACCAGATGCGGAACATGAGAAGGGGCGGGTCTATACATGTATTACCAAAGTGAGAGCAGTCCCCCATCAGGTCCGCCCCCTCGGTATGTCGGACCCGCCTACGTCATTGGCTTGAGCAGGGAACTTCCTTCACTGTGTAATTTAAATTTACATAGTGAAGGAAGTTCCCCGCTCAAGCCAATGACGTAGGCGGGTCCGACATACAGAGTAGGCGGACCTGATGGGGAACTGCTCTCACTTTGGTAATACATGTATAGACCCGCCCCTTCTCATGTTCCGCATCTCGTCCGCTGAGCGGACCTGATGGGGAACTTTAGAAGGGGCGGGTCTATACATTTAAAATACTGAGAGGGAGTTCCCCATCAGGTCCGCTCAGGCACAACCAATGAAGGACAGCGCTGGACATCGGGATCGCCGCGGGACACTGGATTTCACCGCTGGAATGTTTTTTTTTTTTTTTAAATAAAGGACTTTTTCAAGGTGTTTGTGTGTTTTTTTAAACATTTTTTTACGCTTTCTTCGTGAAATTGTAGGGGTACAATGTACCCCTTATCAATTCACATGGGGGGGGCGGGATCTGGGGGTCCCCTTTGTTAAAGGGGTCTCCCAGATTCCGATAAGCCCCCCGCCTGCAGACCCCCACAACCACCGGGCAAGGGTTGTGGGGATGAGGCCCTTGTCCCCATCAACATGGGGACATCCTCCCCATGTTGAGGGCATGTGGCTTGGTACGGTTCAGGAGGGAGGGGGGGCGCTCTCTCGTCCCCCCCTTTTCCCCTGCGGCCGGCCAGGTTGCGTGCTCGGATAAGGGGTCTGGTATGGATTTTTAGGGGGACTCCACGCCATTTTTTTTTAAAATTTGGGGTGGAGTTCCCCTTAAAATCCATGCCAGATCTGAAGGGCCTGGAATGGATATTTGGGGGAACCCCACGTCAATTTTTTTTAAATTTGCGGCGGGGTTCCCCTTAATATCCATTCCAGACCTGAAGGGCCTGGTAATTGAATTCTGGGGAACCCCCACGCTTTTTTTTTTTTTTTTTTATCAATGACTTTTGTATGTATTGCCGGGAGCCGACAATTCATTAATAGCCGCGAGTCAGTTTTAAATGCATTTTTTTCTTTCAAAAATGACATTTTTTGCAGGGACAGTTCTAAGCACGGGAAACATGCGCCACTTCACATGCATATCATACACACCCCCCAGGTACGAAATTTAAAGGAATATTTCACTTTTATTTTTTCATTTTAAGCATTATTAAAATCACTGCTCCCGAAAAAACGGCTGTTTTTAAAACTTCTTTTTGCATTGATACATGTCCCCTGGGGCAGGACCCAGGTCCCCAAACACTTTTTAGGACAATAACTTGCATATAAGCCTTTATAATTAACACTTTAGATTTCTCCCATAGATTTTTCGAATTTGCCGCGAACACCCCAATTTGTTCGCTGTTCGGCGAACGGGCGAACAGGCAATGTTCGAGTCGAACATGAGTTCGACTCGAACTCGAAGCTCATCCCTACTGGGTACAGACATTTATAGGTAAAGTTGATCCAGGGAAAATCCGATTGCCTCTCGGGGGATCAGGAAGGAATTTTTTCCCCTGCTGTAGCAAATTTGAGCATGCTTTGCTGGGGCTTTTCGGCTTCCTCTGGATCCACTGTGGGTATAAGATTGTGTATATGGGATTGTATTTTTTATTTTTTTTTGGTTAAACTAGATGGACTTTTTTCAACCTGACTAACTATGTAACTATATGTAACATAAAAAATGTCCACCATGCCTTTAAATTGTAACTATATGTGTCACATTCACAATATGTGTTCTCACCTGGGATAAACTTATAAAGATAATGCTTCCAGGATAGTTCTTCACTTGTCAAACTGGTTCTGTCTCTTTAAATTCTCCTCTTACTTTCACCTCTGCTCATTCCATATGCAGAGAAAAATAAACATACATAGTGTGTTATCCTTTGTTTAAATCTGGTTATTATACTTCTGCAGACTACTACTCACAAACAACATAAATCATATGCATTGCTGTTACTCAAATCAGAGGTTTCCAACTGGCATCGAATCAGATGTCCCCTCACCTCTATAAGTAAATTTACAGCCACCAATAAACAGTAGAAATTGTCCTCTCCTTCAGATGTCCACCAGTACTCTCTGCCACTCAGCCACATGCAAGGAAGTCAGAAAAAGTGCAATAGTGCTTTAACCCTTTAAAAACTTTTATTCATTACCACGTCAAATAAACATTCACATAAGTATCTGTGAACCATAGCCTCTCAATATGCACAAAAACCATGGTAATAAAATATTGGGTTTGGTTATTACAACTTGCATACCCTTGCCTTAAAACAGGGTCATCCGTCAGGTCCTTCCCCTACGCATTTCAACCACCACCTAAGCACAACTAAATTGTTGGATATCACAAAGAAGGAACCATAATTACAGGACACCAACAAGACGTTTATTGGGACCATTGCACAATTATATATATTTTTTTTAACTATTCACTTTTATTACAGCGCTGCACTTATATAAAAACTATTGTAAAGGATTCACACCTTTATATGGGAGTGTGTTTGGATGCTGGCAGCTGTGTGCACTAAGAGGTGTAAAGGGACCAAAGCAGCTCACAAGAAAAATGTATTTAGATATGTGTATTATGCACTTGAGCACTGATTGCAAAGCTTCTATGTGATAATTTCAAACATTCTAAAAGTGAATGCAACAACAAAACAGAGAACAAAGAGAAGACTGAGTCAATTTAATTGGCAATGATTTATTACCGGAAAAGATGTATGTTGCATGTAGGCATATATTTCACTTAACTGGACAGCACAATAATGCAACCACATAAATCATCGTTGGACATATACTGCAGATAAATCACACAACAGAAGCCACAACTAATTTACAAATAATACATTTGCTCCTTGCTGATCAATATAGTCTGTATCCAGACTGTGGACATAAAGGAATTTGCATATTCTCAACAAGTATCAATAGAGATTAAAAACAAACCAACCTCTCTAGCTGCTTGTACTGTGAAGTACTCCATTCTCAAAGATCCTCACAACAAAGGCTCTAAAGTCTGGTTTCAGTTTGTTTTAACAGGTTTGAGAAACCTGTTTACATAGCTGAAAGACTGTCAAGATTCTAGTGCAGTAAATAGTAACAGAGAAAAAAGCTAGGGTTTTAGTGCCTATTTTGCCAAGATGACATCATAATAACCACCTCATCCAATCAAAGAATACCTCTTATTGATAAAAAAATAAATACATGATGGTTGCTGAATGACAGAGGTGGTAAGTGAAATATGTGTGGCTATATGGATGGGCTTGATGTGCTCTTATCAGTGACCAAGCACCCAGCAGCAGTGTTTGAAACGGCTGATATATTTAACGGGAGCATGTTAGTGGTGCTGCTTTTCATTCGTTTATATTCAAAGTGGACCTTGCTCATTAAGCATTTGGAAGCCAACTGTATTGGAATGGGCAATGACACAACATATTTGGCTTTGTTCCAAACTGGCACAAGCACAGTAGAGGTCTATTGACGCTGTGCCCGGCCAGCATATGTGCAGTACTCCACATGTGCTAGCCAGACACAGTACAGGGCACTGAATGGCAGCAACCCCTTCTACACCTGCTTTGGCTGGGCACAGCGTTGGTGGCCCCTACTGTGCATGTGGTCCACATGCAAGGCACCAGGAGCACACATGTTGGGGTGTCACCAGAGAGACACTGTAAATAAAGGAAACACCCTCTAGGTGGAAACTCATCAGAGGAAACTTTCATTGGCTATTATTACTGTAAAGACTGCACGAAACTGGAAACAGAAATCAATGCTAACATAAGTTATATACATTTTTTATATTTTTTTTTTCTAGGAGGGTTTAACCACTTAAGCCCCGGACCATTTCGGGCCATTAGGACCAGGCCTGTTTTTGGGATTCGGCACTGCGCTGCTTTAACTGTAAATTGTGCGGACATGCAATGTTGTACCCAAATGAAATTTGCGTCCTTTTCTTCCCACAAATAGAGCTTTCTTTTAATGGTATTTGATTGCCTCTGCGATTTTTATTTTTTGCGATATAAACGGAAAAAGACCGAAAATTTTGAAAAAAAATGATATTTTCTACTTTTTGTTATAAGAAAAATCGAATAAACTCAATTTTAGTCAGACATTTAGGCCAAAATGTATTCAGCCACATGTCTTTAGTAAAAAAAATGTCAATAAACGTATATTTATTGGTTTGCGCAAAAGTTATAGCGTTTACAAACTAGGGTACATTTTCTGAAATTTACACAGCTTTAAATTTATGACTGCCTATCTCATTTCTTGAGGTGCTAAAATGGCAGGGCAGTACAAAACCCCCCCAAATGACCCCATTTTGGAAAGTAGACACCCCAAGGAAATTGCTGAGAGGCATGTTGAGCCCATTGAATATTTTTTTTTTTTGTCCCAAGTGATTGAATAATGACAAAAAAAAAAAAAAAAAAAAAAAAATTACAAAAAGTTGTCACTAAATGATATATTGCTCACACATGCCATGGTTATATGTGGAATTGCACCCCAAAATACATTTTGCTGCTTCTCCTGAGTACGGGGATACCACATGTGTGGGACTTTTTAGGAGCCTGGCCACGTACGGGACCCCGGAAACCAAGCACCGCCTTCAGGATTTCTAAGGGCTTAAATTTTTGATTTCATTCCTCACTACCTATCACAGTTTCGAAGGCCATAAAATGCCAAAATAGCACAAAACCCCCCCAAATGACCCCATTTTAGAAAGTAGACACCCCAAGGAAATTGCTGAGAGGCCTGTTGAGCCCGTTGAATATTTTTTTTTTTTTGTCCCAAGTGATTGAATAATGACAAAAAATAAAAATAAAAAATAAATTACAAAAAGTTGTCACTAAATGATATATTGCTCACACATGCCATGGTTATATGTGGAATTGCACCCCAAAATACATTTTGCTGCTTCTCCTGAGTACAGGGATACCACATGTGTGGGACTTTTTAGGAGCCTAGCCGCGTACGGGACCCCGAAAACCAAGCACCGCCTTCAGGATTTCTAGGCACAAATTTTTGATTTCACTCCTCACTACCTATCACAGTTTCTAAGGCCATAAAATGCCAAAATAGCACAAAACCCCCCCAAATGACCCCATTTTGGAAAGTAGACACCCCAAGCTATTTGCTGAGGAGGCATGGTGAGTATTTTACAGCTCTCATTTGTTTTTGAAAATGAAGAAAGAAAATTTTTTTTTTTTTTTCAATTTTCAAAACTTTGTGACAAAAAGCGAGATCTGCAAAATACTCACAATACCTCTCAGCAAATAGCTTGGGGTGTCTACTTTCCAAAATGGGGTCATTTGGGGGGGTTTTGTGCCATCTGGGCATTCCATGGCCTCCGAAACTGTGATAGGCAGTGAGAAGTAAAATCAAAAATTTACACCCTTAGAAAGCCTGAAGGCGGTGCTTTGTTTTTGGGGTCCCGTACGCGGCTAGGCTCCCAAAAAGTCTCACACATGTGGTATCCCTGTACTCAGGAGAAGCAACAGAATTTATTTTGGGGTGTAATTCCACATATGCCCATGGCATGTTTGAGCAATATATCATTTAGTGACAACTTTGTGCAAAAAAAAAAAAAAAATTGTCTTTTTTCCGCAACTTGTGTCAACATATAAAATATTCCATGGACTCGACATGCCTCTCAGTATATAGCTTGGGGTGTCTACTTTCCAAAATGGGGTCATTTGGGGGGGTTTTGAACTGTTCTGGCATTTTATACACAACATTAGGAAGCTTACATCCACTCTTCTAACCACTTGAAGACAAAGCCCTTTTTGACACTTTTTGTTTACATGAAAACATATTTTTTTTTTGCAAGAAAATTATGTTGAACCCCCAAACATTATATATATTTTTAAAGCAAAGGCCCTACAGATTAAAATGGTGGGTGTTGCATTTTTTTTTTCTACACAGTATTTGCGCAGCGATTTTTCAAACGCATTTTTTGGGGAAAAAATACACTTTTTTTAATTTTAATGCACTAAAACACACTATATTGCCCAAATGTTTGATGAAATAATAAAGATGATCTTAGGCCGAGTACATAGATACCAAACACGACATGCTTTAAAATTTCGCACAAACGCGCATTGGCGACAAACTACATACATTTTTAAAAGCCTTTAAAAGCCTTTACAGATTACCCCGTTAGATTTACAGAGGAGGTCTACTGCTAAAATGACTGCCCTCGATCTGACCTTTGCGGTGATACCTCACATGCATGGTGCAATTGCTGTTTACATATGACGCCAGACCGACGCTTGAGTTCGCCATTGGGCAAGAGCAGGGCAGGACAGGGGTGCTTTTTTTTTTTATTATTAATTTTGCTTTTTTATTTTATTTTTAAATTGTTCCTTACATATATTTTTTTTTTTATAATTTTTATTGTTATCTCAGGGAATGTAAATATCCCCTATGATAGCAATAGGTAGTGACAGGTACTCTTTTTTTGAAAAAACTGGGGTCTTCTAGACCCTAGATCTTTCCTCTGCCCTCAAAGCATCTGACCACACCAAGATCGGTGTGATAAAATGCTTTCCCAATTTCCCAATGGCGCTTTTTATATCCGGGGGGGGACATTCCCTCCCACTGCTTGTAAAAGCAGTCCAGAGGCTAATTAGCCGCTGTGATTGCTTTTACATGAAAGCCGGCCGCTGGCTGAAAAGAATGATACCAAGATGATACCTAAACCCGCAGGCATCAATCTGGTATAACCATTCAAAGTCCAGCAACATACCAGTACGTTGCTGGTCCTTGTTGGACATGTATTGTAATCTTTTTTTTTCATGCAGCCTGTTGGCTGAACGAAAAAAGAGATTGATCGGTGGGTATGCCCACCATTAGAATACCGCCCTTCATCCACCCACTTCTAATGATGGGCATACATGCACCATTTATATATGCCGAAGCATGGGGGCATCCTCCCGCAAAAAAGTTATGCCGCACACACATGGTCAAACGTTTCCACGGGCAAGCCTCCGTCGGAATTTCGACCGTATGTATGCGGCATTATGAGCAAAATTGCTCCTCCGCCCTGCTGCCCCTGCTGCCCCCATGCTTCGGCATATATGCTTTTTTTTTTTTAACTGTGGTGGTGAAATCACCTCCTACAGCACTGGAGTCGCAGGGATCAGGCCTGTCTCTGCGAACGCTGCAGTTATGTGTGTTGTGTTTTGTAAGTGACAGTGATCGATCGATACTGCACTTGGGTGGCCTGGGCTGGACGGAGGGGCAAAACGCAGGTGCTAGCAGGTATCTGGGCTGATCCCGCTAACACTGCGTTTTTGGGAACCCTAAACCGCTGGTATAGATCTGATCAGATCAGATATTGATCTGTTCAGATACTATACCACTAAGGGGGGTGTATGCTTTACGCGTGGGTGTTAGCGTTACTGGCACTAACCTGACGCTGCCTGGGGTGTGACGCAGACCCTCTCTGACGCTAAAACCTAATTGATATCACCCACCGGGCGATCAGGGGGTTAAACCTTTATTGGGTTATATACGGCGGGTGCCCTGACACTATAAAAAGCAAACTAACTAACCAGCGTCACCCGTAACACTTATATGGTGATCACTGGTGAAAGGGTTAACTAGGGGCAATTAGGGGGTTAAAACCTTTATTAGATCATATTTGGGGGTACCTGACGCTATAAAAACCTGCAGCGAACCTAAAAAAAATGACTGGCTACCGATTGGCATCACCGACACGAAGACAGCGATCAGAAAAACGATCGCTTAGTGACAGTGGTGATAGGGGGTGAAAGGGTTACCTGGGGGGCGATCAAGGGGGTTAAACCTTTATTAGATAATATATTGGGGTACCCGACGCTATAAAAACCTGCGGCGAACCTAAAAAAAATTACTGGCTACCGATCGCCATCACTGATGCTAAGACAGCCATCAGAAAAATGATCGCATAGCGACAGCGGTGATAGGGGGTGAAAGGGTTACCTGGGGGGCGATCAAGGGGGTTTAACCTTTATTAGATAATATATTGGGGTACCTGACGCTATAAAAACCTGCGGCGAACCTAAAAAAAATTACTGGCTACCGATCGCCATCACTGATGCTAAGACAGCATCAGAAAAACGATCGATTAGCGACAGCGGTGATAGGGGGTGAAAGGGTTACCTGGGGGGCGATCAAGGGGGTTAAACCTTTATTAGATAATATATTGGGGTACCCGACGCTATAAAAACCTGCGGCGAACCTAAAAAAAATTACTGGCTACCGATCGCCATCACTGATGCTAAGACAGCCATCAGAAAAATGATCGCATAGCGACAGCGGTGATAGGGGGTGAAAGGGTTATCTGAGGGGTGATCAGGGGGTTAAACCTTTATTAGGGGGGGTTAGGGGGCTACACTGGACCTAAAACTAAACTTTAGTGACACTTTCACAGTCACAAATGTCACTGATTGCAGTGATCACTAAATAAATGGTCACTGCAATCAGTGACACTGTGACTGGGGGCTGGGGGGTGATCTGGGGGGGGTCTGGGGGTCCTGGGGGGGGGCGATTAGTGTTCCTATGTGTCCTGGTGTCAGTGTAGTGTTGTGCTCACTGACCTGATGTCTTCTCTTGTACGGCGCTCGGTATATGTGAGCGCCGCACAGGAGATGACATCACTTCCTCCTGCCTCCTCTGTCTGAAACAGACAGAGGAGGCATTTCCATTCGCCGGGAGCGATCGCGAGGGGGGGGCCGGAATCGAAAGGCCGCCCCCTCATCTGGGATCGCTCCCGGTGAAGTAACGACCGCTCACGGCACAGAAGGGGGGTCCGGATGGACCCCCCAACTGTACAAAGGCAGTCACGTAGATCTACGTGATTCTGCCTGTCCGTGCCATTCTGCCGACGTAAATCGGCGGTGGGCGGTCGTTAAGTGGTTAATATAATTTTAACAACTTGCCTACCGGGCACTTATACCCCCTTCCTGCCCAGGCCAATTTTCAGCTTTCAACGCTGTCGCACTTTGAATGACAATTGCGCAACACTGTACCCATGTGACATTTTTATCATTTTGTTCACACAAAGGCTCCATGCACACTGGAGCTCATAAACGGCAGTTTTTTGGAGTTTGGGTGTTTTTTTTTTAAAAGCCCATAAACTCCACTCTATATTATCCTATGTGTCCATGCACACATGGATGTTTTTGGACATTTATCAGCAGTGGAGTTTATGGGCTGTTTTCTGAATGCCCTAAAATTGCGTTCAAGAGCAGTCCTGGAAACGCCAGACACCGGTAAAAGGTGTTAAATAGGGATGGGCCGAAAAACCCCTGGTTCAGTTCGCATCCAGAACATGCAAACAGGCAAAATATTTGTTCGAACACGCGAACATCGTTAAAGTCTATGGGACACGAACATGAAAAATCAAAAGTGCTAATTTTAGGGGTTAATATGCAAGTCATTGTCATAAAAAGTGTTTGGGGACCATCGGTGGCCCAGAGAATGAATCGTCCGGCGCCGGAGGTGAACCATAGAGATGACTGGTGACCGGATGGTCACCAGTCATCTCTATGACCGTCGGAGGCCCGGGCGCGATGTGATGACGTCACGCCCGGGTCCTCAGAAGTAAACAAAGCCGCCATTGCGGCTAGTAAACATGAGATCGGTGAATTTTTTTTCACAATCTCATGCTTTCCAGCCTGGAGGAGAGATGTGGGGTCTCCATAAAGAGGACCTGTCACACACCATTCCTATAACAAGGGATGTTTACATTCCTTGTAATAGGAATAAAAGTGTAAAAATAAAAAAAATTAAGTAAAAAAAAAAAATTTTTTAAAACGCCCCTGTCCCCAGTAGCTCGTGATCAGAAGCGAACGCACACGTAAGTCCCGCCCACATATGTAAACGCCGTTAAAACCACATATGTGAGGTATCGCCACGTGCGTTAGAGCGCGTGCAACAATTCTAGTACTAGTGATATAAAAAACAATCAGCGCACATATGATTAAAAAATAATAAACTAATGCAATTGGACACCAAAAAGGTTGATCACACATTAACCCTGGCAGAATATATAGAAAATAACAGTGCAGCGCAATAAATGTCCATATATAGATGAACTAAAGATGTACAATGGTGATAATCTTCATACAATTTATGACTTGTCCATCCAGTATAAGGAAAATCTGCTTACCGGAACAGATGGACCTTTTAAATGAACAAGAGGTCAAACTCGCTTGTTTCCACCATGAGGGGAAGAAGATCTCACATGTGAAGGGATCTAGCAGTGTGGTAGGCAAAACATCAGATGGAGATGACATATGCGAAGAAAAAAGGGGTTGGAGACGATCTCAGTGTAGACTGATTTTTAATGTTCCAAAACTAACATGTAAACATAGAGTAAAATAAACAGACAAGGGCCGCTGAATATAAGTGCACTGTAGAGAGATCAGGAGGATCAATGAAACAGTCCAGAGCACACGGCGGCTGATGTTAGCAAAATAAGATAGGTGACACACTGAGCAATTCCAGCAGAATGTGCGTGGTGCAGCGGCTGGCTCAGATGGACAATGAGTCACAGCCAGTAAGTAAACACGAGCAGTGATGTAAGATAAAACAGCAGTGCTGGGCCGCAGACTAGCATGGAACAGACGCGGGTGACGTCACCGAGGTAAGCTCCTCCCCCGTACGTACGTTGCGTCCTAAGGACTTCGTCAGCGGTGGGTAGAGCTACGGCGTCACCTTACGTCTAGATATACCAACAGAGTTGCCATGGTAAGTGTCATATGGGCGGGACGACCGGTAAACCGATCCTGGAAATGAACTATAAATGACACAAATCCAGTGGGGTCACTGGGGCTGGCTAAACAGTAAAACCTATAGCAGATTGCTGCAGGTGAGAAGTACATAAATGTATAATATAGCAACGTACACCCGCGGCTGTCCCATACTTAATATGATAATAAGATCAGTATAAACTATATAAAATAATTTATATAAAATATTAAAAAATATGAACAAAAGCATTTAAAATAAACATAAAAATATAAACATTATAGGCAAAGGAGGGGGACGTCCTCCAGACCAAAAAGATATATGGAAGAAAAATCAAGAGAGAGAACTATAATAAAAGAAAACAACTGCATCATTTATCTGAAATAAAGCAGTTCAGATCAAAGTCAACGTTGAGGCCTCCTGGCACGAGCACTTGGGTCTCATGGATCCAGAAAGACTCACGCTGACTAAGATGTCTGATAAAATTGCCACCTCTCCAGTGGGGTCTCACTCTTTCTAAGCCCCAAAATTTGAGGCATCTCGGGTCTCTATTATGACACAGGCGGAAGAGTTTGGAGACATTGTGTGTTCTTGCACCATTAATAATATTGTTCACATGTTCGCCAATGCGAACATGGAGAGGTCTAGAGGTCCTTCCTATGTAGTGTAGTCCACAGTCACATTCTAGGACATAGACCACCCCCACAGTGTTGCATGTGATAAGGCTTTTAATTGGATACGTTTTACCTGTGGTGGGAGCGGTAAATTATTTTCTCAGTTTAATGTTACGTTTGCATTTTTTACATGCTGGGCACCTACCACATGCGCAGAAACCGGTCATGAGAGGGAAAATGTGACTCTCCTTCACTACTGGGGGATCAAGCACACTTGGGGCTAGGACGTCCCTAAGCGTGGGTGCCCTCCTATAGATGAACCTGGGACGAGATGGTATAATGGGTCCCATTATTCGGTCTTTTTTCAAAATGTCCCAGTGTTTCATAATGATTTTCTCGAATTTTTTTGTGCTGAATATTATAGTCCAAAATAATTCTGAGTTCAGTGTTGGCTGGATTGGATGGCACCTTAGGTCGAGAGCCAGCCACCAAAGATGTTCCATTGATCTTACCAACTTTTTGGATTTCACTGATAATATCATCCTTTTTGTAGCCTTTTTGTATGAATCGATCAGCGAGAAGGTCAGATTGTACAAGATAGTCTGACCCAGACGTACAATTTCATCTTAGACGAATAAATTGGCCTCTGGGTATGTTGCATAGCCATGTTTTGTGGTGGCAACTAGACCTCTAGACCTCTCCATGTTCGCATCGGCGAACATGTGAACAATATTATTAATGGTGTAAGAACACACAATGTCTCCAAACACTTCCGCCTGTGTCATAATAGAGACCCCAGATGCCTCAAATTTTGGGGCTTAGAAAGAGTGAGACCCCATTGGAGAGGTGGCAATTTTATCAGACATCTTAGTCAGCGTGAGTCTTTCTGGATCCATGAGACCCAAGTGCTCGTGCCAGGAGGCCTCAACGTTGACTTTGATCTGAACTGCTTTATTTCAGATAAATGATGCAGTTGTTTTCTTTTATTATAGTTCTCTCTCTTGATTTTTCTTCCATATATCTTTTTGGTCTGGAGGACGTCCCCCTCCTTTGCCTATAATGTTTATATTTTTATTTTTATTTTAAATGCTTTTGTTCATATTTTTAAATATTTTATATAAATTATTTTTTATAGTTTATACTGATCTTATTATCATATTAAGTATGGGACAGCTGCGGGTGTACGTTGCTATATTATACATTTTTGTACTTCTCACCTGCAGCAATCTTCTATAGGTTTTACTGTTTAGCCAGCCCCAGTGACCCCACTGGATTTGTGTCATTTCTAGTTAATTTCCGGGATCGGTTTACCGGCCGTCCCGCCCACATGACGCTTACCATGGCAACTCTGTTGGTATATCTAGACGTAGGGTGACGCCGTAGCTCCACCCACCGCTGACGAAGTCCTTAGGACGCAACGTATGTACGGGGAGGAGCTTACCTCAGTGACGTCACCCGCGTCTGTTCAATGCTAGTCTGCGGCCCAGCACTGCTGTTTTATCTTACATCACTGCTCGTGTTTACTTACTGGCTGTGACTCATTGTCCATCTGAGCCAGCCGCTGCACCACGCACATTCTGCTGGAATTGCTCAGTGTGTCACCTATCTTATTTTGCCAACATCAGCCGCCGTGCGCTCTGGACTGTTTCATTGATCCTCCTGATCTCTCTACAGTGCACTTATATTCAGCGGCCCTTGTCTGTTTATTTTACTATATGTTTACATGTTAGTTTTGGAACATTAAAAATCAGTCTACTCTGAGATCGTCTCCAACCCCTTTTTTCTTCGCATATGTCATCTCCATCTGATGTTTTGCCTACCACCAGGGATGAGCCGAACACCCCCCTGTTCGGTTCGCACCAGAACCTGCGAACAGACAAAATGTTCGTGTAAACTTTAGAACCCTATTAAATACAATGGACTCGAACGTTCGAAATCTAAAGTGTTAATTATAAAGGCTTATATGCAAGTTATTGTCCTAAAAAGTGTTTGGGGACCTGGGTCCTGCCCCAGGGGACATGTATCAATGCAAAAAAGGGATTTTTATAACAGCTTACCTGTAAAATCCTTTTCTTGGAGTACATCACGGGACACAGAGCGACTTAGTCATTACTAATGGGTTATATAGTTTACCTTCAGGTGTTGGCACTGGCCAATTCCAAACCGGAAGTACCCTCCCCTATATAAGCCCCTCCCACCCGGGAGCACCTCAGTTTTGTAGCCAAGCAATAAGTGTCCCAAAAAGAGGGGTGGGAGCTCTGTGTCCCGTGATGTACTCCAAGAAAAGGATTTTACAGGTAAGCTGTTATAAAAATCCCTTTTTCTTTTTCGTACATCACGGGACACAGAGCGACTTAGTCATTACTAATGGGACGTCCCAAAGCAATGCCAAATGAGGGGGGGGGTACATAAGCTGGGCGCCATCAGGCATGAGGATCTTTTGCGGCCTGCAACACACTGCGCCCAAAGGCGACATCCTCCTGACTTCTAACGTCTACCTGATAGAATCTAGTAAACGTGTGTACCGAAGACCATGTTGCGGCCTTACATACTTGAGCCAGGGAGGCCTGGTGATGCACTGCCCATGAAGTTCCAACCGCTCTTGTGGAGTGCGCCCTAACTTTGAACGGAGGCGGTCTCTTTCTCAAGCCATAGGCTTGTATTATGACCTGTCGAATCCACTTGGCTAAAGTAGATTTTGATGCTGCCTGACCCCTTCTGGGGCCTTCCGGCAGAACAAACAAAGAATCCGTTCTGCGAATCTGAGCAGTGGCTTTTAGATAAGCTTTAACTGCTCTTACCACATCCAAAGAATGTAATAACTTTTCCTCTACTGAGCTAGGTTTGGGGAAAAAAGAAGGAAGAACCACATCTTGGTTCAAATGAAACCTCGATACCACCTTAGGAAGAAAGGCTGGATGAGGACGTAATACTACTCTGTCCTTATGGACAACCAGATATGGCTCCTTACAGGACATAGCTGCTAATTCCGACACTCTTTTAGCCGAACAAATGGCTACTAAGAAAACCAATTTCCTGGTGAGAAGAACCAAGGAAATGTGTTGTAATGGTTCAAACGGTTGTTCCTGTAGAACCGACAGAACCAGGTTTAAGTCCCAAGGACATATGGGAATACTAACCGGAGGGCTAATACGCATCACTCCTTGTATAAAGGCTTTGACTAGTGAATGCGAAGCCAAGGGCCTTTGAAAAAATATTGACAAGGCCGAAATCTGACCCTTGATAGTACTCAAGGCCAGCTTCCTATCTACAGCCCACTGTAGGAAGTCCAGAATCCTCCCTATCATGTACTTACGTGGATGCCATTTCTTGGTCTCACACCACGTAATGTACGCTTTCCAGATCCTATAATAGATCTGCCTGGATACCGGTTTCCTGGCATTGATCATGGTAGATACCACAGAATTAGAGAGCCCTCTCTTTTTCAGAATGTGGGCTTCAATAGCCAGGCCGTCAAACCTAGGGCTGGTAAGGAAGGGTGGTATATCGGTCCTTGCGACAGCAGGTCCGGACGAAGTGGGAGGGTCCAAGGACTCCTCACTGACATTTTTACAATCTCCGCGTACCATGCCCTTCGGGGCCACGCTGGAGCCACCAGAATCACTGGTTTCTTTTCTACCCTGATTCTGCGGAGTAATCGCGGTAACAATTGTGGCGGTGGGAATGCATATATCAGCTTGAACCGATCCCAAGGGAACACTAGGGCATCCGAGCCGCAAGCTAGGGGATCCCTTGTGCGAGACACAAACCTGTCCACCTTTGCGTTGAATCTGGATGCTAGCAGATCTACATCCGGTGTTCCCCACCGCTGGCATATTGCCTGGAAAACCTCGGGGTGAAGAGACCATTCCCCCGGGCATAATTGTTGGCGACTTAGAAAGTCCGCTCTCCAATTTTCCACTCCTGGGATGAAAACCGCAGATATGGCTGGGACATATCTTTCTGCCCACTCCAGGATGCAATTTGCTTCCTTCTGGGCTGCACGACTTTTGGTGCCACCCTGATGATTGATATATGCCACTGCCGTGGCATTGTCTGATTGAATTCTGACAGGGGACCCCTGGAGTTTGGATGTCCATGCTACTAGGGCATACCGGGCTGCTCGTATCTCTAAGAGATTGATGGGCAGGGCCTTTTCTGCTTCTGACCACCTGCCCTGGAGAGACCATTGCTCCAGCACTGCCCCCCAGCCGATGAGGCTGGCATCTGTAGTGACCACCTTCCAAGAAACCGGACTGAAGGGTTTCCCTCTTTCCAGATTCTGGGGCACCAACCACCAATGGAGGCTCTTGCGAACGGAAGGGGACAGGGACATTGGTAAGTCTAAAGCCTGAACTTTTTTGTTCCAGGCTGACAGTATGGCCCTTTGCAAATTCCTTGAATGGAATTGACCGTAGGGTACCGCTTCGAATGAAGCCACCATCTTTCCCAGCAGCCTCATGCAGGGACGTATGGATGGTTTTCTTTTTGTACCCACTAAGTGGGTCAAATTTCTTAAAGACGACACCTTCTCTGGAGGTAAGAAAATCTTTCTCTGATTTGAATCCAGCCTTAGCCCTAAGTATTCCAGACTTTTGACTGGTCTTAGAGCTGACTTGTCCCGGTTGATAATCCAACCGTGATATTCCAGATACTCGATTGTCTTGTGAATAGCTACTTCCAGCTTTTCCACTGAGTGGTCTATTAGTAGCAGGTCGTCTAGATATGCCATTATCGTTACACCCTGTGTTCTTAGATTGGCCAATAATGGGGCCAGAATTTTTGTGAACACTCGTGGTGCTGTGGCCAGACCGAAAGGTAAGGCTCTGAACTGAAAATGGCGCCCTTCTACTGCAAAGCGTAGAAATTTCTGATGGGCCGGAAAGATGGGAATATGCAGATAAGCATCCCTTATGTCGATCGAGGCTAGCCATTCCTGCCCTTGTAGGGCGGTGGCCACTGATCGGATCGACTCCATCCGAAAAGTCCTGATATTTAGGAACTTGTTTAGCCCTTTTAGATTTAATATGGGCCTCACGTCCCCATTTGGTTTGGGGACTGTGAAAAGGTTCGAGTAAAACCCGAATCCGCTTTCTTCCAGGGGAACCTTCATGATTACCCCTTGGAGCAATAGTTGTTCTAGTGCCAGAAGGAGGGATCCTCTCTTTTGGGGATCTCTTGGCACATTTGACCTCATAAATTGGGCAGGAGGAGTGCCTTTTAACTCCAGCTTGTATCCCAGACTTACTGCGGAGAGCACCCATCTGTCTCTGATGGTGTCCCGCCAGGTCTCTGTGAACAACTGAAGTCTTCCCCCCACCCGATTGAGCGGGGGCAATACTTCATGCCTTAGGGGGAGGTTTTGTACCTCTCTTGATCCAGGGCTTCTTGTTACCCTGTGATTGTCCCTGATTTCTGCCCCCTGAATTTGACCGCGGAGGCCGTCGGAACTGCTTCACAGCCGATGTGCCCGGGACTGGAGAGGTAGGCCTCTTAAAAGAAGGACTTCTACCCTTGTTCTTAACCGGTAAGAGTGAACTTTTACCGGCAGAAATTTTCTGGATATATTTGTCCAGATTTTCTCCAAATAAGCGTTCTCCATGAAATGGGAAGCTAACCAGCAGTTTTTTACAGGGAGCTTCAGCAGACCAGTTTTTGAGCCACAGAAGCCTACGCATATGTACTATAGACAGCGTAAAGCGGGAGGCCTGTTGGATTGTATCCTTTATGGCGTCCACCGCAAAACACAAGGCTCTAGGCAGGTCAGCTAGGGCATGAGCCTGCTGATCTGGTAAGTCCCTTAAGACTTGTTTCAACTGATCTTTCACTGCTTGGCAGACTCCAATCGCTGCTACCGCAGGTTGTGTCACCATACTTGCTGTAGAGAAAACAGATTTTAGTAAAGACTCCAATTTTTTATCTATTGGGTCTTTGAACATTGGAACATTATCTACTGGACATGTCAGTGATTTGTTAACAGAAGAGATGGCTGCGTCCACTATAGGGACCCTCCATTTTCTTATGAACTTATCCTCCATGGGATAGATCACCGGAAATCTCTTGGGGGGAGCAAATATTTTATCAGGATGCTCCCAATCCTGGTAAATAAGCCCTTCTAATAAAGGGTGGATTGGGAAGGAACAGACCGCCTGGGGAGCTTTTAGCGACCCCAGCGAGGAAACCGTAGTGGATGGTGGTTCCGCCAGAGGCATTTTAAATGCTGATCGGACCATGTTAGTCAGAGACTGAACCCATAATCTTTCAGCCTGAGAAGCTGAGAAAGGTTCTTCCACTGTTGATTCCTCTATAAGTGAATCAACCTCATCCTGATCCCCTTCAGGTAGGTCGATCTCTGTGTGGGGCTGTTCCTCCACTAACAGGCACTCTGAAGGAGGAGACGGAGATCGGACGCGCTTTTCCTGTGACAGGGAAGCAGCGATCAATGCTGTTAATCTCTCTTCCAATCCTCCCAGAGTTGAGGATAAAACCTCCTCTGTTATATATACAGGAGCAGGTGGACTGGGGACAGCCGCAGCACCAGGCATTCCTGCGGGGTTTCTACGGCTACTGACCTCTGCATTCTCAGGGGAGATTGGTGCAGTGCAAGCATGCCCAATATCCTCAGAGCCCGATGGAGACCCCTTTGGCTTCCTGGAAGATCTATTTCCGGAGCGTCTGGACGACATATCCTTTAAGCACAAAGCTGAGGTATTCCCGTCGTCATACACCAATTTTTGCTGGTAATAGTCTAACACAGGTGCTGCTATATACCAGCTGGTGTCCACTAAAGTGCCTTTCTATGGGGATGCCTGCATCAACCGCCTCTGTGTGCCACTGTTTGTTGCTAGCTCTGTTTGCATGCAGCTGACACTTGTACTGTGTCTTTTAACCATGCTGGGACGCCCGCACATGCGCAGAAGCGCCGCGGCGCGCATCGAGCGTCATCCACCCGCCCCGCCCCTTTTTTTTTCATAGGAGGCGCGTGCACGCGCCCGCGCGCGCGCCCGTGCGCCAATGGCGCCCTTTTCGAAAACCAACAGAGGACTAGGAGCCAGGGCCCTTTTTGCCGGAGGGCCTGTGCGGTGGATGAACGCAGCAACAGGGCAGAGGAAGTGGATTCCCTCAGAGAAACTTACCAGCTGCCTGGATCTTTTGAGTTGAGAAAACCAAAGATCCATATTTACAAGAAAAATGGACTACAGCGGCCTCTAGTGGTTTAACACAGGTACCGCGGTCCCTGTTTTTTTTTTTTTTTTTTCTTGACTACTATTAAAATTTTACATTTTCAGTAGTTATAGGCAAACACAGATATTTAGCGGGAATACCGTTAGGTAACAGACAGAAAGACAAATTAGGCTTGGGGGTCCCCCAATAGAACCAAGTTCCTGAGGGCCCCCACTTACCTGATCCCCGCCGCAGGACTTTGTTTGGTCCACAAAAGTCCAAACTTCACCTATCACGGCAGGCATTGTAATTAAACCTTCAGGGACCGGGTTCCCAAGGATTCCACTCCCCTGGACCTGTATAGCACCCTGCACAGACAGCGTCTTGGTCGTGGGTATGACCAGAGCTCTGGATCCCAGGGTCCAGCCCTCCTAAGAGAAGCATTACAGGCAAAACCTTGCTCTTCTGCTGCAAGGCCCGGGTACCGACCGTTTAGCTATGAAGCTTTTTTGGTGGGATCCGGAACAGCTTACTAAGGCCCAAAAGAACCTGTACGCAAGCCCAGTGAAAACACATGTTACTCTTTGGCCAACACCTTAGACACTGGCAAAAAACTGAGGTGCTCCCGGGTGGGAGGGGCTTATATAGGGGAGGGTACTTCCGGTTTGGAATTGGCCAGTGCCAACACCTGAAGGTAAACTATATAACCCATTAGTAATGACTAAGTCGCTCTGTGTCCCGTGATGTACGAAAAAGAAAAGAAGTTTTAAAAACTGCTGTTTTTTCGGGAGCAGTGATTTTAATAATGCTTAAAATGAAAAAATAAAAGTGAAATATTCCTTTAAATGTCATACCTGGGGGGTGTGTATGATATGCATGTAAAGTGGCGCATGTTTCCCGTGCTTAGAACTGTCCCTGCAAAAAATGTCATTTTTGAAAGAAAAAAATGCATTTAAAACTGACTCGCGGCTATTAATGAATTGTCGGCTTCCGGCAATACATACAAAAGTCATTGATAAGAAAAAAAAAAAAAGCGTGGGGGTTCCCCAGAATTCAATTACCAGGCCCTTCAGGTCTGGAATGGATATTAAGGGGAACCCCGCCGCAAATTTTAAAAAAAATTGACGTGGGGTTCCCCCAAATATCCATTCCAGGCCCTTCAGATCTGGCATGGATTTTAAGGGGAACTCCACCCCAAATTTAAAAAAAAATGGCGTGGAGTCCCCCTAAAAATCCATACCAGACCCCTTATCCGAGCACGCAACCTGGCCGGCCGCAGGGGAAAAGGGGGGGGACGAGAGAGCGCCCCCCCCTCCCTCCTGAACCGTACCAAGCCACATGCCCTCAACATGGGGAGGATGTCCCCATGTTGATGGGGACAAGGGCCTCATCCCCACAACCCTTGCCCGGTGGTTGTGGGGGTCTGCGGGCGGGGGGCTTATCGGAATCTGGAAGACCCCTTTAACAAAGGGGACCCCCAGATCCCGGCCCCCCCCTATGTGAATTGGTAAGGGGTACATTGTACCCCTACCATTTCACGAAGAAAGCGTAAAAAAATGTTTAAAAAAACACACAAACACCTTGAAAAAGTCCTTTATTTAAAAAAAAAAAAACATTCCAGCGGTGAAATCCAGTGTCCCGCGGCGATCCCGATGTCCAGCGCTGTCCTTCATTGGTTGTGCCTGAGCGGACCTGATGGGGAACTCCCTCTCAGTATTTTAAATGTATAGACTGGCCCTTATAAAGTTCCCCATCAGGTCCGCTCAGTGGACCAGATGCGGAACATGAGAAGGGGCGGGTCTATACATGTATTACCAAAGTGAGAGCAGTTCCCCATCAGGTCCGCCCCCTCGGTATGTCGGACCCGCCTACGTCATTGGCTTGAGCGGGGAACTTCCTTCACTGTGTAATTTAAATTTACATAGTGAAGGAAGTTCCCCGCTCAAGCCAATGACGTAGGCGGGTCCGACATACCGAGGGGGCGGACCTGATGGGGAACTGCTCTCACTTTGGTAATACATGTATAGACCCGCCCCTTCTCATGTTCCGCATCTGGTCCGCTGAGCGGACCTGATGGGGAACTTTAGAAGGGGCGGGTCTATACATTTAAAATACTGAGAGGGAGTTCCCCATCAGGTCCGCTCAGGCACAACCAATGAAGGACAGCGCTGGACATCGGGATCGCCGCGGGACACTGGATTTCACCGCTGGAATGTTTTTTTTTTTTTTTTTAAATAAAGGACTTTTTCAAGGTGTTTGTGTGTTTTTTTAAACATTTTTTTACGCTTTCTTCGTGAAATGGTAGGGGTACAATGTACCCCTTACCAATTCACATAGGGGGGGGCGGGATCTGGGGGTCCCCTTTGTTAAAGGGGTCTTCCAGATTCCGATAAGCCCCCCGCCCGCAGACCCCCACAACCACCGGGCAAGGGTTGTGGGGATGAGGCCCTTGTCCCCATCAACATGGGGACATCCTCCCCATGTTGAGGGCATGTGGCTTGGTACGGTTCAGGAGGGAGGGGGGGCCGCTCTCTCGTCCCCCCCCTTTTCCCCTGCGGCCGGCCAGGTTGCGTGCTCGGATAAGGGGTCTGGTATGGATTTTTAGGGGGACTCCACGCCATTTTTTTAAAAAATTTGGGGTGGAGTTCCCCTTAAAATCCATGCCAGATCTGAAGGGCCTGGAATGGATATTTGGGGGAACCCCACGTCAATTTTTTTTTAAATTTGCGGCGGGGTTCCCCTTAATATGCATTCCAGACCTGAAGGGCCTGGTAATTGAATTCTGGGGAACCCCCACGCTTTTTTTTTTTTTTTATCAATGACTTTTGTATGTATTGCCGGGAGCTGACAATTCATTAATAGCCGCGAGTCAGTTTTAAATGCATTTTTTTCTTTCAAAAATGACATTTTTTGCAGGGACAGTTCTAAGCACGGGAAACATGCGCCACTTTACATGCATATCATACACACCCCCCAGGTATGAAATTTAAAGGAATATTTCACTTTTATTTTTTCATTTTAAGCATTATTAAAATCACTGCTCCCGAAAAAACGGCTGTTTTTAAAACTTCTTTTTGCATTGATACATGTCCCCTGGGGCAGGACCCGGGTCCCCAAACACTTTTTAGGACAATAACTTGCATATAAGCCTTTATAATTAGCACTTTAGATTTCTCCCATAGATTTTTCGAATTTGCGGCGAACACCCCAATTTGTTCGCTGTTCGGCGAACGGGCGAACAGGCAATGTTCGAGTCGAACATGAGTTCGACTCGAACTCGAAGCTCATCCCTACCTACCACACTGCTGGATCCCTTCACATCTGAGATCTTCTTCCCCTCATGGTGGAAACAAGCGAGTTTGACCTCTTGTTCATTCAAAAGGTCCATCTGTTCCGGTAAGCAGGTTTTCCTTATACTGGATGGACAAGTCATATATTGTATGAAGATTATCACCATTGTACATCTTTAATTCTAGCACTAGACCTCCTCTGTAACTCTAACCTGGTAACCTGTAAAAAATGTCAAAGCGTCGCCTATGGAGATTTTTAAGTACCGAAGTTTGGCGCCATTCCATGAGTGTGCGCAATTTTAAAGCATGACATGTAAGGTATCTATTTACAACGTGTAACATCATCTTTCATATTTTTCAAAAAAAATGGGCTAACTTTACTGTTTTGTTATTTTTTTATTCATGAAACCATTTTTTTTTCCAAAAAAAGGCGTTTGAAAAATTATTGTGCAAAACCGTGCAAGAAAAAAAGTTGCAATGACCGTCATTTTATTCCCTAGGGTGTCTGCTAAAAAAAAACATATATAATGTTTGGGGGTTCTGAGTAATTTTCTAGCAAAAGAATGATGATTTGTACATGTAGGAGGGAAGTGCCAGAATAGGCCCAGTATTGAGGTGGTAAAAAAAGCCCGGTGTTGAAGTGGTTAATAATGCTTAAAGTGAAACAATAAAAGTGAAATATTCCTTTAAATTTAGTACCTGGGGGGTGTCTATAGTATGCCTGTAAAGTAGCGCATTTTTCCCATGTTTATAACAGTCTCTGCACAAAATGACATTTCTAAAGGAAAAAAGTAATTTAAAACTACTCGCGGCTGTAATGAATTGTCGGGTCCCGGCAATACAAATAAAAGTAATTGAAAGTCATTGAAAGATAATAAAAAAAAATGTGTGGGGGTCCCCCAAAATTCCATTACCAGGCCCTTCAGGTCTGGTATGCATATTAAGGGGAACCCTGTGCCAAATTTAGAAATAAAAATGGCGTGGGGTTCCCCCCAAAAATCCATACCAGACCCTGTCACATGACCCCGTCTCCCTCTGGCAAGGGGAAACACCAAGGTTTCCCAGTGATGTGTACGGGTGACCCCGCCCCCTCTGATGCAATGGGGTCACCCGTACACGTCACTGGGAAACCCCGGCGTTTCCCCTTGTCAGAGGGGGATGGGATCACGTGAGGGGTGGCCCCGCCCTCAGCTACATAAGAGCTGTAAGGCTGGCGCCGTGTCAATGGCTGGGTGCCTCCAGTGGAGGCAGGATCTGTGCATGTTCCTTGCTGGAGTCGCTGGAGATCATCCATCGCTGGAGATCGAGAATTGGATTACATCGCTGGAGATCGAGCATGGATTTATTGGATTACGTCGCTGGAACCTCTTTTTTCCTTTTTTTTTTTAATAAAGGACTTGTCCCAAGCCGTCTCCTGTGGTTTTTAACATTTTGACCCTTTCTTTTTGTGAAATGGTAGGGGTACAATGTACCACTTATCAAGTCACATAGGGGGGGGCGGGATCTGGGGGTCCCCTTTGTTAAAGGGGGCTTCCAGATTCCGATAAGTCCCCCACCCGCAGACCCCCACAACCACCGGGCAAGGGTTGTGGGGATGAGGCCCTTGTCCCCATCAACATGGGGATATCCTCCCCATGTTGAGGGCATGTGGCCTGGTACAGGTTAGGAGGGGGCGCTCTCTCGCCCCCCCTCTTTTTCAATGGTCTGCCAGGTTGCGTGCTCGGATAAGGGTCTGGTATGGATTTTTGGGGGAACCCCATGCCATTTTCTTTTTAATTTTGGCGCGTAGTTCCCCTTAAAATCCATACCAGACCTGAAGGGTCTGGTATGGATTTTTGGGGGGAACCCCACGCCATCTTTTTTTTAAATTTGGCGCAGGGTTCCCCTTAATATCCATATCAGACCTAAAGAGCCTGGTAATGGAATTTTGGTGGACCCCCACGCAATTTTTTTATTTTTTTTTCAATGACTTTTATCTGTATTGCCGGGACCCGACAATTCATTACAGCCGCGAGTAGTTTTAAATGACTTTTTTTCCTTTAGAAATGTCATTTTGTGCAGAGACTGTTCTAAACACGGGAAACATGCGCTACTTTACAGGCATACTATAGACACCCGCCAGGTACGAAATTTAAAGGAATATTTCACTTTTATTGTTTCACTTTAAGCATTATTAAAATCACTGCTCCTGAAAAAACTTCCGTTTTTAAAACTTTTTTTTGCATTGATACATGTCCCCTGGGGCAGGACCCAGGTCCCCAAACACTTTTTATGACAATATCTTGCATATTAACCTTTAAAATTAGCACTTTAGATTTCTCCCATAGACTTTTAAAGGGTGTTCCGAGGCTTTTCGAATTTGCAGCGAACACCCCAAATTGTTCGCTGTTCGGCGAACGGGCGAACAGCCAATGTTCGAGTCAAACTCATGTTCGACTAGAACAGATAGTCCATCTCTAGTAATAAACCAGGGTTAACGCTGTAAAAGAGCGTTAAGCCTCGTTAGGCGTTTCTCTGCCTCTATTCAAAATCAATGGTTCCCTGAGGAAGCCCGTTGATTTGAATAGAAGTCGCACCAGAAGTTGGATCATCATGATCTGACTTGCGGTGCGACTTGTGTGCTGAGAATGAAGGGGAACCCCGCCAAAATGAAAAAAAAAAACGGTGTGCGGGACCCCCCAAAATCCATACCAGACCCTTATCCAAGCACGCAGCCCGGCTGGTCAGGAAAAGGGGTGGGGACGAGCGAGCGCCCCCTCCTAAATTGTACCAGGCCGCATACCCTCAACATAGGGGTGCAAAGCACCCTGTCCCCATGTTGGCGAGGACAAGGGCCTCTTCCCAACAACCCTGGCCATTGGTTGTCAGGGTCTGCGGGCGGGGGGCTTCACCTGGAATAAAAAGTGTCAAAAATAAAGCACACTACACAGGTTTTTAAAGTAATTTATTAGGCAGCTCCGGGGGTCTCTTCCGACTTCGGGTGTCTCTTCCGACTTCTCCGCTCTCTCTGGCCTCTTCTACGCGCTCTCCGGTTCTTCTCCCGCTGTCTTCTGCCGGGTTCTTCTGCTGTTTTGCCTGCTCTTTTGCTAGCTCTTGCCAGGTCTTCTCCATTGTCTTGACAACCAAAAGCCAGGGTTGTCAGGAAGAGACCCTTGTCCTCGTCAACATGGGGACAAGGTGCTTTGGGGTGGTCGGCTCAGGGCTGAGCCAATGACAGCTGAACACATTGTAAAGGGCCCACTGTGGTTTGCCCTTTACCCTGTTCTGTGATCAGACGTGTCAGAAGTACTCAACAGTCACAGAGCGCGCCGCCCGCGTGCCCCATGGGATATGTGAGCAGAGTGATCATGGAAGGATGTCTATTGACGTCCTCTCGGCACTGGAAGCCCACGCTGTAGCCGTGATTTGGCTATAGCGTGAGCGGGAAGTGGTTAAGCAAAAACTTCTCCCAGCCCATAGGTAAACTGTGAGCACTAAACTACCATAATCATGCTAAAATGCTTATCCTAACCATCAGTCCTGAACTGATCCCCCTATGCATACTTATACTGTGGCTGATCTATGTTCTGTTATTGTTTTAATATATTTAGGGGAGTATGCCTGATGGATATATGGCATGGGTACCAATTGACATATTAGCTTTAAAGTGGATGTAAACCCGATTCATGAAATTTGACTTATGCACATACAGGTATATCTGTAGTGTTTACCTATCTCTCTCCAAAGACCTAAGTCCCGTGTGTTTCTGCTGTTTCTCTGTTATCAGCATTATAACTTCTGACAAGTTCTCTGAGACGGGAGATAAAATCAGCTGAAAATGTGTGTAGTGGGAGGTTGCTATAAATTGATTAGCAGATAGCTTGTCTTGTCACAGAACAGCTCTGAAAGTATCGTTCTTCTGCTTATGTGGAGGGGGTGTGTGTGCCTTTCCTCCAATCAGCTGTCTCCCAGTGTAAGGCAAGACTACACTGCTAATGCTTAATAAGGAAGTGACAATTCTAACCCAATGTAAGAATTCTAAAGAATACATGTAAAACTTATGTAGGGAGATTTGTTTAATTTCTGTGTATCATCTGAGGCTTTATTAGGTGTACGATCTGCTGTGGGTATCAATGTATTCCTAATGACTCCCCAAACACCGGCTGCAAATGCTGTGCGTTAGCCTGTACTGGATCACATGGTACTATGTGATCCAGGTGCAGTATATTTTTTAAAAGTAGTGCATTAATTACTTTTGCTGTGATCCAGTGTGATTGTAGCCCATTCAAATGAATTAGATGAAAATCGCACCTCACTGAGTCTCACAGCAACGCAGACCGCATCCCTGTGCAGTTCAGGTGTGAACTGGCCCTCAGACAGAACTCTTGATCGTCAGTCAGTGATTTAAAGTATTAGACATTTTCAGAAGGTGGGGTTAGTATTACCAGTAGGGATGAGCTTTGTGTTCAAGTCGAACCCATGTTCGACTCGAACATCGGCTGTTCGACTCGAACATCGGCTGTTCGATCGTTTGAGGAAGATCGAACATTATTGGCCGTTCGCGCCAAATTCGAGTGGCTCGTCACGGCCCATAATTCACTGCGGCATCGCAGTGCATTGCTGGCTGATGATTGGCCAAGCATGCACTATGACCCGCATGCTTGGCCAATCACAGCGCAAGAAAAAACGGAGAGCCATAATTGGCCAAAGCCAGGGTGGCTTTGGCCAATTATGGCTCAGGGGGTTTAGTACACGCCCCACACTATATAAACCCGCCGGCTTGGCGGCCCTGTGTAGTGTGTTGGAGTTGTGAAACGAGAGTTTACAGAGACAGACAGTGTCATTTATATTGAGTTAGATAGAGCAGGCAGGGGAGACCGTTAGCTGTAGTTACAATGTGTAGAGGATATATATGCATCCTAGGTGTTGTATATATATTTATACACTGTATTGAGTTTAGCTAGATCAGTTCCTGTTATTCTCTATACTGTGACAGGCAGGCAGGCAGGTGATTGTGCTAGCTGCAGACAGTCAGTGTTTCACTTAGTGTACTGTGTGCTTTGCATAGTATTCACCTAAAGCGTAACCTGAATCCAGTTAATCTCTATACTGTGACAGGCAGGCCGGTGATTCTGCTAGCTGCAGACAGTCAGTGTTTCACTTAAGTGTACTACTGTGTGCTTTGCATAGCATTCACCTAAAGCTCACCTGAATACAGTTAGTGACTATTATAGTGGTGTTCTCATAATAAAACCACAAGCAGAGAGCTGCAAGTATTTTCAGTGTACTGTGTCCTCTGCACAGTTTTCACCTAAAACTAATTGAAAACAATTTGCTACTTTTCCCATACTAACACTACAGCAGGCCATTAGTATGTCTGGAAGGCAAACAATGAGAGACAGACAGTCAGGAGGCAATAAAAGAGGGCAAGCAGGCTCTGTGTCTAGAGGCAACAGTGCTGCTGTTAGTGAACATGGTGCATCCTCATCAGCACGTGGCCGTGGGAAACGCTTGTCCTTCTTTTCGTCAGCTGGCCATGTTGAGCCACAACATGCCCATGACTTGGTAGAGTGGATAACCAAGCCGTCCTCCTCCTCCTCATCCTCTCTCACTCAGGCTCAGGGTATTTTGTCTGGCAAAGCAGCTGCCAAAGCGGCCTCTTCCCTCGGCTCAATGGCATCAGTCACTCCTTCCCTAGCCCCACCATGTCCTCCTGAGGAGTCCCCCGAACTGTTTGACCACAGTGTTGGGTACATGCTCCAGGAGGATGCCCAGCTTTTTGAAGGCTCCGGTGATGGAACCCAGCTGGAGGAAGGCAGTAATGTGAGCTCAGAGAGAGGGGGTAGTAACGTGAGCCCAGAGAGAGGGGGTGTCCAACAAGGTCAGCTATCTGGCAGTCATGTTCCCCCAGCTGCAGCATACTGCCAGATTGGCTCCAGTAATGAGGAGGGAGGGGATAATGAGGTCACTGACTCCACGTGGGTGCCTGATAGGAGAGAGGAGGAGGAGGAGGTACATCTCCAATGAGGCAGGATGCCCTCCAGGGGCCAGCTTAAGGGTAGCACACGATTGCATCACACCGCAGAGCTCCGCATGTGCAGGGCGCTGCTGTCTCTGCGCGTTATTCCAAAAGTTCTTTGGTGTGGGCCTTTTTTCAGACGTGTGCAGCAGATCGCACTGTTACCATTTACAACATATGTCTAAAGCGTATCTCGCGTGGCCAAAACATCAGCCGCTTGGGCACCACGAGCTTGACCAGACATATGTCGACCTGCCATGCAGTCCGTTGGCAAGCACACCTAAAAGACCCACACCAAAGAACAAGGCGGACCTCTCCTTGCTCCTCATCAGCTGGGATCTCCAACCCCACTATACCTTCAGTCCTCTCTGAAACCTGCACTGAGAGGAATGAAGGTGTAGAATTAGGTGTGTCACAGCCAAGTACTTGCGGGCAATCTGCTATCGGTACACCGACGTACGATTGTACCAGGCAAATTTCCCTGCCCCAGCTGCTGCACCGCCGAAAGAAGTTCACTCCCAGCCATCCACATGCCCAGCGGTTGAATTCTAGCTTGGCTAAATTGCTAGCACTTCAACTGCTGCCTTTTCAGTTGGTAGACTCTGTCCCCTTCCGTGAGTTTGTGGAATGTACGGTTCCTCAGTGGCAGGTTCCCAAACGCCACTTTTTCTCACGGAAGGCGATTCCGGCTCTCTACCGGCATGTGGAAGGCAATGTCTTGGCCTCACTGGACAGAGCGGTCAGTGGTAAGGTGCATATTACCGCAGACTCATGGTCCAGCAGGCATGGACAGGGACGTTACCTATCTTTCACGGCGCATTGGGTGACTCTTCTGGCAGCTAGGAAGGATACAGGACAAGGTGCAGTAGTGTTGGAGGTTGTTCCGCCACCACGCCTCCAAAATTTTACTACTGGTGATTCTGACACACCTCTCTCCTCCACCCCCTCCTCTTCTTCTTCCTCCATGGCCTCTTCCTGTGCTGATTTGTCCTTGGAACCAGCGGTGCTCCGTAGGCGTTCAAGGGGCTACGCCAGTATGCAGGCAAAAAGATGCCATGCAGTGCTTGAGCTGGTGTGCTTGGGGGACAGGAGCCACACTGGGGCAGAGATTCTGTCAGCTCTGCAGGGGCAGGCTCAGAGGTGGTTGACGCCATGCCAGCTTAAGCCAGGAAAGGTGGTTTCCTACAATGGCACCAACCTCCTCTCCGCCCTCCGACAGGGACAACTGAGCCATGTGCCCTGTTTGGCTCATGTCCTTAACTTGGTGGTGCAGCGGTTCTTGGGCAGGTACCCGGGCATACAGGAGGTCCTGAAGCAGGCCAGGAAACTCTGTGGGCATTTCCGCCGGTCATATAATGCCAGTGCTCGGCTGGCTGAGCTGCAAAAGGATTACAACCTGCCCAAGAATCGCCTAATATGTGACATGCCCACCAGGTGGACCTGGCTGCACACGCAGCGGCTGCACACGCAGCAGAGGGCCATCAATGAGTATCTGTTGCAATATGGCACGAGAACAGGGTCAGGGGAGCTTGGATTTTTTTCCCCACGCCAGTGGGCCATGATCAGGGATGCATGCACTGTCCTGGCACCATTTGAGGAGGCCACGAGGATGGTGAGCAGTGACAGTGCATGCATCAGTGACACTGTCCCTCTTGTCCACCTGTTGGAGCACACACTGCGTGGAATAATGGACAGGGCACTTGAGGCAGAACAGAGGCAGGAAGAGGAGGACTTCCTTACCTCTCATGGCCCCCTTTATCCAGACAGTGTTCCTGCTGGCCTGGCTATCACACAGGAAGAGGAGGAGGAGGAGGATTGTGTCAGCATGGAGGTGGAGACTAGCACTCAGCATCAGCAGCAGTCTACAAGGGATCAATTACTGTCCTAAGACACCCATGGACTTGTACGTGGCTAGGAGGAGGTGGCTGCGGATCATGTCGTCCTCAGTGACCCAGAGGACTCCGCACTGAATGCCTCAGCAAACCTATGCTGCATGGCCTCCCTGATCCTGCAAAGCCTGTGTAAAGATCCTCGTATTTGTGCGATCAAGGAGAGGGATCATTACTGTCTGGCAACCCTCCTTGATCCACGTTACAAGGGTAAGGTTGTGGACCTTATCTTGCCGTCGCAGAGGGAGCAGAGGATGAGGCATCTTCGGGAGGCCTTTAAGAAAGGTCTGTGCAACGCGTTCCCAGAGACTGGGAGGTTACAAATTCCTGGTCCTGGACAACGTGTTGCTGGGGCTTCGGTCAGTCAAAGAAGGAGCGGTGGAGAAGGTGGCCGTCTGACCAATGCGTTCAGACAATTTTTTAGTCCGCAGCCCCAAGGTATGATCGGTTCCAGCAACCATCGCCAGCGTCTGGTTTACATGGTGCAGGAATACCTAGGACCAAGATCAGACTTGGACACCTTTCCCACCAAAAATCCTCTGGGTTAATGGGTCTTGAGGATGGATCACTGGCCAGAGCTTGCACGGTATGCAATTGAGATACTGGCCTGTCCTGCATCCAGCATTCTTTTGGAACACACATTCAGTGCTGCTGGAGGCTTTGTAACCGATCACAGGGTGCACCTGTCAACCGACTTGGTCGATCGACTGACCTTCATAAAAATTAATCAGTCTTGGATTCCCACCAGCTACCAAGCACCTGATGCTGATGTAACAGAATAATTTTCTTTGAAATGTCAGATCCCTTCAAGACTGCCTATGCTGATGCAGAGTGACTATCCTGTTATGCTGAGTGACTATCCTCTTCCTCCTCAATAATCATGCTGATAGCTTGAAAGAACATTTTTGGTTCTGGGCACTGCCACCAGTGGCTAAGGCCCAATTTTTCAGCCCCTGTTTAACAGGGGCGTGTATTTACAATTTTTTATGCAATGCTTTGTAGCAGGGCTCATTGCTGCGCTCCAAGTACAGTATCTGTGAGGGGTTGCAGTGTTGTGGCACCAGCACCAGTGCCTAAGGCCCAATTTTTCAGCCCCTTTTTAACAGGGGCGTGTATTTACAATTTTTTATGCAATGCTTTGCAGCAGGGCTCATTGCTGCGCTCTAAGTACAGTATCTGTGAGGGGTTGCAGTGTTGTGGCACCAGTGCCTAAGACCCAATTTTTCTGCCCCTGTTCAACAGGGGCATGTAATTACAATTCTTGATCTAATATTTCACAGCTGGGCCCATTCCTGTGCCCACCAAGAGTAACTGTGAGGACTTACAGTCTTGTGGCACCAGCACCACCACCACCAAAGGCCCAATTTTTCAGCCCCTGTTCAACAGGGGCATGCAATTACAATTCTTGATCTAATAATTCACAGCAGGGCCCATTCATGCGCCCACCAAGAGTAACTGTGAGGGCTTACAGTGTTGTGGCACCAGCACCAAAGGCCCAATTTTTCCTACCACTGTTCAACAATGGCATGTAATTACAATTCCTGATATAATAGTTCACAGCAGGGTGTTCCAGTGCCCACCAAGAGTAACTGTGAGGGCTTACAGTGTTGTGGCACCAGCACCACCACCACCACCAAAGGCCCAATTTTTCCTACCACTGTTCAACAATGGCATGTAATTACAATTCCTGATATAATAGTTCACAGCAGGGCGTTCCAGCGCCCACCAAGAGTAACTTTGAGGGCTTACAGTGTTGTGGCAACACCAACACCTAAGGGCCAAATTTCTGCAGAGTATATATACGGCAGGCCCCTACTTTCAAACATCCAACTTACAAACAACTCCTACTTGCAAACGGAAGGAGACAACAGGAAGTGAGAGGAAATCTACCCCTAGGAAGGGAAATTCTCTCCTGTAAGGGTTAATATGGGAAAAATGTGTCTCCTCTCCACTGATGCTTTATCACCAATCCTTGTTTCAATAAAAACCACAAATTTTCAAAAAACATTTGTCATTTGGACGGAAAGTGAGGTGAAATGTTCTGAACAGGTGCACAGACAGCAAAACAAATGTTACAGGGGTGATAACCCTTCCCTATGTTTTCCAAAAAGCTTAAAAATTGTTTTTTTTGGGCTGGAGCTACATTTAAAAAATGTACCTGTTCCAAATTATAGAGGAAAGGAAAAACGTACCGCTCAAAAGCTTGAGAATTCACCAAATAGCTGCTTCCGCCCGGTCACTCACACAGGTGCTGGCTCTGCACTGATGCATGGGAGAAAAAGAAACCCTGGACTGCCGCACTCTGTATAGACAGTTATTTATTCCAAAATTTCAGGTAAAAAATCCAAATTCAAAATAAATCCATAAATCCAAAACAACAAATGCAGATGGTGTGCATGCAGGGAAGGGTGTCTAACGCGTTTCACGTCACGAATTGACGCTTACTCATAGCTAGGGTGTGTGGGAATCAATAGAGGTATAAATGAAAAATAAAGTAACTTTACACCAATCAGTACTGAAAGAACACAGCTGACTGGGATAACCTTATGTTTGATTCCGACACTCCCAAGAAAGGGTGAGGGGGGAAGGGAATAGCACTCTTTTGAAGACCATTCACAAAAATACAAAATTACAAAATGTGTATAAATTATAAACTAAACACTTAATGCTTAAACATAGACACACCAAAGTGTGTCTATATATTATTTAAAGTGAATGAATATGACAGTGATAAGTATGAATGTCAATTAATTAAGTTCAAAAAATGAACGGAAAAATCTTTTTAAATGAAAAAATAAATGAAAAGTGAAAATGTGAAAATGTTTTTTGGAGATGGTGAGCCATAGATGTAAATATATTCATGTATGTGAAATAATTATTATGTGATATTCGTGTGAATTGAAATAATAATAATAGTAATTTACAAATACTCCAAAAAACCATAATGATGAATTAATTAATAAATAATACAATTTAAATGCACAAAATGTGCACAATGCGTGCTACTGCCAAACAGACTGTGTGACAATTACATAGGGAAATGTGAAGAATGATTAATATGAATAAATAAATGATAAGTGATCATGAAGGAGATATATGTGTGTGTATAAAGTGTAAAGAAATGTCCATGTATGAATGTCTATAAATGTGCTATATAACATAATATAATCCACCTTGTAATGGGTCAATGGATATAATACAATATGCCATAGAACAAAATAAACATGGATAAATGAATAAAATTTAAATAAATATCATGTGTGAATATATGCATTTACCGGAGACACATGTCTCTCCTGTATGCACACATGAACCTTGGACTTTCAACTTTAAACATAAACATAAATAAGAAATGTGTAATAAATGAGTATAAGAATGTACAAAGATATGCACGATAATATACAATAAAATCATGCAAGGGGGGGGGGGGGGGTACATGAAAATGTGTGTAAGGAAATTCGGATGTTCAGATCCATATAGGAAAATGGTATTGAACCACACACTATACTATCTAGCAGGATGACAATGCATCTTTGCATAGATGTACCCTCATCTCTGCGGTTTAAGATGTAAACCCAATATTCAAATAATGATAAAATCATGATATTAACCTTAATTGTCAAGGGAATCTGTTAAGATAGCGTGTATGCACATGTCAATCACCGCACTTATCCAAAATTAAAAATTAAATAATATATGAACATATAAAAGTGTGCATGGTGGCCGGGCATGTGCATAGACACTATGGTACCTAAGTACTGGAAGCCGATGCTCATAATCACGGAATTTCAAATATGTATTAAGAACGGAATTACTATTAGTTCGAGGACTGGTAGTTGATAATAGCTCGAAAATTGTCGTCGTGGTGTATGGGCATTTATAAAGAAACAAAAATGTAAAAAATATAAAAAAATATATCAAAATATAATATCAAAAATTGAAAAAAATCAAAAGGATATTTTTATCCTATATAGATATATTACATTAGAGTTATGTCCATACAAACACGGCGACAAATGATTGGAGTAATTGGCCATCATTGATTTGAAAAAATGAAAATAAAAAATGTTTACAAATATGTGTTTACAAATATGTATACACAAAGAGAAGGTAGATGTAAACAGAGGTAGAACAGATACAATGATGCTTGGCCTCACAATGATTGATCTCCAAAAATCCTCTGGAGGACAAGAAACACCAATGATACTCATTAGAAAAAAGGGGGGGACAGGACACTGTGCAGACAGGCTCATGTTTCAAGTCTAACGCACCAAAGGACAGGATATGTACTAAATTTGCAAAATTCCAATGCAATAAAGCACATCCTTGCAAATTATGCTATAAATCTCAAAAAAAGGGGTCCTCTGTGCGAAAGTCTTGAAAACAAGTTATGGGGAAAAAAAAAAACACAACACTGGTACTCATTACAAAAAAGGGGGACAGGACACTGTGCAGACAGGCTCATGTTTCGAGTTGGAGAGAAAAAAAAAAAAACACAACACTGGTACTCATTACAAAAAAGGGGGACAGGACACTGTGCAGACAGGCTCATGTTTCGAGTTGGAGAGAAAAAAAAAAAAAACTATATGCCCAAAGATGTGCATGTGTGGACCATGAAAAGTGCGAAATATGAATGCAATAATGCATAATTTCGCAACTGCAGTTGTAAATTATGGAAATAAATGACAAAAAAAATGTTTTTTGTTCAAATTGTGAAGACAAGCAGTATAAGGAAAAACCAACACTAAATGAGAGGATCATTGTAACAATGAAGCAAGTTATCATGATAACTTATATGCTATCCATATGGGATGCATCTTCACAGGTAATTTAATAAAAATGTGATACATCCCATTCATAATTTAGTCTAGTGTCTAGTAGGAAGATCCACCGAACTTCTTGTCTGCATAGTGTATTAAATTTGTCCCCACCCCTAACGGGTCTGGTGATCCTTTCCACTCCCTGTATAGTGAGGCTAGAGGTGTTTTTATGATGAACCTCGTTCCAATGTCGTGCTACATTGGTCATGTGGTCCTTATCAATATCGTAAAGATGATCGTATAACCGATCTTTGAGGCGTCTGGTAGTTCTCCCAATGTATTGTATGGAACACTGTGTACATGTGATGGCATATATGATGTAGCTAGTGTTACAATTGATGAAAGAATCTATCTTATGTATTTTGCCAGTCGACATGGATGTAATAGTGTCACCTTTCTGTATAAATGGACAATAAACACAGTGTGTTCCCCCACATTTAAATGTCCCTTTAAATGATAACCAGTGTTTCGTGGTGTTCTTACTAGAAAAAAGGCTAGGAGATAGTAGGTTTCCAAGAGATGGTGCTCTTCTGGAAACCGTACGAATGCCCTTCTGTAATATTTTATCATATATAGGGTCATGTGTTAGTATAGGTAAATATTTTATGACTATACGTTTGACATTCTGGAATTCAGCACTATATGGGTTGGAAAACGTGGGGATACCGTTATCGATATTGTTTTTCTTTTTATTTCTAAATCTATGTTTGCTTTTCCTTTTCTTTTTGTTGGTCTCTCTGATCCTATCTCTGTCTTTATTTCTATCCTCTCCATGTGCGTGATCTGCTTTTTTAGACAACAAGGAATCACGAGATGTATTCCTGGCAATGGATAATCCCTTTTCTATAACAGGTGTGGGATATCCCCTTTCTTCAAATCTACTAGACATAGCTTTGGCTTCATTTTCAAAGTCAGTGTTTCTGCTGCACAATCTCCTTAGCCTCAGGAACTGTCCAATAGGGATGCTATTGATAGTATGTGTAGGATGACTAGAATCTGCTCTCAACAGCGTGTTCCCTGCATTAGGTTTTCTGTATAAACTGGAGAAAATAGCATTGTTTTCACCTGACAACTTAACATCTAGAAATTCAATAGTGTTTTTGTTGAGTGTACCAGTGAAGCGTAGATTGAGTGTATTATCGTTCATGTATGCTAGCCATCTTTCTAGATCGCATGATGGGTCATTCACTATAAACAAGAGATCGTCTATAAATCTGCAAAAAAATAAAGTATCTTTGCGACGGGGACTATGAGGCCCAAAAATGCGCAGTCTTTCCCACCATCCCATGTAGAGATTGGCCAGGGATGGAGAGAACTTGGCTCCCATCGAGGCTCCGCACTTTTGGAGGTAATAGTCCCCGTCAAACATAAAAAAATTATGAGTAAGCAAATATTCCAAACATAAAATAATGAACTCCTGTAGAATAGGGGAAAATCGATCCGATCTCTGTAAAAAGTGAGAAACAGCCTGTAGACCCAAAGTATGGGGTATGGAGGAATAAAGACTTGTGACATCACAAGTGATCCACTGACAGTTTTCATTCCATGTGATGTCATTCAGTTTGGTCAAAAGGTCATTGGTGTCACTAATGTACCCTGGTAAGTCCATAACCAAAGGTTGGAGTTGTTCATCCACCCATTGCCCTAAACGTTCATTTAAGGAATTGATTCCTGCCACAATCGGTCTGCCCGTAAGAGGTGTAAGGCCCTTATGCAGTTTTGGTAGGTGATGAAAGATGGGCATGACAGGGAAAGGTGGGATCAAAACTTCTTTTTCCTTTTCTGTGAAGACTCCTATTAGGACTGACCTATCCAATAACGCAGAGAGTTCTTTCTTGAAGGATTCTGTGGGGTCACCTCTAAGCTTATGATAAGTGGTAGTGTCCGACAATTGCCCTAAAGCCTCTTGTTTGTAAATAGTGGCATCTAGGACAACCACCACCCCGCCTTTATCGGAGTTCTTTATAACTATAGAGGGATCCTTTTGTAGTTTATCTAACGATATTTTTTCTTCAACAGACAAATTATCAAAACCCTTTCTGCTGGATGTTTTAGATATATTTTTAGCCAAAAGGGATAAATCCCTTTCTACTAATTTTTGGTATAAATCCATGTCCTTTCCTCTGGAATTTATCGGATAAAAGTCTGATTTAACCTTAAAATGAACTGGGTTATGACCTGGACCAAAAACATCCATATCTTCTCTGACTATATCTGATTCACCAGCAAGATCTGTCAAGTCCATCAAAGCACATACATCAATGAAATGATTAGAATAAGGTATACACTCACCCATGGTGGAGTCCTCTGTGGAAAAGCCTGGCGATGAAATATCTTGTTCAGAAAAGTAATGTTTTTGCAGTCTTGTTCCAAATTATAAACAAATTCGACTTAAGAACAAACCTACAGTCTCTTTGTTGTTTGCACCACCTGTATACTGCTGCTCAGAGTATATAGGGCATTTTTTAAATTTGGGTGCAGGGTTCCCCTTAATATCCATACAAGACCCAAAGGGGCTGGTAGTGGGCTGGGGGTGAGAGGGGGGGGGGTACCCATGCCATTTTTCTCAATGATTTTCATCCATATTGCTGAGACCAGACATTACATTAAAGCCGCAAGCAGTTTTAAATGACTTTTTTTCCTTTAGAGATGTCATTTTGTGCAGGGACAGTTCTAAACACGGGAAACACGTGCCACTTCACAGGCATACTTTAGACACCCCCCAGGTATGATATTTAAAGGAATATTTCACTTTTTTTTCACTTTATGCATCATTAAAATCACTGCTCCCGAAAAAACGTCCGTTTTTAAAACCTCTTTTTGCATTGATACATGTCCCCTGGGGCAGGACCCGGGTCCCCAAACCCTTTTTAGGACAATAACATGCATATTAGCCATTATAATTAGCACTTTAGATTTCGAACGTTCGCGTCCATTGTATTTAATAGGGTTCTAAAGTTCGCGCAAACTTTCAGTCCGTTCGCAGGTTCTGGTGCGAACCGGATGGTGTTCGGCTCATCCCTAATTACCAGCCTCCATATTTCCATTGTACTAGTGCAACAATGGTGTTTAGTGTTGTAGCACTCAGCAAGCTAACAAAAGTCAAATCAATGATGGATGATTTCTAGTTAGTTGCTATGGATGGCGTAATGTTGCTCTTTCTCAAAATACACCTGTGTATATTTGTTAAATTGTATCTAAAATTGTGCATATTAAATGGGCTTTATACAATCACAGTATTCTAGCAGGCATAGAAAATTTTGTGGTATACCTCAGTGCACTGCACTATGCAGGCAAACTATTAAAAGCTAGTTTTTGACTGGATAGTATGGTTACTGCACAGACTAACTTTGTTTATTCTTTTTAACCCATTAAAGCCGCTGTCCTAACACCTGTTTTTAGGCGTGCATCAGAATAGGCTGCAGGCAAAAAAATGGTTAATAATCCTTCATCTAGGCACTTGCAATTACTGGCACTCCAGCTAGAGAAAAATAAGGCTGAATAGACTGAAAACAGACCCTACATAAAGGAGAGTGCATTATTTCTGTAAATTGCTGTAATTTCCTGCAAACACAGCTAGGCCCTGTAACTTCAAAGAAAGAAACAAAACGGCAAGCAACAAGATGGCACTAAACAGCTGCGACATAATGAAGGCGAAACGGCTCCTAACACTTCCTAATTGCCAGGCAGATCAAACATCGAAGACAGAGCTGAAATGGACACCTTACGTGGTGATGGGACGCCATAGGTGAAGAAGACAGAGAAAAAGGGAGCTATGCAGAGAAAAGGAGGTGTTGCTATTCTAAGACATACATTTTCTGAAACATCTTAAAAGCTGTAAATGCCAGTAAGTATATACTCTGTGTTACATGTAATAAAATGTAATTAGATAAGTATAGACCTTGTTTATGCATGTGTAGCAATATATAAATACTTGTACATCAGAAGTCGCAGGATTTATTGTACTTAATTGTGTGATCCTTTTTGCCATTTTGTGGTGAACTTTCCATCATTATAATGGAACAAAATTAGACATGGAAAACATTGACATTACTCTAAAAAGTTTACTTGGAAATAGGTAACCTCTTCAACTCTAACAAGGAGTTATCTTCAGTTTAAATGATGTCACTTCTAAATTTGGTCAGCTTGGATATGATACATTTTATCTTAGAGCTTTTACTGTTACTTTGATTGTTACTGTATTTACAATAACTTAGGGCATTTTCTGTTCTGCATGCACCTCTTTGACATGAAATTTTAAATATATTTTATAATACATTAATTTCACTACTATTCTATTCAAGATACACTTTCTGGAAACTGCAGATGAGCTGCAGCAAGCAGGATTTTTTTTTTAAATACACAATACAAAAGTGCACGGTGACAATTGGACATTGAAAGAAATCTCATGGAATTCTATATGTGCTTAAAGTAGAACTGCAGACAGGCTATGGATCTTCAAATCTTTACATATTAATAACCCGTAAATATGCTTTAAATTAAGTTTCCACTGATCTCTGTAGCTACATCCACTGCGGAGCAATTTGTCCTCAAATTTCACAATGCCAGCAAAGTAATAGAAGTTAGATTTCAGCACTTTGTTCTCTTTCCCCATCCTGTGCACCTGCTCTGTGTTTATATGGGAGATTAAAGACTAAAAGGCTTCCAGGTAGCTGGACTAACCAGAGAAATAAAAATAAAACTGAGAACATTTAATTATTCAAAATAAAAGTGAGAAGATATAGACGGTGCCCCAACTACCCTCCTAAAACCTACCATACAGCTAAAGGGATTTGTACACCGTTTAACATGGTTGTAAATGAAGAACAAGTATACTTGTCTGTCCAGTGGCCTGTTTCTTCAAATAGTTCTGCTTTGCTGCTTTTCTCCCATTGCAGGCAGTCACTGAGTGAAATGGCCTGTCTACAAGTATAGTAACATATCCAGCAGCCCAAATCATCAAACAGAGGGCTCAATTCACAAAGCAATATTGAATGTGATATTTGGATCATGTGACTAAAATGTATTATCAGTTTATGGGTATTTACAGCAAAAATAAGAAATGCATGATAAATACTGATCTAGTAGTCAAGTCAGTAAAAAATAGAAAAAGGGAGATTCAATAAATAATTTGTGGTTTAGCCACGTGCTATTTAATGAATGTATAAAATGAATAGTTGGTTGTTAAGCAGAAGGGTCCCACCAGAGTCTCAACAGCCAGTAACTCATTCTTGCTGTCAGCCAGGGATTCCCAGATGGCGGCAGAATGTAAAGAAAGCAGACCCGACATTAAAAAAAAATGGTGCCATGGCCCTCCAAACCCAGTTTGAATTTTAGGGGGAAGCCAAAGCCCAAAAAACAAAAATAAAAAAATGGCACAAGCCCCCCCCCCCCCCTCAAAATCCACAAAAAACTCTTATCCAAGTATGCATGCACTTTGTTGATGAGGACAAGGGCTTCTTCTGTATGGGCCAGGGTTGTTGGGGGATTCTTGGAATCTCAAAAAAAACCTTAACAGTAAGGGTGCCCTAAGATACTGTCCTCCATGAGAATGAGTAAGGGGTACATAAAAATAAAATAAATGCACAAATACAGTTTTTCACTTAATTAAAAAAAAATGTCCCTTGATGTACATGCATCATCAATCACACCATCCTTTGATACAGGTCCATGCCAATAATGATAAATGTCATTCGATGATCCACACAAAGAAAAAGAAAAAGAATGGCACCCTACAAGACTTAATCGATCCTGACGCTTCCTTCCCGACAAATAATATCTCTGGTCCCCATCTTTAAAGTGAGCATAGGGGAAGTTTCAGCATATTTGGTCATTAATATCATTGACCAAATATGGACATGTCCGTATATAGTAAATGGCCCTGTCCCTATGTATACTTCAGTTGCAGGTAACCAGGAGATGTCATTTAGCATTAGGGCAGTAACAGACTCACCGATGCATCTCCAGGTCCCCACTGTCAAAATAAACAAAGGGTTGGTGGGGACCCGGATGACATCAATGATGTTGTGGATGGCTGCACAGATATGAAGTTAGTGCAAATGACATTGTATATTTTAATACTAAAAAATTGTGCCATTTAAAAAAATATTGCATGATATATTTTAGAAATGTTTTTTCATAAATTACCGGTAATAGCATTTTTGGAAAATATCACATGCATTATTTTACCTCCCACTTTTTATGTGGTATTTTAGTTTTAGTGAATTGAGTCCATTGCCACAGAGTTTAAATACCTGCTCCTCCCACAATATGCTTTGTTTTCCCTCATTGGCTTGTATATTCTGAAGTGTACAAGCTGGCAGAAGGAATCACAGCATGCTTCAGAAGAATGCAAAAGCAAAAAAAAGGGGAAAAAAGGAGAGTGTGGGACTTTAAATGAAGCCTCTCTGTTATTACAAATGGATAAAACTATTTGATCATACCTATGAAGGATTATTTAGACCAATCCCCCGTGGATAATACCCATAACCATAATGTGAAATAGTTTATTCTAAATTGATAATTGAAAAAAATTGGATAAATGAGAAAAAAAAAATATATATATATGGTGCATCATATAGAAATACATGATGCATAGGGTTTATAAAGAAAACCATAATTAATAATAATAACATATAAAATATTTAATCTCGAATAAACATGATTAGTACAAAGAGCAATGATACATATAATACACCAATGGATCAATTGTACATGATTATTATAAATAATAAAAACAATACATATTGAAGCAATAAAAAAATAGTACAGATATTGGAAAATTCATGATGGTAAGTAAACGATAAATTGGCACCCTTGAGTATGGACTCAACGCGTTTCATGGTGTTTAAAACCAATCATCAGGAGTAGGATGCTATAGAGTAGATAAATATAAGAGTAAATAAATGGGCAAACATGTATGGTCCATCAAAAGACCAAAAGGTACAGTCTAGCAATGGATACTTTACCTATGGAGGTATCTTATAGGTGTATTTCTAGGGCTCCTAGGATGTAGTGGAGATGGTTGGGAGCGAGTTCTCTCGTCCGGGGTTGAGGCGGGGGGCATCCTCCCGTTGGTTTGAGCTCCGCAGTCCCCCTAGTGAGGTAGGGTGGACTGAGTCGGAGACCATGGTGCTCGACAGCCGGGAATAGAGCCAGAGGTCTGCAACTTGACTCCAGGGTCGGAGGTGTGTATCCCTGGGATATAGTGGTGCAATGATGAGTGAATAAAAAGGAAATAAAACAGAAAAAAATTGAAAAAATTGAAAGAAAAAAGGGGAAATTTTATGAATGTCAAAGTAACAAAAAATCTTGGAAATCAAACATCAAAGTGATCGCATATGTAAAAGAAAGAGAAAAAGAAGAGAAAAAGGGAGGAAGAGGAAGGGAAAAGGAAGGGAAAGAAGGGAAGGTAGGAAGAGGGAGGTAGACTAGAAAGTAGGGTTGTCCCGATACCGATACTAGTATCGGTATCGGGACCGATACCAAGCATTTGCGCGAGTACTTGTACTCGCGCAAATGCTCCCGATGCTTCACCCGATACTTTTTTTTTTTTGTGGCCGGAGAGGGCGGGAGGAGTCAGTGGCTGGGGAGGGCAGGAGAGAGGGCGGGGGAGTGCGGGCGGAGTCTGGCCGGAGAGGGCGGGAGGAGTCAGTGGCTGGGGAGGGCGGGAGAGGAAAGTGTGGGCGGAGTATGGCTGAAGAGGGCGGGCACAGTCGGTGGACGGAGTCCGCGGGCGGAGAGCGAGTCCCTCACCTGCAGTTGAACCTGGTAAGCTGGCAGGGGTTCAGGGCGCAGCCGCATCAGGATCGGTGACCGGTGCTGTCACATTCGGTCGCCGTCAGCGGCTGAACGTCCCCACGCCCATCTTGGTGCACTCTGCACTCGGCTGCAGTAAGCAGCAGCAGACATCTTGTTACACCCAGCCCGAGCTATATGGGCTGGGTGTAACAAGATGTCTGCTGTTGCTTACTGCAGCCGAGTGCAGGGTGTACCAAGATGGGCGTTGCAGCAGTTTTTTTTTTTCTTAAATCCTGTGTCATTTCCCCTCACCCCCCGCAGCATTTCAGTGCCAGCCACCTATCAGTACCCACAAGTGCTACCTATCAGTGGAATCAGTGCCATCTACCAGTGCCACCTATCAGGTGGCACTGGTAGATGCCACTGATTGCACTGATAGGTGGCACTTATGGGCACTGATTGCACTGATAGGTGGCACTTATGGGCACTGATTGCACCGATAGGTGGCACTGATAGATGGCACTGATTGCACTGATAGTGCAATCAGTGCCATCTATCAGTGCAATCAGTGCCATCTATCAGTGCCCACAAGTGCCACCTATCAGTGCCACCTATCAGTGCCCATAAGTGCCCACAAGTGCCACCTTTCTGTGCAATCAGTGCCACCTATCAGTGCAATCAGTGCCATCTATCAGTGCCCACAAGTGCCACCTATCAGTGCCACCTATCAGTGCCCATAAGTGCCCACAAGTGCCACCTTTCTGTGCAATCAGTGCCACCTATCAGTGCCCACAAGTGCCACCTATCAGTGCCCACAAGTGCCACCTATCACTGCCCACAAGTGCCACCTTTCTGTGCCCACAAGTGCCACCTATCAGTGCCCACAAGTGCCACCTATCACTGCCCACAAGTGCCACCTATCACTGCCCACAAGTGCCACCTTTCTGTGCAATCAGTGCCACCTATCACTGCCCACAAGTGCCACCTATCAGTGCCACCTATCAGTGCCACCTATCACTGCCCACAAGTGCCACCTATCAGTCCCCATCTTTCAAACTGTCACATGACATTGAAAAAAAGTATCGTAATCGGTATCGGCGAGTACTTGAAAAAAAGTATCGGTACTTGTACTCGGTCTTAAAAAAGTGGTATCGGGACAACCCTACTAGAAAGTGTGTAAGTGTGCCTATATAGGTTGTTATAGTGCGTGCTGTGAATGGACTGGTATGTGAGAATGAAAGAGTATGTCTGTTGGGTGTGGGTAATTTGGATGCACAATTCAGATTTTTTGTTACTTTGACATTCATAAAATTTCCCCTTTTTTTTGTCTTTTTTTTTCTATTTTTTCAATTTTTTTCTGTTTTGTTTCCTTTTTATTCACTCATCATTGCACCACTATATCCCAGGGATACACACCTCCGACCCTCGAGTCAAGTTGCAGACCCCTGGCTCTATTCCCGGCTGTCGAGCCCCATGGTCTCCAACTCAGTCCACCCTACCTCACTAGGGGGACTGCGGAGCTCAAGCCAACGGGAGGATGTCCCCCGCCTCAACAACGGATGAGAGAACTAGCTCCCAACCATCTCCACTACATCCTAGAAGCCCTAGAAATACACCTATGAGATACCTCCATAGGTAAAGTATCCATTGCTAGACTGTACCTTTTGGTCTTTTGATGGACCATACATCATTATAGATGTTTGCCCATTTATTTACTCTTATATTTATCTACTCTATAGCATCCTACTCCTGATGAGTGGTTTTAAACACCACGAAACGCGTTGAGTCCATACTCAAGGGTGCCAAGTTATCGTTTACTTACCATCATGAATTTTCCAATATCTGTACTATGTTTTTATTGCTTCAATATGTATTGTTTTTATTCTTTATAATAATCATGTACAATTGATCCATTGGTGTATTATTGCTCTTTGTACTAATCATGTTTATTCGAGATTAAATATTTAATATGTTATTATTATTAATTATGGTTTTCTTTATAAACCCTATGCATCATGTATTTCTATATGATTCACCATATATATATATATATTTTTCTCATTTATCCAATTTTTTTCAATTATAAATTTAGAATAAACTATTTCACATTATGGTTATGGGGATTATCCACCAGGGATTGGTCTAAATAATCCTTCATAGGTATGATCAAATCGTTTTATCCATTTGTAATAACAGAGAGGCTTCATTTAAAGTCCCACACTCTCCTTTTTTTCCCTTTTTTTTTGCTTTTGCATATTTCTAGGGATGGAAGCCTGCCTCTGTCGTGATTGCGTATCAAAAGGTCACTCTCCATTTTCTTTAACCATGCTTCAGAAGAAACAATTATTCACCACACACCTGGATGGGTTAAATACATGCTACCTGCAGTGGCTGTGGAGATGTTAGCAATTGGAAAGTCCAGCATACTTATAAATGTGCCCTTACGTGCAATTTCCACCTTATTAGATACACCTATGACTTTTTAGAGTTCTTAAAGGGCACTCTGTCATCAACAACACTCAAGTATACTGTATTCAAGTACTATTCATATAGTATTAAGGGCTCTTATTGTATGACAAGAAAACACTCTCCACAACAGTACATCATCAGCACTAGGGTAAACTAATTACACAAGACAGGGCTTGTCTGACCCTACCATCTCAATATTGCAAGTGAAATGGAAGTTTTTCAGGTCAATCAATGTTTTTATAGTTATCAGTAATACTGGTGATCCAATGCCCACTGTAGTCTCATTTGTCTAATCCTTACTGACAGAAGAGTAGCCCAGCATATGATAATTTGCTGCTAAAAACCCATTGTTCTCAAGGTCTAATGTGTTGTGCAATCAATGATACCATTCTGCTGTTATCAATAATTATTATAAAGTAGTTTTGGACTTTCTGTCCATTTTAACATGTCTGTCCCTTCTCCACTTTCCCCATTCTAACATACAGTATGTTGAGCAGCAACTGAACCTCTTGACCATATCATCCTGGCTAATGCATGTACCCACATGATATGCTGTTTGACCATATTTGTTAAAACTTCCCAAAGGTCAAAAAAAAATAAAAAATTGTTTTGCAATCTACCTTTTTTTAAGTGTATTACCAATTTTGCAGGCAAATTGAGATAACACCCACTATATACAGTATCTCACAAAAGTGAGTACACCCCTCACATTTTTGTAAATATTTTATTATATCTTATTATATCTTTTCATGTGACAACACTAAAGAAATGACACTTTGCTACCATGTAAAGTAGTGAGTAGGGATGAGCTTTGAGTTTGAGTCGAACTCATGTTCGACTCGAACATTGCCTGTTTGCCCGTTCGCCGAACAGCGAACAATTTGGGGTGTTTGCGGCAAATTCGAAAAGTCTATGGGAGAAATCTAAAGTGCTAAATATAAAGGCTTATATGCAAGTTATTGTGATAAAAAGTGTTTGGGGACCCGGGTCCTGCCCCAGGGGACATGTATCAATGCAAAAAGAAGTTTTAAAAATGGCAGTTTTTTTGGGAGTAGTGATTTTAATAATGCTTAAAGTGAAACAATAAAAGTGAAATATTCCTTAGAACTGTCCCTGCACAAAGTGTCATTTCTGAAGGAAAAAAAAGTCATTTAAAACTCACTCGCGGCTATTATGAATTGTCGGCTCCCGGCAATACATAGAAATGTCATTGATAAAAAAAAAAAAAAAGCGTGGGGGTCCCCCCAAATTCAATTACCAGGCCCTTCAGGTCTGGTATGGATATTAAGGGGAACCCCGCCGCAAATTAAAAAAAAAATGCGTGGAGTTCCCCCAAATATCCATGCCAGGCCCTTCAGGTCTGGTATGGATTTTAAGGGGAACTCCACCCCAAATAAAAAAAAATGGCGTGGAGTCCCCCCAAAAATTCATACCAGACCCTTTATCCGAGCACGCAACCTGATAGGCCACAGGAAAAGAGGGGGGGACGAGAGAGCGCCCCCCCTCCTGAACCGTACCAGGCCACATGCCCTCAACATGGGGAGGATGTCCCCATGTTGATAGGGACAAGGGCCTCATCCCCACAACCCTTGCCCGGGCAGGGGGCTTATCGGAATCTGGAAGACCCCTTTAACAAAGGGGACCCCCAGATCCCGCCCCCCCCATGTGAATTGGTAAGGGGTACATTGTACCCCTACCATTTCACGAAGAAAGTGTAAAAAAAAAAAAAAAAAAAAAAAAAAAAACACACAAACACGTTGGAAAAGTCCTTTATTAAAAAAAAAACAAAAAAAAAACATTCCAGCGATGAAATCCAGTGTCCCGCGGCGATCCGATGTCCAGCGCTGTCCGTCATTGGCTGAGCCTGAGCGGACCTGATGGGGAACTTCCTCCACAGTGTATTAAATGTATAGACCCGCCCCTTCTAAAGTTCCCCATCAGGTCCACTCAGCCAATGACTAGGTGTAAGGCTAAGGGGACCAGATGCGGAACGTGAGAAGGGGCGGGTCTATTCATTTATTACACAGTGGAGGAAGTTCCCCATCAGGTCCGCTCAGCCAATGACGTAGGCGGGGTCTGACATACGAGGGGGCGGACCTGATGGGGAACTTCCTCCACTGTGTAATAAATGAATAGACTCACCCCTTCTCACGTTCCGCATCTGGTCCGCTTAGCCTTACACCTACGTCATTGGCTGAGCGGAACTGATGGGGAACTTTAGAAGGGGCGGGTCTATACATTTAATACACTGCGGAAGGAAGTTCCCCATCAGGTCCGCTCAGGCTCAGCAAATGACGGACAGCGCTGGACATCGGATCACCGCGGGACACTGGATTTCATCGCTGGAATACTTTTTTTTTTTTAATACCCCTTACCAATTCACATAGGGGAGGGCCGGGATCTGGGGGTCCCCTTTGTTAAAGGGGTCTTCCAGATTCCGATAAGCCCCCTGCCCGCAGACCCCCACAACCACCGGGCAAGGGTTGTGGGGATAAGGCCCTTGTCCCCATCATGATGGGGACATCCTCCCCATGTTGAGGGCATGTGGCCTGGTATGGTTCAGGAGGGGGGGCGCTCTCTCGTCCCCCCCTCTTTTCCTGCTGCCTGCAAGGTTGCGTGCTCGGATAAAGGGTCTGGCATGGATTTTTGGGGGGACTCCACGCCATTTTAAAGAAAAATTGGGGTGGAGTTCCCCTTAAAATCCATACCAGACCTGAAGGGCCTGGTATGGATATTTGGGGGAACTCCAACGCATTTTTTTTAATTTGCGGCGGGGTTCCCCTTAATATCCATACCAGACCTGAAGGACCTGGTAATTGAATTTGGGGGGACCCCCACGCTTTTTTTTTTTTATCAGTAACTTTTCTATATATTGCCGGGAGCCGACAATTCATTATAGCCGCAAGTGAGTTTTAAATTACTTTTTTTCCTTCAGAAATGACATTTTGTGCAGGGACAGTTCTAAGCACGGGAAACAAGCGCGACTTTACATGCATATTATACACACCCCCCAGGTACGAAATTTTATGGAAAATTTCACTTTTATTTTTTCATTTTAAGCATTATTAAAATCACTGCACCCGAAAAAACAGCCTTTTTTAAAACTTTTTTTTGCATTGATACATGTCCCCTGGGGCAGGACCCGGGTCCCCAAACACTTTTTAGGACAATAACTTGCATATTAGCCTTTATAATTAGCACTTTTGATTTTGAACGTTCGAGTCCATTGTATTTAATAGGGTTCTAAAGTTCACGTGAACATTCTGACTGTTCGCAGGTTCTGGTGCGAACCGAACCGGGGGGTGTTCGGCTCATCCCTAGTAGTGAGTGTACAGCTTGTATGGGCTAGTTTACACTTGCTTCAAAACATGGCTTCGGACACACTTAGTTAAAGCTCTCTGAACACCAGTCAAAGCTCCTGTCACTAAATAAAATGGTTAGCTTACAGTTCCGTATACGCCTTGCCTTTGCTTGGTTCTTTGATGAGGCTTTGGTGGAGCTTCGATGGGGCTTCCGTGGAGCTTTGATGGGGCTTCGGTGGGGCTTCAGTGGGGCTTCAAGCGAGCTTTGCCATAGACTGAAGGCTTTGAAAATGCTTTGTAGCAACACTAAAGCTACATGGGGTATAATTTTTGAAGCAAAGTCAAAGCAAAGCAAAGCAAAAGCAGGTGTAAACAGGACTGTAAGCAAATCATTTTATTTAGTGACAGGGGCTTTGACTAGCATTCAGAGAGCTTTAACAAAGCCTGCCTGAAGTCATGTTTTGAAGCAAGTGTAAACTAGGATTTTTATAACAGCTTACCCGTAAAATCCTTTTCTTGGAAGTACATCACGAGACACAGAGCACCATAGTAATTACTATGTGGGTTATACGCCCACCTTCAGGTGATGGACATAATCAAGACAGGAAGTCCCCCTTCCTAAATACCCCTCCCATCCAAGGAGCACCTCAGTTTTGTAGCAAAGCAATGTATAAATATCCCAATAAGAGGGGAGGGACCTCTGTGTCCCGTGATGTACTTCCAAGAAAAGGATTTTACAGGTAAGCTGATATAAAAATCCTATTTTCTTTATCGTACATCACGGGACACAGAGCACCATAGTAATTACTATGTGGAATGTCCCAAAGCAATGCCATCTGAGGGGAGGGAGACACACAAAAAACAAAGCAGACCGCCGTCAGACGTGATGACCTATACTGCTGCCTGCAGAGGTGGCATCCTCTTGCTGACCTACATCCACCTGAAAATTTTTTGGTAATGTATGCACTGATGACCATGTCCACGGCCTTGCAAACCTAAGCCACAGAGGCTTGATGACGCACCGCCCAAGATGCCCTAGTAGAGTGCGCCCTAGGATGAAAAAGCTGAATTTTTCCCTTTAAATCAGGGATCCTCAAACTACGGCCCTCCAGCTGTTGCGGAACTACAAATCCCATGAGGCATTGCAAAACTCTGACATTCACAGACATGACTAGGCATGATGGGAATTGTAGTTCCTGAACACCTGGAGGGCCTGTAGTTTGAAGACCCCTGCTTTAAATCATAAGCCTGAGTAATAACCTGAGTAATAACCTGACAAATCCATCTAGAAATGGTTGACTTTGACGCTGCCTGTTCCCTTCTGGAGCCTTCTGGCAACACAAACAAAGCGTCAGTCTTCCGTATCTGGGCAGTTGCTTCCAGACAGAAATTGACCGCTCTCACTACATCCATTGAGTGCAATAATTCTTCCTCTGCAGAACAAGGTTCTGGAAAAAACGAACGTAGGGAAATATCATGGTTTAAATGAAATTTGGATACTACCTTAGGCAAAAAAGATGGACGAGGACATAATACCACCTTGTCCTTATGAACTACCAAAAATGTCTCTTTACAAGAAAAAGCTGCAAATTCCCAAATTCTCCTTGCGTAGGTGACCGCAAATAGAAACACTAATCTCTTTGTTACAAGGGCCAACGGAACCTCATCTATCAGCTCAAAAGGAGGCTCCTGTAGGACCGACAGGACTAGATTTAAATCCCATGGGCACAGAGTAAATTTAATTGATGGATTTATCCGCCTTACCCCCTGTATAAAGGCCCGAACTAAGGAATGTAAGGCAAGCGGCCTTTGAAAAAAAACTGACAAAGCCGAAATCTGACCCTTGATAGTGCTCAAGGCTAACTTCATCTCTACTCCTAACTGTAGGAAAGCGAGAATTCTCCCTACAGTATATCATACTTGCGAGGATGCCAACCTTAGTTTTCACACCAGGCCACATAGGCCTTCCACATACTATAATAAATAGCCCTGGAGGTCGGCTTCCTAGCATTCATCAGGGTAGTTATTACTGAGCCTGAAAGCCCTGATCCTTTAGAATGAGGGCTTCAACAGTCAAACCATCAGATTTAGGGTTTGTAAGGCAAAATGGAATACTGGTCCTTGTGAAAGCAGATCCGGATCGACCAGAAGAGTCCAAGAATCCCCCATTGCCATCCTCACGATCTCCACATAACAGGGTCTCCTGGGACATTCTGGAGCCACTAGGATTACACACTTTTGTTCCCCCTTGATCCTGCGTAGAAGACGTGGAAGCAATTGTACTGGAGGGAATGCATGAATCAGTGAGAACTGATCCCAAGGAGTTACTAAGGCATCCGTCCCGCACGCGAGCGGATCCCTTGACCTTGACACAAAGCTGTCCAACTTTCTGTTGAACCTGGATGCCAATAGGTCTACGTCCGGTGTACCTCATTTCTGACATATGGCCAAAAAGACATCAAGGTGCATAGACCATTCCCCTGGAAGCAATTGTTGGCGGCTTAAGAAGTCTGCCTGCCAATTTTCCACTCCTGGAATGAACACCGCAGACAGGCAAGGCACATGCTCTTCTGCCCAAGCCAGAATATGGTTTACCTCTTTCTGGGCAGCGCGGCTTTTGGTGCCGCCTTGGTGATTGATATAGGCAACTGCAGTGGCGTTGTCGGACTGGATCCTGACAGGATAGCCTTGTATCCTGCTTGTCCAGGCCTTTAGGGCCAGACGTGCTGCCTGAATTTCTAGAATGTTGATGGGCAAGGTCTTCTTGGATTCCGACCACTTCCCCTGGATGGTATTCCCTTCCAGGACCGCTCCCCAGCCCCAGAGGCTGGCATTGGTCGTCACTATCCTCCAAGTGACTGTTATGAAGGTTTTCCCCTTATGTCAATTTTTGGCTAGCAACCACCAATTGGGGCTCTGGTGCACGCTTGGAGACAAGCACATTGGACAATCGAAATCCTGGCTTTTCCTGCTCCAAGTAGACAGGATACTGTTTTGCAACAGCCTTGAATGGAATTGAGCATAGGGAACTGCCTCAAAAGAGGCTACAGTAGGTGCCGCCGACATTGTATATTCATCGCGATCCTATCAGGGAGATTCTCGGCGACAGGGGTGCCGACATCTCGGTGACAGGGTGGCGACACATCTCGTGCTCGCTGCAATAGCGAGGAGACGCGGCACTGTATTGAAAGGGATCCAACGTGGATTCCCGCCAATACCAGGCACTGTGTTTGGTATGAATCCTGAGCGGGAACTCCACGCTAATTTTTAAAGAAAAAAACGGCATGGGTTCCCCCTCCAGGAGCATACCAGGCCCTTCGGTCTGGTATGGATTTGAAGGGGACTCCCCTAATCCGAAAAATCGGTGTGGGGGTCCCCCTCAAAATCCAAACCAGACCCTTATCCGAGCACGCAACCTGGCAGGCCACAGGGGAAGAGGGGGGGACGAGAGAGAGCGCCCCCTCCCTCCTGAACCATACCAGGCCGCATGCCCTCAACATGGGGGGTTTGGTGCTCTGGGGCAGGGGGGCGACCTGCGGCCCCCCACCCCATAGCACCCTGCCCCCATGTTGATTGGGACAAGGGCCTCTTCCCGACAACCCTGGCCGTTGGTTGTCGGGGTCTGCGGGCGGGGGCTGATCAGAATCCGGGAGCCCCCCTTTAATAAGGGGGCCCCCAGATGCCGGCCCCCCACCCTATGTGAAAGAGTATGGGGTACATCGTACCCCTACCCATTGACCTGGTGGAGAAAAATGGCAATAAAAAAACACACACAGCTTTTTAAAGTAATTTATTACACAGCTCCGGGGGTCTTCTTCCGACTTCGGGGGTCTCCGGTGTCGTCGCCGCGCTCTCCGGTTCTTTCTTCCTTCCTTCTGCCGGGCCACCGCTATCTTCTTCCAGCTCTTTTGCTAGCGGAACCCGGTCTTCTCCGTCGCCTTCTTCCCTCTTCTCCTCTCCGGTTCTTTCTTTCTTCTGCCGGGCCTCCGCTATCTTCTTTGTGCTCTTTTGCTAGCAGAGGCCCGGTCTTCCCCGTCGTCTCGTCCGGCTCTCCGTTGTCCTTCTGCCGGCCCCTCCACTATCTTCTTCCAGCTCTTTTGCTAGTGGAGGGGCCGGTCTTCCCGTCGGCGTCTTCTTCTCTCTTCTCCTCCTCGATGTTGACTCGTAGCTTCCTTACGCTGTAATGCTGGGTGTTGCGGTACGCTCGGTTTATATAGGCTTCTCATGACGTCACAGTCACATGTTCCCATGACGTCAAAGTCACATGCTCCGGGGCCACCCGGAGCATGTGACTGTGACGTCATGAGAAGCCTATATAAACCGAGCGCACCGCAACACCCAGCATTACAGCGGAAGAAAGCGACGAGTCAACATCGAGGAGGAGAAGAGAGAAGAAGACGCCGACGGGAAGACCGGCCCCTCCACTAGCAAAAGAGCTGGAAGAAGATAGTGGAGGGGCTGGCAGAAGGACAACGGACAATTTTTTTCACCAGGTGAATGGGTAGGGGTACGATGTACCCCATACTCATTCACATAGGGTGGGGGGCTGGCATCTGGGGGCCCACTTATTAAATTGGGGCTCCTGGATTCCGATCAGCCCCCACCCGCAGACCCCGACAACCAATGGCCAGGGTTGTCGGGAAGAGGCCCTTGTCCCCATCAACATGGGGGCAGGGTGCTTTGGGGTGGGGGGGCCGCAGGTCGCCCCCCTGCCCCATAGCACCAAACCCCCCCATGTTGAGGGCATGCGGCCTGGTACGGTTCAGGAGGGAGGGGGGGCGCTCTCTCTCTCCCCCTCTTCCCCTGCGGCCTGCCAGGTTGCGTGCTCAGATAAGGGTCTGGTTTGGATTTTGAGGGGGACCCCCAAGCCGATTTTTCGGCTTAGGGAGTCCCCTTCAAATCCATACCAGACCGAAGGGCCTGGTATGCTCCTGGAGGGGGAACCCATGCCGTTTTTTTCTTTAAAAATTGGCGTGGAGTTCCCGCTCAGGATTCATACCAAACACAGTGCCTGGTATTTGCGGGAATCCACGTCGGATCTCCGTCTACCGGCAATGCGTGTCGCTCATTGTGAAAGGAAAAACAAAATTTTTCCTTTGCCGATGGCGAGACAGCTCGGCGCTGGCTCTTGCAACGGGGCTCGTAGGGTGTCAATCTCGCCGCTAGAAGAGGCGAGATTGACACAATATCGGCGGCACCTACTGTACCATCTTCCCTAACAACCTCACGCAAAGGCAGATGGAGGGACTATCCCTTGTCCTGACCGCATGAACCAGTTCTCTTATAGCGCAGACCTTTGCCTGGGGTAAGAACACCTTTTTGTGGGTTGTGTCTATAACCAGACCCAAATACTCCGGCCTTTTTACTGGTTGTAAGGATAACTTTTCTAGGTTGAGAATCCACCCTAGATGCTCTAGATACCTGACTATGCTGACGACACTCTGGCGACACTCTGGTCTAGCCCTGCTACAGACTGATCTATCAGCAACAGGTCGTCTAGGTATGCCACTACTTCTATACCTTGGGCCCTGAGTCTTTCCGAAGGTGGTGCCAGAATCTTTGTAATCACCCGTGGTGCAGTAGCCAACCCGAAGGCAAGGCCACAAACTGAAAATGCAGCTTTTCTACTGCAAATCGCAGAAATTGCTGATGAGCAGGGAAAATTGGCACATGGAGATACGCATCCTTGATGTCTATAGATGCTAGAAATTCTCCCCCCTGAAGGGTGGCTACCACTGACCAAACTGATTTCCATTCAAAACGAACGGATGTTTAGAAACTGATTCAGACCTTTGAGATCTAGAATGGGTCTGACATCTCTGTTTGGCTTTGGCACTGTGAAGAGATTTGAATAAAACCCCATTCCCCGCTCTTCTAAGGGAGTCTCTATGATCACCCCTTGAGATAGCAGATGGTCTAGTGCCTGAAATAAAGACCCCTATTTTATCGGGTCCTTGGGAACGCTCGACCTTAGGAAACGAGGTGGAGGAAACCTTCGAAAACTCCAGCTTGTAACCCAGAGATACTGTGGAGAGGACCCATTTGTCCTGGATTTCCTCCTGCCCGATTTCTGCAAACTACCGAAGCCTTACCCACACTCAATAGATCAGAGGCACCCCTTCATAAGGAGTCCTTGGGTCAGTAGCTTTTTACAAGGTAACTCTGCTGACCAATGCTTAACCCAAAGAACCCTCTGCATGTGCACTAACAAGGCAGGACGTCTGATGAATAGAATCTTTAATAGCGTCAACCGCAAAACAAAGAGCCTTAGGCAGTTCTGTCAGGTCCGAGACCACTTCGCCTCTCATGACCTGCTTCATCTTGTCTTTAAGGGATTATAAATTAGCTGCTCCAGCAATGGGTGCATAGGAAAAGTGTGTGAACCCTGAGGAGGCTTTAAAGAACCCAAGGATGAAAAAGGAACTTCAGCCGTCTCTGTTAAGGGTAGCTTATAACCAAAACGCACCGTCTCAGTGAGTGATCAACAATTTCTGAGACTGCGAAGCTGAGAAGGACTCCTCTGGGACTGAGTCTCCAACTGAGAAACCATCCTCTTGTCCCTCTGATGGGTCCTCTAAGGCCCCATCAGAATCCCCTGCCCACTCCTGTTCCGCAGATGACGGACCCGAGACAGGGGAAGGGGGCCTGCCGCGTTTTTTCCCAGTCTGGGAGGAAGACGCAAACAGACTAGCTGTCTTCACCTCTAAACCAGCCAAAGCCGTAGCCAGGTCATCTTTAGTGACATACGCAGAGGCTGGAATGTTGGAGGTAGCTACAATGTCCGAGGGCTTAGCCTGGTCAGCCGCATCAGGTCTTTCAGGAGAGGGTGATACTGTGGAGGCGCAACTAAGATTCCCAGGTCCTGACCGCGGTGCCTTTGCGCCCCTTCTCCCTGTTCTAGATCCTCTCTTATGGGAATACATAGTCCTAAGCACAAAGCAGAGGTACTGTTACCATGCATCTATTGCTGAGCTCAGTCTTAGCAATGGTTAATATGCCACTATTAAAGCTACAGCAGATGCTGAATTAGATGGGTCTTGAGTATGCCTGTACCCACACTCAGCGCTTACATGCCCTGGATCAGTGTCTGTGTCCTGACCGTCAGCCACCATCTGCATACACAGGCTAAGCTCAAATAAAGAAGCTGCCGGTCTGCGCCTGCGCCGTGAAGACACGTGCACGCCGATCCACGTGCACACCGGCGACGCTGTCACCCACCCCCCCAGTGACGTCCACTCTGCCCGAGCAAGAAAGAGGAAACTCCTGCGCGTGCACGATCCATAATGGAAACTCGGGAGAGAGAGGGGAGGAGGAGTAGAAGGGTCCCCCCAACCAATATGCACTGTAAGAACAAAGAAAAAAGAAACTGCGCTAAGATTAAAGGTAGCAATCTGGTGCGTGCACGAGAAATGCCTGGAGCTCAAATTGGAAGCAGCAACTATTCTGCAAACATCAAAATCAGTAAACACAAAAAAAGAAAGAAAAATATAGTTGCGCTAAACCCGAAATAAACCTGAGTGTGTATGTATAGTAATGCGCTAACACATGAGTTACCGTGAGTGACCCAAACTTATGAAAACACAAAACCAAGTGAAATGAATAACAATCTAAGATGCATAAAACAGTGTAAACATTATAGATGTTCAAAAATTAAGTTGCAAAATATAAAAATGAGTTCATAAAGTGCAAAAAATAAAATTGAGTTTGAGTTTAAGGGCATGGGAAAATGATTCAAGTGTAACATCAATGCTGATAAAAACACCCGTGCATAAATCCAATGGCATCCAAACTCTTCAAATAAGGACTGAAGCCAAAGTGAATTCCACCACCGTATGATAAGTAGATCTGCTTACCAGAGCACCATGGTCCCCTATAACGGAGGACCTGAGAACGCTTATAATCCAGCTGGATGGTGATGACACCCTGTATCCACAGCCTCACTAGCAGGGATGAGCCGAACACCCCCCTGTTCGGTTCGCACCAGAACCTGCGAACAGACAGAATGTTCGCGTGAACTTTAGAACCCTATTATATACAATGGACTCGAACGTTTGAAATCTAAAGTGCTAATTACAAAAGCTAATATGTAAGTTATTGTCCTAAAAAGTGTTTGGGGACCCGGGTTCTGCCCCAGGGGACATGTATTAATGCAAAAAAAAGTTTTAAAAATTGACGTTTTTACGGGAGCAGTGATTTTAATAATGCTTAAAATGAAAAAAATAAAAGTGAAATTTTCCTTTCAATTTCGTACCTGGGGTGTGTGTATGATATGCATGTAAAGTCGCGCTTGTTTCCCGTGCTTAGAACTGTCCCTGCACAAAATGTCATTTCTGAAGGAAAAAAAAGTCATTTAAAACTCACTCGCGGCTATAATGAATTGTCGGCTCCCGGCAATACATAGAAAAGTCATTGATAAAAAAAAAAAAAGCGTTGGGGTTCCCCCAAATTCAATTACCAGGCCCTTCAGGTCTGGTATAGATATTAAGGGGAACCCCACCGCAAATTAAAAAAAAAACTGCGTGCGGTTCCCCGTTTCAGATCTGGCATGGATTTTAAGGGGAACTCCACCCCAAATAAAAAAAAATGGCGTGGAGTCCCCCCAAAAATCCATACCAGACCCTTATCCGAGCACGCAACCTGGCAGGCTGCAGGAAAAGAGGGGGGGACGAGAGCGCCCCCCCCTCCTGAACCGTACCAGGCCACATGCCCTCAACATGGGGAGGATGTCCCCATGTTGATGGGGACAAGGGCCTCATCCCCACAACCCTTGCCCGGTGGTTGTGGGGGTCTGCGGGCAGGGGGCTTATCGGAATCTGGAAGACCCCTTTAACAAAGGGGACCCCCAGATCCCACCCCCCTTATGTGAATTGGTAAGGGGTACATTGTACCCCTACCATTTCACAAAGAAAGTGTAAAAAAATGAAAAAAAAAAACACACAAACACCTAGGAAATGTCCTTTATTAAAAAAAAAAAAAAAAAAACATTCCAGCGATGAAATCCAGTGTCCCGCGGCGATCCGATGTCCAGCGCTGTCCGTCATTGGCTGAGCCTGAGCGGACCTGATGGGGAACTTCCTCTGCAGTCTATTAAATGTATAGACTTGCCCCTTCTAAAGTTCCCCATCAGGTCCGCTCAGCCAATGACTAGGTGTAAGGCTAAGGGGACCAGATGCGGAATGTGAGAAGGGGCGGGTCTATACATGTATTACACAGTGAAGGAAGTTCCCCATCAGGTCCGCTCAGGCCAATGACGTAGGCGGGGTCTGACATACGAGGGGGCGGACCTGATGGGGAACTTCCTTCACTGTGTAATACATGAATAGACCCGCCCCTTCTAAAGTTCCCCATCAGGTCCGCTCAGCCAATGACTAGGTGTAAGGCTAAGCGGACCAGATGCGGAACATGAGAAGGGGTGGGTCTATTCATGAATTACACAGTGAAGGAAGTTCCCCATCAGGTCCGCCCCCTAGGTATGTCAGACCCCGCCTACGTCATTGGCCTGAGCGGACCTGATGGGGAACTTCCTTCACTGTGGAATACATGAATAGACCCACCCCTTCTCACGTTCCGCATCTGGTCCGCTTAGCCTTACACCTATTCATTGGCTGAGCGGACCTGATGGAGAGCTTTAGAAGGGGCGGGTCTATACATTTAATAGACTGCAGGGGAAGTTCCCCATCAGGTCCGCTCAGGCTCAGCCAATGACAGACAGCGCTGGACATCGGATCGCCGCGGGACACTGGATTTCATCGCTGGAATGTTTTTTTCGTTTTTTTTTTAATAAAGGACTTTTCCAAGGTGTTTGTGTGTTTTTTTTTTACTTTTTTTTACACTTTCTTCGTGAAATGGTAGGGGCCGGGATCTGGGGGTCCCCTTTGTTAAAGGGGTCTTCCAGATTCCGATAAGCCCCCTGCCCGCAGACCCCCACAACCACCGGGCAAGGGTTGTGGGGATGAGGCCCTTGTCCCCATCAACATGGGGACATCCTCCCCATGTTGAGGGCATGTGGCCTGGTACGGTTCAGGAGGAGGGGGCGCTGTCTCGTCCCCCCCTCTTTTCCTGCGGCCTGCCAGGTTGCGTGCTCGGATAAGGGTTTGGTATGGATTTTTGGGGGGACTCCACGCCATTTTTTTTAGATTTGGGGTGGAGTTCCCCTTAAAATCCATGCCAGATCTGAAGGGCCTGGTATGGATATTTGGGGGGAACCGCACGCATTTTTTTTTTTTATTTGCGGCGGGCTTCCCCTTAATATCTATACCAGACCTGAAGGGCCTGGTAATTGAATTTGGGGGGAACCCCACGCTTTTTTTTTTTTTTTATCAATGACTTTTCTAATTCATTAATAGCCGCGAGTGAGTTTTAAATGACTTTTTTTTCTTCAGAAATGACATTTTGTACAGGGACAGTTCTAAGCACGGAAAACAAGCGCGACTTTACATGCATATTATAGACACCCCCCATGTACGAAATTTAAAGGAATATTTCACTTTTATTGTTTCACTTTAAGCATTATTAAAATCACTGCTCCCAAAAAAACTGACGTTTTTAAAACTTTTTTTTGCATTGATACATGTCCCCTGGGGCAGAACCCGCGTCCCCAAACACTTTTTATGACAATAACTTGCATATACGCCTTTATAATTAGCACTTTAGATTTCTCCCATAGACTTTTCGAATTTGCCGCGAACACCCCAATTTGTACGCTGTTCGGCGAACGGGCGAACAGGCAATGTTCGAGTCGAACATGAGTTCGACTCGAACTCGAAGCTCATCCCTACTCGCTAGTAAGCACATTCCATAACAGTGAGCCAGTTGGTAATGGTTTAGCATTGGGTACGAGGCTCGGGTACCATCCACTTTTGCCTTTGTTATAGACTTTTTGAATGGATCCGATAGCGTAGCCCCCTGACCCGGCGAGGCCATTTCATGGCGCAAAATTATTTAAAAACACCAATGTCAGCAGAGTTATAGGATATATATTTTTCAAGGGAATCAATAGATCGCTGCCTCTACTGATTGCGTCCACCTGAGTGGGGCAAATGAATGGAAAGGAAAGAAAAGCAGAATGGTGCTGGTCTATTGGAGCCCTGTGCAGCCTGATGCTGCACTAAATAATGCAAATGTGTAAAGTGCAATGTGTGAATAACTAAACTCAAAGTGCTAAAAAGTTCTTGAATCATAAAGTGCCTGTGCAAACTGCTCATATATATAATTATAAATATGTGCATAATAAATTAAATAATAAAAATAATAAAAATACATTGGGGTATCTGTACCCCTCCTTAAAAATCGTGATAAAGAATATACAAGTGAACACACTTGTGCAATTAATGTATGTGCAAAAATCAATGTATGAAATATATGAAATAAACAAATAAATAAAATGCAGTCCTCTTCAATTAGTGCTATAAAAATTCTTAGAAAAGAGTCCTTATGGAAAAGTCCTTATGGAAAACATACAAAGGAAATATCCAATCAGGTTATTCAGGTCCTGTAAAAAGGGTGCTTGGTGCCTAGTTTGAAGGAGCCGTGATCACTGAAAACTGTGCTCTTACAAAACCGCACTCACCAAATATTACCCCCCTCTTGGGGTATGATGCCTTCACAGTGTGGGCCACTGTGTAGCCCTCTGGCAATTGCTCGTCCCTTATCTCTTGATGGTGTTATTGCTCAATAATGGCCCATGTATAAGAAAAAGGAAGGGAGCCCCAGATTTAACAGTTTCAAATTGCAGTTACATTCCCGGCATGCCGGGAATGGCAACTGTCACATTGGTTGTGCTCTCAACCAAACTGCCAAACCATCCAATGGCTGGTTTCATAACTGATCACATGTGCAGCATCATGGCAGTTGAAGATTAAACAGAGGCCAAGATGGCAGCTTCCTTGCCTAAAAATGATAGGAGGGTTTACTTCCACTTTAATAAAACACAGCTTGGGTACTCACATTTAGACAAAGTAAAAGCATGCAATCAACACTGACACTCTGGTCAGGCAACAGGAAGCGATGTGACATTCTGGGGGCGTGTTCTACCATTTTCGTCATGTGACTTCTTCTGGAACACCAAAAACTGAGGTGCTCCCTGGATGGGAGAGATTATATAGGAGGGGGGACTTCCTGTCTTGATTATGCCAGTGTCCATCACCTGAAGGTGGGCGTAACCCACATAGTAATTACTATGGTGCTCTGTGTCCCGTGATGTACGATAAAGAAAACTCAACGCACAGCCATTAATGTCTAAACCGCTGGCAACAAAAGTGAGTATGCCGCCCCCACCCCCCATACATGTTGTCATTGAGGAGTGGAAGAGGACTCCAGTGGCAACCTATGAAGCTCTGGTGGACTCCATGCCCAACAGGGTTAAGGCAGTGCTTGAAAATAATGGTGGCCACACAAAATATTGACCCTTTGGGCCCAATTTGGACATATTTTCTTAGGGGTTTACTCACTTTTGTTGCCAGCGGTTTGGACATTAATGGCTGTGTGTTGAGTTATTTTGAGGGGACAGCAAATTTACACTGTTATACAAGCTGTTGCCTTTAGTTGTACTTTCAACCTTTCTTGACCTTTTCAACACAGAAGAACCCTTGAATTAACTTCCCAGTCTCAGGAAAACCCTGCTAAAAATTACTATATATACAACTCATGATATATTAGTGTAATGGTCAGTGGGAAGAATGTCCCTTACACTTGTGGTCATTGGAAAAAAATCCTTATGTAGATGGCTAAAAAGATTAATTATGTCAGTGGGAACTTGTCAGTGGAAAGATATCTCTAAAAATAATTGTGAAAAAGTAAAGTATCCCCACTACATATGACATATGTTCTAACAAGGGATTAGACCATTGTGATATGCATGTACATTGTATTATGTTTGCAGTGATTGGGATTTTTTTTTAATTTTTCTTTACAGGAAATTATGTATATTCTTGTGTATTCACAAAAAAAGACTAAAAAAATCTGGCAAAATGACAAGAGAAAATAGACACTTTTACTACATGTAATGGGGTGGATTTACTAAAAGTAATGGGGTGGTTTTATTAATGGCATATAGACTGAGCACTTTGTAAGTGAAGTGGCTCCAGGGCTTATTAAATGAAGGGGAGCTCTGCTAACTTCCATCATTCAATCATGTGCAAGCAAAAATGCTTTTTTTTTTTTTCCTTGTATGTAATTGGGTATTCTTTGTAAAGTGAAGCTTTACCTCATGTAGTAAACTCTGGATCAACTTGCAAAGTGCACAGTCTATTTGTTCTAAAGTAGAACTATAGGCAAAACTTTTTTTTTTCATTTTGGATAGAGTATGGGAGGGTTATACCCCCTGTAAGATTGTTTTACATTTTTTGCCATCTGTGTCCCATTGGGGAAGTTTACCTTCACATCCTGCCTCATAGCCAAAACAGGAAGTGAGAGGAAATCCATACAAATGAAAGGAATCCCTTTGGCCCCCAGGCAGGGCCGATCCTAGGGTCACAGACGCCTGGGTGCATAAATATTTCTGGCGCCCCCACGTGGGCATGGTCATCCTACAAACTCCTCCCCTTTACACATTTCTATGGCAACGATTCAAACACAGAGATGCTCCCCTAAGAAGTCGTCGTTACACTAGGATCCTCCCATGATCTTTTAACAATAAAGAAAATACAGGAAGAGCGTACACTAATGAGACCTGGAGAGGAGTCTCTCTGATGCACACAGAGAGGGCTTCTGTTAGAGAGTCTGTTAGGAAGAGCCCCCAGACATAGTACAAGAGATGGTCAGAGAGTGCAGACATATTACAGGTGACCGTCAGAGAGTGCAGACATGATACAAGAGACAGTCAGAGACTGCAGACATATTACAGGAGATTGTCAGAGAGTGCAGACATAATACAGGAGATGATCAGAGAGTGCAGACATATTACAGGAGAGGGTCAGAGACTGCAGATATAATACAGGAGATGGTCAGAGACTGCAGATATAATACAGGAGATGGTCAGAGACTGCAGATATAATACAGGAGATGGTCAGAGACTGCAGACATAATATAGGAGATAATGGCTGATCGGCCCTCTCACCTGACCGGGCAATACAGCAACAACGGTTCTCCTGATCAGGAGTCAGCTCACTCTGAATTGCCCGTACTGACTCCACCGAGTCCAGATCTGTATTAAGTATAGACTCCCTACTAAGTATAAACCCCTCCCTCAATACAGACCCCCCTCCATTAGTACAGACCCCCCAGGACAAACCACCCCCCTCCATTAGTAGAGACCCCCACAAACCACCCCCCCCTCCATTAGTACAGACCCCCCCTCAGGACAAACCACCCCCATTAGTACAGACCCCCCACAAACCACCCTCCCATTAGGACAGACCACCCCCCTCCATTAGTAGAGACCCCCCCACAAACCCCCCCATTAGTAAAAGGAAAAATAAGGGCGCACCGACCTAGTGCATTACCAATGGCTAGGTTTATTAAAAGTAAATTAAAAGATCATTAATACTCACAAAGCAAGTATAGTAATAGGCACAAACACCATTCCATCAAAAGGGATAGATGCCTTCAGATGGCCTCCTGCTGAAACCAGATAACCAGAGAGTCCAGACGGCATATATTACAGCTACGGCTCGTACAGAACACCCCCCTCTATTAGTAGAGACCACCCCCCCTCAATTAGTACAGACCCCCCTCAGGACAAACCACCGCCCCATTAGTACAGACCAACCCCCTCCATTAGTAGAGACCCCCCCACAAACCACCCGCCCATTAGTACAGACCCCCCACAAACCATCCCCCCTCCATTAGTACAGACCCCCCTGGCCCCCACAAACCATCCCCCCATCATTAGTACAGACCCCCCTGGCCCCCACAAACCATCCCCCCTCCATTAGTACAGACCCCCCCTGTCCCCCACACACCAGACCCCCCCTGGCCCCAACACACCATCCCCCCTCCATTAGTACAGACCCCCCCTCAGGACAAACCACCCCCATTAGTACAGACCCCCCCACAAACCACCCTCCCATTAGGACAGACCACCCCCCTCCATTAGTAGAGACCCCCCCACAAACCCCCCCATTAGTAATAGGAAAAATAAGGGCGCACCGACCTAGTGCATTACCAATGGCTAGGTTTATTAAAAGTAAATTAAAAGATCATTAATACTCACAAAGCAAGTATAGTAATAGGCACAAACACCATTCCATCAAAAGGGATAGATGCCTTCAGATGGCCTCCTGCTGAAACCAGATAACCAGAGAGTCCAGACGGCATATATTACAGCTACGGCTCGTACAGAACACCCCCCCTCTATTAGTAGAGACCACCCCCCCTCAATTAGTACAGACCCCCCTCAGGACAAACCACCGCCCCATTAGTACAGACCAACCCCCTCCATTAGTAGAGACCCCCCACAAACCACCCGCCCATTAGTACAGACCCCCCACAAACCATCCCCCCTCCATTAGTACAGACCCCCCCTGGCCCCCACAAACCATCCCCCCATCATTAGTACAGACCCCCCCTGGCCCCCACAAACCATCCCCCCTCCATTAGTACAGACCCCCCCTGTCCCCCACACACCAGACCCCCCCTGGCCCCAACACACCATCCCCCCTCCATTAGTACAGACCCCCCTGGCCCCCACAAACCATCCCCACTCCATTAGTACAGACCCCCCTGGCCCCCACAAACCACCCCCTTCCATTAGTACAGACCCCCCACAAACCCTCCCCCCTCCATTAGTACAGACCCCCCTGGCCCCCACACACCAGACTCCCCCTGGCCCCCACAAACCATCCCCCCTCCATTAGTACAGACCCCCCTGGCCCCCACAAACCACCTCCTTCCATTAGTACAGACCCCCCACAAACCATCCCCCCTCCATTAGTACAGACCCCCCTAGCCTCCACACACCAGACCCCCTCCATTTGTACAGATCCCCCCTGGCCCCTACATCCCAGACCACCTCCATTAGTACAGACCCCCCCTGGCCCCCACAAACCATCCCCCCTCCATTAGTACAGACCCCCCACAAATTATCCCCCCTCCATTAGTACAGACCCCCCCTCTGGACAAACACAAACCCCACCCGGGCGGCAGCTGGAGAGGACAGTGTGCAGCTGGGTCGCCCAGGTGGAGAAGATTGTGACAGTGAGAACAAATGTCAGGCCGATGCACTGCACTGCACCGTACACAAGGTCACACTGCGCGGTCCCATGTATTGGACGTAGCCGGGGTCACGTGCTCACCTCCCAGACCCCCCCTCAGGACAAACCACCCCCATTAGTACAGACCCCCCCACAAACCACCCTCCCATTAGGACAGACCACCCCCCTCCATTAGTAGAGACCCCCCCAAAACCCCCCCCCATTAGTAAAAGGAAAAATAAGGGCGCACCGACCTAGTGCATTACCAATGGCTAGGTTTATTAAAAGTAAATTAAAAGATCATTAATACTCACAAAGCAAGTATAGTAATAGGCACAAACACCATTCCATCAAAAGGGATAGATGGGGTCACGTGCTCACCTCCCAGTCACTGGGATTGGAGCAGCAGTGCAGTATGTGCTGAGGGGCGGGGCCTGTGTGCACCTCATTCAGTGACACCCCCCAATTTACCGCCAAGTCACCTACAATGACCCGGATTCTGCCCTTCACAGGGGCCACTATGTCCCCTACATCCACACACCATTCATGGGCCACACACAGGTACACGCATCACTCAGGTGCTGCACTGAGGGAGCCACACACACACAGGAGAGGGAGACACACTCACCCCTGGTAACGTGACCACATTTCCAAACTGCCATTCAGGGACATCCCCCCCCCTTCTTGAGGGACCGGTTTCGTGGAACAAACTTTTGCCAATGACCGAGGGGGTGGAGGCGACTGGCGGATGGGTGGTGGTGTGCGAGGTGGAATGTAGTCTCTGGAGTTGACGGGGAATTTGTCAGCGGGTGATTTGTTGGGCGAATGGCTGGTGTTAGCACTTTAATCATCCTGACACCATGCTTGATATGGTGTCAGGATGATCAAATCACATTATTTCTGTTACTACATTGTAATATATAATGAAATAGTTCAACTCACCATAATGCAGAATCAGTAGGAACCCTGAGCTTGCCACTTGCCACCAGATGCAGAGTGTCCAATTTGTCCACTGCAACATCGCAGTCCCGCTATAAGTCGCTGTTTGCCACCATTACGAGTAGAAGAAAAATAAAAAAAAATTCCATAAATGTTCCATGTAGCTGCTATAACCATGTAGGCGCAAACCAATCAATATACGCTTATTGGAATTTTTTTTACCAAAAATATGTAGCAGAACACTTATTGGCCTAAATTGATGAAGAAATTAGATTTTTTTATTGGATGTTTTATAGCAGTAAGTTTTTTTTTTTTTTTTCAAATTTGTCGGTCACCGCAGAGATGATCAAATACCACCAAAAGAAAACTCTATTTGTGGGTACAAAAGGACATCAATTTTATTTGGTTACAGTGTCACTTGACTGTGCAATTGTCAGTTAAAATAATGCAGTGACGTTTTGCAAAAAATGGCCTGGTCATTAAGGAGGGGTAATTCTTCCAGACAGCAAGTGGATAATAAGGACCGTTTCTTTAATGGACTGTTTATAACATGGACCTTCTCTATACAGTACATCAGGGACTGCTTACCAAACAGGGATTAGAACTATGATAGTTACACTTGGTAGAGGGACAGAAGACAATAAAAGGACAGAAGGGGCTGGTTTATAAAACAGGGACTGTCCCTATTAATCAGGGATAATGCCATACACAGGACTGGGTGAAGGAGAGGGACTGGTCTCCAGGTCAGGGACTGTCTCCCTGTGTACAGTGACACGCTGTGAGTGGTCGAGCAGTCTCTCTGCACACAGCCACTGTTGTCTCATGTCTCAGTGTAGCACACACAGGCAGTAGAGATGTACAAACACAGGCAGTAGAGATGTACAAACACAGGCAGTAGAGATGTACAAACACACAGGCAGTAGAGATGTACAAACACACAGGCAGTAGAGATGTACAAACACACACGCAGTAGAGATGTACAAACACACACGCAGTAGAGATGTACAAACACACAGGCAGTAGAGATGTACAAACACAGGCAGTAGAGATGTACAAACACAGGCAGTAGAGATGTACAAACACACAGGCAGTAGAGATGTACAAACACACACGCAGTAGAGATGTACAAACACACAGGCAGTAGATATGTACAAACACAGGCAGTAGAGATGTACAAACACAGGCAGTAGAGATGTACAAACACACAGGCAGTAGAGATGTACAAACACACAGGCAGTAGAGATGTACAAACACACAGGCAGTAGAGATGTACAAACACACAGGCAGTAGAGATGTACAAACACACAGGCAGTAGGGATTTACAAACACACAGGCAGTAGAGATGTACAAACACACAGGCAGCTGTACATTCCCCCCTCCCTCCTAAGCACTCCTTCATGGTCTCCTCACAGTGATTTATGATTCTTCTAGCACGGCCACTGCGGAGCATTCCAAGCTGGCAGCTTAGGGAGGGGAAGAAAGTGACGACAAGGAGGCACAGGCTCATCCATCTAACAAACAGCTCCTACAACTCCCTCTGACAATCCAGTGTGGCCCCGGCGGTTACCTTATGGTGTGGGCAGAGGCTGGCAGGTCCCCCCCTACTAGAATAATACTCACTGTGCAGTGTGATCGGGAACATCGCTGGTGTCAGCTGCTCTGTGCTGTGAAGGGTCAGGTGCCCAGTAGAGATCCCCGTGGAGACTGGAAGTAGCAGAGACTCTTCTTTGGGATGCCGTGAGTGGGGCCCCCACTGACACCTAGCCCAGATGCAGTGTCACTTGCCAGAAGAGATCATCCAGCATGGTGGAGAGCACTATGAGCGGAGGAGGAGGAAGTTAACTCCTCCCGCCGGCGCTCATGGCCCTGGTGCAGGCTCTGCTGAGGTTCAGAGTCCAGGGGGACAGAGGCAGAGCAGGGAGCCGCCCGCAGCATTAGCTGACACATTCTCCAGGAAGCCATCCTTGCCTGTCCGAGCGCCTTCAGTAGGACCGCCCCCCCCCCCACTACGTCACCGCAGGTCTCTCTCAGTCGGAGAGAGCGGCCTCTGGATACCAACAAGGAGGAGAAGGAGGGAGGGGAGCACTCTGGCGCTTGAGCGCCCCCACCTCTGTGGCGCCTGGGTGAACTGCACCCCTCGCACCCCGTCTAGGACCGACCCTGCCCCCAGGTCACCAGAACCAGAGCCTCTATTACAGTTCTGGGGACAACCCAACATTTGGGATTTTCTTTTACTTTCACTTTTAATGATAATGGTAAACAGGACAAATTGAGAGGGTGAATCTCAATAACAGGGACACAGACAACAATAAAAGCCTGACAGGTGTTCTAATCCATCTCCATTCTATCCAAAACTAAAAAAAAAAGTTTTCCTTTAGTTATACTTTAAATAAATCAACCCCCAATGATTTCCATATTTAGGTTTCATTCATTTTATAAGTATGTCAAGGTTTAAAGAAGAATCAAAGTGTACTACAATGCTGTATAAAATCATGTACTTTTTTAAAAAATCACAATAAATCATGATTAAAATATTGTTGCTTCTAAGTAAGTTTCATTTGAATGCCTTAAATATTACTAGCCTCCATCAAAGATCTATTAGCTATTTGGCCTCATGCCCACAAACGTTTTTACAGCCGCGTTTTTGAGCGTTTTTTACAGCTTAAAAACGCCTGTCCATGTTATTGTATCAATTTTTTGACCGTATTTAAAAAAAAAAAAAACTTCGGAGCTCAAAAACGCAATTGCGGCATTTTTGCGAGTTATTTGCACGTTTTTGCGCGTTTAACGCTTCGCATTTTTTTATGCCTAACGCCGACGCCGAGGAACGCACTGGTCCTGGGTTTTTTTTACAGCTTAAAAACGCCTATGCTATTTGCAGCTCAAAAACGCCTAGGTGGGCATGAAGCTATAGACTAACATGGACAGGCGTTTTTAAGCTGTAAAAAACGCTTAAAAACGCGGCTGTAAAAACATCCGTGGGCATGAGGCCTTTATGTTACACATTTTGTGTCATTGTACAAATATCAAGATTTCTAGGCGAGCTTCACCAAGATTACATATTCCCAGATTGTGGACTGGAGATTGTATTCTCAGCATGTTTCATGGAGCCCATACGACAGTAGAAAATACAACAAAAGGCAATGTTCCTCCATCCTCTGAACTACTGATGCTGGATCGGACATCACAGGACATTTTCAGAGGACAGGTAGGTGTGACATAACCCTTCCTTTGCTGGCACCCGGTTCTGAGCACTGGGGGAATCAGAGAACTCTGTATTTAAGGGAGGACCTCATTTTTTTTAAACACCCCTCTCAAAAATGTCCCAGTGAAGAATGATATGTGAACCACTATCTGTATAGCAGGGTGACTGCATGTTCACCATTCTCTTGCTTTGGGGCTACCAGCCTGCATGCCTAGCATGCTGGGCTGGTTAGCTCTGGGGGAGGGGCATTTTTTTAAAATTAACATAATGGAAAAAAAATCACATTCTGCAAGCATTCCTTATGCATGGTGCTATAACTGTCCCCATACACAACATCATAAATAACAAATATAAGCAAGTGAATGAATGGACCAATGGTATTTAAGGCTGGTATAGAGTCATCTGAGGATGCAGAAGAGAACTGGAATCAGTGGATGAGACACTAAGGGAGCAGTGATATTGAGCGGATTTGCAAAGCTGGATTTTTGGTCCCCTGCATCTGGAAACGTCAGCAGCAAGGTACCTGGATGGCAGACTTATGCCGCGAACACACGATCGGAATTTCCAACAACAAATGACCGTGTGTAGGCTCCATCAGACATTTTCAAATGATTGAGAGATGGTTCTCAATTTTTCCGACAACAAAAGTTGTGGTTGGAAATTCCGATCGTGTGTATCCAATTCCGGCGCACAAAAATCCTACGCATGCTCGGAATCAATTCGATGCATGCTCGGAATCATTGAACTTTATTTTTCTTGGCTCATTGTAGTGTTGTACGTCACCGCGTTCTTGACGTTCGGAATTTTCGACAAGTTTCGTGTGACCGTGTGTATGCAAGGCAAGTTTGAGCGAAAATCCGTCTGAAAAATATCCACGGTTTTGTTGTCGGTATGTCCGATCATGTGTACGCGGCAGAAGGTTAATATATCTTGCTCCACCCGGTAAGAAAAATAAAACGCCTATTAGGATGGGTTAAAGGTGGGTGGGATAGAGGGCTTAGGAATGAATTCACATTTTGCCCAGACTGAGGCTTTAACAAGATTAACCCAAACCTTTCCCAAAAAGATTCACCCAAAGATGAGAAAAGCTGTTATTGTACTATTCCTCTTGCCCTGGCAAATTTATTCTAACAAGATTCACCCAGCGAATGTAATATAATTGCACAGGAAAAATCCTGCCAGAAAGTACTGGGAGAATCCCATTGACTCTTACTTGGGTGGATTTATTAAAAATACCCCCTAAAAATGTTTTTATTAAAGATGTCCCTGCAAAAAGAATTGTCCAAGAAGATGTGAAAAACTGCTAGTGAAGCAATTAACCAATTTCTTATTAGCATCCCTCTATATAGCTACATTTCTGTTTCTTTTTTCCCTCTCACTCTGTTATTTTTTCCATCTCATTACGTTGTTCAATTCTATGGCTCTCCAGTAACCCAACTAACATAAATAACAGGGCATGGCCACCCTGTCATCGTCATCACCTTACAAATCTGTCAGATATGAGGAAAATTACATTGGTGTACAGCACACTGCGGAAGTGTAGGAATTACATATACGGTACTCTAATATTTGTCAAAAGCTGAATGGAAGCAGAACTTTTTCAAATCCATTTTTTTTTTTCAAAAAGCTGCAAAAATACAAAGGCTAGAACTACACATTTCACTAATGTCTTACTATAGTGAAATATAACCACATGTTGATATTCAAAGGCACATTCATTTGTGCTTGAGGAAAAGAGTTTAAAATTGTTCATTGTTAATTGCAATTGCTTAATCTTGTAATACAGAGTTCCCAACTGTCCATCTTTCGGATGAATAGTGCTTCTAGTTCTCCATCTCTTAGGTTTCATGTAGAGGCCTGTATTAATAAATGTACTTCTTAACCACTTGAGGACTGCCCACCGTACATTTACTGCAGCAGGGTGGCCACTCTGTGACAGATCATGTACCTAGTACGTGATCTGACACTTCCGAGCTAGGGGTGTGCGCACTTACCACCGAAAACCCGCTCCCAATGTGATCACACATAGTGGGAGCCCAGCGGCAGATACCGTGAACTAGATGTCCGCCGATAGCCGCTGATTACACAGTCAGAACGACAATCTGCCTATGTAAGCAAGGCAGATTGTCATTCTGTCAGAAGAAAAGGTATTGATCCTGTGTTTCTGAAAAGCAGGAACAATGATCTTTGCCTTCCCCATGTCAAATCATCTCCCACACAGTGAGTAAGCACAGGTTAGGCACACAGTAAACCCTTTGATCATCCCTGATGTTAACCCCTTCCCTGCCAGTGTCATTAGTACAGTGACGGTGTATATTTTTTAGCACTGTATTAGTGTCACTGGTCCCCAAAAAGTGTCAAGAGTGTCAGTTACAGTAGGTGTCCGATTTGTCCACAGAAATATTGCAGTCCTGCTATAAGTCACTGATCGCCACCATAACTAGTACAAAAATAAATAAATAAAAATATCCCATATTTTGTACACGCTATCATTTTTGCTCAAACCAATCAATATATGCTTATTGGATTTTTTTTTTACCAAAAATATGTAGCAGGACACAGTACATATTGGACTAAATTTATGAAGAAATTTTTTTTTATTTATTTTATTTATTGGGTATATTTTAGAGCAGAAAGTAAAACATATTGGGGGTTATTTACTAAAGAAAAATCCACTTTGCACTACAAGTGCAAACTAAAAATGCAAATTGCACTTGAAATTGCACTGAAAGTGCAGTCGCTGTAAATCTGAGGGGTAGAACTGAAATGAGGGGAAGCTCTGCTGATTTTATCATCCAATCATGTGCAAGCTAAAATGCTGTTTTTAATTTTCCTTGCAGGCCCCCCTCTGATCTACAGTGACTGAACTTCCAAGTGCACTTTCAGTGCAATTTCAAGTGCACTTTGCACTTGTAGTGCAAAGTGGATTTGCCTTTCGTAAATAACCCCCATTGTTTTTTTTTTTTTAATTGTCAGTCTTTTTTTGTTTATAGAGCAAAAAATTTTAACTGCAAAGGTGATCCAATACCACCAAAAGAAAGCTCTATTTGTGTGAAAAAAAGAACACAAATGTTATTTGGGTGCAGCGTCGCACGAGACCACGCAAATGTCAGTTAAAGTGTTGTACCACAAAAAATTGCCTGGTCATGAAGGGGGGGGGGGTAGTTTGATCTTCCAGAGGTCAAGTGGTTAAAGTTAAAGTTCCACCAATGTAAAACCCATTTTTTTTCTATTATGAATAGCGTAAAGAAGGGTTAAAACCCTTATCAGGTTATTTTGTTCTACCAGTGTCCTGCTTCCTTTCCTGGACACTCAACAGAAAGTGAAATGCATCGTCACAGGAACTGTTCAAGCTTGCATTCCACGATCAGAACCCAAGGCTCCCGCTGGTTTTTCCTGCTTCTGCCTACTGGCCGAACGTGACGTTCCCTGAGCGTGCCGCACTCCATCTGACCTTCCGAATGGCAGCATCACATCCGCCAGGGCTTTTGGAGTGGCTCCACCTCGATCAGCCCTTACCGTAGCGCTGGATGACCCTTCCACCCATGCCCAGGGACCCCTTGCAGTGGTATTGTTGGCTTTTTTAATAGACTGGACTATTTCTATCCACCACATTGTGGTCAAAAAACTGTTATGAGACTTTTACCTTTTACATACCTAGCTGATGTTTTACAGTCCTGGAGTTAACTTTTCTTACAGTGACCGTATGTGGGCACTGAGAGCTGTCTTTTGTTTTGGGCATGTCAATTGATAAATTGCCTTTTAAAGCACATGTGTTAGTTGGACCACACACACACACACTAACTCTTTAAATAATATTATCTTATTTACAAATGAACAAGGTTAATTTTACAAGCCTCCCGTTTGGCTTTGCTTTAATTTTTCACTTGGCACCATCCTAGTTCCCAACCTGCTAACGGGCAGTTTTCCAGTAAAATGTCAAGTTGGCCATTGCTCAATCATGCCCACCTGTTCAGGAGTTCTCTTCTGTAACCTACATACCAAGAAAGAGCCTTTTCCAGATTTGTACTTTAAAAAGTAGGTCACTAAGCAAGTGCAAAGACATTGCTTTTGCCAGGAGATAAATAATGAATTAAGCTAGAAAAGAGAAGAGCGGGAGCATGTTAGCCAACCAAGAAATACATATTTCTAAGAGTTGTAAAAAAATAACTTTGACTACGAACACCCCAGAAGTATAATCAATATTTTAAATGCACTTCAATATTTAGAAATCATTTTTAAGTGCTACTGTTACTGTTTAATCATAAGCAATTACTGCCATTAAAAATTATAACATCAAGGCTTGTTTACTGCTTTATGTGTTTGCTTACGATATTTCCCAGTACCTCTAAGCACAGCGCATGCTTCATACAAGTAAATATAGGCAAGAAATGACCGAAAAACCCCAAACACGATGTGCCTCTATTCTTTCCTTAGCAGATTAACTTGGATTCTTATCAGCAAGTGTCAAAGTTACAAGCATTAAATCCCCTGATTTTTTTCAGAGAGTGGGAAGCTAATGTTTAGGGTGACAGAAGCAAGCTGTCTTTTTTTTGCCAACCTGAAATTCTGCTTTTGTTTTGCTGATTTCAATCACACAGTGATGTAGCCGACCAAAGCTGTGTGACATTCGGTAAATAAAGAGGCTTTCATTTCAAAAAGCTTTTTCTGAGCTCTCCTTTGGAGTGAATAATTTACATGTGTACTCTTTTTTTTTCCTCATTGAAAGCGCAGTGTGACTACAGATTTCCCTGACTGAAAGCCCAGGAGTTCGAAAATACAAGGGAGGGGCGAACTAGCTGCTTTGATTACACTAAACTACTTTCTCTGTGCTATTTTAAAGAAAGCAAACAAAATCTCTGTATGTGCCAGATAATTTGAATCAACCTTCCTCGGGGTCAGTTTAGAGAAGTCAACAGCTCCATTATAACCTAAAACACTTCTTATCTTTTGTAGGTAAAAACGGCAAACAGGAGCCTTGGAGTAGAGAAGTCGGATATTGAGGGGCATGTCATCAAAGAGCTGTTTGATAATCGTGAGCTATGATAACTCGCATGTTTATACTTTTTATTTTTCTTCTGCCTGAGCTTATAACCAGCACAGCTGGGACATAAAGCATTTTAATAGCCTTATTAACATCCTTAAATAAACGAAGGCATGCTTGAAGCTAAAATTCGCTTGTCCTTGGTAAGATTTGTAGGTATATTGCTGGAATATTTTTGAAATAGCTGATTTACTGAAGAATGAGTATTCTGCTCTGTTTTTTTATATGCTCCAGGAATACTGTCGGTTTCTCTGCATATAGGAGGCATTATAAAAGGAACCAAATTGATTCTAATCTGTGACTAGAGTATAAAAGATTATTTTATCACTATGTCTGCTTGACTAACACACCCCCATTACCTTACCCAAGTAATGCACAGGACACCAAAACTGGAGTTTAATGGCCAAAGAAAGCAGCCTTTAATTAAAACCAAATTGTATAAATTACATGTACAAAACATACAAACAAAAGTCAGAACAGTGTGAAAGTTTATAGCCCCAAGGTCCTTGTAGGCACCACTACTTCAAGTACCTGCTTAATAGTGATGAGCCGAACACCCCCGGGTTCGGTTCGCACCAGAACCCGCGAACGGACCGAAAGTTCGTACGAACATTAGAACCCTATTAAATACAATGGATGCGAACGTTCGAATTCTAAAGTGCTAATTATAACAACTATTATGCATGTTATTGTCCTAAAAAGGGTTTGGGAACCCGGGTTCTGCACCAGGGGACATGTATCAATGCAAAAAGAAGTTTTAAAAACGGTCGTTTTTCGGGAGCAGTCATTTTAATGATGCATAAAGTGAAAAAAAAAAGTCAAATATTCCTTTAAATATCGTACCTGGGGGGTGTCTAAAGTATGCCTGTGAAGTGCCACGTGTTTCCCGTGTTTAGAACTGTCCCTGCACAAAATGACACTTCTAAAGGAAAAAAAAGCCATTTAAAACTTCTTGCGGCTTTAATGTAATGTCTGGTCCCGGTAATATGGATGAAAATCTTTAAGAAAAATGGCATAGCTACCCCATGACCCCCCCCCCCCCTACCCCAGCCCATTACCAGCCCCTTTGGGTCTTGTATGGATATTAAGGGGAACCCCGCACATAAAATAAAAAAGGCCCTATATACTCTGAACAGCCGTATACAGGCGGTGCATAGAAGACAGGGACTGTAGGTTTGTTCTTATGTAGAATGTGTTTGTAATTTTGAACAGGTACATTGTTGAACTGTAGCTCCAGCCCAAAAATCTATTTTAAACTTTTTGGGAAACATAGGTAAGGGTTATCACCCCTGTAACATTTGTTTTGCTGTCTGTGCCCCTGTTCAGAACATTTCACCTCACTTTCCGTCCCAATGACAACTGTTTTTGAAATGTGGTGTTTTTCTTGAAACAAGGATTGCTGATAAAGCATCAGTACAGAGGAGACACCTTTCTCCCATATTTATTCTTACAGGAGAGAATTTTCCTTCCTAGGGGTAGATTTCCTCTCACTTCCTGTTGTCTTCTTTCGTTTGCAAGTAGGAGTCGTTTGTAAGTTGGATGTTTGAAAGTAGGGACCTGCCGTATATACTCTGCAGAAATAGGCCCCTTAGTTGTTGGTGTTGGCACAACACTGTAAGCACTCACAGTTACTCTTGGTTGGTGCTGGAACGCCCTGCTGTCAACTATTATATCAGGAATTTTAATTACATATAATTGTTGAACAGTGGTAGTAAAAATTGGGGCTTTGATGGTGGTGCTGGTGCCACAACACTGTAAGCCCTGACAGTTACTCTTGGTGGGTGCAGCAATGGGCCCTCCTGTGAATTATTAGATCAAGAATTGTAATTGCATGCCCCTGTTGAACAGGGGCTGAAAAATTGGGCTTTTCGTGGTGGTGGTGGTGGTGGTGGTGTTGCCACAACACTGTAAGCCCTCAGAGTTACTCTTGGTGGGTGCAGGAATGGGCCCTGCTGTGAATTATTAGATCAAGAATTGTAATTACATGCCCCTTTTGAACAGTGGCTGAAAAATTGGGCCTTTCGTGGTGGTGGTGGTGGTGGCGTTGCCACAACACTGTAAGCCCTCAGACTTACTCTTGGTGGGTGCAGGAATGGGCCCTGCTGTGAATTATTACATCAAGAATTGTAATTGCATGCCCCTGTTGAACAGGGGCTGAAAAATTGGGCCTTAGGCACTGGTGGCACAACACTACAACCCCTCACAGATACTGTACTTGGAGCACAGCAATGAGCCCTGTTGCAAAGTATTGCTTCAAAAATTGTAATGACACGCCCCTGTTAAACAGGGGCTGAAAAATTGGGCCTTAGGCACTGGTGGCACAACACTACAACCCCTCACAGATACTGTACTTGGAGCACAGCAATGAGCCCTATGGCAAATTATTGCTAAAAAAATTGTAAGTACACGCCCCTGTAAAACAGGGGCTGAAAAATTGGGCCTTAGCCACTGGTGGCGGCACCCATAAACAAAAATGATCTTCCAAGCTATCATCATCAATCGTATCATTGAGGACTCGGAGGAGGAGGATAGCCAGTCAACATAACAGCACAGGCACTCAGCATCAGCATCAGTCTTGAAGGGACGTGACATGTTAAAATCAATTAGTCTGTTATATCAGCATCAGGTGTGTGGTAGCTGGTGGTGATCCAAGACTGGTTCATCTTGATGAAAGTCAGTCGATCAACCGAGTCGGTGGACAGGCGCACCCTGTGATCCGTGACAAATCCTCCAGCAGCACTGAATGTGCGTTCCGAAAGAACGCTGGATGCAGGACAGGCCAGTAGCTCAATTGCATACTGTGCAAGCTCTGGCCAGTGATCCATCCTCAAGACCCAGTAAGCCAGAGGATTTTCGGTGGGGAAGGTGTCCAAGTCTGACCTTGCCCCTAGATATTCCTGCACCATGTTTATCAGACGCTGGCGATGGTTGCTGGAACCAATCATACTTTGGGGCTGCGGACTAAAGAATTGTCTGAACGCATCGGTCAGACGGCCACCTTCCCCACCGCTCCTTCTTTGACTGGCCGAAGCCTCAGCAACTTGTTGTCCTGGACCAGGAGTTTGTAACCTCCCAGTCTCTGGGAACGCGTTGCACAGACCTTTCTGCAAGGCCTCCCGGAGTTGTCTCATCCTCTGCTCCCTCTGCGACGGTAACATAAGGTCCGCAATCTTACCCTTGTACCGTGGATCAAGGAGAGTGGCCAGCCAGTAATGGTCCCTCTCCTTGATCCGAAGAATACGAGGATCCTTCCGCAGACTTTGCAGGATCAGGGAGGCCATGCAGCGTAGGTTTGCTGAGGCATTCGCTCCGGAGTCCTCTGGGTCACTAAGGACGACATGATCCGCAGTCACCTCCTCCCAGCCACGTACAAGTCCACTGGTTTCTTGGGACTGTAAATCATCCCTAAAAGACTGCTGCTGATGATGCTGAGTGCCAGCCTCCACCTCCATGCTGACACAATCCTCCTCCTCCTCCTCCTCCTCTTCCTCTTCCTGTGCGATGGGTGGGACAGAAGGAACACTGTCTGGGTAAAGGGGGCCTTGAGAGGCAAGGAAGTCCTCCTCTTCCTGCCTCTGTTCTGCCTCAAGTGCCCTGTCCATTATTCCACGCAGCGTGTGCTCCAACAGGTGGACAAGAGGTACAGTGTCACTGATGCATGCACTGTCACTGCTCACCATCCTCGTGGCCTCCTCAAATGGTGCCAGGACAGTGCATGCATCCCTGATCATGCCCCACTGGCGTGGAGAAAAAAAAACAAGCTCCCCTGACCCTGTCCTGGTGCCGTTGTCGCACAGGTACTCATTGATGGCCCTCTGCTGCGTGTGCAGCCGCTGCAGCATGGCCAACGTTGAGTTCCACCTGGTGGGCATGTCACATATAAGGCGGTTCTTGGGCAGGTTCAACTCCTTTTGCAGCTCAGCCAGGCGAGCACTGGCATTATAAGATCTGCGGAAATGCACACAGACTTTCCTGGCCTGCCTCAGGACATCCTGTAAGCCCGGGTACCTGCCCAAGAACCGCTGCACCACCAGGTTAAGGACGTGAGCCACACAGGGCACATGGGTCAGTTGTCCCTGTCGGAGGGCGGAGAGGAGGTTGGTGCCATTGTCGCAAACCACCATTCCTGGCTTAAGCTGGCGTGGCGTCAACCACCTCTCGGCCTGGCCCTGCAGAGCAGACAGGACCTCTGCCCCAGTGTGGCTTCTGTCCCCCAAACACACCAGCGCAAGCACGGCATGGCATCTTTTTGCCTGCGTACTTGCGTAGCCCCGTGAACGGCTACGGAGCACCGCTGGTTCATAGGACAAACCACAGGAAGAGGCCATGGAGGAAGAAGAAGAGGAGGGGGTGGAGGAGAGAGGTGTGTCACAACCAGTAGTAGCATTTTGGAGGCGTGGCGGTGGGACAACCTCCAACACTACTGCACCTTGTCCTGCATCCTTCCCAGCTGCCAAAAGAGTGACCCAATGGGCCGTGAAAGAAAGGTAACGTCCCTGTCCATGCCTGCTGGACCATGAGTCAGCGGTAATATGCACCTTACCGCTGACCGCCCTGTCCAGCGAGGCCAAGACATTGCCTTCCACATGCCGGTAGAGAGCCGGGATAGCCTTCCGTGAGAAAAAGTGGCGTTTGGGAACCTGCCACTGAGGAACCGCACATTGCACAAACTCACGGAAGGGGGCCGAGTCTACCAACTGAAAAGGCAGCAGTTGAAGCGCTAGCAATTTAGCCAAGCTAGCATTCAACCGCTGGGCATGTGGATGGCTGGGAGTGAACTTCTTTCGACGGTCCAGCAGCTGGGGCAGGGAAATTTGCCTGCTAGAATCGGACGTCGGTGTACTGCTAGCAGAGTGGCCGCAAGTACTTGGCTGTGACACACCTAATTCTACACCTTCATTCCTCTCAGTGCATGTTTCAGAGAGGACTGAAGTTATAGTGGGGTTGGAGATCCCAGCTGATGCGGTGCAAGGAGAGGTCCGCTTTGTTCTTTGGTGTGGGTCTTTGAGGTAGGCTTGCCAACGAGCTGCATGGCAGGTCAACATATGTCTGGTCAGGCATGTGGTACCCAAGCGGCTGATGTTTTGGCCACGCGATATACGCTTGAGACATATGTTGCAAACAGCAGCTGTGCGATCTGATGCACTAGCCTCAAAAAAGGCCCACACCAAGGAACTTTTTGAATGACGGGCAGAGGCAGCGCCCTGCACAGGCGGAGCTCTGCGGTGTGATTCCGTCGGTGTACTGCCCTTACGCTGGCCACCAAAGGGCATCCTGTCTCGTTGGAGATGTGCCTCCTCCTCATCCTCCTCCTCCTCTCTCCTATTAGGCACCCACGTGGAGTCAGTGACCTCATCATCCCCTCCCTCCTCATCACTGGAGCCAATCTGGCAGTATGCTGCAGCTGCTGGAACATGACTGCCAGATTGGTGTCCTTCTTGAGCATCCCCTCTGTCTGCTCTCACCCTACTGCCTTCCTGTAGCTGGGTTTCATCATCAGACCCTTCGAAACGCTGGGCATCCTCCTGGAGCATGTACCCAACACTGTGCTCAAACAGTTCGGGGGACTCCTCAGGAGGAGGACATGGTGGGTCTAGGGAAGGAGTGACTGATGATGAGTCTGACATTGATACCAGGGAAGAGGACGCTTTGGCAGCTGCTTTGCCAGTACCCTGAGCCTGGGTGAGAGAGGATGAGGAGGAGGAGGAGGGCTTGGTCATCCACTCTACCAAGTCTTCGGCATGATGTGGCTCAACATGTCCAGCTGCGGAAAAGAAGGACAAGCGTGTCCCATGGCCATGTGCTGATGACAATGCACCGCGTCCACGACCAGCACTGTTGCCCCCAGACACAGAGCCTGCTTGCCCTCTTTTATTGCCTCCTGACTGTCTGCCTCTCCTTGTTTGCCTTCCAGACATTCTAATAGATGGCCTGCAGGGAGATGGGAAAAAAGCAATAAGGGCTACCTTCAGGTGTCCTTCTCTGTCCCTTGAAACAAGGACTTGCACAGTGAAAGAAACTGACACTCTCCCTACCTACAGTTTTCTGTCCCTAGAAAAAATGTTTTTTTTAAGCACAATATAGCACAAGGAGAATTCACTCACTGTCCTTCCAGGTCCCTAGAAACAAGGACTTGCACAGTGAAAGAAACTGACACTCTCCCTACCTACAGTTTTCTGTCCCTAGAAAAAATGTTTTTTTTAAGCACAATATAGCACAAGGAGAATTCACTCACTGTCCTTCCAGGTCCCTAGAAACAAGGACTTGCACAGTGAAAGAAACTGACACTCTCCCTACCTACAGTTTTCTGTCCCTAGAAAAAATGTTTTTTTTAAGCACAATATAGCACAAGGAGAATTCACTCACTGTCCTTCCAGGTCCCTAGAAACAAGGACTTGCACAGTGAAAGAAACTGACACTCTCCCTACCTACAGTTTTCTGTCCCTAGAAAAAATGTTTTTTTTAAGCACAATATAGCACAAGGAGAATTCACTCACTGTCCTTCCAGGTCCCTAGAAACAAGGACTTGCACAGTAAAAGAAACTGACACTCTCCCTACCTACAGTTTTCTGTCCCTAGAAAAAATGTTTTTTTTAAGCACACTATAGCACAAGGAGAATTCACTCACTGTCCTTCCCAGTCCCTAGAAACAAGGACTTGCACAGTGAAAGAAACTGACACTCTCCCTACCTACAGTTTTCTGTCCCTAGAAAAAATGCTTTTTTTAAGCACACTATAGCACAAGGAGAATTCACTCACTGTCCTTCCCAGTCCCTAGAAACAAGGACTTGCACAGTGAAAGAAACTGACACTCTCCCTACCTACAGTTTTCTGTCCCTAGAAAAAATGTTTTTTTTAAGCACACTATAGCACAAGGAGAATTCACTCACTGTCCTTCCCAGTCCCTAGAAACAAGGACTTGCACAGTGAAAGAAACTGACACTCTCCCTACCTACAGTTTTCTGTCCCTAGAAAAAATGTTTTTTTTAAGCACAATATAGCACAAGGAGAATTCACTCACTGTCCTTCCAGGTCCCTGGAAACAAGGACTTGCACAGTGAAAGAAACTGACACTCTCCCTACCTACAGTTTTCTGTCCCTAGAAAAAATGTTTTTTTTAAGCACACTATAGCACAAGGAGAATTCACTCACTGTCCTTCCAGGTCCCTGGAAACAAGGACTTGCACAGTGAAAGAAACTGACACTCTCCCTACCTAGAGTTTTCTGTCCCTAGAAAAAATGTTTTTTTTAAGCACACTATAGCACAAGGAGCATTCACTCACTGTCCTTCCAGGTCCCTGGAAACAAGGACTTGCACAGTGAAAGAAACTGACACTCTCCCTACCTACAGTTTTCTGTCCCTAGAAAAAATGTTTTTTTTAAGCACAATATAGCACAAGGAGAATTCACTCACTGTCCTTCCAGGTCCCTGGAAACAAGGACTTGCACAGTGAAAGAAACTGACACTCTCCCTACCTACAGTTTTCTGTCCCTAGAAAAAATGTTTTTTTTAAGCACAATATAGCACAAGGAGAATTCACTCACTGTCCTTCCAGGTCCCTAGAAACAAGGACTTGCACAGTGAAAGAAACTGACACTCTCCCTACCTACAGTTTTCTGTCCCTAGAAAAAATGTTTTTTTTAAGCACAATATAGCACAAGGAGAATTCACTCACTGTCCTTCCAGGTCCCTGGAAACAAGGACTTGCACAGTGAAAGAAACTGACACTCTCCCTACCTACAGTTTTCTGTCCCTAGAAAAAATGTTTTTTTAAGCACAATATAGCACAAGGAGAATTCACTCACTGTCCTTCCAGGTCCCTAGAAACAAGGACTTGCACAGTGAAAGAAACTGACACTCTCCCTACCTACAGTTTTCTGTCCCTAGAAAAAATGTTTTTTTTAAGCACACTATAGCACAAGGAGAATTCACTCACTGTCCTTCCCAGTCCCTAGAAACAAGGACTTGCACAGTGAAAGAAACTGACACTCTCCCTACCTACAGTTTTCTGTCCCTAGAAAAAATGTTTTTTTTAAGCACACTATAGCACAAGGAGAATTCAATCACTGTCCTTCCCAGTCCCTAGAAACAAGGACTTGCACAGTGAAAGAAACTGACACTCTCCCTACCTACAGTTTTCTGTCCCTAGAAAAAATGTTTTTTTTAAGCACAATATAGCACAAGGAGAATTCACTCACTGTCCTTCCAGGTCCCTGGAAACAAGGACTTGCACAGTGAAAGAAACTGACACTCTCCCTACCTACAGTTTTCTGTCCCTAGAAAAAATGTTTTTTTTAAGCACACTATAGCACAAGGAGAATTCACTCACTGTCCTTCCAGGTCCCTGGAAACAAGGACTTGCACAGTGAAAGAAACTGACACTCTCCCTACCTAGAGTTTTCTGTCCCTAGAAAAAATGTTTTTTTTAAGCACACTATAGCACAAGGAGCATTCACTCACTGTCCTTCCAGGTCCCTGGAAACAAGGACTTGCACAGTGAAAGAAACTGACACTCTCCCTACCTACAGTTTTCTGTCCCTAGAAAAAATGTTTTTTTTAAGCACAATATAGCACAAGGAGAATTCACTCACTGTCCTTCCAGGTCCCTGGAAACAAGGACTTGCACAGTGAAAGAAACTGACACTCTCCCTACCTACAGTTTTCTGTCCCTAGAAAAAATGTTTTTTTTTAAGCACAATATAGCACAAGGAGAATTCACTCACTGTCCTTCCAGGTCCCTGGAAACAAGGACTTGCACAGTGAAAGAAACTGACACTCTCCCTACCTACAGTTTTCTGTCCCTAGAAAAAATGTTTTTTTTAAGCACAATATAGCACAAGGAGAATTCACTCACTGTCCTTCCAGGTCCCTAGAAACAAGGACTTGCACAGTGAAAGAAACTGACACTCTCCCTACCTACAGTTTTCTGTCCCTAGAAAAAATGTTTTTTTTAAGCACAATATAGCACAAGGAGAATTCACTCACTGTCCTTCCAGGTCCCTGGAAACAAGGACTTGCACAGTGAAAGAAACTGACACTCTCCCTACCTACAGTTTTCTGTCCCTAGAAAAAATGTTTTTTTTAAGCACAATATAGCACAAGGAGAATTCACTCACTGTCCTTCCAGGTCCCTAGAAACAAGGACTTGCACAGTGAAAGAAACTGACACTCTCCCTACCTACAGTTTTCTGTCCCTAGAAAAAATGTTTTTTTTAAGCACACTATAGCACAAGCACAAAACACACTGACACTCTCCCTACCTATCCTTCTCTTTCCCTAAACTAAAGGAATCCAGGTTAAGCAAGAAAGAAATAAAAGTCACTGTCCCTGCCTATGCTGCTCTATCCCTGCTCCGGAACACACTACACTAGGCCGCCGTGCTGGCGGCCTTTTATAGTGTGGGGCGTGTACTAAACACCCTCAGCAATAATTGGCCACAGGCATCCTGCCTGTGGCCAATCATTGCTCTCCTCGCTGCCGGCGCTGTGATTGGCCAAGCATGCGGGGTCACAGTGCATGCTTGGCCAATCACAGCGCCTGGATGACACTGCGATGGCGTAGTGCATTGTGGGCCGTTCGCGTCACTCGAATTTGGCGCGAACGGCCCAAATCGTTCGATCTTCGTCGAACGATCGAACAGCCGATGTTCGAGTCGAACGTATGTTCGACTCGAACACGAAGCTCATCCCTACTGCTTAACCAAACTTAGGCCTCCAGCCGCACAAACACTGACTCGGAGACCACACCACTACTAGCAGGTGAAACCCAAACAAACTACAGGGAGCCATACCCAAGACGGGTTCCTACCAATGTATATTTATCAAATAAAGCACATACAAGGACCTTGTACCCCGCCAGCTGCCATGACAGGCCACCAAGTGAAGTAGCTTAAAAAAATAATGCCCAAGGACTTAACCACAAAAGGGGAGAGAGGGAAAGAAGTCGACCCCTGCAGCCCCTCCCGTTTCCTCTACTCTACCAATCCAGAAATCCGGTAGGTGTCCCCTTAATATTTAGTTTAAAACCTACCTAAAATCTTCTAGCAATCCAAACCCCCTATTAACCCTATCAAGCTAGCCCTACAGCTAGGTTTATTTTCTTTACTCTGAGCCTTACTTTTTCTGTGTAAAGCTTTTATGCTTTTCCTGTGTTCTTGTGGGTACAGTATGTAGCAGGGCTCCTAAAAATTCCTATAGGACAGTGCAGTAACATTATTCTAGAATGTTATGAATACTTTAGCAGCATGGGGAAGGGTGTACAAAAGGATTAGGACTGAATGGAATATCTTGAACACAGCAGTGCAAGTAGGCCTCACTATATATCATATTCAGCAGGTGACTGTCATCTTACCAGAGTCCATTTGTTGAAAAAAACACAAAAACTGAACTATCTGGCATTCCATAAGCCTCATGCAAACTAATCTGAGCAGCTTTGACAGCAGGTGGAGTTTTTCCTCCGTGGCTGCATTTGACACACATTCAGCAGCCAAAGAAGCACTTAAAAGCAAAGTATAATATTTTCATACAGCTTTTTTTTTTCAGTTGAGTAAATATGAACCATTGCATTTTAAAGTAGAATTAAACCTTAGGCAAAACAACTCTTGCTTAGGTAGAGTGTAACTAATGTAACTGAATTGCTATTTTTATTTTTCAACCTTACCTTTTGAACCTCTGAAATCCACGCTCAATGCATGGCTCTTCTGCTACTTCCGGTTTGTACACTTAAGTCCAAGAAATTACATAGACAGCTCATCTCTTGGAATTCACATTCCATGCTTTTTTGTACCATACAACTGTGCAAAATCTGTCTGAATAGATGTAAGCCTGTAGTTTGCATTGGTAGTGAGCATCCTAGAGTGATATCATTGCTCATGCATAAACAGATGTAGCGGGGTCTCTAATTTAGGTGGGACACTCAGGTGTGTAAGTATGGGAATAGTGGACCATTTGTGTTTGTGGAGGATTGGATGGTGTAATAATCTCCTTGGCCTCTGCGTGGCGGGGTACCTGGAGGCTCAAGGTAGATGTGCCATTACAGTACTACCCTTTTTGTCCCTTTCCGGAGATGGTACAGCGAAGGCGGGGAACCTGCCGTGGTGTTGATGGGAGGAGATAAAAGAGGGAGACGCCCTAACCACGAGGTCTTCAGGAGGATCTTCTTCACGCGCCCAGGCACCTTAGGCCTGGGTGCGGGCGGTTCCGGATTCCGGCCCAGGCGCCCTAGGCCTGACCGGAATGGAGTTGGAGTCCATCCCAGGCACCTTCAGCCTGGGGTGAGGTACTAAACTAGGAGGCCTGGGGTCCAGTGACTTCAACTGGATCCCGCGAGGGTGGAGAAGTCCGAGGGTCCCTGAGGTGGATGGGGCCCATGTCTGGAGCAGCATCAACCCAGTGACGGAAGGGCCTCTGGTAACTCCCTTGGAGGGACATCTTCCCCTGACAGGGGCCGCAGCGCAGCGAAGGTACTCCTATCTACGTTCTCTTGAGTCGCTGGTAGAGACTCTCAAGTTCTAAGTCCTTTCTAGCTAATGCTATAGTAACCGCTGGCGAGACCGCAGTGGTTTAGCTGATAACCAGGATAGTGCCTCGACCTGCTCATTCCCCGTATCAAAATGTTATCAAGTCGCAACCAGATGGCTACTGAAGCACTGTTTATTGTGAGATATACAATAAAGCAAGAGTTGGACTGTGATCGGTGTGTGGAACTCTGGTTAATGGGAGCAGAGGGAAGTGTTGACACAGCGGGACTTGATTCTAGACAAAAGCACATAGGCCCGAGGAAATACCTGGTACTGGCCTTCACCTCACCCACAGCTATGGGGAGGACATGGGCCATAGCGCATTTCACCCTGTCGTTTGACATACCCCTAGACAAAGGAGATGGGGTGAGGCCGCTACACGTGGGGGCTCGTGAGTCCGTGATGATATGTGTTTTGACTTTGGAAGAAAGAATGGCTGTGTCTGGACTTTGCTGCCCGGAGGAGTTCCGAGCAGGTCGGCCATGTGATTGGCCAAAGTGCATCCCTGCTCAAAGTCGTGGAAATGACCCTAAGATGGGAAAGGCCCATGCAGAGGAGCGAGAAGAGGGAGAAGAGGGAGGAGTCCAGCCGTGTGAAGTACTACATGTGGGGGCTTTTATTGCACTGCGCCACGAGGCACCCCGTGACTGTACAGTTCATGGGCAGAGCTTGATGGAAGCCTGCGAAAGTGTGCAAGTCATGGGAGGAGTCTGGCCATGTGGAGGAACTCACGTGGAGACTTTGGCGCGTGGTCAGTGCGTGATGGAGCAGCAGACAGTCGGGATGGCCTCAAGCTCCCCGTGGATTCCGGTTCCCTACCCCACGAAGATGACTACGTTCGCTGCTCCCCTTACAGACACGGGGATAAGACTCAGGCCCCGAGGACAGTTGGCTTTGTACTCATGCAGAGACACGGAGGCCCTCGGCGTGATCTGTCCCGGTGGTCCACCTGAAGCCATTCGGGCGTTGCGAGGCATGCAAAGAGTTCTTGTTCGAGGTGGAGCCATCCACAGTAAGGCCCCGGGCCCTTCGCCTCAACAGCCTCACAGGTACCGCTACTCTGGAAGGAGAGATCCAGGCCTTTGCGAAGGTTCCCGTACGCACTGACCAGGGCGATGTGATGGCCCAATCAGAGACTGAGAGAGAAAAATCCGAGGATGCTGCTTCGGTCACCACAAGATTCTCTGCTCCCACCTCCGAAGAGGAAAGTTGGCCTGGTGCAGGCCTTCTGTGGTCGTGGTCGAGCTTCACCCCGTCGCTTGTCTGGCCTGGATGGATCCGGTTGGAAGAGTCCTGGACATCCCAGTTCTACAAAAGGTCAAGGTGAGCCAGGGGCTGGGACTGTGGTGGTGGTTGGAGGTGTCGGGGGTCCACAGCCGGTGGAGCCCGCAAGGGAGGGTAGTACCACGTCTACCAGAGACTACCTTCACGCCGAGATGTATGACACTTCCGACCTAGAGTCGCTGTCAGATTGTGGAGATGACGGTGAGATTGATGAACTGTTTCACTGGAAGGGCTGGGACAAACGCCCATTGCCTGTGTTATGTGCACCGCAGGATTCCCCTATGTCAATAGGAGACAGCACGCCCTGGGTACAAGCCCCGGAGTCTACGAGGAAGTCTAGTCCTCAAAGTACCTTCCCACAATCTACAACATCGCCCGTCTTGGTGGCGGGGATGCAGCGCGCCTCACTACGAGCACTGAGAGAAAAGCCATCAGAGGTAGTGAAAGTACCTCGGCACCCGGAGGCCATCGTTCAACCCGGAGAAGGTGAGCGGGAAGCCATGCCTCCTTTGGCCAGATTGCAACGACTTTTCTCACAGAGAGTCGCCCGTGAGTATGGGTGGGAATATACCTACTTGCCTCGGGACTTACTTTTTGAAGTTGAGGTCATACGCCAGAGATGGTATGACGAATTTGTTTGGGAAAAACTCAAAGTACCCCATGCACGAAGATATTTGTCCTGTTCGCCACCCGTGTCGAAAAAGTTTAGGGACTGCAGAGCAGACTGGATGTGTCGTCTCCATATCCACACAGACAAGGTGCGCATCTGTAGGACAGATGGAGAGGATGCTGAGTATTCGATTGAGGTTTTTGATAAACATCTGAAGCCCTTGTTTTTGCCTGACCCGAAGTTCAATTTGTGAGAAGAGACGCACTTGTTGTTTCTTTCCTACAATCTTCTAGAAGTGTTCCTGCCGGAGCATCCGAACTGTGCCCTAGTTTTTTATTTGGGCTTTTGTTTTCTACTCTTCAGGAGGAATGAGAGCAGTTTTTGTTTGTCCTCTCTTCCTCACAGCTCAAAGACAGACTTTGGGGGTAAAATTAGTGTAGGGACGCAGGAAGAATGAAGATTGCACCAAGTGTCATTAACGCGGCACTGTCACCAGGTGGCAGTGTTGTGCAACGGCTGTTTGTTTTTTTTACACGCGCATCACTTTACTCATTGGAGCGAGTGGGTCTATTGGTTGATGGACCCATTCATTCCAAATTAACACAAAAATGTCAGGATGTGGCTTTTCTTGTTTGTTGTTTTTTTTTCCCTTCTGCAGGAGATTCGTCTGTCAAGACTGCTGAGTATGGGGTGGTTCTTAGACAGTGAAGGGAGGGATTGTATATGTGTACATGATAGATGTTTTTAGGGAAAAGTTTTATTGTTTTATGTTCCCTTTCCCCTTTGAGCAGGTCTTGGTATGGTTGAGGTTCAAAAATTTAGGGATAGCCTCTGGGGCTAGGCTTGTGTCATCACTCCATGGGAGACATGGGTCTGCACCAGACGCTGGGGACCAGCGTCAAATCACAGGGGGAATATGTAGCGGGGTCTCTAAATTTAGGTGGGACACTCAGGTGTGTAAGTATGGGAATAGTGGACCATTTGTGTTTGTGGAGGATTGGATGGTGTAATAATCTCCTTGGCCTCTGGGTGGCGGGGTACCTGGAGGCTCAAGGTAGATTTGCCATTACAGTGCTACCCTTTTTGTCCCTTTCCGGAGATGGTACGGCAAGGGCGTGGAACCTGGCGTGGTGTTGATGGGAGGAGATAAAAGGGGGAGATGCCCTAACCACGAGGTCTTCAGGAGGATCTTCTTCACGCGCCCAGGCACCTTAGGCCTGGGTGCGGGCGGTTCCGGATTCCGGCCCAGGCGCCCTAGGCCTGACCGGAATGGAGTTGGAGTCCATCCCAGGCACCTTCAGCCTGGGGTGAGGTACTAAACTAGGAGGCCTGGGGTCCAGTGACTTCAACTGGATCCCGCGAGGGTGGAGAAGTCCGAGGGTGCCTGAGGTGGATGGGGCCCATGTCTGAGGTGAGGAGGCCGGGGAGGTTACCCGTCCGGAGAGTCTGGAGCAGCATCAACCCAGTGACGGATGGGCCTCTGGTAACTCCCTTGGAGGGACATCTTCCCCTGACAGGGGCCGCAACGCAGCGAAGGTACTCCTATCTACGTTCTCTTGAGTCGCTGGTAGAGACTCTCAAGTTCTAAGTCCTTTCTAGCTAATGCTATAGTAACCGCTGGCGAGACCGCAGTGGTTTAGCTGATAACCAGGATAGTGCCTCGACCTGCTCATTCCCTGTATCAAAATGTTATCAAGTCGCAACCAGATGGCTACTGAAGCACTGTTTATTGTGAGATATACAATAAAGCAAGAGTTGGACTGTGATCGGTGTGTGGAACTCTGGTTAATGGGAGCAGAGGGAAGTGTTGACAGAGCGGTACTTGATTCTAGACAAAAGCACATAGGCCCGAGGAAATATATGGTACTGGCCTTCACCTCACCCACAGCTATGGGGAGGACATGGGCCGTAGCGCATCTCACCCTGTCGTGTGACATACCCCTAGACAATGGAGATGGGGTGAGGCCGCTACACAGACATAAGCACTACCACCCTAGAACAGGAAGTTGCTGTGCATTCTCTCACTGGGGATCACAAAGTGCAATTAATAGAAAGGCAAACCTACAAAAAAAAAAAAAAATTGCCACAGTTAGTAAGGGTTAGTTGCCATATGCTGATTCTTTTCATTTTTGGGTTTGCATACCATAATGTTTTGTATTGTCCCTCGAAGCCAGCAGATGATACTTTAGACTCACATTTACATGCTTTTCAGTTTGCTTACCTCCTGCTGAGAAAAAGCCCTCTGATTACAGACCTCAATTGCTCAAGCTTCCATTTGCAAATTGATGCAGTGCACCAACTGCTTAATTTCTAATCTAAATACTTTGTGTGAGGCTTCAGTAAGAGACAGACTGCCTGCAAGGAAATGACTACTGTAGTGATGCCCTACATGTAATTAATATAACAAATATTGTAGCACATGTGAAGTGCAAAATCGCATATACAACCTCTCATACAAAGGTGTGATTGCAGCCTAAATTAACGCATGTGTAAACCCTCAAAATGAACTTTTCTAATTTGCTACCCTTTTCTCTGTAAAATATATCATTACAAGTGTTTTATTTTATCTGTTCCATAAGTACAAAAAATACTTGTTACTCATGTCAAAATACTCACCTATCCTGTTGACACCTTCTATGCTATGTCAGTAAGTGTAAAGCAGGACTCCAGGATTTTTTTCCCATGCAGTGGGCTGTACTGCTCGCTTTGTCCAGGGAAGCACAGAAAGCTATACTCTCCGGATCATTTGATCCTCCAGAAAACAGCGCTCCCCCATGTCCAGCAGTGGACTGTAGACTGTGGGAGGGTGGGAGGGGCAAGGACTGGTCTTGCGCTCAGAGGGTCAGGGGATTAGGTAAGCATAGCTTCACTCTTCTCACCTCTAGACAAAAGAAGCAATTAACCCATGCTGTGCAGGCACAGCCTCACTGCATGGGGAAAAAAATCCTGGAATTCTTAAATTATTATAGTTGGGCGAATGGTTCGGGCACCCGAATTTGCGGGGCGCTCGGCAGGATGTTGCCCCCCACAATGCAGTGCGTGCTGCACAGTGCATTCTAGGGCCCTAATTGGATTAAGACTTGCACCTGACCACACTTTTTTAATCCGCTATTTAAATTCCATGATTTTTCCACATAAACTAACATTTGTCATTGTCTGCCCGACATATTTCTGTTGCTTAAACCAGCCAACATAGTGACCATAGTGGCCAATTACCGTATATACTCGAGTATAAGCCAAGCCGAGGCACCCAATTTTACCACAAAAAACTGGGAAAACGTATTGACTCGAGTATAAGCCTAGGGTGAGATTGCATCAGCTACTGTAAGTGGAAAAGAGGGTCAACAATGCCCATTTGCACGCCTCACTGTGCCCATTTGCACACCTCACTGTGCCCAACCTCACTGTGCCCATTGCAACCTCACTGTGCCCATTGCAACCTCACTGTGCCCATTGCAACCTCACTGTGCCCATTACAACCTCACTGTGCCCATTACCTCACTGTGCCCATTACCTCACTGTGCTCATTACAACCTCACTGTGCCCATTACCTCACTGTGCCCATTACAACCTCACTGTGCCCATTGCAGCGTACCTGAAAATTGAAGACAGGCTGCACTGCGGGCGTCCATTTAAAAAAAAATTGGGGCTTCCTCCTGGTCCTGTCCCGTTCCGTGATAGGCGTTTGACACTGTGTTCAGTGTTCCGCCTATCACAGACGTTCTTTCTTCCTCGGACTCAGTTTCCCAGCAGACACTGTGTTCAGTGTTCCGCCAATCACGGACGTTCTTTCATCCTCGGGGGAAAAGAATGTCCGTGATAGGCGGAACACTGAACACAGTGTCTGCTGGGAAACTGATTCTGAGGATGAAAGAACGTCCGTGATAGGCGGAACACTGAACACAGTGTCAAACGCCTATCACGGAACGGGACGGGACCAGGAGGAAGCCGCGAGTTTTAAAAAATGGACGCCCAAGGTACACTGACTTGAGTATAAGCCGAGAGGGGTATTTTTAGCCCTAAAAAAAGGGCTGAAAAACTTGGCTTATACTCGAGTATATACGGTACTTCATCACCAAGTGACCATCCAAGTTCCTGTGAAGAAATGAGTGCACAGAAAGTACTCTCCTGTGATCTACAAGTCCCAGCATTAAATGCACCTGAGAGTGCTTGGGGCAACCAAATACTGGAGATCACATAGCAATAGAAAGTGTACCACTATAGACAGAAGAACTTATTAAAGTAATAAATCCTTTCTTGGACCCCTGACAGGATTTCTGGAGAGAGAAGTAGATATTTATACTGGGATCAATGAAAAAAAAACAAATACAATTTTTGTCTGAACACTTGCAAAGTAATATTTTTTTCTATAAAGTATATAAATAGTGTGTCAGAAATTAGTTTGATCTCACCAAAGACACTGCACTCTGTGGCATCTAATTAAAGGATAAGTTCACATTTACCAAAAAAATACAAAATGCTAATTTTTTTGCAGGTAAAAAAATATGCTTTTTTTTGTCAGGAGCCTGTAAAGCATTGCACCCACCACCAACAGATCATGGGTGTAATGCCACAGTCCTGTAGACTGTCTGTGTAGCTGTCTGCCTGTACCTCTACAAGCAGGCAGTTACACTCTGACAGGAAGCTCAATGAACTAGCTGAAGTGTTCAACAGTGCCCTGGTAGTTCATTGAGAACTACAAGCCAACAGCTGCCCGCAAAGGATGTCAGTACTAGGGATGAGCTTCGAGTTCGAGTCGAACCCATGTTCGACTCGAACATCGGCTGTTCGATCGTTCGCCGAATTTCGAACATTATGGGTGGTGCGTTACGGCCCATAATTCACTGCGGCATCGCAGTGCATTGCTGGCTGATGATTGGCCAAGCATGCACTATGACCGGCATGCTTTGACCAATCACAACACGCAAAAAGCCAGGGTGGCTTTGGCCAATTATGTCTCAGGGGGTTTAGTACACGCCCCAAACTATATAAGGCCGCCTCCGTGGCGGCCTTTTGTACTCTGTTGTGATGGTTAAAAACAGAGAGAGAGAGAGACTGTGTAATTTATTTTGAGTTAGATAGAGCAGGCAGGCGAGTCAGTTAGCTTCAGTTACAGTGTGTAGAGGATATATATGCATCCTAGGTGTTGTATATATATTTATACACTGTATTCAGTTTAGCTAGATCCGTTCCTGTTATTCTCTATACTGTGACAGGCAGGAAGGTGATTGTGCTAGCTGCAGCAGTGTTTCACTTAGTGTACTGTGTGCTTTGCATAGCGTTCACCTAAAGCTTACCTGAATACAATTGCTGGTGTTCTCATACACATACAGGCAGTGAGGCAGGGACCTCCTGTATTTTGTTTTAGTGTTCTTTGCACAGTGTGCACCTAATTCTTACCTTAATACAATTGCTGGTGCTCTCATAAAAATACAGACAGTGAGGCAGGGACCTCCCGTATTTTGTTTTAGTGTTCTTTGCACAGTGTGCACCTAATTCTTACCTTAATACAATTGCTGGTGTTCTCATAAAAATAGAGGCAGTGAGGCAAGGACCTCCAGTATTTTGTTTTAGTGTTCTTTGCACAGTGTGCACCTAATTCTTGCCTTAATACAATTGCTGGGGTTCTCATACAAATACAGGCAGTGAGGCAGAGACCTCAAGTATTTTGTTTTGGTGTTCTTTGCACAGTGTGCACCTAATTCTTACCTTAATACAATTGCTACTGTTCTCATAAAAATACAGGCAGTGAGGCAGGGACCTCAAGTATTTTGTTTTAGTGTTCTTTGCACAGTGTGCACCTAATTCTTACCTTAATACAGTTGCTGGGGTTCTCATACAAATACAGGCAGTGAGGCAGGGACCTCCAGTATTCTGTTTTAGTGTTCTTTGCACAGTGTGCACCTAATTCTTACCTTAATACAATTGCTGGGGTTCTCATACAAATACAGGCAGTGAGGCAGGGACCTCCTGTATTTTTCTTTAGTGTACTTTGCACAGTGTGCACCTAAAGCCTACCTGAATACAAATACAAATACCCAAAGGGGCTGGTAATGGGCTGGGGGGGGGGTACCCATGCCATTTTTTCAATGATTTTCATCCATATTGCCGGGACCAGACATTACATTAAAGCCGCAAGCAGTTTTAAATGACTTTTTTTCTTTTAGAAATGTCATTTTGTGCAGGGACAGTTCTAAACACGGGAAACACGTGCCACTTCACAGGCATACTTAAGACACCCTCCAGGTCTGATATTTAAAGGAATATTTCACCTTTTTTTTTCACTTTAAGCATCATTAAAATCACTGCTCCCGAAAAACTGCAGTTTTTAAAACTTTTTTTGCATTGCTACATGTCCCCTGGGGCAGGACCCGGGTCCCCAAACCCTTTTTAGGACAATAACTTGCATATTAGCCATTATAATTAGCACTTTTGATTTCGAACGTTCGCGTCCATTGTATTTAATAGGGTTCTAAAGTTTGCGCAAACTTTCGGTCCGTTCGCAGGTTCTCGTGCGAACCGAACCCGGGGGGGGGGGGTGTTCGGCTCATCCCTAGTCAGTACTTGTATATGCAAAGAGTTTGTGTTTTTGGGAAGGAGTAATTATATTGAAATATGTGAACACAGGGGTGTCATCCCGAATATAGTAGCAGAGAGGGAAAATGGGTATTGGGACTTTAAGTATACTCCCACGTGCACATTTACCACCCAAACGGATATGTATAACATGCAATATGTCTAAAATAATAATAATAATAATAATAATTTTGTCTTTAATTTACACAATAAAAAAAGCACATGTTGCTATCAATATAGTAGATTACAAAAATCTGTGCATAAAGTCTGCTGAGAAGGTCAACGCGTTTTGTGGATCGTCCGCTTCAGCAGGACCAGTAGAAATAAGCAAATTGAAATTGATAAATCAACAAATTGAAAAAACAATCCAGAATGGATGTAGTAGAAAGATGGAGTCCAAAAGAGCTATAGTGCATGTTCTGCGATTGAGGGGCTCACCACACTTTAGATAAAAGATGGACAAATGACGCATAAGTCAGCAATCATTCAAAATCCCAAATAGGGCCTAATTGGCTCAAACAGATAGGTACAAGCCACAATCAAATGAAAGAAGTCATCTTCACAAGGGGATAAGCCACACACATTCTTGTATAGAGATCAAAGATAGTATGTCTCACCCCTCCTTTTAGGATAGCAGCGCTCAGTACTTGTAGTTTTCACATTCACAGAACACTGTAAATAAATGATGCAGCCGGGCAGGCATAGCAATCCCCTGCTTGCTGTCAAACCGGGGGATCAGGGAGGTTCGGGAGCCAGTGTATCTGTAACATGTTTTACCCTAAATATGGGTGAACTTATCCTTTAAACATGTACAGGTCATTTGCCTTGAAAGAAGGGTAAATGATGGCAGATGCCCTGTTTATCTATGTTTTGTACCCTACTACAATGCTAAGTGTTTGGACAGTCTATAGAGAATAGGATATTATTTCTACATTGTATGTCAATCATTTCTAGCTAATTCCTAATATTTTGAATGATCTTGAAGTCTGTAAACTTACTTTGTGAAGTCTGCACACATAATTACTTCTATGAATACTGTCACACATATTCATTATGCCCTGTGAGCAGACACTGCTGTGTTACACATTTCACAGAGCCTGCCTTTTGAACTACTAGTAGCTGAAAGAAGGAGTTTCAGGGGGCAGAACTGTACAGAAAGCACTGTTTTTAGGCAGCAAGGTACCATGGGATATGTAGTTCTTAAAAATCGACAGTAAACAGCAGAGGAGCAGCTCCAGGGCATGCAGGGAATTACATAGTTAAGAAGTTAGTCAGGTTGAAAAAAGACAAGTCCATAAAAAAAATACAATCCCATAGATTCAAAAAGTTGTGGAAAGAGATGGCCAGCAGACGGGCAGAGCTCACAACAAGAAATTCGTTTTTTCGAGTAAGCGTACATTGGATTGGCAGAAATAATTATTGTTTTTTTTTCTATTACAACAAAGTTCCTTTAACCACTTGCCAACTGGCTCACGCCGATATACTGTTATGGATTGTTTAATACTCAAATTAAATGGCTATTTCTATTATGTACCATATACATGCTAAAAATCTCCTTACTCAAAATGCTGACTAGACACCCCCTCCCATCAAGGAAAACAAAGATTGCAGAGATGTCCGAAAGATTGGATAGAACTGACCAGAGGATTCTAGATAAGAAAATCATCCAATTCATGAAAGACAACACAAAGCTACGGCTATGTTACTGCATTGCAAACAATGACTCATGCTTCACTATAAGAAGGGCTATATGTCCAGAGCAATAAACAAGAAGATTAATTTACAGTAGCTGAACGAAGCGTCACTGTGTTTTCTTCTATGTGCACATATATTCACACTTCCAATTAGGCCAGGTGCAGATTCTCAGCACAGACATTTGTCTGGATCCAAATCAATCTGGCAGCCCAATCGTGGGGCCTCGGGCTGTGAACCAGAGGAGAGCCGACCAAGAGGCCACTAAGAAGGAACCATCACGGGCGGGACAGAGAGATTGATCACCTCTGAAAATATGGTAAGATATCACTTTCATATCTTGCTTAGTATATCCCGTTCCCCGTGTGGGTCCATCTTTGTGTCCATGTCGGCTGCCAATTACATGAACCTGTATTCTGATTATCTGCAGCCTGTAAAAACTTTGTGTTGTATTTGTGTTGTATGGGTCTGTGATACATGATGTGTGATGTTGAAAGAGATTGACACACAGGGACCCAGCTGACGTGGGAAAACTCCTTCGGAAAGGTGATAGAGCGGTGTAGCACATCACCCAGAAGGGGGCGTCAGGGACGTGGATAAATGCCTTTGGAAAGGTGATAGTGTGGTGAAGCATGTCAACCAAAAGGGGGCATCAGGGATGCAGATAGCGGGGAAAGAAAATATTCTGTGTGGTCATTATAATTCAAACATACACATGTATTACAATTCGTGCAAATGTCATGTTATAATTGTATTTAATATGGATTGATGTTCAGCATTTATTGAAGAGAATTGGGGATTGGTCAAAGTAGTTGAAGGAGGATATAACAAGGAAAGTTGGGATTACAAAGATTGCTAGAGGAAGTGACAGAAGGTGTCCTGAACAAGTGGGAGATTTAGAAGGAAACGTTATCTGTCTGTTAAATGTCTTGTTGAGGGAAGTGAGTGGTCACACACTACCCGACCCATATTCTGTGGCCGTCTCGGACGGGGAGACCCCGTGACTAAGTCTATGTTTTGGGAAGATGCGCCAGGGGCAACCCAGGTGGCAGTCGAGCATTGTAGACTAATCCTCTCCTTATCTTACTATCTGTTTTGTCCTCGTTAACTTGAGATTGGGATATAGTCTGAACCGGTCCAGTACCAGGTGACGAATAGAGGAATTGCCAGACTCTTTCAGAATCCAAAAGGCAACCTCGTGACCCGTCTAAAATCCTGAGCAGACACATAAATATCCCAGTCATCAAGACAGAAAAAAATGGGGCAGAAATTAAGCCAGCGAAAGGAAAACTTGCATGTGATTTAGTTACAGAGAGAGAGGCAGGAAATTATGTCAAGAAAGAAAAAAAAACTGGCAAAGATCTGTAGCATCACCATTCCTCCAGGGGGTAAATTGCAGCCGGAGGAATGGCAGAAAAATACAGAAGGAAAAACAGGGGGTGTTATCTGACAATGGTCTACTAGAAACTGCAGAGGCTTGGTTCAGTGTGGCAAGAGCAATCCAAAAGGAGAACTGGGTGGAACAGGAAACCCAGCAGGGGGGTAATGTTGTATATGTGTACCATGAAGGAAAAAGTGTCCCTGATGCCCTACCTGACCCACCCCCATAGGAGGGGGAAGAGGGCTGAGCCCAAAACCCCTGTACCCTGTGTTGAATGCTAACAGTTGGTATTTTAGCCCAAACACCCCCATAACTTTAATTCCAAGTTTTAACGGGTCTGTGACAGGGGGATCTGCAGCTGGCAGCAACCAAGCCACTGTGCCGCCTCCCATTGCCCAGCTCCCAGACAGCGCAATTCGTGTCTTGCCCACAACACAGAACCCGTTCATTGCCACACCACCTGCTGCAAACATCCCCAACCAGCCAGGCCCCCTCCAGACACCTCCCCCGCCTGTCCTGATACCCCAACAGCTATTCCCCTATGTGCCAGGGCCTGGGCTGCCTTAAAATTGTAAAATCATGTGCAATGTGTAGTCATTTTGCACTGTGGTAAATTGAATATGGAAAGAAAACATAAAATATTATATTTGCTTATTCCAAAAGAAAAGTTAATCTAAAAACTGTGAGCTGAAAATCGTTAATTTAAATACTTGCCGGGGGGGGTGGCTAATCATGTGGTCATTGGAGCCACACCCAATGCACTTAATAAAATAATTAAAGTAAAATGTTAAAAGATTAGTGACTTAAAAAAAAAAAAGAAGCCTTTTTCACTGATGGTTAAAGTTTAAAAATAAGGAATGGTGTTTTATAGTTCAAGGAGTAACGACCCCCCTCCTTCTTTGACACAGGTTAAAGTGCACGTGTGTGTGTGTGAACAGCTGTATTGTCATGCAAATTGAGTGAGTGAACTGTAAAAAAAAAAAAAGGTAAAACACCTCCTAATAATGTATGTGTGTGTGTATTAACGGTAATCTTTGTTTCCATAGAAGAAACAGTTTTTGCAGAGTTTTCCAATGTGCTCAGTATGGTGAAGTATAACTTTCTTGCAAGACAAAGGGGAACTTATAAAAAATTTGTTTTTTTAGGGCTGCTCATTTTTTCACCATGGTGAATAATAGTTTTTTTATATATAGTAATGTACATAAAATCCACGTGGTTAATAGTTTGACGTCAAACAATTTTTGGTATTAGAAAAAGTGCAGTGTTAAAATATCTAAGAAAGAAAATGTTCAAATGCTTACTGTATGCTAAATATCTCTAATCTTTGGTTTATTTTTAGGAGGAAAATATAATGTGTTTTGTTACTAAAAATGTGATGCTTATTCTTCAGATATGCCCTTAGTTGATTTATTTAAGGTCTTCAGAACAGAAGGAGACCACAGCCTTCAAAGACAATTCCCCAATGGAAGTATTGTTCCAAGTGTTTCATTTTCATATGTAAACATTTCTAGGTTTCACTCCCCCCACTAGCTAAATATTGGTGCAGTCATTTGAGTCTGTACTGCCCTTATCAGTTTCTTGTTCCTATTTACAGTATGAGGTGCTAAAATTTTTGTTGTATTATGATCTGACATGTATGAGCTTTGAAATTTAATGAGTTTCGACGCCCCGGATAATAAGCGCCTACTGTCTAAGGCTAAGTTTCCACTATAGTGACCCCAAAAGTCACGTGATTCAGAGACTCTGGAGTATGACTTTGGTCCAAACGTCACAGTCTCTAGATCAGAGTTGCATCGATATGCAGTTTTTGTATATTATTTTATGATGAAAAGTTTTATTAAGATTGAATTGAATAATTGTTGCTCTAGTGTACACACTCCCCCCAAAAAAGTAATGATTGTATTACTACATGTATGTCAGTGTCACTACATTGAGTGTTAAGATTACTTGGGTATTATTAAGAGTTTAAATTAGACTTTTGTCTCAGATCTTCAGCTTTTCTACAGATCTGTCCCCTCTATTCCCAAAGATCAGCAGGTATGCTGGTATTGTCCTTGTTTTGGCATTTAGTTCCATTGCTTTAACTTATAAGGTCTGCGGTTGTATCTTGTCCCATAAAACATATTTTTTTTTTTTTTTTTTGTTTACAAACGATTTTTATTATAGAAAAGGTCAAGGTATAAACACAAATCACAATGATGGTACAGGTATATATATGAACATTGTACATATTGAGCATTGTACAGAGGAAGGAGAAAAGGTTCTTCTTTTTTTTTTTTTTTTTTTTTCTTTTCTTAATTTATTTATTTTTCTTATTTCTTAAGACTGGTATAGGAATGTATATTGTTCAAATAGAGTCAATCAAGAGCATTGTATTGGAGAGAGGGTTAAATGACAATTGTATATATTTTAAGAGTGGGAGGAAAAAAAGAAACAAAAAACGGGAAGGTACTAGACCAGAGAGGTGGTATCCCAGAGAGTCCATTTTTTCTGGTAAAGGGGCATAGAATCATATAATGTCATAAAACATATTTTTAAGACTAGTTAAACCTCCTGTTATTAATTGAATTTGCTACATGCCCAGCCAGTACTGCCTTTTCAAGCTGAAGCACATTGTCTTAGGCTTTGCATAATAATGTCCCAAGCAAGTCTGCCTTTGTGTCTCCAAGTGGATTTTTTCTGTTCAAATTTGTTTATTGAATTTTATCAAATTACAGAAAAATAATAACAAAAAAATAAATAAATAAATAAATAAATAAAGCAACAATCACAGTAATCACTACAATATGTTCAAAATTAGCATATGGAATCATATATATATATCATGGATCAAGAGACAATTGCTTCACTCAATAATCAGAGTGAGTTACTTCACTTAGTCTAAATAAAGTGTAGACTCAGAATGAGAATTACAATTGAAGCCTTAAAGGTAAACACCTAAGGAGGATAAAGAAATGCATTAAAGCCTCAAAAGGTATGAGACAGAACGATCGCTTCTATATAACTCTTAAAAATCAAGTATCTGTGCCTAAAAAAATTGAGAGGAACATATGTAGGTATAGTTGTTGAACCTATATATATGAAAAATAATAAATAAAAATAAAAAACACAAAAAAAAACAACATATAAACAAGTTGAGAAAAAGAGAAGGGGAAGAGCAGGAAGAAGAGAAGGAGAAGAGGAAGTGACAGGAATAATCTCCGGGGATAAATGCATCAATAGCCATTTGCTTATAGATAGTTACTGCGAGAGAGTGTAAAACATCAAGGCATCAACAAGGTGTCATCAAAGTTTGGTGGCAAAAACTGAGTTATCCATGGTTGCCAAATATCTTTAAAGGAATTTATTTTATCTTAAATTATGGCTTCCATTTTGGCATGGACCGTAGCTTGGTTAATTCTATGCTTGGTTTCATTTAATACCAAATTGTCAGTTCTCCAGGCTTTAGCTATGGTCTGTTTCGCGGCTGTTGTGATCTGCAATAAAAGTTTAAATTGTTTATAGGTGAGTGTTGCCGGTTTGAGATTTAAGAGTGCTATTGAAGGTACTGGAGGGATGGATATTGCAAACAAGGCTGAGAGTATGAGAAATATATCACTCCAGAACTTTTGAACTACCGGACAATCCCACCAAGTGTGTAGATAGGAGCCAAGATCACCACAGCCACGAAAACATAATAAGAAGTAATTGGGGGCAAATTTTGCAACTCTGGAAGGGACCAAATACCAGCGGGTGAGTACTTTGTAATTAGTTTCCAAAGCTGTTATGTTTTGTGGGGAAGATTTTGTATTATTCCAGATTGCAGCCCAATCAGATATTTCAAGAGTAAGATTGAGATCTGCCTCCCATTTAGCTACATAAGAAGGAGGGTCAGAAACAGGTTTAGTGATGAGTTGAGCATAGAGGTTAGAGATCAGTCCATTTGCATGGGGATCACTTTTACATTTGGTTTCGAAGTGTGATAATTTATTAAGTTTGGTTCTGCTTTGGATACAGGGTGTATAAAAAGTTTTTAATCTGCAGATATCTAAAAAGCTCAGAGTTTGGAAGACCATGTTTTTCACATAAATCTGGGAACGGTATAAAGGTAGTCTGGGACGTCAGGTCATGAAGATGGATTAATTTAGAGTAAGTCCAGGCTTTAAAAGATTTGGGGAATTTCCAGGCAGGATAAAAAAGGGGATTTTTAATAAATGATAAAAGTGGAGTGTGAGGAGATTGTAACTCATTTGTTATTTTAAATCTTTTCCAAATAGTTAATGAGTTTTTGGTAACTAGGTTAGTGATTATTTTATGATCAGAAGGTCTCAGCCATAAAAGATTGGAGATAGAATAAGGATCGCAATCTATTGATTCTAGAGTTACCCAAAGAGGAATTTCCGAGGTTGCATGGTATTTGGTTAATTGTGCTAGTTGGGCCGCATAGTAGTAGGTAGATAAATTAGGAAATCCCAGACCACCTTTACATTTAGGGAGGTAAAGAGTATGCTTAGGTAAATGGGGTTTAGATGTACCCCAAACATATTTTGTTATTCTACTTTGTAGTATTCTTAAGAAGTATGCCGGTAGAGAGATGGGTAAAACTCAAAAAAAGTACAGAATTTTGGGAAGTATAGACATTTTAATAATATTAATTTTACCTATCCACAATATAGGAAGAGAAGACCAATGTGTTAACAAAGAGGTGATATGACGTAATATAGGTGGGTAATTGGCTGAGAAGAGTCCTGTAAGACTCAAGGTTGATTTCCAGGTAGGGTAGACGCGTAGTGGACCAGGAAAAGGGAAGGGATACCTGTGCTTGTTGTAATTCTGAGGAAGATAAGGAGATATTGAGTGCTGAGGATTTTTGCAGATTGACGTGCAAATCTGAAATACGGGCAAATTGGTCTAACTTCTGTATTAAGTTAGGAGCAGAGATATGGGGAGAGGACATAAAAAGTAAAATGTCGTCAGCAAATAAGCAAATTTTATGCTGATGTCCAGCTATCTCAAGGCCTTTAATAGATGGATCAGAACAGATAGATTGAGCTAAGGGTTCAATGAGAAGGGCAAATAGAATTGGGGAAAGAGAACAACCTTGACGGGTTCCTCGAAGGATGTTAAATAGGTTGGATTTATAACCTGCATATTTCACATAGGCTTTGGGGTGGTTATACAGTGACGAGATCCAACTAAGGAAGTGGGGGCCAAATCCCCAGCGTTGTAGGACAAATTGGAGGTAGGGCCATGATACAGTATCAAAAGCCTTTTTGATATCTAGGGATAACAGGCAAAGAGGTATCCGTCTTTTTTGGGCAATATGGGTAAGTAAGGCCACTCTACGTACCGCATCTCCAGATTGGCCTTTTGGGATAAAGCCTACTTGGTCCTTGTGGATTAAAGATCCTATTATATTATTTAAACGTGTTGCCAAAGCTTTATGTCCAAATTAAGTAGAGAGATGGGTCTGTAATTGGAGGGAGCTGATTCATCTGAATTTGGTTTAGGGATCATGGAAATAATAGCTGTCAGTGTTTCAGGAAGGAATGCCCAGAGAGTATAGAATTGAAGGCTTCGGTCAATAGTGAGGTTAATATATGTGCAAATTTCTTATAATACATGGCTGCAAAGCCGTCTGGGCCTGAACATTTATTTAGCTTAAGAGATTTTATTGCCATGTTAATTTCATCAGTGGTTATAGGGCTTTCAAGGCTATCCCGGTTGACCAAGGGAATAGATGGAAGTGTGATGTGGGAAAAAAAGGAATCTGCAGAGGCCTGATTTAGGGGTTCTTCTTTGTTGTATAATGTGGCAAGATGTTTTTGGAAAGTGCGAAGAATTTTTACTGGGTTACTGGTAGGGTTGTCCCAATACCGATACTAGTATCGGTATCGGGACCGATACCAAGCATTTGCGCGAGTACTTGTACTCGCGCAAATGCTCCCGATGCCCAGTCCGATACTTTTTTTTTTTTTTCCAGAGTGGACGCAGAGAGGGGGTGGAGAGCGGGGCGCGGAGAGCAGGGCGGAGAGCGTGGCGGGGGGCGGAGACCAGGGCAGAGAGCGGGACGGAGAGTGCGGCGGGGGGCGGAGAGTGGGGCGGGGGGTGGAGACCAAGGCGGAGAGTGTGGCCGGGGGCGGAGACCAGGGCGGACAGCGAGTCCCTCACCTGCAGTTGAAACTGGTAAGCTGGCAGGGGTGCAGGGCGCAGCCGCATCAGGATCGGTGACCGGTGATGTCGCATTCGGTCGCCGTCAGCGGCTGAATGTCCCCACACCCATCTTGGTACACCCTGCACTTGGCTGCAGTAAGCAGCAGCAGACATCTTGTTACACCCAGCCCGAGCTATATGGGCTGGGTGTAACAAGATGTCTGCTGCTGCTTACTTCAGCCGAGTGCAGGGTGTACCAAGATGGGCGTTGCAGCAGTTTTTTTTATTTTAAATCCTGTGTCATTTTTTTTCCTCACAGCATTTCAGTGCCAGCCACCTATCAGTACCCACAAGTGCTACCTATCAGTGCAATCAGTGCCATCTACCAGTGCCACCTATCAGGTGGCACTGGTAGATGGCACTGATTGCACTGATAGGTGGCACTTGGTGGCACTGATATGTGGCACTTGTGGGCACTGATATGTGGCACTTGTGGGTACTGATATGTGGCACTTGTGGGCACTGATAGCACTGAAAGGTGGCACTTGTGGGCACTGATAGGTGGCACTGATAGATGGCACTTGTGGGCACTGACAGCACTGATAGTGCAATCAGTGCCACCAAGTGCCACCTATCAGTGCTGTCAGTGCCCACAAGTGCCATCTATCAGTGCCACCTATCAGTGCCCACAAGTGCCACCTTTCAGTGCTATCAGTGCCCACAAGTGCCACATATCAGTGCCCACAAGTGCCACCTTTCAGTGCAATCAGTACCATATATCAGTGCCCACAAGTGCCACCTATCAGTGCTATCAGTGCCCACAAGTGCCACATATCAGTGCCCACAAGTGCCACCTTTCAGTGCAATCAGTGCCATCTATCAGTGCCCACAAGTGCCACCTATCAGTGCTATCAGTGCCCACAAGTGCCACATATCAGTGCCCACAAGTGCCACATATCAGTGCCCACAAGTGCCACCTTTCAGTGCAATCAGTGCCATCAGTGCCCACAAGTGCCACATATCAGTGCTATCAGTGCCCACAAGTGCCACATATCAGTGCCCACAAGTGCCACATATCAGTGCCCACAAGTGCCACCTTTCAGTGCAATCAGTGCCATCTATCAGTGCCCACAAGTGCCACCTATCAGTGCTATCAGTGCCCACAAGTGCCACATATCAGTGCCCACAAGTGCCACATATCAGTGCCCACAAGTGCCACCTTTCAGTGCAATCAGTGCCATCTATCAGTGCCCACAAGTGCCACCTATCAGTGCTATCAGTTCCCACAAGTGCCACATATCAGTGCCCACAAGTGCCACATATCAGTGCAATCAGTGCCATCTATCAGTGCCAGCCACCTATTAGTGCCCATCAGAGCCAGTCACCAGTCAGTGCCCATAAGTGCCACCTGTCAGTGCCACCTATCAGTCCCCATCTTTCAAACTGTCACATGACATTAAAAAAAAAGTATCGGTAATCGGTATCGGCGAGTACTTGGAAAAAAGTATCGGTACTTGTACTCGGTCCTAAAAAAGTGGTATCGGGACAACCCTAGTTACTGGTGTAGGTGTCGTGGGACAATTTTAGACGTATCGGTTTGGAGGAGTGTATTGATTTTTTTAAGGGCCCGGGCAAGGAGTGTCGTAGGTTTATTGGCTTTAAGATAGAATGAATGCCTATATTTACTTAGCGTTTTAACAGCAGAGTTTGAGAGAAAAAGGTCAAGGTCTAGACGTGCTCTATCCAGGTGTGAACCAAGTGTGATTTCGTAGTAGGATTAGGGTTTGCCTGAAAGAGTGCATGGGTTGAATTAAATTCTGCCTCTAGTTAATGTTGGAGCAGCCGTTTTTCCTTTTTGAGGTATGAGGCTTTTTGAATGCATGTGTGACGGACTGGGGTTTATATGGTCACAAAACAGACACCCCAAAGCAAAGTACATATTCATTTATTTTATTTTATTTCTAGCAAAGAAATACCTTCCTGCTATTCTATCAAGACCCAGTAGATGGCAGAGAAGGTACACAAACAGAGTTTATATAAGGCCACCCACCATGTGACTGGAGTCAAACAATTTCCAGCCATAAAACCCAGTGGTCTTGTTTCATGCTGTTTGTGTGATTCTTTGCAGGTATGTACACTAAATCGTTCCTAATCTGCATTAAACTATAATAGAAAGATTCTTAAACATCTGGAGCAGATGCAGGGAAAGTTCCAGCAAACTGTATTCTATAGTTTTACTGATATTAGAAGTTTAGAACAGCATGTGTGAGAAACAAGTGAAAAGGGCATAAAAACATGAAAATACTGCATTAGTCAGAATAAATGTCTATTAGAAGCACTAAACCGTTCTAAATAGGAATATTGAAACCTGGTTTATACAAGTTCCATAAAGTTAGAAAAGCACATGTTGAAAACTGATATTCTTAAGAAAAGCCTATATGTAAAGCCTATGCATTGCTTCATGTGCACCATCTAGTGGTTAAAAAGAGAACTACCGAAATAATGTTTGTATTAAAGCATGGCATTGGCAATATGATTATTGCACAGTTAAAGTGTACCATAAAGATCATTATCTATGACACGGAATAACAGGAATATATATGTTATTAAAATATAACAATGTTATTTGTGTAACTACGTTTTAAAATACTTCAGTTAAAATCTGTATTATATATTGTTAATAGTTATAAACATGTGATTATAAAAATGTAAAAGATGTATTGTTATGTAAAAGTCAAACAATTTCCAGCCATAAAACCCAGTCGTCTTGTCTCATGCTGTTTGTGTGATTATTTGCAGTCCACGCCAAGCTGATCACCTTATCTCATCACGTCTACAATTATCGGCTCTCTTAATTCACATTTTGAGGCCGGTAACATTTTGGGGGCTCGTGTGCCGGGATTCATTGTGTTACCAGTGAGAGGGAAGCGCGAGACAAGCGTGAGCCTACTACAGAGCTACAAGGAGAGTCGTGAGTGTCGTCTGCCTTGTCAGTGGAAGTCTTCAGAGTGCAACAGATATGGCGTCTCCTCGTCGTGCGCTGATGTGGGATATCCGGAAACAACTTCATCTGCTTAGTGAAGAACAGCTGCATAGCCTCGCTATTACGCTGGAAGATGAAAGAGATGTGGACGTTCCATCAGTGACTGGTACCAATGAAATGGAACTCGTTGAATTTATTGTAGACTACATGAGAAGCGATCAGCTGGAGAAGTTAGAAGATCAAGGCATGTCTTACCTACTCATTATCCAAGACAAGATCAATGAACTAAAACTTAACAAGGAAAGTACACCAACTGTGGACATTGCAAACGCTGCAAAAAAAATAAGTAGTGGGACTGCAAGGACTGAACAGGTATCGGAGGTGGTGAGATTAACTGACGTTGTTGCTTTATTGCCATGTAGAGAATTCAAAATGCATGGTGGTGTCATTTCAGATCATGGTTCGGACATGAGTTACAGTAGCGCATGCAGACAAATTGACGAGGGTCTAACAGAAAAATTCCCTGAATCTGAAATTATACGCACCGTGTTGAGAATAATCAAACCTGGTCATTTTAAAGATATGTTGACTGACAAAGATGATCTTACTGTTGCTGAATTGAAAAGGTTTTTGAAGTCACATATGAGAGAACAAAGTGGTAATGAGTTATTTCAGGACCTTAGCAATGCTACCCAGCAAGAAAGAGAAACAGCACAACAATTTGTTACAGGCTAGTGGGGTTAAAACAAAAAGTTCTGTGCACATCACAACATGATAGGCGAGAGCTTAACTATGACAAAAAACTGGTGCAAGGCATATTCCTTCATACACTGTATCAGGGACTAAACAAAAAAACCTCTAATGTTAGACGAGATATCAAGCCTTATGTGTCTGATTTGACAGTAACGGATGACTTTATCATAGAGCAGGTCACCAGATCAGTTGATGAGGAAACAGAAAGACAGAGACGCTTAAACAGTGCACCTAAACATAAACCTCTTACTGTTCATTCATCACAGACACCAGGTAATGGTGAAAAAGACACCTTGCAAAAGAGAGTTGAGGAAGATGCTAGAGCAAATCACACTGCATTAACAGAACTAACAACACAGGTTTCTGCTCTCACAAAGAACCTGGAAAAGATGATGAAGCAAACTCCTGTTGTTGGAAACCAAAGGACTAAGCCACTAACCAATGTTCAAGTTCCAGATACAGCTCACTGCAAACCCAGGTGTGATGATTGCATTAAATGAGAGAGTCAGAACTGCTACCACTGTTTCTACTGTGGTTGGACAGGACACAGAGTGGTTGATTGCTTGAAGAAAAGAAGGCAGTCGGGAAACGACAGACGGTCACTGGGAAGGGACAACCAGTGACCACCTCAAATGATCTGTCCCGTGTGAAGGTAAACAGGGTATTCACCCACCGGTCAACTAGAACACTCCCAAAAGAGAAGGGATTCTCCAAACAACACGTAGCACAATTAATTGAAGGAAAATGCCTACTGTCATGTCGGATGAATGGTGTTCCGCTTGACATGTTGATGGACACAGGAGCTCAGGTCAGCATTGTCGGGAAGGCATGGTTAGAAAAGTTTCTACCCAGTGTCTCCATTAGGCACATACAATATTTACTTTGTGATGACAACTTATCTATTACAGCTGCAAATGGTTCTATCATACCATTCATCGGATGGATTGAAGTCTGCCTGGAATTCGAAAGTAGTGGACATGGAAACTCAGCCATCTATGTGCCAATGCTGGTGAGTGACTGCTGTAATGGCAATCCAATTCTTGGGTTTAATGTGATCGAAGAATTGATCAGAGAAAACCGTGACCGACCAAACAGCACCCAAAACCTGACTATCTTGCTGAGTGAAGCTATGAAAGTAAGACAGAGTGTAGCGAATAACATTGTCAATGCTGTCAGTCAAGCAACTGACCCAGGAGAAATATCCGATAGTCGTATGGTCAAAGTGGGGAAGAAGGGACTCCAGATTAAAGGAGGCGAGATCTGTGAAGTCAAATGCAGAATTAGAGCATGGCCAAAAGGAGGAATCATGCCATTTGAACCACTTCCAGAATATCCAGTTGAGGAAGGACTTGAACTATTTCCTTCAGTGGTAGATGTGCCAAATGGGTTCTCTAAACTGGTGAAGATACCTATACTGAACCATGCTCAACATGACATCTATCTTCCGCCCAGAACAGTATTGGGTACCATTTCTCCAGCAGCTGAAATTCTACCATTGTCTCCAAACAAAGACGATGGAAAGGGAATTGACCAGAAGAAAAGGGCGTTTCATGTAAACCAGTTGAATCAAGTGGACACTGGAAATCAGCTATCCACTAACAAATCTGTTAAGTGGCACCCACCTGTCAATTTGGAAGATCTCTCAGAAGAAGAACAGGAGATAGCAAGACAAATGTTATATGACGAATCAGATGTCTTTGCTCGAGATGAGGGAGACATGGGATGCATTCCTAACCTGAAATTGAGGATAAATCTGAAAGATGAAACTCCTGTCCAGAAACGCTACAATTCGATACCGAAACCCCTATACAAGGAAGTGAAAGAATATATCCAAAACCTTCTTGACCGAGGTTGGGTAACAAAATCTTCTTCCGCATACTCATCACCGGTTGTCTGTGTTCGAAAGAAGGACAGTAGCCTATGACTATGTGTTGACTTTAGGGAGTTAAACCAAAAGACTATCCCAGATAGACATCCACTACCCAGAATACAAGATCTGCTGGATAGCTTAGAAGGATTTACATGGTTCTCAATCCTGGACCAGGGTAGTGCGTATCATCAAGGCTTTGTGCATGAAGACTCCAGACATCTGACGGCTTTTAGCACCCCCTGGGGACTCCTGGAGTGGAATCGTATTCCTTTCGGATTAACTAATGCCCCAGCAGCTTTTCAGAGATGCATGGAAAATGTACTAGAGGGCATCAGAGACAAATGTTGTTCTCCATACCTGGATGACGTACTTTGCTACTCCAAAACTTTTCAGGAGCATGTCAATGATATTAGGCAAGTGCTTAGTCGAATGCACGAGCATGGTATCAAACTTAGACCGCAGAACTGTGAACTCTTTAAACGACAGATTCGATACCTTGGACGAATGGTGTCAGAAGAAGGCATAAAAATTTACCCAAAAGATCTTGAAACGGTATTACATTTGAAAAGGAAAGAACCAAAAACAGTGGGAGGAGTCAGATCTTTGTTAGGATTCCTGAGCTACTACAGGTCCTTCATTCAAGATTTCTCTCGACTTGCTAAACCACTTTATGAACTTTTGCAGAACACTGAGAAAGAATCTGCTACATCCATTACGAAAAACAATCAAGGGAAACCTACAAAGAAAAATGGGAACAAAGCACAAGTGCCATCTAAAACACAGATTCAATGGACACCCAAACATCAAGCTTAGTATCCAGGCTGGTAGACATGCTAACCAATCCACCAATACTAGCATACCCTGATTTTGACCTACCCTTCGTATTACATACTGATGCTTCCAATGAAGGCCTAGGTGCTGTACTGTACCAACGACAAGGAGAAAAACTTTGTGTTATCGGGTTTGGCTCCAGAACATTGACTCCAGCAGAGCGCAATTACCATCTTCACTCTGGTAAACTTGAGTTTTTAGCTCTCAAGTGGGCAGTCTGTGACAAATTCAGAGATTACTTGTACTACGCTCCAACATTCACAGTCCACACAGACAACAACCCATTGACATATGTATTGAGTACTGCCAGACTGAATGCTGTGGGTCATCGCTGGGTTGGCGAGTTGGCCGATTTCCACTTTGATATCAAGTACAGGCCAGGTAAACAGAATGCAGACGCGGATACACTGTCACGATTTCCGGTGGAACTCACAAAGAATCTGAGTGAGTACACAGAGCTTGTACCATCTGAGGTTGTGTCAGCTATGTGGCAAGGGAGCCAAGCTGTCGACGAAGAAGAGGCACTATGGGTGGCTTCATTGACTTTTCACTCAGAAAGTGATGTGGCCGAAGAATTGCTGAAAGGACAGACAATCTGCCCAATGACTCAGAAGAACATCAGAGCATTACAACAAGACAATACCAACATTAGAGAAGTTGTCTGGCTTAAGGAGAACGACTGGATTCCAAACCACAAAGAAAAGGAGAGTATGACCAGTAAAACAAGACGTTTGATACATGAATGGAACAAACTCAGAGTTGATGAAGGAATCCTCTACCGACACGCTGGAACCCGAAAACAGCTAGTCCTACCAGAAAAGCTAAAACCATTGGTCTTAAAAAATCTTCATGATGACATGGGTCACATTGGTACTGACAAGGTAACCCACCTAGCACGTGAACGATTTTACTGGCCATTTATGCAAAGAGACATTGATGAATATGTGCTGAAGAAGTGCAACTGCATCAAACAAAAGCGTCCAAATATCACCGAAAGAGCACCTATGGGGTCGATTACTACCAGTTCACCCTTGGAGTTAGTATCCATTGATTATCTTCACTTGGAAAAAAGCAAAGGAGGATATGAATATATACTTGTAATAGTTGACCACTTCACGCGCTTTGCACAAGCGTATCCCACTAAGAACAAATCTGGAAAAACGGCGGCAGAAAAGATCTTTCAAGATTCCATACCACGTTTTGGCTATCCAGAGAAACTCCACCATGACCAAGGAAGAGAATTTGAAAACAACTTGTTTCAGACATTGCAACGATTGGCAGGGATTTCTCATTCAAGAACTACTCCGTACCATCCACAGGGTAACCCAGTGGAGAGACTGAACCATAATTTGTTACAGATGCTTCGCACCTTAGAGGAAGAGAAAAAGTCAGATTGGAAAGAATATCTTCCACATATGGTTCATGCATACAATTGCACCAGGCATGAAGCCGCAGGATACTCGCCATTCTTTCTATTGTATGGAAGATCTCCTCATTTGCCTATTGACCTAATGCTCAACCTAAATTTGGAAAAGGAATCAGAAAGTCAACCAACATTTACTCAAAAATGGGCATCCAGAATGCAAGAAGCTTACAAAATCGCATCCGAGAATAGCCAAAAATCATCTGCTAAAGGGAAGAAGTACTATGACAAGAAGATAAAAGGAGCACCTCTTCAACCGGGTGATAGGTACTTAGTACGAAATCTCTCTGAAAGAGGAAGACCTGGTAAACTTTGTTCATACTGGGAAGAATCAGTACATAAAGTGGTAGAAAGAATCAAAGATGGGCCTGTGTACAAAATTCAGCCTGAAAGTGGTAAAAAGACTATTTGAGTGCTGCACAGAAATCTTTTACTACCAGTAAATGACCTACCTATTGAAGGACACATTCCAAGAGTACCAATGAAACAAAGACAATCAAGTAACAGAAAGGAGACCAGAATGGATCTGGACCAAGAGGAGGAATGTTCAGATGAAGAAAGATGGTATTAACCTTATATACCAGAGACTACAGAAAGTCATGATCGTGTTCTGTCTCAACAAAACTCTCAAAACGTACAGAAAATCCCTTTTAAGAGTTTCTGCTGAAGGGTCCTATCCTACAACTACCACACCCAATCTTGAACAAGAACAAAATGATGGAACATTAGATGGCGACCAAATCTGGGCTACAGACATGGTGGGACTAGACACTGCAGAATTACCCTCATTAAGTCAAGACTTACCTGTGAGCCAAGATATGCAAATGGAGAATGATGTTGATGGAGATGACTCAACTCCTGTCAGAAGATCTACCAGACAAGCTAAGCCTAAAGAGAACTTTACATATGACACACTAGGTCAGCCAAGATACATACCAAGTCAGATTCACACCGTACAAACTCCTACAATGCTAGCTACTCCCATGACATGCCAGGTAGTTAACATAGCTCCTTGGTGGCAACAAGTACCTATCTGGGTTACTTAAATCACTAAACAGTGTTCAGAGAACAATTGAGTTTAATGTCGGGAGCCATTAACTGAAGGAGGGGAGAGTGTGACGGACTGAGGTTTATATGGTCACAAAACAGACACCCCAAAGCAAAGTACATATTCATTTATTTTATTTTATTTCTAGCAAAGAAATACCTTCCTGCTATTCTATCAAGACCCAGTAGATGGCAGAGAAGGTACACAAACAGAGTTTATATAAGGCCACCCACCATGTGACTGGAGTCAAACAATTTCCAGCCATAAAACCCAGTGGTCTTGTTTCATGCTGTTTGTGTGATTCTTTGCAGGTATGTACACTAAATCGTTCCTAATCTGCATTAAACTATAATAGAAAGATTCTTAAACATCTGGAGCAGATGCAGGGAAAGTTCCAGCAAACTGTATTCTATAGTTTTACTGATATTAGAAGTTTAGAACAGCATGTGTGAGAAACAAGTGAAAAGGGCATAAAAACATGAAAATACTGCATTAGTCAGAATAAATGTCTATTAGAAGCACTAAACCGTTCTAAATAGGAATATTGAAACCTGGTTTATACAAGTTCCATAAAGTTAGAAAAGCACATGTTGAAAACTGATATTCTTAAGAAAAGCCTATATGTAAAGCCTATGCATTGCTTCATGTGCACCATCTAGTGGTTAAAAAAGAGAACTACCGAAATAATGTTTTTATTAAAGCATGGCATTGGCAATATGATTATTGCACAGTTAAAGTGTACCATAAAGATCATTATCTATGACACGGAATAACAGGAATATATATGTTATTAAAATATAACAATGTTTTTTGTGTAACTACGTTTTAAAATACTTCAGTTAAAATCTGTATTATATATTGTTAATAGTTATAAACATGTGATTATAAAAATGTAAAAGATGTATTGTTATGTAAAAGTCAAACAATTTCCAGCCATAAAACCCAGTAGTCTTGTCTCATGCTGTTTGTGTGATTCTTTGCAGTCCACGCCAAGCTGATCACCTTATCTCATCACGTCTACAATTATCGGCTCTCTTAATTCACATTTTGAGGCCGATAACACATGCTCCACGGAGCACTGATTTATGAGCCTCCCACAATGTCAGAAGAGAGATATCAGAGGTTTTATTAAAAGAAATATAATATTTAAGGCTGTCTCTAAATCTGCATAGTGGGATGGGTGAGATAGCATGAAGTTATTTATCTGCCAAGTGGGGTCTTGTGCTTTTGGAATTGCAGAGGTGAATGAGGTTAACACTGCACTATGATCGGTCCATGTGAAGGGTATAATGGAGGAAGAGAGAAGTTCAGGGGCCATAGGTACGTTTAAAAGTATGTGGTCTATTCGGGAGAGTGAATTGTGAGGATGTGAGTAGAAAGTAAATTGTCGCTTAGCTGGGTTTGCTTCTCGCCAGGTATCTAATAAGTGATGTTGCTGGAGTAATTGTTGAAATGTGTTTTTACGGGAGATAGGTGTGCTAGGAATAGGGGATTTGTCTAAAAATGGATAAAGGACTTGATTCGAATCTCCACAAATTAGTAGCATGCCAGTTTTATGAGTTTCAACTACCTGTAACAAGAGAGAGGAAGGATGAAGGGGTTTTATTTGGGGCGTAGTATGACACCAAAGTAACTGGAGAGTCAGTTATATGCCCAATAAGTATGAGATACCACCCTTCAGGATCTTTGATCTCTGTCTGAAGTGAGAAGGGAGTTGTGCGATGAAAAGCTATCAGTACACCACGCTGCTTTGTGTCAGCCGAAGCTGTAAAAACCTGAGGGTACAAAGAGCCAAAATATTTAGGTGCGGAATTTTTAGTAAAGTGAGTCTCTTGGAGACAAATTACATGTGCCTTTGTTGAAGCTAGTGAGCTAAATGCTTTCGTGCACTTTGAGGTATGTTGAGGCCTTGCACATTCAAAGATAAGACATTTAAGGGGGCCATTCACATATCAGGAAATCAATATAAACATACAATATATATGCAAAATATTTAAATATACTTACCCCGGGGAGGAACTGAGTTCTAGAAGAAAAGATAGAAAAGATGGAAAAAGAAAAGATAGGAAGAAGAATCATATAAGTATTTAATGATAAATCAAGTATGCAGAGAATAATTAAAAATATGGCGTACTGGGCGAGTAGACAATACAAACCCAGAGGCCAAAAATCTATCCAAGGAAGCCCCTCCAAAAACAGATAGGAGGAGAAACCCAGGGCAGAGTAGTGGGGAGAGAAGTAACTAGCTCTCAGAACCGCAACAGCCACTTAATCATTTATTGAAAAAAAGAAAAATGAAGAAAAAACTTTTAGCACCCATCTATATATAAAAAAAAATGATATATGTGGTGTAGGGTAGATTCAAGAGTAAAAAAAAATAATGTAACAGCGAACTTGCTTGAATAGGGATGAACTATAAGTAATAGTGCTGATAATGGCCGATAGGCCTTCACAAAAAAAGGGGGGGGAAGGAAAATTGAGCAATCTCAGAGCTCCCGTGGAGAGAAGTTCCAAAATAAAACATGAAAAAGCTGTTTCTCAGTCCATAGTGTCTGCAGGATTCCTGTCAGGCGAGTTGAAGCAAAAGCGTTTAGTAGGACTGTGATGATTTCCATTGCTTTTGGAGTTAGAAGTTTCATTTGCTTTGTAGGATGCAGTTTGCTTGTGTAAAGTATCTGACAAGGAGAATGATCTGTCCAATAGGTGAAGGTCCTGTAGTACCTTTTGCAATTCGTCGGCTGATTTACATCTATATTTTGAACTTAGATGTGTAAACCGTATGGAAAATGGAAAACCTTATTGATACAGTATAATATTTGGTTTTGCTGTAGGATCTGAAGGAGGGGTTTCAGTGCCCGTCTTTTAGCAAGCGTAGTTGGAGACAAGTCAGTAAAAATTTGATATGGATTGCCTTGGAATATAAGAGAGTCTTTTATACGGGCTGCGGCAAGAAGCTGTTCTTTTGTACGGAAATAGTGAAGTTTCATTATAATGTCTCGCGGTGGTCCTGTAGCTTTGAGAGGGATCAGAGCCCTATGAATTCTGTCTATCACCAGGCGGTCAATAGTGATTGATGGCTGCAGCTCCTGAAATCGGGCAGTTACTGTGGACTGGAGATCAATAATTGCCTCAGGAATTCCACGAATGTGCAAGTTTGAACGACGGGCCCTATTCTCAAAGTCTTCTAAACGCGAGTTTAGGATGAGATTATCTGTTTTTAATTCCTCTAGTTCATGCAGGTGGGATTGTACATCAATTTCCATGTCATCTACTCTATCTTCTAGGTCAGAAGTGCGCTGACCTAATTCCCTAATTTCCTTTGACAAACTGCTTGTGATGTGGTCTGAAGTTTTCTTGAGTGCCTTCTGAAGCATCTTTTCAAACTGCTTTAATATGTTTGGGTTAATGGTATCTGTGTTGGTGACCTGTAGTGGGTCATTATATTCATAGTCATTATCATTATCTGTGTCATTCTCCACAAGAGCAGCCCGGAATTTCTGCTTCTGCTGTTTCTGCTGTTTTTGTTTAGCAGCTCGTGAGGTGCTTGTGTGAGGAGAAGGGGGAGGTGCCATTTTCAATGCTGCTCTGGGCTTACTGACTTTGAAATTAGATGTTTTCCTGTTCAAGCAGGCACCCCTTCTAAACATAAATAGACTATTTTGTCTCACCAGCTGTTCCCACACCTGGTTCCACCGGGAACCGAGCTGAACGGGCGCTTTATTCGGCTGTGGAGTCCCGAGAGTCGCGGAGCTTCAGCAGGGCATGTCTGTCTCCGCTGGCGCCGCCCTGCCCCCCTTTCCTCCAAGTGTATTTTAAGCCAGTTTCCTTTTCGGAGTCACAATGCAACTTCCTGTGTGACTATTTCCATGGCTACTCATTTCTAGCTGTATTATATGTCTTTGTGTATCTGTCCCCAGTGTCTGTGTGTGTCCAGGCACACACCTGTTAGCTCGAATTTTACTACAAGAGGTTCTTACTAGCATTTTGTTTCTTTCCTGAACCCCAGTGCTGCACTATACTCCTGTCATTCTTGTAAATCCTGTATTCTGTGCTCTCTTGTCTCTGTACTTACATGTTCCTGTAGGATCACTGATGCAAGCCGTACGTGATAGCTGCCGCGCCCCCCCCCCCCCCTCTGAGAAGCCTATTGCTCAGGATAAATGTTTCATTGAATTCAGGATAGTGTGGACAGTTTAGTTTGAATGACAGTTGAATAACATTTTTTATTAAATGAGAATGGTTTCTCCTCGTTTTTCTTTTCTTCTAGGTCTTATTACCTCTAGAACATAGATTTACTTCAGCAGTAAAAAAACTCAAACGGCTTTATGGGCGTTTTTGTTAATGATCTAATGTTGGACTAACAATCTAAGTGATGCCATCTTCACAAATATCCTTCCTCATTCCTTGGCTTTATGATATCAGCCACAAACACCATTGATGGAGAAGAGTGGTTTCAAAAGCATTTTGGATGTCTGAAAAAAAAGTCAAAGCTCAGATTGCTATAACTACAAAAAAGGGGAAGTTTCTTATCATGAGGACTGCGATAGTCCTGAAGAAAAGAAGATTATGTATGAACATTGTATGCGTTCTTATGTGTTGCAGTGGAGTCTTATGGAGGACTAGCTGTCAGAGAAAACTTTTTTTAGAGATTTTTTTTGTATTTTTTAGCCTTAACAGAGCAAAATTATATTTTTCTGCAGAAGTAAATTGGATACATAACTTAAGAGAAATATGAACTAGAAAAATACATATTCACATCTAGTTAGGCCCTACACAGCTTTTACTCTCACCAAAAGTATCTTTACACTGAATAGAACAGATAAGAATGGGAAATCCTTGTTAAAAAGGATGGCCCTGTCAAAACCAGGTACATGCCCCCCCCCCCACATCCTCCCATATGACCCATCTTCCCCACACCCTGAACCGTCACCCAACCGTAGGAGAAAGAGGAGTGCTCCTGAAGGAAGTTTTGACCCACATGTGTATATAGATACCACAGGGGTCCCAAGGGGGGTCCCAGATGAGCATAAAGCCCAAGACCAATTAAAGGCAGGTTTTAAATCTCTATTCCCATAATCACTGTCAATAAAAAATGTAGACTGGATAAATTACATATATTACAACCAGCAGCGGTTTGTAAATTACACCAGAGATGCCCTACAGGGGATTGCTGACCAGTTAGCCTCCACATCTTACAAGACATTTCAGAATAGGATAGCCTTGGACATGCTTTTAGCGGAGAAGGGGGGTGTTTGTCTGCTTGTTGCCCTGACCTTTTGGCTAATCTCCTGACTATCCTTCCTTGTCTCAGTCTGCTGCTTCCACTCTACCTCCCTGTAGTCTACCGTAAGCATGAGCTGGGAGACCCTGGGGGCTACGACCTGGAGCCAGTTGCAGCGCAGTCCATCCTCACCACTAGAGGCTCTGGTGAACACCTGCTGGCTCTTAGACTCCGCTCCCTGGGGAATCTATGCTCTAGCTCCCAGTGGAATCCCTGTTGGTGCTCCAGTGGTCCTGCCTTCCTGAACCTCCCACAGCAGTCAGTCCTAGGGTCCCCTACCTTAACAGTGCACTCCTGATTCCTACGGAGTGCATCTGTCACCTGGCCTCAGGTGACCTGACACTGTGGCAAGGGGGGTGATGGACCAGCCATCACTCGTCTAACGTACAGCAAGAAAAGAGTTCCTAGACACATGAGGACAGATGAGTTAGACTTCCTACTAGGGACAGAATAGGAAATAGACATTTCAAGGGTGGACTGGTATGGATTGTTTGATACTTAAATTAAATGGCTATTTCTATTATGTACCATATACATGCTAAAAATCTCCTCCCGTCAAGGAAAACAAAGATTGCCGAGATGTCCGAAAGACTGGATAGAACTGACCAGAGGATTCTAGATAAGAAAATCACCCCAATCCATGAATGACAACACAAAGCTATGGCTATGTTACTGCATTGCAAACAATGACTCATGCTTCATTATAAGAAAGGCTATATGTCCAGAGCAATAAACAAGAAGATTAATTTAGCTGAACGAAGCGTACTGTGTTTTCTTCTTCTATGTGCACATATATTCACACTTTAAATTAGGCCAGGTGCAGATTCTCAGCACAGACATTTGTATGGATCCAAATCAATACGTCGTCAGAATGGCATGGCTGGGCAGATCAACGTATATATATACGTTGCCCTTTAAGACGCGGCATTTTGGGGGCGGCGCGTGCCTGCCGCAAGCTCCATGAGTGTGACCGCGGGTCCCGCAGACTCGATGCACGCCGGGAGTCCCGCGATCGTCTCACGGAGATTCAGAACGGGGAAATGCTGATGTAAACAAGCATTTCCCCATTCTGCCTAGTGACAAGGACACTGATCAAAGCTCCCTGTAATCGGGAGCGGTGATCAGTGTTGTGTCACACGTATCCCATCTCCCCTACAGTTAGAACACTTCCCTAGGACACACTTAACCCCTTCAGCACCCCCTACTGGTTAACCCCTTCACTGCCATCGTCATTTTTACAGTAATCAGTGCATTTTTATAGCACTGATCGCTGTATAAATGACAATGGTCCCAAAATGGCGTCAAAAGTGTCCGATGTGTCCGCCATAATGTCGCAGTCATGATAAAAATCGCTGATCTCCGCCATTACTAGTAATAAATAAAAAGATTATTAATAAAAATGCCATAAAACTATACAATATTTTGTAGACACTATAACTTTTGCGCAAACCAATCAATAAACGCTTATTGCAATTTTTTTTTTACTAAAAATATGTAGAAGAATACGTATCGACCTAAACTGAGGTAAAAAATAATTTTTTTAATATATTTTTTGGGGATATTTATTATAGCAAAAAGTAAAAAATATTGCTTTTTTTTCAAAATTGTCGCTCTATTTTTGTTTATAGCGCAAAAAATAAAAACCGCAGAGCTGATCAGATACCACCAAAAGAAATCTCTATTTGTGGGGAAAAAAAGGACGGCAATTTTGTTTGGGAGCCACTTCGACGCAATTGTCAGTTAAAATGACGCAGTGCCGAATCGCAAAAAGTGCTCTGGTCTTTGGGCAGCCAAATGGTCAGGGGCTGAAGTGATTAAAGGAGTAAGTGTTCTACTGTGGGAGATGTAGAAAAAAACTAACCCAAGCTGTACCGCATGATTGTAGAATGATGATCTGAATAACGGTGCTCAGGCTTGTTGTGTCCCATAAACATCAAAAAAGCAAGAAATGCCAACATCTCAATTGCTTCTTCTTAAATCTTTATTGAGCACTAACAGCAGTGCGACATCTAAAGTGCTAACATGTTTCGGCCGGAGCCTTGCTATGCTATGAAGAAAGCTCTGGCTGAAACATGTTAGCACTTTAGATGTCGCACTGCTGTGCTCAATAAAGATTTAAGAAGAAGCAATCGAGTTTCCGGCATTTCTTACTACTGTGGGGGATGGCAGTAACATGAGGTTTCTGAGGCATCACCATTCTTTACACTACTGCCACTGATATAATAATAAGCTTGCCTCCCATTAAGTAAAAAGCCATGGCTAGGCCAATATCTGCTTGCCTATTTGAATCCCCTGAGCATCCACCCATAGCCACCTTATCCAGCAAATAGAGCATAGATCCATTATTGCAAGAAAAAAGAGGCTGCAGCAAACAACAGCAGAAATGGCATTTACACAGTGGATGTCCTGATTTGCCATTTCTACCTTTTGACCTACAGCATAAGGCCCCATGCACACGAGACGCTGTTAGGCCCCATGCACACGAGACGCTGTTAAACGCGTGTTCAGAGGTAGTTGGACACTTTTTTCAACTGCTCCTGAACACATTCAATGTTATCCGATGTGTCCATGCACACAGTCTCGTTTATTGCCGTTTTTAGGCAGTTGCGTTTAACCTCTTTTTTCCAGAAACAAAAAAAATGGGTTCAGACGCAAAAGTTTTCCACGTTTCAGACGCAAAACGCGGCTAAACGCCGCTAAACACGTTTCGTTTATAAGCGTTTTTAAAGGTGACCTATCTTTTTACACCTTACAAAATGATGGCAAATGATGAAAAACCATTAAAAAATAAATAAAAAACCTGTAATTGCTTGCATTGCACTGTAGACAATCCACAACTTGTGGCAGGTGACGTGGCAAGTGGACAATCCACAACTTGTGACAGGTAACGTGGCAAGTGGACAATCCACAACTTGCGGCAGGTGATGTTGCCAGGTGACGTGGCAGGTGGAAATCCACAAATGGTGGCAGGTGACGTGCCAGGTGACGTGGCAAGTGGACAATCCACAACTTGTGGCAGGTAACGTGGCCAGGTGATGTGGCAGGTGACGTGGCAGGTGGACAATCCACAAATTGTGGCAGGTGACGTGGGAGGTGACGTGGCAGGTGACGTGGCAAGTGGACAATCCACAACTTGTGGCAGGTGACGTGGCAGGTGACATGGCCAGGTGGACAATCCACAAATTGTGGCAGGTGACGTGGCCAGGTGATGTGACAGGTGATGTGGCAAGTGGACAATCCACAACTTGTGGCAGGTGACGTGGCCAGGTGATGTGGCCAGGTGACGTGGCCAGGTGACGTGGCAGGTGGACAATCCACAAATTGTGGCAGGTGACGTGGCCAGGTGACGTGGCAGGTGGACAATCCACAAATTGTGGCAGGTGACGTGGCCAGGTGATGTGGCAGGTGACGTGGCAAGTGGACAATCCACAACTTGTGGCCGGCGACGTGGCCAGGTGATGTGGCAGGTGATGTGGCAGGTGGACAATCCACAAATTGTGGCAGGTGACTTGGCCAGGTGATGTGGCAGGTGATGTGGCAAGTGGACAATCCACAACTTGTGGCAGGCGATGTGGCCAGGTGATGTGGCAGGTGACGTGGCAGGTGGACAATCCACAAATTGTGGCAGGTGACGTGGCCAGGTGATGTGGCAGGTGGACAATCCACAAATTGTGGCAGGTGACTTGGCCAGGTGATGTGGCAGGTGATGTGGCAAGTGGACAATCCACAACTTGTGGCAGGTGACGTGGCCAGGTGATGTGGCCAGGTGACGTGGCAGGTGACGTGGCAGGTGACGTGGCCAGGTGATGTGGCAAGTGGACAATCCACAAATTGTGGCAGGTGACGTGGCCAGGTGATGTGGCAGGTGACATGGCAAGTGGACAATACACAACTTGGTGACGTGGCCAGGTGACATGGCCAGGTGACGTGGCAGGTGGACAATCCACAAATTGTGGCAGGTGACGTGGCCAGGTGATGTGGCAGGTGACGTGGCAAGTGGACAATCCACAACTTGCGGCAGGTGACGTGGCAGGTGACATGGCCAGGTGACGTGGCAGGTGGACAATCCACAAATTGTGGCAGGTGACGTGGCCAGGTGATGTGGCAGGTGACGTGGCAAGTGGACAATCCACAACTTGCGGCAGGTGACGTGGCCAGGTGATGTGGCCAGGTGATGTGGCAGGTGACGTGGCAGGTGGACAATCCACAAATTGTGGCAGGTGACGTGGCAGGTGACGTGGCCAGATGACTTGGCAGGTGATGTGGCAGGTGACGTGGCAAGTGGACAATCCACAATTTGTTGCAGGTGACGTGGCCAGGTGACATGGCCAGGTGACGTGGCCAGGTGATGTGGCAGGTGACGTGGCAGGTGACGTGGCAAGTGAACAATCCACAAACTGTGGCAGGTGACGTGGCCAGGTGACGTGGCCAAGTGATGTGGCAGGTGACGTGGCAGGTGGACAATCCACAAATTGTGGCAGGTGACGTGGCCAGGTGACATGGCCAGGTGACATGGCCAGGTGACGTGGCCAGGTGATGTGGCAAGTGAACATTCCACAACTTGTGGCCAGGTGATGTGGCAGGTGACGTGGCCAGGTGACGTGGCCAGGTGACGTGGCAGGTGACGTGGCAAGTGGACAATTCACAACTTGTGGCAGATGATGTGGCAAGTGATACGCTAAATACAAGTACACTGCTGCTCTCTCAGCTGCTGGTCTCCCAAAATGGCTGAAATGGTTAAATAATACTGTTTTTTGAGCTTAGGGAGGGTCTTATGATGTTTCTTAACTAAACACCTACTGTATAGATGCAAATGCGGTAAAACGCCGCTAAAATCGCGGCAAAACGGCCTTAGGCTCCATGCACACTGGAGCTGATAAACTGCAGTTTATTGGAGTTTGGGCGTTTTTTTTAAAAGCCCATAAACTCCACTCTATGTTAGCCTATGTGTCCATGCACACATGGACGTTTTTCAGCTTTAATGAGCAGTAGAGTTTATGGGCTTTTTTCTGAACGCCCGAAAATCGCGTTCAAGGTGCCGTTTTTTGGCGTCAAAAAGCGCAAAATGCCGAAAAACGCTAATAAACGTTTAAAATCGCAGCTCGCCAGCGTTTTTTGATCCATTGAAAAAACAACAAAAAAAAAACGCTAACGCTGAAAAACGCTAAAAAACGCTATTGAAAAAACGTTAATGTTCTATGCATGAAGATAAAAAGCCTTCTGTGTGCAGCTCCCCCCACAGCCCCCCCTAATACTTACCTGAGCCCATCTCGATCCAGCAATGTTGCACGACTCGGCTGTCCAGAACTCTGTCCTTTCATTGGCTGAGACAGCAGTGAAGCACCATTGGCTCCTGCTGCTGTCAATCAAAGTCAGTCAATGAGGAGAAAGAGGCCTCAGCTCCATGTCTGAATGTCTGAATGGACACATGGAGTAGCGGCTTGACTCAGGTGCCCCGATAGGAAGCTGCACTCAACAGGAGGTAGTGGCCAGGATTACCAAAGAGAGACCCAAGAAGAGGAGGATCTGGGCTGCTCTGTGCAAAAACCACTGCACTAAAGGTAAGTATAACATATTTGTTTTTTTGAACCAAAAAAAAAACAAGACTTTAGTATCACTTTAAGGCTCATTTTTACTTGTTTGCCCTTAACAGTCTTATCTACTATATACTTTACTGTAATAAGCATGTTTTTTGTAGTGCCCTAGTAGGCTACTAGAGTTTAATTTTAGTTTAATATTGTCTGTTCTGCGTTCTGTTGGTGCAGGCTCAGTTGCTTTCTCCTGCATCCCATGATGCTATGGGATATATTGGGTGGAAGAACCTAGACCTTGGCCTGCATATTCATACTTCTCCAGCCAATCCCTGGTCAGGGGAATGAGTGACCAGTAGGGGTCTGAGAAGGGTATAAATGGTCTAGGAACCAGAACAGAGCTCTTGTGTTTCTGGAGGAGTAAGACCCAGCCTGATAGCTATGGCATCACTGGGAGTTTACCTGCAGCTGATATAATCCTATTTGTCGTCCCGGCTCTTGCTTTGGCTGGGGTACCTCTGACCTTACCACCTGAACATTGCAGAGAGTTCATCTAAGGATCCAGGACACGGGAAATCCAAGTAGAGAAACTGACTGATACTGCAGGCAGATACACAGATTTCAGGAAACAGCGAGTATCAGCCTCTTGGACTTGGAGACTTTCTTTAGCTTGATTTAGGGGACCTTATTCTTTGTACATTCAGGACTATACTTGTCAGACGTTTGGCTGGCAGAAATGCGCATGCGCTCAGAAATCTTAGCAGAATAGGGAACAGGCTATTGCTGAGTCCATGTTGGCCTCATATTGGCTATTTAAGGATGCTTCTGCTCATGTTTAAGTGCTTACTGGTCTTTCAGCTATTTCCTGCATCCTGCTACTACTCTGCTTGTTCCCTTGTTGCTGACCTTGCCTCTGACCTGAACTTGGATCCTTATTCTGCCTTGTTGCCAGTTCCTGACCCGGCTCTATTCCTGACCACATATTTGCCTTATGATTCTGTACCTTGCTGCTCACCTGCTGCTGACCTCGGTCTATCGCTGTCACCACGCTTCGGTTCCTGGCTCTGTTTTTACATCCAGTTCAAGTGCCTACCAGGCTGCCATCTGTATCAGCTTTGCTCAAGTCTGTCTCAAGTCTGCTGGGAGCTCTGACAAGCCTAGCATCTGGAACCTGCAGCCTATGCAGAGTGCCCCTTTAACTATGGCTGGATCTCCATGCACAGTTACTGTTCCTGACCTGATGTTCTGCCAGCCTGCCTCGGACCACATAACCTGCTGCAAGCACTCCTATCAACACCTTCCGGCACTCTGTTCCTTCTGTCCCTTGGTACCCTTTGTTCCATCCTCAGTGGGACCTGGGCTGAAGATACAAGAGAGGCCGACCTTGTCATTTCAGTCTTCCATCAGGTACATGACAATACTCCTGTTGGGGAGTCCCTGTTTAGTACCAGTTTACCTTCACTTTAAAGGATAAGTTCACCTTTGTTCGCCTTTTTTTCCCCCTATATTCCAGCTCCCCTATGTACCAATATAGCATTCATGTACTTTTTTTGCAAAAATATCAAGGGTTTCCTAAATCTACAGACCACTTACCTTACTGTCCTCATCCATGTGTCATCACCTATAGTCTGTCCAGGAAGTAAGGCAGAAGCAATAGATACGTTTGGAAACATGGATGAGGACAGTAAGGTAAATGGTCTGTAGATTTAGTGGAAAGCGCTGATATTTTTGCAAAAAAAGTCCATGAATGCTGTATTGGTACATAGGGGAGCTGGAATTTAGAAAAAAAAAGGTGAACTTATCCTTTAATGGGGGTGCCCTCACCCTGAAGCAATGGTTCAGTTTTAGTGTCTTCTACTGCAAGTTGTTAAAGTTTATAGGATTATCTCCAGGCTCACCCTCACCCTATCCCAGTTCTCTAACAAAATAAAAACCACAAAAAGACATGTGCAGCCTGTTCTCTGACTGTGAAATACAGTATGCCTATCAGGGAATGGAACCTGGGACCAAACAGCCAGACTAGTGTGATCTGCGCTACATTTTTTTTTTTCAGAGCATGGATTTGTCCCTTATGTTAAGGTTTTAGCAGACAATATGTTCCACAAGACAGACATATCTGTTTGGCTAAGCCGTAATGATCTGGGAATCCTTAGATAAATATCTTGTTTTGTAACCTAGATTATGAAGAATTACAGCCAGCATCTAATGCTTTGCTGTGATCAACACAGCCATGCTTCTCTAGCTTTAATAAATCTTAGCAGTGTTTACATATCTATGGTATAAAAATTGGTGATAATATTTAGAACAGAGGCGAGCATTTCATGTGCATCAGAGAACATCAGAGTGTGCCCTGCTTTGGGCATTATAAACTGGAATTATATGAAAAGATCATTCATGAAGAAAGTATTAACCTCTTAACGCCAGTGCCGGCCCTTTAAGAGGTTTATGATGCTGTGAGGGGGGGGGGGCTAAAGAGCACCTGACCGACGTGATTGGCTGTCACAGTGGCCATGTGACCCGAAAACTCACGATCACTTTCAGACAGGCGCCGGTATCTGTGCCAGGAGCGTTCACTGCACGGCTCTTAGCACAGCTGTATGGATAGCAATTCACACAAATATGCGGCCCCTCTGACTAACCAGGCGGCCGACTAATAAATCTGTGGAAGATGAATGTATACCTACAGTATACCAAATACAAAATTTTGCTCTTATTAACTACTTGCCGACCACCCTATAGCAGTGTTATTGCGCAGGATCCTTTATATATATATATTGTAAGATTAGGGGTTGTTAGCTCTTGTAGTAGATGCGTTTTTTTCAGTGATGCAAGCCAGTCAGGAACTCTGTTTAAGGGCATGGTAGCCCATGTTTATTTAAAAGCACAAAAGTTCACAAGTACATCTGTAGTATTCACAGGGGGATTCCACCATTCCTGTATCTTGCATACTTAACAGTTTAGCCTCGTAGCTTTACCTTCTTGCTATCCAGGCCTTTAACCTAGGCCTTGGGTCTGCTCCTCATACCCAAACAGTTTCCAAGAGTTTAAGCTTTCTCCTTGCTTACCCCTGGTCAGCACCTTTGTTGTTGTATCACTAATGAGGTCTGCCTCCTGCAGACATGCACCGCCTCTGACTGCACTCAGAGGATGAGAGTCCACCTGACTCCCATGCACACAGACTTCCTCTCTGTTGGGTGGAGCCCTGATCCATAATCATGTCAGAACTAAATAGCCCAAGACACAGCTGTTCAATCAGCATGTCTTTCTTTAGCAAATCTGGCGTAAACCAATACTCTTGAAGGTCGCACAGAGTCGCACCCTCACAATATATATATATATATATATATATATATATATATATATACATGTGATCCTACATTTTGGGGTATTGGCGCGAGCGTGTGCCGGCGGTGGCTTGCCCCCACTGTGATTCTACATAGCGGGTCCCACAGACTCAATGTCTGCCGACACCCGCTGATCATTCTGTACACAGAAAAAAACATCTAAAGGGAAAAACAGCTGCTGTAAAAACGTCCAGTGTGCACAAGGCCTTATAATTTCACTGATCCCCAAAAAAGCGTAAAAAGTGTCAGTTAGTTAGTTCGTTTTTGGACATTTTTACAGCAGCTGTTTTTGGCTTCAGATGTTTTTTTTCTACAGTCAATAAACTCCCCATCATGTTATCCTATGTGTCCATGCACACATAGGCTGTTATCAGCAGTTTTTGGCTTGGGCGTTTCTTGGCTTTAAAAAAATAAAAATAAACCAGTGAGTTCTGAGAGGACTTTTTCAGTTGTTTTCAGCTGTAAAAATTATTTAACGTCAAAAAACGCTAAGAACCGCCGATAAAAACTCAAAAATGTGACTCACCAGCGTTTCTTGATCCATTGAAAAAAAATGCTAAAAGACGTGAACACGGAAAACCGCTAATAACCGCTAAAAAACTCTATTGCAAAACCGTTGAAAAACTCACTGCAAAGCTACTGGCGTTTTTTTAACGTTAATTTTACGTCCAGTGTGCATGAGGCCTTAAGCCCTGTACACACGATCGGATATCCTATGGATTCTAATCCAATGTTTTTTTCCATCGGAAATCCGATGAAACTGTCTTTCATCAGTCTTGCCCACACACCATCAGTCAAAAAACCGACCGTTTCAAACACGGTGACGTAAAACACTCCGATGAGCCAAGAAAAATGAAGTTCAATGCTTCTGAGCATGCGTCGACTTGATTCTGAGCATGCGTGGGTTTTTTATCCGATGGAGTTCCCCACAGACGATATTAATTTGCTATCGTTTTTTTATCCATCGGAAAAATTTAAAACATGTTCTATTTTTTGACACTGATGGAAAAAAGACCGATGGGGCCCATACACGATCGGTTTGTCCGATGAAAAAAATCCATCGGACTGTTTTCATCGGTAAAACCGATCGTGTGTACGCGGCTTTAGTGTCTAATTTGTCCGCAATATTGCAGTCCCGCTATAAGTTGCTGATCACCACCATTACTAGTAAAAAAAAACATAAATATATCCCATAGTTTGTAGACGCTATACCTTTGGTGCAAACCAATGAATATATGCGCATTGGGATTTGTTTTACCAAACATATGTAGCAGGATGCAAGGGGGGTAAATCTTCTGGAGCTAAAGTGGTTAATAAAAATTCCTGCTCAGTGTACTGTTATGAAATAAGCCTGCTTCATAAGAAACTATTATTTATTTCCTTGTTGTAAGGTGCAGAACAGATAGGCTACTTTCACACTGAGGCAGTTTTCAAGTACATTTATGTATTCATTTTTTTTTATTGGGATCCTGTACATTATTGCACAAGCCATCAGCAGACAGTTACACACTGACAGGAAGCTAAGGTGAACTACCTAGAGAGCTCAGCAGCTCCCTGTTATTTCATTGAGAGCTACAAGTCAACAGCCGCAAAGGCTATCGGTACTTGTACTTCTCCCATTCAAAGAACTCTGTGAATGAGTGACATGGCTGGGTGGGCAGAGCTCCGTCCGTGTCTTTTTTAGATTGTGACAGCAGGGAGAAGATCCCCAACCTGCTGTCACAGCAGGGGGCAGGGCCCAAGGGGGGTCGCGGGGGGCAGCTACAGCAGAAACATGTTACATGTTATACCCTGAATGCCGGTGTGTAACATGTTATAACAGGTGAACTTATCCTTCAACAAGAAGCAGTATTAAACCCAAAAAACAAAAATGTAACATATTGCAGAGTACCAATCATTAGATGTGGTGGCTGCATCAGTTTTCTTTTCTTTAGCTGTTTTCCTTTGTTTTCACCTGGTGATCTGGCCAGTAACCATTGGTGTGCGCAGCCTATTGCATTAGGGTGTGTATTGTTGGAAAAAACGAAAAGGGAGAACCCTGTGGTGGAAGGTGTAGCTGCCTGCACAACAGGCATACTGTGAATGTGAAACAAGTGGAAATGCAAAAAGTGCGGCACTCAGAATGAAAATATACTTGTGAAGTATATATTGGTGAAAGATGTGTAAGGACACAATGATACACTGGCTAATAAATGACCGTGATAGTGACAAGTAGTGGTCCAAAACTTATACACATATAAAAACACACAGTGCACATACTTGAAGGTAAGTACACAATGGTCAACTTATGATATAGTGCCAACAAGAATATTGTCATATGAGTAAAACCAATACTCAGTACTAAATATAACATCAACAGAGTGAAAGTCAAGTGAATGATATGTTTAAAGTCCAAAAAAAAAATACGGAAAAAAGTTCAAATAACTATGGGGTTAATGAACTTGGAAAAACACAAAAAAATATAAATAAATAAATATAGGTTGGAGTAATGAATGTTGAAGTCCAAATGATCCCAAGGTAAATCAAATATCTGTGTATTATGTTGTCTGCAGGTAGTCCACAACCATATAGATCTAAGGCTTACCAGATATGGTGGACCCAACAAGGCTTACACCTGGTGAGTCAAACGAGCTTGATGGTGTAACACACCAAAAGAGGAATGCAGCAAGCACGACTTCCAATAGGGACCAGATAAAGATGTATCACAGCAGAAACGTCAATGAAAATCCACCATGGAGATGGGCAGCGGTACTTCACAAGGAACTCCTCCCAAGGTGGTTAAATAATGTAAGGAGAGAAATGGGGCCACATAGTGTAATACAGTTTAAAATGAACATTTATTGGTAAAATAATAAAATGGTCACTCACATTTGAGAAGACAATAAAAGCGTAGTATGCATAAATGACGCAGTGGCATCAACAGAGCCCTTGTGTATTTTTGGAGATACAACAACTTTCAGCTTAGCCTATTAACTGCAGTTCACAAACAGGACACTAGATGATATGCTATGCTATACATTTTCTATGATGTGTTGTATTTCCTGTGCATAGTGCTGTACTTGTTGATTTCTTTTTCCTGTCTGTGTTATTCTTACCATGTGAGGTGACATCTTTGCTAGTGTGGTTATGTTCCAATAAAGAAGCCAGTTCCTGTTACTCCACAATGTCTGATCTGAATTGACTCCGCTGCACCCAGCAATCATACTCTGCAACAGGTTATGGGCCCAGTGTCCGGATAAAGTCTTATGACCAGGTGCGGCCCAGGCAGAACAAAGCCTCGAATGGGAGACAGTGTGGCTGATGCGGAGATCGACATAAGGAAGTTTTCCAGTGACATCTCCTATAGACAAGTAAGACTGTTCATATGTAAAGGAGGGAAAAAATGGCCGGAAACTCAGACCTTAAACTCTCAGTGGCCAAGCTGAACAATGACAATTATCAGCTATGGAAGTTCAAAGTGGAAATGTTATTATCCAGAGACGACTTGTGGGAGGTTACCACCACAGAGAGGCCACAGGATAATAATCAGGACTGAGACAAGAAAAACCGACACGCACGGGCCACCATAAGCTTACTAATGGAGGATGATCAGCTCATTCATATACACCATGAGGACACAGCGAAAGGCATGTGGGATGTACTGAAAAGACTGCATGAAAGATCCAGTATAAACAGCAAGCTGTTTATGCTGCGGAAACTTTACAAAATGAGACTTGGCAGAGACCAGGACATGCAGGAGCATATAAACGCAATGCTGGAAGTGATTGCGCAACTCAAATCAATCGGGGAGAATATAACAGACAGTCACACTGCAGCCATGTTGTTATGCAGTTTGCCTGATACATATACTGCACTAATCAATGCACTGGAGACACGATCTGAGACAGATCTGATGGTAGCATTTGTAAAAACCAGGCTCATAGATGAGTATCAGAGAAGAAAGGAATTAGTGCATGACTCCACAGAAACCGACACAAGAATCGCTCTTAAAGCTACAGATGCAAGATTACAAAGGAAAAAGACCAGAGTGTGTTTCAGATGCCACAAAAAGGGACACATAAAGAAAGACTGTACTATATGGAAAGCAGAGCAAATGAGACAGCGTCCCTCTTATGCTAAACAAAAGGTCAAGACCACAATCAATGATCCATGGGAAGGAAACTGGATTTCCACATTTAAAACGACAGGCAACAATAAATGCCAAGGCTGGTGCATCGATTTGGGGGCAACCAGTCACATGACGAGTGATAGAAGTTTCTTCTCAGAACTTGATCTGAACAACAAAGAAACTATTTATCTTGCAGATGGAAGCAAAATACATGCAGAAGGATATGGGTATGCCCGGATGATGCGGGACACAATTTAGCCATACCAATGAAAGATGTGCTTTATGTTCCTAATCTAGAAGGAGGACTCTTATCTGTGAAGCGTCTAACAGCCAGAGGACTCACTGTAAAATTCCAAGGTCACAAGTGTTTTATTCTAAACGGCAAACTGACAATAGCAAGTGCCAAGCTGGACGACCATCTATATCACCTCGACACAGTGAAGGAAAAGGTGAGACTATGTACACACAAGCACAATGACTGTATACATATATGGCACAGACGTCTAGGTCACAGACACCCAGAATGCATACAGGAACTACAGAGGAGAAATCTGACAAGGGATCTAACAGTATCCCCTTGTCCAGTTACTGTTAAGTGTGAATGTTGCATTAAATCCAAAGCTACACTTCCCAATGTCAGTCAGAAGAGAGCTTCAAGACCACTTGACTTAGTTCACAGTGACGTGTGTGGTCTCCTAAACCCACCAACACCTGGGAGGCAACAGGTACATACAGGCATACCCCACTTTTGAACCAATGAGCTTCCAGGTTTTATTACCAGGCTTAATTGAACAAGCTGGGGTTAGAAGCTCATTGGTTTCTATGCAGAAGTGAGCCTGATTTTGCACTTTCCAGCAATAGTAAATAAACTCCATTGTGTACTTAAAAGTAGGGTATGCCTGTAGTGACTTTCATAGACGACTATTCAAGATACACCGTCACCTACCCAATGCAACACAAGAGTAAAGTTTTCAACAAATTACAAGACTATATAATAAAGACAAGCTTCTCATACTTCGGAGCGATAATGGAGGTGAATTCACAGGAGGTAAGATACAAGAGTACATAAAACAGAATGGAATAGAACATCAAAAGACAGTCCCGTATACACCAGAACAAAATGGAGTAGCTGAAAGAAAGAATAGAACTCTGACTGAAATGATCAGATGTATGCTGACAGACTCTGGACTACCACAAAAATACTTGGGTGAGGCAGCTATGACAGCTACATGTTTGCAGAACAGACTTCTTTCCAGAACAGTGGAGAAAACCCCATATGAACTATGGCACAATGAGAAGCCAAGTGTAAAACACCTAAGAGTTTTTGGATGCAAAGCATTCATCTACATACCTTAAGAAAAACGCACCAAACTTCAAAACAGAGCGTTTGAAGGTATCTTCATTGGATACAGTAACAATGCCAAGGCTTACAGAATCCTAAATCCCAAAACAAACAAGGTTACCATTAGCAACAGCATAACTTTTGTTGAAGATTTAAGAGACAATGTAATGACAACAGTATAAACAAGAAAAGAAGAGAAAACTGACATTGACTAGCCAATCTCTGTAACTTCTGAACAAACAGTTGAAGTGAGTGCAGACTCAACCAGCACTGAAGAGAAGACACAAGAAGGCTCAGACACAAAAACGAGACGTTCAACAAGAAAAAACAAAGGTGAACCAACTATACGTCTCTCAAGCAAGTACTGCCAGTATCAACGAACCTGTAAGCTGGGAAGACATATCTCAGCTTTCAGAACAAGAAGCAACTAAATGGATAAAGGCTGCTGAGGAAGAGATAAAATCCATGTATGACACTAAAACATGGACACTTACAGAACTACCACCCGGAACAAAAGCCATAGGCTGTAAATGGACTTTTAAAGTGAAATACAATGCAGATGGCACAATTGAACAGTACAAAGCAAGACTAGTAGCCAAGGGCTATTCTCAAAAATACGGAGAGGACTACGATGAGACGTTTGCGCCAGTAGTCAAGCACACTAGAATACGGACTTTACTGACAGTAGCCGTCACAAGGAAAATGCAAGTGAAACATTTTGATGTGAAAACCGCATTTCTACATGGCGATTTAACAGAAGGAATTTACATTGAACTGTCGCCAGGATTCAAAGATGAACAAAGCTCAGGCCTAGTGTGCAAACTTTGCAGGAGTATATATGGTCTAAAGCAAGCAGCCAGAGCATGGAATATAAAAATAAATGAAGTGCTTACATCAAAACTTTCAAAGGAGTAAAGCAGACCCCTGCTTATACACAAAGAAATTGGCAAACAGATGGATCTATATGCTTATTTATGTGGATGATATCCTGATTTGCTTTGAGCAAGAAAGGGATGAAGCAGAAATACTGGAAAAACTAAATCAGCACTTTGACACCAAAGACCTTGGCAACATAAAGAATTACCTCTGCATCCAGATCGAGAGAGAGAGGAAGATGGCAGCTTTCTTCTGAACCAAAGGCACAAAATACAAGAAATAATTGAAACATTTGGAATGGAAGACGCCAAACCAGTAAAGTCTCCCATGGAAACCAACTACCTAAAGGAGATGAATTGTCAAGATAATTCATTACCTACTAATACTCAATACAGGAAAGCAATAGGGAAATTGCTGTACCTTATCACTGCTACAAGGCCGGACATTGCAGCAACTGTTGGAATCCTATGCAGAAAGTTTTCGATGCCAAGTAAAAAGGACTGGAATGCTGTAAAGCGAATCATTCGCTATCTTAAAGGGACTTCTCACTACAAGTTAAAGTTACCAGCAAGTGATGAAAGCACCTTAACAGGATATGTGGATGCTGACTGGGCAGGAGACACCAGTGACAGAAAATCTACCAGTGGCTACTTATTTTTTCAGGAGGTGCCATCAGTTGGACTTGTAAAAAGCAACTCTCTGTTTCACTGTCGTCTACTGAAGCAGAATATGTTGCTGCAGCGCAGGCAAGCCAATAAGTTATATGGCTGAGACAGCTATTAACAGACTTGGGTCAACCACAGTTGGGACCAACAGAAATCTATGAGGACAATCAAGGATGCCTTGTACTTGCGCACATGGAAGGAGTTAATTCAAGAACCAAGCACATTGATCTGAAGTTCCACTTTCTTAGGGATCTTCAAGAGCAAGGTCTTCTTGAGTTACTTTATTGCCCAATCGAGGATATGACAGCAGATATCCTTACAAAGCCCCTGACCACTGAAAGACATTCAAGGCTTACAAAGAAGATGGGTTTAACAGACTAAAGCCCTGTACACACGATCGGATAACCTATGGATTTTCGTCCGATGGATTTGACCATCGGAAATCCGATGAAACTGTTTTTCATCAGTCTTGGCCACACACCATCAGTTTAAAAACCGACGGCAACAAAACGACGGCACGTACAAAACGTACGACGCGCTATAAAAGGGCCGAACAAATCGAATGGCGCCACCCCTTGGGCTGCTTTTGCTGATTTCGTGTTACCGCGTGTTAGTAAAAGTTTGGTGAGAGCCGATTCGCGCTTTTCAGTCTCCGTGCTTTGCAGATCGTTTCCTGTTGTTCAGTTTGTGCTTGTGGGTTTGTATTTGTGATTCAGTGCGTGTAGTAAGGTCGTTACTGCCTTGCAGTGCCGGCTTGGCCGTTCGTTTACTGTTTTTCAGATCGTTCTTTTCAGGCCTTGCTGTTCCACGGTGCGTTCTGTTTGAGTGCGTTCTGACCAGCCGACCGGTTTAAAATCATGTATGATTGTGCGTTCTCGAGCTCGTGCTGGCTTTGGGCTTGGTGTTGCAGTTAACACTGTAACCCGAGTTCAGTCTGTGAACAGGGTGAGGAGGAGTTCATGGACTAAGAATTGGTTGCTCCAGCGGGACCAATTCTCTCATATGCCTCTGCTGCGGGAAATCCATGAGAATAACCCTCATGATTTCAGGAATTATCTCAGGATGACGGACCCCGTATTTCACCGTCTGTTGGATTTGCTGTCCCCCTATATCACGAGGCAGGACACTGTGATGCGCCAGGCCATCACTGCCGAGCAGAGGCTTATTGCCACGTTGAGATACCTGGTGACTGGGAGAAGCTTGCAGGACCTCAAGTTCTCAACAGGCATCTCCCCCCAGGCTCTCGGGATCATTATCCCTGAGACGTGTTCGGCCATCATTCAGGTCCTGCAGAAGGACTATATGAAGGTAATTATGCTCCTTTAACCTCACATTATCTTTTTTTATTCTCGTTTTTTTTTTTTTTTTTCTCCTAACACAAATATGCCTGTTTGTAATATCCTGGTAATGTCCCCATTTTCCACATGCCTTTTTTTACTTGTAAATCCCTTTTTGGGCCCTACATGCCTATTTCCCTTCACTAACCTCTCCAGCATGCTATCGTGGGCGCAAACCCAGCTAGCCTTCTATTTTCCTTTTAATTTTTGGGGGGTCATTGCCCTCGTAGTTTGACAACTTTCCCTCCCCCCCCCCCCTAAAGATGTTAAAAAATTAGTAGTTCTCAATCAAGCTCAGCAAAGTGGTAGAGCCTTTTTTGGGATCCCCCACAATCACCTTAGGCCCCCCCCTTAGATTATTTTAGAATGTCCATCAGCGGGGGTGAGGCATCTGCTAAGTGGGCATTTGTTTATTGTTCGGAAAAACTCCCTTAAATAATAATGTTACTCAACAATGTTTTTTTGTGTGTAATCTGCTTGCACTGTAACCATAAACCGTACTAATGTCTTCTTTTTGTTTGACTTCACAGTTCCCTAGCACACCACAGGAATGGCTGACTGTGGCCTCCCAATTTGCCCAGCGGTGGGATTTCCCCAACTGTGGAGGGGCAATTGATGGGAAGCACGTCCACATAGTGCCGCCACCCCGTTCGGGGTCATACTATTTCAACTATAAAGGTTTTAATAGCATAGTGTTAATGGCGGTGGTGTTGGCACGGTATGAGTTCCTGTATGTGGACGTGGGGAAGAACGGCCGGATGTCCGATGGCGGATCATTCGCGGAGACGGAGTTCGCTCACCATCTGCAGGCTGGGGGTCTTGCACTGCCTCCAGATGCAGAGAACGTTGAAGGGCTCCCGTTCGTTTTCATTGCGGATGAGGCTTTTGGACTAGGACCACACCTGATGCGGCCGTTTCCCCAACGCACCCTCACCCCGGAGAGGAGGGTTTTTAATTACCGGCTGGCCAGAGCCCGGAGAGTTGTGGAGAATGCCTTCGGGATAATGGCCAGCCGGTTCCGCCTGTTCCAGACAGCGATACATTTGGCGGATTATAAACTGAACCACATCGTCTACTGCTGCTGCATATTGCACAATTTTCTACGCAAATTTGCAAACAATTATGTTTCATCGTTTGGGCCTGAGGCCGGTCCATCTGAACTGATTAATCTGACCGGCCTCAGCACTGCCCGTACTGGCTTGGCCCCCCAAAGTGCCCGTGAAGTACGCCAGAAATACGTAGAGTACTTCACGGGTAGGGGGGCCATCGCAATGCCAGACCACATCTGACCAAGTATTAAACCTTTTAAAAATAAAAAAAAACATGGAATTCATACAAAATTGTGTTGTCATTCTTGTATTTTGGGTTTATGTGTCTCCCAGGTTCTAGTAGTGCCAAGTGTAATTGTCCTTAGTAAATAGCCTCAAAACTCAGAGTGAAAAACACGGTTTTTGCATCTGCAGAACTGCTCTTGAGCATAGAAAGAACAAGGCACACCTTTTTTAGACTTCCCAAATGTTTTTATTGTTTGCACCGCATTTTTTTTCTGTTTTTAGAAATACTATTTTTTTTTTTATGTGCAGCTTTTTTTGCAGAAACATGCATGGGTCGTAAGCCATTTTTTTAAGTCTGAAAAAGTAATAAAATAACACTGTGAAAAATACCAACTGGAGATGGGGTGATGGTACCCCTGATCCATCCCAAATGTTAACAAACACACTTTCTTTTGGGGCTCAAATGGGTATCTTCAACAAGATCCCATGGCTAGGGTAAACATGTGCTATCTGCCATCATGGGGGATCAATGGTCGTGCTTTGGGGATGTAAACCCTTCCTCTCCCCTACTTGAGGAGGGAGGAAGAGGTTGCACCCCCAAAACAGGGACATAGACATCCTGTGATGGCAGATAGCACATGTTGAGTCTTCAGTGTGTGCATCTTCACATTTGGGATGTTGGAAATCCCTGAGATAATTTCAGATGCATAACAAAAAACACAAAAAGGGGGGGGGTTCACACTATTCTCCCCAAAATATCTATCATGTTTTTATATTTTTGCTCAATCACAATCATTCTCTTTCTCATAATGTCCATTTTGCTACTGCATTCCATGATTTCCTGAATGATTATTTTGGCGCTGGCACTCGAGAATGGCGGATTTGGACTTCCTGACACACCCCCACGTTCAGTCCCTAAAACAAAAAAAAAGGTTTTACACTAGGCAGTCCTACATCTGTATTTACCTTGAAGTTGTGGTGACAGACACTGACCTGTTGTGCTGATAAGCTCCACCTCTCCTTCCTCCACCTCCCCTTCCTCCACCTCCGCTTCCTCCACCTCTGCTTCCTGAACCTGCTGATCTTGGTCTGCTTTGGGAGCTTCGGGGATTTTCTGTGGTGTTGGGTTCCTCGTCTCATGAGCATGGTGTCCTCCCACTCTCCTCTCCCCTATGGGAATTTACAACAAAATGTATACTTTAGCACACAGACTTTTTTAAGGCCTGAAAAGGGATCCTCAATGTTTTGAAGTGGCGTACAATTTATATTTGGCCCTGAGTTCCAACATGAACATATGTGATCTTGCAAACTCAACAAAGCAACCTGTTATTTTTGAGGACATTCACAAATACACTTGGATAACCACCAAGGTATCCACTGGACCACCTGTGTGTGACACCGTTAAGAAATTTGGTCATGTGGCCCAGAGTATAGTATCTTGCTGAAGAACAAAAAAGAGTACACAACTGCTGGAGTGTCATCTCCTTTACCCAGAATACAGTTTCTTCTTTCAGTCACATTCTAAATTTCCTTACAACACATCATCTAGCCAACAATGTGTAGATAAACATTGTTGAAGTAAAATGAGGCATGCCCACATGTAGTTTACGTGGATATGTGCCAAACATGTTTGGGGGAAGAGCAGCAAGTTATTGGTCAAAACATTGGGCAAATAAGTGGACTCTCCACTTAACCTAAAAGATGAGATTTCAAAATGTGAACCCAGTCAAGCCAAGCACATGGTGCAAAACATGGAAGAATACATATTACAATGTGAAAGAACACAGTAAAATATACTTACTTTTTTTCATGCTTTTTATAAGCTTCCTATACTGCTCTGGCTCCCTGATCTTCAGGTCTGACCACCTTTTACGGAGTTGTTCCTTGGATCTCCTGACCCCATATTTTTTATAGAGAGTCTTCGCCACTTTATCCATAATTTGTGACTTCCGGAGATTAGGGGTGTCGTATGGGCCATGCTTGCCGTTGTAATCCTTCCTCCGCAGAATGTCCACCATCTCCGCCATCTCAGAAAAAGACATATTAGTCGCCTTGTATCTTTTTTTACAGTATCGGGACGTTTCCGCCTCCAGGCTTTCCTTGTCGGTAATTTCAAGTAAAGAAGCCACCTGTGTCTGCGACATGTCGCCGTCTCACACTGTGCGCCGATCGTTAATGGGCGGGGAAATGCAGAAAAAGTCCGTAATGGGCGGGCGACGAGGGCGGAGTTACACGCATGCGCAGGGTATAAAAAGGGGAAAGAAGTTATTAGGGATGCGCGGAGTAAGGACGACCGGAAGTGAACCCACGAAGTGAACTAAGGTAAGAAGGGAACTCGGGCCTGCAGTGGCATATTAATGGGTCATGATTGTAAAGGGCAATATTGTGATAAGTTGAGGAGAATCAATTCTGATCCTTTTTTTTTGTACTTGCTGATCCTAATAGATGCATAAACTAAGAGAGCCGGAGGTGATGCTTGTTTTTATTGAAAAGTATAAGGAACAGTGCAACCTTTGGGAGCTCAAACACCCTGCGTATCACAAAAGTGATGTACGACGGGCAACTATTACCAAATTAGCCGAGGATATGAAGCCATGGATCCCAGATGCAGACTACACTATGATCAATAATAAAATCAACAACCTGCGCAATTCTTATAAAAAAAAATTCAAGGAAGTGCGCCAGTCCAAGAGATCAGGAGCAGCAGCCGACAATGTAGTAAAGCCCAAGCTGTGGCACTACAGACATCTTCAATTCCTGGATGACCAGATCGAGGCCAGGGAATCTATTTCCAGCCTTCCCTCAACCCTTCCTTCCACCCTTCCCTCCAGCGTTCCTTCCACCCTTCCCTCCACCCCTGCAGAGGCGGAGGAGGAGCCTCCCGAGCTAGAAGAGCCAGATCTTCACATCTTCAGCCCGGTATAGTATTTTTGATGCTAATTATTGTCCACTAAGTAATATGGAGTTGAACTGTTTGGCTTAGCCATAAATGATCCCACCCCCCCTCCAAAATAAACCAGTAATGAGATCAAAATTGTGTGTGATTGATTCCTCAAATAATAGAAATCTACATTTTATTTTATAAACAGGATGAGGCAAGCCAGGAGGAAGAGGGTCAGGAGTGTGACAGGCAGGAGGAGGCAGGGCCCAGTGGGTCTCAGCAGGTCCCCAGGCCTAGTGGCAGCACCGTCTCCCAAGTGGCTCCCCTCCACGTCAGACCGCCAAAACAACGGCGGATGACACAAGTGGAGGAGGAGTCACTAAAGATGATTCAGGAGGCTGCTGCCATTATGAGGGCCCCCCTCAACCCTACGGAGGGGTTTAGCACCTATCTGGCGGATAAGCTGCTCAGAATGGAGGCGGGACAACGGGCCCTCTGTGAGCATCTCATCTATATGGCCGTACACATGGGGGCGAGGGGGCTGCTGACTGAGGCCACCCATATCTCGCAGCAGCCCAATCCCTCTCCTCCTTATCCTCCTCCTCCTGCCACATCACCACCCACAGTGGCCCAGCCTGCAAGGGTGCGTGGACGGGGCCGTGGAGAGAACGCTGCAGAGAGGCGTGGAAGGAAGGCTACAAGGAAGAGCAGGAGGTGATTCCCTGGCCTCGAGCTGCTCATCCAGAAATTGAAGGTTGATGGAGTACCACAGCTAGGGATGATGTATGTCTTTGGCTGCTGCTCCTGATTTCATGCTGTTGTTGATTTTATTATTGATCATAGTCAGGTCTGCATTTGGGATCTAATGACTTTATATTCTCTGCTAATTTGGGAATAGTTGCCCTTCGGTTTTTGATTTGTTTTTTCCAAAATAAAGGGAAATTTGATTTCAGCCAACCTACATGCCTGATGTGTTTTTTTGAGAAGTAGCAATAAGATTGCATAAATACAATGTGTAATTAAGAACAAGGGACACCAACCTCCATGATTTTTCTAAAATTAAATATTATGTTGTTCTGAGAAATTGACACACCAAAAAATGCACAACAAATTTTAAGAGTCAAAAAACATAAAGGTGTAATTTGGGAGGTCGGCCTTGCAGAATTTTAATAATTATTCCTAAGATCACTAGAAAAAAGAAAGACATACATTTGTCAGAACTCAGGAGAAAGTTCTGCTGCAAAATGACATTTTAAAGACCGTTCGAAAGCAAAAAAACATGCGCTGCATTAAATGAAGCAATAACTTGCAGAATGACGAATGTGCTCTCTCCATTAGGAACGCTAGTTTTACAAGAACGAGCGCTCCCGTCTCCTAATTCAGTCTGAGCATGCGTGGGTTTTTAAACTGATGGACTTGCCCATAGACGATCGGAAATTCCCATCGGCTTTTTATCCATCGGAAAATTTTAAAACAAGTTCTATTTTTTCCATCCGATGGAAAAAAGTCCGATGGGTACCATACACGATCGGTTGGTCTGATGAAAACCATCCATCGGACGGTTTTCATCAGTTAAACCGATCGTGTGTACGGGGCTTAAGCCTTATCTGTTGAGAAGGGGTGTTGGAGATACAACAACGTTCAGCTTAGCCTATTGACTGCAGTTCACAAACAGGACACTAGATGTCGCTAATGCTCAGTGATATGCTATGCTATACATTTTCTATGATGTGTTGTATTTCCTGTACATAGTGCTGTACTTGTTGGTTTCTTTTTCCTGTCTGTGTTCTTCTTACCATGTGAGGTGACATCTTTGCTAGTGTGGTTATGTTACAATAAAGAAGCCAGTTCCTGTTACTCCACAACGTCTGATCTGAATTTATTCCGCTGCTCCCAGCAATCGTTCTCTGCAACATGTATCTCAGAGCACAAGCACACATGTGTGTATATTAGCAGAGCAGTGGACGTCGTCAGTAGACCAAAGATTGGTGTCAGTAGGGCAGTGCTTTCTTGTTTTTATTATTTACTTTTGTTTTTTATAATTTTATTATTTTTAATTATTGTATACAATATTGTTTTTTTACAGTGTTTTTAGGAGCCCCATTGGGGGTTTGGGGAAATATTGAGGGTCTAAACCAGTGGTCTCAAACTGGCGGCCCTCCAGCTGTTGCAAAGTCCCATCATGCCTCTGCCTATGGGAGTCATGCTTGTAACTGTCAGCCTTGCAATGCCTCATGGGACTTGTAGTTTTGCAACAGCTGGAGGGATGCCAGTTTGAGACCCCTGGTCTAAACAGACCCCTGATGTCTCACGTTTGAGACATAGAAAGAAACTGAGGATTGATATTCCCCTGTCTTATTCTCTGCAGCCTGCAGTAAACATAGATTATTATGCTTCAGTTAAAGAGGAAGTAAACCCTCTCGGTAAAAAAATAAATAAAAATACAACCTGCAAGACAAAGGCATAATGAGCTAGTATGCATAGCATACTAGCTCATTATGTATTACTTACCTGAGATTGAAGCCCCCGCAGCGGCCCTCGTTCGCCTCCTCTGACGCCGCCATCTCTCCGGGTATCGCGGCTCCAGCGCTGTGACTGGCCGGAGCCACAATGACATCAGTCCCACGCATGCGCGCAGGTGCCACCACTAACGGCATGATCGACCTTAGAAACGGCACGCTCAGTGCGCCTGCGCCCGTTGTCTATGGCGCATGCGTCGTAGACATCTGTGCCACTATTTCTGCAAATATCTCCTAAACCTTTTAGGTTTGGGAGATATTTCTTGCACCTATAGGTAAGCCTTAATCTAGGCTTACCGGTAGGTTAAAGTGGATGTAATGGGTTTACAACCACTTTAAGAATGAAGACAGGAGTGATTCGTACAGATCACTCACTGTGTTCATTCATAAAAGGAAGGGACAAGTTTATTAAATATTTACCAGCTCCTTTCCCACTCCTGAGAGGAGAGGAGGGAAGCTGGCAGCACTGCAGGGGAAAGAGAGGAAGAAGGAGGAATCTGTACCACGTAGGATGATTAGGGTGTGCCTAGACACACCTGGCACACCCTGTGTGCATGCCTATGCCAGTACCTCACCTCCTGTACTAGTTAGACACAACTCTGGATCTAGATATACTAACCAACTGAAGCCAAACTTCAGCTTACACTTTATAATCAGTTTCAGCAAATACAAAATTGTCCTTTTGGGATAAAGGTTGGGATAAGGATTTTGCCCTGCCAGTGTTAGGTGGTTTGTCTCATCCATGTAAACTGATACATTCTGCTGGGTTTCTTGTGCTTTTGAAAAACAAAAGACTTGCTGGCTGGATCACCACATGAAAATAGAAAAGTGAAAGCCTGAAAAATGGAAACTATTGCAGCCATCAGTGGCGGCCCGTCCATAGGGGGCGCCCGGGCGCCGCCCCCCCTCCTGTGGTCACCTAAAAAAAAAAAAAAAAAAAACGGTCCCTTTAAGAGTTTTTTTTTTTTTAATGTCTTTTTTTTACACATGGCGGCGCGTTTATAGTGGGCGCAGAAGCGCCGCCGCCGCTCGCTTCTGCGCCCGGCCGTCACTCACAACAATACATAGGTTCATGCATTGCATGAACCTATGTATTGCTGCCGCCCACTATTCAGATGGCCGGCCCCTTGAGCGCCGGCCATCTGAATCACAGCGTCTGATTGGCCTTTAGAAGTGCCTATCAGAGCCAGCAGGCTCTGATAGGCTTCCCGACTACAGCCTGAGGGCTGTAATCGGCTTCTAAATATCTAATGAGAGGACGCACAGGGGTGCGTTCCCTGGCCAATCAGGTTCACCGGGTCTGGTTACCGGTAACCTGATTGGCTGAAGTGACATCGAGGGCAGGAGAAGACATCGAGGACGGAAGAAGGACGGTGCTGACTCGAGGAAGGTAAGTGCAGGGCTGGGGGGGAGAAACTGGCTGTATTATGAGGACAAACTGGCTGCATATGGGGGAGAAACTGGCTGCATTATGGGGGAGAAACTGGCTGCATTATGGGGGAGAAACTGGCTGCATATGGGGGAGAAACTGGCTGCATTATGGGGGAGAAACTGGCTGCATTATGGGGGAGAAACTGGCTGCATTATGGGGGAGAAACTGGCTGCATTATGGGGGAGAAACTGGCTGCATTATGGGGGAGAAACTGGCTGCATATGGGGGAGAAACTGGCTGCATTATGGGGGAGAAACTGGCTGCATTATGGGAGAGAAACTGGCTGCATATGGGGGAGAAACTGGCTGCATATGGGGGAGAAACTGGCTGCATTATGGGGGAGAAACTGGCTGCATTATGGGGGAGAAACTGGCTGCATATAGGGGGGAAACTGGCTGCATATAGGGGAGAAACTGGCTGCATTATGGGGGAGAAACTGGCTGCATATGGGGGAGAAACTGGCTGTATTATGGGGGAGAAACTGGCTGCATTATGGGGGAGAAACTGGCTGCATTATGGGGGAGAAACTGGCTGCATTATGGGGGAGAAACTGGCTGCATATGGGGGAGAAACTGGCTGCATTATGGGGGAGAAACTGGCTGCATTATGGGGGAGAAACTGGCTGTATTATGGGGGAGAAACTGGCTGTATTATGGGGGAGAAACTGGCTGCATATGGGGGAGAAACTGGCTGCATATAGGGGAGAAACTGGCTGCATTATGGGGGAGAAACTGGCTGCATATGGGGGAGAAACTGGCTGCATATGGGGGAGAAACTGGCTGCATTATGGGGGAGAAACTGGCTGCATTATGGGGGGAAACTGGCTGTATTATGGGGGAGAAACTGGCTGTATATGGGGGAGAAACTGGCTGCATATAGGGGAGAAACTGGCTGCATTATGGGGGAGAAACTGGCTGCATATGGGGGAGAAACTGGCTGCATATGGGGGAGAAACTGGCTGCATTATGGGGGAGAAACTGGCTGCATTATGGGGGAGAAACTGGCTGCATATAGGGGAGAAACTGGCTGCATTATGGGGGAGAAACTGGCTGCATATAGGGGAGAAACTGGCTGCGTTATGGGGGAGAATCTGGCTGTGTTATGGGGGAGAAACTGGCTGCATATAGGGGAGAAACTGGCTGCATAATGGGGGAGAAACTGGCTGCATTATGGGGGAGAAACTGGCTGCATTATGGGGGAGAAACTGGCTGCATTATGGGGGAGAAACTGGCTGCATATGGTGGAGAAACTGGCTGCATTATGGGGGAGAAACTGGCTGCATTATGGGGGAGAAACTGGCTGCATTATGGGGGAGAAACTGGCTGTATATGGGGGAGAAACTGGCTGCATATAGGGGAGAAACTGGCTGCATTATGGGGGAGAAACTGGCTGCATATGGGGGAGAAACTGGCTGCATTTGGGGACAAACTAGTGGCGTTTGGGCACAGTGGCTGCATTTAATGGGCACAGTGGCGGCAATTGATGATTTTTTTTTTTCAGTTTGTTTGCGCCCCCCCCAAAAAAATTTGAGCACCAGCCGCCACTGGCAGCCATCACATCTAAGAATCGGTAAGCTGCAATATAATAAATGTTTTCTTTTGGGTTTAATACTGCTTTAATGAATACATATCTATTTGCAGTGTTCTTCAATATTTGTTTAATGTGCAAGTCTAAATTATTCCAACAAAATTGTTAATATTTATGTGAAAGACTGAATTTAAAGTGGTTGTAAACCCTCCATTACAACTTGTACCCACATGTAAGCCTAGATTAAGGCTTACCTGTCGGTACAAGAAATATCTCCTAAACCTACACGGTTTAGGAGATATTTGCCAAAAAGTTTTACAACGTTGTCTACGGCACATGCACTCCATAGACAATGTTGCATTCACAGGGTTAATCCCCATTCACAAATACGGCTTTGCCGGATTTGATGGCTCCCGCGCGAATGCATATTAGCTCATAATGCCACTTACCTTAGATCAGGACCCCCAAAGCTGTCCTCGTCTCCCCCTCCAGCCGCAGCCATCGCTCCACAGATACCCGGAAGGTTACTTCCGGAGTCGCCGCTCCGACCAATCACAGCGCCGCTCCGCGCTGTGATTGGCCAGAGCGGCAACTCCGGAAGTAACCTTCCGGGTATCTGTGGAGCGATGGCTGCGGCTGGAGGGGGAGACGAGGACAGCTTTGGGGGCCCCGATCTAAGGTAAGTGATGCATAATGAGCTAATATGCTAGTCATACTAGCTCATTATGGCTTTGTCTTGCAGGTGGTTTTTTAAAAAAAACAAACGTGTTTACAACCACTTTAAAAAAAAGTACATAACTGGTAGATGATATACAATGACCGTAAAAAGATGGTCTGTAATATACAAACTGAAAGCTATATCTATATTAGGCATGTATTCTTCATAATTAGCAGCATTTGTAATTGTTCTCCTACAATGGTTCATTGTAAAATGACATTAAAAAATTGTCACATGGCCGCTTTGAAGCTATTAATGGTACATTGTTGTTTTCATTTAGAAGACATTCAGTGATTGCATAGTGCTGTAGGTTTTTATTACCTCAGCAGCCTCGAGCATCAGTACAGGGTCTCACTTCAATGCTTCCTTTGCAGCTTCTTCTCAACAGACAGACAATCAGTGAGCACGGACAATACCTTGCTAGATTCTTCTAGTGGGGAGGTATTTAATCAATTTCATCATAATGTAAAAGTCTCTGCAATTTTACACAGCATGAACGCTGAACATTGCTCTGTAGCTTCACATGGCTGAATCTTTAATCAACTGCGCAATCATCAGGGAAATTAGGGAGATGAGCTTTTACAGTCGGCAGTGGGGTGCCCAGAAGCTATCAAAAGGCAGAGCAAATCCCCATCCTATTTTTCCCAGAATAAATACATTTATTTACAGAATATTACCTGGTCTTGTGAATTGCAATGTAATGTGTAAAGCAACAAATGCACTGATGCCATCAAACTCTTTGTCTATGGCCAACTAAACCTGATTGATGCAATCAGGTAGCTGGTAAGTGTGATAGATATTAAAAATGATCAAAGTATAAGACCCTTGATAACGTCAGCATTTTAATGTTACAAAACCAAATATAGACATCTCTCAAACTGAGATGGAAAATGTCTCTGTTTATTAATGTATGACTTAGGCTTCATGCTCATGGCTGCAGGAAAACAGTGTACATGGAATATAGATAGCCTGTGTATGGAAGTCATAGGTGCAGCGTACAGCCTTGGGCGTCCGCAGAATTTCTTTCAGGTGGGACGCTTCGGCAGCGGCGATACACAGTCGCATTTAACCCTTCTTCAAACGCTAGCGGGGGTTAAAAGCGCCCCGCTAGCGGACGAATAGCGCAGCTAAAACAATGGTAAAGCGCCGCTTTTTAGCGCCGCTTTACCGATAACGCGGCCAGCTGGCAATGTGAAATAGCTCTTGATATAATTCAGTTTCACTCCATGCCCATATAAATATAGCCTAGAGAATGTACAGACCCCCCTTCAACACAGATGGACCCCCCCCTTCAGCACAAATGGACCACCCTTCACACAGATGGACCCCCCCTTCAGTACAGACCCCCCATTCAGCACAGACCCCCCTTCAGCAGATGGCCCCCCTTCAGCACAGATGGACCCCCCCTTCAGCACAGATGGACCCCCCCTTCAGCACAGATGGACCCCCCATTTCGCACAGACCCCCCATTCTGCACAAACCCCTCCATTCAGCACAGACCCCCCTTCAGCACATACCCCCCTTCAGCACAGACCCCCCTCCACCCATCCCATTCAGTACCTCAGATCAGTGCGGCACAGGCACAGTAGGTTCCCTCCTCCTTTGTACACATAAACACTGGATGGGGAGGCGGCTTCACTCTGCTCGCTGTGCCTGTGTGAAATCCAGCCCGGGACCGCTCAGACAGCCCGCGGCTGCGAGAGAAGGGGATAGTTGGTCAGGTGCAGTGGTGTCACCCCGCGCCACACTACCCCCCGCCCCCCCTTGCAATGCCATGGCCAGCAGCTTGCCTCTCTCTCCCTGCTCTAACCTGCCTGTCACCGTGGCGCTGTCACTTCTTCAGTCGCGGAGGGGTGTCTTCACTCTTCAACACCTTCTCGATTCCAGGGGGGTCAATTGCCCCCCCCTGCCCCATGCGTACAGCCTTCAATTGCAATACATAGCTTTATACTGCTATACAAGGGTTTACCGCTGACTATGACCAGGGTTATACGCCAGTGTGCATGCACGAGCCCCAGAAAAGCAGCATACAGCCATTCATGGCTATTTACACTCCTTGCATTCTGTTTGCTGGCCTTCTGCATGATGTCTTAAAGCTAAATTCCAGAAAAAATCTGAATACCCTGTTGAAATGAATATACGAGAGCTGCTTTATTTTTATTGCCAAAGGATTTGTCTTTCACTCCTTCCAGTCCTGATATTTGTGCAGCCCTGCCAGCAGAACCTACTGCAGCTAAGCAATACCTCCTTGACCTCACTTTAGACTGGGTATAGATTGAACATTAGGTATAGACTGGACACTGCTCTCTTCTGCTGCCATCTTGTTCTTTATCAGCCCATGTGCATGCAATACACCTAATTGGTCCTAATATTTCCCCTCCCTCTGCCTCTCCCTCTCCTGTTTTGCTGTGCAGAGGATTACCTCTTTACAGTCCTTCTGAAAAATAGCAGTGCGCTTCCTGGTGTGTCAGTTTTCTTAGGCTCTCCTGTGCCCTCCTATATCTACAGTATGAGATTTAAGGCACTATTATATCTGACAACCTCCCACTGTCAATGATTGTTAAGGATCCATGCAGGAATCCGTATAAACAAACGGGGGAGGCGGTGATGACATTACTGGCCAAATATGGTCATGGCCATATTTTGTCAGTGACATCACCATACCTCTAACTTTTTGTAATAAATTTAATGGCAGCCCTGGAGACCTATCATTAGTGGCAGGAGTGTGGTGTGAGTGGATGGGTCAGTGTATCAACAGTTTTTTTCTTTCAATGTTTGTGATGTTGATTGTAATTGACGCTGATATACAATACTGTATTTGAAAAAAAATAACAATAATAATGAACAACTTGTGTAAAACTTGTGTGCGTTTATTTATAACAGGTTTTTATGTGTGAATGTGTTGGGGTACTCCTTACTCATTCATGAGGGGGGGGGAGGGAAATATCTTCAAATAAGTTCCCTCTGCACCCCGATCAGACCAGGGTTGCAAGGAAGAGGCCTTTGTTCTGTCCTGGTCCAAGATGATCAGCATATGATCGGGAGGGGGAAGCATGGCTGCCCAACTTTTACCATCCTTCCAGGCTGTAAGTCTGGTATGCATTTGGGAAGGGACCACCAAGCCATTTTTTATTTTTTTGCATGGAGTTCCTGCTTAAATTCCATACCAGATCTAAAGGGTCAAGTATTGTTTTGGGTTTTTTTGGGAGGGGGGGGGCATGCCATTGTTGTCTTTTTTGCATTGGGACCCCCTTAAAAAAAAAAAAGTTTCAAAAGGCTTTCTATTAATTTTAGGGGGACCCCATTTTTTTTTTTTTACATGTATAGCAAAAGTAACATATAAAAAAAGACATGAATTCACCTTTGTAAGCTTCCTATGTTTTGCAAAATAATGCAATAGGCACCACTCCCCACAAAATACATACCAGACCCTCTTACCCTCTTCCTTTACTGAATTATTTACAAAATGAAGAAAGCTTCCAAAGAAATGTGAAATAATTGTTTTTAAACAGTGTTTTCCTTTGTAAATATCACTTTGGCCATTTTGACACTTTATATTACCTTTTTTACATTTTAGAGATGCATCACTTCATAGAAAGGTTTGGGGGAACCCTAAACAGGTCATTCAACTGCATGCTGTCCAGGGCAAGTTTGACATTTTGATGCATTTGTGGGGGGGAGTTCCTTCTAAGCGAAGAAAAAGTGACAGCCAACCCAATCACTTTTACAAGAAAGCCAAACCCTGTCTCTAAAAATGGTACCTGGATGATCCTCGTATAACCACTTGCTGTCCAGGACATATGCTGGATGGCAAATGGTAAGGAACTTTTTAAAAATATTTTTGCATTGATACATGTCCTCGGGGGCAGTGTCAAACTCCCCTTTTACATTTTTTATGCTAATCCTTTGGCTATTAGCCTTCAAAATGGAGAAAATTGATTCAACAGATTTGGCTCCCATTGATTTAATTGGGGTTTAGATTTGGCAATGAACTTTTGATAGATTTGTCCAAACCTCTACAGACTGAACCCAAATGTGTTTGGAGCATCCCTAATGAGTAATGGGGAAAGATCGACTGCAGAGAAACCACAGGCAATACTGGTGACTGGTCCTCTACCCTTTTTTTTTACAAATATTTTATTTGGAAGGTAAAATTACAGCCAAAATACAACAAAAGTATCAGCAAAAATGAGATAAAGTATATTAGGTACATAAAACATATGCAAAGTATGTTAATACTGTACATATGGAAGCTGGTTGTATTTACCATATTAGCAGTTGGTATGAAAAAAACGTTTAAGAAGAACAAGCCCTGGTGTAAAACTCAGAAGGGCATCAATAAAGTGTGGCAGCACCAGGCAAAACAATAATAAAGAAAGGTATGGTAGAGAAAACCTGTGTGCATTACAAAAAGGGAGTGTGCCGTAATCCCATTTCATATTATAGATATGCATAGTATTATACAAAGTGTGGTAAATATATTCAGAAAGTTTGATAATTTCCATTCTGGGTAATACCTGCGACCAGGGGGCAGAGGAAAAACGCCAGTTGTATGCTATCAGCCATTGAATGGAGTCAAAAAGAGGATGCTACAATCTTACACAACGGGTAGGGATGTAAGGTATTAAGCCCTGTACACACGATCGGTTTTACTGATGAAAAACAGTCTGATGGACTGTTTTCAACGGACGAACCGATCGTGTGTGGGCCCCATCTGACTTTTTTCCATCATTAAAAAAAAATAAAACATGTTTTAAATTTTTCCGATGGAAAAAAAAAAACGATAGCAAATTCCGATAGTCTGTGTGGAACTCCATTGGAGAAAAAACCCACGCATGCTCAGACTGAATTAGGAGACGGGATTGCTCGTTCTGGTAAAACTAGCGTTCGTAATGGAGATAGCACATTTGTCATGCTGTAACGGACTGAAAAGCACAGAGAATAAAAAGCGCAAATTGGCTCTCACCAAACTTTTACTAACACGAGGTAACACAAAATCAGCAAAAGCAGCCCAAAGGGAGGCGCCATTGGATTTGAACTTCCCATTTATAGTGCCGTCGTACGTGTTGTGCGTCACAGCGTTTGGGACGGTCGGAATTTTGACTGATAGTCTGTAGGCAAGACTGATGGAAGTCAGCTTCATCGGAATTCCGATAGTAAAATCCATCGGATTTGATTCCATCAGAAATCCGATCGTGTGTACAGGGCTTTAGGGTAAAATAAAGGCACATTTGCATAGTCAAGGAAATAGCATCCCGCTATTTGGGTGGATTTTGTGACTGCCCGTTGCCATAGTGGTTGGAGGTGTTTGCAACTCCAAAAAATATGAATAAAGGAACCACGGTCAGGAGAGCCACAAGAGCAACCTGGGGACACAGAGATAAATAGAATGGATCTTAACTGGTGTCATATACCATCCAGTGTGTAGTTTAATAGCCGTTTCACAGACTGGGATAGAATGGTTACTCTTTAATAGGTTACTGAGCATAGCTTTCTATTCAGGGGGTGTAAAGGTAAGTCTTGATTCTGCTTCCCACTGGGACGTCGGTTTAGTTTTCTCTGGCAATACAGATTCAGTTCCTCTTTAAGTGTTGAAAAGTGTAATTTCTAGCCAGAAAAAGTCACCTATCAGAGTGTCTGTTCCTTAACTGATACATTCAATAATAATTTAGCAATGCAGCACTGTGTATCCACTGTAGGGTATCTATTATGTAAAGCCTAGTACACATGGGCCATATGTCGGGGGACATTCGACCCTTGTGTACGACAGCCGGTCTGACAGAAGCCGGCCATTCTGCCAGCTTCTGTGGAAAGGCCACGACCGCCGAAAGTCTGCTGACCGGTTCCCGATCAGTACTCTCAGCCAATGGCTGAGAGCGCTGACCGGAGTGTTCTGGCAGGGAGTCAGAACACAATAGCACAGCATGGGCGATCGCTGTACTAACATCAGATTGTTAGTACAGTGGCTCCAGCTCGAGCTGATAGTTTTTTAGTAGTGTTTACAAGGCTTAAGAGTTCTGAATAAACAAAGGATGTTTTGATTGTATGGTCGTTATTCTTCCTCATAGCAAAATTCTTTATCTACAGTAGATCCAAGTGACTGTCTGTACGCAGGTATTGGTTTTGGCAAAGCATTTGTGGCCCATTGGAACTCTTTTTATAATTTATTAGCTAAATATGAAAGCAACCTTAGCAAGTCTTTAGAGAATGAAAGGAGACTCTCTATTTTTTATTTACAGTTTAATTTTCTATACATATACTTATTATGGTTTAGTTTTGTACTGTGTTATGAGTATGAACAATATGGGAATCTTACTAAGCTTCTTCTGCTTTCTAAACTTAAATTGGATGCAATGCCACTCAATTTTCATGATGATTGCAATATTCTTGATGCTAGCAATACCAATGCATGGCATATGTGATGAAAGATTGTACTTTGGCGTCTGCTCCGATGCCAGATGCAGCTCTGTGTTTGATGGCAGGTGACCTCAGGTTTTCTGCTCAGCAAAGATAAGCAGGTTTGTCAGGAAAGGATGGATTTAAGACGAGTAGATCCAACCATAGATGGTATCTAAAATCATAAGAAAATAAATCCTTAGGTTTATTTCAAGCTTGAAAAATCATGCTCAGCACACTAAGCACAAAATACTGCTTGATAGTTTAAAAAGGAAATACCCATGTGTTGTTTCCCCAAGGAAAATATTCATTAAGTGATGTATTTGTACACAAAAAGTGAAACGAATCCATACTAAACCCTGTTTACCCATGACATCCATCAATTTCAAATATAAACTTAAAAAAAGGATAGGAAGGAAGGATAGAACAAAAAAAAACTCAAAATTAATAATGTGTTATACTTATACTTATATTTCTCGAAGCTGCAGGGCCTAGTGTACAAAATGTGCTTAACCACTTCTCTACTGTGCATGAAAACCCCCTTCCTGCCCAAGCCATTTTTCAGCTTTCAGCGCTGTCACACTTTGAATGACAATTGTGCGGTCGTGCGACGTGGCTCCCAAACGAAATTTGTGTCCTTTTTTTCCCACAAATAGAGCTTTCTTTTGGTGGTATTTGATCACCTCTGCGGTTTTTATTTTTTGCGCTATAAACAAAAGAAGAGCGTCCAGTTTGGAAAAAAAACACTATTTTTTACTTTTTGCTATAATAAATACCCATTTTTTTTTTTTTTTAATAAAATTTTCCTCAGTTTAGGCCGATACGTATTCTTCTACATATTTTTGGTAAAAAAAAAAATCGCAATAAGCGCGTATTGATTGGTTTGCGCAAAAGTTATAGCGTGTACAAAATAGGGGATAGATTTATAGCATTTTTATTTTTTTATTTTTTTATTAGTAATGGCGGCGATCTGTGATTTTTTATTGTGACTGCAATATTGCGGCGGACACATCGGACACTTTTGACACATTTTTGGGACCATTCACGTTTATACAGCGATCCCTGCTATAAAAATGCATTGATTACTGTATAAATGTGATTGGCAGGGAAGGGGTTAACCACTAGGGGGCGGGAAGGAGTTAAATATGTTCCCTCAATGTGTTCTTACTGTGGGGGAGGTGACTGACTGGGGGAGGTGACCAATGGTTGTCCCTATGTACAAGGGACACACCATCGGTCCCCTCTCCCTCACAGGACGTGGATCTCTGTGTTTACACACAGAGATCCACTTTCCTGCTCGTTTCCCGGGCAATCGCGGGTGCCCGGCGGCAATCGCGGCCGCCGTGCACGTGCACCGGGGCCTTGTGAACGCGGCGGGCGCGCGCGCCGCTGGCGGCGAGCGCGCGCCTCCTAGCTCGTTTTAAAGGGAGGACGTCATATGACGTCCTCCCAGAACGAGAGTATCCTCCGCCCGCCGTCAATTGACAGTGGGCGGGGGACAAGTGGTTAAAGCATACACTGCCTATGTAGCCCATCACAGCCAATCATTGCCTGCCTTTCATTTTCTAAATTGCACATGTAGCACTTTCCTAGTAAGGCTGCTAGGTAATTATTATTATTATAATTTTTTTTTTTCCTTCTGTAATCACAGGAGTGGTAATTGTTTAGTTTAGTTTGTTCAGAGCTTCACTTGTTGTGAGCTTGATTTCTTTCCCCTGCCTCTAGGAGGCTAGCCACTCCCTAGGAGGGGATGGGGGGTGTTTGTCGTGATATATGTAGAGAGACAGCACAAACTATTACTGTACATAACCCATGTTTACTGAAAGACCCAGCAGGAACAGGAAACACAACACAGGAAGAAGTACAACAGAAGTACAACAGAGATGCACCATAGAGTTGCATTTAAAGAAACATATCATCCATAACATCTCCCCATTTTAGTGTTAATAAATGAACATTGTGAAATTCAAAAGAGACACAGCAATAACACATTCTACAGGTTAAGTCTCATAGGTGGTTTTGAACATCTACCACTACGGGTGAAGACTGGCCCTTGTGCAAGGATTCCTTTAGCCCTCTCTGAAGTTACTGGGCTCCTCTCATCACGTACTGGCATGCTCTGCACTTGACAGCTGTCGGGTATACTTGCTTGCCCAGAACTGTCATTGCCGTTGGTATGAGGCATTGCCTCTGTACATGCTTCACTCTCAATGGGTGAGTATGTCCTTGTGATACTGGGTGAGTCTGATCTATCAAAGGGATACTGAGAATCAGGCTGCTCTGCCACTCTCAAATCCACTCGATTTTGGTGATAGAGAGTTCCTTCAACGTCCACAAGATAGGAGCGTGGTGCAACCTTTTGCAGACAAGTACCTATTCTCCAACGGCCTGTTCGATCTCCAGGTAATGGTTTCATACGGATTCGTTCTCCAATATTCAATTCTGGCAAATCTCTGGCCGATGTGTCATATTGTGCCTTTGACACTTGTCTCTTAATCCTTATCTTTTCTGGAACACCTTGTATGACAGAGGGTTCAAGCAGCCTATTTGCTACTGGTAAGGAGGTCTTTAATCTCCTTGACATCAGTCTTTGTGCCGGGCTACTATCCATGCCTTCAGTCGGAGTGTTTCTCCAATGTAAAATGGCCTTCCATGGGTCTTTACCATCACTTTGTGCTTTCTTGCATACATTTTTAACAATCTTTACAGCTGATTCAGCTTTGCCATTAGCCTGTGGATGACATGGTGAGGAAGTAACATGCTCAAACTCCCATTCAGTGGCAAATTTTCTGAATTGTAGGCTTGCAAACTGAGGGCCATTTTCAGAGATCACTGTATCTGGTTGGCCATGACGTGCAAACTGGGCCTTGCACCTCATAATTGTAGCTTCAGTGGATAAGTCGGGAAGAAGGTCTATTTCCCAGAAGTCTGAATAATGATTGACTAATAGCAGGTATTCCTTGCCTGCGTAGTTGAATAAGTCCATACTGATAATCTGCCACGGACATGTAGGTATCTCATGTGACATCATGGTTTCTTTTTGTTGCAAATGGGCATATTCATTGCAGGTGGGACAATTACTGACAAAGTCTTTGATTTCACCATGCATGTTGGGCCAGTAAAGAGTATCACAAGCTTGTCTGTAGCATGCTGGAGTGTATGCATAATAACATCTCTGCTCTCAGTGACTTTGGCACGATGACCCTTGGACCTTTGTACAAGATACCATTATGTATGCTGATCTCATCTCTAAAGGACACATTGTCCCCTACAATTCCAGGTACTGCCTCTTTTTCATCTGGCCACCCACTCAAAACAATAGACTTCAAAGCTTGTAAAGTTGCATCACTGTCAGTGTGCTGTATGAGTTGATGTAGTCGCTGATCTGTGACATTAAAGGGGTTGTAAAGGTACATGTTTTTTCACCTTAATGCATCCTATGCATTAAGGTGAAAAAACATTCGACAATACCGCCCCCCCCCCCCCGAGTCCCGTTTTACTTACCTGGCCCCTCGAATGTCCCGCGCTCGCTCCCGTCATTCTCCGAGTTCCTGAGCCCGGCCGTTGATTGGCTACACTGGATGGATTGAAAGCAGCGCAGCCATTGGCTGGCGCTGCTGTCAATCACATCCAATGATGCGGCGCGCCAGGGGGCAGGGCCGAGTGATACAGTTGGCGGCTACGGCCGCCGCTGTATCACGGGAGCGCGCCCGCAGTAACTCCACACCATGCGAGCTCACTCGCATTATGGTGTGGAGTCCTTGCGGGGAGGAGCTGAAACAGCCGCCGAGGGACCCCAGAAGACCAGGATCGGGGCCACTGTGTGCAAAACAAGCTGCACAGTGGAGGTAAGTATAACATGTGTGTTATTTTTAAAAAAAAACGGGAACCTTTAGTGTTCCTTTAAGATAGTCCGCTTGATTGATATCGGCAAATAAATTTTGTTCCTGTTCCAGCAGACAAATTGTACGATGCTCATGCTCACCTCCAGGTGCCACATTATCTGACGTAGCTCTGCTCAGGGTATCGCTGATATATATTTCACATCCTGGCTTGTAGACAACATTGAGGTTGTAATGCTGCAATGTAAGCATCATGCTCTGCAAACGCTTGGGAGCACACAAAAGGGGCTTTTTGAATATGGCTATCAAAGGTTTGTGATCAGTTTCAGCTGTAATTGAATCCCGTCCATAAAGATAAGGATGGAAACGCTGGCAAGCAAATACAATGCTTAAACATTCCTTCTCAATTTGAGCATAATTTTCCTCAGCTGATGAAAGAGCTCTGGACGCATATACAACTGGCTGACCTTTCTGCAAAAGGCAACAGCTTAGACCATTTTTACTGGGGTCACATTGTATCGTAACAGGCTTTGTGACATCATAGTATTTCAACACTGGGGCAGAGGTGACCAAGTGTTTTATATCTTCTACTGCCCGGTCATGCTTGGGAAGCCAGTGCCAAACTGCATCTTTGTCCAGAAGTCGCCTTAGTGGCTCACACACCTCAGATAAGTGTGGCAGGAATTTCGCTAGGTATGTAACAAAGCCAATAAATCTCTGTACCGCTTTGGCATCAGCAGGTTGTGGCATGTCCACAATGGCTTTAATCTTATCCGGGTCAGCTTTTAAGCCTTGTGAGGACAGGATATGTCCATGGAAACTGACTTCTTCCACCTTGAACTGCAATTTCTTCACACTAAGCCTCAGCATCACCTGCCTACAACGATCCAGTAGCGCTATTAACTTTTCATCATGGTCTTGCTCAGCTTCCTCATCTGTATTACCGCAGCCAACTATAAGAATGTCATCAGCTATTGGCTCAATTCCTTGAAGACCACCTAATAGTTCATGCTGCTTTCGCTGGTATACCTCCGGTGCTACAGAGACTCCAAATGGTAGTTTGAGCCATCTCTTTCTGCCCCAAGGAGTCCAGAACTTGGTCATGTAGCTACTCTTTTCATCCAGTTTGCACTGTAAAAAGGCATCTCTAGCATCCACAAGTGTGAAGACACGTGCTTTAGGTAGTTGTGCAAAATATCATCGAGTGTTGGCATTAAGTAGTGTGACCGTTTCAGAGCCATATTCAGAAACTTGGGATCAATGCATATTCTGATCTTCTCAGACTTTCTGATAACAACCATGTTACTGATCCAATCTGTAGGCTCTGTTACTGAAGTTAGATGTCCTTCAGCTTCATATTTATCTAGTTGAGCTTTAGCCTGTGGCTTAATGGCGATAGGCACATTGCGTGGGGCACATTGTACAGGTTGAATGGTAGGATCAAGTTCAAAATGAACCTCTCCTGGAACAGAGACTATCGGGCCCTCAAACACATCACTGTAGGTGTCAAGAATTTGCTGTTTTGTCAGTGGCCTAGTCAGAGATTTTGCAGGCTGATTATCAACATTATGTAGCTTAGCAGGAATGGTGAACAGCATCAGTCCCGAGGGCTTCCATACTGGAGCGGTGCGCTAACAGGACGTGAAAAAAAGTCCTGCTAGCCGCATCTTTGGAGCGGTGAGAGGAGCGGTGTGTTTACCGCTCCTACACCGCTCCTTCCCATTGAAAGCAATGGGAAACCGCGGTAATACCACCGGCAATGCGCCTCTACAGAGGCGCATTGCGGGCGGTATTAACCCTTTTTTGGCCGCTAGCGGGGGTTAAAACCGCACCGCTAGCGGCCAAATACCTCCGCAATTCCAACGGTATAGTGCCGCTAAAAAAAGCGGCGCTAGGGGGCGTGGCCTGGACATGGCGAAGTGAGGCAGCTTTTTCTCAGAGCTCCTAGCCTGAACGCTCATGCCCCGGCATATAATACCTTTTAACCGGTATGAGTACCACTAAAAGATACAGGACCAGAGCAGCATCCAGGGGGACTCCTTCTGCCAAGAAATCTGGGGAAATTCATCGCTACTTCAAGCTCCTACAGGAGATTTCCCCCGGAGCCAGAGCGACGGCACCACGAGGCCCGGCACGCAGAGCCACGCAGCAGGCCCAAGACACAGATTCTGGGGAGCCACTACCGGGCACCCCATCACCGCCCAACCTCTCCTCGGAAAGGCACACAGAACACTGCCGAGCAGCAATGGCATCAATGGCATCACCACACCCGCCGGAGGCCGTTCTGCTGGATCAGGAGATCAGGGAGATGTTGCAGGCCCTCCCGACTCAGACCGCCATTGAGGCCCTGATCCTCCGCCTGGAAGAGACCCACAGGCGGGATATTCAGGAGGTGAGGGGTGAAGTGTCCTCCCTCACAGATCGGGTAGCGACGGGAGAAACATCGGTGTCATCCCTGGAGGCCCGGGTGTCGGCTCTGGAGAAAGCACGAGACCATCACAGAGACACCGCGGTGGCGCTACAGCTTCACGTCGAGGATATCGAGGACCGGAGCCGCCGCAATAATCGGCGGCTCCGAGGCATCCCGGAGTCCACGGAGATGGAGAACGTCGGCGACACTGTCCGGGGGATCTTCCGGACTGTGTTGGAGGACCCCGAGGCGGACATCATTCTGGATAGGGCGCACAGAGCCCTAGGCCCCAAGCCGACGGACCCCAGTAAACCGCGGGATATAATATGCCGGCTCCACCGCTACTCCCAGAAGGAGGCCATCCTGAGGCGCGCGTGGGACCATGGCGACGTGGAGGTGAGCGGGTCGCAGGTTCGGATCCTCCAGGACCTGTCCAGATCAACCTTACGCCGTAGGGCCCTGCTCCGCCCGCTTTTGGACTTAGCTAAACAACGCGGCTTCACATACCGATGGGGATACCCCCTCGCGGTAACCTTCCGAGGTGAACGTGAGGCCTTTACACTCCAGACCTCGGCGGACCTACCAGCCCTATTCCGCTTCCTCGATGCAGAGCCGATCCCCATCCCGGACTGGTTACAGATTCTTCCACGCCAGCAGGGACGGTCCGGCGCCTCGGCCCAACGCGGACCTCTACCACCCCGCCAGCGACAGCGCGGCAGACGAAGGCAGCGATCCGGCTCTGGAGGGGCGCCACGTGAGTAACCATGAAGTCTCCTGTTCCTGATTTGTCCCCCCCCCGTCTGCCCCCCTATGCTCGCCTCTTCAGTTGCTGGCCGGGGATGCTATCACCCTGACTTCATCTATCTGTGGAAGCTCTGCCCAGGAATGACTGGCCCTTTTTTGTGCTTGAGACCCCCCCATCTCCCCCACACAGTGGCCTTGCAGCACCCTTCACCATGACTAGAGGGACCCTTCCTCACCACCACACTCTGGGGATCCGCTGCCCTTCCTCCTGCGGCCGGCGTTATCAGATTCCCTGGAGGCCTTCCAGTGACTGTTTGTGACCTCCTGACCCTGCAGCGGCTTTGAGCTGCACACAAGGGCCTTTTGAAAAGACACAGCCAGGTACAGAGCCACCAATCAAGCTGACCTCCATGCAGACCTTTACAGTGCTGCCCACCTGGCTTCTGACAGGGGTCAGGGGGTACCGGCTAGTTGCACACCTGCTGGAGAGTCGGGAGAGGTCTGAACTGTTTCCTTCTCGAGGGGGGGTGGAGGGGGGATCTGGAGCACTGCACTGAAAGAGAGGGTACTGCTGCTGTTTTTTGTGCCTGGAGGAGACCTGAGGGGGTGGGGAACCACTTGGGACCGATTGTCACCGTGCCATGCCTGGACATCTACTGAAATACTGTCTCCCCACCCTCAAAGTAGCGCATGTTTCCCGTGCTTAGAACTGTCCCTGCACAAAGTGTAATTTCTGAAGGAAAAAAGTCATTTAAAAGCACTCGCGAATATAATGAATTGTCGGGTCCCGGCAATACAGAGAACAGTCATTGAAAGTCATTGATAAAAATAAAAAAAAATGCGAGGGGGTCCCCCCAAATTCAATTACCAGGCCCTTCAGGTCTGGTATGGATATTAAGGGGAACCCTGTGTCAAAAAAAAAGGCTGTGGGGTTCCCCCCAAATATCCATACCAGACCCTTTAGGTCTGGTATGGATTTTAAGGGGAACTCCACGCGAAATAAAAAAAAATGGCGTGGAGTTCACCCCAAAAATCCATACCAGACCCTTTATCCGAGCACGCAACCTGGCAGGCCCCAGAAAAAGAGGGGGACACGAGAGAGCGCCCCCCCCTCCTGAACCGTACCAGGCCACATGCCCTCAACATGGGGATGATGCTAAGGGGCCCCTCAAAGCACCATGTCCCCATGTTGATGGGGACAAGGGCCTCATCCCCACAACCCTTACCCGGTGGTTGTAGGGGTCTGTGGGCGGGGGGCTTATCGGAATCTGGAAGACCCCTTTAACAAAGGGGACCCCCAGATTCCGCCCCCCTATGTGAATTGGTAAGGGGTACATTGTACCCCTACCATTTCACAAAGAAAGTGTAAAAAAAAAAAAAAAAAACACAGTTGGGAAAGTCCTTTATTAAAAATAAAACAATTTAAAAAAAACCCATTCCAGCGATGTAATCCAGTCTGTCCCAAGTTGTTCTCTATGTCCCGCGGTGATCCGATGTCTAGCGCTGCAGTCTCCTCCAGTCTCCACTCCACACGAAACACCCATGACGTGCGAGGGGGCGGGGTTACCCCTCACATCATAGGGTAAGCCCCAGCTTTCCCCGCTTGCCGGAGAATAGCCAATGATGTAGGCGGGATCCCGCCTACGTCATTGGCTATTCCCCGCAAGCGGGGAAAGCCGGGGCTTACCCCTATGATCTGACGGGTGACCCCGCCCCCTCGTACATCAGACCCCGCCTACGTCATTGGCTGAGCGGACCTGATGGGGAATGTGATTTGATTCCTCTGCAGTGTAATAAATGAATAGACCCCGCCCCTTCTCACGTTCTCCATCAGGTCCGCTCAGCCTTAAACCCAGTGAAGGTGACCCCGCCCCCCTACGTCATTGCGGGGAATAGCCAATGACGTAGGCGGGATCCCGCCTACGTCATTGGCTATTCCCCGGCATGTGGGGAAAGCTGGGGCTTACCCTATGATGTGACGGGTGACCCCGCCCCCTCGTACGTCATGGGGGTTTCGTATGTAGTGGAGACTGGAGGAGACTGCACGCTGGACATCGGATCACCGCGGGACATAGAGAACAACTTGGGACAGACTGGATTACATCGCTGGAATGGGTTTTTTATTTTTTATATTTTTATTTTTAATAAAGGACTTTCCCTACTGTGTCTGTGTGTTTTTTTACATTTTTTAACACTTTCTTTGTGAAATGGTAGGGGGTACAATGTACCCCTTACCAATTCACATGGGGGGGCCGGGATCTGGGGGTCCCCTTTGTTAAAGGGGTCTTCCAGATTCCGATAAGCCCCCCACCCGCAGACCCCCACAACCACCGGGCAAGGGTTGTGGGTATGAGGCCCTTGTCCCCATCAACATGGGGACATGGTGCTTTGAGGGGTCACAGACCCCCAAAGCATCCTCCCCATGTTGAGGGCATGTGGCCTGGTACGGTTCAGGAGGGGGGGCGCTCTCTTGTCCCCCCCTCTTTTCCTGCGGTCTGCCAGGTTGCATGCTTGGATAAAGAGCCTGGTATGGATTTTTGGGGGGAACTCCACGCCATTTTTTGTTTTAATTTGGCGTGGAGTCCTGAAGAGTCTGGTATGGATATTTGGGGGGAACCCCACGTATTTTTTTAAAAACAATTGACGCAGGGTTCTCCTTAATATCCATACCAGACCTGAAGGGCCTGGTAATTGAATTTGGGGGGACCCCCACACATTTTTTTTTTTTTTTATCAATGACCTTTCTCTGTATTGCCGGGAGCCGACAATTCATTATAGCCGCGAGTGCTTTTAAATGACTTTTTTTCCTTCAGAAATTACACTTTGCAGGGACAGTTCTAAGCACGGGAAACAAGCGCTGCTTTACAGGCATACTATACACCCCCCCAGGTACGAAATTTAAAGGATTATTTCACTTTTATGGTTTCACTTTAAGCATTATTAAAATCACTGCTCCCAAAAAAACGGGCGTTTAAAAAAAAAAAAAATTGCATTGATACATGTCCCCTGGGGCAGGACCCGGGTCCCCAAACCCTTTTTAGGACAATAACTTGCATATTAGCCTTGATAATTAGCACTTTTGATTTTGAACGTTCGAGTCCATTGTATTTAATAGGGTTTTAAAAATTGCACAAACTTTAGGTCTGCGAACAGAACCAGAACCGGGGGGGGTGTTCGGCTCATCCCTACTAACAAACAGTTGAGGACCAGCTAACATCTCTGGCTGAACTGACTCCAAACTTAGCTGCACAACAGTGGGAGAGATGGTGCAACTGATATAGCGAACAAAAGACCCAAAAGTTAAAGATGCAGATGCAGCACCTGGCTGTATTGCACGGCACCTGGCTTCTCTTGACCCAAGATAGAGATGCTGGGGTGCTCCTGGCTGTCTTTCACTTGCACTAAATCTTTCCCCCTGATCCCAGACATGTGAGGCATTATACTCAGGACTGCTGTTAGAAATCACAGGCCCAGCACAGCCTATATGACAGTCTCCCCTCCCAAAACATATGAAACCAATATTTTCACAAAAAATACACTAAAATCATTATTAGCAGACACAAACATGACATGACTTACAACATTCCTGATAAATGTATGTAGCGGTGTGGTTGCTACTAGTTACTACATCCACGCATATTCACTAGGCTTGTGCAATTCGTTTCGTAACGAATCGAAATTCGTCCGAATTTAGCAACTTTCGGACATTCGGAAGCATTCGAATTTCCGAACAGAGCAATTACGAATAAAACCGAATCCGAAATAAATTATACCGCAAAATAGCGAATGCCCGAAGGTCTTCGGCATAATTAGTTATGAAAAAAGTTACGAATGTACGAATCCATTCGAAGCACAATAACACTCACTCTGCTCTCTGCTTCTCCCTCACCATGCTGAACTCCCTCTCAAAATGGTGTACAGGGGGCGGAGGCTATAGCCGCATGAAAAAAACGAAAGTAAAATACGAGATTTCGAATCCATTCGAAGCACAATAACACTCACTCTGCTCTGCTCTCTGCTTCTCCCTCACCGTGCTGAACCCTCTCAAAATGGTGTACAGGGGCGGAGCCTATAGCCGCATGTAAAAAACGAAAGTAAAATACGAGATTTCGAATCGTTACAAATAACCGCTATGTATTTAGAAAAGTACAAATCCATTCGAAGCACATTAGGCATAATAGGCAGCGTCGTTGTGAGAGAGACACGGAAAATTACGAATCAACGAACCCAAAAAAAGTTACGAAAGTAGGAGTTGTGTCCAGAATCAACGAAAAACAACGTACTCTACCGAAAGTACGAATTATAAAGCAACAAAAAATTCAACGAAAAATGTCGCTTGCAAAAATACGAATGAGTCCGAACACGAAAAATCCCGTCTAGCAAAATTACGAATGATTACGAATCAACAGGACCGGAAAGAAACGAACCGAAACGGAACTAATTTTTCCGTTGTGCACAAGTCTAATATTCACCCTGCTGCCAGACATTCATACGTCATGCTTTGTAGACAATGAAAAGTCTTTTGCTTTGTTTTGTTATTTTATTTGGGGAATTGAACTTGGATGGGGAATAGGGACATGGGATGCCCATAGGATGAATTCGTATTTGCAATGTTATAGCGGTTCATGCTTTACATTAAAAATGTTATAGCGGTTTACTCATTACATTACACTTCCTCAGTTAGGACAAAAATGGCGGACTCTAATCTTGACAGCTTCACTTCAGAACATTTCCCACCTCTGCACTCTCCCTGCAGACTTTTACCTCTAGGACACTTCTCCTCCTGCACATAACTTTCCTGTCACAGCATAAGTACTCCTGTCCCACCATCTTGAGCTGACCAGGCCTCACTCTGAATAAGTCCTAGTAGTGGTTTCAATTGATGATCCTTAATAGACCAGGGTCCTGAAGTACCCCTTCTGTGGCCGTGGACATTACTTGAAAAGGGTATTTGATGAGGGACTACTGATCCCAGCAAGCCCGACTTGCAAATCCTGCACCCTCAGCCTGCATTGATTTGGCAAAACTCTCCACAGTATCTCCCTCTGGCTCTGCACCCAGCTCCCCTGGCATGCTTCTTCCAGATCTCCACTGTGCTTCACTCACCGACTCATGCCCTAAGTCCTTCCTGAAGGATTTACCCAGACGTGCGGACCGACTGCTTCTCCAGCTCCTGTTCCAGGACATTTCTCCATGACCGTGTAAGGAGAGGCTCCCTCCCAGCTCCCAATCTCCTCCGCCTGAGTCGCACCCCCCCCCCCAAATAAGTGTGTTCCTCCTGCACACAGTCTGGCACTCCATCCTTCAGTTCACCCAGCCGACAACTCCCCCCCAGCAGGCTGACTTTGAGTATATGTAGGAGGCCTGCCCCCTGCCAATCCTATTTGGGGATTGGTCAGAGCTCCTCACATGTACTCCATGTCACTCAAACTCTCAGCCCTGCCCCTCTTCCAGAACATTCTCACTGGAAGCAAGGGAGGCGCCCAAAAGCTGAAGTACATGTCAGTCACCTACTGCTACACTAACTACTCCCTGCCCCCAGATCAAAAACAAACAGGCCTAGCTTGCAGCATAGGCCTGCTTAAATTTACCTGCCTGGCAGATAACACACAAAACTCCCTGCACTCAGCACCTACCTATGGTAGAGGGTGCTACACTCACCCCCCACCAATTTACAGCTGGTCCCCAGCTTTGGGGAAAAAATATACATTTTGAAAAATAACTCCTGGGCCCAGGAGTAAGGGCATCCCATGATACAAATTGGATGGGGGGGGGGGAGAAATACTTGGACAGGGCTATGATACAAAATAAGCTACGTACAAAATTATAGGCATTTACATTCCTGTACATATTTACACTGTACATTTTGGTATACAATCCTAACTACAGGTCCCTGCAGCTAGACATGTATTCATGGAGCCAGAGCATTGCTCCCGCAGGAAGAATACTCTGACTCCCACAGATCTTTATCCTCCTAGGCGATGGAGATGGACAGCCGTCCCATCTCTGATGTCCCTAAGAGAAGACAGAAAACTCAATACATCCTATCTCTACAATCTAACTGTACACTGTAGTTCACCACTGGGAGGGGGTTATAATCCTCCCTTTGGTGAAATATCATTCCACATTCCTTGCATGTATTTACCTGCCTGATGTCACTCTACCAGAAGGGATCTAGGAGAAACCTCCTGTAGAGCACAGACAGACATACATGTAGAACCCGGGATAACCCCTCTTTGCCCCTTCTGAAGTAGCAGGCAGAAAAGAGGTTGGCAGGGACAGTACACCCTAGTGTCCATGATGCACTTTTCCTCCATCAGGCACCCTAAGTGGCAGGCAAACACTGACCCTGTAAAGAACTTATTTGTCTTTGGAGAAAATCACACAGGCCCTGCCCTGGTCTTGCAGTCCTTGTGACCGCTTCTATGTGGGCTGCACAACCCAGCAGTCCTCCTCACAAGTAAAAGCGTGGAACCGGCAAACTCCTCCGGCCATCCCCTTCTCCTCTGATGGAGACTGAGTGGCTCCTTGTAGGCCGACCCGCCTTTACAACCAGGACTCGGTCTTTGTGGATGGCACGTCCCAATTTCCACTCTTCTTGAATGTTCTTAAACCAGGCCCAAGCAGCACACTCTGGCACACTTGAAGGTTTTGGGACATGCATTAAATCCCAGATCAAGTCATCTTCCCACTCTCCCCGTGAGCTCTCCACGATCTCCATGATCTTAGAGGGGACATACGAATAGTCAAGACCCCATTTCAAAGCAACCCTGCGTTGAATCTCCCTCTGAAAGCGAGAGAGTCTTGGCAGCTCCTTAGGCTTCCTTTTTTAGGGCAAGACACAGGAATCCTGGGCCTTTATTACCCACTGCCTGTAGGTGGGTGCTCTGGTCTGGGTAGTGGAAGGTCGACTTACAAAGAGTCTGCTGTTAGAAGCTGGGGTCCATACTGGGGGCTGTGGTTCTTCCATGGTCTCTGAATGGGTCTCTGTAGAATGCCAGTCTCCTGTCTCCCCCTCCTCCTCACTGGAGCTTTTCTCAGGGGATGATCAGGCAAACAGTCTTTCAATGGACCCATATATTTCCAGTACTCTGGGGGAATCCCAATCTATGACCCGGCCCTCGCTTACCTCATCCAGCTCACCTGGAGGCACTCCTTCCTCTAGCATGGGCTCCTTTTGGAAAGGTACAGCAAGGGACTTGGAGCAGGCAGGCTCTTTGGGGATATCATCCGGTTCCTGCACATTGACACCTGCAGTCACCGGGCCCCTAGCCAGGCCATGGGTTGTGGCAGGATTCTCTTCTTCCAGTATGTCCAGGAAATTTGCAGAAGAAACACCTTGCTGCGACACCTCTCCACCTCTGGCTGGTGATCCTTAGCCCTCTCTGGACCTCTGAGTCTCCTGTGGCTGTGGCACACAAAGTCCTGAAAGCAGGTTAGTGGTGTAATACCTGGACTCCTGCTGAATAGGTCCCAGCCGGGTTAGTGGCTCCTCACAATGGCCGCACCGGGCCCAGGCTGTGACTCCCGCAGTTGGGATGTGGCACCTGGGACAGAGTAGACATAGCTCCACTCCTCCGATCACCCCCAAAGCGAGTCCTCCACAAAGTTCCAGCCAAACGCCAGTATCGATCAGCATTCGTTTCTGCATATCAGGTAACAACTGTACAGCGGGCATCCTCCGACCACCCTCCGCCATCTTCAGCTGCCTCGTGGTATGTGCAGCACGCTGGGGCTTGTCAGCTTCTTCCGCCGGGGCGTGACTCCGTCCCGATTTCCGTCTTTTCGGCGCATGAGGGACTGTGAAACAGCATGCGCTGTAGTGACTCCTGGTGGCAGAAGCTGAGACTAACAGGCTCTATCCTGGCAGGTGTCCTGATAAAGACTGTGTCACAGAGGCCAATTACTGAAGGCAGGCAAACTATACAGCAGTTACCCTTGAGGACAATAAAGTCTTTCTCTCTCCAACACCTCACTGTGTAGGACGGACATAGCAGAGTCCCGTCATAAACACCCCCTGGTTGCGTTTCGTTACTAGGGGCTGTGTTACTCCCACTCCTCACTTTCCATGGATTTAGATGGTAGTTGAAAGTTTCTGAAATGCAGTGTGCAGTGTCTGCGCCATGCAAAGCGCTGGACACATTTGTAATCCATGAGCGAGATCGCCTGCCGTGGTTGCCACAGGTAACGGCACATGTTTACAATCACTGGGTTGCAGGGGTAGTTACAAGTGTCCGCCCCAGGACCGGTTGAGGTAGCTGTGTGCAGGAGGCGATGGCAACGACAATCCTAGACAGTTGCTATGGACAACAGCACTTGTAGAAAGTTGCATTTTACAGTTGCTATGGGCAACGATACTTGCAGGACACAATTTATTTATTTTTTGGCAGTGCATACCCTGTCTATGTAAGACACCGCCATAAATATACAGTATAGTTCTACTGCTCAGTAGATTAAACTTTACTACTGCCAGTGCTCACTGCTGCATTTGAGGTGGTCTTGCTACTGTTTATGCTGATCTGGATGTCAAATGTTATCTTATGCTTAGTCCTTACTGTTATTCACTTTGTATGCTAAATTGTTTTATTACCTTTGTTAATCCATTTTATGCTTGCCTGGTTACCAACCATATTTGGTAACAATATATTAAGTTTGCCCTCACTACCTGGTTTGGTGCCTGTTTTCTTTGATCTAGCACTACTACTGGTAAGTATTACTTTCAGTGATTTCCTGTGATATTGTATGTTTGCACACTCAACCTGGTGTGTTAGAGGGGTTATGTTTTTTTTTTTGGAAAAGGTTGAGGCAAAGAACAGAGGAGAGGGTCCATCCTATTCTGCGGTTCCTATGGTGGAGGCGCTAAATATACATTGAAATTGCATAGTGATGAATGACTGTATTTTAGAAAAATTTAAATAAGGAATAAAATTAAAAAAAACTACTGCTCATTTCACAAACTTTACTGATATGTGTGAATGATTCAGTTAGCTCTTAATAGTGCCACTTTTACAACGTAGTGCTATTAATACACCAATTTAAAAAATCATTACCTCCTGTTCGTAGATAACCAAACGGGGTAACTTATAGTAGAACTACTCTAAGTTGGCATACAGAGACAGAGTGTCTGCCCTGTGAATAGTGCAAGTGAGTGGCATATATGCTGCCGCTACCTCCTGCCTGTTACTGGTTGGTAAAGATGCTGTCAGCTTCACAGTCAGCAGCCTCCTAGAAACCATTGATGCTGCAGTGGGCAAAGCCTGGTAAGGAATATAATATAGCCAATAGCAGACTTTATATTGGCTAAGTATCCATCCACTGCCTACTGTCAGTCACAAGGGGACCTAACTTGATGGGTAAATAGTGTCTGTGAATTCCCATCAGGCTGTATATGACAGATACATGAATCTGTTGCCCACACAAACATTTGTCATGCAAAGTACGTTATAAAGAATGCCTTGGACACTTGTAGTGCTTACCCCAGTATGAGCCGCTGGATATCATTGGTTCTCTGTTCTGCCACAACTCTTTAAGCTGCTCGGTCCCCAATGACACACCTGTGTAAGTTAAATGTTAGTATGCTGCCACTCTATAATAATGCACAGAAAATATGCCACAAGCAACTGAATGGTTGACTGAAAGGATGTATTAAGACAATGCAGTTAGACAGTGCACAAATGAATAAACAGGCAATTGAAAGGATATATATAGATGTATGATGGATCATAGCTATGGTTTAGTCTCACATGTTTGCATATTGGAGTGTATAATAACCCTGCATCCAAATAGTACACATGGTCTTGTATGCGCCTGGCAAAAGGGTGAGGCGATTGGTCTTGCCAATATAAAATGCGCTGCATAGGCATGTAGCTAGATTAACAGCACCAATAGTGCGGCAATCTGCATACATTTTGGATTTGTGGAAACCACCCCTTGGTAGAGGGCACCCCACACCTTCTTTAATACATGGGCATTGATCGCAATTCCCACATTAGTATGTAAGCGTCCTTTTGCCAGGAGCATGTTCTATGTCCTGTATAAACTAGATGCAATTATAGATGTATGCAGTGCCCTGAAGAAGCACATTGTGAAACATGTTGGCTCCCTGCATTATCAAGCATCTCATCTCATGCATCAAGCATCAACTCATGGTCTAAATATGTAATATGACTGTGTTACTTTTAAATGATACTATTTAATAAATCTTTAAAAAATATTTGTTTTGTGTGCTCGTATTAATAACATACATATTATCTCCAATTAAATTCCCATCAACCCTGAGAGAGCATAGTCTCTCTTATTTCTCTCAGGCAATTGAAAGGGTTTAAATATGCTGTACTAGATTGAGTGAGAACTGACCCATAAGCTAGCAATTAACTGAACTGTATTGAACCTAAACCAAATTAGAGCTGGTGCAAACAAGTCCCTTGTGCAGAGAATACTGGGTAGTGAAGTTCACAGCTCTACCAGCCTCCCTTCACTTACATTGCACTGTGACATTAAGGACTACATTTCCTAGAATCCATGGCAGTCACTGCATAGCAAGTACTCCTGCCACTGACTGGCTCAGATCATTTGCTGCCAGGAGGGAAGGGGGCAGGAGCAAGTGGGGGAATTCACAAAGAGCCTGCTCTGCTCACACAGCTGGTAAATTAGGAGTGAGAGGAACACAGCCTGCTCTACTCACACAGCCGGGAAGTGAGGAGTGAGAAGAACACAGCCGAGGAGTGAGGGGTGAGAGGAACACAGCCTGCTCATGTCACACAACTGGAAAGTGAGGAGTGAGAGGAACACAGCCTGCTCTACTCACACAGCTGGGAAGTGAGAGGAACACAGCCTGCTCTACACACACAGCCGGGAAGTGAGGGGTGAGAGGAACACAGCCTGCTCATGTCACGCAACTGGAAAGTGAGGAGTGAGAGGAACACAGCCTGCTCTACTCACACAGCTGGGAAGTGAGAGGAACACAGCCTGCTCTACTCACACAGCCGGGCAGTGAGGGGTGAGAGGAACACAGCCTGCTCATGTCACGCAACTGGAAAGTGAGGAGTGAGAGGAACACAGCCTGCTCTACTCACACAGCTGGAAAGTGAGAGGAACACAGCCTGCTCTATTCACACAGCCGGGAAGTGAGGGGTGAGAGGAACACAGCCTGCTCATGTCACACACCTGGAAAGTGAGGAGTGAGAGGAACACAGCCTGCTCTACTCACACAGCTGGAAAGTGAGAGGAACACAGCCTGCTCTATTCACACAGCCGGGAAGTGAGGGGTGAGAGGAACACAGCCTGCTCATGTCACACACCTGGAAAGTGAGGAGTGAGAGGAACACAGCCTGCTCTACTCACACAGCTGGGAAGTGAGAGGAACACAGCCTGCTCTACTCACACAGCCAGGAAGTGAGGGGTGAGAGGAACACAGCCTGCTCATGTCACACACCTGGAAAGTGAGGAGTGAGAGGAACACAGCCTGCTCTACTCACACAGCTGGGAAGTGAGAGGAACACAGCCTGCTCTACTCACACAGCCAGGAAGTGAGGGGTGAGAGGAACACAGCCTGCTCATGTCACACACCTGGAAAGTGAGGAGTGGGAGTAACACAGCCTGCTCTACTCACACAGCTGGGAAGTGAGAGGAACACAGCCTGCTCTAATCACACAGCCGGGAAGTGAGGGGTGAGAGGAACACAGCATGCTCATGTCACACACCTGGAAAGTGAGGAGTGAGAGGAACACAGCCTGCTCTACTCACACAGCCGGGAAGTGAGGGGTGAGAGGAACACAGCCTGCTCATGTCACACACCTGGAAAGTGAGGAGTGAGAGTAACATAGCCTCCTCATGTCACACAACTGGAAAGTGAGGAGTGATAGGAACACAGCCTGCTCTACTCACACAGTCGGGAAGTGAGGGGTGAGAGGAACACAGCATGCTCATGTCACACAACTGGAAAGTGAGGAGTGAGAGGAACACAGCCTGCATTACTCACACAGCTGGGAAGTGTGGGGTGAGAGCTGGCTGTAGCTTAACACACAGAAGTCTCTGTCACAGCTCACAGTGGGGAGAAGTAAGATAAAGGTGCACACAGCTGGTATAGAACCTGGCTAGACACTCTTTATGAATGCCACTGATGGAGATAGTTTTGAAGGAAAAGGGCGCAGTGATTTTGTCCCAATAACAGAGACAATGTGAGAACTCTAAACTGTGAATATTGTTCAGGTATAGCTCCCACTTTCCAAATATCTGAATACGCCTTGTGTGGGGTACCATCAAATGGCACCAGCTGTTACATACGGTATTCTGTGACACCTAGTGTGACTATACAAGTCTCTATATTTGTATTCAGCTATGGCTCAAAAGACCAGGATCTGGAGCAGCTGGAATCATTTTGCACATGCCCTCAGCCAACCTCATACCCTGTGTAGCGTTACCCTCAACTAAGAGGGCCGCAGATTTGGTCTGGGCCCTGAGTACAGCTCCGCCAACCCCCGGCAATATACTCGACCCTTTCTGGCACAGTTAGTCTAGGGGTATACACATTTAATACTTATACTTTATGAGAGACTCAGACACGGAGTAGTTATAAAGGAATAACAGATTTTTACTTTCAGCTATGCAAAGGGAATGAACAGTGATAACAACTTGACCATTAGAATATTCACAGAGCCCTGCAATATTACAATATCAGTCACACTACACCATGGAGAAGGGGGGGGTGAATAAGGAGACGCCACGTGGGGCGACTGTTAACTAGGCGCCCTGTGGCACAATAACTAAACTAGGTCCCTAACAAATCAGGCCTGATTCCTAATTCTAGAACTCAGTCCTGTATGAATGATGGATTCTTCACCGGCATCTGTAGAGGTGGTGCACTTAAGAATAAACAACAATTGTAATCCAGGAAAAGGGAAAGTTGATAACTGACAACACTTCACTGGAAATCCTCTGGATCAGTCCTGCTGTGGATCTCCAGTGAGAGTCTTTAACATGAGGTAGTAGGCCTCGGCAGTTTATAGGCACAGTACTAGCAAACAGGTTAGGGAATGAGCTTACGCTCGCTCACCCGCCGGACACGATCTCCGTCCGGGACTTCCACCGGCTGTGACTTCACTCGCCCACAGCGGTTGCTGCGATCGGGTCCCTGATCCAATCTAGGCTGTAAGTAGAGATGTCGGATGCCACCCAGGCTCGCAGTGGGGTGGAAGGCTCTTTGGTCGGCTGCGGAAGGCCCCAGGCTTCAGGCTTTACCCAGCACAGGTCCGCACAGGTGTATCAGTCTCTGCCGTCCCGTGTCCAAAGAGGCCGAGCCAGGCCTCGCCCCTTCCTTATATATCCCCACCCATGAGTCTCTGGGGCAGAAGCAAAACATCCTGGGAACCAGTGGGGTTCTGGGAACAGTAGTTCGAGAGCATTTAAAGGAACCCCGCTACACACTCCCCCCACTTAAACTCTTTGGTCCCCAAAGATAAACTTCAACAATTACTGTTTACCATTTTGGACAGTGTCGAGTATGATGTTGGCATAGGGAATTCCCACCAAAACTTTGGGATGGAACTCTCTTGCCCACAGGTGACACTACCATGAGTGGCCTGCCTAACTGTGCCAGAGAGTGAGCTGGGGTTGCCCTCCACCAAATGGACAGTGGAGGGATCAGGTTGCTCAACACTTCTCCTAGCCGTTACAACAGAGTCCTCTGAGCTCGTCCCCATTTGGGGGTAAGTTAGTTTCTTGGGAGGCCTGATGACTCTGCGAGCCCTCTGCTCTCTTGGTGCTTCTGAGTCTGGCACCACAGGCTCTTCTTCAGGAGTAAGTTCAGGTAACATTGCTGGTTCTGGAACCTCTGATTCAGAAGTCGACTGACGTATGGAATCTCTAGGGTCCTCCTCTGCGCAAGTGTCAGGAACATCTTCCCAGTAATCAGCTGAGGGACTGAAGGGTATGAATTCAGTAGCCTCCGGATTCAGCGTTGCATCTGGTGTATCCCCTCCATTTGGGAGATCTATGGCGGACGTTCCCAGAGTCGAGGGAGGCCACAGCCAGTCCAGTTCTCCACCTTTATCTGTACTCAATTGAGAGGCCTCCCCATCTTCAGCTCGAGAGGTCTGGGACCGAGTGCTCGGCCTAGGAGTATCCAGGATAGAGGCCGGTTCAGGGGAGTCTCTCACGGGAGGTATTCTGACTGCCTCAGCAAGTGGGAGCAGGTGGTTTCGATGCCACGTCTTCAGTGGACCCACCTTTCCTTCTGGCTTTAGTTTGTAGACAGGCAAACCGGGCAACTTCCTACAGACGACATAGGGTTCAGATCTCCATCTGTCGGCAAGCTTGTGTTTTCCAGGGACCCCCAGATTGCGTAGCAGTACTCGGTCCCCGGGCTGCAGATCTTGCACTCGAACCTTCAGATCGAAATTTCTCTTGTTGTGGGCTCCCCTTTGATCCGAAGCCGCCTGGGCTTGTTCATAGGCCACCTGCAAGCTACGTCTAAGTCTGTCAACGTATCCCTTGTGGGATGTAGCTGAGGTATTGTCTACAGAAGTGCCAAAGGCCAGGTCCACGGTTAGCCTTGCTTCTCTCCCAAACATAAGTCGATAAGGGGAGTAGCCAGTGGCGTCACTTGTGGTACAGTTATAGGCATGTACTAGGGCCGATATGTGTTGACTCCAGTGTTGCTTCTTCTCTGTTTCTAAGGTTCCCAACATGTTGAGCAGGGTCCGGTTAAATCTCTCCGGCTGAGCATCTCCTTGTGGGTGGTAAGGCGTGGTTCTGGTCTTCTTTATTCCCAATGAATCCAAAAGTCTTCAGTTCAACCGACTCTCAAAGTCCCTTCCTTGATCTGAGTGGAGTCTCTGTGGTAGTCCGTAATGGACAAAATACTTCTCCATAAGTATCTTGGCCACGGTGAATGCCTTCTGATCTTTGGTTGGGAAAGCTTGAGCATAGCGGGTGAAATGGTCGGTTATTACCAGAACATTCCCCAATCCACTCAGGTCAGGTTCGAGGCAGAGAAAGTCAATGCATACCAGATCCATTGGGCCTTGACTCTGTAAGTCGCCCATTGGGGCAGCTTGATGGGGTAGGGTCTTTCTCTGAATGCATCGTGCACAGGAATGGCAATACTCCTCTACTTCTGCCCTCATGCAGGGCCAATAGAACCGATTTCTGACAAGCTGGAAGGTCCTTTCTGCCCCTAGGTGACCATGATGGTCATGCAGGGCAATTAGTACAGTCTCTCGGTGCTTCTCTGGAAGGAATAACTGCCACTTATCTTCTGAGTCATCAGAGGGGCCCCTTCGGTAGACCACTCCCTGATGCACCTGCAGCCTGTCCAATTCCTTCCTCAACAGGCGAGCCTCCTTTGAGGGGTGATGTAGGAGTTTGTTGGGATCCTGATTCTCCAGGGCTTCGAGGACCAATCTCCCCATGGGGTCTTCCAATTGGTCACACCTCAACTCCTTCTTGGACAGTCTCGGTAGGTTGTCTTCCTCCAGTTGAGTTACTCCACAATAGTGTTTGGGGACTCCTACCATGGTAACCCCTATTTATTCTGCTCTGGAGCCTCCTCTGGCTTGGAATTCAGCCCCTTGACATAGGGCCCGCACCCCGTCCGGTGCCACTTGGGTCCAATCTTCCCAGTCATTTGTCGTGGCATGAGACCTCCGGGACAGGACATCTGCATCCCTATTTCCAGCTCCTGGTCTGTACTTCAGACTGACGTTGAATCCAGACAATGCGGCCAACCACCTGTGTCCGGTGGCATCTAGTTTTGCGGTGGTGAAGAGGTAGGTCAGGGGGTTGTTATCTGTCTTCACAGTAAACTCTGCCCCATACAGGTAGTCTTTTAGCTTGTCTAGTACCGCCCATTTGAGGGCCAGGAATTCCAGCTTATGAGTGGGGTAGTTCTTTTCTGAGGGGGTCAGGCTCCTGCTCACATAGGCCACTGGTCGCAGTTGTCCTTCATGTTCTTGGTAGAGCACACCGCCTAGACCCTCATGGCTGGCATCCACATGTAATTCATAAGGTCTGGTAGGGTCGGCGTAGGCCAGGACTGGGGCAGTGGTTAAGCTCCTCTTCAGGGCCTGGAAGGCCTCTTCACACCTTGGGTTCCACTGATCTTGAACTGACTCACCAGGCCTCCTGGGCCCTGAGTCATCCTCTTCCCCTTCTGCCTTTAGCAATTCATTCAACGGGCAGGCAATCCGAGCAAACCCCTCCACAAACCTCCTATAATAGGAGCAGAACCCCAGGAAGGATCTGAGCTCTGTTACTGTGGTGGGTCGTGGCCAGGAGGTGACTGCTTCCAACTTCTCAGGATCTGTGGCCACCCCTTCTTCAGACACTATGTGCCCCAGATAGTTCACAGAAGACTGGTAGAACCGACACTTCTCGGGGGAAAGCTTAAGTCCCTCTTCGCTGAGTCTTCAATACTTTCTCCAGCCTGGCTTCCTGTTCTTCCAAGGTTCTCCCGAAGACAATGACATCGTCCAAGTACACAAGGACTTCTATAAGATTCATGTCTCCAACAGTCTTCTCCATAAGGCGTTGAAAGGAAGCAGGAGCTCCAGACAGACCCTGAGGCATCCTATTGAATTCGAAGAATCCCACCGGGGTTATGAAGGCTGTCTTCTCCCTGTCTTCTGGGTGCATAGGGATTTGATAGTACCCACTCTTGAGGTCCATCACACTGAACCATTTGGCTGCAGACAAACTTTGTAAGGCATCTTCTTTCCTTGGCGTGGTGTATTGGTCAGGGATGGTTCTCCTGTTGAGAGTCCTGTAATCGATACAAAGCCTCAACGATCCATTCTTCTTTCTGACCACCACAATTGGGGAGGCATAAGGGCTTCTAGACTCCCGGATCACACCAGTCTTCTTTAGTTCTGCAAGTTGTTCCCTCAGATCCTCCAGATCTGCCAGGGGGACCCGCCTGACCCTCTCTCGGAAGGGCTTATCTTCTTGGAGGCGGATCCGATGGGTGGCACTTCTTGCACACCCCACATCGAATTCATCTTCGGAAAAGATCTTCTCCCATCTGGTCAGCTGGGCCTTGGCTCTTTCTTTCCAAGCCCTGGGTAGGTTCGGGTTTTCCACGGACAGCTTCTCCCAAACGTCTCCTCCGTCACCCGTCCCCTTGACTTCGGACCAAGTGACCGGGGCAGCAGGGCTCACCTGGCCCAGCAACACTCTGGCAGGAATCTCCATGGGCCCTCCCGTAGTGTTCCTAACACTCACCGAAACTCTGCCATGGGCCTTCTTCAGGGCCTTGAACGGAATCACTTCTGGTATCACTTCCAGGCCTGAGGACTCTTCCCTTGGGTCGGATTCCAGCATGACAAAGGGGCCAGGTTGTTCCCATGTAAGCTTCACAGTGGCCCTAAGACAGGTTACTTCTCCGGGCTGTAGCACTACTCCTTCTCTGCCAAGTCTCCACACCTTCCCTATCCCCTCTCCCGGGGTCTTCTGCTCTAAGACCAGTCGTTGGTAGGCCGTCTTTAGCATGGGATGGATTTTGGTGGCTGAATGGTTTCTCTCTTTCACTAGAGGGGTCAGGAGTCTCCTGACTAGATCCGTGTTTGTCCCAATGATCAGGGAAATCTTGCTGGCTCCAGGCGGCCGAGGACACACAACTGCCAGGGTGTCAAACACTTCAGCCTTCCCAGCCACGGATGGGTCGAAAGTCATCTTTATGGGCAGGCACCCATCGTAAGGGAAACTCTGGGTTCCAAGTCCCCATATCTCCAGCTCTTCTATCTTCTGGATAGGCAGATGACTCAAGTGCCTATCATAGAAGTCCCGGTATAGTAAAGTCACCTGTGCTCCGGTGTCCAGAAGAGCTTTAGTATAGACTCCTTCCACTTGAATGGGCACAGTAGGAGACGGGCCCACCAGTTCCTCTGGGTATGGCCGGACTGGGGTCACCTTCCTCTTTGGGCTTTTCCTTGCCCTGCTCCTTTTGGACTTTAATTTTCCCTGAGCCTGGCATGCATTGACCTTCTCCCTCTCAATGGAGGCACAAACCCGCTGAGGGATGTTATTGTTCCTCTTAGGTGGATGTTCCTTCTTCAGGGTGCTGTATTTCCACTGAGGGGTCTTGCCCCCTCCCTCTGGGGTACATCTTGGTGGGGGGGTACTATACCTCCTCCTAGGAGTTTTGTCTCCTCCATTCTTTGCCTCTTTTTTCAGTTTGGAGCGCACTGAAGATGATGGGCACCCGGTTGACTCCTTCACCGGGGCCCTTTGGAGTTTCCCGCCGGCTTGCAATTATCTGTTCTCTTCTTCTTTGGGCTGGAGCATACGTTAGCAAAGTGGCCACTCCCTCCGCAGTTATAGCAAATCACCTCTTCTCGGTCCTGTAGGGAGGCCGGTGCTGAGGTGTTCGGAAACAACTCCTTTCTTGGGCTTGGTTTCTCTGGTCTTCTTTGATCTTTCTCCATCAAAGAGGTCAGCATCTCCAACACTTGGGCCATTTGCGATTTCAAAGTGTCAACCTCCGCATCTCTTTCCAGGCTCTTGACCGAATGGACCAACACTGGTACAGGTGTGACATTCGCCTTGGCCACCTGCTGATCTTCCTGCAGCGCCTCTTCGTCCCTAATAATTTTTATTAGATCAGAGTAGGTTAGTGACATTCCTCCTCCTGAGGTTTTCAGGTGCAGCCAGACCGGGTCTGAGCGCCGCGCTCCCCTCATGATCTGCTTCATGCGTGCTTCATCTGCATCTTTGGGCAGCATTCCCTTCTTCAGTACAATCTTGCATAACTGCCTGTTCAGCCTTCTAACATATTCTGACAGTTTCTCATTCGGCTGCTGGAGAGTGTGTTCAAATTGATAGATCATCTCTGACACCTTCTCCAGCTGACCAAACTCTTCCTGCAGCATGGCCAGGCAATCTTGAGCTGTACAGTTTTCATTTCCAAACCGGAAGCTCTTCATCGCTTCTGCCGCGGCACCTTTCAGACTTTCCAAGACTCGCTGTCTCTTCTGTGCCTCAGGCACCTCCCATGCCTCTACTGCCTGTAATGCCTGTTCCACCCAAGTGTCAAAATCTTCCTCCCCCACAGGGACGGGAAGCTTCCCCGAGAATGCCTTTAGTCTCCGGTAGCTTGTCTCTACGTGCACCGTGCTTGCCTTCTGACAGTTTGTTAGTAGGTCCCCTAACGCCTTTATCAGTTCGGGTGATATGGCCGTGGCAGGTGCAGGCGTCACCGGAGGTGTCTCTCCATCTCTCCTCTCTGGTGAGGTACGAGCCACAGTCTGCGGTGGTCCCGTTAGGGGTGGCTCCTTCTTAATAGCATGCGCCAGACTATAAGATCTGTTATCCGACGTCTGCGTATATTTGAGCTTGCAAACTTCTGGCTTCCCATCTGAATACTCCATTAGTGCATACTGGTGTGAGGTGTCTGGGTCTAACTTTGTTCCCATCACCCACGGTGTACCATCTGGGGTCACTGACTTCATTAATCCTTCCACCGTCTCGGTCGACCATTCCTGACCGGGCATGTTAATGACCACTGACTGGCTTGGATCTGTCTTAGCTACTCCACACCACTTTCTGATGTCTTTCGGGTCCATGCCGGTACCTCTTGGCGGGTTTTCTGCTCTATCAGGATCCCGGACGAGAACCCCCACGTGTAGCGTTACCCTCAACTAAGAGGGCCGCAGATTTGGTCTGGGCCCTGAGTACAGCTCCGCCAACCCCCGGCAATATACTCGACCCTTTCTGGCACAGTTAGTCTAGGGGTATACACATTTAATACTTATACTTTATGAGAGACTCAGACACGGAGTAGTTATAAAGGAATAACAGATTTTTACTTTCAGCTATGCAAAGGGAATGAACAGTGATAACAACTTGACCATTAGAATATTTACAGAGCCCTGCAATATTACAATATCAGTCACACTACACCATGGAGAAGGGGGGGGTGAATAAGGAGACGCCACGTGGGGTGACTGTTAACTAGGCGCCCTGTGGAGCAATAACTAAACTAGGTCCCTAACAAATCAGGCCTGATTCCTAATTCTAGAACTCAGTCCTGTATGAATGATGGATTCTTCACCGGCATCTGTAGAGGTGGTGCACTTAAGAATAAACAACAATTGTAATCCAGGAAAAGGGAAAGTTGATAACTGACAACACTTCACTGGAGATCCTCTGGATCAGTCCTGCTGTGGATCTCCAGTGAGAGTCTTTAACATGAGGTAGTAGGCCTCGGCAGTTTATAGGCACAGTACTAGCAAACAGGTTAGGGAATGAGCTTACGCTCGCTCACCCGCCGGACACGATCTCCGTCCGGGACTTCCACCGGCTGTGACTTCACTCGCCCACAGCGGTTGCTGCGATCGGGTCCCTGATCCAATCTAGGCTGTAAGTAGAGATGTCGGATGCCACCCTGGCTCGCAGTGGGGTGGAAGGCTCTTTGGTCGGCTGCGGAAGGCCCCAGGCTTCAGGCCTTACCCAGCACAGGTCCGCACAGGTGTATCAGTCTCTGCCGTCCCGTGTCCAAAGAGGCCGAGCCAGGCCTCGCCCCTTCCTTATATATCCCCACCCATGAGTCTCTGGGGCAGAAGCAAAACATCCTGGGAACCAGTGGGGTTCTGGGAACAGTAGTTCGAGAGCATTTAAAGGAACCCCGCTACACCTGTAATTAGTTCCCTCTGTGCAAAGATATTATTCACACACACACCAGTATCATGGGATCTTACTGTGGCTGAATGTCACTTTACAGTAGTCACAATGATTCTGTAATAAAGAAGTGTACCTCACATGGATATACAGATGATGTGAGTTTATGCAAAATAATAGGTACATTGTTATGTGCTTTAGTCCAGTATAGCTTTGCCATTACTGCAGTGCAGGTTCCCTTCAAGCTACAGTATCAGATATGCTGGGCATACTAAACTAAAGAATGACAAGTCAGCAACTGCATAATACACCTACCACTCTTTGAATACACTCTTGACTGTTCTATAGTTGTGTGTGTTTTGCGAGGGATCCGCCCAGTATGTCTTAACATGTGGTCACACTTCGTATAAGGTATGTATTTAACTTACAGGAAATGTCTAGATTTTTAAACTTCCCAAATGTAGAAATAGTTTTTTAGATAAAATGCAGACTCACTAACCATAAATATAATACACACTTTTACATGTAAATCATGCCTCAATAGATCCAGTGGTTCCTATGATGTTTGCCCAAGGGTTCACCAAGACAAGCTCGCCAGAAGTCTCTCTCTCATATAGTCTCAAAAAAACAGACCCACAAAAAACAATACACCTGTTCATAGTGCAATATTTTTAATCAGAAGGTTTTTCTCACATAAAATCATTAAAATGCGCACTTACATAGATGGTGCTATGGTCTGCACCAACACAATTAGCTGTGCTAGATGTCCCCGGTCGGCGTGCGTTCCAGCAGCCAGAAGTGATGCCTGAGGTGAAACCGGATATGACATCAACTATAGCAAGCACGTGGCCTTAGTTGGTTGGTGAGTGTGCATTTTATCTACACGATTTGGTGGAGCGCTATTGTGGAGAGAAGTAAGAATAGCACTCACTATTGTGCAATGTGCATGGTGAATGGAGGTTTTCATGGAGCTTTGCATAAAGATTTCCTAATATTTATGGGACTTTCATAGAGACTGTGTTATTGTTTTTTGATTAACTACGTATTGATCTTTGTATTTTGATTTATTAGCTATCTAAATTAGTTTATAGTAGGGCCTACGCTATGTAAGCGTCTATAACTTAAAGGGCAGATACACTATTTTTCACTATATTATTCTTATCATATGATTTTTACCACATGGTTCAACAGATTGGCACCACACCTTATCACTTTTTCACTCTAGAAATAATTTTTGTTCCATATAATTAATAAAGACAAAAAAATAGCTGCAGGAAATAGAATATGAGACAGCAGCAATGCAAAAATTACGCACAGATACTGGAGTAGGAAACATTAGAAACTCTAATGCCGTGTACACACAACCATTTTTTGCGTCAGGAAAAATGTCTTTGACGAGAAAAACGACCGTGTGTGGGCTTTCCATCATTTTTCCCGACAAGAAAAATGGCAAGGATCACGACGAGAAAAATTAGAACATGCTCTAATTTTTCTCGTCGTGATTCACAGCATTTTTTTTCGCTGCAGTTTTCCCATAGGGAAACACTGCCAGGGAGCCTACACACAGTCGTTTTTCTCGACCAGGAGAAAAAATGTCAGGAAAACCGGTCGTGTGTAGGGGAACAAGCCGTTCCTCGTTTTTCCTGTCGATTTTCTCAACTGTGTTTTCACCATCGAGAAAATCGATCGTGTGTACACGGCATTACAGATGTAAGATCACTAGAAGATTTGGGCAACATTTCAAACGGTAATGTGTAATTCCTGTAAAATCTTATATTTTAAAAACTGTCCCAATATTGACAAGGGTGTAAATTGAAATGCCACTCCAAAGCTAAAAAGGTCCAGATATGACTTGATTTAAAAAAAGTCAATCCAAAGAGTAGTCAAAGCTTTTTTGGGGTCCAAAAACACTCTACTCATCTAGACTTGATTGAAAACAATATGAATGGTCTATAAGGGAACTAGGCTTTTAATGGTATTTCTTACAAGTCAATGAGACTATGGAGATCCTCTGTAGAAGCCACCTGACCGGGAACTCGATGACATACATCAATATCAATACTTTAAGATAGCAATGCCACTAATAACCTTATGTGTCAGCGCTATTTTTCCACTGTCCTCAACCAAGAAATTGACTATTCCAAATCAATAACATTACAGTTTAGAGATTAGTTTCACAACAAAAGTATCCTGAACTAGATAAACTGTCGTGGTCTGGAGTGAGGCTCAGAGGCCAGTAGCTATAGCAGTGGAGCAGCACCCACGACAAGCGGGACAGGTATACGAGCAGGTCACCCTGGCGGATGACAGTGTCATGAAGATCCTGCCACTAACAGGCGCCCCAGGTTCCCTGGTTCACGATTGCGGGTGCCATTGTGCATGCGTGCGCACACGGGCACACGCGTGCGCACCTCTGTTGGCGCCAGGCGGGCAATTTAAGCCTGCCTGTCACAAGCAGTCCCCAGTGTCTGCTCTACAGCGTTGTGTGCCTTTAACCCTGATCTGAGACTGTTACCTGTGTTGAGACCCGGCGTACTTCTGACCATCCAGTTATCTGCCTGTATCTGACCTCAGCCTGTTTGTGATTACCCCTTGCCTGCACCTCTGTACCTCTGCTGCCCGCCTGATATCTGACCCGGCCTGTCTGACTATCCTTGTGTTGGTTCTATCTGTTCCTGGTTCCGATCCAGTCTGCTAAGCTGATTCAGATTGCTAAGCTGATCCAGCCTGCTAAGCTGATCCAGTCTGCTAAGCTGATCCAGCCTGCTAAACCGATCCAGTCTTCTGAGCTGTCCCTGATCGAGCCTGCTAAGCTGATCCTGTCTGCCGAGTTGTCCCTTATCCAGTCTGCTAAGCTGATCCAGCCTGCTAAGCTGATCCAGTCTGCTGAGCTGTCCCTGATCAAGTCTGCTAAGCTGATCCAGCCTGCTAAGCTGATCCAGTCTGCTGAGCTGTTCCTGATCCAGTCTGCTAAGCCGATCCAGTTCCTGCATCCCAGTTCCTGCAAGGAAGCTTCCGGGTGTCTGATCCACTTCCTCACCTCTGTTGATCCTGCCAGGCACCCATGCCACTCCTTACTCCTGTGCCTACTGTTACCTTACCAGGGGGCCGTGAGTGGGAGCCGTAAGGGAGGCCGTCCCCTGCAATTCAGGCTCATAACCATCAGGTACGTGACAGACAGGTTCACCTGAGGTGCGGGATCTAAGTACTAATTGGTATTCAGCTCCTCATGGTGGAAATGGGTTTTGCTGCATGTTAGTACCAGGTTGCGGCCCTCAGGATTGTCCCACAGGAGGTGAGCAAGCCGGGGTCCGGTAGCAGATAAGCAGGTAGGGATCAAGCAGAAGCATAGCCAGTAAACAAGCCAAAGGTTGGTAATGAATGGTTGCAGGTTGGTATTAGGCAGAAACATTGTCAAGGAACATGCCAAAGGTCAGTAACTAATAATAGCGAAGATACAGACAACAGCAGGGGAGACAAAAGTGAGATATTGGCTGGGGAGAGTATAATAATCTGGCAAACAGGAAGTGCAGAGAAATGGCCTAAATCAGGAAGTTCATGGGAGTATCAAAGAGTTCAAGGTTCAAAGCAAAACGATTCAAGGCAGGATCATTCAAGGAATTGTCCAGGGAAGTGTTCAGTATTCCATGTGGCTTAGCAAGCAGAGTCATTGCAGGACATAGCAAAGGTCCCAGGTTAAAGTCCAGGCCCTGACATAAGCATTTATATTATCCAAATCATTTTCTAAGCCTTGATACTGCCTGAATAAAGCAGAATGATGGTATTGGGTCCTAAAGCAACTACCATGTCTGATGCTAGCAAGAACAACAACAATGAAGTTATAGTAATTACAAAGCACACTTTGGTCTCAACTGGAAAGGTATTGTCAATGAAGGAATTATATTTATCAATAGAGGATGATGCTATAAAACTTTTAGTTAAGCTGGATATATATGGCTTGTTTTCATTAGCATTATTCTTAACCTGATCATTATGTGCTGGAAATAACAGAAAAGAACATCTTTTGTGAGTGTCTGTTGAAGAAATAATAATCATTTCACTACAGATAGTCCAGATGTCATGGTGAATGACATAAGAGCACAGTCATTTTGCGGAGAGAGTTATCTCATAATCATTTACAAGATCTGCCTATCTATGGCCACACTTTAGGTTAAGGGGTGAAGATCAGTTACATAGCCCTACATAAATAAAAGAAGATTAGAAGAAAACGTTAAATACAGTGGGGTTGAGGAGATGGAACATTTCAATGTTTTACCCTTTTACAGTGGATTTTCAGATCACATCTCATGTTATGTGACCATTTAAGCTTAGGCAACATAGCTTTAAAATCCATTATGGGCTCGCTGACCACTGTCCTGTTTCCAATCTCTTATATAGCAGCTTTAGGATATTAGTTCAGTCTGTCAATATCTCACAGATACCTGCTGCAGTTCACATTTAATGCTTCAATGCACAGACAATTTGGGAAACGGTAAACTTCAGAACTAAAAGATCTGGATTGATTTCCCATCTCTTGTCTCTTTCGGTTAAATCCCCAAGCTTCAAAGCAGGCAGTGGAAATAATTAAAGGTTAGGTGGCAGCCTTCAGAGTGAAATCCAGGACAATAGTGAGTGACATCACCTTGTCTCTAACACTTGGCTCCTCATCTGACTCGGTTATTAACGTAACACGGCTTTTCATTATGCTAATTAGCGTCAGCTATGATTGACTGCGAAGATTCATTCTGAAATCATTATTTAAACAGAATTAACTTTGAAGATGTTTAATTTTACACCTAATAAAGGAGCAATATTTTTTACCCTAAATTAGAAATTCTTCTGGCAAAAAGACTCACAGTTGGAGGGTGATGTATTACTGACTTCTTGCAGGTTAAATTTTTAAAAAGTGGGATAATGAATACAGATGTTGGTGAGAGGGCACCAAGTTGCTGCCTCCTTCATTTTATAATGCCAGATTTAATGAGAAGCACTGCAAGCTTGTGATTAATCTCCTGAGAATTCTACACTTGTAGTTTTCCTTTCCAGCCACACAATGTCACTGTGAATCCATGGCACTCACATTTCAGACAAGGTTGGCGAAATAAACTGTAATATTTGTTACTTTCTAACAGTGACTGTTTTCATTGCTTAGGAACAAACCTATACAGATAATTCCTTATCTTTAATATAGTTACATTCTAAAACAGTTTACAAAAGTTGGCTTGCCCAAATATAATATATTGATTTCTTATCCCGTTCAGGGTTGCCAACTTTCAGTAAATTTACAAACAGTTTGTAAAATCTGTACTTTTTGCATCTGTCCTTGAATGTCCATTACGGACATGTAGGCTGCATGTCCGTAACTGACATTCATGGACATGTAGCGGGGTATTCCCCTTTAATACGATACAGACTACATCTCCCAGTACATCTTGTAGCACCCAGGGTACATTGCTCCGGAACAGAGACTGCTGGGGCAGACTTTATAAAGGGAAGGTGGCGTTTGTTCTGCCTCTTTGGACACCGTGCTGCAAGCAAGAGTTTCTTCCTGTGCGGATCTGCTGCAGTGCAAGGCCTGAAGCCTGGGCCTTGTGCAACTTCCAAAGAGCCTTCCACCCCACTGCGGAGCCTGGGTGGCATCTGACTTGTCAAGTGAGGACATCAGTTGGATCGGGGACCCGATCGTTGCAGATGCTGTGTGCGGATACACAGCAGGGTGGACGTCCCGGACTGGGATCGCGTCCGGAGTGGTGAGCGGGCACCTGCCCAGACCAATAGACTGTGCCGTGTTCAGGCCTATAGACTGCATAGGCCCACAGTTTTGTTTTTTTGCTGTTCCCCGGGGGGACCGGTAGCAGGACAGAGTTGAAGCGTCCCCCCAGTATAGTGTTCCAAGTATTGCCTGATTGTGGATTACAAATTGCTATTCATCAAGTGCACCACCGAAAGCTGGCATGCGAAGTAATCCATATAGGAGGTGACTGAGATTTACTCCATGTCAGGCCTGACCGGGGTGGGAAGTTAGGATTTTGTTTAGTGCGCCCTTGGCGCGCGCATACCATAATAGCTACACGTGGTGAAGTACCGCGCAGCGCCATTATTGTATGCTGTATTGAATTCTGCAGGGCTCTGCTAACCAATTGCATATGTTATGTTCTGCCTATGCTACCTTTGATATAAGAGTAAACTGTTATAGTTAATCTCTGGCCTCAGTGTGTTGTCTTACTGTTAGGAGATTATTCCTTGCAATACTATTTGAATGTGATACAAATATAAACCCTAGACTAACTGTGCCAGAGTGGGTCAAGAAGATTGCTGGGGGTTGGTGGTGCTGTACACAGGGCCCAAAAACAAATCCAGCGGCTCTCTTAACTGGGGGTAGCGCTACACGTGGGGGCTTGTCCGGGACCCATGTACGTTGCACGCTGCAATCAAGCCGGTCAGAAGTACCAGCATGGACCCCATCAAAGTAGTCCAATGGTGCGAAGCAGAAGGGACACGCTCAGAAGCGAGCGTGGCCATTGAACTCCCAGGGAGTGACTGGGGAGAGAAACGAATTAAAGAGGTGGTACAAACATTATCCCCGGATAGAAAGGCTTACGTGGTCACAGTGAGACCAGACCCAAGGACCAACTGCACCTATGCACTGATAGAGTGGGGACAGGATGTCCACGGTGCCAGTATAAAAAAAAAGTTCCACCTGACACATCCCAGTCAGAAGCAGTTAGAATCCTTGGACAGGAAAGCAGGGGCTGCTGTTAAATCGCAGGCAGAACAACAGCTGGTTGATCTGAAACGACAGTACCGTAACATACAAGAGAGGTTTCAGGAGACTTCCAGTATGATATCCAAACGCATTAATGGGTTACGTGTCACTTCTGAGGATCAGAAAGATGGTCAGATAACGCCCAAACCTGGGAAGGTACTGAAGAAACAAGCTCAGGGCCGCCTGCAGGAAGTAACCATCCGGAAGGATTTCCGTATTGACGGCCAGATAGGAGAAAGAGGGCAGAAGGACAAACTGTCCTACACCAGCCTCCTACACCAAATAGAGTTGGGGCTACAGAAAGGATATCAGGAATCTGAAATTAGAGAGGCTTTAATCCATGCCATCAGCCCAGGTTCAAGTGTCAGGAGCATGTTAGAGAGGAAGAGTGGATTTACCCTGAACCAGCTAAAGAGGATACTGAAAAGCTATTATGAGGAGGAAGATGCCGCCAAGTTATTTCATCGACTGATAAATATGACCCAGGATAGTAGAGAGACTCCTCAGAACTTCCTATTCCGGGCCATTGAGCTCAAGGACCGCCTGTTGTCCACATCCAAGGAAGAAGTAACTGGGGAGCATTTTGGAGCCGAGCTAGTGCAAAAGAATTTCCGGAGATCTGTGAGTACGGGATTGAGGAGTGACTATATCAAGCTACAACTGAAGCAGCATTTGGAAGACCCCTCAACTCCGGATGAGGTCCTCATTGAGAAAGTGAATGAAGCAGATAAGATGGAGATTGAGAGGGACCAAAAACAGAGGAAACTTCAACCTCCTAGCACCACAAGTGCCAAAGTACAGCAGATAGATGTCCCTTCAGACACTCGGGAACTCAGTGTACTGGCAGCAGGCACTGAACAGGGATCATGGTCTTCACCTATTCACCACCTGCCCGCAAGTCAGACTGGACTGGAGAAGCTGTTCCAGACCCAGAAAGAAATACTGGAGATGATGACAATGTTGATGACTCGTCTGGTGAAACCCCAGACAGACGAAGTCTCACCACTCAAGGCACCGGAGACTCCTACCACTAACCGCACTATGAAACCAATACAAAGAGTCTGCTTCAAATGTGGAGGAGTAGGACATCTCAGGCGAGTGTGCCCAAGCCCGGTAGCTGAGGAAAAGTCCAAACAGCCGGCGGGAAACTTCAGAAGGCCCCGGGTGAAGGAGCCAACCGGGTGCCCATCATCTTCAGTGAGCTCCAAACTGAATGAGAAGCTAAGGAAGAGAAAAGACAAAACTCCTCAGAGGAAGTACAGTATCCCTCAGCAGGGATACACCCCAAAGAGAGAGGGCCAGACCCCTCAGAAGAGGCACAACATTCCCCAGAGAGGATGCACACCTAAGAAAGACAATAATATCCCTCAGCGGGTCTATACACCCATTAAAAGGAGGGAGGTCAATGCATACCAGGCCCCAGAAAGACTAAAGTCCAAAGGGAGTTGGATGAAAGAGAGTCCGAAGGGAAAGGACCAGAAGAAGGTGGCCTCTGCCAGGCCATATCCAGAGAAGCTGGTAGGCCCCTCTCCTATAGTGCCCATTCAAGTGGAGGGAGTCTACACAAGAGCCATCTTGGATACTGGGGCACAAGTGACCCTGCTATACAGGGATTTCTATGACAAACACTTAAGTCATCTACCCATCCAGAAGATAGAAGAGCTGGAAATATGGGGGATTGGAACCCAGAGTTTCCCTTACGATGGCTACCTGCCCATCAAGATGACCTTTGACCCATCGGTGGCTGGGAAGGCTGAAGTTTGACACCCTGGCAGTTGTGTGTCCTCGACCGCCTGGAGCCAACACGAGTTCCCTCATAATAGGGACGAATACGGATCTGGTCCGGAGACTCCTGACCCCCCTAGTACAAGGGAAGGGCCCTGCAGCCACCAAAATCCATTCCATGCTGAGGACGGCCTACCAACGGTTGGTCTTGGAGCAGAAGACCCCGGAAGAGGGGATAGGGAAGGTGTGGAGACTTGGAAGAAAAGGGGTAGTGTTGCAGCCTGGTGAAGTAACCTGTCTCAGAGCCACTGTGAAGCTTACTTGGGAACAACCCGGACCCTTTGTCATGCTGGAGCCCGACCCAAGGGAAAAACACTCTGGTTTAGAAGTGATCCCAGAAGTGGTTCCGCTCAAGGCCCTGAAGCAGGCCCATTGTAGAGTTCCGGTGAGTGTCAGGAACACTACAGGTGGCCCCATGGAGATCCCTGCCAGAATGCTGCTGGGTCAGGTGAGCCCTGCTGCCCCGGTTGCCCTGTCTGAAGTCAAGGGGACGGGTGAAGGAGGAGATGTTTGGGAGAAGCTCTCTATGGAGAACCCGAATCTACCCAGGGCTTGGAAAGAGAGAGCAAAGGCCCAGTTGACCAGGTGGGAAAGGATCTTTTCCCAAGATGAATTCGATGTGGGGTGTGCTAGGAGTGCCACCCATCGAATCCGCCTCCAGGAAGACAAGCCCTTCAGGGAGAGGGTTAGGCGGGTTCCGTTGGCAGACCTCGAAGACTTGAGGGAGCAGCTCGCCGAGCTCAAGCGAACAGGAGTGATTCGAGAATCTGGAAGTCCCTATGCCTCCCCGATAGTGGTGGCCCGGAAGAAGAATGGGTCATTGAGGCTGTGCATAGACTACAGGACCCTCAACAGGAGAACCATACCGGACCAGTATACCACTCCGAGGATAGAGGATGCCCTACAGAGCTTGTCTGGAACCAAGTGGTTCAGTGTTATGGACCTTAAGAGCGGGTACTATCAGATCCCGATGCATCCAGAGAAAGACTTTGCCCCATCAAGCTGCCCCAATGGGTCATCTGCAAAGCCAAAGCCCGATGGATCTGGTATGCATTGATTTCCTCTGCCTCAAACCCGACCTGAGTGGACTAGGAAATGTTCTGGTGATAACCGATCATTTCACCCGGTATGCCTAAGCTTTCACAACCAAAGACCAGAAGGCTTCCACAGTGGCCAAGGTACTTATGGAGAAGTATTTCGTCCACTATGGGCTACCGCAGCGACTCCATTCAGACCAAGGGAGGGACTTCGAGAGTCGGCTGATCCGGAAACTCCTGGATTCTTTAGGGATCAAGAAAACCCGAACCACCCCTTACCACCCACAAGGAGATGCTCAGCCGGAGAGGTTTAACCGAACCCTGCTCAACATGTAGGGGACTCTGAATAGCGAGAAGAAACAACATTGGAGCAGACACATAGCAGCTATAGTACACGCTTACAACTGTACCACTAGTGATGCTACAGGCTACTCACCCTACCGACTCATGTTTGGGAGAGAAGCAAGGTTACCCGTAGACCTGGCCTTTGGCACTTCTTTAGACCATTCCTCAGCCACATCCCACAAAGGATATGTGGACAGACTCAGACACAGCTTGAAGTTAGCCTATGAACAGGCCCAAGCGGCCTCAGGTCAAAGGGGAGCCCGCAACAAAAGGAACTTTGACCTGAAGGTCCGGATCCAGGACCTGCAGCCTGGGGACCGGGTACTGCTACGCAATCTGGGGGTCCCTGAAAAACACAAACTTGCAGACAGATGGAGACCTGAGCCCTATGTCATTTGTAAGAAGTTGCCGGGCCTACCTGTTTACAAGCTGAAGCCAGAAGGGAAGGTAGGGCCACTGAAGACCTGGCATCGGAACCATCTGCTCCCACTTACCGAAGCAGTCAGGATACCTCCAGTGAGGGACTCCCCTGAGCCGGCCTCCATCCTGGATGCTCCCGGGCCAAACACTCGGTCCCAGACCTCTCGAGCTGAAGATCGAGGCCTCTGATCTAAGTGGAGATGAAGAAAAAGAACTTGATTGGTTGTGGCCTTCCCCAACTCCAGGAGCTTCTGCTATAGATCTTCCAACTACTGAAGACACTATAGACAGTAAACTGAATGCAGAAGCCACTGAGTTCATCCCATCTAGTCCTTTATCAGATCACTGGAAGGATGCCTCTGACACTTACTCAGAGGAGGACCCCGGAGACTCTATATATCTTCCAGCTTCTGAATCAGATGTTCCGGAGACCGCTGTGTCCCCTGAGCCGGCTCCGGAAGAACCTGTGGCGCCAGAGCCAGAAACTCCAAGAGGGCAAAGGGCTCGAAGAGTCATAAGGCCTCCCAAAAAGTTGACCTACCCACAAATGGGGAAGAGCGCAGAAGATTCTGTGGCCACTGCCAGGAGGAATGCGGAGAATCCGGATCCCTCCACTGTTCATTTGGTGGAGGGCAACCCCAGCTCACTTCTTGGCACAGTTAGACAGGTCGCCCCTACTGAAGCGACCTGTGGACAGGACAGCTCCCCATCATATGATGATTGGTGGGAGGCTCCTCTGTCAATCCTATGCAACCGCATTGAAGCTAAAATGTTTTGCAGATCTAAAAATGTTAGATGTCTTTGGGGACCAAAGATTCAAAGTGGGGGGAGTGTGTAGCGGGATATTCCCCTTTAATACAGAGAGACTACATCTCCCAGTACATCTTGCAGCACCCAGGGTACATTGCTCCGGAACAGAGACTGCTGAGGCAGACTTTATAAAGGGAAGGTGGAGTTTGTTCTGCCTCTTTGGACACTGTGCTGCAAGCAAGAGTTTCTTCCTGTGCGGATCTGCTGCAGTGCAAGGCCTGAGGCCTGGGCCTTGCGCAACTTCCAAAGAGCCTTCCACCCCACTGCGGAGCCTGGGTGGCATCTGACTTGTCGAGTGAGGACATCAGTTGGATCGGGGACCCGATCGTTGCAGACACTGTGTGCGGATACACAGCAGGGTGGACGTCCCGGACTGTGATCGCGTCCAGAGTGGTGAGCGGGCACCTGCCCAGACCAATAGACTGTGCCGTGTTCAGGCCTATAGACTGCATAGACCCACAGTTTCGTTTATTTGCTGTTCCCCTGGGGGGGACCGGTAGCAGGACAGAGTTGAAGCGTCAACCCAGTATAGTGTTCCAAGTATTGCCTGATTGTGGATTACAAATTGCTATTCATCAAGTGCACCACCGAAAGCTGGCATGCGAAGAAATCCATATAGGAGGTGACTGAGATTTACTCCATGTCAGGCCTGACCGGGGTGGGAAGTTAGGATTTTGTTTAGTGCGCCATAGGGCGCGCATACCATAATAGCTACACGTGGTGAAGTACCGCGCAGCGCCATTATTGTATGCTGTATTGAATTCTGCAGGGCTCTGCTAACCAATTGCATATGTTGTGTTCTGCCTATGCTACCTTTGATATAAGAGTAAACGGTTATAGTTAATCTCTGGCCTCAGTGTGTTGTCTTACTGTTAGGAGATTATTCCTTGCAATACTATTTGAATGTGATACAAATATAACCCCTAGACTAACTGTGCCAGAGTGGGTCGAGAAGATTGCTGGGGGTTGGTGGTGCTGTACACAGGGCCCGAAAACAAATCCAGCGGCTCTCTTAACTGGGGGTAGCGCTACAGACAGATGCAACAATTATGGATTTTACAAACTGTTCATAAATTTACTGAAAGTTGGCAACCCTGATCCCATTGTGCTGGCCATTAAACAATTCCCAAAATTCATATCAGTATGTGTCACTAAATCCCCAAGGAGGTCTGTGGACACAAGTGATCCCTGTCTTGTGTGCTTCAAGAAATTGGGAACAAATATGTGACTGTGGCCATGTTCTACTTACAAGACACATGTGATTAAAGGGATGAGAAGGGACCTTTCTTAGTGTGTCATTGTGCATCAGTAAGTGTGGTCAACTTTAATGTCTTCTAAATAGAGTAAACCAGAGCAAGTCCTGAGGTGTTTAGGAAGATAGCCGCTCCAGATGGAAACAGAGATCTCAGGTGCAGACAATGCAATCAGCAAAGCAGGAAAAACAAGGATGTATTTCTGGACAGCCGCACTCTTTAACAATAGTGGCCTTTATTAAATTGAGGACAGCACTAGAAGTCACAGCAAACGAAAACCCCGGACAGCTGACGCGTTTCACACTATATCACACTATATCTATATCTATACTATATGTATATAGTGTGAAACGCATCAGCTGTCCGAGGTTTTTGTTTGCTGTGACTTGTAGTGCTATCCTCATTTTAATAAAGGCAACTATTGTTCAAGAGTGTAGCTGTCCAGAAATACATCCTTGTTTTTCCTGCTTTCCTGAGGTGTTTAGTTATTTTTTTATTTTTAGGCTGAACATTTGGGTGGTGGCCAGAGCTTTAAGTGGATGTAAACCCGATTCATGAATTTTGAGCTAGGCACATATATCTGCAGTGTTTTCTTATCTTTCGTCAAAGCACTATGTCCCGTAGCTGTCTCCTGCTCCGTTCTTCTGTTATCAGACTGCTAATTCCTGACAAGTTCTCCGTCACATATGATAATAGATTAGCAGAGCCCAGAACGATTCAAGGGACAGAGCAGAAAGTCTCTACCTATGAGGAGAGGGGGTGTGTGGCTTTCCTCCAATCAGCTGTCTTGGCTGTATGCCCAGGCTTCACTGAAGTGCTAACCAGGAGGAGAAAATCTCCTAACGCAATGTGCACTTTCTAAACAGTATATAAAGATGAAGACAGCAGATATACAGTACATGTAAAACTTATGTAGGGAGATTTGTTTCATCTCTGTGTATCATGTGAGGCTGTTTACTTCACTAGGTATATGTGAGGGTTTACATCCACTTTGAAGCCCCATACACACGATCAGACTTTTTGACAACAAACTTCAAAATGAGCAGGTTTTTAAAAAAATCTGACCGTGTGTACGCTCCATCAGACAAACCTTTCGGTTTTCATCGGACAAATGTTCGCTCTGCAAACAGACAAAATGTTCGGCAACAAAAGTCCTACGGTGCAAAGTCCTATCGTGTGTACAGAAATCCATCTGACTTTAGTCCGAAGTACAAACACGCATGCTCAGAAGCAAGGACCAGCCCGAAGCGTTCTGTCTTGTAAAACTATCATTCGTAATGGAGATATCACATTTGTGACGCAGTAAGTTTTGAAATCTCTAAATGCAGTGCACATTCTCTTCTTCTTTAATAATGGGATAATAAAAAAAGCTGCTTTGCTGATAATACGGAGAAATGACAAACGTATTTACAAAGGATTTGTGTTCTAGTGAAAATGAAAATCACGAATCAACACTGACCAAACTTATACTAACTCGAGATTAGCAGGAGTCCAAAGGGTGACGCCGGAGAATTGAACTTCCTCTTTTGAAGTGTCGTCAGTACGTTGAAACGTCACTACGTTCGTGTTTGTTGCTGAAAAAGTACAAGCGTGTGCATGCTATGGGCGTTCTCGGCCAACTCCCTTTGGACAAAAATCCACGGAAAAGTTTGTTTGAAGTCCGATCTTGTGTATGAGGCTTTACTGTGCACTTGCTCAAGTTGCAGAAGGTTCCCCCATCAATGGTGCAGCTATCTACAGTATGTGTTAAGAATCTAGCCACAGTGTCCAGTGTATAAATACACGTTATACCTATAGGAAGATGATTATGCCAGTCAAAAATTATTAAATTAATACACTAGGCAAATTTCTGGTAATTTTTGATCAACCACTTTCAACTTGCAAAGTTGATTAAACAGACCAAGGCATTTTATCACCAGCAATTTCAGTAGAGATCAATGGTAGTAGGGTACCTTGATGATATGAATCAAATGAATGATAGTGGTTGAAATTGCAACAAAATTGCAATTACAAATGCATGATAAGCACAAGGGGTACTTCAAAGCAAGGAATATCACTTAATGGAGAAGTTTGGGTTAAAAAAATAAAAAACACAAAAAACAAACACACGTAATCATCGCTTTGTTGCAGCATAAATGTAATGCTGTAGCTGTCCTATAACAGCTCTAAGACCAAGAACTGAGCGATCTCATGACCACTGATCACTCTGTTCTTCGTCTGCTAAGATCAACACATTCTGCTCTGCCCCTCAAGCTCTCACTGGAGCACCAAGCTGGGGAGGCTGGGGAGCCTCATGCTGAGAGGTGGAGCCAGCTTTCAGTCAGACAGCTGGGTGGATCTCAACAATACTGTCGGGATCCTTCCAGAGCCTGGAGCAGCTCTGCCATGTCACATAAGTGCGCTCCTGTAAGGGCAGCTCCAGACACTTTTTTGGGGGGGTGCTTTGCAGGTGTTAGAAGTATTAATGGGGAGCTGAATTCAGTGCATGCAGCACACTGCCCACTACACACTTGTGTGTATAGCTGGAATGTGTGTGTGGGTCTAAGGTCACAATCTATTTATTTTAGTGTGTCATATTTACTCCTTTGTTTAGACTAAATAGGCCCTGGAGGTACACCAAATAGATTGTGGAAGTAAAATAAGGCCCTGTAGTACTAGCAATTAAAGCATGCAGCAAGTGTCAGGGCTAGTAAAGATAACTCCCACAATATGTCAGGGACAGTGATGATAACCCCCAGCAATTGACAGGGCCACCAATGATAACCCCATGCAAGGTGTCAGAGCCAACATTAACCTAACTCTACTAGTAGAAACAATCATTGGTGTCAGTGGGGTAGTTTAAGTATAGTAAATCAATAGCTGCAGAGAAGTCAGAGAACCATCTAATGGCTCATCACATACTGGAAAGGACACAGGCCACACAGTCACTACATCTTTGCCTCAGACTGAACAGATTATGGAATACAGGCACACTGCACAGTGGTGCTGCACAGATTCCCCCTGCTGTTTGGCCCTAGAAGAAGGGACTGGGAAATCTCTGTCTTAAAAGTGAGATATCAGGGGTCTGTTTAGACCTCTGATATCTCACCAAAGCCCCCTAATGGAGCTCCTAAAAAACTGTATATGAAAAAAATAATAATAATAAAATAATATATTATTAAATAAAATTGTACAAAATAGAAAAAAAAAAAAAAGTTATGATAAAAATAAAATAAAAAATAAACTACTGACATCAATCTCTTCCCTACTGACACCATCTACTGCTCTACTGAGATATATATATATATATATATATATATATATATATATATATATACACACATACATGCGTGTTTGAGCTTTGGGTGCACACCCTAGTGCCATGGTCTGCGCACACCTATGGTCACATGACAGAACTTTTTAACCTTGTAAACAAGGTAAAAAGGGTAATTTAAATCTAAAAGCAGTATGGTGCCTGCATAGTTATAACTTTATTCAAAAGTGTCTATAACATTGTATGTTCACAACTACCTTAAACCTGATACTCTAGTCATGTTCATAGGGAATAAGGGATGGTAATGAGGCTGCATATCGGCAGGCAGGGGATTTTTTTTTTTAAATAACAAACATGTCATACTTACCTACACTGTGCAGGTCATTTTCCACAGAGTGGCCCCGAACGCCATTTTCTATGGTCCCCGGCGGCTTTCACGGCTCCTCCCGGCATCACATAACCCCCTAGGAGAAGCGCTCTCCCGGGGGGTTACCTAAATAGTAAATTATACGCTGCGCTTTGGAATATTACACAATAAATGCGTGCTGAAGATTAAAACAAACACATGTAGTGTTAATGTGACATATGTGACATAGATGTGATATGACCAAAATAAAAACAATAATTATGTCAATTAAAACATAAATAATAAAGTGCTCACGTGCATCCAAGTGCTTTGTAACACAGATATAAGTGTCCGGTGGTATATAGGTGTAGCACTTACCCCCATTTAAGGGACCGGCTGGTTTTGTTGGGACTGCAAACTACCTCCAAGGCTTCCGTTGTCAGGGTATAGAAAAGTCTTTAGAAAGGCCAATGTCCACACAGATGTAAAACCCAGCAATAAGGCTTTATTTACTTTGCTGAGGGAACTTGAGAGGAAAGTAGGAATAAAAGAAGAACTGGGGAAGGTTCAGGCACGCAGCACTAAAGACACAACGTCGCCACTCAAGCCTGACTGGGTATTGCTCACTCGGATAGTCCCTCTCACTGGTCCTAGCAGCCGGGATGATGCACGGATCAGTTTTAGCTGAAAAACGTAAGGATGCGATCAGGAATCCTCTGCCACAGGATTATCAAAGTCCCGAACCTCCCAGCTAAGCAATAATAGAGAACCTTTAGGCCAAATTGTCGTATTGCCAGGATTTTAGTAATGGATCCTTCCTTAGGTGAGTCTCCAGGCCTCCTCCCGAGACAGCAGTACCGTCGCTAGTCTCCTCTGGGGCAGATCCTCCCCTGGCCTCCTTTCCCAAGAGTGGGATTCCCGCAGGTGGGTAGCCTGGGATCCTTTCCTGAAGTGTGGGCCTCAGCCAGCAGAGCTGGACCTAACAGGCAGCGATGTAGCCTTGGGCTGAAGGTGCCCGAGGCCAGAACACACACGCACCCCGTGCCATGCGGGCCACGAGGCGCACACCAATGGGTGGGCTCCCAGGATGGGATCCCAGAACGGACGAACCTCAATTAATGGCGTCTGCCATTTTGTACCCTCTCCCAGCATGCACAGCGGGTAGATCACGCCCACTACACGGCTGCCGAGAAAGAACACCCAAGGTGTTGTGATACCCCCTGTAGTTCAACCTATGCCGGTGGTGACAGTGCCACCTACAGGCGAACAGGGAACACTACTGCCAGGCAGTATCACACCCAGAGCAGAAGCAATTTTAGAACAATCAATTGGTCTGAGCCCAACTACTGGCTCAGACTACCCTTAAATTTAAGCATAGCGCCCCAAATATTTAGGGGGGCGCTACATAGGGAACAACACTAGCCCCACTTTAAATAGCAAAAATGCTATTGTGCAAAAACAAGTATTTTTATAAAACAATGCTGTGACAGTCCTGTTAAAAAAAGTGCATATGCGTGGTATCCAGTAATAGCACTTACTTATAAAACCATGCGTCTGAAAATGATTGACAGGTGTTGCAGATCATGCATTGGTGCTCTTATTCCAGTGACCCCCTAGGTATTAAATGCTCACCTTGGAGCGTGCGACTTAGCAATTATGCTCAGTCAGTACACGCTTGTGAACCACCCCTGGGTTCTATAATGGTAACAGGATCCTGGGCTTCCCACGCAGTATCTCGGGAATAATGGGGAATAAAAAGCCTTGATAGTGTGATATCGCTTTAAACATTTTATTAAACAAATAGGAACAACCCCCCAGTGGGGTACTCACATGTACCAGGTGCGTTAGTGCACCACTCTGTGTATGGCATGAAATAATACAGCGGCTGGTTTTGGAAGGACTCGGCCCCGCCCCTCAGCGCCCACATTATTGGATTTGATTGACAGCAGCGGGAGCCAATGGCTGCTATCAATCTATCCAATCAAGAGCCGAGATCCCCGGGCAGAGAGACAGCGCGTCTTCGCCGTGGGACATTCCAGAGCTCAGGTAAGTAAAACGGGGGGGCTAGTTGGGCCTGTGACTGCCATAAATGTTTTCACCGAAATGCATAGGATGCATTAAGGTGAAAAAACAGGAGGGTTTAAAACCCCTTTAAGGGCGCACAGGCGCCGCTTCCTCTATCCTCACCACCCCCTATATGCATAATGGATAAATTCATGCATTGCATGAATCAATCCATGGCCTCCGCTGCCACCCCCTATTCAGGCACCCGGCCCTTTTTGGATGCCGGGTGCCTGAATTACAGACACCTGATTAGAGCAATAGGCTCTAATAGGCTTCAAAATAGGGTGGACTAGGAGCATAGAGCATTGCGCTCGGATTTCACCCAGATGTGTTAGAAAAACAAATTAATATTTGCTTTTCTAACACTGAATCGCCTCTCAGCCAATCAGGAAGCACTGGTCTGTTACCCGTTTCCCGATTGGCTGAAAGGTTAGATGATGCTATTGGATCCCTAGGAGGAGGAGAGGAGATGCACAGAGGAAGCCGCCATGATCTTAGAAGGACACGGAAGACGCTACAAGATGCCTGTCCCTCTGCCCGATGTGCCTGATGATCCCTGATGTGCCCGATGTGCTCGCTGATCGGCTAAGTGCTGGTGGACTGGCAAACAGCATGGGAAGGGGGGCTGGGGAGGTTGAGGTGCCGTGGGGGGTGGTTGTTTGCCCCCTCAAACAAAAAACCACCAGCTGCCACTGTCGGCAGGAAATAGGAAACCTAGTGGGTTGGTGCAGAGATAATAATTTAGAGGTAAATGAGGATAAGACAAAGGAAAAAAAATGTAAATGTAGAGAGACCAGCTATGAGCCAGTTGTAATTTTTGGGGTGGAAGTTGAGAGAGAGTACAGGAGTTCCATTTCACAATAATTAAGGAGGATCTGTTGTGGCTCATCAGAGACTGTATTTTTACAGGAAGCATGTGGAGGCTTTTCTGAGCGGGTCCTCCGAATCTTCTATAAGGCTGCCATTCAGAGTGTGCTGACTAATCACATCTCTCTGTGGCAAGGAATGTGGATGGTCCATAGTTACCAAGTATTGAAGAACTGGGGGAGACAAGGTGCCTTCAGAGAGCTAAAAATACCCTGAATGATAGCTCCCATCCTGCGAATGCCTTGTTTACAGTGTTGCCCTCTGTCAGGCGATTTAGGAGCATTTCCTCTCATACCACCAGGCTGCAAAGTGGCTTCTTTCTGCAGTCTGTACATTTTTAAATGCTTGAGGCTTTTTAGAGTTAAATTAAATATGCAGTATGTATTTATTACAGTATGTGATATATGTGTTGTTTTTATGAAGATAATGCCCATGTGACGTATGGGATGTCTTTTATTTGAGGAGGCTGCATCTGCATTTATTTTATGATTTCTTATTGTAAAATGATAATAAATTATTCTGATTCTTTTTCTGATAGGGACTATATTTTCTATATGCATAGCTGTGAAAATAAAGTTGGGAGATTAGGCCAGAATTATCTATTCATTATAATGACAGTGAGCTGTGTTGTGACAGCAATATTAATTGTATTGTTTACTTCATTTATTGTTTCTTATATGCACACCTTTTGCAATTAGGTGTGTTTTCCTACATCATATGTGTGTGGGAATAAGCATGCATTAGCACTTCTGCAATGTGGGTGTATGGTAAGTAAGTTGTTAGCAAGATCACACAATTATTCACTAACAGGTTAACATTCAGGAAAGCATTTCTCTCTCTCTTTAGCTCCTTCTTGAAAGCAATCAGTGGCATGCCACTACATTTGTCTGAAGTACTCTGAGGAATTTCATTAATTGCCCAGTATTGTGCCAAAATGCAGTTAGACAGAATGGAGTAAGAACCTTCTTAGCTTCACGCTCCTCTTCCAAATACATAGTTGTCAAGTGACCTTGTTTCTGTAGAACAGACCCTTCATTTTACAAATAGTCATGCACCTAAATTTCCTGTTTTAAGTCCCACGAGGCAAGGGGCAACATAAACAGTATGTTACCATGGCAGGCAGCAAGCACAACCCCTCCCTCTAGATACATCACACAGCACACATTATGACATCACATTTGGGCCATGTTGACCCCACAACAATGCAAAACAGAATATAAGTAAAGAAGGCTGAAGTTGTCCCTATTCAGCCTTGCTTGCAGGCAAAAAAAAAGTAAAGGCAACATTACATTTTTGATCTGGCACACATGCTAAGGGGTAACATTAAAGTAGCTCTAAAGCCTACATTTTATTTTACTTGAAAGTAACCCCCCCTCTTTTTTCCACTATCCGTTCCCCCATCCCTAAACACTTACCCGACTCCTCTCACTGATCCAGCTCTGCCCCAGCTCCAGCAATGCTCTCATCTCTTCCTGGATTCATAGGAGACACTGACAGCAATGGGAAACATAGGCTCCTACTGCTGTGTGTCAAATTCTGGTGAGGAGGGAGCGGACACGTGGCTTGCCGGGCACTGTATGTGTCTATGGAGCCCGGCTTGGCAGTGTGCCCTCCATGGATGTCCATTTAGCAGCCAGCTTGCTGAGGGGAAACTCTTAATAAGAAGGAATAGACAGTGCTGGCGGGAGACTTCTAAAGAGAAGGAAAGAAACCACACTGTGCAATATTGTTGCACAGAGCAGGTAAGTATAACCTCTTTTTTATTTTAATAAAAAAAAATGACCTTTAGTAATACTTTAAACGATCTAGACTAAATGTGAAATGCAAGAGCATAAGTAGTCAGTAGGAGAAAAAATGCCCCAGCATCAGTGGACAGTAGGAAGTAAAAAAAAAAAGAAAAGCCCCAGCATCAGTGGACGGTGGGTATTAAAAAAAAATGCCCTGGCATTAGTGGGGGGGGGGGACCCTAGTGACTGTGATCAGTGAGAGAAAAAAATGTGCTGGTGTCAGTGGTCATTGGTATGTAAAAAATGCCATGGCAACATTGCCATTTTTGAGAAAAATACCCCAGTGCCAATCATCATTTGGAGAATAAAATGTCCCTGTGCTGTTGATTAATGTTAGATGAAAATCCACTGGTGTTAGCTGAGGAAGATAACGCCCCAGTATCAGTGACCAGCGAGAAGAAAAAAGCTTGGGCATCAGTAGTAAGTTGGAAAAAAATGCCTCAATGTGAGGAATCAGTCAGAAATAAAAACTGTCAGACAATGGTGTCAGTGGGAGGAAAAATAAAACAGTATTGATGGTCACTGGGATGACAAATTACTGAAATTAACCCTGTACTGGTGGAAGAAGAAACTACCCGGAGACATTAAAGTGATACTAAAGTTTGTTTTTTTTTTTGTTAAAAATACCAAACATTTTATAACTATGGCAGTGGTTTTGCACAGATCAGCCTAGATCCTCCTCTTCTCAAATTCCTGTTCCGTGCTTCTGGCCCCTCCCTCCTGTTGAGTTCCCTCACAGCAAGCAGCTTGCTATGGGGGCACCCGAGCCGAGTCTCAGTTCCCTGTGTCCATTCAGACACAGAGCCACGGCCTGGCCCCGCACCCTCTCTCTCCTCATTGACTCACTGACTTTTATTGACAGCAGTGGAAGCCAATGAGCTTGTCTGCTGTCTCAGCCAATGAGGAGGGAGTGTCCAGGACAGCCAAGTCTCTCGTGCAACGTCGCTGCATCGAGATGGGGCTCAGTTAAGTATTAGAGAGGTGATGGGGGAGCTGCACACTGAAGGTTATTTATCTTAATGCATAGAATGCATTAAGATAAAAAAACCTTCTGACTTTACAACCTCTTTAATCATACCGGATGGACTGCTGGGGAAGCTGTAAAAAAGTGTAATAGTTGTAGTACAATGAAAGTGGCAATCCCTACCGAGCAGTACAGCTTGGTTGAATCATAGATTGGAATCGACACAGTAAGTCCAAACTTTGGACCCAACTAGAACAAGCCCAGACGGTGGTGCCGCTGAAGGGGGCCGCTTGGTGCTTTGACTGATTACCCACAGCCCTGACCTCACATCCCGTTATTGGCACGACCCTTCGAGTAGGTGCGTCAAGCATACTCACAACCCACATATCCACAGGCGACTCTCCGCTATATCCAATGCTGGGAAACCCTGCATTCCCTCCTGGACTGGAACAGTCAGAATATGAGACAATCACATCGACTTGTAGAGACTGTGCTTCTCATTTCTTCGAGGGTACTCAGTGGCCCTCCATTCAGTCCCTGACTAGTGACACTGGACACTTTCCCCTTACGTTTTGGAAGGCGATACGTCTACACCACTTCCTACAGTTGATAGCTAACCCGGCACGTTTCCATCGAGAACTGACGACCTTTGGGGAATACTGCAGGGACGAGGGGGCCCTGCCTCAAGTACTATTCAAAACGTATGCGTTATTTAACTCCCCCCCCGACACAACCTGATCTATCCTTTATGCAGGAATGGGAGACTGATTTGCAGCGTTCGTTCACCGACGCCCAAAAACAGACGATTATTAGATTTTCCTTGAAAACGTTGATCTGCACGAAAATACAGGAACCCAATTATAAGATCTTGACCAGGTGGTACTACACACCTCAGGCATTGCATAGATACTTTCCCGCTTCCACGAACAAATGTTGGAGATGTCAGACAGAAGTGGGGACACTACTTCACATCTTCTGGTCATGCCCCTGACTGCAATATTTCTGGATGACTGTCCGTACGATCACACAGAAATTTACCGATCATACAATCTGTGATGACCCGGATTTTCTCCTGCTATACGCCACCACGATTCTGGCTCAGAGCTACAAAAAATCGATCATACGATATCTACTGAATGCTGCTAAATCTTGCATTCCCCTCCGATGAAAGAACAGTTCACCCCCGACTGTCGCGCTGAGGTTACACAGAGTGGAGGAAATTAAAAAATTAGAGGACCTTGTCCTCACTGCACAAAACAAACATGAGAAACATTCTAAGACATGGAGGCTATGGAATATCCTTATTCTTTCCGATGAAGGATTAGCCCTGCTCAACTCAAATTCTGGCAGATCTGATGGGCGCCGCAACTGATGACATGTTCATCGCCCCCTAGGTCATCTTACCCTCCCTTTTCCCCCACCCTTCTTTCCTCTGCCCCCCATTTTCATCTAGGGTAATTCTATCCTTTCTTTCTCACCCTCTCAGGAACTGTTGCGTTCCCCTTTTCTTTTCTTTAGTTTTTTTTCCTACTTTTCGGTTTTTTCTTTTTCTAAATTAGTGGTGTATGAGAACTGGATAGTGCAATTGGATCTCTGACTGCCGAGACAATGTGTTATTCCAATTTGATACTACTAGAGTGATGTCGAATGTTAGATGAGGTTGCTGAATGGGTTGTCATGAGTCATATGGCTATCGTTGTAATATGTTAAATTACTCACACCGGACAGTCTGCCGGCATTTTAATTACCTATGTATGTACACCTTCTGTTATAATCTGTTATACTTTGTATACACTGTAATGTTTTTTTGTATTATTATTATTCTCCTATCTTTCGTGTTCTTTAAAACAATAAAATGTATATTTGGAAAAAAAAAAAAAAGTGGCAACCTAACCATATCCTTCTTAGATTGTATACAAGTAGCTGCCACACTACACTCTGACCACAAGGTGTCTCTTGCTTGGCATTGTCACCATTCATAGAAAGCTTTGTATTTTTGTTTCAATTAATACAAGGCGTACTCTGATTGGATGAGCTAGATATTGTGACATCACCACCTTTCCTCTCCACCTTGTTCAATCAGAGAATACCTTGTATTTATAAAAAAATAAAAAATACAAGCCATTTTATGAATGGCAGAAGTGTGAAGTGACCACTTGTGATCATTGTGCAGTTGACCAACCACTCACATAGAACCTGAGTAGAACCCAGGAGATTGAGACTATCAGTGTAGCCCATCAGGTATGAGCAATGCATTTTAAATTATGCCAAGCTGAACCAATGCAAGTATGCAGTCCAAATAATTCCTGGAGTTAAGTTTTAAAGGTAAACTTTAGGAGGATTTAAATATAAATTAATGCTGCTTTGTGATCATATATTTTTTTTAATGCAAGCAGTGTAAGTATTTGAATTTGACCCTTGGAGTTCTTGTACAGCAGGATCAGAGTGTGCAAAGAAGTAGTAGTACATGGAGCCAACTGGTTCCTGTGTAGACAAGGAGCCTGCTAATAGGAAGAGAAAGTAGAGAGACGAAGCTGTGAGCTCATCACTGTGATGCTTCTTCTTTCAATGTCCAGGTACAGGTTAGGGGTGGGTCCAAAAATACCTGGGCTCAGAGGAAGTAGGTTAAATGATGCTAGCCATTAGTATGAGGACATTGAATGCAGAAAATAAGTATTGAAGGGGGAATTTCTGGATTTAAGTTGAATATTACAGCAAAAAACAATGTGGTTGTTATATCTTTTATTTGGCTATTTATTTATTTATTTTGTTACTATTGTCTGGATTTCTGCTTTAATAACTAAAAACAAAAGGATGGAATAACCCTTCTCCCATTCCCAGTCACATCCGCTCTACTAAATGAATTGTTTCCTGTCATAATCCCAAACAGTTCTTGATGATGTTAGATCTCACTTGTGTGCTCTGCTGTCTCCCTTAGAAGAGAGCAATGCCAATGGAGTTGAATTAAATGCAATTACACTGTTTGGCCTGCAACCAACTGTACTGTTCTGGTGAATTCGATTGGGCTAGTAAAATGGAAACTAGAACATTTAATCTGCTTTCCTAATTAATACAGTGGAATGCTAGTATTCGGCTTTGATAGACTATTGTAGTAAAGTCCTAATAATAGTGTTATTTATGATGTCTTACATCCGAAAAAGACATAATGGCTAATTAAATATACTTAAAGGATGTTTTAGTGGAATTTTAGCAGAATTAGCAAGGAACAAATAATTATCTTACTCTGGCTGAGCACTTAAAATAGAGCAAAAACATTTTGCTAATAAGGAAATGTAAGCTATTACTGTGAAGGCTTCATCTAGAAAATTAAGGTCTACAGGGAGTAGGCAGAATATAGCAGACAAATTGGACCGGCCACCAAAGGCTAGAGTATCATCAGCATTCTTATATTTGCAAAGGCATCATCAAGAGATACAAGCTACTATATAATACAAATGATTCAGATATAGCATGACATTGCTTATGTAAATGTATGATTGCATCAGGCTTTAGCTAACGTGATGTTCTAGCCAAACTCCAGGCAGATATAAAAGACACAAATTAAAGCAGATATATATATTCATTAATAAATAATTGAATACATCATATAAATCCAAATAGTACCTGAATTTGACTTGGTATTGTCCTATTGCAATTCTTTACACAGCATCACTCAGACTGGGAGAGAGAGGTGCAGGGCTGATTGTTAGTCAGATGTGCTGCATGCACATGTGTTGATAAGGAATAGGTTAATGGCTGGAGAGAGGAGAAGGATGTCTTCATCAGTCTTCTGCTGCTCGTTCACTGTCCAGTCAGCTGACTGGGGGGTGGAGAGAGGATACCACTGTATTCTTAACTATTATGGAGGTCATTTACCATGCCATCCTTTTTTGTAAATATGTGGGAAAAAAATGTTTGTCAATAAAACCATTCCTATACATGTATTTCATGTCTATTTAGCTGTTTTCCTGGAGTTCAGTTTTAATCCCTAGTTGGACAATTATTTTTTTTCTGTGCTGATTAAACAGCTATACAGTAAATGCTCTGTGCATCCCTTTATGGGGGTTTGTACAGCCTGTATATTCCAGTGGTCTGATAAATGGATCAGAAGTCCCTACCTTCTGATTCCTCCTTCATCAGATACAGTATACGTCTGCCTTTGAGAGATACAAGAGTCCTTCTGTACAAATTGGGAAATGTACAAAACAGGGTGGTCCAAGTCATATGCTAATCTTTAGTAATTCTGTTACGCATCTGTCTCTTCTACATTACATAACCAGAGAAGAGTAATAAAAAAAAAAGTGGCGCCCTACTTTTGGGTGCCGAGTGTCCGGGAGGCTGCTGATTCCCCTTGAGATGCTAGTGATGGAACTCCGGTTAGAAACATTGGTTCTAACACACAGTTGACTGGTAATCATACACCCTATATATATTTTTTTTACTATTGGGCCTACACCCATGTAGAGAATGGAAATTTAATATATTTCCCACAGCCAACCACCCATCCTCTGAAGAGATCCGTTGGGATCGAAACCCGTCAGTAATTTATACAGATGCATGTGAAATGTAAAACTGTATGGCAATGTGTCTATAATTCTGTGTGGTTTTTATATACATGCTTTTACTGGAGTATAAACCTGTTAGGACTGTATTTAATGTTATACATAATAATTTTTTAACATGCATTATTGTATATTATCTTTGGAATTTTGCTGCAAAAAACCCCATTGGGGGAACTTCCCATTCTTCTTGTAATTTTCGGGGTGCGCAGTGCCTTTCACTCCCAGTATACGTGTCCTTCCCATTCTTTCCTAAAAAAAATTCCCTTCCATACATTTCCTAGTAAGGAACATTAAACTTTTCTTGCCAGTGCTGGTGCTGGTGATTTTACAGGGGAAAGCGCCTGTTTGATGTAATATACAGAAACTCACCCAAGCTCCACCGCAATATAGAGGGATAATGAGCTGAGTGTCGGTGCTCAGGCTATTACGTCCAACAAACATCCATATAATCAAAAAGCCGGCAACACAAATGCTTCTTCTTACGAGCCTTTATTTCAGCACTAACAGCAGTGCAACATCTTAAATGCTAACGTGTTTCGGCCAAAGCCTTCCTCATAGCATCAAATGCTATGAAAGCATTAATGAAAGAGCATGTTTGCTGTTAAATTCATGCCACTGCTTTTCAGGCTTATTATAGCAGAGACAACCTGCTAATGTCTCTTTTAATAGCACATGATTGACATGCTGGTAGAAAAGGAAAGGACACATGTAGAACAGAATTTCCTAATGATCTGAACATTCATTGGGCTGCTCTAAGAGCAATAATGCTCTCTGTAGGGAACCTATGTAAACTGTAATTTTTACTCCTTTGAAATAGAGGCAAAGTAAATGTAATAAGAAGAGAGAAAACAGAGCTTGCCTTTTTACAATTGTGGATAGTTATTTATAAATTGTGCTTCAAAGCACTCAATTTTAAGTTTATCTGCACTCTGCACTAGGTTTTTTTCTTAGCCCCCCTGCAAAGTTCTACAAATACCAGTGAGAGACTGCCAGTAAATTCTACCTAATGCAATTCCCTATGATGGTGCTGCAACAATGCTGCACTGCTCCTGAGTTCAAAACATACTTGCCATTTTCATGTAGGCTGTGCCTGCTTGCACTACATTAGGATGAAAAAATGTTATAGGCAATGTGACTATCAGAATTTTCATTACTGATTTACAATCCTTGAGCTCAAGCTTTGTCATATAGAGGTTTTTTTAGAACACTTAAGTTTCTCCAGAGGTTGCTAGGGGTTCCATAGGTAATGGTGGATTCATCTCCTTTCTGCAATGACCACTGATGCAAGAGGGACATTTTCCACTGACATCCTGTCTAAAGTAGGGCTGTTACTGATTAAAATTTTCGTGTTCGAATATTCGTTTTTTTTTAAATCGATTAATTTCAATTAATTATAATGCACATACAGATCCAACTACTTTTAGCTGATCTCCTTTCAGGCTGATTCCCAGTGCAGCTACCAACCACTGGAAAAATGGATAACAGGATACAAAAAACACACAAAGGCAGCGTTCAATGGGAATAGCATTAAAACTTTTATAGTCTTCAAGTAGGTAACAAAATAAATATTGCACTGGAGATAAAATCGATGTAGCTACATAAACTGTAAAAATGGTGCGAGTAATACCAAACGGTAGCAAAAGCAGTCACAAAAACATGTAGCTAAGTATGATACTGGTATAAAAATGTGTACAACGATGCCACTGCTGAATCCAGATGAGGAGGGGTTAACATCAGTCCGTCAGCATGTGGATGTCTCGTGAAGGGAACTGTCGCAACTCCCAGTGGATAGCTGTAGAATCCCAGGTTGATAGAGGGAAGTGATAGTGGGAAGTGTAACAGCCCTTGCGTGTGGCAGATAGTAAGGTCCCGCCGGCATGCAAATATGAAGGCACAGCAAAGGAGCCCTTCAGATGGACACGGCAAGCCCCGCCGGTGTCCGTCACGTCACCGGATCTCCGACAGAACTCCCTGAACACCCGGAAGCCGGCGGAAAGGTGAGTACCGATCAAAATAATTTTGATCTTTTAAAAAAAAAATATCGATTAATCGAGGAATTAAAAGTTAATTTTCACAGCCCTAGTCTAAAGGAATACTTTTACACTTATGGACAGGGTGGTTACCACTCACCACCATAGTAAGGAGGTGCTACACTGGCCAGCATTGTAAAAGGGCAATTTCTCACTCACCACCAATGTTAGGGGCAATTATTTACTGACCAACAGTGTAAGGGGATGCTGCAGTTTTCACAGCCTGTGTTAAATTTTTGCCCATTACTATTTTTTTTTTACTTGATTTAGATTAATATTGTTGTACAGAGCACTTTACACAAGTTAATAATCAATAGCAGTAGATAAAATACTTCTTAGCAGGGACTCCCTCATGCCCTGTACACACAATCGCATTTTCCGATGGCCTAAAATCCGATGGATTTTTTCATCGGAATTCCGTTCAAGCTGTCTTCCATACACACTGTCAGACCAAATTCCGACCGTCCAAAACGCGGTGACGTACAACACGTACGACGGGACTATAAAGCGGAAGTTCAAATCCAACGGCGCCACCCTTTGGGCTGCTTTTGCTGATTTCGTGTTACCGCATGTTAGTAAAAGTTTGGTGTTAGCCGATTTACGTTTTTCAGTCCCCATGCTTTTCAGATTGTTTTCTGCACTTCAGTTTGTGCTTGTGGGTTCGTATCTGTCTTTCAGTGCGTGTAGTCAGGTCGTATCTGTTTTTCAGTGCGTTCTTGTCTGCTCGTTTCTGGTTTTCAGGTCGTTCTTCATAAGCCTTGCTGTTCCTCAGTGCGTTCTGTTTAGTTCGGTCTGACCAGCCGACCGGTTTCTAGTCATGTTGGAAATACGTTCTCATCGTAGAGCTCGTGCTGCGTATGGGCTTGGTGTTGCGGTTAATATTTTAACCCGAGTCCAGTCCATGTACAGGGTGAGGAGGAGTTCATGGACCAAGAATTGGTTGCTCCAGTGGGACCAATTCTCTCACATGCCTTTGCTGCGGGAAATCCAGGAGAAAAATCCTGATGACTTCAGGAATTATCTCCGGATGACGGACCCCGTTTTTCACTGTCTGTTGGATTTGCTGTCCCCCTATATTACGAGGCAGGACACTGTGATGCGCCAAGCCATCACTACCGAGCAGAGGCTAGTTGCCACGTTGAGATACCTGGCGACTGGGAGAAGTCTGCAGGACCTCAAGTTCACGACAGGCATCTCCCCCAGGCTCTGGGGATCATTATCCCAGAAACCTGTTCTGCCATAATTCAAGTTCTGCAGAAGGACTATATTAAGGTAAGATTTCTCCTTTAACATCACATTCTATGTATTTAATGTATGCTAATGTATTTTATTTCTTTCCTCATTCCCTAATTACCATGATTATAATATGTTGTGAATGTCCCCTTTGTCCCCATGCATTATGTAAGCTTTTAATGCTCCTTGTTTGGCCTACATGCATATTTCCCTTCACTAACCTCTCCAGCGTGCTATCCTGGGCCCAAACACACCTAGCCTAGTCACTTACCAATGTATTTAAGTTCAGGCAAAGTGGCAGAGGCTTTTTTTGGAGGGCCCAAACTCAGCTAGAACCCCCCCCTAACATTTTTCCAATGGGCCATTAGAGGGGGTGAGGAATCTGATAATTGGGCCTTCTATTTTTGTAATTAAATACTCCTTTAATTAAATGTTATACTGATGTTGGCCAAGAATGTGTCAGGGAAATCCGCCCAACAGCGCCAATCAGCGCCCAATGCGCATGCGCGGCGGAATGATGCTTCGGCGCGTGCGCGGGACGGCGCTTTTACGTTCTCGGGTGCGTGCGCCGACGCAGCGGCGCGCGTGCATGCGCGGCGGCGCACCAATAGGAATCCAGGCGGGCCTATTTAAAGAGACCCAGTTGCACTGACAAGTTGCTGGTTTGTCAGCTTTCCTGTATACCCAATACTCTGGAAAACTATCTCGAAAATCTCCTCGTGACCCGGACTGGCTTGACTCCTCTGATCTCTCTCCTGGACCTGACCCTCGGCTTGTTATACGGACTTCTGCCTTCTCCTGTGTTTGACCCTCGGCCTGTGACTCGGATCTGCTGCCTGTCTACAATCCTTGACCTCCTGCTTGTACCTTTTGGACTTCCGCGTTTCCTTTGAACTCCTGCCTGGTTCCTGGTATTCTCTGGACTTGTTACCTTTTACTGTGCTAGACCCCCAGCCGGGACTATTACCTTGCAATTGCAACCCGGACTCAACCTGCACCGGCTTCAATTACCTCCTGCTGTTTGAACTTTACCAACCCGGCTAGTTCCTGCTTGAAGCCTGTTCTTCAGTCTACTCAGCACTACCGGACCGTCTACAAGTACCCACCACCTGCCGGTAGCCGGTGCTGCTTCTCGCCATCCACTCCCTGTCTCAACTCCAGGGGGTGGAGTGCGTCAAGTCGCAAAGGTGAACCACTCTCGGCATCTCGGCCTCGGTAAGTACATACCCTTACAGTACAAACCAGCCAGATGTCTGAGGCCGACAGGGTGCGTTCACCGTTCGAGACCCTATGTCAGCAAGTCACTGCACTAACCGATGCGGTTCAGAAATTACAAGAAGGTTATGTACAAATGGATGGCCGCTTTCAGCTACTTACTGGAGCTACAGGACCAGCATCACCAGCTGCTACCGTTGCCAATGTTGCCTCCACGTCTCAAAATCAGGCAAATCCCACCGTGGTAATGGCTACCCCTGAACCCAGGGTCCCCCTCCCTGAGCGATTTTCTGGCGTCCGTAAGAAATATCGGGCTTTCAAAAACGCATGTTCTCTTTACTTCGCCCTTCAACCCAGGACTTTCTCTTCAGAAGTGGTAAAGGTGGGGTTCGTCATCTCCCTTCTAACCGACGAACCTCAGGCCTGGGCCCATGGCCTGATGGAGCAAAGCAGCCCCACACTAGATTCCGTGGACACCTTCTTCGAGAGTATGGCGCAGCTGTATGACGATCCTCAGCGATCAGCTACAGCTGAGTCTGTTCTCCACAGTTTAACCCAGGGGAGAAGGCCGGTGGAGGACTACACGGCAGAATTCCGGAAATGGTCAGCTGACACTGGCTGGAATGAGACGGTCTTTAAATACCAATATCGCCAAGGACTGTCTGAGGCTCTTAAAGACGAGCTGGCCAGGATTGGTGTTCCAACTACTCTGGAAGATTTGATCCAGTCTGTCACTCAGCTTGACAGACGCCTGCGGGAGCGGAGTTCTGAGCGTTTCCAGACTACCCGTCCAAACTGGACTTTGCCCCGATCAGCTTCTGCCTATCCACCCATCCAAGTTCCTACAGCATCTTCTCCTCCCGAGCCTGAACCCATGCAGCTTGGTCTGGTTCGTCCTCCCCTTTCTCCTGAGGAAAAGCAGCGCAGGCGTCAGGCCAATCTGTGTCTTTACTGCGGGGGTACTGGCCATTTCCTTCGGAGCTGCCCAGTAAGACCTAGTAAGTGTACCCTCAAAGACACTTTGAACTACCAAGTTTCTGGCTTACCACAGACTTATGTTGTTCTTTCTATTTCTCTACAGCTACCAACAGGAGCAACCCGCCTACCGGCGATTATTGATTCAGGAGCCTGCAGCTGCTTTCTGGACTCTTCACTTGCTTCCCAACTTCACTTTCCTCTGCAAACCAAGGACCGTTATCTTCAGGTTCATCTGGCGGATGGATCCCTGCCTCGTTCAGGGGTAATTACGCAAGAAACAAAACCCGTCCTTGCTATCACGGATTCAGGCCACCAAGAATACCTCCGATTTGACCTCATCCCATCTCCCATGTTTCCCATCATCCTGGGCCTCCCCTGGTTGCAAGCACATGAGCCTCATATAAACTGGGCCAAAAGGGAAGTTAACTTCACTTCTTCGTATTGTTCCCAATACTGTCTTTCCACACTTCCAACTGTCTGTGCTACTTTAACCCCTCAACCGGATAACCTACCACATGTTCCATCAGCATACTTAGAATTCCAGGACGTCTTCGACAAACAGCAGGCCGACCGCCTACCTCCACATCGTCCCTACGATTGTCCCATTGACCTTCTGCCTGGCTCCAAAATTCCATTCGGCCGCATCTTTCCCTTGTCCGAATCTGAGTTGAAGGCCCTCAAGTCTTACATTGAGGAAAATCTGGAAAATAAATTCATTCGCCCCTCTTCTTCCCCAGCCGGTGCCGGAATCTTTTTTGTTGAAAAGAAAGACGGGACTCTGAGGCCCTGCATCGACTATAGGGAATTAAATAAAATTACTACTAAAAATAGATACCCGCTTCCTCTCATCCCGGAGTTGTTCCAACGATTCCGATCAGCTCGGATCTTCTCTAAACTGGACCTTCGAGGGGCCTACAACCTCATCCGGATCAGGGCTGGAGACGAATGGAAGACGGCTTTTAGATCTAGGTTCGGTCATTTTGAATACTTGGTCATGCCATTCGGGCTTTGCAACGCCCCAGCTACTTTCCAGCACCTGGTCAATGACATTTTCCGTAAACACCTGGTCGACTTCCTAGTAGTCTACTTAGACGATATTCTTATTTTTTCGTCCTCCCTTGAACTGCACCGAATCCATGTCATCAAGGTCCTCACTATTCTCCGAGAACATAGACTTTACCTCAAGGCCGAGAAATGTGACTTTGAGAAAACCACTGTGCAATTTTTGGGATTTATTATTTCTACCAATGGGGTCGCAATGGACCCGCAGAAAGTCAAAGCTATCCAGGAATGGCCAGCCCCAACAGACAAGAAAGGGGTACAACGGTTTATAGGTTTCGCCAACTTCTACAGGAGGTTCATTGTGGGGTTCTCCTCTATTGTGGCACCTATAACCCAACTGACACGCCAGGGCTACCGCTTTCACTGGTCACCGGAAGCTCAGGATGCCTTCCATAAACTAAAAAATGCATTCACATCGGCACCTGTATTGAAGCATCCAGATCCGCTACTGCCGTTTACTCTGGAAGTAGATGCTTCAGAATCAGCCACTGGGGCCATCCTCTCTCAAAGGCAGGGCCCCAAATCCCTTCTTCATCCAGTAGCCTTTGCCTCTCGTAAACTAACTTCTCCGGAACGTAATTATGACGTCGGAGACCGGGAACTATTAGTTATCAAATTCGCCCTGGAAGAATGGCGATACCTTCTGGAGGGAGCCCCTCACCCTGTCATGATATTCACGGATCATAAGAATCTAGAATATCTGAGAACAGCAAAACGTCTTCGACCCAGACAAGCCCGATGGGCCCTCTTCTTCACCAGGTTTAACTTTCATATCTCTTATAGGCCCGGTTCCAAGAACGTGAAGGCGGATGCACTCTCTAGGATGTTTCCCGAGACCCCTCAAGCAGAGGAACCAAGTACCATCCTATCAGCACAAAACTTTCTGCTCATCCCACAGGCTGATCTACTAACCTCCATAAAAGCTGCCTCTAAGCATTGTCCTGACCAAGTAACCTCTTCCCTAGAGAAGCGTAATGACTTGCTCTGGTCCCAAGGTAAAGTCTTCGTCCCTCTGGAAACAAGGCAACTGATTCTGAAAACCTTCCACGACCACAAACTAGCTGGTCACTTTGGAACCAAAAAAACCATGGAACTAATCTCTCGCTCCTTCTGGTGGCCTGGTTGGAGAGAAGATTGCAAGTCCTATGTTGCCTCCTGTACCCGTTGCCAACGGTATAAGGGACCCAAAACCAAGAGTTGGGGACTACTCAAACCTTTGCCTATCCCTGAACGTCCATGGGCAGATGTGTCCATGGACTTCATTGTAGATCTACCGCCCTCTGGAGTTTTTACCACGATTCTGGTCGTAATTGACCGCCTCTCCAAAATGGCACACTTCGTGCCCATGATCGGTACCCCCTCTGCTGCAGATACAGCCAAAGCCTTCTTTCAGGAGATAATCAGGCTCCATGGGGTGCCTAAGAGCATCACCTCTGACAGAGGCGTTCAATTCACGTCGAAATTCTGGAAGGAACTTTGCAAATCTTTAGAAGTCAAGGTTTGCCTATCATCGGCATATCACCCCCAGAGCAACGGACAGACAGAAAGAACCAATCAAACCCTAGAACAATATCTCCGTTGTTTTTGCTCAGCCTCACAAGACGATTGGTCCTCCCTATTATCCTACCCTGAATTTGCATATAACAACTCGGTGCATTCAGCCACCAGTCAAACTCCTTTTTGGGCCAACTTTGGCTTCCATCCTTCCTTCCTCCCTGATGACATTCCGGAGAGCTCTGTTCCTGCTGTTCAAGATCGGATAGCCTTTGTTCAATCTAATTTTCTGAGACTCCAGGAAATGATGCAAAACGCCCAGGAGTCTTACAAGAGACACTATGACAAGGGTAGGAAGGAAAATCCAGTCTTCAAAGTTGGGGAGGAAGTATGGCTCTCCGCCACCAACCTCAAATTGCCGATCCGTTCACGGAAATTGGGACCAAGATTTATAGGTCCTTTTAAAATCAAGCGAGTAATCAACCCTGTGGCCTTTGAATTGGCACTGCCCGACTCCTACAGGATACACCCGGTCTTCCACACGTCTCTGTTGAAACCGGTAGTCTCCAGCTCCTTCCCGGGAAGGGATGAGCCACCTCCTCCACCTGTGGAGGTTGATGGTGAAGACGAGTACGTGGTGGAATCTATCTTGGGCTGCAGGAAAAGAGGCAGGCAATTACAGTATTTAATCAAATGGAAGGGGTATCCCCCAGAGGACAACTCTTGGGAACCATCTAGGAACCTACATGCTCCCCGCCTAATTAGAGTCTTTCACCAGGAACATCCCGAGTTGATGTCTAGTTTGGGCGTCCAGAGTCCGCCCCTAGGAGGGGGGCACTGTCAGGGAAATCCGCCCAACAGCGCCAATCAGCGGCCAATGCGCACGCGCGGCGAAATGATGCTTCGGCGCGTGCGCGGGACGGCGCTTCTACGTTCTCGGGTGCGCGCGCCGATGCAGCGGCGCGCGTACATGCGCGGCGGCGCACCAATAGGAATCCAGGCGGGCCTATTTAAAGAGACCCAGTTGCACTGACAAGTTGCTGGTTTGTCAGCTTTCCTGTATACCCAAGACTCTGGAAAACTATCTCGAAAATCTCCTCGTGACCCGGACTGGCTTGACTCCTCTGATCTCTCTCCTGTACCTGACCCTCGGCTTGTTATACGGACTTCTGCCTTCTCCTGTGTTTGACCCTCGGCCTGTGACTCGGATCTGCTGCCTGTCTACAATCCTTGACCTCCTGCTTGTACCTTTTGGACTTCCGCGTTTCCTTTGAACTCCTGCCTGGTTCCTGGTATTCTCTGGACTTGTTACCTTTTACTGTGCTAGACCCCCAGCCGGGACTGTTACCTTGCAATTGCAACCCGGACTCAACCTGCACCGGCTTCAATTACCTCCTGCTGTTTGAACTTTACCAACCCGGCTAGTTCCTGCTTGAAGCCTGTTCTTCAGACTACTCAGCACTACCGGACCGTCTACAAGTACCCACCACCTGCCGGTAGCCGGTTCCGCTTCTCGCCATCCACTCCCTGTCTCAACTCCAGGGGGTGGAGTGCGTCAAGTCGCAAAGGTGAACCACTCTCGGCATCTCGGCCTTGGTAAGTACATACCCTTACAGAATGTTTTTGTGTAATCTGCTTGCAATGTTGTGTGCAAAAGTACTAATTTATTTTTCTGGTTTTACTCCACAGTTTCCTTCAACTCCACAGGAATGGCAAAATGTGACATCCCAGTTTGCCAACTGGTGGGACTTTACCAACTGCGGAGGGGCAATAGATGGGAAGCACGTTCGCAAAGTGCCACCACCCCATTCGGGGTAATACTTTTATAACTATAAAGGTTTTAATAGTATTGTGTTAATGGCGGTGGTGTCGGCACAGTATGATTTTATGTATGTGGACGTGGGGAAGAATGTCCAGATGTTGGATGGTGGTGTATTCGCACACACGGAATTTGCCCGTCTCCAGACTGGTGGCCTGGCACTGCCACCTGAGGAAGACAACATTGAGGGCCTTCTGTTTGTTTTTATTGCTGATGAGGCTTTCGGACAGGGACCACACCTGATGAGGCCCCTCACCCCGGAGAGGAGGGTTTTTAATTACCGGCTGGCCAGAGCCCGAAGGGTTGTTGAGAATGCCTTCAGGATACAGGCCAGCCGGTTCCGCCTGTTCCTTACCTTGATACACATGGCGGAATACAAACTGAATCACATAATATTCAGCTGCTGCATCCTGCATAATTATTTAAGGAGAAATTCTGCTAATTATATTACAACAGTTGGGCCTGAAGCCGGACTTTCAGACAATACCATGACAGGCCTGGATAATGGCCTAACTGGCCTGGCCCCCAAAACGCTCGTGAAGTGCGGGAGAAATACGTTGAGTACTTTACGGTTAGGGGGGCCATTGCTATGCCAGACAATCTCTGATTTGTTTTACAAAAAATAAAACTTTCTGTGAAAAACTTGATTTGTCATTATTGCTTGTGTTTCTTTTATCTGTCTCCCAGGTTCTCCTAGTGCACTTTAACTGCCAAGTGGATTTGTCTTTAGTAAATAACCACCATTGTCACAGTAAACAAGAACTTATCATTTGCGACAATAAGTGCCTGTCATTCGGTATGCTAATACATAGGGACTCGAACGTGGTAAGGGACTTTCTAGGCCTTAGTAATGGTTTTAACTTGGCAAAAAACACCTCAATTGGTGATAGCTCCATTCGCCCATAGGTGTATTCCCCACATTGATACCAACTCTGAAAAGGGGATCAACTCCCTTCCTGGTGCAAATTTGCCACATGTCCTATTTCCATCATTCCCCCATGATCCCAAAAATCCAGCTTCCTCCCCCGGGGGGAACCAAGGGAATCCCTCCAGTGGTGTCAGGGGACGTTCAGAGTGTTCCACGTCAGAGGAGAGGTCCATTCTGCAAGACCCCTAGATATGCTCGGGATCAATGGCGCCCCCGCTAAGTTACGTCCTGCTATTTCCTGCTCTAATGCGACCCACCTTTTACCCGTGTAGTCGTGACACCAATTTAGAATCCTTACCAGTGACATTGCTCTATAATATAGAGCAATGTCCGGTAATCCAAGTCCTCCTTTTTTCCCCCTGCGTAATATGTCATGGGAAACTCTTGGCCACCTATCGTTCCATACAAATGCAACGAACGCCTTTCTCAGATCTTTAAAAAAGGCCTGTAGGAGTGATATGGGGATCGTATGTAGGAAATAGATTAATCTGGGCAATATAGTCATTTTTATAGCACTCACTCTCCCTACCCATGTTAAGACTAGACCCTTCCATTTCTGCAAATCTCTTATCTCTTTCAATAGAGAACCGTAATTCAAATCATACAATAGCCCGAGATCCGGCGTAATGTGTGTCCCTCGATAGACCAAATATTTTTAATTCCAGACAAAGGGGTACATGCTCTTCAGAGTTGTTGCCATTGCCGGGGGAACGTGGCTAGGTAGGAGCACTGATTTCTCAAAATTAATTTTAAAATTTGATAGCCTTCCATATTTAGCTACCTCGGCCATCAGAGCCGGTATGGAATTCTGTGGTGAATCTAAAAAAAATAACAAGTCGTCGGCATATGCCGACACTTTATGTTCCATTGCTCCTACACATACCCCTACTATTCCCATATTTCTCCTGATTTTACACAAAAAAGGTTCCAACATTATGGCAAACAACAAAGGAGATAATGGACACCCTTGTCTCGTCCCGTTCTGTATTTTAAAATAATTAGACATTGTCCCATTTACCTTCACTCTGGCTCTTGGATTCACAAACAATGCCGATACCCGGACCATCATTCGCTCACCCATCCCCATCCCCCTTAACACTTCCGTCATGTAAGGCCAGCTCAACCTGTCAAAAGCCTTCTCGGCATCCATAGATAATACCACTCTGGGGGCCCTATTCGGGCCGTGTTCTATCCAATGAAGGATATGAAGAGCATGTATCGTGTTGTCTCTGGCCTCCCGGCCCTTCATAAAGTCTGTTTGATCAGGGTGAACTAGCTTTACTATGTGATTTTGTAATCGGAGAGCCAGTATTTTTGCTAACAGCTTAGTGTCTGAATTAAGTAGGGAGATGGGTGTATGATTATCTCAATGTTGGGGGTCCTTCCCTGCTTTGGGAAGTACTGTGATATATGCTAATAGGGCTTCAGGTGGTAGAGGGTTAGAAGCATTGATTGTGCTGAAGTATCTACATAGTGGAAGTCCCAGTTCTGCCATGAATTTTCTATAATATATATTTGTGAAGCCGTCAGGTCCAGGGCTTTTGCCCAGAGACAGAGAATTTATTGCCCTGTCCAGTTCCTCAATCGTAATTTCTCGTTCTAGTTCTTCAATCACCAAAGATGGTAGCTGGGTCAGATCTGAGTCTTTGATATAGTCTCTAATTTCATTCCTTCGCTGCTCATCTGTGGCGATTCCTACTGGTTCTTGTATGTTATATAGGGCCTCATAAAATTTATGAAATTCTGCTGCAATTGCTTGGCTCTCCACTATTTTTTTCTTTTGTATTATCAGGTTATGGACATGCCTGCTCAGACACTTCTTCCATTGTATTCATCTCAAAGTATGCTCCAATTTTAAGACGTAATGCCTCCACTATCTTTTTGTCGTCCAATAAGGACTCATTTAGTCGCCAGGTCCTTTCCAGGTGACCTGGACATACGGGAGAAAGAGTCAAAGCATGACTCTGAGATTGTTATTACATCTTACAGGCCCGTACCCTCTCCAGGTAAAACTGGTCCACCAGGAGAAGATCCAGACGGGAGTAAGTATTTTGGGTTTTTGAATAGTAGCTATAATCTTTTACCCCTTGATGCATTACCCGCCAGGTATCCACTAAATGGAGAGAGAGCATACGTTGTGTGACAGAATGCAGGTAAAATCACCAGGTTGCGTCCAGGATGGAAGGTATATATGTCCTAGATTCAGGCTTTATGCCGATTTATACCACTAGGGGGAGTGCGGGGAGTCTTGCAGGGGAAGAGTTAATGAGCCCAGCTGAAGTAAGTGGGCTCGTTAGAGCCTCTACAAGAACTCCCAGCATACTAAGGGAGATGCTCCAACCTGGAACCAGATCTGTGTGGATAGTCTGGGGAGTGTGATCTCTGTGCGGTGAGCCAAAGCCTGTGTGGTTACTGTAATAACTTCAAAAAGCAGGGAGCTAGGGACTGGGACAGCATAAGGCTGTACCCAGTTGTTAGTTAGGGACACCAATGTGTGTAGTAAGCGGTCAAGCTGACCAGGATTTCTTTTTGTTTGTTTCTTTTTGTTTTGCTGTTTTTCCCCTGTAAATAGTGTAAATAAACCGCACCTTTTGTTTTTGCAACTATAAACCCTGTCTGCTGTGCCTGTTTTTGTGTAGTGAACCCATCCAGGGGGTCACACACACCCGCTGCCAAGCTAACCCCCTCACAGTTGGTGGAGAACCAGTGGCAGTTTTTTTTAAGGCCAGCATGGAGGAGATATTGAAACAGCTGGCTCTAGCAAATGCCAATCAGCAGCAGACAAATGCAGGTTTGCAAAAGAGCCTTGCAGCTCAACAACAGAGCTTTGCAGCCTACCAGCAAGCTTATCAACAGAGCCTTGCAGCCCAGCAGCAAGCTCACCAACAGAGTCTGGAAGCTCAGCAACAAGCCCTGCAGCAATCGGAGGCCCGTTTCATAGACCTGTTGCAGAAGCAAAAGCAGAGACTACAACAAGTGGAAACAGTAATGCAGCAACGTCCGCAGACCAGTGAGGAAAGTCGTTCCACTAATACCGCGTCATTTGGGGTGAGTTGTTTATTGACAAAAATGACTGGAGAGGATGATCCAGAGGTGTTTTTGACCACATTTGAAAGGACTGCTGAAAGAGAAAAGTGGCCTAAGGATCAGTGGGCTGGACTGGTGGCTCCTCTGTTAACTGGTGAATCGCAGAAAGCTTACTATGACCTAGAGCCTGACCAAGCAAAAGACTATGTAATGCTAAAAACTGAAATATTGGCACGGCTGGGTGTCCCCCTGGCTGTCCGGGCTCAGCGTGTGCATAACTGGACTTTCCGGCTTGGAAAACCCCCCAGGTCTCAAATGTATGATCTCATTCACCTGAGCAGGAAGTGGCTACAGCCAGAGACTTTGTCCGCACCAAAGATCGTGGAACGTGTTGTGATGGATCGTTTCTTGAGAGCTCTTCCTACTGCCATTCAAAAGTGGGTAAGCCATGGAGACCCAGAAACGGCCGATAATCTTGTGGATCGTGTAGAGAAGTACTTGGCTACAGAGAACCTGACTGCCTCTTCCAGAGACTCACAGACTTTCCACCCTAAGACCAGACCATCCCCAGTGGCGGGTAAGATGATTCCAAGGGGTGAGGGTGGAGAGAGTGAGAGGGTGGGAGTTCTACCCAAGGTTTGGCGAGAACAGCCTGGGAAGTCAGGGGCTCAAGAGGCAGCAAGAAGGATTGTCTGTTACCGCTGCCGGCAAGAGGGACATATTGCAGCAAATTGCCCGGTTGTGGATGAACCCATGCAATGTGACTTTCTAAGGGAAAGACGTCAGTCGCTGTTTGCAACAGTCGCATGCACTGCCATTCGGGGAACTGAGAAACATTTATGCAAAATGTGTATTAATGGTAGAAATGTTGTTGTGTTGCTGGATTCAGGTAGCCTGGTGACACTGATAAAGGCTTGAAATAGTTACTACAGAGGTCTCTGGGAATGACAAGGTAGCTGTTATTTGTGTGCATGGGGACACTCGAGAGTATCCGGTGACTACAGTGTGTTTTGAGACCCCCAAAGGTACCCTCTCTCATCGGGTGGGACTAGTGTCTCACTTGCCTCATGATGCCATTGTGGGAAGGGATTTTCCAAAGTTCTGGGAACTATGGGATTGTACTGAGCCCCCCACTGGTGCCCCTATATACCAGGAATGTGATAGCCAGAATTCCTCTGTGAGTGGTGAGGACTCTCCAGAATTTCCCTTGTCAGTATTGGCAGGGGAGACTCGAGAAACTGGGGAGGAGCCAACATCCTCAGACGAAAACATGCCGTCTGTGGAGTTTTCTGATCTCGAGGTTCACAAGGAAAATTTTGCCACAGAGCAGTTAAAAGACCCCACCCTAATAAAGGCACGGGAAAACGTAGTGGAAATAGATGGCGAGTTAGAGAACCCAGATGAGACCTGCACTTACCCATACTTCATCGTGGAAAAGGACCTACTGTATCGGGTGGCTAAAAGGGCAGAAGAAACCATTGAGCAGCTTGTGGTGCCCAAACCTTACAGGAAGTTGGTGTTAGAGTTGGCCCATGGGCACATTCTTGGAGGTCATCTGGGGACAGAGAAAACCCGAGAGAGAGTATTGCAGAGGTTCTATTGGCCTGGGGTCATGAAGGAAACAGAAAATTATTGTTCCTCCTGCCCTGTGTGTCAGAGGTCGGCACCGATGCCACATTTCCGTAACCCGCTGGTACCTCTTCCCATCATTGAGGTCCCCTTTGAGAGGATCGCAATGGATTTGGTAGGTCCGATAATGAAGTCCGCTAGGGGGCACCAGTACATCTTGGTTATAATGGACTATGCCACCCGTTATCCGTAAGCGATTCCTCTCCAAAATACCTCGGCCAAAACCATAGCCAAAGAGCTATCTCTTGTTTTTAGCCGTGTGGGTATTTGTAAAGAACTGCTTACGGACCAAGGTACACCCTTTATGTCCCGGGTTATGAAAGAGCTGTGTAAGTTGTTCAAAGTGACACAATTGCGTACATCTGTGTATCACCCCCAAACTGATGGGTTGGTTGAAAGATTCAACAAAACCCTAAAACAAATGTTAAAGAAAGTGGTGGATAGAGATGGAAAGGATTGGGACTGTCTAATTCCCTATTTAATGTTTGCTATTAGGGAGGTACCCCAATCCTTTATGTGTTTCTCACCCTTTAAGTTACTTTATGGGAGACACCCCAGAGGGCTGTTGGATATCGCCAAGGAAACCTGGGAAAGTGAGTGTTCTCCCCACAGGAGTGTGATTGAGCATGTCGCCCTGATGCAAGATAGAATTGCACAGGTAATGCCAATCGTAAAGGAACATTTGGCCCAAGCGCAGTTGGCACAGCAGAGAGTGTACAACCGTGGAGCCAGGACCCGTACCTTTTCCCCGGGGGATAGGGTATTGGTACTTGTCCCTACGGTTGAAAGCAAATTCCTCGCCAAATGGCAAGGCCCCTATGAGATAATGGAAAAAGTGAGCGAAGTGAATTACAAGGTCAGACAACCAGGAAGGTGAAAGCCCGAACAGATCTATCACATTAATCTGTTGAAAGCCTGGAGGGATAGGGAATCCCTAGTCGCGGAAACTTTGTCACCAGCTCACTCTGATTGCGGGATTCCTGAGGTTGGAATAGCAGTCACCTTGTCAAACCCCCAACAACAGGAGGTTAAGGAGTTTGTGCTTCGCAACAAGGAGGTTTTCTCTGAGCTGCCGGGACAAACGTCTGGCGTAGAGCATGATATTATTACCGTGCCCGGTGAAAGGGTGAAACTAAAACCCTATCGGATCCCAGAGGCCCGGCGGGAGGCAATACGTGAGGAAGTACAGAAAATGCTTAAGTTAGGGGTGATAAAGGAGTCCCAAAGTGATTGGTCAAGTCCCATAGTGTTAGTGCCTAAACCGGATGGGAGCTGGCGATTTTGTAACGATTTCCGACAACTGAACAAAAGTTACAAAATTTGACACCTACCCCATGCCACGTATAGATGAGTTGATCGACCGGCTGGGAACAGCCCGATACATGACAACACTTGATCTCACAAAAGGGTATTGGCAAATTTCCCTGGCCAAGTCGGCCAAAGAGAAAACCGCATTTGTAACCCCAGATGGGGCGTTCCAATATAAAAGAATGCCGTTTGGGTTACAGAATGCGCCGGCCACTTTCCAGCGGAAAATGGACCAGATACTGAGGCCCCATCAGAAGTATGCCGCGGCTTACCTGGATGATGTAATTATCTACAGCACAGATTGGGCCTCACATCTGCCAAAAGTGCAAGCAGTCCTAGACTCTATCCGGGAAACTGGGTTTACGGCCAACCCCAAGAAATGTACCATTGGGCAGGAGGAGGCCAAATATCTTGGGTACACCATTGGGAGGGGAGTAATAAAACCCCAAGTCAACAAAGTCGAGGCCATACAGAATTGGCCACGTCCCAACAGCAAGAAGCAGGTACGAGCCTTTCTGGGAATTGCTGGTTATTATCGGCGATTCATTCCCCACTTTGCTTCTCAGGCTGTGCCCCTAACCAACCTGACAAAAGGGAAAGAGTCGGTCATGGTTAAATGGACCCCAGAGGCTGAGGCAGCATTCCAATTCTTAAAAAAAGCCTTATGTAGCCAGCCAGTGTTGTACTCACCAGACTTCTGTAGGGACTTTGTCGTACAAAGTGATGCATCAGACGTTGAGTTAGGAGCAGTATTGTCCCAGGTCTGGAACGGGGAAGAGCACCCAGTCATTTACCTCAGTAGGAAATTGAAGTCCCATGAGGTAAATTACACCACGATTGAGAAGGAGTGTTTAGCAGTGAAGTGGGCTCTAGATTCCCTTCGGTACTATCTGCTAGGTAGGCACTTTGACATGATTACTGATCACGCTCCTTTAAAGTGGATGGCTCAAAACAAAGAGACAAATAGAAGAGTGAATAGGTGGTTCCTGGCCCTACAGGAATTCAACTTTACAGTAAAGCATCGCCCTGGCGTTCAAATGGGGAATGTGGATGCTTTGTCTCGAGTACATGCATGTCTGGTTGCTTGTGTTCCAACCCCAAGGTTAAAACAAGAGGGGGGGGTATGTGACAGAATGCAGGTAAAATCACCAGGTTGCGTCCAGGATGGAAGGTATATATGTCCTAGATTCAGGCTTTATGCCGATTTATACCACTAGGGGGAGTGCGGGGAGTCTTGCAGGGGAAGAGTTAATGAGCCCAGCTGAAGTAAGTGGGCTCGTTAGGGCCTCTACAAGAACTCCCAGCATACTAAGGGAGATGCTCCAACCTGGAACCAGTACTGTGTGGATAGTCTGGGGAGTGTGATCTCTGTGCGGTGAGCCAAAGCCTGTGTGGTTACTGTAATAACTTCAAAAAGCAGGGAGCTAGGGACTGGGACAGCATAAGGCTGTACCCAGTTGTTAGTTAGGGACACCAATGTGTGTAGTAAGCGGTCAAGCTGACCAGGATTTCTTTTTGTTTGTTTCTTTTTGTTTTGCTGTTTTTCCCCTGTAAATAGTGTAAATAAACCGCACCTTTTGTTTTTGCAACTATAAACCCTGTCTGCTGTGCCTGTTTTTGTGTGGTGAACCCATCCAGGGGGTCACACACACCCGCTGCCGAGCTAACCCCCTCACAGTTGTTTTATGTGTTTCAGTGCCCTAAAAGATATCTGGGAATTCCCAGTTAATGTATCCATATTTTGATTCAGGGTACGGTTAAAATCCCCCCCCCCTACTATCAAAAATCCCTCCTTAAATTGTTTTAGCAACCTCAGTGTCTTTATTAGAAAGTTGACTGTCCCCGTATTGGGTGCATAGATCGAGGCAAATGTGTATTGATGTCCATATAATGTCGCCTTAACAAATAAAAAACGGCCCTCATGGTCTATCTGAAAGGATAAAAAACACATCGGAAAATATTTTTTAAAGGCTATAGTCACCCCCCTTGCCCTGGCTATGGGGGATGGAGAATGGAACCACTGATCGAAGGTATGTGTGGGCATTTTTGGGATAGCTCCTGCCACAAAATGCGTCTCCTGCATATAAACCACCTTCATAGCGACGCAATTCGTGCCAGAGGTGCCCCCTTTTCTGCAATGAACACATTCCTCTTACATTATAGGTCAATACCTTTATTAGACTAGACATTCCATACTTTTACCCCTACACCCCTTCCTATCCGCTGCCCTCCCCCCATATCTCTCCCCACAGACCGTGCCTTCCCTCGGGAGGCAAGGAAAAAAAAAACACTTACCAAAACACTTACACCCATACCAATCCCTCCGTCTTCCTGCAATATTGCAGAATTCCTAGTCCTCTATATCGGACCAGACCTACTGGGTAGAGTTCACCCTTACCCAAAAACATCTAGTTCCCACTCCCCCGGGCATATTTAGCTTCCCTCTATTTATATCTATATCTCCCCTGCTTCCCCCTTCTACAAAAATCCTTCTTCTGAGAAAGGTACTAGCAAAGATGTGAGGAAGAAGGAATAACTTTATACATCTTCATTTACAATTATTTCTATTCCACAAAAAGGAGAGAGAAAGTAGAAGGAAAAAAAAAAAAAAGATTTTTAAATAAATACACATCGCCATCTCCATCTCCAAAAACCATTCTCTTAAATATATAAGACCCACTCACACACATTCTTATATATACCTGTTATCTTAGTGTAAAATTAAATGCTAATTCACAAGAACTGAATAAACATGCAAATTAAACCAATGAGTAATGTGAAGTGAAAAAAACCCTATAAAAAGGTTTAACATGTGAAGAGCACAGCAGCTCTCCAAATAAATTGTGAATGGCTAAATTGACCCCAAAAAAATCCACAACAATAACACAGTTCATAAGTTCATAGATATAAAAAAATGTTCAGAGAAGGGGTCCTCCACCGTATTCGATATAATCCGTGATGAATAAACACCAAAAAAATAGTGATAAAGAGACCTCCACCGATACACACACTGCCGCTTACCACAAGTAAATGATCCCTTATGACAGGGGATCTGGATGCGCCTGTGGCTAAATCCCTAGCCAGGGGTCTGTGGCAACCGCGTCCAATCGTTGAATTGGCGTCCTTACCAGGAAGAGGCAACTCACAGTGGGTGGACATACGATACCAGTATGGCAATAAACCAAGGAACCAAAGAAAAGGAAGAGCTAATAGTGTAAATCCTTACACATTTTATTCCGCATAATAGTCAAATGCAAACTTACAGTAAATCAGTAGAAAAAAGACAAAGAAAAGCCGGCCGGCTTACGATAAAATGCCCGTACAGTTCCGGGGTTGCGTGGGCGCGGTGACGTAGAGGAGTCGAGTCAAAATTGCGGTACTTGCGTTTTGGATGCGGGTCCATTGAATTCTATTACACTGTTTTTGGCCTGGCAAAAAAAATCTGCAGTTGCGTTTAAAATCGTTTTTTACAAACCCTCAAAATGCCTTCAGACGCCAAAGATTTCCACGTTTCAGACGCGGTACCAGCGTTTAGCCGCATTTTATTTTAGAAGCGTTTTAAAGGTGACCTATTTTTTTAGATTGATAAACTCCAAATTTATGGCAAATGAGGAAAAACCATAATATATATATATATATATATATATATATATATATATATATATATATATAAAAGAAATTGCTTCCATTGCATTGTGGACAATCCACAACTTGGGGCAGCTGACGTGGCAAGTGGACAATCCACAACTTGTGGCAAGTGACACGCTAAATACAACTACACTGCTGCTCTCAGCTGCTGATATCACTCTGGTCTCACTAAATAGCTAAAATCGTAAATAATACTGTTTTTGGAGCTGTAATGTAAACACAGGCAGAGGAAGTGATGTCATCTCTCCTGCGGCGCTCTCATATACCGAGCGCCGTACAGGAGAAGATGCAGGTTAGTGCACAAAACACTACACTGACACCAGGACACATAGGCACATAAATCGCCCCCCCAGGCCCCCCCAGACACCCCAGATCACCCCCCAGCCCCCAGTCACAGTGTCACTGATTGCAGTGACCATTTATTTACTGATCACTGCAATCAGTGACATTTGTGACTGTAAAAGTGTCACTAAAGTTAGTTTTAGGTCCAGTGTAGCCCCCTAACCCCCCCTAATAAAGGTTTAACCCCCTGATCGCCCCCCAGATAACCCTTTCACCCCCTAGCACTGCCGATGCTAAGCGATCATTTTTCTGATCGCTGTCTTAGCGTCGGTGATGCAGATCGGTAGCCAGTTATTTTTTTAGGTTCGCCGCAGGTTTTTATAGTGTCAGGTACCCCCATATATTACCTAATAAAGGTTTAACCCCCTTGATCGCCCCCCAGGTAACCCTTTCACCCCCTATCACCACTGTCGCTAAGCGATCGTTTTTCTGATCGCTGTCTTAGCGTTGGTGATGCCGATCGGTAGCCAGTATTTTTTTTTAGGTTCGCCGCAGGTTTTTATAGCGTCGGGTACCCCCATATATTACCTAATAAAGGTTTAACCCCCTTGATCGCCCCCCAGGTAACCCTTTCACCCCCTATCACCACTGTCGCTAAGCGATAGTTTTTCTGATCGTTGTCTTAGTGTCGGTGATGCAGATCGGTAGCCAGTTATTTTTTTTAGGTTCGCCGCAGGTTTTTATTGCGTCGGGTACCCCCATATATTACCTAATAAAGGTTTAACCCCCTTGATCGCCCCCCAGATAACCCTTTCACCCCCTATCACCACTGTCGCTAAGCGATCATTTTTCTGATCGCTGTCTTAGCGTCGGTGATGCAGATCGGTAGCCAGTTATTTTTTTTAGGTTCGCCGCAGGTTTTTATAGCGTCAGGTACCCCCATATATTACCTAATACAGGTTTAACCCCCTTGATCGCCCCCCAGGTAACCCTTTCACCCCCTATCACCACTGTCGCTAAGCAATCGTTTTTCTGATCGCTATCTTAGCGTTGGTGATGCCGATCGGTAGCCAGTAATTTTTTTTAGGTTCGCCGCAGGTTTTTATAGCGTCGGGTACCCCCATATATTACCTAATAAAGGTTTAACCCCCTTGATCGCCCCCCAGGTAACCCTTTCACCCCCTATCCCCACTGTTGCTAAGCGATCGTTTTTCTGATCGCTGTGTTAGTGTTGGTGATGCCGATAGGTAGCCAGTAATTTTTTTTTGGTTCGCCGTCAGGTTTTTATATAGCGTCAGGTACCCCCATATATTACGTAATAAAGGTTTTAACCCCCTAATTGCCCCTAGTTAACCATTTCAACAGTAATCACCATATAAGTGTTACGGGTGACGCTGGTTAGTTAGTTTGCTTTTTATAGTGTCAGGGCACCCGCCGTATATAACCCAATAAAGGTTTAACCCCATGATCGCCCGGCGGGTGATATCAATTAGGTTTTAGCATCAGAGAGGGTCTGCGTCACACCCCAGGCAACGTCAGGTTAGTGCCAGTAACGCTAACACCCACGCATGAAGCATACACCTCCCTTAGTGGTATAGTATCTGAACAGATCAATATCTGATCTGATCAGATCTATACTAGCGTCCCCAGCTGTTTAGGGTTCCCAAAAACGCAGTGTTAGCGGGATCAGCCCAGATACCTGCTAGCACCTGCGTTTTGCCCCTCCGTCCAGCCCAGGCCACCCAAGTGCAGTATCGATCGATCACTGTCACTTGCAAAACACAACACACATAACTGCAGCGTTCGCAGAGACAGGCCTGATCCCTGCGACTCCAGTGCTGTAGGAGGTGATTTCACCACCACAGTTAAAAAAAAAAAGCATATATGCCGAAGCATTGGGGCAGCAGGGGCGGAGGAGCAATTTTGCTCCTAATGCCGCGTACATACGGTCGAAATTCTGACAGAGGCTTGCCCGTGGAAAAGTCTGACCATGTGTACGCGGCATAACTTTTGCGGGAAGATGCCCCCATGCTTCGGCATATATAAATGGTGCATGTATGCCCATCATTAGAAGTGGGTGGATGAAGGGCGGTATTCTAATAGTGGGCATACCCACCGATCAATCTTTTTTTTTTCGTTCAGCCAACAGGCTGCATGAAAAAAAAATATTACAATACATGTCCAACAAGGACCAGCAACGTACTGGTATGTTGCTGGACTTTGAATGTTTATACCAGAATGATGCCTGCGGGTTTAGGTATCATCTTGGTATCATTCTTTTCAGCCAGCGGCCGGCTTTCATGTAAAAGCAATCCTAGTGGCTCATTAGCCTCTGGACTGCTTTTACAAGCAGTGGGAGGGAATGTCCCCCCCCCGGATATAAAAAGCGCCATTGGAAAATTGGGAAAGCATTTTATCACACCGATCTTGGTGTGGTCAGATGCTTTGAGGGCAGAGGAAAGATCTAGGGTCCAATAGACCCCAGTTTTTTTCAAAAAACAGAGTACCTGTCACTACCTATTGCTATCATAGGGGATATTTACATTCCCTGAGATAACAATAAAAATTATACAAAAATAAAAAAATGGAAGCAACAGTTTAAAAATAAAATAAAAAAGCAAAATTAATAATAAAAAAAAAAAAAAAAGCACCCCAGTCCTGCCCTGCTCTTGCCCAATGGCGCACGCAAGCGTCGGTGTGGCGTCATATGTAAACAGCAATTTCACCATGCATGTGAGGTATCACCGCGAAGGTCAGATCGAGGGCAGTAATTTTAGCAGTAGACCTCCTCTGTAAATCTAACGTAGTAACCTGTAAAGGCTTTTAAAGGCTTTTAAAAATGTATGTAGTTTGTCGCCAATGCGCGTTTGGGCGAAATTTTAAAGCTTGTCGTGTTTGGTATCTATGTACTCGGCCTAAGATCATCTTTTTTATTTCATCAAACATTTGGGCAATATAGTGTGTTTTAGTGCATTAAAATTAAAAAAAGTGTATTTTTTCCCCAAAAAATGCGTTTGAAAAATCGCTGCGCAAATACTGTGTAGAAAAAAAAAATGCAACACCCACCATTTTAATCTGTAGGGCCTTTGCTTTAAAAAATATATATAATGTTTGGGGGTTCAACATAATTTTCTTGCAAAAACAAAATATGTTTTCATGTAAACAAAAAGTGTCAAAAAGGGCTTTGTCTTCAAGTGGTTAGAAGAGTGGATGTAAGCTTCCTAATGTTGTGTATAAAATGCCAGAACAGTTCAAACCCCCCCAAATGACCCCATTTTGGAAAGTAGACACCCCAAGCTATATACTGAGAGGCATGTCGAGTCCATGGAATATTTTATATGTTGACACAAGTTGCGGAAAAAAGACAATTTTTTTTTTTTTTTTTTGCACAAAGTTGCCACTAAATGATATATTGCTCAAACATGTCATGGGCATATGTGGAATTACACCCAAAAATACATTCTGTTGCTTCTCCTGAGTACGGGGATACCACATGTGTGAGACTTTTTGGGAGCCTAGCCACGTACGGGACCCCAAAACCAAGCACCGCCTTCAGGCTTTCTAAGGGTGTAAATTTTTGATTTCACTTCTCACTGCCTATCACAGTTTCGGAAGGAAGAAGAAGATGGAAGAAGATGGAAGAAAAGAGAAGACATTAATAAAGGAATTGTCAAAAACCGGCTCTTGTCATTTTTTACATTTTGTCACTTTGTTTGTGAAATGGTAGGGGTACAATGTACCCCATTACCAATTCACATAGGGGGGGGGGGCGGGATCTGGGGGTCCCCTTTGTTAAAGGGGTCTTCCAGATTCCGAAAAGCCCCCCACCCGCAGACCCCCACAACCACCGGGCAAGGGTTGTGGGGATGAGGCCCTTGTCCCCATCAACATGGGGACATCCTCCCCATGTTGAGGGCATGTGGCCTGGTACGGTTCAGGAGGGGGGGCGCTCCCGTCCCCCCCTCTTTTCCTGCGGCCGGCCAGGTTATGTGCTCGGATAAAGGGTCTGGTGTGGATTTTTGGGGGGACTCCACGCCATTTTTTTTTATTTGGCGTGGAGTTCCCCTTGAAATCCATGCCAGATCTGAAGGGCCTGGTATGGATATTTGGGGGGAACCCCACGTCATTTTTTTTTAAAATTTGCAGCGGGGTTCCCCTTAATATCCATTCCAGACCTGAAGGGCCTGGTAATTGAATTTGGGGGTACCCCCACGCTTTTTTTTTGTGTTATCAAAGACTTTCAATGACTTTTCTCTATATTGCCGGGAGCCGACAATTCATAATAGCCGTGAGTGAGTTTTAAATGCCTTTTTTTTCCCTTTAGAAATGTCATTTTGCTGGCGCAGTGGGAAGTTCAGAGCTGCGCCTGTTCAACTTATGCAAATTGACTTAGGTGACTTGACATTTACTAAGATTTTGCCGGTGCAGTGTCTTGGTGCATTTGAACCATTGAAATTCCCACGCTGAGCTCAAAAAAACCTCCCGCAGCTCGAATCGTACTTGCCAGCGCAGCGGGCTGGTTTTGAAAAAGTTACTTCCGCACTCTATTTTGGGCATATTAGTTATTTGGGCAGGGGTCCCTACACTTCCTAACATTACCCCATGTCACCCCCATTATATTCTCACTTCCAGCTTCTTTATATTTAGATTTCAACATGCTGTGCGCCAGGTCCCTAGTGGTGCACTGAGCGCCTCCTCCCGTCCGCCGACAACACTATAGTAAATGGCAAATAGGGCTGCGCTACAGGCGCTAATGTTTTGTAAATACCAAAACAGCCATTGCGCACGCAGATGCGCCAATACTCATGGCGCAAACGTGTCGTAAATCAGCCCCATTGTGTTTCAAAATTGGCCTTTGGCTAGTTTTTTTATTAATTCACTGAACTGTAGGCAACTAAAATGTCAGTTGATTCACTCATCACTCATCCAATTCACTCATGGTAATCTCTTAAGTATAGGGGTGAGCCGAACACCCCCCCGTTCGGTTCGCACCAGAACCTTCGAATGGACCGAAGGTTCGCACGAACTTTAGAACCCTATTAAATACAATGGATGCGAACGTTCGAAATCTAAAGTGCTAATTATAACGCCTAATATGCATGTTATTGTCCTAAAAAGGGTTTGGGGACCCGGGTCCTGCCCGAGGGGACATGTATCAATGTAAAAATAATCTTTTAAAACTGTCGTTTTTTTGGGAGCAGTGATTTTAATGATGCTTAAAGTGAAAAAAAAAAAAAGTGAAATATTCCTTTAAATATCGTACCTGGGGGGTGTCTAAAGTATGTCTGTGAAGTGGCACGTGGTTCCCGTGTTTAGAACTGTCCCTGCACAAAATGACATTTCTAAAGGAAAAAAAGCAATTTAAAACTGCTTGCGGCTTTAATGTAATGTCTGGTCTCGGCAATATGGATGAAAATCATTGAGAAAAACTGCATGGCTACCCCATCACCCCCCCCCCCCCCACCCTACCTCAGCCCATTACCAGCCCATTTGGGTCTTGTATGGATATTAAGGGGAACCCCGCACCCAAAATAAAAAAGTATACTCTGAACAGCAGTATACAGGCGGTGCAAAAAAGACACGGACTGTAGGTTTGTTCTTAAGTAGAATCTGTTTGTAATTTGGAACAGGTACATTTTTTAAGTGTAGCTCCAGCCAAAAAATCTATTTTTAAGCTTTTTGGAGAACATAGGGAAGGGTTATCACCCCTGTAACATTTGTTTTGCTGTCTGTGCTCTTGGTGGGCACTCGAATGCCCTCCTGTGAACTATTATAACAGGAATTGTAATTACATGCCATTGTTGAACAGTGGTAGGAAAAATTGGGTCTTTGGTGGTGGTGCTGGTGCCACAACACTGTAAGCCCTCACAGTTACTCTTGGTGGGTGCAGGAATGGGCTCTGCTGTGAATTATTAGATCAAGAATTGTAATTGCATGCCCCTGTTGAACAGGGGCTGAAAAATTGGGCCTTAGGCACTGGTGCCACAACACTGCAACCCCTCACAGATACAGTACTTGGAGCACAGCAATGAGCACTGTTGCAAAGTATTGCTTCAAAAATTTAGGCTTTAGGTGAATGCTATGCAAAGCACACAGTAGTACACTAAGTGAAACACTGACTGTCTGCAGCTAGCACAATCACCGGCCTGCCTGTCACAGTATAGAGAATAACTGTATCTAGGTGAGCTTAATAAAGGATTAATACCGTCGGCAATGCGCCTCTGTAGAGGCGCATTGCCGGCGGTATTACCGCGGTTTCCCATTGCTTTCAATTTTCAAAATTACTTCCAAACACCAAACATTATATATGTTTTTTGAGCAGACACCCTAGGGAATAAGATGGCGGTCATTGCAAATTTTTATCTCGCTCGGTATTTGCGCAATAAATTTTCAAACGCCTTTTTTTTGGTAAAAAATTTACATAAAGTTAGGCCAATTTTTTGGTATAATGTAAAAGATGTTGTTATGCTGAGTAAATAGATACCTAACACATCACGCTTTAAAATTGCGCACACTCATGGAATGACACCAAACTTCAGTAATTAAAAATCTCCCTTGGCGATGCTTTAATTTTTTTTACACGTTACCATTTTGGCATTACAGAGGAGGTCTAGTGCTAGAATTGTTGCACTCGTTCTAATGCACGCAGCAATACCTCACATGTGTGGTTTGAACGGTGTTTACATATGTGGGCGGGACTTACGTGTGTGTTCGCTTCTGAGCGCGAGCTACCGGGGACATGGGCGTTTTTTCTTATTTTTGCTTATTATTTATTTTTATTTTTTTTACTTTTTTGTATTTCTTACTCTTTTTTTAACTTTTTTGTTTTTTGGATCAGTTTTATTCCTATTACAAGGAATGTAAACATCCCTTGTAATAGGAATGTGTGTGACAGGTCCTCTTTATGGAGAGATGCGGGGTCAATAAGACCCCACATCTCTCCTCCAGGCTGGAAAGCATGATATTGGTCAAAAAAATTCACCAATCTCATGCTGACAGCCGAGATCACGGCTTGGTTAACATACAGGAACAGGGCGTGATGTCATAACGTCGCGCCCGGGCCTCCAAAGGTCATAGAGATGACTGGTGACCATCTGGTCACCAGTCATCTCCAAATTGTTCTCCGAGCCCAAGATGGCACGGGAGAGTCTGGAGAAGCACCAGATGGCGGCAAGAGGGGGGGGGGGGACGTCCCCTCCCGCCGCCTATAAGAACGATCAAGCGGCGGAACTGCCACTATGATTGTTTTTATTGTGCACAGAATCGCCGGCTGAAAAGAATGATATCTGAATGATGCCTGCAAATGCAGGCATCATTCAGATGTCACCGCACAAAGCCAAGGATGTCATTTGACGGTGGGAAACTGGTTAATATTTTTAAAAAAGGTAATTTTTCTTCTTCATTGATGAACACTGATGAGACTGCACTGATGGGCTGCACTGATGGGCACCGATAAGGTGGCAAGGGTGGGCACTGAGAGGTGGCATTGCTAGTTGGCACTGGTGGGCATTGAGAAGTGGCACTGCTAGGTGGCAATGATAGTTGGCAGTGATGGGCACTGATAGGCAGCACTGCTAGATGCCACTGATTGGCACCAGTGGTGGGCATTGATAGGTGGCACTGGCAGGGGCTACTAATTGTCACAGATGACGCAGAATTGCCTCTTCCTCTTCGGGCCCCATGTCCCTTGCACATAAGCCGGTGATTGCCTTTTTTTATGCTCACGCTGTCGGCACAAGGAGAAAACAAAAACCATTACCCAGCTTTTGTTTACATCACGTGATCAGCTGTCATTTGCTGACAGCTGATCACATGGTAAAGGGCAGGGATCGGCCCCTTACTCTGATCTGTCATCAACTGAGTCTCAGTGACCACAGCGCGCGCAAAGGGGAGGACGTTTATTGACCGACTCCCGGCAATTGAGGACCATGCTGTGGCTGGCGATCAGTTATAGCGCTGATCTCAAGTGATTAAAGAGGGTCTAAATGGGCCATTGACATGCATCACAATTCAATTTAGGAATGTGTCTTTGCAAAGTTAAACTAAATAATTTGGCCACTTTATCCTTCCAAATAATTCACTTCCTGTCACATAGCCACACAGGAAGTGAGGGAAAATCCCTAACAATGTCTTTCCTTGGGGACACACAGGTCAGTCTAAATACTTTCCCCATTATGCACATTGCACTCCAGCATATTGTGGGGTACACCACAATTTATTAGGTAGTTTGGACTGTGGGGTTTATTTACTAAAGGTAAATCTACTTTGCACTACAAGTGCACTTGCTGTATATCTGAGGGGGACATGCAAGCCAAAAAAAACACCATCTTTGCTTTTACATGATTGCAACATCCAATCACCAGTACTTTCCCTCAGATTTTCAGCAGCTACACTTTTACTGCAGAGTGGATTTGTCTTTACTAAACCCCAAACTACCCAATGATTTGGGGTGTACACAACAAAGTGCTAGAGTGCTATTTGCTTAATGGGGACACTAGATAGATTGATCTGTGTGTCCCCAAGAAAAGACATTGGTAGGGTTTTACCTTCACTTCCTGTTTAGCTGTGTGACAGGAAGTGAAGCCAATGTTAAGAAAAGGAGACACAAAAGCCAAACTACAAAAAAGAAAAAAGAAATCTAAAAAAAAAAAAACACACACACACGCAGGGGTTCTAACACTTACTGTGTTTCCCTCAAAATGCCCACAATTAGAATTGTATTGCCTTGAGCTATTTTTAAGTGCAGTGCTCTAAATCAGTGCTTCTCAAGTACCCCCAACAGGCCATGTTTGCAGGTTTTCCTTCATCTTGCACATGTGCTTTAAATCACAGTCAATGGTTTTGATTTTTGGACAGCAATTCTCGATAAGATAAATTCACAAAACATGTCCTGTCGGGGGTACTTGAGGACTGAGGCTGAGAACCACTGCAGTAAAAAAGGAAAATTGAATACTTACCGCTCTGTACTTTATTTCCTGGTGACGCTCCATGGCAGCACACAATACAATCCATGCATATACTACCATGAAGGCACCAGGGTAGACAAATTACACCTGTTTTGTTTTGACATGCCAATCAGCTGTCACATTTGTTGCAAAGAAAACACAAAACAAACATCAAAACTTTGCATCAAATTTTATTGTTCAACAAAACAAAAGGGAAGGCAAAATAAAAAACATGGTCAATTTGAAACAGTTACAGACTCAACATCTTGAGCAATTTTTGTCCAAAAATATGCAGCACAGACAATTAAATCAAAGTGAACAAACACACATTAACAACATCAGAATTATTTCAGGGGAACATATCTCCCCCACACCAAAAAATACAATCAACAAAAGTTAACCAATCACTTATTTTGCAAAGACATAAAAAATAAAATGCATGTGTTACAAACTCGATAAGGACACCAACATGTACATTTTGACACAACCACACCACACCACACCACACACCCTTGCCTCTTCTCAGGGCAAGCGACCGAATGCTCTGTGAGCTTTATATAACATATGTTTGTGTGCTAATGAGGCAATTGAAAACACATGCACAGTCCATGAAACACCCAAAATGCAAGTTCACTCAATGTAGAGACTGAAATTAAAAGTGGCTACACCTGTTAAATTACCAACCCATCAAAACACTCTCTAAACATGCCCAGAAATACCCAGGTGCTGTTCACACACAAAAAGCACCCAAAAAAAAAACTAACTGGCTGGGCATGTGCAGAACAACACCAATGCAGCTAGCAAAAAATAACCCACCCTCCCCCCATCCAAAATTAAGCACATCATCCAGCATGCTACAAAATTAGAGATGGGACAATCACCCCCCCCCCCCCACACCAACAAATACCATTGCAGTCTATGGGAACTGACTTGTTAATTTTGCTAGTCCCCACTTGGCTGGCTTATCTTCTAGTTATTGGCCTTAAAATGGGGCCCAGGTCCCACCCTAAGGGACATATATCAATGTCACCAATTTGGAAAACACCAAAAACAAAACAAGGAGAAATGCCTTTAAATATGCCAAATTGCTTAAGGGCCATTTCACACCACATGCAGTGCATTGCGTTTTTTATGCATCCAAAATGCATGGAAAGTTGGTTATATGGCTCTAAATGGCAGTGTTTGTTCCAGTGCGTTCCAGTTCCACCAAAAAAGTAGAACATGCTGCATTTTACCTGCACTGGACTGTACTGGAACGCAGCAAAACACATCATAAACGCACTGGAACGTACAGGAACACACCTAAATACATCAAAAATGCACTGGAACACACTTGTCCTTATCTATGGTTAATAAAAAAGAGGGGTGAAAAAAAAGCACTGGACTGCATCAAAAACGTACCAAAAATGCACTGGAACGCATGAAAAACGTGCATGCAGAAAAGCACCTGGAATGCATCCGGATTGCATTTCTATGGTGTGAACTGGCCCTAGTTCACACCATAGAAACGCAGTCCGGGTGCGTTCCAGGTGCTTTTCTGCATGCACGTTTTTGACACATTCCAGTGCATTTTTGAGGCGTTTTTGATTCAGTCCAGTGTTTTTTTCCCCCTCTTTTCACTTAGGACAAGTGTGTTGCAGTGCGTCTTGGGTGCATTTAGGTGCGTTCCGGTGCATTCCAGTGCATTCTTGGTACGTTCCGTTGTGTTTTTGATGTGTTTTACTGCGGTCCAGTACAGTTCTGTACCTAAAAAATGCAGCATGACCAATTTTTTTTTTTGCTTTCTGAAACGCACTGGAATGGACTGCAGTGGTGTGAACTATGCCATTGGCATTAATGTGATCAACTTTCTTTGCGTTTTTCAGGCATCAAAAAAATGCACTGCACTGCATCCGGTGTGAACTGGCCCTAAATATCATACCGGGGGGTGTCTATAGTATGCCTGTAAAGTAGCACATGTTTTCCATGTTTATAACAGTTGGAGAGCAAAATGACATTTCTAAAGTAAAATAATAGTCATTTAACCACTTAAGCCCCGGACCATTTGGTAGCTAAAGGACCAGAGGTGTTTTCAGAATTTTGCACTGCGCTGCTTTAACTGTAAATTGTGCGGACATGCAATGTTGTACCCAAACGAAATTTGCGTCCTTTTCTTCCCACAAATAGAGCTTTCTTTTAATGGTATTTGATTGCCTCTGCGATTTTTATTTTTTGCGATATAAACGGAAAAAGACCAAAAAATTTTTAAAAAAATGATATTTTCTACTTTTTGTTATAAAAAAAATCGAATAAACTCAATTTTAGTCATACATTTAGGCCAAAATGTATTCAGCCACATGTCTTTAGTAAAAAAATGTCAATAAGCGTATATTTATAGGTTTGCGCAAAAGTTATAGCGTTTACAAACTAGGGTACATTTTCTGGAATTTACACAGCTTTAAATTTATGACTGCCTATCTCATTTCTTGAGGTGCTAAAATGGCAGGGCAGTACAAAACCCCCCCAAATGACCCCATTTTAGAAAGTAGACACCCCAAGGAAATTGCTGAGAGGCCTGTTGAGCCCATTGAATATTTTTTTTTTTGTCCCAAGTGATTGAATAATGACAAAAAAAATAAAAAATTACAAAAAGTTGTCACTAAATGATATATTGCTCACACATGCCATGGTTATATGTGGAATTGCACCCCAAAATAAATTTTGCTGCTTCTCCTGAGTACGGGGATACCACATGTGTGGGACTTTTTAGGAGCCTAGCCGCGTACGGGACCCCGAAAACCAATCACCGCCTTCAGGATTTCTAGGCACAAATTTTTGATTTGACTCCTCACTACCTATCACAGTTTTGAAGGCCATAAAATGCCAAAATAGCACAAACCCCCCCAAATGACCCCATTTTGAAAAGTAGACACCCCAAGCTGTTTGTTGAGAGGCATGGTGAGTATTTTACAGCTCTCATTTGTTTTTGAAAATTAAGAAAGAACATTTTTTTTTTCTTTTTTTTTTCAATTTTCCAAACTTTGTGACAAAAAGCAAGATCTGCAAAATACTCACAATACCTCTCAGCAAATAGCTTGGGGTGTCTACTTTCCAAAATGGGGTCATTTGGGGGGGTTTTGTGCCATCTGGGCATTCCATGGCCTCCGAAACTGTGATAGGCAGTGAGAAGTGAAATCAAAAATTTACACCCTTAGAAAGCCTGAAGGCGGTGATTGGTTTTGGGGTCCCGTACGCGGCTAGGCTCCCAAAAAGTCTCACACATGTGGTATCCCCGTACTCAGGAGAAGCAACAGAATGTATTTTGGGGTGTAATTCCACATATGCCCATGGCATGTTTGAGCAATATATCATTTAGTGACAACTTTGTGCAAAAAAAATTTAAAAAAAAATTCTTTTTTCCGCAACTTGTGTCAACATATAAAATATTCCATGGACTCGACATGCCTCTCAGTATATAGCTTGGGGTGTCTACTTTCCAAAATGGGGTCATTTAGGGGGGTTTTGAACTGTTCTGGCATTTTATACACAACATTAGGAAGCTTACATCCACTCTTCTAACCACTTGAAGACAAAGCCCTTTTTGACACTTTTTGTTTACATGAAAACATATTTTTTTTTGCAAGAAAATTATGTTGAACCCCCAAACATTATATATATTTTTAAAGCAAAGGCCCTACAGAATAAAATGGTGGGTGTTGCATTTTTTTTTTCTACACAGTATTTGCGCAGCGATTTTTCAAACGCATTTTTTGGGGAAAAAATACACTTTTTTTAATTTTAATGCACTAAAACACACTATATTGCCCAAATGTTTGATGAAATAAAAAAGATGACCTTAGGCCGAGTACATAGATACCAAACACGACATGCTTTAAAATTTCGCACAAACGCGCATTGGCGACAAACTACATTCATTTTTAAAAGCCTTTAAAAGCCTTTACAGGTTACCCCGTTAGATTTACAGAGGAGGTCTACTGCTAAAATTACTGCCCTCGATCTGACCTTCGCGGTGATACCTCACATGCATGGTGCAATTGCTGTTTACATATGACGCCAGACCGACGCTTGCGTTCGCCATTGGGCAAGAGCAGGGCAGGACAGGGGTGCTTTTTTTTTTTTATTATTAATTTTGCTTTTTTATTTTATTTTTAAACTGTTTAAACTTCCATATTTTTTTTTTTTAATCATTTTTATTGTTATCTCAGGGAATGTAAATATCCCCTATGATAGCAATAGGTAATGACAGGTACTCTTTTTTGAAAAAACTGGGGTCTATTGGACCCTAGATCTTTCCTCTGCCCTCAAAGCATCTGACCACACCAAGATCGGTGTGATAAAATGCTTTCCCAATTTCCCAATGGCGCTTTTTATATCCGGGGGGGGGGACATTCCCTCCCACTGCTTGTAAAAGCAGTCCAGAGGCTAATTAGCCACTAGGATTGCTTTTACATGAAAGCCGGCCGCTGGCTGAAAAGAATGATATCAAGATGATACCTAAACCCGCAGGCATCATTCTGGTATAAACATTCAAAGTCCAGCAACATACCAGTACGTTGCTGGTCCTTGTTGGACATGTATTGTAATCTTTTTTTTCATGCAGTCTGTTGGCTGAACGAAAAAAAAAGATTGATCGGTGGGTATGCCCACCATTAGAATACCGCCCTTCATCCACCCACTTCTAATGATGGGCATACATGCACCATTTATATATGCCGAAGCATGGGGGCATCTTCCCGAAAAAGTTATGCCGCGTACACATGGTCAGACTTTTCCACGGGCAAGCCTCCGTCGGAATTTCGACCGTATGTACGCGGCATTAGGAGCAAAATCGCTCCTCCGCCCCTGCTGCCCCAATGCTTCGGCATATATGCTTTTTTTTTTTAACTGTGGTGGTGAAATCACCTCCTACAGCACTGGAGTCGCAGGGATCAGGCCTGTCTCTGCGAACGCTGCAGTTATGTGTGTTGTGTTTTGCAAGTGACAGTGATCGATCGATACTGCACTTGGGTGGCCTGGGCTGGACGGAGGGGCAAAACGCAGGTGTTAGCAGGTATCTGGGCTGATCCCGCTAACACTGCGTTTTTGGGAACCCTAAACTGCTGGGGACGCTAGTATAGATCTGATCAGATCACATATTGATCTGTTCAAATACTATACCACTAAGGGGGGTGTATGCTTAACGCGTGGGTGTTAGCGCTACTGGCACTAACCTGACGCTGCCTGAGGTGTGACGCAGACCCTCTCTGACGCTAAAACCTAATTGATATCACCCGCCGGGCGATCAGGGGGTTAAACCTTTATTGGGTTATATACGGCGGGTGCCCTGATACTATAAAAAGCAAACTAACTAACCAGCGTCACCCGTAACACTTATATGATGATCACTGGTGAAAGGGTTAACTAGGGGCAATTAGGGGGTTAAAACCTTTATTAGGTAATATATGGGGGTACCTGACGCTATATAAAAACCTGACGGCGAACCTAAAAAAAAATTACTGGCTACCTATCGGCATCACCGACACTAAGACAACGATCATAAAAACGATCGCTTAGCGACAGTGGTGATAGGGGGTGAAAGGGTCACCTGGGGGGCGATCAGGGGGTTAAACCTTTATTAGATAATATATGGGGGTACCTGACGCTATAAAAACCTGCGACGAACCTAAAAAAAATTACTGGCTATCGATCTGCATCACCGACGCTAAGACAGCGATCAGAAAAATGATCGCTTAGCGACAGTGGTGATAGGGGGTGAAAGGGTTACCTGGGGGGCAATCAAGGGGGTTAAACCTTTATTAGGTAATATATGGGGGTACCCGACGCTATAAAAACCTGCGGCGAACCTAAAAAAAATTACTGGCTACCGATCAGCATCACCGACGCTAAGACATCGATCAGAAAAATGATCGCTTAGCGACGGCGGTGCTAGGGGGTGAAAGGGTTACCTGGGGGGTGATCAGGGGGTTAAACCTTTATTAGGTAATATATGTGGGTACCCGACGCTATAAAAACCTGCGGCGAACCTAAAAATAATTACTGGCTACCGATCAGCATCACCGACGCTAAGACATCGATCAGAAAAATGATCGCTTAGCGACGGCGGTGCTAGGGGGTGAAAGGGTTATCTGTGGGGTGATCAGGGGGTTAAACCTTTATTAGGGGGGGTTAGGGGGCTACACTGGACCTAAAACTAAATGTAGTGACACTTTTACAGTCACAAATGTCACTGATTGCAGTGATCACTAAATAAATGGTCACTGCAATCAGTGACACTGTGACTGGGGGCTGGGGGGTGATCTGGGGGTGTCTGGGGGGGCCTGGAGGGGCGATTTATGTGCCTATGTGTCCTGGTGTCAGTGTGCTGTTTTGTGCACTAACCTGCATCTTCTCCTGTACGGCGCTCGGTATATGTGAGCGCCGCAGGAGAGATGACATCACTTCCTCCTGCCTGTGTAAACAGTACACAGGCAGGGGAAGCTCTCTCATTCGCCTGGAGCGATCGAGAGGGGCGGGCCGGAATCGAACGGCCGTCCCCTCATGCCGGATCGCTCCCGAAGGTAAAACGACCACCCACTGTAAAGAAGGGGGGTCCGATCGGACCCCCCAACTATACAAAGGCAATCACGTATATGTACGTGATTCTGCCTGTCGGTGCCATTCTGCCGACGTATATTTACAGTGGGCGGTCGTTAAGTGGTTAAAAGTCCTTGCGGCTGTAATGAATTGCTGGTTCCCGTCAATACAGATAAAAGTCATTGAAAGTCTTTAATTACACAAAAAAAAAAGCGTGGGGGTTCCCCCAAATTCCATAACCAGGCCTTTCAGGTCTGGAATGGATATTAAGGGGAACCCCGCTGCAAATTTAAAAAAAAATAACGTGGGGTTCCCCCCAAATATCCATACCAGGCCCTTCCGATCTGGCATGGATTTTAAGGGGAACTCCACCCCAAATTTAAAAAAAATATGGCGTGGAGTCCCCCCAAAAATCCACACCAGACCCTTATCCGAGCACATAACCTGGCCGGCCGCAGGGGAAAAGGGGGGGATGAGAGCGGCCCCCCCTCCCTCCTGAACCGTACCAGGCCACATGCCCTCAACATGGGGAGGATGTCCCCATGTTGATGGGGACAAGGGCCTCATCCCCACAACCCTTGCCCGGTGGTTGTGGGGGTCTGCGGGCAGGGGGCTTATCGGAATCTGGAAGACCCCTTTAACAAAGGGGACCACCAGATCCCACCCCCCCCCCTGTGTGAAATGGTAATGGGGTACAAATGTACCCCTACCATTTCACAAAAAAAGTGTCAAAAATGTAAAAAATTACAAGAGTCGGTTTTTGACAATTCCTTTATTAATGTATTCTCCTTTCTTCCATCTTCTTCTTCCATCTTCTTCCATCTTCTTCTTTTCTCCATTCGGGTTTCTTCCTCCATCTTCATCTTCCTCTTCATCTTTATCTTCATCCTCATCTTCATCTTTATCTTCATCTTCCTTCTTCCTTCTTCTTTCGGTCTTCTCGTCCGCATCTTGCTCCGGCGTCTTCCCTTCTTTCTTCTCCGGCCGCTCCATTTGAATTGGAGGTTCCCGCTGTGCGACGCTTCAATTCTTCAGTTCCCCATCGGGTCCGCTTACACCCGGTGACCCCGCCCCCCTCTGACGCACATGGATTTCACGGGGACTTTCCCCGTGGTGTCACCGGGGGGGCAGCGGACCAAGTGGGGAACTGAGGCGTCGCACAGCGGGAACCTCCAATTCAAACGGAGCGGCCGGAGAAGAAAGAAGAAGGGAAGACGCCGGAGCAAGATGCGGACGAGAAGACTGAAAGAAGAAGGAAGCTGAAGATGAAGATGAAGATAAAGATGAAGAGGAAGAAACCCGAATGGAGAAAAGAAGAAGATGGAAGAAGAAGAAGGAAGAAGAAGGAAGAAAAGAGAAGACATTAATAAAGGAATTGTCTAAAACCGGCTCTTGTCATTCTTTACATTTTTGACACTTTCTTTGTGAAATGGTAGGGGTACAATGTACCCCATTACCAATTCACATAGGGGGGGGCCGGGATCTGGGGTCCCCTTTGTTAAAGGGGTCTTCCAGATTCCGATAAGCCCCCCGCCCGCAGACCCCCACAACCACCGGGCAAGGGTTGTGGGGATGAGGCCCTTGTCCCCATCCACATGGGGACATCCTCCCCATGTTGAGGGCATGTGGCCTGGTACAGTTCAGGAGGGAGGGGGGCCGCTCTCGTCCCCCCCTCTTCCCCTGCAGCCGGCCAGGTTACGTGCTCGGATAAGGGTCTGGTATGGATTTTTGGGGGGGACTCCACGCCATTTTATTTAAATTTGGGGTGGAGTTCCCCTTAAAATCCATGCCAGATCTCAAGGGCCTGGTATGGATATTTAGGGGGAACCCCACGTCATTTTTTTTTTCATTTGCAGCGGGGTTCCCCTTAATATCCATTCCAGACCTGAAGGGCCTGGTTATGGAATTTGGGGGACCCCCACGCTTTTTTTTTTTGGTTAGCAATGACTTTCTATGACTTTTCTCTATATTGCGGGAGCCGACAATTCATTATTGCCGCGGCTGCTTTTAAATGCCTTTTTTTCCTTTAGAAATGTCATTTTGCCGGCGCAATGGAAAGTTCAGAGCTGCGCCTGTTCAACTTATGCAAATTGAGTTAGGTGACTTGACATTTACTAAGATTTTGCCGGCGCAGTGTATCGGCGCATTTAAACCATTGAAATTCCCGCGCTGAGCTCAAAAAACCTCCCGCAGCTCGAATCGGAATTGCCGGCGCAGCGGGCTGGTTTTGAAAAAGTTACTTTCTCACTCTATTTTGGCCATGTTTGTTATTTGGGCAGGTTTCACTACACTTCCTCACATCACCCCATGTCAACCCCATTATATTCTCACTTCCAACTTCTTTATATTTAGATTTTAACATGCCGTGCGCCAGGTCCCTAGTGGCGCACTGAGCGCCTCCTCCCGTCCGTCGACAACACTATAGTAAATGGGAAATAGGCCTGCGCTACAGGCGCTAATGTTTTGTAAATACCAAAACAGTCATTGCGCACGCAGATGCGCCAATACTCATGGTGCAAACGTTTCGTAAATCAGCCCCACTGTGTGCATCTTCAAAATGTGGCTTGTTAAATGTCACTAAAATTACTGAAAGTAGGCCAAAAAAATTAAATGGTGGCATTACAAAGATCTTTACACACTCCCCAAAACATCAATCATGTTCTTAATTTTTTGGTCAAAACAATTGAGTTTGTGCCTTATAATGTCTATTTCACGACTCATAACCATGAGGTCCTGGATTATGATTTGTGCGCTACCACTTGAGAAAGGAGGAGATTGTTTTTCAACAAGCAGCACATCACCTAAAAACAAAAAGTAAAAAAAAATGTCCTATAAATATGCATGCATGCATGCATCTATTCCCTGAATCTGTGGTGACAGACACCGACCTGTTGTGGTGACAATCTCGCACACTTCCTCCACCTCTCCGTCCTCCACCTCTCCTTCCTCCACCTCTTCTTACTCCACCTCTTCTTACTGCACCTCCTGAGGTTGGGGTTCCCTTTGTTCTTTAGGAGGTGTGGGGTTCCTGGTGTCCTCTTTGGAGTGGTGTCCTCCCAGTCTTCTCTCCCCTATGAGAATGAAACAAAAGGTATACTTAGCACACAGATATTTGAGGGCAGAAATAGGAATATGAATCATTGCTTGGAAGTGGGGTACAATTGTCTGTTTTGGCAGAGTTTCAAGATGAAGACATGATTTTTAGTTTTTTTCTAAGCTGGAATCCTGACCTTTTTTGGCCAAGTTTCACACATGGAGACACCCCAAGAATCCACTGGAGCACCTGTGTGGGACACCCTAAAAAGTTTGTTATGGTGCTTTAGTGCTCCTGAGTCCAGATGAGTAAACAGCTGCTGAGTGTCCTCTCCTTTACACTGAATCAAGTTTGCATTTCACATTCTAGTTCCAAACACATCATCTAGACAACGATGTTTGTAAATGTTGTTTTAATACAAATAGGCATCACCAAATGTGGTTTACCTGTATCTACGCAAAACATCGTATTTTGTTGACGAAGGATGTTTACTATGAACGAGTATACTTTGGCCACTAACCTGAAAGTTGCCATTTTAAAATGCCCAACCAGTCAAAGCACATCAACATGCAAGTATAAAAATCTATTTAGTAATAACACAGGAGAAATACTTACCTTTTGCTAGTATTTTTTTTATCTTCCTGAACTGCTCCGGCTCCCTCAACTTCAGGTCAGACCACCTTTTTCTTAGCTGCTCCTTGGATCTCCGGACCCCAAATTTATGGTGCAGACTCCTCGCCACTTTGCTCATTATTTTGGCCTTCCTGAGATTAGGATTGGTGTACGACCCATGTTTCCCATCATAATCTCTTTTCCGCAAGATCTTCACCATCTCCGCCATTTCTGCAAAGGACATATTACTGGCCTTGTATCTTCTCCTGGATCGGGACATTTCTGACTCCGACTTTCCTCGTCGGTACTTATAACAACACGCACCTGCTGTGTCTCCGCCATGTTGTCTTCCACTGCGCAACGAAAGAGAAGGGGCGAGGAATAAACTAGAAAGAACGTCAGGGGAAGGCGACGCGGGCGGAGTTTCACGCATGCGCAGTGTATATAATGCTAACACACATGTGTCGTAACCACGTTCTGTGTGCGGAGGAAGGAGGACCAGAAGTACCGAACGTCATAAACAAAGGTAAAATTTTAACTTGGGGTGGCCTATACTGCTTCATGATTGAGGCCTATATTGGGATAAGATTTGGACAGTTTAGGCTGACCAAGTGTTTTTGTCTTGTGTTTTATCTTGCAGCAAAGATGCAGAAATTTAAAGATCCAGAAATAATGAGAACATTCATCGACAAGTACACTGAGCTCAGAAATTTGGGGGAGCTCAAATACAGTTTGTATCATAACCGCGAGGCAAGGAGGGCAACAATGGACAAGTTTGTTGAATTTATGAAGATATGGATCCCAGAGGCTATGACATGGTCAATAATAAAATAAATAACTTGAGGAATACGTACAAGAAGCAGCACAATAAAATCCTCCTATCACAGAGGTCAGGAGCAGCAGCAGACAAAGTGCATGTCCCCAAGCTGTAGTACTACCAACACTTGCGTTTTCTGGACGACCAGTTTGAAGTCAGGGAATCACATTCGAGCCTTCCCTCCAGCCTTCCCTCCACCCCTGCAGAGGGTGACGAGGAGCTACCTGACCTGGAAGATCCGGATCTGAATATCTATAGCCAGGTATAGTATTTTTCAACATATTTATTGTCCTATAATTATTGTTGGGAACTAGATTTTATTATTCCCAAATTAAGGATTAAACAAAAAATTATTTACTTATCAATAGACATTAGTGGCCAGAAATTATTGGGACAGGAATTAAAACTGCTGGGGTCAGAATGATAGTCTTTTCTATTTATTAACATTCAATTTGCAACAGTCATGAGCTGAAAATTGTGTGTGATTGATGAACCAAAAACTAAAACGATGCCCTTTTTTATACAAAGGATGAGGTCAGCCAGGAGGACGAGGCTCAGGAATGTGGCAGCCAGGAGGAGGCAGGGGTGAGTGGCAGACAGGAGGTGGCCGGGCCAAGTGGCAGCCAGCAGGTGCCCAGGCCAAGTGGCAGCACCCAGTCACAGGAGCATGCCCTCCACGTTCGACCAAAAAGGCCCAAGAAGATGACTCAGGTGGAGGAGGAATCCCTGAGAATAATAAGGGACGCAGCCGAGATCATGAGAGCCCCCCCCCCTGACCCTGAAGAGGCCTATGTCTGATATCTGGCCAATAAGCTAAAGAAATTGGAGGAGGGACAGCGTACCCTCTGTGAGGAGCTTATTTCTAGGGTCTTTCAAAAGGGGTGAGGGGCCAGCTGAAAAAGACCACCAATCTGTGTGATCTCAGCCATCCTTCTCCTCCTCCTTCTCCTCCTCCTCCTGCCACATTTCCACTAACAGAGCCACAGTCTGCAAGAGGGCGTGGAGGGAGCCGTGGAAGGAACGCTGCAGGGAAGTGTGGAGGGAACGCTGCAGAGAAGCGTGGAGGGAACGCTGCAGGGAAGCATGGAGGGAACGCTGCAGGGAAGCGTGGAGGGAACGCTGCAGGGAAGCGTGGAGGGAACGCTGCAGGGAAGCGTGGAGGGAACGCTGCAGGGAGCCGTGGAGGGAACGCTGCAAGGAAGACCAGAAAATGATTCCCTGGCTTCAGTCTGCTCTTTTAGAAGACGCAGGCTGTTGTAGTACCACAGCCTGGGGACATATATGACATCTGCTGCTGCTCCTGATTTCTGGGATTTGGGGACCAGATTGTGCTCCCTATTCTATGGACTCCTCAAGTTATTTATTTTATTTTCCATACACTTCATGTCTGCCTTAGGGTCCAAAGGCTGCATACATTTGACAAATTTCTCCATTGTTACCCTTCCTCTTTATTTTGTTACCAGAATAAACAGATATTTGATTTACTTTAAATACTTGCCTATGTGTTTTTCTTAAAAAGGACAGTTTGTTTGCGAGTAGGAAGTACATTTCATAAATACAATGTGTAATTAACATAGGACACTAACACAAACCTCTTTGAGGTAACAAAATACAAGATAATAATGTTATTGGGGTAATTTGACCAGAAAATAAAAATAGAGATCACAAGAAAATATTAAAACACCACAAAAAAATATCTTTATTCTAGCATTAGAAAGAAGTAAAGAATGCGCTACATTAAACGATGCAATAATTTGCAGCATGACGAATGTGCTATCTCCATTACGAATGCTAGTTTTACCAGAACGAGCGCTCCCGTCTCCTAATTTAGTTTGAGCATGCGTGAGTGTGTTTTTTCTCCGTCGGAGTTGCACACAGAAAAAAACATCGGAAAAAAATAAAAAATGTTCTATTTCTAAACACCGACGGAAAAAAGTCAGATGGGGCCCACACATGATCGGAATTTCCGATGAAAAAAGTCCAGACTTTTTTCATCAGAAAATCCGATCGTGTGTACAAGGCATTAGACCTAAAAAATTGAGCATTCTTCCAAGGCAAAAAGTTGAGAAAGGCTGAACCAGCTTTTAAATCAGCACTGGAAACAACTAGTCCTGCTCACTGCTTTCTGAATTATTACAATCAGTTAGACAGGTTGAGAGCATGATTTGTGGGGAAGGAGTCTGCTCTAAATTAGGCGTTAAGAGATTATATATTGAAAATTTGCTTGATTTCCTTGGATAAACAGTTCTATTTCTATTCTATTTAATTCTATGTTTTTTCACTTTTCATTAAATGAGAATCCCCATCTTTCTGACCATGTTCATGTTACATCCATATTTAGGGTTTAACATGAAACTTGATCACATTCTGCTGCCCCTACCCCCAAACAGTCCCCCCACCAAATTTGGTGTGGCTGTGTATGGCTCCAACCAGGAATCTATGAATGAAAAAGTACAAGTCCCATCTGCCACCATGGCATAGGGACTCATAGTTCTCAATGAAGCATAAGTGTGGTGACATCATCACACTTGTAGTTCATTGATACTTCCGCCTGCCCTGTAACTGAAGGTCTGTACCTCAATAGGGACATGTCGCTGGAGTTGAAATTGCACTAAAAATATTAGGACTTTAAATGTGCTGCTAGGAAAGTATAGAGAAAAAAACGAAAATCATTACAATAAACATACATTTTTATTATGCAGATGTAGACAGGAGCTGGATATCTACCTATTCCTGCAATTGGGAGACACTGTGGCATTGTTGCAGGGGGAGCCGTTTCCCTCTAGTGTTGAGTTGATGCTGACCTGTTACGTTCTTAATCAGAGTCAAGCCAGAGCAAAGCATCTTGGGACATGTAGTCCGTACGGATGGGATTCACCCTCTGGCTGACTATCAGCTGACTGATTTGGAAGAGCAGACCACTGGGAGATACTATAAGAGGGAGGGATTGAGGCCTGGTGCACTCTTGTGACCCGGCGTGGATCTGTATGGAGGGAATCTGTATGGTGTGAGCTGCAGCTGAGTCGTGGCCTGCTTTACAGAATTATCCAGTGGCTATCTGGAGTAGGGATGAGCTTGATGTTCGGGTCGAATATAAGTTCGACTCGAACATCGGATGTTCGCCCGTTCGTCGAAAAGCGAACATTATGGGGTGTTCGCGGCAAATTCGAAAGCCGCAGGAACACCGTTTAAAAGTCTATGGAGATCAACATGAAAAATCAAAAGTGCTCATTTTAAAGGCTAATATGCAAGTTATTGTCATAAAAAGTGTTTGGGGACCTGGGTCCTGCCCTAGGGGACATGAATCAATGCAAAAAAAAGTTTTAAAAACTGCAGTTTTTTCGGGAGCAGTGATTTTAATAATGCTTAAAGTGAAACAATAAAAGTGAAAAATTCCTTAAAATGTTGTACCTGGGGGTTGTCTATAGTATGCCTGTAAAGTGGCACATTTTTCCCGTGTTTAGAACAGTCCCTGCAGAAAAATGAAATTTCTAAAGGAAAAAACATAATTTAAAACTGATCGCGGCTATAATGAATTGTCGAGTCCCACAATACAGATAAAAGTAATAAAAAAAAAAAAAACGTAATTGAACCAAAATTAAAAGAAAATTGCGTTGGGGTCCCCCCAAATTCCATACCAGGCCCTTCAGGTCTGGTATGGATATTAAGGGGAACCCTGCGCCAATTTTTTTTTTAATGGCATAGGGGTCCCCCTCAAAATCCATACCAGACCCTTCAGGTCTGGTATGGATTTTAAGGGGAACCCTGCACCAAAATAAAAAAAATGTTGTAGGGGTCCCCCCAAAAATCCATACCAGACCCTTATCTGAGCACGCAACCTGGCAGGTGCAGGAAAAGAGGGGGGGGGGGAAGATAGAGCGCCCTGAGAAGACACTGATTGCATAAGCACATCCACCTGGAGTGGTAATTTCCTTTCCCCTTGTTAAAGGGGGCTTCCAGATTCCGATAAGCCCCCTGCCCGCAGACCACCACAACCACCGGGCAAGGGTTGTGGGGATGAGGCCCTTGTCCCCATCAACATGGGGACAAGGTGCTTTGGACCCCAAAGCATCCTCCCCAGGTTTAAGGCATGTGGCCTGGTACAGTTCAGGAGGGGGGGCGCTCTCTCTTCCCACCCTCTTTTCCTGCGGCCTGCCAGGTTGCTTGCTCAGATAAGGGCTGGTATGGATTTTTGGAGGGACCCCCACGCCATTTTTTTTATTTTGGTGCAGGGTTCCCCTTAAAATCCATACCAGACCTGAAGGGCCTTGTATGGAATTTAGGGGGACCCCCACGCAACTTTTTTTAAAATGTTGGTTCAGGTTTCCCCTTAATATTCATACCAGACCCAAAGTGCCTGGTAATGGACTAGGGGGGGAAGCCATGCCGTTTTTTTCAATGACTTTCTGTCAGGGAAGAAACTGGAGAAGAACTGGCAGATATGCCAATACCTGTTATGGCCGCGCTAATCTGCGCATGCGCATTAGCAATCGGCGTGTAACGGCGAATGCACGATAGCAACGGCTAACGTGCGTATGCATACGTGCTAACGTTCGTACGCAAACGTGCCAATTACCAGTGTTTTGCTGGCCTATATAAGGACTCCAACTGCTCTCATAAATCGCTGGATTATCGTCAGCTCTATATCCTGTGTTCCTTGCTCCTGTTTGATTACCTGTTACCGACCCGACTTACTCTGACCTGCTCTGGCTACTCTCCTGGCTCTGAACCCGGTTTCACGGACCTACTCCTTGCCTGTTACAGATTGTCTTCCTGTGTTTGACCCCGGCTTGATCACAACTACACCTCCTGTCTCTTTCTCTGACTGCTCTCCTGTGTTTGACCCCCGGCCTGGCTTTAGACGACGTCTCTGCTTATCCACCTGCTAAGATCCGCCAGTACCTCCAGGGAATCATTGGCTGTGACCACCTTCTCTGCTCCAGGGAGTCCGCTTCTGGAACCATCAGACAGCTTCATCGGCAGGCAACCCGTGCATCTCTGGGCAGAGCATCCTCTGTCTCCAAGCCCAGGTGTACTCTGTTCTCAGCCGCAAGGGGAGCCCTCTCGTCACCTCAGCCTCCAGCCTGGTACGTGACACTTTTATCTGTATTGCGGGACCCGACAATTCATTATAGCCGCGAGTAGTTTTAAATGACTTATTTTCCTTTAGAAATGTCATTTTGCGCAAGGACTGTTCTAAACACGGGGGAAAATGTGCCACTTTACAGGCATACTATAGACACCCCCCCAGGTAAGAAATTTAAAGGAATATTTCACTTTTATTGTTTCACAGTAAGCATTATTAAAATCACTGCTCCTGAAAAAACAACCTTTTTTTTGCATTGATACATGTCCCCTGGACCAGGACCCAGGTCCCCAAACACTTTTTATGACAATACCATGCATATATGCCTTTAAAATTGTCACTTTTGTTTTCTCCCATAGACTTTTAAAGGGTGTTCCGCGGCTTTTGAATTCACCGCGAACACCCCAAATTGTTCGCTATTCGGCAAACAGGTGAACACCCGATGTTCGAGTCAAACTTATGTTCGACTCGAACATCGGGCTCGTCCCTAATCTTTACTTTCCATGGTTCTGCTGTTGCTTGTAGTTCTACAAACTGTAACATATTTAAGTCAGTGATCACTGTAAAACCAGTTAAAGTTTAATTTACCCAGGATGATTGTTTGCTGTCTATTCTCAACTTATTGGGTCAGTTACTCCATCCAAACTTTCTTTGCATGCCATCAAACATCAAAGAGCTATCTGAAGATCAACAGGATTGCCACACAGCAACACAGCAACACGTGACTACCTAGGCTCTGAAGAAAGGGGTACGCCCCAGAAACGCGCCAGCCGTTTGAGGGACTGTCCGATCCTCTCGTCATCAAGTCCCACCTGCAGGGGCCAGGAGAGCCAGTTTGTTTGTCAGAAAAGCGTATACCTATGCTCGTTTTGTGAGTAGGGCCATTGCTTTTATTCTATTCTAATTAATAAACATTTTTATATGCGGTAATGCACTAGGTCGGTGCACCCTACTTTCTTTCTTTTTCTCTACTGTAGCTTGTGCCCATAGTCATTATATGCGCTCAGTTGGGCGCAGGCATTGAGGTGTTCACTACTGAATGTTTAGATCTCATAAGTGATTGTTATTTAGTTGTTAATGACATTTCTGTGGGAGACAGCGTTTTAAAGTGTAAACTTGAGTTGACTGATTTATTTTTCTTTCTCCATCTCATTAAGTAAATTTTGCTGATTTAATCAAGTCTTTGTATTTCCTTCTTATTGTAGTCATTTGCAGAGGAAGGAAAAAAAATTATGGACCCAGGGTGTCAGAGATGGCAGAGGACTCTTAAGCCCTGTACACATGATCGGATAACCTATGGATTTTCGTCCGATGGATTTGTCCATCAGAAATCCGATGAAACTGTTTTTCATCAGTCTTGCCCACACACCATCAGTCTAAAAACCGACCGTTCCAAACGCAGTGACGTAAAACACTCCGATGAGCCGAGAAAAATGAAGTTTAATGCTTCTGAGCATGCGTCGACTTGATTCTGAGCATGCGTGGGTTTTTGAAAAATTTAAAACATGTTCTATTTTTTAAAACCGATGGAAAAAAGACCGATGGGTCCCATACACGATCGGTTGGTCTGATAAAAAACCATCCATCGGACGGTTTTCATCAGTCAAACCGATCGTGTGTACAGGGTTTAAGTGTCAGGGAAACCAGGGGGGTATTGATCTATCTTGCGACCCTCAAGAGGGAAGCGCTACACAACCACTGGTAAAAATTGCCTAAAAAAGGTAAAAAATTCATACAAAAGTACATATAAAATGTAAAATACATATTGCTAAATAATGCTTTGGTAGCAATACCAATCACCTTCAACTAAAAGAATCCAGTTGTGTGCGACCCAGAAGGCCCAACAAACCCATCTGGCCTGTAATAAAAAAAGCAACAGACAACCATGTATCAATGAAACTTGCTGACTATTGGGGATGTGACGAACTGCCCCTGTTCGGTTCGCACCAGAACTTTCGAACACCATTAAAGTCAATGGGACCCGAACATCAAAAATTAAAAGTGACCATTTTAAAGGCTTATATGCAAGTAATTGGGCATACAATGGTTATAGGGGTCTGGGTCCTGCCCTGGGGGACATGTATCAATAAAAAAAAGTTTGTGAAAAACTGCATTTTTAAATGAGCAGTGATTTTTGGATTTTTAAAGTGAAAGCATAAAAATGAAAAATTTCTTCCAATATAGTGCCTGAGGGGGGGTCCCCTTAGTCTACATGTAAAGTGGCAGATCTGTACCATCTCTAAAATCTGCTGCAGAATTAATTGCATTTATAAAGCCCAACAAAAATGAAATTTTCCCTAAAAGCTGCCTTTATTTTGCTCAGCAACAGCTGGGGAGCCAGTTTATATGATGAGGCCACAATGTAGTGCACTGGGAACAAGATTAGAGGTTTTTTGGATACATTCTGGTGTCACTTTGACTTTGGATAGAAGTAACGGGTGCGTAAAAATTGGTCTTTAGGTGTCAGTGGCGCCTTCCCACCGTAACCCTATAGAGCAGGGGTCTCAAACTGGCGGCCCTCCAGCTGTTGTGAAACTACAAGTCCCATGAGGCATTGCAAGGCTAACAGTTACAAGCATGACTCCCACAGGCAGAGGCATGATGGGACTTGTAGTTTCGCAACAGCTGGAGGGCCGCCAGTTTGAGACCCCTGCTATAGAGGTAATCTTGATGAAAGCAAGAATTGGCCTTGCTGTAAAAATTGCAATGATATGTACCTGTCAAACAGGTGCAGAAAAATTGGTCTTTGTGCCCATGAAACCTATACCAAAAACATTCTTCCAGATGAAATGATTAAACGCCCTCAAAGCTAGGCAGCCTCGAAGTGCTGAAAAAGGCCCAGACAGCTGAGCTTTGGGGAGTGGGCCAGGAGATAACAGCTGCAGAATGTGATGGAATAGGGTGGCTGCTCTCTACTCTTGATATTGGCCTCCTTGGGGTTGTGCCGCCTCACCTTCAGTTTCCTCCTCTGCTCTATCTGGCATGCAATTCGCATCAGTGACCTCATCATCATCATCATCTCTATCTCCTCCAGTTTCATCATCATCATTACCACTGGAGACAACTTGGCAATACGCTGCGGCTGGGGGAACGTGAATGCCAATTTGTCTACCAGTGTTCTCCCCTCTCCCATGGCTCATTTTCCTGTCATCCTCAACCTCAGAACCAACATCTTAATCCAGTAATGGCTGGGCATCATCAAGGATCAAGTGGCTGACGCTGTGGTCAAATAACTCAGCTGACTCCTCCATGGCTGATGTTGGGGCTATGGCAGGAATAGATGTGGACACTCTGTCACGCAAGCAGAGACAAGTGTGCAGTCCCCTGCAGTTGCCAGAGGATGAGGAGAATGAGGAAGGTTTAGTAAGCCAGTCCAAAACCTCCTCTGTGTGCTGTGGCTGGATAACACGGGCAAACTCACTAAACAGTGGATATGATGCCCTGCCTAAAGGACTGACCACCACATCCACCTTTGCCTGTGGCAGTGTTTCTCAACTCCAGTCCTCAAGGCGCCCCAACAGGTCATGTTTTCAGGATTTCCGTCAGATGAAACAGCTGTGGTAATTACTAAGGCAGTGAAACTGATCAAATCACTTGTGCAAAATAATGGAAAGCATGAAAACATGACCTGTTGGGGCCCCTTGAGGACTGGAGTTGAGAAACACTGGCCTGTGGACACATTTGTTGCTGGTCTCCTTACAGTGCCAAGGGAACATCTGCCTTTCCTTGTTATACTCCCAGACATTATTGGGAGGGAGGGGGTGGTGCTTATAAGAAAATGTAAAGAAGTGGAAATCTGTATGTACATGCACTTTAATCAATGTAAAGTGGTGTTTGGTGCACTTTAATTTGAGTACTCACACTATACAGACACACTCCACGGATACACTATAATATACTGCAATATAATGCACCAAATGTACAGTGACACACAGAACTATATGGCATTAAACTTGCAGAAACGCACACAGAAGTAAATGCCGGTAAACTTGCAGTATAACACACAGAACTATATGGCGTTAACTGGCAGTAATGCAGTCAAATAGACAGTGTTCAACCGTCACTACACTGACGCTATACACTAATGTAAAAAATACTGACACAGTCACACTACAGTGAAACTATCTGAGCTGTCCCTACTCTAGCTGCACACTATGCAAATCTGAAGGATGGTCCTCCTCACTACACTCGCACTATCCGTAGACTGACAATAAACTAATATTCTAAACTGACAATTGAAGCAAAATAGCACAGTATAGCACACTAACTAATAGCCCTGAACAGAGCCCTGTTTTATCTCTCTCAATGCCAAAATCACACTGAAAATGGCTGCCATTGAAAGAATACTTTTATACTGTGGGGCGGGAATGAGCCATGATTGGATAAAGTCATGATGACAGTGTCCAATCATGACTCTGACCATGCTCTGTGCCCTGATTGGCTGAAGCTTTCACTGCTTCAGCCAATCAGGGCTTGCAATGCACTGTTCAGCGCCGCAATGCATTGTGGTCGGGCCGAACCGTTCGCCCATCTGTTCACCCATCCCTACTGACTATCAACAAACCAACTGATTACAAAGCTAAACATCTATGATCTCCAGAAACTCCATACTGTGTTGTGTGTCGGACTGGACTGGATTGGAAACAGATAAGTACACAGACTTTTTTATACAGGTTACTGTATGTGGGACAGGTAGGTGGAGCGGGAGGTGACATTTTGTGAATAGTAAAAGTTAGGTTTTTTTCCACTTTAAATACACAGGTTCTCTTTTCATCAGAATGAGGGCCTATCACACACTTTGTAACATTTATGTACAGTGCAAAGTTGTTGAAACCATCCTTGTTGATTGCGCTTTGCATTGCCTTGAAAAATATGCCAATAGGTGTACAAACATTTTTTTAGCTGTACCTAACATTCAGCTTTTTTAAATAATGCCCAACTCATTAATTAAGTTATTAATGTAATACACCACTCACTCTTAGATGGTAAAATGTTGGTAGCCATTTCTCCCCACATTCATAAATTGCGTCTACCTATTGCAATACCATATATAGAAAGAAAGACTAAAATGCTTATTTTCAGTCATCTATATCGACAGCACGTCTTCTGCAGTAAAATAACCTCCACAGATGTATTCTGCATGCTGCTCAGAACAGTCTCTGGTTAATTGCAAATCTTTGTTGTATTTTAACAGACAGTAATGAGATGTTTAGATTAAACGATTTACTAGAAGATAATAAAAAAGAAACATGCTTGGCTGTTCTTCTTAATTTCTTCTTAAAGGCTGTTTAATACAAAGTTATTATTGCAGTGGAGAATTGTATCTAGCTTCACAGAATGATTTACTACAAGAAAGAGACAGATTTACTGTTTTTATTATTAGGTCAATGTGTTTTGTAGAAGGGACATTGTAAGGGGTATTTATATGCAGCATGTGTATGTGTGTGTGCGGGTATATATATATATATATATATATATATATATTGTGAGGGGGTTAGCTCGGCAGCGGGTGTGTGTGACCCCCGAGATGGGCTCCCCACACAAAAACAGGCCCAGCAAACGGAGGTTGTGGTTTTCAAAATCAAAAAGGTGCGGTTTATTTTCTATTTACAGTGACAAAACACAGCAAAGCAAAAGAAACATAAACAAAATAAATCCTGGTCAACTTGACCTCTGACTAAACATACAGGTTTCCTAACTAACAACTGGGATCAGCCTAGTGCTGTCCTAGTCCCTAAGTCCCTGGTTTTAAATGTCCAAGCAAATAGCCACACAGGCTTTGTCTCACCGCACAGGGGTTCACTCTCCCTAGACAGTCCACACAGGTCTGGGTCCAGGCATGAGCTAACATCTAATGAAGCTGGGAGTTCTTATAGAGGCCTAAATGAGCTGACAAGCTTCAGCTGGTCTCATCAACTCCCTGTCTGCACGACGCCCCACACTCTCCCTAGAGGTATGAGTCATCCATGAGCCCACTAGCCTTAGCTGGGCTTATACAACTCTCCACCTAGTTGTATAAGTCGGCGTAAAGCCTGAATCTGGGCGAAATATATCTACCCCCCTGGATGCAACCAGGTGACTTTACCTTCCTGCTGTCACAATATATATATATATATATATATATATATATATATGTAGCGGGGTGTTACATTTAGGGGACAGGTATCTGAGTGTAATCAGGCTCAGATGCACTATTGTTAGGGTCTATGGACCATATTTTCCTGTGGAGGAGATCAATGGTGCCTAGTTCCCTGCAGTCTATAGGTGGCGCTGTCGCCATAGACTGGGGTTGAACCATCGTTGTAAGGTTGTACCTTTTTGTGTTCCCTCTCGGTGATGGTACGGCGGGGCGGGGAACCCGCTGTGCCTGCTGGGAGGGGGTATAAAAGGGGCGGCCATCTTCCACACGAGGTCCGAGTCCCAGGCACCTTCAGCCTGGGGCTGCTGTTCCGGTTTGTTTGCACCCAGGTGCCCTTGGCCTAGGTGTAGGGGATTGAATGCCATCCCAGGCACCTTCGGCCTGGGGTGAGGTACTGCTTGAGAAGGCCTGGGGCCCAGTACCTTCAACTGGGTCCCACGAGGGATCGAGGAATCCTAGGGGTCCACCGAGTGAGGGAACCCGAATCTAGGACAAGGGGGACCAGAGAGGTTACCCTTCCCGAAGACCCATTGCAGCAATTTGGTGACGGTGGGGCCTCTGGTGACCGTCCAGATGGATGTCTTCTCCCTGACAGGGGTCGCAACTTTTTGAAGGTAGTCCACGCTTTCATGGTCTGTGGCAGGGACCCAACGTGAATCAGGTCGGTGGCAGAGACCCAACAATCATGGTCTGTGTCAGGAACCGTATTTCACCTGGTTCGTGGCAGGGACCAACCTCACGGTCGGTGGCAGCGACTGTGCGCCATAACTGTTGTAAAATCCTAACAGTTTAGTTTCATTGATAGGATTGTGCCTGGACCTCCTTCCCACTTTGTTCTGAACTGTTCTGTGTCTAATCAGTCGCTCTCAAAGGACTATTTATTGCTCTGAAAAATAAATAAGTGTTGGACTTTCAGTGGTGTGGAACTTGACTTTCTGGGGGGCTAAAGGGTCCTACCTCCACCTGCGTGGAGGGTGGGAATCATCCTCAAGGGAAGTTTTGGCTCTGGACAGGGACAAAGGCCCGAAGGTAAAAGGTTATAGCTCACACCTCTGCACACAAGAGGATACGAGCTGGTGGTGCGCCACACTCTCCTCCCTGGTCCCCTAGACGAGAGCCATTGACCGAGAAGAGAAAGAGGGAGTGAGAGGAGGTCGCTACATATATATATATATATATATATATATATATATATATATATATATAAACACAGTATCTCACAAAAGTGAGTACACCCCTCACATTTTTGAAAATATTTTATTCTATCTTTTCATGTGACAACACTGAAGAAATTACACTTTGCTACAATGTAAAGTAGTGAGTGTACAGCTTGTATAACAGTGTAAATTTGCTGTCCCCTCAAAATAACTCAACACACAGCCATTAATGTCTAAACCGCTGGCAACAAAAGTGAGTACGCCCCTAAGTGAAAATGTCCAAATTGGGCCCAATTAGCCATTTTCCCTCCCCGGTGCCATGTGACTTGTTAGTGTTACAAGGTCTCAGGTGTGAATGGGAAGCGGGTGTGTTAAATTTGGTATCATCGCTCTCACTCTCTCATACTGGTCACTGGAAGTTCAACATGGCACCCCATGGCAAATAACTCACTGAGGATCTGAAAAAAAGAATTTATGCTCTACATAAAGATGGCCTAGGCTATAAGAAGATTGCCAAGACCCTGAAACTGAACTGCAGCATGGTGGTCAAGACCACACAGCGGTTTAACAGGACAGGTTCCACTCAGAACAGGCCTCGCCATGGTTGACCAAAGAAGTTGAGTGCACGTGCTTAGCGTCATATCCAGAGGTTGTCTTTGGGAAATAGACGTATGAGTGCTGCCAGGGTTGCTGCAGAGGTTGAAGTGGTGGGGGGTCAGCCTGTCAGTGCTCAGACCATATGCCGCACACTGCATTGGTCTGCATAGCTGTCGTCCCAGAAGGAAGCCTCTTCTAAAGATGATGCACAAGAAAGCCCGCAAACAGTTTGCTGAAGACAAGCAGACTAAGGACATGGATTACTGGAACCATATTCTGTGGTCTGATGAGACCAAGTTAAATGTATTTGGTTCAAATGGTGTCAAGCATGTGTGACGGCAACCAGATGAGGAGTACAGAGACAAGTTTGTCTTGCCTACAGTCAAGCATGGTGGTAGGAGTGTCATGGTCTGGGGCTGCATGAGTGCTGCCGGCACTGGGGAACTACAGTTCATTAAGGGAACCATAATTGCCAACACATACTGTGACACACTGAAGCAGAGCATGATCCCCTCTCTTTGGAGACTGGGCCGCAGGGCAGAATTTCAACATGATAACTACCCCACACACCTCCAAGATGACCACTGCCTTGTTAAAGAAGCTGAGGGTAAAGGTGATGGACTGGCCAAGCATGTCTCCAGACCTTACTCCTATTGAGCATCTGTGGGGCAACCTCAAATGGAAGGTGGAGGAGTGCAAGGTCTCTAACATCCACCAGCTCCGTGATGTCATTATGGAGGAGTGGAAGAGGACTCCAGTGGCAACCTGTGAAGCTCTGGTGAACTCCATGCCCAAGAGGGTTAAGGCAGTGCTGGAAAATAATGGTGGCCACACAAAATATTGACACTTTGGACCCAAATTGGACATTTTCACTTAGGGGTGTACTCACTTTTGTTGCCAGCAGTTTAGACATTAATGGCTGTGTGTTGAGTTATTTTGAGGGGACAGCAAATTTACACTGTTATACAAGTTGTACACTCACTACTTTACATTGTAGCAAAGTGTCATTTCTTCAGTGTTGTCACATGGAAAGATAGAATAAAATATTTACAAAAATGTGAGGGGTGTACTCACTTTTGTGAGATACTGTACATGTATATATAATTGTTGTAGGAATGGGTCCTGGACAGCAGATATATTTCCCCATTATTTGGGTTGTGGTCCCTTTAAGGGGGACTATTTGAAGCCATTGTAAAGTACCCAGGGGTTCTCACCCATGCAGGGTGAGGGGTTCTGGGGTAGTCCGGTTGGAGGGGTGAGAACTGATTTCCAGAAATATCTGGATTGGTAATGTGACGGTAGTCACTTTGGGCGGGGGGGCTGGTGGAGCCCAGAATCCCTTGGAGAGTTTGGGAAACCCTTGCTTCAGCTCCCTATTCACCTTCTATGTCTAAGTTACCCTGTGTCTATTAGGGGCACAGGGTGACCAAGAAAATAATAGACATTAAAAATGTGGCTTGGATTACCGTACTTAAAATGGAACAGTAATATTTATCCACAATATCTCCCAAGAAATATACAAAGACTATTCCTGGTTTGTTTGATTCTGAACTATACATGTTAATTGAAAGTTAAAACCTAAGTTGCGCTGATTAATAATTGATAGTCCAGAATGATATCTTAGATAAGTGACATGAATGAGTCCATATAAAACATATGAAAGAAAAATGATTTGTAATTACAAATTATGCAATTAGTGCAAATATAGTTAATTGATCCTTATTGATCCTTGACGGGCAAGTAACCAAATTAATAGTCCATATATTGTGGATAGTACATCAATATGTTCATCCACGGTGACACACGAACAAAACACAACAGAAGAAGTGAGAAGGTAAGATAGGATAGTGCCTCCACCTCTGCACACACTGTCGCTTACCAGATGTAAATGATCCCCTATTACGGAAGATCAGATGCGCCTGTGGCTTGTTACCCAGCCTCAGGTCTCTGTGCTGTGCACCAATTTTTCAGCGTCTTCACCAATGTATGTCCTCATATACATATATGTTCCATAGGTTCCCATGTAAAAATAAAGGCTTGCATAGTGTAAATCCTTATTTTTTATTAAAGTTAAAAACAAAATTTAGTGAAGACGCTGAGAAATTGACTGAGGTCCTTGTTCAAATGGGAAGCCATTGACAACTCGAACCCCCAACTTGTGGGAGATCAAGTTGTATAGGGCCTCCACATCTATTGTAACAAGCCGAGCCCCCTCAGGGATGGATAAACCATCTAAGGAACGCAGAAGATCTGCCGTATCCTGAATTTAGGAGCTTAGTGACTTTACATGTGGCTGTAGGTATTCATCAATTAATTGACTAGCTGGCTCAGTCAAACAGCCATTGCCAGATACTATAGGATGCCCAGGTGGAAACTGGGCATTCTTATGTATCTTTGGAAAGGCATAAAGAGTTGGCAGCCTAGGAGTTTTTACAGACAGGAATTCACAAGTTTTTTTATCAATTAAATTATCGAAGAATGCTCGAGTGATCAAAATATGGTATTTCGTTTGGGCATATTGGACTTGAGCAAATGGAATAGGACGATACCAATGCCGATTGGTTAGAATGTCCACAACCATTGCCTTATAGTTGTTTAAATCCATCACAACTATATTGCCTCCTTTATCAGAAGGTTTTATAACTGATCAGTGTTTTTCAAAGAAATTAAGGCTTGGCGTTGGACAAAATCAAGATTAGAATCAGCATTGGATCATTTCCATTTAGTGCTTAAAATGTATTTTGTTACCTGTTGGGTGAAAGCCCAAATGTTTGGGTTCCCCTGTAAAGCGGGGAAACAACGTGATTTGGGTTTGTATATAGATGGCGGGGGAAAAAGTATTTCAGGCTGAGAACCTATGGATAACAAGGAATCAAGAAATGGGTCCTCAAGGGGATCGTCTAGGGCAGTGGTTCTCAACCTGGGGGTTGGGACCCCTCGGGAGTCGAATGACAATTTTCCAAGGGTCACAGAATCCTGGGCTGTTCCTGAAGACTGCACCGCTCTCGAAGCCTTTTGGCGGCTGCCCAGCTGGGCTGTTCCTGGAGCCCTGTGGCCACCCACTCAGCCTCTTTGCAGCCGCCCATTCAGTTCATGGCATGGCTGGGGGGCAGAGACTAGAGGTCAGCTGACTGGTGAGGAATGTAAAGTGGGAGGGGCTGAAGGAGACCCTGTCTCCTGATTTCGGCATAGGTGTCACTGCTGCGAGACACCACAAAGTCGGAGACACAGTGAGTAACACTACCTGTGATTATAGTTGCCATTAAAAGTCCCCACTACAGTTCTCAGATCAGCAAATGACCTTGATCAAGAGCACCTAGGTTGGTTGATTAGAATTCCCCCCAGCATTGCCACTGATCACAACTCCCTGCCAGCACTGCCACTCATCCCATTCCCCCCACCTCCCCACCTAGGAGTAAGATAAGGAATAAAATAGAGAATACATGGAATGGAGAGGAACAAAGAAAAAGGGAGAGAAAGAATAAGAGAAAGAACAAGAAAGACGGCTAGAGAGAGGGATGGGGGAAAAAAAAAGAAATTAGGATAGAGAGAGATAAAAGGGAAAGAAAGGAGAACAAAGAAAGAGGGGTACATCCTAAAATGTACCATAAGGGGTTTTAATACTGTACGAGTGACTCAGGGAGCACTAAATGTCAGTGGGTTAGGGGAGCAAACTACTTGTCTTGCCTTGGCTGCTGACAACGCATGCTGCAATTTTTTTTTTACTGTTAGGGGTCCCCTCAACTTGGGAAATTTTATCAAGCGGTCATGGCACTAGCAAGGTTGAGAACCACTGGTCTAGGGGATTGCTTTCTTCCCCCAATTCCATAAGGTCATTTATGGCTCGAATTTCATTTATGGTTTTATCTTCCCATATTTCTTCGGAAAGATTATTGCTAGTAGAGATTGAATGTTCCTTATCAAAAATGACTTTGAACATCAATTTTCAAGCAAATAAGTTGATGTCCTTAATTATTTCAAAGGAATCAACCTCCTGCTCCGGACAAAACGACAAACAAAGGCTGAGAACCCTGATCTATAGGTTGATTACCTGGAAGCCACTTTGCTTGCCGATTTGGTGAGAACTGGTGCAGTGAGAGCCTTCTTGGACTCCAGAGGAGGCTGTAGTGAGAAAATTGGGGCATTTCGAAAGATCCCCCAAAAGAGGGATCTGTGGTGAGTCCCCCGAAGGGGGAGTTAGATTAGACTGGCTTACCTGTAATGTAGCCACATTTAACCTGTTGTGTTACACTATGTGATTATTCTTGCTCTGTGTCTTTAAGATCTGTCCCCTTCTTTCTAGCTGAACTCTCTCTCTCACCGTAGTTCTTTATATTTCTGCTCCACTTCCTGACTCTTGGTCATTACTCCTGTATTTCTTCAATGCTAAACATCTTACATGTGGCTTACAACTGCAACGTTTTTCTACCTATGAATATCCATCATTAAACGGAACATTCGAAAGGATTCATCGTCTGTCGTCCTAACTGTGAGTTTATTCATTGAGTTAAGCTGCCTGTATCGATGCAAGGGATGAATATCAAACCAGCTTGAGTAAGGCCTACTTAAACCTGGAGATGAATTTTATCGCTTTGTAGTTGAGACAGAACAGTAGAAAAACAGAGTTTCACAGCCTAATTACAAGATTTCTGCATGTCAGTACTGAAACAGACAAGATTTACTGCCCTCATAGCAAGACAGAAGGGACAGAGCAGCACATGGCAGCCTTATAGCCTGAGACAATCTGCACAGTGTCATATTTCAGCACACAGATCCTGCCTGCTTTCACAGTCAGTCTGCTATCATGAGTGACCAAGCTTCTGCATGTGAACTCACATCTCCTTCCTCACAAGTTCCTGAAGAAACTGAGTTACCCAAACGCTCAGTTAAACCCACTTGGAAAGTAATGGAGAATTATGAAGCTTCAAGGACTGAATTGTCAAATAGCTTGGAATTAGTCTGGGAGAAAATCCTTGCTGAAGCCAATACAGTGTCTGTTGAACGTGAACTACTGACACTAGAGGGCACCATTAAACAACTTTCTGCCTCATATGTGCTTTATCAGCTTACCAGCATCAAATTCACTAATGTCTTACAAAACATGAAGTCAGAAAATGCGATGATGCAATTAAAGCGCGTCAATGATCTCAATATTGAAGGAGACAGTTTTATCCAGCAAACCAGATTAAAGGCAGAAGCAAAAATAAAGCTGTTACAGGACACTGCATCTCACAAATCTGTTTCCACCAGACGTTCTAAAAACTCATCAAGATCCCATAGTTCAAGATACTCAACACTCAGTGAGCGACTTATTAATGCCCGCGCTGAAGTGGAAGCCAGCAAAGTGCAGGTGGCATATGCAGAAAAAAGAGCAGAGTTGGAAGCTCAAAGGGCAGAGTTGGAAGCTCAAAGGGCAGAGTTGGAAGCGCAGTCAGCACGTCAAAGAGCAGAGTTGGAAGCGCAGTCAGCACGTCAAAGAGCAGAGTCGGAAGCGCAGTCAGCACGTCAAAGAGCAGAGTTGGAAGCTCAGAGAGCAGAGTCGGAAGCTCAGTCAGCACGTCAAAGAGCAACAATGGAAACCCTAAATGAACAGTGTAAACATGACGCAGCTATGGCAAAGCTAAGGGTCCTACAGCAAGCTATCAGTGCAGACGAAGGTGCAAGAGAGAAAGACAGCATTAACCTAAACATAGCAGATATGGAAGACCCCCTCAAACGCACTAAAGACTATGTCCTAAGCCACTGCAGTGCACACTCCATTGTCTCCAATGCTCCCGACTACATAGAGACTCCTTCACAGCTTCAAGTTAAAGAGGTTCCAGAAACTTCCTGCACTCAAAATCACTCCACTGCATTTCCTACCTGCCTACCTTCATACGTCACAGAGCATCAGCGCAAGCTTCAAGCAAGTCATCAATCTCCAGTCATCGGTACAGCCTTGAATCAACGTACCATTGGAACAACTGACTTCAAGCAAGCAACTCACCTGGATGCATCTGCTGCACCATATTTCCCTGTGTCCTTTAACAACAATGTCAAAGATAACGCAATCAGCACCATACAGCCAACAGCATCTCACATAAAGGCGGAGACAACTGAGACAGAAGAGTTTGTGAGGTACATGCTTCACAGAGAGCTCACAAAGACTGGTCTTACAAGCTTTGATGACCAACCTGAGAACTACAGAAGTTGGAAATGTGCCTTCAGAACTACAATCAGCAATATTGGCATTACAGCTGATCAAGAATTGAATCTGCTGATCAAATGGCTTGGTCCTCTATCTGCTGCACGTGTTAAGCCATTAAGATCGGTTTTCATGGACAATCCTACTGCAGGCCTCACAGCTGCATGGGAGCGACTAGAGCAAAGTTATGGCAGTCCAGAAGCTATAGAAAATGCTTTGTTCATGCGTCTGGAAACTTTCCCAAAGATATCCGGTAAGGACAACAAGGAGTTCCAGAAACTGAGTGACCTTCTCCTTGAGCTTCAGCTAGCCAAGACAGACCCAAAACTACCTGGACTCAGTTACCTTGACACTCCAAGAGGGGTAAACCCAATTGTCTCCAAGCTCCCGTATGGTTTGCAAGAGAAATGGACTGCACTAGGGTCATCATACAAAAGAGAGAACAAGGTTTCCTTCCCTCCATTCTCTTTCTTCTGTGAATTCATCAGGAAAATTGCAGAGACCAAGAACGATCCAAGTTTTTCCTACGGTGAGTACAGCCTCTTCTCACCCTTTCCTAAGAGTACCAGTCTTCAGGGCAACTATAGAAACCATAGAGGCCCAGTGTCCATGAAAAAGACTGACATTCTTCCCACTCCTACCACAGTTCTTGCCACGAACAAACAGAGTAGGAAGATTGAAAACCCTAACAGAGAGTGTCCCATACACAAGAAGCCACACCCCCTCAATAAATGTATCGGCTTTAGGAAAAAGCCTCTGGAAGATCGCAAGGAGCTTTTAAAGACATTTAGGGTATGTTTCAGGTGCTGTGCTTCTACAGAACATTTTGCAAGGGACTGTAATGTGTCCATCAAGTGCATAGAGTGTGGCTCTGAAGAACATGTGCAAGCCCTCCATCCTCTTGAGTCCAGCTCTGCACAACCTGCCAACACTCCTCCCAGGTTAACGCATGGCGGGGAGAATACAGACCAAGTGCCTAATTCTACCATCATTTCTTCATCCTGCACTGAAGTTTGTGGAGAAGACCGCTGTGGTAAGTCCTGTGCTAAGATATGCTTGGTGAACATATACCACAAGGATAAACCAGAAAAGTCTCTAAAGGCATATGCTATCTTAGACGATCAGAGCAATCGATCACTTGCAAAATCGGAATTGTTCAATCTATTTGAAATAAAAGGCGAAGCTCATCCTTACACCTTGGGTACCTGTAGTGGAACTATAGAGGTTTCTGGAAGAAGGGCTCATGGACTCAAGGTATCTTCTCTCAAAAGGTAACTTGCAATTACCCTTACCTACACTTGTTGAGTGCAATCAGATACCTGCTAACAGGGAAGAAATCCCTACTCCAGCTGCTGCTTTCCATCACCCTCACCTCAAGGTAATAGCAAATGAGATACCGCCGCTTGACAAAGATGCTCAGATCCTTCTTCTGTTAGGAAGAGACATTCTAAGAGTTCACAAGGTACACAGAAAAGTCAGTGGACCCCCAGATGCCCCATTTGCCCAGCGCACGGATCGAGCGTGGGTCATCATAGGCAATGTCTGCATAGGCAAAATGAAAAGACCTACCAACATTTCGTCATTCAAGACAAATGTTCTGCCAAATGGCCGAAACACTTACTTTGAGCCATGCCCACATCACTACTGGGTGAAAGAGAAGATAGCCAGCCACGAATGGCAACATGGTATCTCAGGTGACACAAGCCCTTTCTCCTGCCATGATGGCGACTTCGGCTCTACAGTGTTTAATGCAACCAGTGAAGATGACATACTGGCTCCTTCAATGGAAGACAAAGAATTCATCAAGGTAATGGACAATGAGTTCTTTCAAGATGACTCCAATAACTGGGTAGCACCCCTACCCTTTTGTCTCCCAAGAGAGAGATTGCCCAACAACTTACAGCAGGCCATCAGTAGATTCCCCTCCTTAAAGCGAAACTTAAGCAGGAAACCAGAGATGCAAAGCACTTTGTGGACTTTATGCAAAATGTATTTGACAGAGATCATGCAGAGCCTGCTCCCCCACTAAAGGAGGGAGAAGAATGCTGGTACCTTCCATCCTTTGACGTGTATCACCCACGCAAACCAGACCAAATCAGAGTTGTCTTTGATTCCAGTGCTCAGCACGAAGGTGTTTCTCTTAACAACATGCTCCTTACTGGACCCAACTTGAACAACAGTCTAATAGGAGTCTTGATTCGTTTCAGACAAGAGCCTGTAGCAGTAATGGCCGACATTCAACAGAAGTTTCACTGCTTCATCGTCAGAGAAGACAACAGAAACTACCTCAGGTTTCTATGGCACAAGGACAATGACCTCAACAAGGAAGTTATAGATTATCGCATGAAGGTACATGTCTTCGGTAACAGTCCTTCCCCAGCAGTGGCAATTTATGGGCTAAGGAGAACAGCTCAGACTGGAGAAGTTGAATATGGATCTGATGCTCGTCAATTTGTTGAAAGAAACTACTACGTTGACGACGCACTTAAGTCCTTTCCAACTGCTAAAGAAGCAATTGATCTTCTCACCAGAACAAAGGAGATACTGTCTGTAGCAAACCTTAGACTACACAAGATTATATCCAACAGCCAGGAACTTATGAATGCCTTTCACTCTGAGGACTATGCCACTAGTCTAAAAAACCTTGACTTAGGTACAGATGTGCCTCCTGTACAGCGAAGTCTGGGTTTGTTGTGGAACATCAAACAAGACAAATTCACCTTCCAAGTGTCAACTTGTGACAAACGCTTCACTAAGAGAGGAGTCCTGTCCGTGGTGAATAGCATCTATGACCCACTGGGTTTCCTTGCTCCAGTTACCATTCAAGGTAAGATTTTACTAAGACAGTTGTCTACTGAGAGCATAGACTGGGATACTCCCTTGCCTAGTGAGAATCAACACAAGTGGGAAAGGTGGAGATATTCTTTGAAGTCACTAGAAAAACTTCAGATTCCCCGTTGCTATGTTCCAGGTTCCACTTCAACTGCTAACCGGAGAGAGATTCATATTTTCTCTGATGCATCAGTTGAAGCTATTGCTGCAGTAGCCGATTTGAAGACCTCTGAACTGAATGGAGAATCACACTGTAGTTTTGTCCTAGGCAAGGTAAAACTCACTTCCAAGCCTGCACATACCATACCAAGACTTGAACTTTGTGCAGCCCTGCTAGCAGTAGAAATTGCCGAGGTCATACGAAGTGAAATGGACACTAGAATTGATTCTTTCACCTTCTATACAGACAGTAAGGTAGTACTTGGTTACATAAACAACCAAACAAAACAATTTTATGTGTACGTCAGCAACAGGGTTGAACGTATCTAGAGATTCTCTCTACCAAGTCAATGGCATCACGTTCCCACTGAACTCAACCCAGCTGACTGTGGGACCAGAGCCGTGTCACCTGCCGCTCTTCAGGACAGCTTATGGCTGTCACCTCCAAGGTTTCTGTGTGAGGACTCTTACTTACTCCCTATTGACACCACCTAAGGGCTAGTAAACCCTGAAGATAAGGAAATAAGAACTGTGAACATCTCACTACACACTTCTGTAAGTACAAAACAGAAGCTGCGGTCACACCATTACAGGCATCAATGGAAGCAGGTGCAGCATCTAGCCAATGTGTTCTGGCATCGCTGGAGGAAGAAGTATCTTCACCACCTTCAAGGTCGTAACAAATGGCAAGCATCTAAGCCGAATCTTAAGGTTGGAGACCTCATCCTTCTAAAAGACAAGGAAGTTTGTCGGAATGAGTGGCCTATGGGTCTTATTACTAAAGTTATGCCCAGCGACGATAACAAAGTCCGGAAGGTAGAAGTCAAGGTAACCAAGGGAGGATCGACACAAACCTTTAGTCGACCAATTACAGAGTTAGTACTCCTTTTGCCAGGTGAGTGACTTGTGCAAGGACTAGCCATGCTGTTGGCATGGCGGGGAGTACATTGCTGCCATCTACAGGTTCTACTCAGAACTTTGAAATTCTTTGAAGACATCATACTGTGACTTTATGTTTTTCATCCTGTTGAACTTATGTTTATTATTTGCTTGTTGCATGTTTTTCATTACAGGTTCCAGGACATTTATCAGTATTGGACTTATTGAAAATATATATATATTAGTTTAAGGTTATGAAATCTAAAGATTTCAGATGAGGAGTGTTGTGTTACACTATATGATTATTCTTGCTCTGTGTTTTTAAGATCTGTCCCCTTCTTTCTAGCTGAACTCTCTCTCTCACCGTAGTTCTTTATATTTCTGCTCCACTTCCTGACTCTTGGTCATTACTCCTGTATTTCTTCAATGCTAAACATCTTACATGTGGCTTACAACTGCAACGTTTTTCTACCTATGAATATCCATCATTAAACGGAACATTCGAAAGGATTCATCGTCTGTCGTCCTAACTGTGAATTTATTCATTGAGTTAAGCTGCCTGTATCGATGCAAGGGATGAATATCAAACCAGCTTGAGTAAGGCCTACTTAAACCTGGAGATGAATTTTATCGCTTTGTAGTTGAGACAGAACATAACCGCTTAACGACCGCTCACGGCATATATACGTTGGCAGAATGGCTCGTACAGGCACAATCACGTACCTGTACGTCCCCTTTAACTGCCTGTCGTGTGGTCACGCGCGCGCGCTGCCGGCGGCGCACTCGCGACCCTGCAGTCATTCCCGTGAGTCGGACCGCAGGGTCTCATCGTCTCATGGAGGGATGGAGCGGGGAGATGCTAGTGTAAACACAACATTTCCCCGCTCGCCTACTGACTCTGTCACCGATCTCCGCTCTGTGTAATCAGAGAGGAGATCGGTGACGTGTCACTCGTAGCCACGCCCCCTAACAGTGAGAATCACTACCTTAGGCACACTTAACCCCTTCAGCGCCCCTAGTGGTTAACCCTTTCACTGCCAGTGTCATTTTTACAGTAACCAACTGATCGCTGTAAAAATGACAATGGTCCCAAAAATGTGTCAAAAGTGTCCAATGTGTCCGCCATAATGTCGCAGTCACGAAAAAAATCGCTGATCGCCGCCATTACTAGTAAAAAAATTTTTTTATAAAAATGCCATAAAACTACCCCCTATTTTGTAAACGCTATAACTTTTGCGCAAACCAATCAATAAACGCTGATTGTGATTTTTTACCAAAAATATGAAGAATAAGTTTCGGCCTAAACTGAGGAAAATAAATGTTTTTTTATATGTTTTTTGGGGATATTTATTATAGCAAAAAGTAAAAAATATTGTTGTTTTTTTTCAAAATTGTCGCTCTTTTTTTGTTTATAGCGCAAAAAATAAAAACCGCAGAGGTGATCAAATACCACCAAAAGAAAGCTCTATTTGTGGGAAAAAAAGGATTTTTGTTTGGGAGCCATGTCCCACGACCGCACAATTGTCAGTTAAAGCGACGCAGTGCCGAATCGCAAAAAGGGGCCTGGTCTTTATGCTGCATATTGGTCCGGGGCTTAAGTGGTTAAAGAAGAAATAGAGGAAATAGAAGAGGTATTACTCCTAACACCTGAAACCGTGGATATTGGTGCAGAAGAAGCTGATTTGTTTTGTGAACGAAGACCTGCTCGTGTAGTATCAGGTGGAAGCCATTTGGAAGCTGTTGACTTTTGTGCAGATCGATCCTGTTTACGTTTTTGTGAGCCATTTGGAAAACCTTGTTTGGAACCAGGTTGTTGAGAAAAAACAGAAGATTGTGAGGATTCATCAGAATCACTAGGATCTGGATTGAAATATTGTCTCTGAGAAAAGGGTTTTCTTTAACGAACCCCTCCCTCAGATGACCATCTATAGGCTGTATTGGTTTCATATGCTTGTTTATTTCGATAATACTTTATATCTTTGGTTTTGAGGATTTCTCCTGCAAATATTTCAAGATGTTTTTTAAGGGCAGTTTCGGAATCTTTAAAAGTGGATTCTGACAATAAAGCATTATTGAAAAAGGAGAACTGGGACTTTTCAAGCGCATACAAAGACAATATTTAGAAAAGTAGAAAATGTATTTTGATAAAAAATTCCTAGGTGAAAATATATACATTCCACAATAGATCAGTAACAAATACTTACAAAAGTGTAATTGTATCTCTACATGTTTAGCCTTTTACGGCTTCCTTAGGAGATTCTGTTACAATAGACACTGTGTATGTAGACTGATCACTAAAATAGAAAAATATATATCAGAGAAAACAAAATTTAGAAAAAACAATAGAAAACATTTTAAAGAAATACAATACTATACAATTGGATGTAGGTGTAGCGGGTATGTACTTTTAAATCTGGTGAGGACACCAGTGATGCATAGTTCCCTGCAGCCCAGCAGGTGGCGCTGTCACTTTGGGCCGGGGTTGAACCATCGCTGCAGTGCCGCGCCCTTTGTGACCTCTCGCAGCGGTTGTACGGTGGGGCGGACATCTTCGCCACGAGGGGGGAGTCCCAGGCACCTTCAGCCTGAGGGCTGCTGTGCGTTCGGTGTCCAGACGGCCTAGGCCTGGACACTTGGAGTTCGTGTTCCATCCCAGACACTTTTAGTCTGGGGTGAGGTGCTCAGCCGGAGGCCTGGGGCCCAGTGCCTTCCGCTGGGTCCCGCGAGGGAGGGATTGTCCTAGGGGGCCCCGGGAGTGGGGCACCCGAATCCAGAGGTGTAAGGGACCGGAAGAGGGACTCACCCGAAGACCTGGTGCAGCAGATTGCCAGTGCCGGGTGAACCTCTGGAGACCGCCCGGAGGGATATCTCTTTCGAACAGGGGCAAAGTTCAGAGAGGAAGTTCAGTCCATGTTCAATGACCGGTGGCAGCGGTCCAACGATTCCAATCAGGTCAGTGGCAGAGACCTGCTATTAGGCCTGTGGCAGGGGCCTCAACAGTTCATCCGGTCGGTGGCAGCGACCAAAACTTACGGTCGGTGGCAGAGACCGTGCGCCAGGCCTATTCGCTAGCAAAGGAATAGGAGAGTTCAGTTGTGCCTGGGGCTACTCGTACCCACCCCCCCTTGTTCGTCTGTTATTGGAAGTTCAACTGATTGTGTTCACCGTATTGTATGAGAAATAAAGGAGTGTTGGACTTTCGATTGGTGTGGGGCTCTATTATTGGCAGACACATCTCCACAGAACAACTAAGGCTTCGTATGCAGTGGACAGACCCGGAGGTAATTGAACTAACTCTGCTTAAACCTCATTCACATACGAGGGGAGAGCTTGGCGTAGTGTTCCTGCACTCTCCTCTCCCAGGTACCCCTAGACACAAGTCCCTCACACGAGGAAAACACAGAGAGGGAGAGTGAGGCTCCGCTACACGGGTAAGAAAAAACTGCGCTAGAATCCAAAATGTCTAAAAAAGCTGCTAGCACTCATACAAAGTATAACAAAGGATGGGATAAATAGTGCAGTGCTGAGGTAACAGTGATAATAAATAACCACGAAATCATGTGTGACAATGTATCAAACAATGATGACATGTGAAGAAACCAATGTGAAAGAAGGAACTCCAATATCTAAAAAATCAAAGTCCAAATGAAACAAATAGTGTCATAAAAAACTATAGTGAATGGTGAAGAGTCCATATACTGGAAACACACGGTGTAATAATCCTTCCCACAGAGTGACCCGAGTTGCTAGGATAACAGGTTGACTGTTGAGGAAATCAGGTACTGAAAGCAGTAAATAGATGGGGTACTCTTACCGCAACAGGTGGACTCATCTAACATATGACAGTGAGTCGAGCGAGCTTGAGGTCCCAACGACCTATGGCAAAGGAACTGGATCTCTGTAGATACTATGGAGGTCCGGATCAATTCTGGAAAGGGTGGTCCAATGAACTGGGATGTTGAGTCCACATTCCTCCCGCATACAGGCTCCGAATAAAACGTAGGAGCAACAGCAACAAAAGAACAAAAAATAAAAATAAATTGCTCCCAATGGTGCAGGTCAATAAAACCAATCAAGGTTTATTAAGATAAAATGTCATACAAGGGGCATCAATTGATGACTGTTTTAGTTGAAATGCGTCGGGCCTGCATTATTGAACCCCACATTGCTTTTATCTTTATTTTGTGATCACTTTTATTCTAATGCCGATTGTCATTTGCGTGTATGACATTTTATCTTAATAAACCTTGATTGGTTTTATTGACCTGCACCATTGGGAGCAATTTATTTTATTTTTTTTGTTCTTTTGTTGCTCCTACGTTTCATTCGGAGCCTGTATGTGGGAGGAATGTGGACTCAACATCCCAGTTCATTGGACCACCCTTTGCTATAGGTCGTTGGGACCTCAAGCTCGCTCGACTCACTGTCATATGATAGATGAGTCCATCTGTTGCGGGTAAGAGTACCCCATCTATTTACTGTTATCCTTGCAACTCGGGTCACACTGTGGGAAGGATTATCACACCGTGTGTTTCCAGTATATGGACTCTTCACCATTCACTATAGTTTTTTATGACAATATTTGTTTCATTTGGACTTAGATTTTTTAGATATTGGAGTTCCTTCTTTCACATTGGTTTCCTTCACATGTCATCATTGTTTGATACATTGTCACACATGATTTAGTGGTTATTTATTATCACTGTTACCTCAGCGCTGCACTATTTATCCCAATTCTATACAATTATATAGTGGACTGTAGACAATAAACAATGGGTATGTTCTGATCACGGTACCAACCTTTAAAAATTCAAATTTATGCCTAGTACACACGACCGGGATTCCCGGCTGTAAAAAGTCCGCCGGGAATCACGGGGGGGGGGGAATACCAAGAACCTATTCGGTCGCTTTTTCCCCCTACACATGACCGGGTTTCCCGACAGGAAAAATGCCATTGAGAGCTTTGGTCGGGAATCCCGGCCATGTGTATGCTCCATCGGCACTGCCTCGCAGAGTTTCACATTAAAAACTGCCGAGAACAAGAACTGCCAGGAATCGCGGCAGGAAAATAGAGAACATGTTCTCTTTTTTCCCGCCGCGATTCGTGGCAGTTTTCCTGCCGGGAAAACTGCAATTTAGCATATACACGGTTGTTTTTCCTGGTGAAAAACTGTCATGGCAGTTTTCCTGCCGGGAAAACCGGTCGTGTGTACGAGACATTACAGTCATCAATAATTGTGGAAAAGCATATGGGACCATTTGGGATCATCATAGAGAAGGGTAATAGACTAGGAAGACTTGAAAGTCCATCTGGACTCAAGGTAAGTAAGCAAAAATCAATAGATATTTTCCAAAAGCCAAAAGGCACAAAAGCGGAAATCCCTACTAGTGAAAACCTACCTCAGTAGTTTTTCAAGGCAAGTCTGAGTCTTAGAATCACTCAAAAATTTCAAGTACTCCGTTTGCAGACAGGGGGAAAATAAACTTTTGTACCCAAAACATTTTAAAAGTGTTCCTGGACTTCCCTTAGAAAGAAAACAAGAGCTATGTTTCAACACAAAGAGTCTTGAATGGAAATAAAGACAGTCCAGTCTGTACTACTAATTACCTATTGTTCACTGGAGCGCTGCATAAGTTACTTCCTTCTGTTGACCCAACCTGACAGTGAATGAAAGTTACTTCCTCTTATACCCCCCTCCAGACCTTTTGGCGCCAAAAAATTGGCGTCAAAAAGCGGTCTGAGGACACACAATTGGCTGGATTGTCAAGAAACCGGTCATACAGAAAAATGAAGCTTAACTCTATCCAAGCGCGCCATAAATGATATCACGGCTGCCACAGGAAGCTAGAAAGGAAGTGAGGGACCACATAGAGTAATCCATCCACTTTAGAGCAGTATGGAAACCTATGGTAGCCAGGAAAGGGAGAAAAAAGCCAAATGTTGCGAGGATGGAAAAAATTGAGGGCAAAAGGCCCAATCACTTGGGAAAACAAAAATAAAAACAGGGATCCAAGAAAAACCAGCTGGGTTAGCGTTCACTAAGATGGGTAAATGCCTTGGGTGTCCATATAATGCATCTAGTCCGTATCTAAACCACAAAAAATATATATATTATGTCCACAAAATGTGGAATATGGATTCCAAAACACAAAACAATGGGAATCCAATTTAGGAACAAATTTGATAGATACATTTGGTTATTACTATTGATACGGTACCATGAATAATCAGACATACAAAATGTTTACAGCAATTTCAGTCCAATTACAAATGAAGTTATAAAACCTCAATTTAACAAATGAAAAATAAACAAAAATACTAATAAATACAGAGAAATATTAAATTCCTCATTATACAATGTGGAAGAAGGTGCTCTGGTCAGATGAGACCAAAATTTTACTTTTTTGCCTAAAAGCAAAACGCTATGTGTGGCGGAAAACTAACACTACAAATCACCCTGAACACACCATCCCCAGTGTGAAACATGGTGGTGACAGCATCATGTTGTGGGGATGCTTTTCTTCAGCAGGGACAGGAATGCTGCTTAGAGTTAATTGGGAAAAATAAGCCAAATAAAGGGCAATCTTAGAAGAAAACCTGTTAGTGTCTGCAAAAGACTTGAGACCGGGGTGGAGGTTCACCTTCCAGCAGGACAACAACCCTAAACATACAGTCAGAGCTACAATGGATTTAGATCAGGGGTCTCAAACTGGCGGCCCTCCAGCTGTTGCGAAACTACAAGTCCCATGAGGCATTGCAAAGCTGACAGTTACAAGCATGACTCCCACAGGCAGAGGCATGATGGAACTTGTAGTTTTGAAATAGCTAGAGGCCCTCCAGCTGTTGCGAAACTACAAGTCCCATGAGGCATTGCAAGGCTGACAGTTACAAGCATGACTCCCACAGGCAGAGGCATGATGGAACTTGTAGTTTAGGAATAGCTAGAGGGCCGCCAGTTTAGACGCCTGGTTTAGATTAAAGCATATTCATGTGTTTGAAATGCCCAGTCAAAGTCTAGACCCAAAGCCGATTGAGAATCTTTGGCAAGACTTGAAAATAGCTGTTCACAGATGCTCTCCATCCAATCTGACAGAGCTTGAGCTATTTTGCAAAGAAGAATGGGAAAAATGTCACTCTCTAGATGTGCAAAGCTGGTAGAGACATACCCAAAAACACTTGCAGCTGTAATTGGAGCAAAAGGTGGTTCTACAAGGTATTGATTCAGGTGTGCTGAATACAAATGCATGCCACACTTTTCACATATTTATTTGTAAAGAAATGTGAAAACCATTTATCATTTTCCTTCTAGTTCACAATTATGTGCCACTTTGTGTTGGTCTATTACAAAAAATCCCATTAAAATACATTTACATTTTTGGTTGTAACATGACAAAATGTGGAAAATTTCAAGGGGTATACTTTTTAAGGCACTGTATGTGGCTGTAATATCTGATATCTGATGTTCAGACTGGAGGAGGCTGTGTACTGACGGAAGCACTCAAGCGGAGTGCGACGGAGTTCTGTGACAGGTTGGTCATCATTAGACACTCAGTATTCGGAGGTTCGAAGAGATATTTGGGGCAGTGCTGGGACAAGGTCATCTAATGCCCAGGACAAAATTGCTAAAGTGCGCTCCCCCCCCCCAAGATATATAAGCATTACGTGGCAGCAAAAATCCTGCCCCCCCCCAAAAGAAAGTGTGGTACTAATCAGCATGCTTACTCCCTGAACATAAATTCCCCCTCCTCCAAATGCAAATCCCCTGTCTCAGCACAAATATTTGCTACCCCCATCTACTTTCCCAGCTCAAATCCTCTCTTGTCACAAACTCCCCCCAGCACAAATCCCCCCCTGCACCAAATAAAATCACCCCTCCTAGGACAAATCCTCTGCCTCTAAAAAAAATTCAGAAAACAAATTTCCATCCCTCCCTGTGCAAATCCTCCCAATCCACCTTCTAGCACAAATCCTCCCACCCTAAATTTTCCCTCCTAGCACAAAAAAACCCCAGTCACCCCTACTAGCACAAATCCCCTCCCCCCAAAAAAATCCCCCCTACACAAATCCCCTCAACCCTCTCCCAAATCACCCCTTATAGCAGAAACCCCCCAAATCCCCCATCCCAGAACACATCCCCCACCCCCAAATCACCATTACTTGCACAAAATGTCCCCTCCTAGAACAACTCTTACCCCCTGCTCTCCCCTTAAGGACTCTAATACATATGATGGGTATAGCACCCATCACTCTTATATGGAAAGGGATTTCGACCATTCCAACAGGTCTCCCTACACTTACAACCATTCCCATTCTGGCCCATGTGAGGAGGATTTTCCCCGAGTCCTTGCAGGCCCCAAGCGAGGTACAGAAATAAAAGAGGCACCCGAGGGGGGAGGAGGGCAAGGAAGAAAAGGGAAACTATAAAATGCAACGGCATTTTTAATCTTAGTCAGGCAGTGCTCACTGATGCAGAACTTAGGACCCTAGACAAGGGTCTTAAGTACGATCCATCAAAACAGCTGAATAAATTTGCAACATTTGTGGATGTACACAAGTACATCCGCAAATTAAACATACAGAGACACTTAATTTCAAATCCATCTAAACCTAAGGAGATTAACCCAGGATCAGACGATGTGGTCCATTCAGGTCTATCCAATCCTTCCCTGTTCAATCCCCCTCACACCACAGCACCGTCCATCAGGGTTTTTAGGGATTTGGTCTTGAAAGGCCTTGAATCACTCCCTAAAAAGCGCATGTATGACCACCCTGATATCAAGGTGGGTCTCAAGTCCCTGTGTGAACGCAGGGACTTGATTATCCGCCCTGCGGATAAAGGCGGTGGATTGGTCATATTAGACAAAAAGGATTACCATACTGAGATGTGTCGTATATTAGAGGATGAGAACACCTACACTCCACTAGCCCAGGACCCTACCAGGAAACTCAGGAAGGCTTTGGTTGAATTAGTAGATGCAGGATTTGAACAGGGTATCTTGGACAAAAAGGAGAAGGAATACCTACTACCGGTGGTTCCCCGTAATCCGGGTAATGTATTTCCTTCCGAAGATACACAAAAATACCACTCATCCCCCCGGTAGACCCATTGTCAGTGGGATTGATTCTGTTACATCCAGAATCGGCAGGTACATAGACTTCCATCTGCAGCCACTGGTCTGCAAAACACCATCCTTTTTGAAGGATACTGGCGATACCATACGCAGGCTACAAGCCGTTAATTTCAGTGATGACTGCATACTGGTGACCACGGATGTAGCTTCTCTATATACCTGCATTCCTCACCTTTTGGGATTTAAAGCAGTGGAACATTTTCTATCCTGTAGCAGTACGTTACCTGAAGTACAGCAAATATACATCATGGAACTACTTAGGTTCGCTACACAGTGCAATTATTTTTGGTATCATGATCAGTTTTTTCTTCAGCGTAAGGGTGTCGCCATGGGGGCCAAGTTTGCCCCCAGTCTGGTGAACCTATTCATGGCCATGTGCGAGGAGGATGTCATCTATGCCCTCCAGCGCCCTGAGTTTGTGCTGTGGGCCAGGTATATAGACGACATCCTCCTCCTGTGGAAAGGCAATGAGGAATCTCTTCACAAGTTTATGGTCACCCTCAATGACAATGAGATGAAAATCGTTCTGACTTATGAAAATAGTCGCAGTTTGATCCATTTTTGGGATCTGGAGATATCCATTGTTGATCAGTTGGTTCCGAAAACATTTTTCAAGCCGACTGATCGCAACGGGTATATCCCCACGGATAGCTGTCACTACAGTTCGTGGCTCAAGTCGGTGCCCCATAGTCAACTGCTCCGTATCAGGCGGAATTGCACCAGTGTAACTGATTTTCAACAACAGGCTGAAGTTTTAAGTTCAGATTTGTTGAGAAGGGATATGAACCATCAATTATAGATGGAGAAATTGACTGCATTTCTGAGTTAGACCGCAATTTATTGATTTTGGAACGGCCCAAACGAGTCCCAGATGCCAGGTTTAAATGTTCATTCATAACACAGTTTTCAGTACAACATAATCAATTGAAGGCCATTTTGAACCAACATTGGACAGTCCTCAGGAATGACCCTCTGTTGGGCCCTGTTCTTCCCGATCGGGCAGGTATTATCTATAGGAGTGCACGATCTCTCAGGAACAAGATAGCTCCTAATGTGGATAATCCTCCATCCAAACTTAGTTTTTTTCCCAGCTACAAGGGATTTTTTCCCTGTCACAGGTGTAAAGTATGTACACACAATGTCTGGAAAGGCAGGAAAACTGATAGCTTTGAGTCCACCACAACCTCAACTGTGTATCTAATGAAGGAATTTGTTACATGTGCCACCCGTTATGTGGTCTACCTTATCACATGCCCTTGCCAAAAACAATATGTGGGTAGAACTATTAGGACTTTCTCTATCAGGGTGAACGAGCACATCACCAGTATCAAGAAGGGTCGCACTAATCATAGCGTTCCGAAACACTACTTGTTACATCACCATAAGGACCCCTCTGGTACGCGATTCCAGGTGATTGATAAATTCACCCCCCATTGGAGGGGTGAGTCGCGTGTCAGGAGGGTTTCTCAACTTGAAATGTTCTGGATTTACCAACTTCGTTGTTTTTTTCCGTATGGCCTAAATATAGATTGGGACATAAATGCATTCATCAACAAAGCATGATATAATTTGTGTACCATATTGATTGGTTTGGAGGAGATTATACATTTATCTCCCCTTCTTTTGCTCATTAGGGTTCCATTAATGTTATCATTGCTACCCTATTTGAAGATGTATCTGTATTAGTTTGTTGCATATAGGTCGAATTGTTTGATGTTTTTTAAATAAGGTTTTTTTTTGTAACTTTTCCACCCCACACGTACATGGCTTTTAACTGTTTGGTATATGTACGTAATATACATGTTTAGATACACCCACTTTCATTATCATCCCCTGGTAAGCCTCCTCTGTGGTTCAGATTTGGTTTTATCACTAGGGTGGAGTATGACGATCCAGGAGTCATGTGATCCATGGCCCCAGGAGTTTTTTTTTTACATTTCCAGACGCTCACTAGCCAGATGTTCTCCTCCTTGTGATAGGGGATGTCCAGTGGGTCAATCTTCCGGAACGCATTGTATGCTTGACGGGAGGTTTGACAAGCGAGAGGACGTCTCCTCCGCGCAGTTCCCACGTGTGATGACGCGTGTTGTTTACACGCGTCACCACGTTGGGAACTGTCTGATGATTGACAACGTGTTCATGCCCACTGATGCACGCGGTGTTCACGTCCATGCGTCATCATGGACAGCTGCCGCGTGTTCATTGGTTGGGACAGCCGAGCAGCCGGCGTGTCCTTATGACGTTAGGCATGTCTCGGTCATTGACAGCGGGCCCATGCCCACTGAAGGGTGCGGGGCCTTTGTCCACGTGGTATTATGGACGGGCGCCGTGCACTCATAGGCTGTGGTGACTCAGCTGTTGGCGTGTCATCATGACGCTGTTCTTCCTTGTCGTCATGGTTTACCATAGTCTCACTGATTGACAGCACACTCATGGATATTATGAATGAGGGGATTTGTGTCATCACTTCTCTCATCAATCTATACGACAGGTGATCTGTTGGTGTAGGAACATCTTTACTGTGATTGGTCTGTGCCTTCTGGGCGGGGATTTTACATTCCAGCTGCCTTGTGTTACAGACCAATGATTAGTTTTGGACACAGCATTTAAACAGCGTGATGCAAGCTAGCAGGCTATCACCCCAGTTGAAGAGCTTTCACTCAAAACATGTCAGGTTTTTAGCTTGATGTACCCTTGCCATCACGCACATTTTCCATTTTTATACCTCAAGGAAAATATTTTTTATCTGCATCTATTAAGGCTGCATGTAATGTCACTTTTTACTATGATGCTATGCCAATAAAGGCTTTATTTTTTATACCATATCCTGGAGTTACTTTCACCATGTGGAGCCATTTTTTCTTCCTTTCATGAAATCTTGCCTAAAGGTGATACTTCTAACGGAGAGCTTATCGAGGTGTACACCTCTTATGTAAGAACCATCAGGAGAGGTCCTTTTAACCACGGTCCCTGTGGTTCCTAAAAGTTGGAGTGGAGTCACCCTCATTGGAGTACCTGTCTTGGAGGTCCCGTCCATGCTCATTTACATCTGATTCACGGTAAGAGTATTCATTACCTACCTGTCTATCGTGGATGTTGGAACGTACTTCAAACGCATCCTGGGTGCTTTTCATATAACACATCTGTCACATGGATATTCTATGCTTCACAGTGGATTCTGCACGTCCATCATGAAATAACAGAGACTCTGTTTCATCCACATTTGTTATAGGACACTTTATTGTGGATTATAGGAGTTGTCTTTGTCTATTTATTTAGGCATACCATTGCAACACATGTTTTCACGTATATTGTTGTATGTTTATCTCAACATCATTAGTTTGAGTTTTACAGCGGGTATTATTTTTGGAATTTACTTTTCATAGAATTTCACCTGGTAGCACTCCCAGTTTTAGCGCTGCATTTTTTCACTTTTATAGCTTCATCGCAATACGGTCTTATTGTTTATGCCAGCAGCTTAAATTTTTTTTACATTCTCTGGTAGCGCAATTTTTTCCCATTTTTTTTTATGTACGTTGGCAGAATGGCACGGGCAGGCAGATAGGCGTACAGGTACGTCCCTTTAAATTTGCCGCCCAGTGTGATCAGGAACGGTCATCAGTGACATGTCACGTGTAGCCACGCCCCCTAACAGTAAGAATCACTTCCTAGGAAACACTTAACCCCTGCAGCGCCACCTAGTGGTTAACCCCTTCACTGCCAGTGTCATTTTTACAGTAATCAGTGCATTTTTATAGCACTGATCGCTGTAAAAATGACAATGGTCCCAAAATGGTACAAAAGTGTCCGATGTGTCCGCCATAACTAGTAAAAAAAATTATATTAATAAAAATGCCATAAAACAGTCCCCTATTTTGTAGAAGCTATAACTTTTGCGCAAACCAATCAATAGACGCTTATTGCGATTTTATTTACCAAAAATATGTAGAAGAATACGTATCAGACTAAACTGTGGAAAAAAAACATTTTTATATATTTTTGGGGGATATTTATTATAGCAAAAAGTAAAAAATATTGAATTTTTTCAAAATTGTCGCTCTTTTTTTGTTTATAGCACAAACAATAAAAACCACAGAGGTGATCAAATACCACCAAAAGAAAGCTCTATTTGTGGGAAAAAAAAAGGACGTCAATTTTGTTTGGGAGCCACATCGCACGACCGTGCAATTGTCAGTTAAAGCAACGCAGTGGGGAATCGCAAAAAGTGGCCTGGTCTTTGACCACCAAAATGGTCCGGGGCTGAAGCGGTTAATGATGCTTAAAGTGAAACAATAAAAATGAAAAATTCATTAAATATAGTGGCTGGGGGGTCCCCTTAGTCTGCCTGTATAGTGGCCCAGCTGCACTGTGTATAGAAGCTGCTGCAGCAAAACTGACAAAAAAAAAACAACAAAAGAAAATTACATTTAAACTGATTTTCCCTGCAAGCTTTCTTTATTTTTCAAAAAACAGCTTGGGGAGCCAGTCTGTATAATAAGGCCACATTTTAGTGGACTCGGAAGAAGATTTGAGATTTTTTGGAAAAATTCTGGTGTCTTTGGCAGACTTTGGATGGAAATAACAAATTTTTGCACCACAGTAAGCAAGCCCTATGTGAAGAAGCCAATATATAGTACAGGTGCAGAAAAATTGGGCCCTGGGTGTTGGTGGTGCCTGCACACTGTAACTCCTCACAGTTACTCTTGGAGGATGCAGGACTAGACCCTGCTGCAAAAAAACTCAAAATTACATGCACCTGGCTGCCACACAGGTGCAGAAAAATTGGGCTTGAGTCATGGTGGTGCCTCTGCACTGTAGTCCTATAGTGGTACTCTGGATGAAAGCAAGAATTGGCCTGTCTGTAAAAAAAATAATTGTATACATCTGTCAAAAATTGGGCCTTAAATGTTTGTGGTGCCTACACATTGTTATGCCTCACAGTTACTCTTGGATATGCACTTGTCACACAGGTGCTGAAACATTTGGCCTTGGGTGTTAATTGTGCCCATGAAACTTATACCAAAAAATTACTTAAAGATAAAATAAACACCTACTAAGCTAGATACCCAACAAATGTGATTAGCAACATCAGCATTAGGGGCTTGATAGCTGATGCTAATCCAGGACTGATTCATTGTGAGAAATGTCAGCCTGTCAACGGAGTCTGTGGACAGACGCATTCTTTTATCTGTCACAAAACCTCTGGCAGCATTGAATGCTGTTTGGAAAGCACGCCAGATTCTGGGCAGCCCAGCAGCTCAATTGCATACTTGGCAAGTTCTGGCCAGTGGTCTATTCTCATGACCCAGTAACCCAATGGATCATCTACTGGAAAGCCCCCCATGTCTGTTTTCACCCCTAGATAATCTTCCACCATATGATGCAGACGCTGCCGATGGGATCTTGAAGCTGACAGCCCTGGGTGCTGAGGACTAAAAAAAAAATAATTGCATCACTTAAGTGGCCACCTTCTCCATCGCTCCTGCTTTGACCAACAGAAGCCTCAAAAATTACTTTTTTCATTAGACTGTAACCTATCAGAGTATGGAAAGAGGTTACATAAACTCCTCTTTAACCACTTAAGCCCCGGACCATTTCGGGCCATTAGGACCAAGCCTGTTTTTGGGATTCGGCACTGCGCTGCTTTAACTGTAAATTGTGCGGACATGCAATGTTGTACCCAAATGAAATTTGCGTCCTTTTCTTCCCACAAATAGAGCTTTCTTTTAATGGTATTTGATTGCCTCTGCGATTTTTATTTTTTGCGATATAAATGGAAAAAGAACGAAAATTTTGAAAAAAAAAGATATTTTCTACTTTTTGTTATAAGAAAAATCGAATAAACTCAATTTTAGTCATACATTTAGGCCAAAATGTATTCAGCCACATGTCTTTAGTAAAAAAAATGTCAAGCGTATATTTATTGGTTTGCGCAAAAGTTATAGCGTTTACAAACTAGGGTACATTTTCTGAAATTTACACAGCTTTAAATTTATGACTGCCTATCTCATTTCTTGAGGTGCTAAAATGGCAGGGCAGTACAAAACCCCCCCAAATGACCCCATTTTGGAAAGTAGACACCCCAAGGAAATTGCTGAGAGGCATGTTGAGCCCATTGAATATTTTTTTTTTTTGTCCCAAGTGATTGAATAATGACAAAAAAAAAAAAATTACAAAAAGTTGTCACTAAATGATATATTGCTCACACATGCCATGGTTATATGTGGAATTGCACCCCAAAATACATTCTGCTGCTTCTCCTGAGTACGGGGATACCACATGTGTGGGACTTTTTAGGAGCCTAGCCACGTACGGGACCCCGGAAACCAAGCACCGCCTTCAGGATTTCTAAGGGCGCAAATTTTTGATTTCACTCCTCACTACCTATCACAGTTTCGAAGGCCATAAAATGCCAAAATAGCACAAACCCCCCCCCCAAATGACCCCATTTTGGAAAGTAGACACCCCAAGCTATTTACTGAGAGGCATGTTCAGTCCATGGAATATTTTATATTTTGCCACAAGTTGCGGGAATATGACAAACTTTTTTTTTTTTGCACAAAGTTGTCACTAAATGATATATTGCTCACACATGCCATGGGCATATGTGAAATTACACCCCAAAATACATTCTGCTGCTTCTCCTGAGTACGGGGATACCACATGTGTGGGACTTTTTGGGAGCCTAGCCGCGTACGGGACCCAAAAAACCAAGCACCGCCTTCAAGGTTTCTAAGGGCATACATTTTTGATTTCACTCCTCACTACCTATCACAGTTTTGAAGGCCATAAAATGCCAAGATGGCACAAACCCCCCCCCAAATGACCCCATTTTGGAAAGTAGACACCCCAAGCTATTTGCTGAGAGGCATGTTGACCCCATTGAATATTTTTTTTTTTTGTCCCAAATGATTGAATAATGACAAAAAGAAAAAAAAAATTACAAAAAGTTGTCACTAAATGATATATTGCTCACACATGCCATGGTTATATGTGGAATTGCACCCCAAAATACATTCTGCTGCTTTTCCTGAGTACGGGGATACCACATGTGTGGGACTTTTTGGGAGCCTAGCCGCGTACAGGGCCCCAAAAACCAAGCACTGCGAACGCTGCAGTTATGTGTGTTGTGTTTGGTAAGTGACAGTGATCGATCGATACTGCACTTGGGTGGGCTGGGCTGGGCTCGGCTGGGCGGAGGGGCTAAACGCAGGCGCTAGCAGGTATCTGGGCTGATCCCGCTAACACTGCGTTTTTGGGAACCCTAAACCGCTGGGGATGCTAGTATAGATCGCTTTGCGCGTGGGTGTTAGCGTTACTGTCACTAACCTAACACTGCCTGGGGCGACGCAGACCCTCTCTGGCGCTAAAACCTAATTGATCTCACCCGCCGGGCGATCAGGGGGGTTAAACCTTTATTGGGTTATATACGGCGGGTGCCCTGATGCTATAAAAAGCAAACTAATCAACCAGCGTCACCCGTAACCTTTATATGGTGATCACTGGTGAAAGGGTTAACTAGGGGCAATCAGGGGGTTAAAACCTTTATTAGGTTAAATATGGGGGTACCTGACACTATATAAAAACCTGACGGGTAACCTAAATATCTAAATAACTTACTGGCTAACCAGTGACACCAGTGACGCTTATACGGCGATCACTGGTGAAAGGGTTAACTCTAGGGGCAATCAGGGGGTTAAAATAATATATGGGGGTACCTGACACTAATAAAAACCTGCGGCGAACCTAAAAAAATATAACTGCCTATCTAAAACACCAGCGACACGAATACAGCGATCGGAAAAACAATCGCTTAGTGACGCTGAAGTTAGGGGGTGAAAGGGTTACCTGGGGGGTGATCAAGGGGTTAAACCTTTATTAGGGGGGGTTAGGGGGCTACCCTGGACCTAAAGGGGCCTAATCCTAACTGCCCTGCAACTTTTTACAATCACAGATGACACTAAATGCAGTGATCAGTAAAATAAATGATCACTGCAATCAGTGACACTAAGATTGGGGGCTTTGGGGTGACCTGGGGGGTGATCTGGGGGTGACTGGGGGGTGATTTGTGTGCCTATGTATACCTACGTGTCAGTGGACTGTTGGTGCACTAACCTGCTTCTTCTCTGCTCGGCGCCGGGAACGGAAAGACCGCGGCGAGGGAGATGACATCACTTCCTCCAGCCTTGTTTACATCACATGGCGGAGGAAGCATTTTCATTGGCCGGGAGCGATCGCGAGGGGGGGGGCGGAATCGAGCGGCCGCCCCCTCATGCCTGATCGCTCCCGAACACTTAACGGCCGCTCACTGCAGTGAAGGGGGGTCCGGATGGACCCCCCAACTGCACAAAGGCGATCACGTAGATCTACGTGATTCTGCCTGTCCGTGCCATTCTGCCGACGTAAATCGGCGGTGGGCGGTCGTTAAGTGGTTAAGGTGTCCTCAAGATATTTCTTCCTGTTCTCCCTCTGTGAGTGCAGTATGAGTTCCGAGACTTTCCACCTGCAACAGAGATCAAGAAGGGTTGCCAACCAATAATGATCTAACTAATAATGATCCTTCTCCTTGATGCCACCAATTCTCGGGTCCTTTTGCAGGCTTTGAAGAATAAGGGAGCCTATGCATTGCAAGTGTGTGGAGGCAAGAGAATCAGATTTCTCTGGGTCACTGAGGATTGCACTATCTGGAGCTGCCTCCTCCCAGCCATGTACTACTCCTAAGTCAGAAGAAGTTGAGTCCGACTAATGGCAAAACACCCAAAAGGATTAGCACCTCATCCCAAAATAGTAAAGTATATAGAATTGGGAGGCAAGGGGATTTTTGCGGTGCTGTACAGATAATGATGAGAAACAAATGTATAAGAATAAGATTGAACAAACTTTAATAAAGCTCAAAGTTAAAAGCACATAGATTAAATAGCAAAAATAGCAAAATAGCTAGTCAGCAGCTGGATAGTCATAACAAACAGGTATCCGGCTAGATCGGTTTGGTTTGAAAGTTCACGTATAATCTCATCAGGGGACATATGAGTAGGACACAGAATTTTCACGATACTATACAAAGATATTGTTATATTGTATTTTTTGCCTTTTGTATAGAAGTAACAAAAGGTAAAAAATACAATATAACAATGTGATTATAGTAGCAAGGAGCATGTGTCAATGTCACCATGTTTGCCCCAGCAAAAATTGTGGAACTAACCCAGCCAGAAAGAAACCTCCCAATGATGACCACTACCCAGTAGATGGGGTGAACAACTACCCAGCAGGATGGGGGTTTGACGTGGCCACAGAGGGCACACAGTGACCTGGCTCAAAAATAACCCCAAAAAATATAATGAGACACAAAATATGGGGAAAGAAAAAAGGGGGTCTATAATGACAGAAAAGGGAAAATTGATGGATACTCACTTAAAAACAATATACACAAAGCATGGGGTGGAGGGCGCCTGAAGTGAAGGTGAAATGATATCACTAAGAATAGCACTATAAATAAAAAGTGAAAAAATACATATATGTATGGGCTATGAACAGCAAATAAAATAAGAAAAGGACACGTAAGTAAAAAGATGTTTGCAAAAAAATGACTGACAGCGGATTGTAGGGTATGGGAAGGGTTGAAAACTATGAATAAAGTTTAGTACTGGGAAGAAAAAAATATATAAAGGAAAGTATTTTTACAGGTATACACAGGCACCTGACATATGCAGCCTAATTAAAGGGTGCAATGGACTCTGTCTCAAGAACAATCATATCATGTAAAAAAGTCAAGCGTTTAGTTATGGGCAAATGCCTAGGAAGCCTAATAAAGGGAAGATGAAGAAAGAGGAAAATAAAATTAATTAATTAAAATAAATAAGGGGAAGGACAAGATAAACTAGCAAAATTTATAAGGATGCGTAGTTCTAACAAAGAAATAGCAATGACAGCTAACGATGTGAATGTCATGGTCATAAAAGATGGTAGCAAAAAGCATGGAAGTAAAACACAGCACAAAAAATAAAATGTAAAGAACCTTACACTTGATGTGGTGGTATATAGGAGAGGTCGCCCTCCGTCTCAGACGCTGGTGTGGTCTGAAATGCCAGCTTTTGTATGACCTCCATCGAGTCGGCGTCTGACCTCACCGACTCGATGCGGACGTAAGGGTGCCAACAGTCATGCGCAGGACTGCAGCCTAACCCTGGATACTACATAACCCAGATTCCGGGTGCCGTGACGCAGAAAGGGCGTGTCCGCAGGCACGAACGCACAGAGGGATGAACCAAATGGGCGTACCCGCCATGAGAGACGCCCCCCCAAGGCAAACGGCGTGAGCCACAGCAACGAGTTAGAAAAACTGGGGAAGGTAATAACATTGTTATATTGTACTTTTTGCCTTTTGTTTTGTTACTTAATCTGTATATTTTTTCATATCTTTGTATAGTATCGTGAAAATTCTGTGTCCTACTCGTATGTCCCCTGACAAAGCTAACATGCGAAACATGTTGGGATTATATGTGAACTTTCAAACCAAACCAGACTATGCTCCAGCAGGAACACAAGAGAGATAGTGTCACTGATGCATGCATTGTCACGGCTCACCATTCTTGTCGCCTCCTCAAACAAATGGTGACAGTACAGTGCATGCATCCTTTATCAGCAGCCATTGGCATGGGGGGAAAAATCTGAGCTCCCCTGAGCCTGTCCTTGTGCCATACTCACACAGGTACTTGTTTATGGCCCTCTTCTGCATGTGCAGCCACTGCAGTATTGCCAAAGTTGGGTTCCACCTGGTGGGCATGTCACAAATCAGGCGGACAGAAGGTTAGTGCCATTCCTGGCTCAAGTCCTGCATCCTTCCTACCGTAGTTGCAAGCAGAGTTACCCAGTGTGCTGTGAATTAAATATATTGTCCCTGACCATGCTTGCTGGCAGCAGTAATGGGAACCTTGCTGCTGACTACCTTGCCTAACGATGCCAACACATTGCCTTCCATGTGATGGTACAGAGCTGGAATCAAAAAAAAAAAAAAAAGCGACTGGGAACCTGCCATTGTGGTACAGCGCATTCTGGAAATTCACAGAAGGTGGCAGAATCCATCAGAAGGAAAGGCAGGAGTTGTAAATCCAGAGGGTGACCCCTCTTCCTCAGAGCTGTATTTGGACTGTAGGTGGATGGTTTTTAAAATGGCTGTGGTCAAGTGGATGAGTTCATGTGACCCAAGCTCCTCCCTCAAATTGTAATGCGAGTTTGACTCCACGGGAAAACCATCATTAGGGAACATTGCGGGGTGATGACCTTTGTATCACCATGTATCGTTAATAGGGATGAGCCGAACACCCCCGGTTCGGTTTGCACCAGAACATGCGAACAGGCAAAAAATTTGTTCGAACGCGCGAACACCGTTAAAGTCTATGAGACACGAACATGAAAAATCAAAAGTGCTAATTTTAAAGGTTAATATGCAAGTTATTGTCATAAAAAGTGTTTGGGGACCCGGGTCCTGCCCCAGGGGACATGTATCAATGCAAAAAAAAGTTTTAAAACTGAAGTTTTTTCGGGAGCAGTGATTTTAATAATGCTTAAAGTGAAATAATAAAAGTGAAATATTCCTTTAAATTTCTTACTTGGGGGGGGGGTGTATAGTATGCCTGTAAAGTGGTGCGTGTTTCCCGTGTTTAGAACTGTCCCTGCACAAAATGTAATTTCTAAAGGAAAAACAGTCATTTAAAACTATACTCGCAGCTATTAATGAATTGTCGGCAATACAGATCAAAGTCATTGAAAAAAACGGCCGGGGTTCCCCCCCAATCCATTACCAGGCCCTTTGAGTCTGGTATGAATATTAAGGGGAACCCCTGCCGTTTTTTTCAATGACTTTTATTTGTATTGCCGGGACCGACAATTCATTAATAGCCGCGAGTATAGTTTTAAATTACTTTTTTTCCTTCAAAAATTACATTTTGCGCAGGGAATGAAAATAAAAAAAAAAATGCGTGGGGGTCCCCCCAAATTCAATTACCAGGCCCTTTAGGTCTGGTATGGATATTAAGGGGAATCCTGTGCCAAATAAAAAAAATGGTGTGGGGTTCCCCCCAAATATCGGTCTGGTATAGATTTTAAGGGGAACTCCGCGCCAAATTGAAAAAAAAAATGGCGTGGGGTTCCTCCCAAAAATCCATACCAGACCCTTATCCGAGCACGTAGAGGGGGCGGAGTCACCCATCACGTCACTGGGAAAGCCTGGGTTTCCCCTTGCAATAGAGGGGGACGGGGTCACGTGACGGGTGGCCCCGTCCTCGGCTACATAAGACCTGTCAGGCTTCCGCTGCGTCATTCCCGGGGTGTCTCCGGCGGAGACAGGATCGTATGCTGTTCCTCGCTGGACATCATCGTTGGAGCCTGGAGATCATCCATCGCTGGAGTGGAGATCGAGAGTGGATTTACACTGCTGCAATCTGTTTTTTATTTTTATTTTTTTATTTTTAATAAAGGACTTATCCCAACTGTGTCTGTGTGTTTTTTTACAATTTTTTACACTTTCTTTGTGAAATGGTCGGGGTACAATCAGTGGCGTACCAACGCTGGGGCGGAGGGGGCGGTGTGCCCCAGGTGACACACCTTGAGGGGGTGTCAGCACGCTGGAGCAACCATACCTCCGTGATTAGCCGCCGTTCGCATTTAGCAGGGACTTGCCTGGGAGGGGCGCACTAATGTGGGCGCACACACCCCGCAGCTTGTGCGGGGTGTTTGCTGTCCCACCCGATCTCAGCCCACTTAATGGCAGCTGACATCGCTTCCCGCCGGCTGCCTCTCTCACTGGCAATGCACACAGTGCCTTGCCGATGAACCCGCCCCCTACCACGCCTCCTCCGCTCTGAAGTCTTCTGTGTACACAGACAGGAAGAGGAGCCGGGTAGGAGGAGAGACGCTGCTGTGCTGTGCATGTGCCGCTCATCTAAAAGGTCTGTTTCTACCACACGCACACTATAGATGACACTTGCATGGGGGAAGCCAATATAAATGAATACTTGCAGTGATTTGTGTGGGGGGAGAGGGTACTGAATGTGCTAGGGTTTTTTTTAGAAAATTTGCCCCCACCCCCCCCAGCATGTCCTCCCTCCTTCCAAAGTGCCCCCTAGCACATGCAGTACCCTTTCCCCCACCCCTGATTCAAAGAGATGCTGACTGCTACACAGGGGACAATCAGGGCACCCCACTAGACATGCAGGACAATCGCCCCAGGTGACAACACTATTGCACCCCTGCCAGGCAAGTCAGTGGAGCCAGGTGGCGGAAGTTTTTCCATCACTTGGCTCCAGGACACATAGCCGGTTCACACGATGAGTCACACAGGATCACACTGCGTTCCTGTGCGATTCACATGTTTTCCAGGTGCAGTACAGTTTCAGTCCATTCAAATGAAATTGTGCTGGACCACACCAAGAGTTATAAGATGCACAGGAACTGGATTGCATGGTACTACCATACGATCCAATGCAGGTAAACGCATTACATTTGAGACCTGCATTTATGGTGTCATTAAGTTAACATTGACACCAACTGCAGATCACGAATGCAGTGCGAGAAACGCACATGGAATGCAGGTTTCAAGGAATCCAGAAGTGTGGGGGAGCTGTGTAATGTAAAGGGGTCCAGAGTTATGGGAGTTGTGTTATGTAAAGGGGTCCAGAGTTATGGGAGCTGTGTAATGTAAAGGGGTCCAGAGTTATGAGGGCTGTGTAATGCAAAGGGGTCCAGAAGTATGGGGGCTGTGTAATGTAAAGGGGTCCAGAGGTATGGGGGCTGTGTAATGTAAAGAGGTCCAGAGGTATGGGGGCTGTGTAATGTAAAGGGGTCCAGAGTTATGGGGGCTGTGTAATGTAAAGGGGCCCAGAGGTATGGGGGCTGTGTAATGTAAAGGGGCCCAGAGGTATGGGGGCTGTGTAATGTAAATGGAGTTCAGAGGTATGGGGGCTGTGTAATGTAAATTGGGTCCAGAGGTATGGGGGCTGTGTAATGTAAAGGGGTCCAGAGGTATGGGGGCTGTGTAATGTAAAGGGGCCCAGAGGTATGGGGGCTGTGTAATGTAAAGGGGCCCAGAGGTATGGGGGCTGTGTAATGTAAAGGGGCCCAGAGGTATGGGGGCTGTGTAATGTAAATGGGGTCCAGAGGTATGGGGGCTGTGTAATGTAAAGGGGTCCAGAGGTATGGGGCTGTGTAATGTAAAGGGGTTTAGAGGTATGGGGGCTGTGTAGAGAAAATGTTCAGAAAACAGGAAAATATTTTTTTGGGGGAAGGGTGACACCATGTTTTACTGCACCAGGTGACACAAACCATAGTGACACAACTGGCAGTAGCACATAGTAAGTGTGCCAATGCCAGTTACATGTATTCCTGTCTGGCACCAGCCACCCGATGACAATCCCTCAGGTCAGTCAGCACCGTTTTTGCAGAGGAGGAGGAGGGGCCTGGCCGCCCGGGGGAGCAGAGTGCGGAGGATTCCTCAGGGATTCCAGGCTGCAGTGCACGGAGGCGCTACACGTGACGTCACTTGTCGCCGACGTCAGCACATCAACGTGCACCATCTGGGGGGGTGCCAGCTATAGGATCCGCTCCGGGTGCCAAATGCTCTAGGTACGCCCCTGGGTACAATGTACCCCGGCCCTTACCAATTCACATAGGGGGGGTGGGATCTGGGGGTCCCCTTTGTTAAAGGGGTCTTCCAGATTCCGATAAGCCCCCCACCCGCAGACCCCCACAAACACCGGGCAAGGGTTGTGGGGATGAGGCCCTTGTCCCCATCAACATGGGGACCTCCGCCCCATGTTGAGGGCATGTGGCCTGGTACGGACTAGGGAGGGGGACCCTATGCCATTTTTTTCTTTATTTCTGTGTAAATAGCCTGGCTGCCAATTTAAATGTGATTTGACTCTTTTTTTTTTTTCTTTAGAAATTTAATTTTTCCTGCAGCAGGTTCTATACATGCCACAGATGTGCCATATTACAGGTAGACTAAGGGGACCCCCCAGGCACTATATTTAAATTAGTTTTTTTCCTTTTTATTGTTTCACTGGTGTGGTTCAGGGGGTTTCCCTTAAAATACATACCAGACCCAAAGGCTGTAAGAGCAGCAAGGATGTGGAATTCCCTTCCACAGGTGGTGGTATCAGCAGGGAACATCAATAGTTTAAAAAAAACTATTAGATAAGCACCTGAATGACCACAACATGGTGGGGGGCCCCACACTGTTTTTTTTAACTGGCATTTTTGTTTTTCAGCTGAGGGCGGGGGAAGCCCGCTGACAGCTAATGACTCAATCAATGTTAAGGACGTGGCAGCCGGCTTCCCAGCCCTGCTCCTGAACAACATATTGACAATGCGTTCGGCGAGCGAACAGTCCGCCGAACACACAGAAAATGTGGGTGTTCACAAAACACCCGAATGAGCGAAGTTTGGGCCAAACTTTTGCTAGGTCAGAATCGTTCGCCCGGCACTACTCATCATCATCATCCCCTCCATCCTCATCATCACTGGAGCCAACTTGGCAATACGCTGTGGATGGGGGAACATGACTGACAATTTGTTGTTTATCAGTGTTCTTCCCTCTCTGTAGGTTCATGTTACTCCCTTCCTCTACCTCAGAATCAAGTAATGTTTGTGCATCTTCAAAAAGAAAGTGGCTAATGCTGCATTCAAATAATTCAGCTGACTACTCCATGCATGATGCTAGGGCTATGGCAGGAGTAGCTGTGGATTAGAAGGCAGAATAAGCTGCTCTGGCAGCTGCGGTGGACTGCACAGCTAGTCCCAGCTTGGGTCATAGAGGATGAGGAGGATGGAGATAGTTTAGTAAGCCAGTCCACCACCTCTTCTACAGGCAGGGGATGAAAAAAAAAGACAAAAAACATGTAGCAAAAAAAGAAAACTTGTATACAGCACTCTACACAGCACTAAACTAACACACTACAGTATACTGATACACTATAGTGACACAATATACTAACATTACACTAACACTCTACACTCAGAATCAAATGTTATGTGAAGCTGTGTTAAACGCTGCACTACACTAACACACTACACTAGCACACTATACAGTACTCACACTATTCTAACACTACACTAACACTCTACACTCAGACACAATAAGTGAACACGCTAACTCACTAGTAGCAAACTGAGCCCTGCTCTATCTATCTCCACTCCAACAAACTGCAAAAGATTTCTATGTGAAGTTACCTTTTATAGTGTGGGGTGGGACTATGAGCACTGTGTCGTAATTGGAGAAAGTCATCATCACTTTGTCCAATCAATTTGTCCTGACCACTGCTAATTCATACAATTAGGGCCCTAGAATGCACTGTGAAGCACACAGTGCATTGTGGAGTGGGTGAACATCCCGCTGGGCAACACACAAATTGGGGTGTTCGCTGAATGGGCGAACAGGCGATGTTCGGGCCAAACTTTTGCTCGACTCAAACTGTTCGCCCAACACTAATCAACAATAGTTAATATTCCTGAAAGCCTATAAAGCCCACAAATGTCTAATTGTCTGTCTAGTGGCATTTAAATATTTTCTGTCCAGAATAAAGAATACAAGAGAGGTTTGTACTACATTACCATATCTACTGTCTTCTCTAGAGTTGGCAAAAGTTTAAAAATTGCAAAAAAATTGGGTATAACCCTTTCATGACTAAGCCTATTTCTGACATTTGGTGTTCACAAGTTAAAATCCATATTTTTTGCTAGAAAATTACTTAGAACCCCCAAACATTATATATATATATATATATATATATATATATATATATATATATATATATTTATTTAACAGAGAATCTAGAGAATAAAATAGTGATTGTTGCAATATTTTATGTTACACGGTATTTGTGCAGCAGTGTTTTAAACGCAACTGTTTGGGAAAATTTAACTTTCATGATTAAAAAAAAAATGAAAAAGTAAAGTTAGCCCAATTTGTTTGTATAAATGTGAAAGATGATGTTACGCCGAGTAAATATATGCCAAACATGTCATGCTTTATAATTGCACGCATTCGTGGAATGGTGACAAACTACGGTACCTAAAAAATCTCCATAGGCGACGCTTTATTTTTTTTTACGGTTTTAAAAATGTATCACTTTTATTGCTGTCACAAGGAATGTACACATCCCTTGTGACAGTAATAATTGGTGACAGGAACTTTTTATGGAGGGATCGGGGGTCTAAAAGACCCAAAATCCCTCCTTTACACTTCAAAGTATACAGATCGCTGAAAGCGGTGATTCTGAATACTGTATATTTTTTTAAATCCGGCGCCATTGGCAGCCGAGTAAACAGGAAGTGACGTTGTGACTGACACAAGGCACCGAAAGTGACGGATCGTGGATCGGGTCTCCCCGTGGGACAGGAAGCCCGGTCAGAGCGGCGGGAGGCAGCGGGAGGGGGGGATGTCCCCTCCCGCTCCTCCGGTATAACAACCGAGCAGCTTTTAGCCGCATCAGTTGTTATGCCTGGATAGCCAATCGCCCGCTCTAAACAACGGTACCGGGATCATGCCTGCAGCTGCAGGCATGATCCCGGTATAACCCCCAAAAGCCAAGGCCGCATATGTGCGTACGCTCAGCGAGAAAGAGATAATTATTTCAAATTCATATCTGTTGGAAGCTGTTCATTTATTTATTGTAATCGTAAGATGTAGATTACAGAATTTTACAAGTGTTCAGATTTATTGATTGAATGCCATTCTGCCCACTGCAGTTTACCTGTACATCTGTTTCCTGTCTATAGCTACAGTATATTTGTTAGCCTACTGTATACTTCATCAGTACTTAAAGCGGAGGTTCCGCGGTGCATACATTTTTTTTTTTCAGTGCATTCTATGCTACTACTTATGCATGTGTAGTACTCACTTGCCCAGCGCTGCTATACATCCCCCGTCCGTTTTCATAATAAATAACTCTTTATAAAAACACTTCCTGGATTTGCCATTTTGCTTGTGGGCATCTTGAAGCCCACAAGCATATTCTTCCGTGTAGAGGTGAATGCGCGTCACGTGACCGGGTAGACAAGTCACATGACGATTGAATTATCGTCATGTTTACTCTTTTACTCCTGGGAAGCAGGACACTTTGCTCCCAGGAGACATTGCTACACACATCCCGGCATACACAGCGACTCATAGGACAGCAAAGGACACGCCTACTCCCGCGGGAGGAAATCCCGGAAGTAGCAATGGAGAAAGATGATCAACGAAAACGACACAAAAAAAAAAAGGTTAGGCATTCTTTTCTATTTATGCTAATAGGAAATGTTTTAAGCAATCTTTAAAATGTGGGTGAACCTCCGCTTTAACAATAAAATGGCTATGATCAATTCAAAATGTAATGGTTTTTGCAGGATGTAAGCTTTTTCCACGATTAGAAATTGAAAACTATTAGAAAAAGAAAAAGGAAGGCAAGAAAATATAGAGCATAGGCATAAAAAAAGTAACTTATGTTGCAAAAAGATTACATTTATTGTGGATAATCAATAATATGTTTGTAAACCTATACATTGTTGCATACCAATTGTGAAAACCTGGACAAAAATTTCATTGGATTTTAAAGTACCTTTTCATCAACATCAAAATCAATTCAGTAAAAGCTTTAGATGTGACGTCGGGGAAAAAAAGTCTACCATTGCAGTGGAGCTCCCCCAGCAATGCAAAGGTTCAAATATTCATTTAAGTCTAAAGTCCTGGAAAAATAACGTTTACTTACCTGATTCCTGCAGGCTGTGTCTAGGATGTAAGACCAGGTCTGCTTCTCGCCTTTGCATCAGTAGCTGCAGGTCCTTTGGTGTCATGGCTATACAGTGCCTTGAAAAAGTATTCATACCCCTTGACATTTTCCACAATTTGTCATGTTACAACCAAAAACATAAATGTATTTTATTGGGATTTTATGTGATAGACCAACACAAAGTGGCACATAATTGTGAAGTGGAAGGTTAATGATAAATGGTTTTCATTTTTTTTTTGCTAATTAATATCTAAAACGTGTGCCATGCATTTGTATTCAGCCCCCCTGAGTCAATACTTTGTAGAACCACCTTTCACTGCAATTGCAGCTGCAAGTCTTTTTGGGGATGTCTCTACCAGCTTTGCACATCTAGAGAGTGACATTTTTGCCCATTCGTCTTTGTAAAATAGCTCAATCTCTGTCAGATTGGATGGAGAGCCTATAGAAATAGCAATTTTTAAGTCTTGCCACAGATTCTCAATTGTATTTAAGTCTGGACTTTGATTGGGCCATTCTAACACATGAATATGCTTTGATCTAACCCAGGGGTCTCCAAACTTTTCAACACGAGGGCCACATTGTAGATTTTACAAGTATTCGGGGGCCGAAAAAAAAACAGTTATGTATAAAATATCAGCGGTGTCCTCATCAGTGTCCCCATCAGCGGTGTCCCCATCAGCAGTGACCCCATCAGCAGTGTCCCCATCATTGCTGATGGGGACACCGCTGATGGGCACACTAATGATGGGGACGCCACTGATGGGGACACTGGTGTCCCCATCTGCAGTGTCCCCATCATCGCTGATGGGGACACCTCTGATGGGGACACTGCTGATGGGGACACCTCAGCAGTGCCCCCATCATTGTTGTCCCCATCAGCAGTGTCCCCATCAGCAGTGACCCCATGTCCCCATCAGTGGTGTCCCCATCAGCAGCGTCCCCATCAGCAGCGTCCCCATCAGCAGCGTCCCCATCATTGCTGATGGGGACACCGCTGATGGGCACACCAATGATGGGGACGCTGCTGATGGGGACACCGGTGTCCTCATCAGCAGTGTCCCCATCATCCCCATCATTGCTGATGAGGACACCGCTGATGGGGACACCGGTGTCCCCATCAGCAGTGACCCCATGTCCCCATCAGTGGTGTCCCCATCAGCAGTGTCCCCATCAGCAGTGTCCCCATCAGCAGTGTCCCCATCAGTATCCCCATCAGCAGTGACCCCATGTCCCCATCAGCGGTTTCCCCATCAGCAGTGTCCACATCAGTGGTGTCCCCATCAGCAGTGTCCACATCATTGCTGATGGGGACATCGCTGATGGGGACACTGCTGATGGGCACACCAATGATTGGGGACGCCGCTGATGGGGACACCGGTGTCCCCATTAGTGGTGTCCCCATCAGCAGTGTTACCATCAGCACAGCAATGTCCCCAGAAAAATCCCCATCAGCACAGCAATGCTGTGCCTCGGCGGTCCCAGGCAGCAGCCAATCTAAAAAAACGGCGCGGCTTCTCTTATTAAAAAAGAAAAAAAAATGGTGTGGCAGCATGGGAGGCTTTGTTTACACTGCAGGCCGGATAAAACACACAAGCGGGCCTGATGTGGCCCACGGGCCGGGGTTTGGAGACCCCTGATCTAACCCATTCCATTGTAGCTCCACCCCAGTCTCAAGTCTTTTGCAGACTAACAGGTTTTCTTCTAACATTGCCCTGTATTTGGCTCCATCCATTTTCTCAATAACTCTGACCAGCTTTCCTGTCCCTGCTGAAGAAAAGTTTCCCCACAACATGATGCTGCCACCACCATGTTTCACGGTGGGGATGGTGTGTTCGAGGTGATGTTTTCTGCCACACACAGCGTTTTGCTTTTAGGCCAAAAAGTTCAATTTTGGTCTCATCTGACCAGAGCACCTTCTTCCAGATGTTTACTGTGTTCCCCACATGGCTTTTTGCATACTGCAAATAGGACTACTTATCGCTTTCTTTCAACAATGGCTTTCTTCTTGCCACTCTTTCATAAAGGCTAGATTTGTGGAGTGCACGACTAATAGTGGTCCTGTGGACAGATTCTCCCAACTGAGCTATGGCTCTCTGCAGCTCCTCCAAAGTTACAATGGGCCTCTTGGCTGCTTCTCTGGTTATTGCTCTTCTTGCCTGGCCTGTAGCCCTGTACACACGATCAGTTTGACTGATGAAAACCGTCTGATGGATTGTTTTCATCAGACAAACCGATCGTGTATGGGACCCATCAGTCTTTTTTCCATCGGTTTTAAAAAATAGAACAGGTTTTAAAATTATCTGATGGATAAAAAACCGATGGCAATTTCCGATCGTCTGTGGGGAAATCCATCAGATAAAAAACCCAAGCATGCTCAGAATCAAGTCGACACATGCTCAGTAGCATTGAATTTCATTTTTCTCAGCTCATCGGAGTGTTTTACGTCACCACGTTTGGAACGGTCGGTTTTTTGACTGATGGTGTGTGGGCAAGACTGATGGAAAACAGTTTCATCAGATTTCTGATGGACAAATCCATCAGACGAAAATCCATAGGATATCTGATCGTGTGTACAGGGCTTGTCAGTTTAGTGGACAGCCATATCTTGGTAGTTTTTTTTTAGGGTAATATTTTTTTTTTGGTTTTTTATAATTTTTAATTTGGGCTTTGAAAAATAATTACACAACAGAGACAGCAAAACCGTGACAAGAAGTCTTAAAAATAATAATCAAATAATATAAACACAATATTGCCTGTGACTAGTACAGCATACTCTATTTACAAGAAAACATCCAGGATTCATGAATCTCTCTCTACACATCACAGAGAAAAGTACTTTAGCTCTAATCGTGAGATGTACGTTTTTTAACTGATGTTTTATTATTTATTTATTTTTTTCATATACACATTCTATTATTATTAATAAAAATGTAATAGAGATCTATTTTTTTAAATGGCATAGGATACACAGAGAATAATGGGTCTTTAGAATTGCATATGCTGTTTACTTTCAGACTCTGTTTCTTTGATTTAAATTTTTTAAACAGCTGTCTGAAGGCAGGGGAATGGAGGGTCAAGTTTGTGCATATTTTCAGTAGAGAAGCTAAGGAGAGCCTAAAAAACATGAAATGGGGCTGAGAGCTCTCCACCTGCTGGTTGCATATGAAAATATTTGCTATGGTAATATAGACGGGTGCCACTGGCTATGGTTTTTTATCCTTCCTGGGGGCAGTCTGTGTGCGTGAAAACACTCCCCCCCTCCTCCTGCTCTTTAGCAGTGTTTCCTGGCCAATCGGTTGACAAGAGGAGGGCATGGCTGCCGCTCTGCACCCTGGGAGATGTAGTTTGGATTGCTGTACTGTGCAAGGAAAATAAACTACAGGTCCCAATGGAGGAGAAAAGGATGGGCTTTTTTTAAGTTTGCTTGGGAAATTCAGGGGTTTTTGAGCACAGAGAGAGTGAGAGAGAGGAGACCACTGTGTATTTGTTCCTTCCTACAGGGAGTTTGGCCTTTCAGATATGGGCCCTGTGATTGTGAGTTGAGAGTACCTGGTGCAGCATGGCTTTGGACATATCCTCCACCACCAGGCCACTGCCACAATGGAGGTTGAGGTGCTACTGCCGCTGGCTACCACCATTGTTCACTGGAGGCCTCATGGAGAACTTAAAGTGGAAGTAAACCCTAATGGGTGTTACTTTCTCTTTGTTTCCCTGCAAAGGTAAAGCATAATGGGCTACTATGCATCGCATAGTAGTCCATTATGTGACACTTACCTGCAGGAAAAGGCCGCGATGTCCCCGTCTTCCTCGCTAGTAGCGGGCGTCCATTTGTCACCCCTCTTCCTTCCAGGGCCGCAAACTCCGGCTCTCTGACTGGCCAGAGTTGCATGCGGGAGCCACCTTTACCGGCATGAGTCAAGATAGAAACGGCACAGCGTGCCCTTTCTAACTCCGGCGCATGCGCAGAAGAAATAGCCGTACGGCGATTTGCAAATATCTCCTAGACCGTGCAGGTCTGGGAGATATTTCAAGCACCTACAGGTAAGCCTTACTCTAGGCTTACCTGTAGGTTAAAGTGGTTGTAAAGGGTTTACAGCCACTTTAAACTTGAACTACTCCAACAGTATTCTCAGCTGTATCCCGGGACTGACGAGAGGGCTATTGGCCCAAGATTTTTATTGCTGGTATAGTCTGTGTTACTGAGTGCAGGATGCTACCCAGATAGCAAGCAATTGAGCTGCAAGTTTGAAAATGACTATTGCTAGACTTGCCAGGCTTCCCAAGTTTGTTGCAAAATTGCAGCAAGTCCACATTTGACGACTCCAGATAAACTTTCTTTGCAAAAATTTTGCAAGTCTGCTGCAAATTCTGGTTCAGTTATGTTGTGCAATAGTCATCCCACAGGGGTCATTGTGGCTGAATTTGGAAATGCGTCAACTAGAACTTGTGCTTTAAGTGCTCTGCAAGTGTACAACTTGCCAGTAAAAATGTGCAACAAGTTAACAAGACTTACAAGTCAACACTGCCACAAATTTGTGGCAAGTTATCCTTACTATCTGGATAATCACATTTCTCACAAGTTGCATCTCCCTTGCTTGATCCAGTATCTCCAACAGACTTACATTTCAACCATACTAGTTTTTAAACTGTGATTCTAATTAAAGGGGTTGTAAAGGTTCGTTTTTTATTTTCTAAATAGGTTCCTTTAAGCTAGTGTATTGTTGCTTCACTTACCTTTTCCTTTGATTTACCTTCTAAATGTTTGTTTTCTTTGTCTGAATTTCTCACTTCCTGTTTCTCCTCACTGAACTTTACACCATCATCCAAGTGGTGTGGAGTCAGCCAGAACAGCTTACTGAACAGTTTACTGAGGAGGAACAGGAAGTGAGAAATTCAGACAAAGAAAACAAAGAAAAAAATATTTAGAAGGGAAATCTAAGGAAAAGGTAAGTGAACCAACAATGCACTAGCTTAAAGGAACCTATTTAGAAAATAAAAAATGAACCTTTACAACCCCTTTAACTCTGTTGACCCACACCTATTTTTCAGCTATTTAAGAGACTACTTCACTTGTATAGATTACATCTATTCCATGCAGTTTTGTTAGGACAGTTGTAAAGTGCACCAACTCTTAAATGGGCCCCAATGATAGCCAGCAGAAATAACATTTCAAAGACTGCCCCTATTATGTAACATGCCCGTTAACCCAGACCCTCCACCATTCATCAATTTATCTTCTGTTAAGCATTGATAGAGCTTACCAGACTGCCCTAGGCTTAGCATACCCACAACTAGTGCCAATTGACAGTATAGTTTCCCACGTTTGTTATACAACATTTCTACTGATCATTGCTGCAACATAGGTGGCATTGTTACAGTTTATGCTGATCTGCATAGCAGGTGTTATCTCGCATTGGATTGATTTTTTGGTGCTAATTATTTTGCATACCAAAGTGTATCCCTTAGTTCACAATTAACTTGATCGCTTTCTCCTTGCATACCCACTTCTTTTTAAAAGAACAAGCTTTTTTCCTCTTTCTATAACCACTGAGCTTATGTGCATTCTTGAAACTGCATTATTGTTGAGCATCTAATACTGATATTAGTGATATCTTGCAATATTAGGGATTTGATCATTCAGCCAGATGTGTCAAAATGCTGTCTGTAAGGTACCTGTGATAGGTAGTGTCCGAAGTGGAACTTGTGTGCTGAGGATTCAGGCGAAAACGTAGTCAGGCAGATTAGGTTGGCAACAGATCAGGCAAAATGGTACACAATCAAAATCCAGAGAGTGGTCAGGCAGGCAAAGGTCATACACGAGCTGGCAATGAAGTACAAAATCAGCAGGCTGGAGAGTAGTCAGGAATTCAGGCAGAAGTTCAATACGAAAATCAGGATCAAAAAGCAGTCACAACACCCAGGGAGCTATTCCACACAAACGGGCACTGAGAGATAGCATCACTTCCTTTTTAAGGGCTGTTTTGATTGAAAATTGTCCACAGCTGGCAGCAGGTGGGGCTAGTGAGTCCAAGGTAATGTTTAACACTGAGAGGACATTTCCAAAAGTCCAGATCTGCTCAGTAGCGCAACAGGTAAGGCTGCAGCTTTGGGACCAGGAAGATCCCGGTTCAAATACACCCAGGTACATGACACTGTCTTTGAGGAGGTTTAGGCCAGGAACAAGGAACTCATCTGAATCAAGTGGCTCTCTTGGGGGGTGGAGCTACAATAAATAACGAAAAAACTGCTATAGTTGCCCAGTGGCCCAGCACTGGAAAAAACAAACAAACAAAAAAAAAAGCTTTTGCAATACATTCCTTAGCCATAGCGCTGTCCCTTGCAGTCTCATCAACACTGAAGAAATGGCAGCACTCCAAGATCCATCAAAATTCTTGTTTAACCTCCCTGGCGGTAATCCCGAGTCGGGCTCGGGGTGAGTTTTTACTACCAAAAGCGGTAACCCCGAGCCAGACTCGGGCTGCATCGCAGTATCCAGGGAGAGTTACTTACTTTGTTCCCTGGATCCTGCGATGTCTCCCCGCAGTGTGTGCGAGCCATGTCTCGCTCGATTCACACTGCCGAGTGCCGAGCTCCATTCCCTGCGACATTGCGACGCACGGGGACGGAGTTCGGCGCCAAATTCAAAAAGTGAAAAACACAGTATAGATACAGTATACTGTAATCTTACTGATTACAGTACTGTATCAAATAATTACACATCCCCTTTGTCCCTAGTGGTCTGTCCAGTGCCCTGCATGCCGTTTTATATTATAAAAACTGTTCTTTCTGCCTGGAAACTGGAGATTGTCCATAGCAACACAAAAAGTGTCCCTTTATGTCAAAAGTGGTTTTAGACCAGCTAGAAAACAGCGATAATAAATTACAATCCCTTGCAGAATTGAGCGATAGCGATTTGTGGGGAAATTCGTCATCAAGCACTAAATCTAATGACAGCGACACTTCTGCAACTGAGCAAATTTCAGTGTTTTTTATTTGATTACATTATTGAATAATTTTTATTATTATTATATTATTATTTGTTATAATTATTTATAGTTATTTATTATATTATAATTTATGATTTTGTGTTTCAAACTTTATCATACCCGGTATGTCTACTAGACTCTTGTTTGGACAGATTTAAGTGAGTTATTCCTAAGAATTGCAGGCCTACAATATAAAATGCCAAATTTCCATGCAAAATAATTGTACCGCTTTCAGCACCTAAAATCTGACAGAATCATACCGCCAGGGAGGTTAATAAAAAAAACTCCCAAGTGTTACAAACAGTTCAAATGGTAGGCGCGTTCCACCGTTCATCAATTTATCTACAATTCAGCAACTTGGTGCATCATCACACTGGCCTGGGTTCACAATACTCCTGTACAGAATGACCCCCACACATAATGACCCCTATGTATAATTACATGAGTGCTGTGTCCAGGAGTAAGTACCCCTGGATGAGGAAAGGAAGCACATGTGATGCCAGAAGACTGCTGGAAAACAAAAGTCTATAAAATAATTTATAAAACAAAACAAAAAATAGGTGTGGGTGGCTTCAATAAGATGGGGGACTTAAAACCTGGAGTTGGTTACTTTTGACAATGCTCATTGTTAATATTTTCCTTTTTGGTTTTGCTCTAACAAGGCATTGTGCTCACTCAGTTGTGTTACATTCTTTAAAATGTTCTGTACTTGATGTATCATCTGTCATATCTGATTCACATGCTTGTCTCTGAACCACAGCATTGTATTACAGTAAAATTCAATAAAACCTATTGAAATAAAAAAAAACTGGAGTTGGCCTTTAAAATATCTATACAGGGGGGGGCGGAGCTTGCCGCGGACAGAGATGGACGCTTGTTAGAGGAGCTCCACAGCACTCAGGGCGACATCGGCACACATCGGGCTGCAAAACACTCGGCAACCACTCCATTGTACTCACCGGAGCTGAGGCATCACCCGGGGCAAGTATCGATCATGACACGGAGGAACAAAGAGCAGCGGAGACCACAGAGACTCACTGAATACTACCCCCTGGAGCCTAAGCAAGATGACCGTGGTGGCCCAGCAGCACGAGGTATGTCTAGTACACCTCAGCAGGGATCTGCTAAGAGCATTCCAACCAAAAGGAACGCGCCGCCTAAAAGTCCACAGTCTCCCCGTCATACCCCCCACTTCAGGGAGCCCAGAGAAGGCAAGACTAAGGCTGGATGCAACAGATACTAGCCATGAGCTGAGTCCGGGCCTAGATTCAGATTCAGGGGAGGACACCAGAGAGCTCCCTGATTCGATTGATCTCTTCCCCACAAACAATCAGCCAGTACTAGATACAACACTAAAAGACATGCTAGTTTTCCTTAGAAGCTCACTTCATGCTGATATGCTGTCTTGTGTTCAAAAGTTTGGGGTGGAACTAAGGGAAACCACTGCCAGAGTAGATCACATTGAAAACAAGATGGCGGAGTTTGCGACCACGATCAATGACCTAGTGGATACCCACGACTCCAAAGAGGAGGAAATGGAAGCCATTAAAGCTAAAATTGCCGACATTGAGGACCGTTTCAGGAGAAATAATCAAAAAATTAGATGAGTCCCGGAGTCGGTCCAACAATCTGACCTACGCAAGTTTGTTGCACAACTTTTCCAGTCCATACTGCCTGACCTGACAGATCTGGACATTATAGTGGACAGGATCCACCGCCTGCTAAAACCAGCGCACCTGCCGGACAATATACAAAGGGATGTCATACTTTGGCTCCACTTCTTTCATGTGAAGGAACGCCTGATGGTGGCTTCACGAAACAAGGATCTTTTCCCTCCACAATACAAAGATCTGCAATTTTTTGCTGACCTTTCCCAATTCACCCTGCAGAAACGCAGGAACCTGAACACCATCTCCAAAGCATTGAGAAATCATAAAATCACCTACAATTGGGGGTTCCCTACAAAATTGATCATTACCAAAGAGGGGAGGGATCATGATGTGGATACCCTAGCCAAAGGGATGCATCTGCTCCAAACATGGCACATTATACTGGAAAGTCCACCACAGGATCATCATACAAGGAGCCCTGACCGCACTGCGGAGGACTGGAACCTGGTCACCACCAAAAATGCTCGTAAACATAACTAAATCAGCTGCAGCCACATACGGTTATAACTTTTTTATTCCCTGAGTAGGATAATACTGCTGAGCTGAACTGTTTTTTGTTGATACCCTCAACACAAATATGAGTGGATACTTGTCACACCCAGGTCACATGGACTTTTCATGTTTTTATTTTGTTTTCTTATGTTCCTTTTAGCACCGTTAACCATTGTCAATGCCCACAGTCACAGAGATATCCACCTACCTACTTGGTTGTTTCTGCCAAAGACCTATCAGGACATTGATCACCGACTCTCCAGCATCCGCCACCATTGGGACCTGCTCATCATGACACATGTCTTAAAGCGGAGTTCCACCCTTTTTTTATGTTTATTAAAAGTCAGCAGCTACAAAAAGTGTAGCTGCTGGCTTTTAATAAACATACACTTACCTGTTCCACTGTCCAGCGACGCGCTGCCTGGAGCTCTGCTCCTCTCCCCCCTCCTCCGCCGGCGCGTCCATTCACAGTGTGGGCACCCGGCCATGACAGCTTTCGGCTTCAAGGCCGGGCACTCACTGTGCATGTGCGAACGGCGCAGTGCTCTGTGAGTGGACAGGCGATCGCCTGGGACCTGTCACGTCCCAGGTGATCGCCTACAGGGAGGAGCCGCCACAAGGCGATATGACGTATCGCCAAGGCGGCTCCAGGGCGGAAGGAGGAAGTGGGACAGGAAGTCCCCCTCCTACTGAAGCCCCCACTCCCCACCAAAAAAATTACATGCCAAATGTGGCATGTAAGGGGGTGAGGAGTGGAATAAAAAAAAGTAAAAAAATTGGGTGGAACTCCGCTTTAAGTGTTTCCAGCACATGCTACACAACACCCTCCACCTAATCTTACAAAATGACCATAAACTTCCTAACAATTAATACCAGGGTGCTTAATCACCCTGCAAAACGCAGGTCAATGTGGAATGAGGCGACACAACACAACAGTGATATCCTTTGCGTCCAGGAAACGCACTTTAAGTTACAAGCTCAACCTACATGTTCTAATCCCAAATTCCCACATATATTCTTTGCAAGCTCAGATGCAAAACGGAAAGGGGTCTTAACTGCAATAAGAAACACAGTATCCTTTCATATCCACAAAGAAGTACCAGACTCGCAGGGTAGATACCATATTTTGATATGTGACCTTAATTCTACCACCTATACAGTGGTCAATGTCTATGCTCCAAATGATCACCAGACTCGCTTTATGCATAAACTCATGAAGAAAGTCACCCAATTACAGAAGGGTCACCTGATCCTATGTGGTGATCTTAATTTACCATCTGACCCCAAAATGGACTCTACCTCGCTATCTACCAGGCAACATCATGCTCTCCTCCCTCTCCTATGTCGATATGATCTCTACGATGCATGGAGATGTCTCCACGCTACTGAGAGGGACTTACCTTCTTTTCCACCAGCCACAAAATATACACGAGACTCTACCTTTTTTTGATGGACAAATGGTTAATAACCAAAATTAAAGCATCTAAGATCAATGATATAACTTGGTCGGATCATGCCTTGGTGTCGCTGCGGGTGGATGATACCTCTATTGACAACCCCGTATACGTTTGGAGATCCAACCCGTGGCTATTCCAGGATGATCCTTCCAAATCGGAATTGCAGAAAGAATGTTAGATTTTTTTGAACGTAATGTGAATTCAGTCGCTGATCCTTTTGTAATTTGGAACGCACACAAGGCGTTTATGCAAGGTCTTCTTAGTAAATTAGGAGCGAGGGCAAAGAGGTTTCGGGGGCAGCAAATACTGGATATCTCTACCCAAATACAAACATTAGAAGCCCAAAATAAAGTAAGCATATCCCCAGCATCTGAACAATTAACCAAATTGAGATATGACCTTCGACTGATATTGCTGGAGGACTTTGAAAAGTCTTCCAGGAGGTTAAAAATGTCCTATTACCCTAATGGTAACAAAGCAGGGAAACTGCTCGCTGCTCGCCTCAGAGGGCATAGACACAAAACCAAACTTCCCTATATCATTCACCCATAAAACAAATCCAAATTATACCATCCGCAGGCTATAGCGGACGCCTTTAGTGCGTATTACAGTTCTTTATACAATCTAAACAAGGATCCAAATACGATCCAACCTTCAACCTGGTCGATATCTGCATTTCTTGACAAAGTCACACTCCCAAATGCAAATCTTTGAATTAAATTCCCCATTCACAATACAAGAGATTTCCCAAATGATTGATTCCTTGCCTTGTAATAAATCGCCTGGGCCAGATGGCTTTACAGGTGAATATTTTAAAACATTTAGAGACATTTTGGCTCCTCACCTAGTAGAGATATTCAACCGGGCTGCCTCCTCCTCCTCTTTTCCGTCCGAAATGCTTAAGGCAATTATTGTGGCCCTACCGAAGCCGGGGAAGGAACCCAACATCCCACAAAACTTTCGTCCCATATCATTGCTCAACAATGATTTAAAGATATATGCTAAATTAATAGCCGGTAGACTAGTGGACCTCCTTCCCTCACTAATCCGTCTGGATCAATCCAGTTTTACCAAAGGTCGCCAGACGCTACTAGACGCCTCATTAATATCATCCACCTTGCCAACAAAACAGGAACGCCTTCTCTGCTTCTAGCTTTGGATGCAGAGAAGGTGTTCGATAGGATCCACCGGGATTATCTATAAAAAGTCCTGCATAGATTTGGATTCCAGGGTCAGATGCTACGGGCCATCATGGCATTATACACTACACCGTCAGCCCAGGTTTATGTATCAGGTATGCTATCTACTCCATTCCATATAACAAATGGAACTCACCAGGGATGCCCATTGCCCACTATCCCCTCTAATTTTAAACTTATTAATGGAACCTATGGCAGCGTACATTCGCCAACACCCCAAAATTACAGGATTCTCTTTTAGCGGTAGAATGCATACCATAAGCTTATTTGCAGATGACATCATTCTGATGCTTACTGATGTTGCAACCTTGGCTTCCATTCACCAGGCTCTGCAATTGTTCAATGCTGTATCCTACTACAAGGTCAATGAGACCAAGTCATATCTCTTGGGGATAGGTCTACCCAAAGCAGTGACAAAACACATCAGCACTAACTTTCCCTACACATGGAAGGAGAAAGGTTCAACGTATCTGGGTATTACTCTCACACCTAAGGTATCTGATCTTGTTAGGGAAAACTATACCCTCTTTTTACATTCCCTACGCTCCAAACTGGACAAATTACGGAAGTTCGAACTTTCCTGGTCAGGTAGGCTAGCTGCATTCAAAATGCAAGTTCTCCCACAATTCCTATATTTATTTAGAACTCTACCTATATCAGCACCCAACTCCTTCTTTCAACAGGCACAATCAGAAATAGATAGATTCCTATGGATGGGTTAGAAAGCACGCTGCGCCTTCAGCAAGCTCATTAAACTCAAACAAGCAGGTGGAGTAGGACACGCACTATTGAAAGACTACCATGCAGCAACTATATTAACCCAGGTGAAGGAATGGTTTCCTACACAAAATAACACCCTTTGGGCGGAACTTGAAAGATCCCAAGTTAATGGGGGGAACCTTTATAACTATTTAATAACTAGCCCTTTCCAACTATCTAGATCATCATCCATAGCTCCCACCATACAAGCATCTGTCGAAGCTTGGCAATATCTCCTCAATTCTACAACCACTGATGGTACCTACACCCAGCTTAAATTCACAATTACTGCCTTGGCTCTTCTGATACCTGACATGACACTGCACAATTGGTGTACTACCAAAGATCTGTCATTGGGGGATCTATTTGTAGACCCTGCAATGAAAACATTTAGAACACTACAACTTGAATATTCTATCCCATCTTCGGATTTCTATAAATACATCCAAATATCTCATCTGCTAGCTAAAAGCAATAGGCTCTCCATTCAACTACCCTGGCAAATCGCTTTATACTATACAACTCAAAACTCAAAACTCAAAGGCACCTCATTACTATATAAACACCTACAGAACAAACAACTCTTTAGCAAAACTACTAACATAACAGCATGGGAAAGGGACTTTGGGAAAAGCTACACAGAAAATAAGTGGAAGAAAGCCCTCAGTGCAACATATGCATCTACCAGAAGTGCCAACCTGTGGGAATTGCACCAGAAATTTTTAATGCAATGGTACCTTACCCCTTATCGTATCTTGAAATTCGCACTAGGAGCTTCTCCAAATTGTTGGAGGAATTGTGGCGGTCCGGAAACACTTCCACACATATTGTGGTCATGCCCACGCATGGGAAGATTCTGGTCGCACATATTCCAGATAATAGAGCAGATCACAGGGATAAAAACTGCAACCTCTCCAGGCTTGGCACTTCTATCGCTAGATATAGATTTATTTCCTACCCAGATGAGAATGCTGGTGTCCCAGTTACTTCTAGCAGCTAGACTCACTATAGTACGTCACTGGAAAGACGCTAATTCACCTACTACTGTAGAAGTTCTACAGACAACAAATACACACAGTGCATATGATATACAGTTTGCTCGTAGTATGGGTAATCACAAAAAGATCTATGACCTATGGAGTCCTTGGCTGACATGGTACCCACAAAACACAAGTTCTAGAGCACCTGGGAAAAATACTTGAACAACACTTATTTGCAAGATGGTTATCTTACTACAATAACTCCTTATGTATTGGTTGGATGGTTAACGGTAATACTTTACTACTATTTGTTATTTCAGTTATCATTCCTTTTTTCTTTTTTCCTTTTTCTTTTTTCTTATCTTCTTCAATCACTTTGTTTCTTAACTATGTTCAAACGTAGAAGTAATTAGACCTATGCCATCAGTTTGAAATAATCTGCTGGAACCTAGCGGCCCATTGTCAATTATACTAGTTATGCACTAATACAGTGTTTCTGGATCTTGGGGTTGGGTTGTGTTGTCTCCTCCATCATAGGCACAGATTGATCCCAAATGGGGTGCTTGGGGAGGGGACAATGCTCCTTACCTAGCACTTAACACGCAGTGTCACGTACACAGTCTATGCATGTCGGTTACTCTGCACATGTGCCTTATTGTATAGCAACATCTGTTGAAGGTACTTGTCTTTTATTGTTCTTGATTTTTTTTTTTATAAAGATACATTGGAATTAAAATCTCTATACATTTGTTTTAGGCCAGCCACTCAGTAACCTCTAATGCCAGAGACAGTAGGCAAAGTAGCATTTTCATATAGACAGGGTTCCTTTAAAATATATTAAAAAAAGAAATTAAAATGTCAAAAAAATTAAAACATAATTTTTTTCTTTAAGATTAATATTTTACATGATTTGTAATTATTATTAGCATAAAAATCCAATATAGATACAAATTACTAGTACAGTTACATACTATCGGGTTACAAACAGTTAATCTTTTTTTCCTGATTGCGAGCCTGCATAAAAGCTTACAATGATCCTTCATAAAAGCGGAGACGAAGTTCATTGAATGAAAAGAAGTAGATGGCAGGATGATTTTGTGTGAAATGAAAGTAATGGGTGCTGTATTTTCTGGAATTCACATAGGATAACATTTTTGGAGAAATATTATTTTTCTACTAAACAGAAAATTAAAAAAAAAAAAAAAAATAGTCATCGGTACATTTTCATTGTACATACAGGATTTAGTTCAGATTTTTTATTTTTTTTGTTATGACTAGATAAATGCCAATATTATATAATTAAACTATATCCTACTGAAAATAGAATAGTATGGGGGGACTAAACAAATCTCAACTGGCATGAATGGCATTTGCCACATTAACAAAGCAGATGGACATATTTCAGGTCTGTCTGTGCTATCCATGGCAGTTTCTATTTCAGAGTGAAATAGAAACTGGAGAAAGTTTTGTGCTTTATTTACAAGAGATTATGGTAGTTTTCAATGGGATGTGAACTCTCTGCTGGTAACCTAGCAGGCAGCTCACGTGTCTCTCACTGCCCATGCAGTGAACAGGGGAAAGCTTGCAATTACGCAGGAAAACTTTGTTTATTGCTAATATGCCTGGCTGTCAACCACGGCAAATTCAGGGTCAACAGTCTTCCTTCTGCTCTTACTCGGGAGAGGGATACCATGTCTGTATGCCTGTCTGGCACAGACATGGCATAGAAAATAGAGAGGATCGCTCCTAATGAACAGGGGAATTTGCTCCTTTTTCTCAGTTTAGAAGAGTGGTTTAGACTTTGTGCCTGCACCACTCTTTGTTAATCCTCCTTACGTGCCTCTGTCCTCCTTTGTTGTCTACACTACTGTCTCAAAGCAACGCATGACCAGTGCAATAAAAATGCCCCTGTTGAGGAATTAACAGTTCTTCTGTTACATCTCTCTATTCCTTATGGGTCCACAATTGCGCATTTTTTAAATCTAATTTATATATCTATATAAATAATTGTATGATATCCTAAAGTTAGAGTTTGGCATGAATATAACTGTGTTTATTATTAACAAACACTAGTATTAAAAAAGTGCTTGTTAGGGTAGGCAAAACTTAATTGCCTTTGGTTCTTCTGCTGTGAATTTGGACATTTTATTGCTCTACACTAGTATAGTGCCTGCTGATTCAAGGAACAATGAGGACTTATTTTAACACTCATTTAGGAATATCTACAGTAAATACCTAACTGTTCAAAAGCGAATTTTATGTAATGCATTTAGTTATGTGGTAAATTTTGGACAGGGTATATCTTTCATCTAAAAGATGTCCTGTCCTTTACAGCTCAGAAAATTGGGGGTTATGCACATGAAACGTTTAATTTACTATCTGGATAGATAAACAATCCAGCAAGTGAACAGCATACATGCTTTGATTTTAACATTTTTTTTCCACACGAGATTCCTACAAGCCAGCCAATTTTACCAGCTTTAGACCCCGTCAAGGACCCCAAACCTCCACAGTAAAACAAATGTATAACCTTACACTTGTGTGCCCTCTGAATCCCCTCCTGTAACCCCAAAAACTAAAAGTCAGTACCAACAGCATTAAAACTGACACTGTCATCCCTAAGGAACTGCAAGTGTCGGTTTTCAAATCCAACTACCTAACGGCCAATCCCCTGTTTCTGATCACAAACCTCTCCACCCTCTTGTTTACTTTAATCCAAGCCTTATTTAGTCTCTCAACGAATATAGCCACCCACCAGGAAGTGCGCACCACTATGTCCAACCAGACTATGAGAATATCAGAAAAAGAAGTCAAAAGCCTCAGGAAATCAAACTTCATATCTCTGATTAGCTCCCACATGGAGCAGAAATCTTTCCCAGAACATGAAGAACTAAAATGTCTGGAGCTGTATGCAGTCTAGCAAAATGGTGTTTCTTGGGCACCACCCGATTCCAGAGCATGCCAGGGACACCAATCCACCTTACTCTACCCACCTCCCTGGACAGTCCCAGCTGCCTGCCATGGGCAGCACAGTGGTGTAGTGGGTAGCACTCTCACCTAACAGTAAAAAGGGTCGCTGGTTCAAATCCCAACCACGACACTACCTGCCTGGAGTTTGCATGTTCTCCCTGTGCCTGTGTGGGTTTCCTCCGGGTACTCCGGTTTCCTCCAACACTCCAAAGACATGCTGGTAGGTTAAATGGATTCTGTCTAAATTGGCCCTAGTATATGAATGCGAGTTAGGGACCTTAGATTGTAATCTCCTTGAGGGTAGGGACTTATGTGAATGTACAATGTATATGTAAAGAGCTGCATAAATTGACGGCGCTATAAGTACCTAAATAATGATACCTGCAAAAAAAAACAAAAGCACAGTGCACCCACCAAATGTGAAAACTATGGAAATTGACAACATAAGACAGAAGGACGAAACAAGGGAAACCCTTCCTAGCACCTAACAGCCTAAAGCAAGTGGGGTCTAAAATATAACCAGAATCTATTGGAGTCCCACCTGTATTTGCACCTCAACACCCCCTTATCAAAACCCCAAGAAGCTCCCTAGTTAGGCAAACATAGTGCCCTGGGGCACGAATTCCTGATGCCACAGAGGACAACTGGCAGCAGAAAATCCTTCCCATAGGTATAACCCTACAATCAACTTATAAAGCAATGATTGCAACTCCTGAAATTGGATTCTGCAACAGCCATAAATATAAGTAATAAATTAATAAAGTGTGAACATTAACTAAGTGGGTTGCTGCTCTCAAAAGTGCATGTGCTTTTAAATATGTGATCAGAATATGAGAGCTACCTTGTGCTATACTAATGATGAATCATTAACATAAAAAACATATGTTTTTTATGTTAATGATTCGTTAGTATAGCACAAGGTAAGCACTCTTATTCTGATCACTTATCAATAATAGTGCCTAGGAAAACCAATTCTGTGGATTTGCCTACCTGTAAACAAATTTTCAAAAATCAACATTAATTTCAACCAAATCACTTAAGGCAACCTTGTGTACTGAAAGTTCACATAGCCTAATACAGAAAAAAAAAACAGTCCGGAGCAGAGTGTATTGCCCTACCAAAATTCTAAATAAACTTACTATGAATCAGTGGGGTAAGAAAAAGAAAAATGCAAGCAACAATGAAAGATTCTAGCCAAATTTTAGTTTTTTTTTAATTGGTAAAACCTCACATTTGTGAATCAGAGATACCTTCACTGACCCAATTTTCAGTTAACATTGAAAAGAATCAAAATGAAAGAATTACCATACTATAGACCAGAGCCATCAGTTTGCAAAGGGGAAGTATAAAGCAAAATCAGTGGCTTTATTATCACTTTCTGAGACAAATACGAAATATTTTCTGCAAAACAGTTAAAGTTTGGTCTTTAGTCAACAATACCCTTTAATTTACAGAATGTTCACAGCTTCACACATCTGGTTAAAACCTACCTCTCATGGCCTGTATAGTATACAAGAATTGGAATAATAACCATCTGACAATCGAAGCTTGATTCTAGAGCAAATAATAAGTACTTATTGTCAAACTGGGTAGCTAGCAAGAAGAATGACCTCAATTCTACCAAGAAATATCATGTCACTTTAGACAGAGTTAATTAGCAGCTATTAGCTGAAAAATGTTTGGCAGAATGGTCCTTTAGCTATCACTGAACAATATCTTTCCCCACCTCCTGTTTGTTATGACAAATGATTTGCCACTGCTATTATTTTATGCGTGGATGATAATGTGCATGCACACTTCACAATTTGTATTACACAAATACCATGTGGCTTGTAAACATCATTCCAAAAATTCTACAATGCATTTCCTTTATTTTTACAGTAGCTAAAACAAAAAAGAAAGAAAAAGGACTTTACTGATACCAGGTATGACACATACTGTATATTAAATTGCAATGATTTTATTTACAACATAATAAAAAAAAAAAAAAAAAAAAAAGTTAAAATACATGGGATAATAATCCCCATAATGGTTACATCTTCATTTCTCAAAAGAGTGTAATTCACTGTATATAACTTCAATGGTTGCAAATCGATAAGGTCAACATTTTGCATAGATGATTCCTCAGGACCCTGTCTTTGCATTCAAAGAAGAGCAACCTGACTAAAGAGACACATATTAGAGTGCATATGCTATCATCAATATGTATTAAGAACAATTATTGTCAATGTATATTTCTAATATGTACTGTATCTCTTTTGTCAGGTTGCTTATCTCTGAATGCAAGGTCCTGAGGAAGCTTCTACACGAAACGTTGACCTTTTTGATTTGCAACTATTGAAATTATGTACAGTGAATTACACTCTTTTTTGCAAGGAAGATATACACCTGTAACCTTTATGGGGATTATTATCCTTTGTATTTTAACATGTTCTTTTGTTTTTTAAAGTATGTTGTAAATAAAATCATTGAAATTTTAAATATGTGACATTCCTGGTACCAGTAATATTGTTTTCTTTCTTTTCTTTTTTGTTTTGGCAATTATATATATGGGATGTGGCACTTGGTTGGCAGCACAATTTTTAGAGTAATGTTTATTTTTACAGTTTGTTTTCATTTCTGTGGAATTTTAAATGAATGATATATACTGTAGCTAGGTTGAAAATAGGACATCTGTCTATCAAGTTTACACTAAATCTTTTCTTCACTACCTCAAGTATATAGGTTAAGCAAGCTATATATGGATCGAAATTCAGCTGGTAAAACAGGGACCAGACCAAGTTTGATCCATGTATGGGCACCCTGGTTGGTCCCAATTCAATCTATTGATCGACTTGTGTACAACCAGCCTGATGGGTTTTTCCTGAATGATTAGTGCCGCCAGCTATAGCTGGAAATACTAATCATTGTGTTCTGGCAGCAGGGAAGGCTCTCCACCCGCAGAATACAATAGCACTGTGGGAGGGATTCATTTCATGTGTTGATGGGGGGATCATTCAATTTTCTTTCCTTACATCTGAGGTGGAAGGAAAAAAAATTGCATAATCTATGGAAAAGCGGGGTGAAGTCAGAACTGCTTATATACTTACTTAACTTGGGTAGTGATTAAAGCCATCCATTGACAGATTCAAATTTGGTCAATTCAGCAGTAACCGGCTGAATTTCGGTCTGTCTATTGGCAGACTGGTTGTACTGAAGTGGATCCATTGAGCGTCTTCAATACAACCAGTCTGTCAGTTTTTTTGCCTAATCGCTGCTGGTGGCTATAGTCACCAGCATCGATTACTGTATTCTGCCAGTGGGGAAGGCTTCATGCTTTCCCTGCTGGCAGAACAAAATAGCACTATGGGAGGGATTCCCCCATCAACACTGATTGTGTTGATGAGAGAATCAAGCAATTTCCTTTCTTGCAACCCATAGTTGCAGGAAAGAAAATTGTATAGTGTGTGGTCTGGTTTAGAAACGATTGAAGCCATTAAATCAGTATTGCAGACAAGTATCTAGAATTTTCAAAAGGGTAGGTCAGCAATGGTAGCCATTGTGTTCTTTCAGCACAGGTTTCCTTTAAAATATATCTAAACCCAAATACAAAAATGCAATATATACACAAGCTTACCAGTCCTTAGATGCATTAGTTTTTTATATGCTTTTTTTAAAAATTTCACCTGTTAATCCTGAGTATAACAATCTTTCTATCCTTGTGTGACTATGCTCACCACTTTATCTATAACAAAAACAAGAAAAGGGGTGCCTCTGAGTATATATCATAAGAATAATTTAATAAACAACAACATCCACTCACATGGAGAACAGGTAAGTTGCATTCAGGTCCGGTTGCTTGGCTGAAGAGATGGAGTGGGATTGCAAGTCACAGATAGTCCTGTAGAGCTGGCACCACATCAGATCCATGCTGGATGGAGTGGGATGGCTGAGCACAACGTGGTTTTCTTCAGTGATCCAGGCTTGGGTATATCTTGGTCTATCAGAAAAAGTCAGTCTGAAGAAGATATGGGTTCCAGGTAAGGTGTAGTGGAGAAGGACAAGCGTCAGTGGTTATGGCAAGCCGCGCTGTGGTTTCAGTGTGCACTCTGTCTCTGTAGAGTAGGAAGTAAACACGGCTGTGTATTCAGAGTGAGGCTTGGTGAGGCTTGGAGAGCATCACAGCACGGCGCCCAGCAATGACGTCACACACATGTGACATGTTTCAAAGCTAGCAAGCTATTGGTGGAAGAATGGCCGCGCCTCTGGCTCCCACAATGGCTACCATTGCTGACCTACCCTTTTGAAAATTCTAGAAACTTGCCTGCAATACTGCTTGATTCTCTCATCAACACAATCAGTGTTGATGGGGGAATCCCTCCCATAGCGCTATTTTGTTCAAGCATGCCGTGTTTACTTCCTACTCTACAGAGACAGAGTGCACACTGAAGCCACAGCACGGCTTGCCATAACCACTGACGCTTGTCCATCTCCACTACACCTTACCTGGAACCCATATCTTCTTCAGACGGACTTTTTCTGATAGACCAAGATATGCCCAAGCCTGGATCACTGAAGAAAACCACGCTGTGCTCAGCCATCCCACTCCATCCTGCACGGATCTGATGTGGTGCCAGCTCTACAGGACTTGCTGTGACTGACAGTCCCACTCCATCTCTTCAGCCCAGAAACCGGACCTGAATGCAACTTACCTGTTCTCCATGTGAGTGGATGTTGTTGTTTATTAAATTATTCTTATGATATATACACTCAGAGGCGCCCCTTTTCTTGTTTTTTTCCCAGCATACTGGAACCTGCTTTTGGTTTTCTTGGTGGCTGCCCTGACTGATCCCCTGCCATATAGTTCTATGTGTGCATATATATGTGTATACACACACCTTCTTACCTCTGCCCTTGGACTATTGGGTACTACTACTTGAGATTCCTGTGCTTTGCGCCTTTTTTACTTGTTTACCACTTTATCTATGGAGGTGTCAAACTAGGCTGCACTCCTAAACTGGACAACAAATGTGTCCACCTCTCTATATGTTCATTACAATGAGAGACATGGTAATTTTTAATTTACAGAAGATAGCTTTAGTTTACAGAAGATAGCTTAAAGGAAGATAACATTGTTTGTTATTTCAGCTTATTTCATAGGAAACTTCTTGCTTTTCTTCAATAGTTTTTTTTGTGTATTTGATTAAAATGATCTTGGCCTGAAAAATTAAAACAAATGCAACTAGTTTAAACACACTTTAAAGTATTCACGGTTCAAAAAGAATTAGGTAAAATAAACTTGAATAATTCTCCTCGGCTTGATCATTTACTCTTACAGGTCCTCATATAGCCACACTGAGGTATACTGTACTTTAGCCATTGTCTCTTGTTAGAAAGACTTGCTGAAATGGTACAAATCAATTGGCATTATTCAAATAATGGTGATAAAAAGAAATAAATGTGCTACCCAAAAAACACATAAATAAAAACAACTCTATAGAGGGAGGTGAAGCAGCTGTGCTGGAATGTGACAAATTCAAACAAAATGGAAGGTAATAGTACGGCGCTACATATAGGCCAGTAAAAACTGGACTGTAACTCAAATGTGACCATAAATGGAAACACACAAAAAAGTGAGAAGGGGCAGGCTGAACGCCCTACCCAATATATATAAAATGTCCACAATGATAAACAAAAACAAAAAAAAATATGAGTGTCCAAAACAGTGGGTAAATAACAAGGAATGGATGTAAAACTTCTGGCACAATTCTTCACGTGGATGGTGACATTCATGTGTGCTTACCAGAAACGTTGGACCCGAATGTCATACGACAGTGGATCAATCGAGCTTGAGAGTATCTCCAACGGCTGCTCCACAGGAACGTCCCCGGATCTCTGATGGATGTAGAGGTATACCGGCTAGACGATCGGATGTCTTCAATCCTGGGTGGAACTGATGGATGCAGTACTTCTCGGGTCTCCAATACCCCCAAGGCTGGAGATCCCACCAGAAGACTGGCACTCTGGATCCCGGTATTCAACCGGCCGATGGAATACGATCAAACTTAAATGGAAAATACCCCGACAAGGGTATTGTAGAAGGACCAACTGGAGAAAACTGAAAAAACTTTTCCTCACCGATTTCATGCAAAGAGAAGAAAAAAATAGGGGGCTCCAATGGTGTAGGTCAAAAAAAATTGGGTTTTTAATCAGAAAAACACCAACATACAAAGATAAAAAGTGATCACAGTTCATATATTAAAAGACAACATGGGAAGCAAAATGCATAGGCCGACACATTTCGTTCCTAACAGGACGTCTACAGGGGCATTTTATCTTTGTATGTTGGTGTTTTTCTGATTAAAAACTAAAAAAAAATTTGACCTACACCATTGGAGCCCCCTATTTTTTTCTTCTCTTTGCATGAAATCGGTGAGGAAAAGTTTTTTCAGTTTTCTCCAGTTGGTCCTTCTACAATACCCTTGTCGGGGTATTTTCCATTTAAGTTTGATCGTATTCCATCGTCCGGTTGAATACCGGGATCCAGAGTGCCAGTCTTCTGGTGGGATCTCCAGCCTTGGGGGTATTGGAGACCCGAGAAGTACTGCATCCATCAGTTCCACCCAGGATTGAAGACATCCGATCGTCTAGCCGGTATACCTCTACGTCCATCAGAGATCCGGGGACGTTCCTGTGGAGCAGCCGTTGGAGATACTCTCAAGCTCGATTGATCCGCTGTCGTATGACATTCGGGTCCAACGTTTCTGGTAAGCACACATGAATGTCACCATCCACGTGAAGAATTGTGCCAGAAGTTTTACATCCATTCCTTGTTATTTACCCACTGTTTTGGACACTCATAATTTTTTTTGTTTTTGTTTATCATTGTGGACATTTTATATATATTGGGTAGGGCGTTCAGCCTGCCCGTTCTCACTTTTTTGTGTGTTTCCATTTATGGTCACATTTGAGTTACAGTCCAGTTTTTACTGGCCTATATGTAGCGCTGTACTATTACCTTCCATTATTCAAATAATGTACCAAAAGGATTAAGGTCTTAACCCAGTAACTCTAAACTTTTAACTTGCATATAAAATGGATGTGGTAAAGCAAACAAAAAAAAGAAAACCTTCCAGATCCCTAAAGGATCAGATTGCATTTATATTTCTGAAGGATGAATTCTGACTACTATGGGTTATAGGTTTGTACACTGCTCCTTGCCTTATTAAAAAATTTTTTTTTCCAAAGAGCAGAGATTCTTTCTGCAACAATTCCTAAGCTGCTATACTTTTTTATATTACCTGTGCTGTTTTTCTATTTTAGAATATAAAACAAATGATAAAAAACACAGCAAAAAGTATTTACTATGGAGCACGGCAAAAGCCGTACCATATTAATTAATTTAAATAATAGTTAGTTTTGTACTGTACCTACTCAGTTTCATTCAACTGCAGATTAACGGGATGACTTAGATCTGCTTTTAATGCTAGTTAAAGCAACCTGATAAGCAGAAATGACAAAAGAAAATGTGTTCCCATTTAACCCATTTTTTAATTAAAATAATTTTTACTAATTACATTTTTATGCGATAAATAAAAATGTATATATATGCAATCCCCTAGATCACCCTCCCCCTCCCAAATCCCTTAAAGCTCCTGAAAAATATACCATTCATCAAAAGAGTTATTTTTATACCCAACTAATCACAAATATTACTGTATATACTCTAGTATAAGCCGAGATTTTCAGCCCTTTTTTTGGGCTGAAAATGCCCCCTTCGGCTTATACTCGAGTCAGTGTACCTGAAAATATTGAGAGGCTGCGGGCGTCCATTGTTTAAAACTCACGGTCTCCTCCTGGTCCCTTCCGTGATAGGCGGAACTGTGTCTCCTGAGAAACGCCTATCATCCTCACCCATCCCAGCAGACACTGTGTTCAGTGTTCCGCCAATCAAGGAAGTTTTTTCATCCTCGGACAAGAGGACGTCCGTGATTGGCGGAACACTGAACACAGTGTCTGCTGGGAAACTGAGTCCAAGGATGAGAGAACGTTCATGATAGGCGGAACTGTGTCTGCTCAGAAATGCCTATCACGGAAGGGACCAGGAGGAGACCGCGAGTTTTAAACAATGAATGGATGCCCGCAGCCTCTCAATTTCAGGTACACTGACAACGGGCACAGTGAGGATTGGCACAGTGACAATGAGCACAGTGAGGATTGGCACAGTAAGGATGGGCAGAGTGAGGTGGCAATGAGCAGAGTGAGGTTGGGCACAGTGACAATTGGCTCAGTGAGGTTGGCACAGTGAGGTTGCAATGGGCACAGTGAGGCGTGCAAATGGGCATTGTTGACCCTCTTCCACCCTACAGTAGCTGCTGCATTCTCACCCTTGGCTTATACTCGAGTCAATAAGTTTTCCCAGTTTTTTGTGGTAAAATTAGGTACCTCGGCCTATACTCGGGTCGGCTTATACTCGAGTATATGCGGTACCTGGTATTTTATATTCTCTTTCTTCTAGTTACACACCCCCGTCTCACATAGATAAGTTTCTCTCTCTTTAACGTATTATTAACAACTTTCAGCCATTCTGAATAGGAAGGTGAAAAAGGAATTAACCACCTTTGGGAAATAGGCTTACGGGTGAAGTAGAGAAACAAAAGGATCACTATCTGTGTAGAAAGGGGCCCAAACTCATATTCCATATAACTATATAACACACTACATATAATTTAGGGTCTAACAAAAGAAATACTCCAAATAAAGAATGTATTGTATTCAAAATATCCTCACTGTTTCTACATATCATAGGGCAGTGATGGCGAACCTTGGCACCCCAGATGTTTTGGAACTACCTTTCCCATGATGCTCAACTACACTGCAGAGTGCATGAGCATCATGGGAAATGTAGTTCCAAAGCATCTTGGGTGCCAAGGCTCGCCATCACTGACATAGGGCATCTTGAAAGCATATCAATATATAAGAGAGTGCAACGCTGAATCATGAAATCTAAACAAATATAAAAAATCATTGAATCAAACAACATATAAAGTGCATAATTAAATGTCCATGTAATAAATTGCAAACAAGACCATATTAAAACAGTGAAAATTCTACAATTGGATTTTTATTGATGAACAACTAAAAATATTGAAATCCTATGTAAAATTTCCAGACCACCAATGAATCACCTCACTCGTGGGGGGGCAAAATCTGGGGGCCTCCTTTAGCTTCCAGATTACGATAAGTCCCCCGCCCGCAGACCCCCACAACCACCGGGCAAGGGTTGTGGGGATGAGGCCCTTGTCCCCATGTTGAGGGCATGTGGCCTGGTACGGTTCAGGAGGGGGGGCGCTCTCTCGTCTCCCCCTCTTTTCCTGCAGCCTGCCAGGTTGCGTGCTTGGATAAGGGTCTGGTATGGATTTTTGGGGGGACCAGACGCCATTTTTTTTATTTTGGTGCGGGGTTCCCCTTAAAATCCATACCAGACCTGAAGGGTTTGGTATGGATTTTTGGGGGGGACCCCATGCCAATTTTTTTTTATTTTGGTGCGGGGTTCCCCTTAATATCCATACCAGACCTGAAGGGCCTGACATTTTATTTGGGGGGACCCCCATGCATTTTTTTTTTTAGTTTTGGTTCCCTGCGCAAAATGTCATTTTTGAAGGAAAAAAAAGTAATTTAAAACTACTGCATCTATTAATGTATTGTCGGGTCGGCAATAAAGATAAATATCACTAAAAAAACAGCTGTTTTTTTCAATGACTTTTCTCTGTATTGACATTGAGACGGGGATTCATTATAGCCGCGGGTGGTTTTAAATTACTTTTTTTCCTTCAGAAATGACATTTTGTGCAGGGACAATTCTAAACACGGGAAACAAGCGCTGCTTTACAGGCATACTATACACACCCCCCAGGTACGAAATTTTAAGGAATATTTCACTTTTATTGTTTCACTTAAGCATTATTAAAATCACTGCTCCTGAAAAAACTGCAGTTTTTAAAACTTTTTTTTGCATTGATACATATCCCCTGGGGCAGGACCCAGGTCCCCAAACACTTTTTATGACAAAAACTTGCATATAAGCCTTTAAAATTAGCACTTTAGATTTCTCCCATAGACTTTTACAGGGTGTTGTGTGGCTTTTCGAATTTGCCGCAAACACCCCAAATTGTTCGACTCGAAGCTCATCCTTAACCACAACCTCATCCCTAATGAGTTCGACTCGAAGCTCATCCCTAACCACAACCATCTCCAGACATCAAAAACAAAATGAACTTTCCTAAAGTTACACCTGCACATCTCCATAATTTGAACTCTCCTATTAATGAATCAGAGGTGAAACAAATTATAAAATCTCTTCGGCCTCGTACACACGACCGATTTTCTTGGCAAGAACCAGCAAGAAACTTGCTGGCAGAGATGTCTTGCCGAGTAAATCGGTCGTGTGTACGCGGCTATCGGGTTTCTCGTCGAGAAAACGACAAGTAACCTCGACGAGAAAATAGAGAACCTGCTCTCTATTTTCTCATCGAGATTCTCGTCAGCCTGTTTCTCGATGAGAAAAGTGAGTGTGTGTACACTTACCTGTCCGCCGGGAAGCCCGCGCATGTTCGAAATGAATTCAACGCATGCGCGGTAGCTTCCTAGGCATACGTAGGGTATACCAAGATGGCGGCGACGGCATCGAATGTGACGAGCGCATGCTCGTCGTAGTCAATGACGTCACCGCGTACGCTCCATTCAAAGAACCGCGGGTTCTTTGAAACGAGCGTGTGTACACTCGGCCGGGACAATTTTCTTGTCCAGGAATCTCGTCGAAAAAAACGACATGTTTTTTTCGGCGAGAATCTCGGCCGTGTGTACGAGGCCTTCCACTTAAAAAATCCCAGGGCCCTGACGAATTTACAGGGGAGTACTACAAATCCTTTCAAAATATCTTGACACCACATTTGGTTGAAATCTTCGGTTCTGCTGCTGCCTCTTCCTCGTGCCCTCCTGAAATGGTCAAGGCTATAATAGTGGCCCTACCGAAACCGGGGAAAGAGCCAGATACTCCTCAAAACTTTAGGCACATATCGTTATTGAACAATGACATCAAGATTTACGCAAAACTACTCACCAGTAGACTGGTAGATGTACTGCCATCTATTGTGGATGTAGATCAGTCAGGGTTCACTACAGGGAGACAGACGCCAGAGCCCCCAGCCGGCTAGTAAATGTGATTCCCCTAGCTAATAAACACAAAATGCCTTCTCTGCTCATAGCATTGGATGCAGAGAAGGCGTTTGACAGAATACATTGGCAGTTTCTGGCCCAAGTCTTAAATAGATTTGGCTTTCACGGTTCCATATACTCAGCCATTATGGCACTCTACACCGGCCCAAGTTTTCATTTCATGAACACTATCTACGCCATTTACAATAACAAATGGAACACGACAGGGTTGCCCCCTTCCACCACTAATTTTCAATTTAATGATCGAACCCTTCTGTTCGAATGGTAAGAGGGGTCGTCTCTGGCATGAACTGCGTCACATGAAGGCAGAGATTATTTTCCTTCAGGAGATGCACTTCGTTGCAGGGTCGACCCCGCGTATGCCTCTTTTTCCTTACAGTCAGTGGTTTCATGCTCCCTCACCTATTCCCAGGGCAAGGGGAGTGACAATAGCAATACATAAACAATGCCCCTTAATAAATATAGAAACACAGGAGGATCCAGAGGGTCGGTTTCTTTTTGTCAAGGATAAGATTCAGGGACAGTATTATACTTTCGCTACGATTTATGCCCCTAATAGTAACACGGTCAAATTTCTAATTAAAACTTTAGATATCTTGGAAAAGTTTAAGGAAGGTTTGTTGATCATGGGAGGGGATTTTAATATAACCCTTGACCCTAGTTTAGATAACTCAGCGGGGAAAACTTTTCTATCGCATAAGGCATTGAGATGTGTTAAAAAGCGCCTTCGCTCCCTGCATCTGGTGGACAGTTGGAGAGTGCTGCATGAACGGGAGAGGGACTACAGCTATTATTCTAAAACACATAACACCTATTCAAGGATTGATATGTTGTTGATCGATCAGTACTACTTGAGCCATGTAGACTCTTCATCTATCGAATTGATCACCATCTCAGACCACGCCCTAATAAGTCTATCGGTGAACCCGGTATTGACTGGGAGCATGGAAAGAACCTGGAGAATAAATGAATCCATTCTGGATGATAAGAAGAATGTGGAGTCCCTTTCCCGTACATTAGCATTTTATTTTGAGACCAATACATCAGAAGGGGTGTCCGACCAAGTTGTATGGGAGGGTCACAAGGCGGTTATTTGAGGAGAGTTAATTTCTATGGGATCGCGCATTAAAAGAGAGAGACAAAAGGAAATTGTCATGCTCTTAGATGACATACATAAAACGAAAATTAAACATAAGGCCCATTGAAAGATAGAGAAGGCGCAGAAACTGGAGAAGTTGTGGATAGATTTAAAACAACTGCTGGATCGAAAAATTCAAAATAAACATAGATCCTTTGCCCACCGTTTCTATGAGCAGGGGAATAAGAGTGGGAGATTACTAGCCAGACAATTAAAGAAACAACAGGATCAACGTCATGTCCACACCATAAAAACAGGAAACAAGCAAATAGTAGACTCCCAAGCAATAGCAGCTGAATTTCATTGTTTTTATTCGTCTTTGTATAATATAGACCAGGCCTCTAGGGGGGCAGCAGATGAGGGGCATGAGGATAGGATTCGGGAATATCTTGCCGCCTCAGGGCTCCAGGCTATACCGTCTGAGGCCCTGGAGGAAATGGAAAAAGCAATCTCCACTGAAGAGATAGAGGGAGTGATTTCGACGTCAGGCCTGGGCAAAAGTCCGGGACCTGATGGTTTTACAAATATAGACTATAAGAAGTTTGCCCTAATACTAGTGGCCCCTCTCTGTAGACATCTCAATTCGGTTTCGATGTCTAAACCTTTGCCTGCAGAGGCTCTTCTGGCATATGTGACGGTTCTCCCAAAAGAGTGGAAGGACCCCCAGTGTTGTGCCTTCTACAGGCCCATCTCCCCTTTGAACCCCGACACTAAGTTCCTGTCTAAGATTTTGGCCTTAAGATTACAGAATCATATAGTTAAATTGATCCATCCGGATCAAACAGAGTTCATGAAGGGCCAAGAGGCCAGAGATAATACTATTCGTCCTATCCATGTTTTACATTGGATGCATGAAGGACCAAATCAGACACTGAGTGTAGTAATCTCAATGGATGCTGAAAAAGCATTTGATAGAGTAGGATGGGGGTTCATAGCCGGAGTTCTGAGGGAGATGGGCCTGAAAGAAAGGATGATAGGATGGGTGAGGGCACTGTATGCGGGTCCCAGAGCAAGGGTCAAAGTGAATTGGAGATTATCAGATTACTTTGAGATACGAAATGAGACCAGGCAGGGGTGTCCTCTGTCCCCATTGTTATTTGCTTTGGTGTTGGAACCCTTTTTACGTACAATTATGCCGCGTACACACGACCGCTTTTCTCGACGAGAAAAACTGCATTTTTTTTTTCGCCGAGAAAAACGATCGTCTGTGGGCTTTATGTCGTTTTTCTCATTGAGAAAAACGGCAGAAAAAACGACGAGAAAAATTAGAACATGTTCTAAATTTTCTCATCGTTTTTTCCATCATTTTTTTCCGCGGCAGTTTTCCCATAGGGAGACACTGCCGCGGAGCCCACAGACGGTCGTTTTTCTCATCAAGAGAAAAAATGACGGGAAAAACGACAATGTGTAGGGAACCCTTGGAACCGAAGCGGTTCCCTTGTTTTTCCTGTCATTATTCACAGCGGATTTTTAACCGCCGTGAATAATGATCGTGTGTACGTGGCATGAGGGGAAATAGGAAGATCAATGGGAAAGAAATTGGGTCTATGGAACATAAGATATCCGCTTACGCAGATGATTTATTGCTGTACCTTTCCTCACTTCAGGAATCCATGATGGAATTGATGAAGGAGATAGAGAAATTTGGTTTTATATTGAATTTTAAAATAAATATTGAAAAGTCAGTGTTAATGCCAATTCATGTGCCTCTGAGGATGAGGAAAAAGTTACATAGATCCTTTCCCTTTGTATGGCGCCTGGACTCCCTATCGTACCTTGGGACCCATATAACCCCAGATGTAAAACGCTTATATGACCTAAACTATGGACCTTTGGCTGTCTCTATATTAGAATATCTTCAGAAATGGAGATGTCACACCCTGACGTGGTTTGGCAGGGTGAATGCGCTTAAAATTAGTATAATCCCTAGGCTCATTTATGTTTTGCATGCTATCCCTATAACCCTTCCACAGGTTTTTTTTAATCAAATAAGAAGGGCCCTTATGACTTTCGTGTGGGGAGATAAACACTCCAGATTAGCATATGAGATGCTGAGGAGATCAAAGGGGGAGGGAGGGGTAGGCCTCCCAGATATAAGGGTTTATTTTAGAGCCATGGTCCTGGTTCGTATCATGAACTTGTGCCATGACTCAAATAGTAAAATATGGGTACCCCTGGAGAAAACGTTGGCAGGAAGGAATTTGGCGGGAGCACCCTGGATTCCAGCCGTCTATAGGGGATTGTCGGAGTATGTATCACCCCTGACCAAAACAACACTTACTATATGGCAGGGATATGCAATTGGCGGACCTCCAGCTGTTGCCAAACTACAAGTCCCATCATGCCTCTGCCTCTGGGTGTCATGCTTGATGCTGTCAGAGTCTCGCTATGCCTCATGGGACTTGTAGTTTGGCAACAGCTGGAGGTCCACTAATTGCATATCCCTGCTATATGGGATAGAATGAATAAGACAGGAGGGTTTGCCCCCCCAATATCACCCATAATACCCCTGGAGGGATTTCCCTGGTTTCCCTCGGGGGAGGAGAAAGGGAGTTTAGGGTGTTGGGGAAGGAAGGGGAAGGGAAACTGCGCTGGAGTGGCCCCACAAGGGAAACTTCTTCCACTGAGAGATCTGGTACAGAATATGGGGGAGTTACCAATGGCGGAATGGAAATATGGTCAGTTGAGGGATCTGTTTAATAAATGGAATCATCAGATTAGACCAGCAAACCCCCTGACTATCTTTGAGGAGTGGTGTGTTAATTTATCAGAGCTGGGCCATATGTTATCCCGAATGTATAAGTTGGTTCTGAGTGCTCAGGGCCATTCAACTCCCTATTTCATCCGTGAATGGGAAAGGGAGCTGGGCCACAATTTTACATCAGAACAAGTTAATAGGCTGATGGAAACAACACATCACTCCTCAATAAGCTCTTATATACAAGAGATGTCTTATACGTTTCTCACTGGATGGTATCATACACCGACTCGATTGGCGCAGATGTATCCATCCACGGATGCTAATTGTTGGAGGGGATGTAACTAGAGGGTTTTTTTTCTCCGCCTATGGTGGTATTGTCCCAAGATTAAGAAATTCTGGGAGGAGATAACACCCTGGATAAAAAAAATGACACTTAGAGCTATAGAGTTCTCTCCACTACACTTCCTTTTTCATGGGATGCCATCATCTACTAAATTTTAGAAAAGAAGAGTCACTCCACATTTGCTAAATGCAGCGAAAGCATTAATTCCAAGATTCTGGAAACAATCTAGATGCCCCACGATAATGGATTGGAAGGGGGAGGTGGAGAGGATTCTGGAAGCAGAGAGATGGGTTCACACAGTGAGAGACCAACAGGACAAATTTAAAGATATATGGGCAGGGTGGATATATTACTCGTCCAAAATAGGGATGGATTAGACCCCTTGGGTTGGAGGGGTTGGGGGGTGGCGAAGGGTGAGAAGAACCATTGTCTTTTTTGTTTTTTTTCTTGTTTATTTATTTTTTTGTCTGTGAGTGGTGTTTTTCGCCACCTCAGGGAAGCAATTGGAGGGAGGACCAAGGTTATGGAAAGGAAAAGAAGACCCCCTTTCCCCCCTTTTTTTTAATATATATATATATATATATATATATATATATATATATATATATATATATATATGTGTAAGAAGGCCAGTATGCTGGCCTGAATTTATGGGAGGAGACCGGGGGGCTATTTAACAAGCCTACTCACCTGCAGTCTTCGTCGGTTTCCTGTGAGCGATACTACACGTCACTGGGCCGACTCTTACCAGCTCACCTCATGTTTGTGAGTCCTGGCGTTCGTGGTATTCGTCGGCGGTTCCCGCTCACTATCGCAGGTACTTTTAGAATCTTTCGTGTCATGTGCAACCTTGCAATTAGTAATGTTTCCTGTCCTGCATTCCTTTCTTAAAAAGTCTGCTTCTGAGTTGGTCTGACAAACATACGATTCATTTATAAATCCAAACCTCCGAGTCGCTGTCGGTCGTTGTCCGATATCACTCGTCTTGGGTTTCACTGGACATAAAGATTCACTGTCCATAAGGTTGCCGTCTCTTCCATTTAAAAAAAAAAAAGGGAGACTCTGATTAGTCCCACCTGGTGCCTTCTCTGCATTTGGTTAGCCTGGGGGGAGGGGTGATTGGTTGGTTTTCAGTTTTAGAGTAAGGGTCGGCATACACTACGCAACCAATTTGTATTACATTAATTCAATGCTCCTCACTACCGATTCGTATCGGATTCCTTTCGTATATTTACAAACTGATTCGGGTCACATACATTGCATACTTTCCACTGTTGCCATTTGTTTTTTGCCCTCATGCCGTGTGTTTTAGTTCCCGCAGCGGAACTTACGCATCCTTTGTACACGTTTTTCGCTCACTCGTTTACCAAACCAAAGTAATTTTTGTGCGTCATGCACGACGTAACACCACACTTTTTGGATGTCTTGGACACCCACCATTTCTTTCGTACATCTAGTTTTCAAACTGTCGCAGGTAGGATTCGTACAGTTTCTTTGCTTCACACACTGTTTGCCAGATAAACCATGTCATCAAAACCCCGCTGTGGAACTTGCGAGTCATTAGTCAAGTCTCCATATGCAGCCTTATTTCAGCCTCGCGCAAGACCACGGTCTTGTCGCTCAATTTGTGAACACAAACGCAGAGCTGTTTTTATCAGTTAGTTTTGTGTTTTTTTTTTTTTCTTTTTCTTTTCTTCTCGTACCTTGTCGTTTCACGCCAAGTAGTAGGCCCATGTCACTTAGAAAAGCACTGTCTATCATTACAGTTATCTCACTTAGCATTACCCTCCGGTCGAATCTAGTCGCATCAGCGACTCACCGGTTCGTCCCCGCTAGTTTTGTCATCTCATTCCACTGAAAGTAATTTCATTTGTCACATCTCGCACACCCTTCTCTCTCCTTATGAAACCCTGCACATAGCTACTGATTCGTCTCACATCGATAGTGATTTCCTCTGTATCACTCTGATACGTATCCAAGTCGCATCCACAATGCACCGATTCATCCCGCGGGCCCCAGTTGCTGGCCTCATTTCAGTACATGCTCTAGAGTCCGCTCGTTGTCAGCCGCACATGCGGCGCACAGACTTGTGCCTAGATCATGGGAGAATTCTGTCATTCATGTCACCATCACGCATCTGAGTTGAATCCACGCGCATTCTTATGTGCAGATTCGTCCCAAACGTGCCCCAGTTGCTGGCCTCATTTCAGTATATGCTCCAGAGTTTGCTTGCTGTTAGTCGCACAGCGCCGCACTGATTCATGCCTCTGTCATGGAAAATTTCTGTCACTCGTGTCACTGTCACGCATCTGATTTGAATCCATGCGCATTTTCGTGTGCAGGTTCACCAAGCGTGCCCCAATTGCTGGCCTCATCTCAGAACATGATCCAGAGCCCGGTCGTTGTCAGTCGCACCTACGGCGCACCGATTCATGCCTCTGTCATGGACAATTTCTGTCATTCATTTCACTGGCACGTATCTGATTTGAATCCACACGCATTTTTGTGTGCAGGTTCGCCAAGCGTGCCCCCATTGCTGGCCTCATCTCAGAACATGCTCCAGAGTCCGGTCGTCGTCAGTCGCACCTGCGATGCGCCGATTCATGCCTCTGCCATGGGAATTTCTGTCACTCATTTCACTGTAACACATATGATTTGAATCCATGCGCATTCTTAGGTGCAGCTTTGTCTCAAGCGTGCCCCAGTCACTGTTGGCCCCATTCCAGTACATGCTCCAGAGTTCGCTTGCTGTTAGTTGCACAGCGCCGCACCGATTTGTGTCTCTGTCATGGGAAATTTCTGTCACTCGTTTCACTGTCACGCATCTGATTCGAATCCACGTGCATTCTCGTGTGCAGACTCGTCTTAAGCGTGCCCCAGTTGTTGTTGGCCTCATTTCAGTACATGCTCCAGAGCCCGGTTGTTGTCAGTCGAACCTGCGGCGCACCGATTCATGCCTCTGTCATGGGACATTTTTGTCACTCGTTCCACTGTAACACATCTGATTTGAATCCACGCGCATTCTTAGGTGCAGCTTTGTCTCAAGCGTGCCCCAGTCGTTGTTGGCCCCATTTCAGTACATGCTCCAAAGTTCGCTTGCTGTTAGACGCACAGCGCTGCACCGATTTGTGTCTGTCATGGGAAGTTTCTGTCACTCGTTTCACTATCACGCATCTGATTAGAATCCACTTGCATTCTCGTGTGCAGGCTCGTCTTAAGCGTGCCCCAGTTGTTGTTGGCCTCATTTCAGTACATGCTCCAGAGCCGGTTGTTGTCAGTCACACCTGCGGCACACCGATTCATGCGTCTGTCATGGGACATTTTTGTCACTCATTTCTCTGACATGCTTCACCATCCGATCTGCTCACTTATATAAAAAGGCAATGCAGTGCTGAACAAGTCCATAAATCAAAAGACAATCCCAGTGATCTTCTAGAGTGATTTATAGAATCGGAAGCATGCAGATGATGATGTGAACACAGTGAGAGACCTCCACCAGATAAGAATGGCCACTCACCTCCCAAAGTGGACCCTTTGGTTATAGAGGGTCACAGATACCTTCCCATATGGGATATACGTCTCAGGCATGTATTGCAGCTCCGGGATGGTTGGATGACAACAGCAGACGGACCGGATCACAAATGACTCCAATAAGGTATGTATATAAAAGAAAGGCAGACCATAGTGTTCTCCGCATATAAAAGGACATTTAACAAAAAAAAAAAAAGTGCACTTACATGTAAAAGGCACTAAACCAGTGCCGAGTGTAACAGCGTGTATGAAACAACAGATGCAGTCTGTCATGTTCAAATCAGCTAGTCAACCCCTCATCACTCATCACCTGTCATTTCTCCTCCAGGTCAGTCAAGTAGGTCCACCCTGCACCAGGTTGAACGTCATTTCCCCGGAAACAAAACGCTCACTTTACTTAACTGACCCCATGCACCTCCAAAAAAAATAAAAAAAATATTTATAAAAAAATATATATTAATATGTGTGTGTGTGTGTGTGTATACCAAGCACTTGCCAACAGCCGATCTGAATCTAGTCGCAACGTCGGCCCTATGATTCGGATCCTCAGCAATCACAAACCCCTTCAACCACTAACACCATGAGCCGATCTGAGTCTAGTCATATCATCAGTGCAATGACTCGGATCCGGAACATGAGCTCCCTCGTCACCTTACATCTACAGCCAATCCAAATCTAGTCGCATCATCGGCGCAACGGTTCGGATTCTCGGCAATACAAACTTCACCGACCGATCCGAGTCCAGGCGCAGCGCCGGCTCAACGTTTAAGATCCTTTACAAACCAAACCCCACCGGTGCTCACACCTCAGCCCGATTCTAACTATTCGCATCAGTGATACGAATAAAGTGGTACTTACGATTCAGATCCCTGGCCTTACGTCCGTTATCAAGCATAAACATTTACATCTCACTCCATCTGCATGTACAATGTTGCGCACGGTCATTCCTACATACTCAAAATTTCCGCTAACTTTGTTTTCATCTTTCCAATAAAGCTGTTTAATTGCAATCGCTGCAAGCATTTCTGCAAGCGGCTCAAATCGGTCACTCATCTCCAGTAGCAACTCGGCTGCTCACCAATTCTCTGTCATGCTAAACATGCAAACTAGCTTTCGCTACGTTTGTTTTTCCTTAAAGCCGACCCGCATTAGGTCAGTTCTCCAAGACTTCACCCGTACACGGGGGTGTACTAAGTAGCAGCTTCATTCTCTCCCAGGAATGCTCAATTTGCAGCAAGGATCATTCCCCAGGGTCGATCTTTTGTATCGCGCCTCCTGGTCTTCCTCTCCCAGACACAAGACCCCGATCAGATCCTTAACTTAGACACCACGGTAGTAGCGGACCTGTCAATATGGGAGGAGTTCCTTACTACGTGAAACAGTATCAACGTTATACCATCAATATCGCCCCCATCACCGCAGGTAGTGACAGATGCCGCAGCCTCCACAGGCTTCGCTGCAATTTTTGGCCACTATTGGTTTGCACGACCATGGCCTCCAGAGACACTCTTAATCCCAGGGTTTACCCGGACTTCCTCCCTGTTCGAACAATACCAGATCGTGGCAGCCGCTCAGCTCTAGGGTCATATCTGGACAGGACAAACTGTGGCCTTCACCACCGACAACCAGGCCACGGCCAATATTATTAGTAAAGGCAAGTCCAAGTATGTCCTTCCTACGCAGGCCCATACAACTATCCCCACAGCACGAGTTAATGTCCACTACCCTAGCTAGTTCCCCATTTGGCCTTCTCCCCAGCCTGGTCATTCAAGCAGCCTTCGACTCGGCCTACCACAGGTTCTTGCGGCCTAGCGAGATCACCCGCAGCTACCCCGCCGGCCAAGTTCTACGTAGACCTCACTTGGCTCGCTACCAAGATCGTTTCATCCTCCACCTGGCACTATCCAAAGCCCAGCGATCAGGCGCCGGGTTAGACGTTTACCTCCAAAACAAACAATGTCTGATGTGCAGTAACCATACTCGATCGCCTTCTGTCACTCCCACCTGAACAGTCAAACTCTTGTCCCAACTACCTTTCCTGTTTAAACCCTTGAGTGCCTGCCAGTTCATCAAACACATGAGAATTCATCGGGGAACAACCAACCATAGGAAGTTGATCCAGGGTTCACCCGGTCACCTCTCGGGGGATCAGGAAGGAATTTTTTCCCCTGCTGTAGCAATTGGCCTAGGCTAGCCTGGGGTTTTCGCCTTCCTCTGGATCAACGGAGGGGCGGTTAGGTCAATTTGGGTCCTGTCACCTTCACACTCACTCACTCACTCTTCCACGCTACCTACACCTCAACCCCAGTCAGTGTTCCAGTCGCTCTTATTGTATTGATCACGACAATTAAGAAACTTGACAGGTGGAAGTCTGCCTGCTTCGCCCAGCACATCCCCAATCCTCAGGTGGAAATGGCACAAGCATTCACCAAACTTGCTCAATGAATAAAGCTAAAACCAATAAAACTACACCCCTACCTGAATGTTTTCTTGTTCATACATCACGGGACACAGAGCAGCATAGTCATTACTATGTGGGTTATATAGAATTACCTTCAGGTGCTGGCACTGGCAACTTCCAAAACAGGAAGTACCCTCCCCTATATAAGCCCCTCCCATCCGGGAGCACCTCAGTTTTTTGCCAGTGTCTAAGGTGTTGGCCAAGGTTAACATGTATTCATCTGGGCTTGTGTACAGGTTCTCTGGGCCTTAGCAAGCTATTCCGGATCCGACCAAAAAAGCTTCATAGCTAAACGGTCGGTACCCGGGCCTTGCAGAGAAGAGCAGGGTTTTGCCTGTAATGCCTCTCTTAGGAGGGCTGGACCCTGGGATCCAGAGCTCTGGTCATACCCAAAACCAAGAGGCTATCTGTGCAGGGTGCTATACAGGTCCAGGGGAGTGGAATCCTTGGGAACCCGGTCCCTGAAGGTCTAGTACAATGCCTGCCGTGAGAGGTGAAGTTTGGGCTTCTGTGGACCAAACAAAGTCCTGCGGCGGGGAAAAGGTAAGTGGGGGCCCCTCAGGAACTTGGTTCTATTGAGGGGACCCCCAAGCCTAATATGTCTTTCTGCCTGTTACCTAAAGGTATTCCCGCTAATAGCTGTATATGCCTAAGAAATCCTAGAAATGTCTTTTCATAAAGGAAGTTTTAAAAACTGTAAACCTGGAAATGTTTTTTCATAAAGGAGGTTTTAAAAAAAAAAAAAAAAAAAAAAAAGAGAGACAAAAGTGCGGTACCTGTGTTTGTCCACTAGAGGCTGCTGTGGAACGTCTTTTTTTCTTGGGACTATTCCTTCCATGGTGAAAGTCCAGGCAGATGAGTGAGCTCTCTATCAGGGAAGCTGCATTCCTCTGTCATGCTGCCAAGTAGTTTCCTTCCATCCCCGAGTCCTGGTGAAACAGGGACCCTGGCTCCTCTCCCTACAGGGCGCCAAGAGCGCACACGTGCACGCGCGCACGCACACACGCTTTCTTTTATAGATTTAGCTTCAAAAAAGTGGGCGGAGCCTGGCGGATGACGCGCTCTGTGCGCCCAGCACTTCTGCGCATGTGCGGGCATCCCAGCAAGATAAAAGGACTCAGTCCACGCTGCTTGCTATGGACACAGAGCATGAAAAGGAGCTGGTAGCATGGTATAGGGGCTTACAGCAGGCGGTTGATACAGGCATCCCCAGAAAGACGCATTAGTAGACACCCACTGATGTACATAGCAGCAAATTGCATTAGACTATTTCAGTAAAGGGGTGTATTGCGGCTGGAATACCTCAGCTTTGAACTAAGGAATATGCCGCCTAAAAAACTCAGAGATATACCTCTCAGGAAGTGTAGGGGGTCTCCATCGGGCTCTGAGGATCTGGAGCAGTCATCTGCACCCTCCTCCCCTGAGAAATCAGAGGTTAATACCCATAAGGAACCCCCGGGAGTGCCAGGTACTGCGGCTGTCCTCAGTCCACCTGCTCCTGCATATATAACAGAGGAGGTTTTTGCCTCAACTCTGGAGGGATTGGAGCAGAGATTGGCAGCATTGATCGCTTCTTCTCTGCAGGAAAGAAAGCGCGCCAGATCTCCATCACCTCCATTAGAGTGCCTGTTGGCAGAGCAACAGTCCCAGGAAGGGACCGACCTACCTGAAGGGGATCAGGAGGAGGTTAACTCTGTTTTTGAGGAATCGACAGTAGATGAACCATTTTCAGCATCACAGACTGAAAGATTGTGGGTCCAGACCCTAACTGACATGGTTCGATCTGCATTTAAAATGCCTCTTGTTGAACCATCAACTACTGCTGTCTCCTCATTGGGGTCGCTAAAAGCTCCCCAGATTAATTGCTCCTTTTCCAATTCATCCATTATTGGAAGGACTTGTATACCAGGACTGGGAACATCCTGATAAACTATTTGTTCCACCTAAGAAATTTCAGGTGATCTATCCCATGGAGGAAAAATTCACCCAGAGATGGAATGTTCCTACGGTGGACGCAGCCATTTCTTCTGTGAACAAATCACTGACATGTCCAGTAGATAATGTTCAAATGTTCAAAGATCCAGTAGATAAAAAATTGGAGTCTTTATTAAAATCTGCTTTTTCCACAGCAGGGGCTGTTACACAGCCAGCAGTGGCAGCTATTGGGGTCTGCCAAGCTTTAAAGGATCAAATGAAAATGGTCCTGAGGGATTTGCCAGACCAGCAGGCCCAGGCTCTGGCTAATCTGCCTAGAGCATTATGCTTTGCGGTTGACGCCATCAAGGATTCTATCCATCAGGCCTCCCGCCTCACGCTGTCTTTGGTACATATGCGTAGGCTTCTGTGGCTCAAGAACTGGTCTGCTGAGGCTCCCTGTAAGAAGCTCTTAGTTAGCTTCCCATTTCATGGAGAACGCCTTTTTGGCGAAGACCTGGATAAATATATCCAGAAGATTTCCAGTGGTAAAAGTACTCTCTTGCCAATTAAAAAGAGGTCTAGGGGTCCATCTTTTAAGAGGGCTACCTCTCCTATCCCTGGGACGTCTGCTACTAAGCAGTTCCGACGGCCTCCTCGGTCAAACTCAGGAGGTAAAAATCAGGGACAGTCACAGGGTAATAAAAAACCCTGGATCCGAAGAGGTACTAAACCAGCCTCCAAGTCAAGCCTATGAAGGGCTGCCCCCACTCAAACGGGTGGGGGGAAGACTTCAGTTGTTCACAGAGACCTGGCGGGAGACGATCAAAGACGGATGGGTGCTCTCCGCAGTAACTCGGGGATACAAGTTGGAGTTAAAAGAGTCTCCTCCTTCCCATTTTATGTGGTCAGGCATGCCAAAAGACCCTCTGAAAAGAAGGTGTCTCCTAGTGGCGTCAGAACAACTATTGCTCCAAGGAGTAATTATGGAGGTTCCTATGGAAGAGTGGGGGTTGAGTTTCTACTCAAACCTTTTCACAGTCCCGAAACCAAACGGGGACATAAGACCCATATTGGACCTAAAGAGTCTAAACAAATTTCTAAACGTCCGGTCCTTCCGGATGGAATCGATCCGATCGGTCACCGCTGCCTTACAGGGGGAGGAATGGTTAGCCTCGATCGACATCAAAGATGCTTACTTGCATGTTCCCATCTTTCCAGGTCATCAAAAATTTCTACGCTTTGCAGTAGAAGGGCGCCATTTTCAGTTCAGAGCCTTACCATTCGGTCTGGCCACAGCACCACGAGTGTTCACAAAAATTCTGGCCCCACTGTTGGCCGATCTAAGAACACGAGGTGTAACGATAATGGCATACCTAGACGACCTGTTGTTGATGGACCACTCAGTTGCCAAGCTAGAAGTGGTAATTGTCGATACAATCAAGTATCTAGAATCTCACGGTTGGGTCATCAACCTGGACAAGTCAGCCCTACAGCCAGTGAAAAACCTGGTATATCTAGGGCTACGGCTGGATTCAGACCAGAGGAGGATTTTCCTACCTCAAGACAAAGTATCCTCTTTGAGGGACTTGGTCCGCCTACTTTGTGCAAAAAGACAGCCGTCCATACGCCTGTGCATGAGGCTGCTAGGAAAGATGGTAGCATCATTCGAAGCTATGCCATATGCCCAATTCCACTCAAGGAATTTACAGAGGGCCATATTGTCAGCCTGGAACGGAAAAGTCAGGCTCTAGACTTCCCGATGGCTTTGTCCCCTAACGTTCGGAAGAGTCTCTGCTGGTGGTTGATCCCCCAGAATCTCCGGAATGGAAAACCCTTCAGTCCGATATCCTGGAAGGTGGTCACTACAGATGCCAGCTTTATAGGCTGGGGGGCAGTACTGGAGCAATGGTCTCTCCAGGGCAGATGGTCAAATGTAGTAAAAACCCTGCCCATCAATCTCTTAGAGATACGAGCAGCCCGGTATGCCCTAGTAGCCTGGGCATCCAGACTCCAAGGGTCCCCTGTCAGAATTCAATCAGACAATGCCACAGCAGTGGCATATATCAATCATCAGGGAGGCACCAGGAGTCGTGCAGCCCAGAGGGAAGTAAGTCACATCCTGGAATGGGCAGAAAAGCATGTCCCATGTATGTCAGCTGTCTTCATTCCAGGGGTGGAGAATTGGAAGGCGGACTTTCTAAGTCGCCAACAGTTATGCCCAGGGGAATGGTCCCTTCATCCCGAGGTCTTCCGAGCGATATGTCAGCGGTGGGGAACACCGGATGTAGATCTGCTAGCATCCAGATTCAATGCAAAGGTGGACAGATTTGTCTCCCGGACAAGGGATCCCCTCGCTTGCGGCTCGGATGCTCTGGTGTTCCCTTGGGATCAGTTCAGACTGATATATGCATTCCCTCCGCTACAATTGTTGCCTCGACTCCTTCGTAGAGTCAGGTTGGAAAAGAAGCCGGTGATCTTGGTGGCTCCAGCGTGGCCCCGACGGGCCTGGTACGCGGAGATCATCAAAATGTCTGTGGGGAGTCCTTGGACCCTTCCACGTCGTCCGGACCTGCTTTCGCAAGGGCCGATATACCACCCTTCCTTACTAACTCTAAGTTTAACGGCCTGGCTATTGAATCCCACATCCTAAAAGAAGAGAGGTCTCTCTAACTCTGTGGTATCAACTATAATTAATGCCAGGAAGCCTGTATCCAGGCAAATCTACTATAGAGTTTGGAAGGCGTACATCACTTGGTGCGAGGCCAGAAAATGGCATCCACGTAAGTACGTTATAGGCAGAATTATGGACTTCCTACAGTGGGCTGTAGACAGGAAGTTTGCCTTAAGTACTATCAGGGGTCAGGTTTCGGCCTTATCAATACTATTTCAAAGGCCCCTGGCTATGCATTCACTTGTCAAATCCTTTATGCAAGGGGTGACTCGTATTATTCCACCGATTAAAGCTCCCATATGCCCATGGGATCTAAATTTGGTTCTGTCGGTTCTGCAGAAGCAGCCATTTGAACCTTTGCGGCACATTTCCTTGGTTCTACTCACCAGAAAATTGATATTTTTAGTAGCCATATGCTCGGCTAGAAGAGTGTCGGAATTAGCCGCCATGTCCTGTAAAGAGCCATATCTGGTTATTCATGAGGACAGAGTAGTATTACGTCCTCACCCAGCCTTTCTTCCTAAGGTGGTATCGAGGTTTCACTTGAACCAAGATGTGGTTCTTCCTTATTTTTTCCCCAAACCAAGCTCGGTAGAGGAAAAGTTATTGCATTCTTTGGATGTAGTAAGAGCAGTTAAAGCTTATCTAAAAGCCACTGCTCAGATTCGTAGAACGGATTCTTTGTTTGTTCTGCCAGAAGGCCCCAGAAAGGGTCAGGCAGCATCAAAATCTACTTTAGCCAAGTGGATTCGACAGGTCATAATACAAGCCTATGGCTTGAGAAGTAGACCGCCTCCGTTCAAAGTTAGGGCGCACTCCACGAGAGCAGTTGGAACTTCATGGGCAGTGCATCACCAGGCCTCCCTGGCTCAAATTTGTAAGGCCGCAACATGGTCTTCAGTACACACGTTTACTAGGTTCTACCAGGTGGACGTTAGAAGTCAGGAGGGTGTCGCCTTTGGGCGCAGTGTGTTGCAGGCCGCAAAAGATCCTCATGCCTGATGGCGCCCAGCTTATGTATGGTGTATCCCCCCCTCATTTGGCATTGCTTTGGGACGTCCCACATAGTAATGACTATGCTGCTCTGTGTCCCGTGATGTATGAACAAGAAAGTAGGATTTTTAAAACAGCTTACCTGTAAAATCCTTTTCTTGGAGTACATCACGGGACACAGAGCTCCCACCCCTCTTTTGGGGACACGTATTGCTTTGCTACAAAACTGAGGTGCTCCCGGATGGGAGGGGCTTATATAGGGGAGGGTACTTCCTGTTTTGGAAGTTGCCAGTGCCAGCACCTGAAGGTAATTCTATATAACCCACATAGTAATGACTATGCTGCTCTGTGTCCCGTGATGTACTCCAAGAAAAGGATTTTACAGGTAAGCTGTTTTAAAAATCCTACTTTTTCCCCCTTATTTTGGCATACCGTCCATCAGATTAGGGCACACTTCAGGTCCATTTCATGTTGTAAGTCTTATGTTAAGTCTATCTATCTTGTTCATGTCCGTATTGGATATAGGGCTTCAACCATAAGTAAGAAGACCAGTATGCTGGCCTGAATTTATGGGAGGAGCCCGGGGGGCTTTTTAACAAGCCCACTCACCTGCAGTCTTCGTCGGTTTCCTGTGAGCGATACCCACCCTCCCATCCCCTCTTTTAGGGCATTTCTAAAAATGTATTTCTCTCCACAAAATATTCATTATAATCTTGGGTATGCCCCCTTATTTTTGCATACTGTCCATCAGATCAGAGCACACTTCAGGTCCATTTCATGTTGTAAGTCTTATGTTAAGTCTATCTATCTTGTTCATATCCGTATCGGATAAAGGGCTTCAACCATAAATATATATAGATAAGCATATAAATACAGTGTGTTCACGGAGCACATCCACACATGCTCAGGGTAAGAGCAAATATTGAAATGGGCAATTTATAAATTTATGCAAAGAAGGGGGTGGGATGAGGCGGGGAGGGAGGGAAGGGGGAGGGAATGGCCAGGGGAAGGCTGGAGAGGTTTAAAAGGAACCTCACCAAATCAATAATATAATGATTTAAATTAGGCACGATACTAGTAATTTGGAACTTAAAGCGGAGGTTCCGCGGTCCCTCGTTTTTTTTTCTAGGTGTAATGTAATGGGGTTACAGAAAACATGTTAGTACTCACTTGTCCTGCGATTAGAAACATCCCCCATCTATTTTAATTCTAAATGATAACTTTTATAAATTGATCTTGTTCTTTGCCATTTTGCTTGTGGGCACTGTGAAGCCCACAAGCAGAGACTTCCGGGATGCGGTGAATGCATCCCAGCATTCACCGCTGTATCATCAGTATTGACGGCGAGCAGTTTCAGGTTGCTATGACAACAGGTGTCGTCATTCATAGTACACGCCCACAACAATGAAAACATGAGTGATGGCTCCCAGGAGACCTCCCAGAAATCAACGGGGAAAGAAAAAGATACGCCCACTCCCGCGGGAGGAATACCCAGAAGTCCTGATTCGGAACGACTGATTCACGGTAAGTACACCCGCAACAAAAAAATCAATGGGCATATGTATATGTATCTGCTAGATAGATTAGTATAAGATAATGTCAGGATTTAGGGTTAAACACTACTGGGGGGGTTTCTTTGTTTGGGGGGATTGAGAAAACACATAATAAGGCACTATTAAGCTCCTTTCTTAATCAATTTTTTTTTTTTGGGGGAATGAAGCACGATAGGAGTGTGTGTAGGGAGGGAAGAGGAGGTGGTGTGTGGGGGGTGTGTTTTTGTTTTGTTTTTCTGTTATTTTTCGGGGGGGTATGTACCTTGGCTCCCCTTTTGCAAAGGAAATGATCTAAGGATCCAAGGTGCCTCCTGGGGAAAGGGGGACCGAGTGTTTTATTTTAGATTGGACTTGTATGTATACACTGTATGTATGGTATGTTTTCTTTTTTTGTTGTTGTATATTGAAATTTGTTATAATAAAGGAAAAAAGTGATTATAAAAAAAAAATGATGGAACCCTTAGCCTCCTATCTAAGAACCCATTCGCACGTATCAGGCATAAAAGCGTGTGGAAGACATCACATCATAAGTCTCTTTGCGGATGGCATAATACTAATGCTTACAAACATAGAATCCTTATCCACTGTCCACAAAGTACTGCAATAATTCAACAAAGTTTCATACTACAAAGTGGATGAGACAAAATCATAAGATCAAGCTAAAGTTAGAACAAAAATTCCCATATATATGGAAAAAAGAAGGTATTAAATACTTAGGTATCACATTGACCTCTAAACTAGAAGACTTAATATCAGCCAACTTCAAGGCTTTCAAGATGCAGATACTGCCTCAATTTTTGTACCTATTTAGTACGCTTCCAGTACCAATACCAAATTCCTAATTTCAAACCTTACAATCAATATTAAATAGATACATATGGCATGGGAATAAGCCAGATGTGCCTTTAGTAAGCTAATCAAACACAGGAAGGCAGGCAGAGTGGACCATGTGCATTTGCAGGACTACTACTTTGCGACTGTACTGGCACAACTCCAGCATTGGGTATCACCCGAATCTAAAACAATGTGGAATGAAATAGAACAAGTGCAGATTATGAAGGGGAACTTACGAGACTTTCTAATGACCGCCCAACACAGCACATCCCTAGATACTAAATTAGCACCCCCTATTCTTGCATCAATAAGAGCTTGGGTTCATCTCATAAAATACCAAAAGTGGACAAATAGAACATCACCGCTATATCTCCAAATCTCTGCAATCAGCCATTTAATACTAGACATCAACCTTAATGCATGGAAAGGGAATGGAATTAATTACCTAGAAGATATTTTAGAAAAAGTATCACTTAAACTTTTTCAAACTTTACAGTGATTGCAGGAGGAAAATGGAGAGATTGGTTCCTCTATATGCAGATTCCCCACCGCTTCTCCTATCCAGGCATACAGGGCATACAGGCCCCCTGCAGCATGAGGCTGGGTTACAATTGCAACCCCTGCAACCCCTGAGGGTGCACCCCTGCTCTGGTCAAACCCACAGCCTCTCACTTTTCAAAAGTTTCTGCTTCAATTTATTTTTTACACCAATAACCTTGTTTTTTACACCATTAGCCTCTTCTAAGAGGGCATTCAGCGCCTCTGTCACTCCTCCTGTCCAGCTTCTTTCTCCTGCCGCCCATGTTCTCTCCGGCCCCCTTGCAATTACTGTGCTTCCGTTTGTGAATGAACGGGAAGCTCTGTACAGAGCTATTCTTATCCATTCGTTCTGTGCAACTGGTTCTGCAGAGAAGGCGAGTGAGTGACCTCAATCTCATTTCTCTGTCATCAGAGGTCTGTTTATACCCCTGATATCTCACCAATGCCCCCAAATGGGGCTCCTAATAAAATTGTAAAAAAATAATAATAACATTGTAAAAAAAATAATAAAAAAATGGTAAAAAAAATAAATAAAAAACTACTGACACCAGTGGCGGAACTACCAGCGTCACAAAGGTCACACTTGTGACCAAGCCCTGGTGTTCCACCACCTGGCTCAGAGGGAAGGGCTCTGTGCAGGAAGACAGGGAGCCCTTCATGATTTTTTGCACTGGGGCTCTGAAAGTTCTAGTTATGTCACTGGACCAGAGCAAAGCATAGTTCACCGTAGCATGTGAAGGTGGCACAGTGGCATCATAAGCAGGCTTAGGACATAGAGCAAGTTTATTTATTAAATTTTTTCTAGGTTTTCTTAACCACTTAACGACCGCCCACTGTAAATATATGTCGGCAGAATGGCACCGACAGGCAGAATCACGTACATATACGTGATTGCCTTTGTATAGTTGGGGGGTCCGATCGGACCCCCCTTCTTTACAGTGGGTGGTCGTTTTACCTTCGGGAGCGATCCGGCATGAGGGGACGGCCGTTCGATTCCGGGCCCCCCCTCTCGATCGCTCCCGGCGAATGAGAGAGCTTCCCCTGCCTGCAGGAGGAAGTGATGTCATCTCTCCTGCGGCGCTCACATATACCGAGCGCCGTACAGGAGAAGATGCAGGTTAGTACACAAAACAGCACACTGACACCAGGACACATATGCACATAAATCGCCCCCCCAGGCCCCCCCAGACACCCCCAGATCACCCCCCAGCCCCCAGTCACAGTGTCACTGATTGCAGTGACCATTTATTTAGTGATCACTGCAATCAGTGACATTTGTGACTGTAAAAGTGTCACTACATTTAGTTTTAGGTCCAGTGTAGCCCCCTAACCCCCCTAATAAAGGTTTAACCCCCTGATCACCCCCCAGATAACCCTTTCACCCCCTAGCACCGCCGTCGCTAAGCGATAATTTTTCTGATCGATGTCTTAGCGTCGGTGATGCTGATCGGTAGCCAGTAATTTTTTTTAGGTTCGCCGCAGGTTTTTGTAGCGTCAGGTACCCCCATATATTATCTAATAAAGGTTTAACCCCCTGATCGCCCCCCAGGTAACCCTTTCACCCCCTATCACCACTGTCGCTAAGCGATCGTTTTTATGATCGTTGTCTTAGTGTCGGTGATGCCGATAGGTAGCCAGTAATTTTTTTTTAGGTTCGCCGTCAGGTTTTTATATAGCGTCAGGTACCCCCCATATATTACCTAATAAAGGTTTTAACCCCCTAATTGCCCCTAGTTAACCCTTTCACCAGTGATCATCATATAAGTGTTACGGGTGACGCTGGTTAGTTAGTTTGCTTTTTATAGTGTCAGGGCACCCGCCGTATATATAACCCAATAAAGGTTTAACCCCCTGATCGCCCGGCGGGTGATATCAATTAGGTTTTAGCGTCAGAGAGGGTCTGCGTCACACCCCAGGCAGCGTCAGGTTAGTGCCAGTAGCGCTAACACCCACGCGTTAAGCATACACCCCCCTTAGTGGTATAGTATCTGAACAGATCAATATCTGATCTGATCAGATCTATTCTAGCGTCCCCAGCAGTTTAGAGTTCCTAAAAACGCAGTGTTAGCGGGATCAGCCCAGATACCTGCTAGCACCTGTGTTTTGCCCCTCCGTCCAGCCCAGGCCACCCAAGTGCAGTATCGATCGATCACTGTCACTTACAAAACACAACACACATAACTGCAGCGTTCGCAGAGACAGGCCTGATCCCTGCGACTCCAGTGCTGTAGGAGGTGATTTCACCACCACAGTTAAAAAAAAAAAGCCTATATGCCGAAGCATTGGGGCAGCAGGGGCGGAGGAGCGATTTTGCTCCTAATGCCGCGTACATACGGTCGAAATTCCGATGGAGGCTTGCCCGTGGAAAAGTCTGACCATGTGTACGCGGCATAACTTTTGCGGGAAGATGCCCCCATGCTTCGGCATATATAAATGGTGCATGTATGCTCATCATTAGAAGTGGGTGGATGAAGGGCGGTATTCTAATGGTGGGCATACCCACCGATCAATCTTTTTTTTTCGTTCAGCCAACAGGCTGCATGAAAAAAAAAGATTACAATACATGTCCAACAAGGACCAGCAACGTACTGGTATGTTGCTGGACTTTGAATGTTTATACCAGAATGATGCCTGCGGGTTTAGGTATCATCTTGGTATCATTCTTTTCAGCCAGCGGCCGGCTTTCATGTAAAAGCAATCCTAGTGGCTAATTAGCCTCTGGACTGCTTTTACAAGCAGTGGGAGGGAATGTCCCCCCCGGATATAAAAAGCGCCATTGGGAAATTGGGAAAGCATTTTATCACACCGATCTTGGTGTGGTCAGATGCTTTGAGGGCAGAGGAAAGATCTAGGGTCCAATAGATCCCAGTTTTTTCAAAAAAGAGTACCTGTCATTACCTATTGCTATCATAGGGGATATTTACATTCCCTGAGATAACAATAAAAATGATTAAAAAAAAAAAAAATGGAAGCAACAGTTTAAAAATAAAAGAAAAAAACAAAATTAATAATAAAAAAAAAAAAAAAGCACCCCTGTCCTGCCCTGCTCTTGCCCAATGGCGAACGCAAGCGTCGGTCTGGCGTCATATGTAAACAGCAATTGCACCATGCATGTGAGGTATCACCGCGAAGGTCAGATCGAGGGCAGTAATTTTAGCAGTAGACCTCCTCTGTAAATCTAACGGGGTAACCTGTAAAGGCTTTTAAAAGGCTTTTAAAAATGTATGTAGTTTGTCGCCAATGCGCGTTTGTGTGAAATTTTAAAGCATGTCGTGTTTGGTATCTATGTACTCGGCCTAAGATCATCTTTTTTATTTCATCAAACATTTGGGCAATATAGTGTGTTTTAGTGCATTAAAATTAAAAAAAAGTGTATTTTTTCCCCAAAAAATGCGTTTGAAAAATCGCTGCGCAAATACTGTGTAGAAAAAAAAAATGCAACACCCACCATTTTATTCTGTAGGGCCTTTGCTTTAAAAATATATATAATGTTTGGGGGTTCAACATAATTTTCTTGCAAAAAAAATATGTTCTCATGTAAACAAAAAGTGTCAAAAAGGGCTTTGTCTTCAAGTGGTTAGAAGAGTGGATGTAAGCTTCCTAATGTTGTGTATAAAATGCCAGAACAGTTCAAAACCCCCCAAATTACCCCATTTTGGAAAGTAGACACCCCAAGCTATATACTGAGAGGCATGTCGAGTCCATGGAATATTTTATATGTTGACACAAGTTGCGGAAAAAAGACAATTTTTTTTTTTTTGTTGCACAAAGTTGTCACTAAATGATATATTGCTCAAACATGCCATGGGCATATGTGGAATTACACCCCAAAATACATTCTGTTGCTTCTCCTGAGTACGGGGATACCACATGTGTGAGACTTTTTGGGAGCCTAGCCGCGTACGGGACCCTAAAAGCCAATCACCGCCTTCAGGCTTTCTAAGGGTGTCAATTTTTGATTTCACTTCTCACTGCCTATCACAGTTTCGGAGGCCATGGAATGCCCAGATGGCACAAAACCCCCCCAAATGACCCCATTTTGGAAAGTAGACACCCCAAGCTATTTGCTGAGAGGTATTGAGTATTTTGCAGATCTCGCTTTTTGTCACAAAGTTTTGAAAATTGAAAAAAAAAAAATGTTCTTTCTTCATTTTCAAAAACAAATGAGAGCTGTAAAATGCTCACCATGCCTCTCAGCAAACAGCTTGGGGTGTCTACTTTCCAAAATGGGGTCATTTGGGGGGGTTTTGTGCTATTTTGGCATTTTATGGCCTTTGAAACTGTGATAGGTAGTGAGGAGTCAAATCAAAAATTTGTGCCTAGAAATCCTGAAGGCGGTGATTGGTTTTCGGGGTCCCGTACGCGGCTAGGCTCCTAAAAAGTCCCACACATGTGGTATCCCCGTACTCAGGAGAAGCAGCAAAATTTATTTTGGGGTGCAATTCCACATATAACCATGGCATGTGTGAGCAATATATCATTTAGTGACAACTTTTTGTAATTTTTTTTTTTGTCATTATTCAATCACTTGGGACAAAAAAAAAATATTCAATGGGCTCAACAGGCCTCTCAGCAATTTCCTTGGGGTGTCTACTTTCTAAAATGGGGTCATTTGGGGGGGTTTTGTACTGCCCTGCCATTTTAGCACCTCAAGAAATGAGATAGGCAGTCATAAATTTAAAGCTGTGTAAATTCCAGAAAATGTACCCTAGTTTGTAAACGCTATAACTTTTGCGCAAACCAATAAATATACGCTTATTGACATTTTTTTTACTAAAGACATGTGGCTGAATACATTTTGGCCTAAATGTATGACTAAAATTGAGTTTATTCGATTTTTCTTATAACAAAATGTAGAAAATATAATTATTTTTCAAAATTTTCGGTATTTTTCCGTTTATATCGCAAAAAATAAAAATCGCAGAGGCAATCCAATACCATTAAAAGAAAGCTCTATTTGTGGGAAGAAAAGGACGCAAATTTCGTTTGGGTACAACATTGCATGTCCGCACAATTTACAGTTAAAGCAGCGCAGTGCAAAATTCTGAATTCACCTCTGGTCCTTTAGCTACCAAATGGTCCGGGGCTTAAGTGGTTAAAGTGGTTCTAAAGTCATATGGTGTTTTAACTTAATGCATTCTATGCATTAAAGTAAAAAAAAAACATTCAGTGCCTGTTACTTCCCCTCCTAAATACTTATCTGTGCTGTGCTGGTCTAAAGGGCTTCTCTCCTCTCTCCATTCTCTCACCGACTTGGCTGAGAGCAGTGGAAACCATTGGCTCCTGCCGCTGTTGGTCAAATCCAGTGAGAAGGGAGCAGGGGGAGGGCCAAGCCATGCTATGTGTATCTATAGATGCACACAGCTCAGCTTAGGAGTGAGCCTGCACATGTGGCACCATGGAAAGTGGCTTCCCATGGTAGCACAAAGAAAGAGGAGGAGCCTAGAGCACCAGCACAATACTGGGCAGCTCTGGGCAATACTATTGCACAGGGCAGGTAAGTATAACATGTTTTTTATTTTGTGAAATTTTTTCTTTACAACCACTTTAGGATCTCCATGAAGTCAGTGGAAGCTAAATTAAAAAATTAGAAGGGTCATACATTGTTCATGATGGTTAGGTACTGGTATATTTTTGACTGATCTCCCAATTGAAAGTCTGACCACTGGTAGAGACAGTTGTTCAAGGAAACCAATGTCCCTAGAGCTGACTGTTGTACCATTTATTCGAGCTATAAAATGAAATTGGAAACTCTATTGGTAGTTGAGGTTTTCTCATTTAAAGCATAAGTTTAATCAACAAATGTTTAAAAAACAGAACAAAGGACAGTACTTACTGTCCATGCAGAGTATCCTTTGTGCGGCTGGCTGCAGTTTTAGTTGAAATCTTCTGTTTTCTGATTCCCCCTACAGCCACAATATTCCGGTGCCATGAGGGTTAATACAAGCTGAGTGACCTGTCATATGAATTTATCAAGAGTCATCCTTTTCGCCCACCTTCTCCAGTTAAAGAAGCTGTACTATAGCTTTCAAGAATGAAAAGTGATCTGAGTGGCGATCCTTCATTCATCCACTTGTAATCCATTTATAGAGAACTTTTCATTCTTGAAAGTTATGGTACAACTTCTATGTATGGAGGATGTATGCAAAAAGGGCAGTCATAATCGTCACTTTGGAAGAATGAAAATGACAGGTCCTTTGGCTTGTATTAACCCTTCTGGCACTGGAAAATTGTGGCTGTGTGGGGTTGGGGGATCAGAAGACTCTCACCATCATCAAGTCAAAGTTTCAAATTTTTTGCATATTCACGTCTTTCTCAGTATACTTGTGTAGTTTGCATATTACATCTCTGGGTCTCTCTTCATTTGGTTTCAGTGGTATTAGGGATCTACGTGTTCTGTTTTTCTCGAAATGGTCTGGGGAGGGGGTGTCTGTGAGATTCTCACTAGCAGCACAATAATTAAAATATATTTTGTGGGTTTAAGGACAGTGGCATAAGTTTGTGTGCGGGGTCATCTGCTCCCATGCACTGGGGCTACCTCTTTGCATGGAGCGTGCACACCAATGCCTGGGACCAGGCAGAGACTAACATCTAACATTAAAGCAGTTCCCCAACTTAGAGATGAGGGTTCATTGTGTGCAGTAATTAAGTACAGAGTTCCTCTGAAAACCAACTTGCCCCATGTCACTACACACTGTAACTTGTAAGTTTGCATTAGGACAGATGTACTGAGCCTGAGCCTACTCCACCAGCACAGCGTAACCCTTGTCCACTCACTCTCAGTAACTGAATGAGGTCCAGTCAAACACCTAGCACGGCCTTTATAGGTGCTCTCACTTAACTCTCCTTCTCGTAAATCATGACCAGGTCATGAATTTCCATAACACAGGTTCAAATCCGACTGCTATTGTTTATCGACTGCTAGGGAGGAAGCCAGAACATCGACCCCTCGCTACCATGACCTTTACCAGGTACCACGCTTAATGACTGGTTGCTTGTAGCTTGATCCTTCACTTCGTTACCCATCAACTACACTCCTCTTCTTGCCTTGCCAAGTTAACCTTTTGTAGTAGTGTAACTTCATACCCCATAGTGCTTTACAGACCTAGGTATTTTAATATGCCAAAACCAACATGCACCCCTTTGTATAACTTCATAACAGGTTTTTAACGGTTATTCTAACGTTACCGAGTTTGATGTGGCATATAGTTCAATATAAACAATGTCCTTTCCCTGATCCTAACTAGAAAAATGTAGTGGCCCACTCTTACCTCCATGAGGTGATTGTTAGAGTTAATCTGGTGTTTAGGGTGGTCCCTTAACCTCTCAGACCTCAGATCGATGTATGATGCAATGCAGATATATCTGGAGTCAACCCCAAGAACACATGACACGCACTCGTTAGTATGTTCAAGGAATTGGCTGTATTGGTGCGCGTTCTGGCGTCTTTTATAACAAATCACGAGTCATACAAAATATTCAAAAATAAAACATGCGCAGTAGATACAATTTCATATCCAGTTAGAACTGGTTCAAACACGTAGCCTTTGTTCTCTTGCTACTGAGAACAAGGGAATCTAACCTAGATAACAAAGCGTGTGAACAGTCGTTTTCAAGAAATCAGGCTGATGCAGTTTCTGGGAAACGAAAGAGATACTTAAACTATACATGCCGAGAGTAAAATGGAAGCTTGTGAATATGAGATGGCTGACAGAAAACAAAATGGATGCTTAGCATAACCTTTCATTGATAGTCCATTATAGCATTATCCATGGCATGGATGTACTCCAAAATTCTCAGTTCCTGCAACCCCATCCCCAGCCTGGGCCGGCTGATGCCTAACTAAACTGTGCACACTTTTCAACTCCCCCCCAGGAAAGCAAATCTCACCTTTCATTCTGCTAAATCACTTGCAGAGCACATGTGCCAAAATCCCCCTATCATATGAAATAAAAATGAATACAATTCAGTAAATAATTTGGTCCATAACAAATGAAAGTTTTTGAGGTTCAAAATATGATAGAGCTCTAATTACATAGTTAAAGTTTTAGAGTTTTAGAAAGTAACAAAACTATAGGTGTAGAAACAGGACCAGCAGCTACCAACATGATAACAATTTCATACTCAAAGCTTGTTGTCTGAGATTTTTGCGTGTATGGTAGATGTTCATTATAAGGGGATACAATGACATCTTGGTTTACAGATTGTATCAGGACCTAGAGAAATTTAGTTAGGGCTCTGAACATAAATTTGTAAAACGTTTTTCAGAAAATAAGTTCTAAAGGAAGCAGGATAACTGCAAACTGCCTCTAATAGACCAAATAGTCCTCATGTTCTTTCTCTTCCAGGTATTGTGCACTCTACAAAAATCAATATTTTTTTTTTTTTAATTACGTATTTTCGAGCTGTATGCCCATCAAATCTGGCTTTAGAATGAAACGATCATTAGCAAGAAGAAGAAATGTATTCCTACTTCATATGAAGTGATTTTCTTGAGGTCTTTTCCCTTTCCATATTTAAACTCCCTTTAAAAATACTAGCAGATATGAATAAATAAAAAGAGCAATCCATTTTTGTTCTCTTTGTTTTAGCAGTTTTTTTTTGATGATTCAATAATTCAGTCATGTTCTCTGTAGAGTCCTCACTGACACAAATAACACTTTTCTGTATTCATGGGGATATCTTTCTGCAATATGCATAATTTCACATTCCCCTGATTTCCAGTTACATTAAAAATCTGAGGCATGAATCTATATATCTTCCAGGCTGCATTAGCACTTCTTTTTTTTCAGAAACCTTTTAAAAGCATCATGCAATGCCCACAAGCAGTTTTAGACACTGTGCCAGTTTGAGCCCAACAAAAAGTAGTTGTTTTGACCTAGAAGTAGTTTTAAAGAAGGAAACATAGAATGAACAGTTTTGAAAATAAGTTATTGTGTATGTACACCTGCAAGAACATATTTAGAGTCACATTTGCTTGTTGTGTCATTATGGCAGCAGCCAAGACTACAAGTCTTGCAACAGGAAAAAAAAGTAACTGCTGACTTGAAATTGACCACAAAGGAATTAATTGTCAAAGGGCTAAGAATCAGAAAATAAAACAAAGTTCCTTAACTCTCTCTAATCTCTTTGTAGTTTGTCAGCTTTTCCTATGATCTTCCTACATCATTTTCCTATACACTACTACTATAAGCCCCCCCCCCTGTTTTTATAGGAAGGAGCTGGCTTATCCAAAAGCTTATTGGACCTTTAAAAGCCTGCAAGTCATAGTTCAAAGGTTCCGATAGCTCTAATCAGTCGCAGGTGTGATTGCATCCTTACACTAAAAAATATAAAGTAGACGCTATTTTAAACTGCATGCATCCTTGGACTTACATGTACTAAGTGACATAGCTTTTGCAAACTGTGATAATCAACAACGACAATCATGTGAATAAAATCAACAGTTATTTTATCAGTGTCCCATTCCCGATGGGTTTGGGCATATATATTTATATCGACACGTGCTGTGAAAATATACAAAATAAAGTCCTTATTGTGCTGTGACCACATCCACATCTGTATCTTGCTCTTTAATGAAATGCTTTCCATCCATTGTGCATCTTTGTATAATTCCAAGATAAACGTGCTCGACCACAAATAATGCAAATGCTCACTCACCAGTAGGGATGAGCTTCGAGTTCGAGTCGAACTCATGTTCGACTCGAACATTGCCTGTTCGCCCATTCGCCGAACAACGAACAATTTGGGGTGTTCGCGGCAAATTCGAAAAGTCAAAAAAAGTGTTTCGGGACCCGGGTCCTGCCCCAGGGGATATGTATCAATGCAAAAAAAAGTTTTAAAAACGGCTGTTTTTTTGGGAGCAGTGATTTTAATAATGCTTAAAGTGAAACAATAAAAGTGAAATATTCCTTTACATTTCGTACCTAGGGTGTGTGTATAGTATGCATGTAAAGTCGCGCTCGTTTCCTGTGCTTAGAACTGTCCCTGCACAAAGTGTAATTTCTGAAGGAAAAAAAGTCATTTAAAACTCACTCGCAGCTATAAAGAATTGTCAGCTCCCGGCAATACATAGAAAAGTCATTGATAAAAAAAAATAAAAAGCGTGGGGGTCCCCCCAAATTCAATTACCAGGCCCTTCAGGTCTGGTATGGATATTAAGGGGAACCCTGCCGCAAATTTAAAAAAAAATGCGTAGGGTTCCCCCAAATATCCATACCAGGCCCTTCAGGTCTGGTATGGATTTTAAGGGGAACTCCACCCCAAATTGAAAAAAAAAATGGCGTGGAGTTCCCCCAAAAATCCATACCAGACCCTTTATCCGAGCACGCAACCTGGCAAGCCGCAGGAAAAGAGGGGGGAACGAGAGAGCGCCCCCCCCCCTGAACCGTACCAGGCCACATAATAAAGGACTTTTCCAAGGTGTCTGTGTGTTTTCTTTACATTTTTTTTACACTTTCTTTGTGAAATGGTAGGGGTGCAATGTACCCCTTACCAATTCACATGGGGGGCGGGATCTGGGGGTCCCCTTTGTTAAAGGGGTCTTCCAGATTCCGATAAGCCCCCTGCCCGCAGACCTCCACAACCACCGGGCAAGGGTTGTGGGGATGAGGCCCTTGTCCCCATCAACATGGGGACATCCTGGTCTGGTACAGTTCAGGAGGGGGGGGCACTCTCTCATCCCCCCCTCTTTCCCCTTCCTTCCTCTGCGTCCTTCTCAGGCAAATGTGAAAGTCCAGTAAAGAGGAGCCACCATCCACCACCGAGAACTGATTCTTGAATTAATGGGAGGAAAACCCTTAAAAGAAACAGAGAGCATATAGAAGCCACCAGCTATCCATGCAAAGACCTACAGAGGATTTCAGAATTATTGATTTTTCCAATGCTGTTACCTTACAGCAGTAAGGTGAGAGGCCACTTCACATAGAGGTGTCACTGCATGGAATGAAGAGTCACCTGTTACTTACCTCATACTTTGCACGGTTAAGATTGGAGCACCACTTTTCACTCCTCACACCTGCATGCTATTTTTGCTTTTTGTACGTTTGGTTTCTACTGCCATCTTGTGCACAGTTTTAGTATCACTTTCTACTTTATAACCTGTGGCACATGGGTCACACTACAGTCCTATAACAGCGCATCACCATTCATGGAAAGCTAGTCATAACTTATTTACTTTAAATATAAATAATTTTAAATAAAAAACCCAAATACTATTGCATGTGGATGTAATGGCCGCGGCCTTTATTATTGGTATAGATAAATATTTTATCAATTATAAATATATCAATACTTATATCACATTAGATATATAATTCAACAAAAATTAATACCATGTATATATAAAGCTTAGCTATTTAAAGCTCAAGCTACACTACACAACATTAAGTCCCTTTTCAAACAGAAAAGGACAACAACCACATAATAAAGCCGCGACAAGGGAGGGTGGGAGGGACAAGCTTCTTCTCTGTAGATCACCACCGGAGTGTATTAATGTGACACATTTTTTTCTTTTTATAGGAAAATACTCGTGCCAAGAAGACCGTTACCATTTCAACCAATTACAGGTAAGTGCATAAAACGGTTAAAAAACTGCCTTAACTTACAATTTTGTCTGACAGCTTTCCATGTGTGATGGGCGGGGACATTTCATGCCCCTCCCCTCACCTTTATGGAAAGCTAGTCATAACTTATTTACTTTAAATATAAATAATTTTAAATAAAAAACCCAAATACTATTGCATGTGGATGTAATGGCCGCGGCCTTTATTGTTGGTATAGATAAATTCTTTATCAATTATAAATATATCAATACTTATATCACATTAGATATATAATTCAACAAAAATTAATACCATGTATATATAAAGCTTAGCTATTTAAAGCTCAAGCTACACTACACAACATTAAGTCCCATACGCCGAGCTTATGGACAATAAGCACGGCACCCCCACCGGCCCACGGCCCATTCCACACTATTTTGCAAACCTAAATTAAAAATATCTAGAGCAACATCAGACAAATGGATACTGTCAGGGCGGTAAAAGCCAGGCATACCACCCTTCAGATCAATATGTCTATAAGATAAACCGTTTAACAGAGGCATGAATTTTGCAATTGCTCTATTAACATTTTTTCTCATTCTGTCAAAATGTTTCCATTCGGGGGAACACCAAAGTAGACGAGGGACAATCTCCGAAAACACCAACACACATTCAGGCAATACGGCATGAATATGCACAAAATCATTCTTTATACTAGAAATAACATCTAAAGTCCTTCGGCGACCAAGGTCGTTCCCAGCCAAATGGAAAATGATAATTTGAGGCAGAGGCCATTTAGAACACAACAATGTCAAAACTCTACTCAAACTGGCCCAAGTCAATCCCCTATGCCCATACCAGAACAATTTAACATTAGCATAATCCTGGCCCAGATTACTACCATAACATCTCCTCTCTGCTCTTCTATGTGCCCAGTAAATGAATGAGTGACCAATGATCCAAGTAATAAGTGCAGAACCTGAAATTAAATAGAACAATTAGGGCGAACATATGTACTATAGCATTTAGAAGACCATCTGCCAATTTTTTTAATAGCAGCAACATCCAAACCTATATTATTAGCAGTTGTTGCTGCCCCAATTCGAAAGGAATGAGAAGAGATTGGTAGATGTCCCAAACCCAAATGAAATAAACATTTCTTCAACACAGAATTAAATTGATAAAATGGTCAATGGCGTATTATCAGAATGAATGAGGAATTGCGTATCACCAGACAGACGAACAAGCAGGTAACGGTGAACAAGTACAACCACACACATAGACATATCAGTATGTTTGTGAATGGTGATCCACCTACCACGACCAAACTGATCAGTTTTATTCTTGCGTAAAAACAGACGAATAACGTCAGAATGAACAGACACCGCTGCCCAAGGAAGACCCAAACAAGTTAAACGTTTAGGAGGAAGCAATTCCGATATTCTAAAAGCACCATAAAAGCACAGACAAAAAGTAAGCTTGAACAACAAAGCCTCAAAAGTCGAGAAACAAACAACATCAGTAGCTGCACAAATTTTTTGTAATAAATCAATAGTAATCGGTAATCTCTTATCAGGTAACACATGTCGTTTGCGATAACCTTTTAATGCCTGTTTGACAGTGAAAAAACTAAGACACGGAGCCTCACCATTCAATTTCTTAAAAAATGAAACTCCCGCCAATAATTTAATAATATGAGAATAAGAAAAACCCTTTTTCATCAAAGTATTTAAGAAAAATAAAACTAAATTCTCAGAACTCAAAGCGTCCGAAACTTCAAAACAGCCTAGACAGGAATGCCATAAGTCCCACGCAGCTTCATAACATGCTCGCGTGGACGGTGCTAAAGAATTCTTTAAAGCAGTCATCACCGGACTCATACTATTAACCAAAGATGAGGAGGACAGGACAGCCCAATTTCGTCCACATCCGGAACCAGCTCCCGAAACTTTCGTGACTGTTGACGAGATAATGAGTCAGCAATATCATTAAAACTACCAGGGACATATTTCGCTTTTAACCAGATATTTAATTCCAGACATTGAAAAACTAAAAAACGAAGAACAGAAATAACGGGAAGTGATTTAGAAACTAAACAATTAATTGCAAAAACAACACCCTTATTATCCGAATGAAGAAGTATCCTCCTATTTCGAAAATGATCGCCCCACAATTCAAAAGCAACAACAACAGGAAACAACTCCAACAGAACAATATTAGAAACAAGACCTCTCTCAATCCATGAAGAATGCCAAAGATCGGCCGACCAATGTCCCTGCCAAAAAGCGCCGTAACCTAACGAACCAGCAGCATCAGTAAACAACTCTAGAGCAGAAGCCACACAAAAAGGATCTTGCCAAAGTGAACAACCGTTAAACGAACTCAAGAACTTACGCCAGACCAATAAATCGTCTCGTATATCCGTAGTAATTCGAACAAAATGTCTAGGTGATTTTATACCAGAAATCGCTCTATAAAGACGTTTTGAAAAAATTCTGCCCATGGGCACAACTCTTGAAGCAAAGGCCAACAAACCCAACAAAGACTGAATTGTACGCAATTGTACCTTTCGTCTCGACAAAATGAAATCTAACAACAACCGTATCTTAACAATTTTATTCATAGGAAGCCTAAAAACCATGGATACTGTATCAATCTGAATACCCAAAATTCTAAACAAGTGGTAGGAGAAACCGATTTCAGGGGCCAAAGGGACACCAAACAAACTACACATCAATTTAAACTCAGTAAAAATGTATAAGCAATCCAAAGTATTCGCTCTACCCATAAATAAAAAATCATCCAAATAATGAACGCAAAGTTCAAAACCTGAACGGCGACAAACAACCCATTCAAGAAAAGAAGAAAACATTTCAAAATAACGACACGACAAAGAACAGCCCATAGGCAAACATTTATCAAAATAATATTTACCGTCGAAAACAAAACCTAAGGAATTAAACGCCGAAGGGTGAATAGGCAATAATCTAAACGCAGATTTCACGTCAGCTTTTGCTAACAAAGCCGAATTACCTGCAGAACGAATTTTTGATAACGCATCATCAAAAGAAGAATAAGACACCGAACACAATTGCGAATCGATGTCATCATTCAAAGAAAAACCGTCAGGGAAGGACAAATGATGTATAAGCCTAAAAGAACCAGCCTCCTTTTTGGGGATAACGCCAAGAGGGGATATCCGAAAATTAGAGAATGGAGGGTGATCAAAAGGACCAGCAATTCTACCATCTTCTTTTTCTTTCAAAATTTTTTGTCGCACAACATCCTTATGAAAAACAACGGAGGCCAAATTATAAAACACTTCGCAACCAGAACCCGAAAAAGATGGCAGTAGAAAACCATAACAAAATCCACTAATTAACATGTCTGCATTCATGCTGTCCGGATACAGAAGGAGCCAGGGCAACATGTTTTCCAGTATCACTGGCGTAATTGCTTTTAAGAAATGTATTATCCTTGGAAACAGCAGGGGTGAGATGACCCGATTTTTTAAAACACTGAGCAGCAGGATGAGTACCAGCACAATGAGCACATTCATGCTTATACCTACAGCTAGAAAGCCATTTACAATGACCTTCATTAAAATTAAAACAAAGCCCTTTACGATAAGGACCAACAGCAGGAGCAACAGTTTTAACAAACTGTTTCTGAGGCAATAGCAGATTTAACCAGAGGCCTACATCCTTCATACCCCATTTTAAATTTCTATGTACCGCAAGCTTTTGTCGAAATGATTCATCATAGTAGAACCATGATAGACCTGGAAAATTCTTATAAGCCTCCAATATTATCTCAACATGTTGAAAAAGGCCACTGCATAAGTCAGGGCGTTTTTCACCCATAACACCTGCAAAAATACTGAATGCTTGTAACCAATTATTAAAGCTTCGAGAAACAAATTTACGTTTTTCGTCATCAAATTTTTCGTCCTCCTTCTTCAACCTATGATCTTTAGTAGAAGGCAATAACGAAAGCAAATCAATATATTCTCCTTTCCATATTCTTTCTTTTACAGTATTACTTAAATGGAAACCTAAAAGGAGAAAGTTCGCAAGAAAGAACTTCTTTCATATAAGCTTCAGGCACACTAGCATTAGATAAAGCCATTTTTGGCGTAGTTTGCAGGACAGGAGTGTGGGTAGCAACCTCTTGAACAATCGGCATAAAATCATCAACAGACAAATTATCTCTCCATACAGAAGCAAGAGGGTTCAAAGTAGGTACAACATTTCGCTTAACAGGTAACAATTGTCACAACAAATTCGTCATAGACATAACAACATTTTTCAATACAGAGGCATCCACATGCTCACCTCCTTGCTGCAAAGCCGAGTTAGAAGCGGAAGAAAATGCAGTACTGTTTTCAGGAATCAAGTCAAATTCAGCAGCAGCAGCATTATTTAATCCATCCTCACAATCAGCAACCTGGATTGCAGGCAGAATAACAGGAGTGACATTAGCCGACCGAGGAGCAGCGTCAGTAACCATAGCAGCAACCGCTGCAGCTTCAGCACGCGTAAACCCGGGTGCCATAGCAACCACATCACCAGCCGGTACATTTTTAAAACTGTCACCAGCAAGCGAAGGGTTAACCTTACCGCTATCCATAGCCGATCCTTGAAATATGTCAGCATTCTGAATGTCCGATGCTGCCCGTCCATTACCCAATGTCTTCTTCTTCAACCTTCTGTTTTCCGTATCTCTGCGCTGTGGAGGAGATTCAAATTTGCCGGGCTTCTTACGTTTTCGCTTTGAAGGGACCTCCGGGCGAACTGCGCATGCGTCCTCAGAAATCGGAGAATATCCGCCGTCATTACGGAGATTACCGAATGACGCAAGACAATCCACGGGGTCAATAGGAGGACACCAGATGGAGGAAGCGGAAGCAGCAGTCAGAGGAAGATCCGGGGCAGGCGACGAAAGGGGAACATCATCATGGCGGAGACCAGCATCATGAACAGCCGGAGCAGTTGAAGTGGACGGAACCACCGGGAAGCCGCACACAGACGGAGGAGGAGGTAACGACAAGCACAATTGAAGCCAGCGCTCACCCTCTTCGGTACCGGCCCTTTCAAGAACTCAACGCAGCAATGACTCCATGATAGTGAATACAAGCTTCTTCTCTGTAGATCACCGCCGGAGTGTATTAATGTGACGCATTTTTTTCTTTTTATAGGAAAATACTCGTGCCAAGAAGACCGTTACCATTTCAACCAATTACAGGTAAGTGCATAAAACAGTTAAAAAACTGCCTTAACTTACAATTTTGTCTGACAGCTTTCCATGTGTGATGGGCGGGGACATTTCATGCCCCTCCCCTCAGCTTTAGTATACTAACCTCCTCAAGGGCTACAGACACAGATGAACTGGGATCCCCCACCCTGCACAGCCAGGCACTCCTCCAGACTGACTCTCACCAGTCCACCCAACTGACTCTCAGGAGAGCTCCCAGTAATGATGACCTTGTTGTCCTCTCTCCTTGCTCCTGTGCCTCCAGGAAGAGCTTCCTCCATGTGTTTTAGTAGGATTAATCCAGAACCCCAGCCCCAGCCCGAGGTCACCCCCCAGACTAGGGGGCACCAGAGCTTTTTTCTGCCGGAGCTTGCTGGAACGGAGTTCCGCCACCTCTGGCAGCCCTGTCCTCTCCCTCTTGTCACGTACCACAGAAAAGAAAAGGAATCACTTCCTCCACCAGCTTCTGTGTAGAAGTGTCGGCACTGCATCCAGGGAACATGATGCTGGATATTTACAGATAGATGTCCCGGGTCTCGCTGCAATCGCCTACATTGTTTGTAAATATGGGGCTTGGGGAGGCGGCTTCTTTCTCCACCTGCAGCCTGTTACAACTGTGTAGCGCAGAGAGGAGTGAAGTGCTGTGACACTCCTCCTCTGCTCCGTGCTACATTGCTAATAGGCAGAGCTGCAGGAACGTCACTGTGTTGAAAAGAAAACCCGGGCACAACTAACAGGAGCCGTGATGGCTGCATTCTGCAAGAGGTGACAGAGAGCTGGGGGAGGAGGACAATCTGTGAACAGGTGAGAGAGCTTTTTGTGTGGGGGTGGGAGGATTTGTGAGAAAGCTGGAAGGAGGGATCTGTGAAAAAAGTGAGAGAGCTGGGGGGAGGGGGATCTGTAAAAAGGAGAGAGATTTGTGCAAAGGGGTGAGAGATTTGTGCAGAGGTTATAGCAGGAAAGGGGGTTTGCAGATTGTGCAGAGGTGAAAGCTGTGAGAATAAGCTGTAGATGAGGGTGCTGAGGTAAATTGTGGACTGGGGTATAATCTGTGGATGGAGGGGTGCAGAGGTGAGATGTTAATGGGGTACAAAGGTGAGTTGTGGGGTGCTAAGGTAAACTGTGGAAAAAGTGCAGAGTTGAACTGTGGATGGGGCAGAAGAGGTGTGTTATGGATGGGGAGGTGTGTAGGTGGGCTGTGGATGTTGGGCACAGAGCTGAGCTGGGGATGGGCACAGAGGAAAGCAAGGAGTGAGTAATTGATGGTTACTTTGGGGGGGGGGATACTTGAGGGAAGTGGGATTTTTGCTTGGAGAGGACAAGGGAACTTTACTGGGGGGCAGCAAAGTATACAGAGTTCAGTAACCAAGAGTATGTCATGTATGGCAGGGTATGCATGGTGCAACAGTGAGGATTTAGTAAAATACCTTGTACATTACCTACTGTAGTCATAACTGTGTGCTGTGCTATACATTACATACCTCTTACAGTCATATGTTACATTAAGAGCCCATTCACACAGGGGCGGCACGACTTGTCCCATGACTCTCCCGGGCGATCTTCACAGGACTTCAAAGGTGACTTGCAAAATGACTTCTGTATTGAAGTCAATGGAAGTCGCCCTGAAGTCATCCCGAAGTAGTACAGGAACCTTTTTCTAAGTCGGAGCGACTTGAGTCGCTTCTATTAGAACGGTTCCATTGTACAGAACGGGACGCGACGTTGTCAGGCGGCTGAGTCGCCTGACGAGTCGCCCCTGTGTGAATGGGGTCTAATGGCCCCTTGACAATACTAATGACACTCTAAATAAATATCAAAATAAATAAATAACTTGAAATAACACTCTGTACAATGGGTTTTACTTTATGTACTCCTGACCCCTGCACACTGTATGCTGGACTGCACATTACACTCTATATTACATATTCCTGACACTTGCACTCTGTACACAGGGCTTTATGTTGAATAACCAACCAATCTGTATGTGGGGATTACAGCAGTCAGGAGCATGCAAAATACATCACAGCATACAGAGTTCCGCAGTCAGGAGTATGTACGGTACAACACAACTGACAGAGTGCAGTGGTCAGAAGTATGTAACAGACTAGTATAAAGAGAACAGGGGTCATGATTATATGATGTATAGCACAGTATACAGGGGTAGTGGTTAGGAGTGTGTATAATTTGCCTCAGATTATGTATGTACAGTGTACATTACATACTCCTGATAATAGTCTCTATGCTGTGCTGTATGGTTTGGTGCTGTACCTTTTTAATGTTGTGTAATTTACATGTTTATGGCTACTGCACCCTGTATGATATGCACTCCCCTGCACTGCACAATACGTACTCCTGAGTCCTGTACTCTGTGAGTTTCACTTTTCTGAACCTTGCGCCTACACAGTTTTGAGCCTCGATCACACCCACTATTTGGCAACCGCGTAATTTTCACCTCTAAAGGAAAATGTGGCTGGGGGCGGGGTTGTGGGTGTGGTTTTGGCTGGGGATGGTGAGTTCCAGCACCTATTTTTTTGAAAAAAAAAAGCCCTGGGGGGCACCCTCAAGGGTCACTGACAGCCTCCTCAGCACTCCATCTCCATCTTTCAGCCGACTGCCCCTGATGGCATGACTCATGCCTATTTATGAGGTGACCTGAGGTGACATGCCCTTTTACTGGGGATTGGCTGAGGTCCTCATAAATATTCCAAGCAGCTCCTCCTAACCTCCAAGCACTATGTCTAGAATATTCTCCAATGTCCCAGAAAACAAGGGGAGGCACCAGGGAGGCTGCTAGGATGAGTTACACAGCCCTGAGTCACTGAACACTGACCCAGATTCACAGCTAAGGCTAATGCCCCGTACACACGATCGTTTTTCATGCCGTTAAAAATGCCATTTTAAAAAAATGGCCATTAAAAATGATCGTGTGTAGGCTCCAGAGCATTTTTAACGACGTGAAAAACGGCCATTAAAAATTCCGGACATGCTCTCTTTTTTCACGTCGTTTTTCATGTCGTTTTTTTAACGACGTTAAAAACGATAGTGTGTATGCTTTCACGACGTGAAAAAAAATGCGCATGCTCCGAAGCAACTATGAGACGGGAGCGCTCGTTTTGGTAAAGCTAATGTTGGAAATGGAGATGGCACATTCGTCATGGCGGAATTAATAGCATCGTTTTAATGCTGCGCATTCCGTTCTTCTTTTGATAATGCTTTAAAATTACCCTCTTTTGATAATGACATTGAGAGTTATGCCAAACTTGTTTCTAAAGTAATTCCAAATTGCTCTAATGATTATAAAATATTATTTATAAGCCGCACCTCCCTCCTAAATAATACTAATAATAATAAAATAATGTAATTCTCCTTTTTTCTTAAAATTTTTTTTTTTTGGCCTTTTTTTTAGTATTTTGGCTTAAATTATTCTTGTGTAAAGTTACCACAACAACCTTCCAAATGTGTCTCATTTGGCCTCAGGGAGGTTTGTGTCCCCTGATAATAACAATAATATAATTTGAGATGTCCCTGCCTGCTTCCTAGCAAGCTCTCTTTTGAAATACAAATCACATAGTCAAGTATTTAAAGGGCACTCAATTTTTTTTTTATTTCAGAACATTAACAAATTAAAGTGGAAGGCAGCACTGGAGAGCCTGCTTGCATTTGTGCATCCCCTTCACGCCACAACAACCATACAAGATGTCCAAACCAAAATAGAGATTAGATCCCCAAAAAAAATGAGCCCAATCTTGTCTTGAGCTCCCAGAGGTCAGGAGCCACAGCAGATAAGTCCTATATGTCCCCAGTCTGTGGTACTACAGCAGGCATTATTTTCTCCTCTTCCTTGTAGCCTTCTCTCCAGCCTTCTCTGCAGCCTTGGTTGGTTTCTTCCTTGGAGGCTGGGGATCAGGAGGAGAGGTTGTGGCAGGAGGAGTAGTAGGAGGAGGAGGAGGAGGTGGAGGAGTAGGGACAACCTCCGTTATGTCCGTGTACCTAGTGAGTTCACCCAGCACGCCCTTATTGATGACTTTCAATAGCAGGGTCTCACTGAAAATTTTTTGCTGCAACTCCATTTGCCCTAGTTTGTGGGCGAGGACTGCGGCAAATCCCTCATCAACAGAGGGTGCCTCTCTGAGGGCCGCTGTTGCCTCTCTGAGGAAGGCCCTGGTTTCCTCCTCCACCTGCCTACCTCTCCTTGGCCCTCGTGGTTTAACTACCAGGGGAGGCATCTGGGCTCTTGTGCTGGGCCAAGCCTCCTCCTGGGTGCCACTGGGCCCTGCCTCCTCCTGGGTGCCACTGGGCCCTGCCTCCTCCTGATCCCCAACATCACACTCTTCCTGGCTCTGCTCTGGCTGTAAAAAAAGAAAGGGACATTATTTATTTTGCCACATCATCATTCACAGACATTGTTCACCTCTAGACATTGTTGAAATCAATGCCAAAAGTTATGTCATTTTCATTGATTCCGCATCCTGGTTTTGTTGTCTTGGGCACATAAAATTAGGCCACTACTGTATCTTGCTCTTCACAAACTTTATTGGTAGAAGTGTACATACCTTTAACAATACTAACATCTATTTAAATTCTACAATTTTGTACGATAGAAATATAGATAGCAAAACTTTACCTGGCTCCATATCTCCAAATCTGCCTCCTCAAGGCCCTGATCTTGATCCTCAGAGGAAGCCAGAGCAGGGTTGACAGGAAGGCTGGAGGACTGGCTGCAGGGAAGGCTGGAGGGTTGGGTACAAGGAAGGCTGGATTGACCTCTGGGGGGAAGGGTGGAGAGAGATTCCCGCACTTCCAGCTGGTCATCCAGAAAAGCAAGCTTACTGTAGTACCACAGACTGGGTTTATAAACCTTATCTGCTGGTGCACCTGACCTCTGGGACCTCAGGACCATAGTCCTCTGGGTCCTGTATGTCCCTCTGATGGTCGCAATTTTGTTTTTGACATCTTGGAAAATTGTTGTGGGTATCTTTTTTTGCACAAATGCAAGCAGGCTCTCCAGTGCTGCTTTCCTGGCGTCTTTATTTTTATTACCACCACTTTTTGTTTGCCATAATATAGGGAGCTCTTGCCATTTGTCGATGAACTCCCCCATGAAGTCTGGGTTTTCAAAAGTATTCATGATATCTGTAAAAGCGAGAAACCAAAAAATATATATTTCAGGCAACATTCCTCAACTGTGCATTGTCTACATATTTTGAGCACACAAATCTCCTCGTCTGATGAACCTCAAAAAGTAAAATTGTTAGGTACCTTGGTCACGACGTTCGTTGCTAACTCCCTCTCCCGAAAAATGAACGTATTTCCCAGACATGGATCTTCACTTTATATACACAGCGCATGCGTGAAACTCTGCACGCTTTCCCCGCCCCTGACATTCGATATTGTACTTTCCCCGCCCCTTCTCGCTCGTAGTGCTGAACAAAACATGGCGGAGACACAGGTGGCTGAGATTACCTCTACAGAGGATGAAATTACAGAGGAGCCCAAATCAAGACCCAGGAGATATAAGGCATCCAACATGTCATTCGAGGAAATGGTGGAGATGGTCGCCATTTTAAAGAAGGAGGATTATGATGCCAAGCATGGTCTGTATAAAAGGCCTAATCTGGTCAAGTCCAGAATTATGGGCAAAGTGGTCAAAAGTCTCCATCAAAAATTCGGGGTGTGCAGAACGAAGGAACAGCTCAGAAAACGATGGTCAGATCTGAAGTTGCGGGAGGCCGACCAATATAAAAGAATCAAGAAAGTTATATTAAAAAGTAAGTTGTTTTTTTTGAGTTTCCATGGTACATATTATTTTCTTGTATTCTGTCGTGTATTTTTAACTTTCATATAGTACACTGAAAGATACCATCTTTCAGGTTCGTCCGCATAGTAAACGGACGTATTAAACCTCTTTCTCCGTACAGTTCCTCAAACGATGTTTTAGGATCATCCAGTGTGAACACCCATGTTTTTTGGTTTATTTGGGGGAGTAAATTTGGGCCACACTTATTTTTGGTGTGCTAATCCAAAGGACATTTGTTCATTCGAAAAAACGATATGCTTGGTAATGTTAAAGGGAGTGAATGCTCAGCAGCTGATGAAACATCTGAATGCAGTAGTACAAGTGTGGGCCTAAAGCCAAAAAGCTTGAGGGAGTCACACACAGGTGATCCAGTGTAGATACTTTGGGGTGTTACAATGTTTCAAATTTGTTTACAAAATGTATATGCTCTGTTTTGGGCTATGTATCCAATCATTTGTCCCGGTTGGCACAGGGGGTAAAAATTAAAATGGAGCATGCTTCAAAAGAATGATTACCAAGTTTTTTTTCATGTTTCTTATTTTAGCAAAATTGAGTCGCTACTAATGAAACTATTCCTTTTATTTCAATCTCCCTAGGGATTCGAAAAGCTACCTCAGATGAGACGAGAATTGCAATACCTACAACAATACCCCCAGAACCCCAGGATGGAGAGGAATGTGATGTTGTGGAAGTGGAAAGTGGCACCACCACAGGTCAGAGTGAAACCAGACACATGCATGTTAAATAGATGTAGGCCTACATATTCTATCCTACATATTTCTTTTTACATTTAGGTGCAGTTCTGGCCGAAGACCCCAATAAGTTGTCACATCACAGTGCCCAGATCCTGATCCAATACCTGATGGTCTGCTGTCGTGACCTCGAAAAAATTAAGGGAGATTTGCTAGAGATCAGGGCAAATATAAAGCGGGTGGAGGAAAGGCTCCAAAATATCATGGCTGTGCTTGGGCGTGTCTAATGTTTTTGCACCAAATAACGTTTTACTTGCAGAGATTTCTATTTTTTTTTGTTATTTTACCCTAATGACTAGCACATGTTTAGCTTTTTCAAAATTTTGAGAAATATAGTTTGTTTATGCATGGCTGGTCATGCGTTTTAATACACCTGAAATTAAGGGAACATCCACATTTCTAAGGAAGTTGCCCACCTAAACAAAAAAAATAAAGGTATTTTTACCTAACAAATCATTGTGGCTTCATTATGTAAATGTGGTGCTGAGTGAACTAATCAATGTTTGGTGTTTACACAGACAATGAAGGCTAATTAAAAGATTTTTTAATCCACATGGCAAAACAAGTGCACTAGGTAAACCTACCAGAAAAATCAAACATTATACAATAAAAATGACAAACCAATCTTTACTCAAGAAAAAGTTTTATTTTTTTGGTCTAAAATTATTATAGATTGTCTGGCATTTCAATGGCCCCCCTACCCATAAAATAGTCCACATATTGGTTATGGACCTCACGTCCGGTTGGGGGGGCCAAGCCAGGACGGCCAGGTTCCAGGGCCACCAAAGTTTCTGCATTGATTAAAGAGGCCTCAGGCCCACTCAAAGATATATAACTCGTTGAATGCACCCTTAGGAAATTATGCAGCACACAGCACGTCATAACCACATGGTTCCATTTGTATGGGGCAAGGTGGATGGAGGTAAGGAAGAGGCGAAATCGGCTGGCCATGATCCCAAACGCATTTTCCACCACCCTTCTGGCTCTGGCCAGCCGATAATTGAAAACCCTCCTCTCAGGGGTGAGGGTGCGTTGCGGGAATGGCCTCATCAAATGGGGTCCCAGGCCAAACGCCTCATCCGCCACAAACACAAAAGGTAGTCCCTCCACATTCTGCTCCGCTGGTGGCAAGGCCAGCAGATCCAAAAGGAGTCGTTCTCCAAACTCTGTCTGGGCAAAAACTCCTCCATCAGACATCCTGCCATTCTTGCCAACGTCCACATAGAGGAACTCGTAGGTGGCCGACACCACTGCCATCATCACGACGCTGTGGAACCCCTTATAATTATAATAAAAAGGATCCCGAATGGGGTGGTGGGACGACCCGAACATGTTTGCCGTCGATGACTCCTCCACAGTTCGGAAAGTTCCATCGCTGGGCAAACTCGGAAGCCACATTCTGCCATTCATGTGGCGAAGAAGGGAACTGTGGAATTAAAGAAATAACAAATTAATACTTGGAGCCAGAAACATTGAAAGCTGATTTCATACACACATTCATGGCCAACATTGGTAGAAACTGTTCAATACATAAAAATTTGGAAGCTAGAAAAAATAAATAAAAATAAAAACATTATGGGGGGGGGGTTGAAGATGATTTGCGAATATCACACATGAAGGCTGTAGCACTCTGTATTGAAGTTAACAAAAATGAAACATTCCTAGGCCAAATTTAGGGTGCGTTTTGGGTAAAGCACTACGATGGAACATATAATAAAAAACATGGAAATGACTAGGCAAGGTAGGTATGGCCCCAGGATAGCATGCTGGAGAGGTTAGGTAAGCCAAATTTACAGGTAATCCTCAAACCCCAAACTTAAAATAATAAAACATGGGGAGAAAGGGGACATTCCCTGCAGCTAAGAATCATGTGAATTAGGGACTGCAAATAAAGCAAATTAAAAATATCCAAAAATAAAAACCATACAATGTGAATTTTTGAAGAAGAACACTTACCTTAATATAGTCCTCCTGCAAAACTTGAAGGATGGCAGAACAAGTCTCTGGTATAATGATCCCCAGAGCCTGGGGGGATATGCCTGTGGAGAACTTAAGGTCCTGCAGGCTTCTCCCAGTAGCCAGGTATCGCAACGTGGCGATGAGCCTCTGCTCAGCACTGATGGCTTCCCGCATAACGGTGTCCTGCCTGGTAATATAGGGGGACACCAAAGCCAACAGCTGCTGAAATACGGGGTCAGACATCCTGAGGAAATTCCTGAAATCATCAGGATTATTCTCCCTGATCTCCCGCAACAAAGGCATGTGACAGAATTGGTGCCGCTGGAGCAACCAATTCTTGGTCCATGAACTCCTCCTGACCCTGCTCATGGCATGGAGTCGGGATACAGCATGAACCCCTGCACCAACTACAGCACGAACTCTACGACGAGTACGTAGCCGCAACATGGCTAGATAACGGTCGGCTGAACAGAACGAACTAGAAGAACGCACGGAAGAACAGCAAGGCCTATGAAGAACAAGCTGAAAAACACGAACGTGCAGAGCAGGCCGCACTGAATAAACAGATACGAACTGACTACAAGCAGTGCTAAACAGATACGAACCCACAGGCGCAAACTGAACTCCCGAAAACGATCTTCAAAGCACGAAGACTGAAAAGCGCGAATCGTCTCTCACCAAACTTTTACTAACACGCTGAAACACGGAATTAGCAAAAGCGTCCCAAAGGGTGGCGTCATTCGAACGGAACTTCCCCTTTATAGTGCCGTCGTACGTGTTGAACGTCACTGCGCTTTGCTTGATCGTTTTTTTTAATGATGGTGTGTACGCAAGGCAGGCTTGAGAGGAAATATGAAAAAAAACGAGGAGAAAAACGTCGGTTTAAAAAATGACATTAAAAACGATCGTGTGTACGGGGCATTAGTCCTGAGCTAAAATAAATGTACCTACACTAACAATCTACACTAACAAACCTATGCTACCAACTAGCACACACTAGAGGGTGCTACACATGTTAGACATTTACCGATTCTGTTATGAATTTAGAGCTATTTAAAGCTAATTAATAAAACATTTGATACTGTTTCATTCTCTGATACCAGATGTCAAAAAGCTGTCACTCATAGCAGGTCATACGCAATTGAACAATGGCTGACTCTCAATTTTGGTTGTGATACAAAGTTATTTATATAACTTTGATCTAATTATAAGATATTATATTGCTTTATTGAAAACACTGTATGTAATCAAGTGAAACTGTTATTATGCTTTCCATGCAATGAGAGAGCTGATAATGTGCTAATTAGGAGCTCTCTAGTGAATGACACACAATATGATAGTGTGTGCCTACCCTTTCCACTACATCATACTGCAGCACAAATCATGCAGAAACTGAATTGAGAAAACTCTTGTTCCAATTCAATAGGCTTTCAATACAAAACAGGTGCATATCTAGGAAATTGTACACATGTATTATATGTCAATATACAAATAGAGAAATCAGGACAAAAGCTAAATGGCAGCTCCAGAGGAAATAGCATATGACCACAATATGCATGGGGCCTACATTATTCACCCTTCATCTTTATAACCAATTATCCTGATTTCTGACCAAAACTTTATAGTACACTTTTAAGTTCATTATCTTTTCTTTTTGTAGTTGCTCCCCATATGGAAGAAAATTATATTTCCAATATATTTATTTAAAAAATGATATATTTTAAATATATTTACAATACATTGGCCTATGCTAATATATTTTTTCATGTCGTCCAAAAATGTAAATTAAAATATATTTTCCAAAGGCATATATTTGAAAATATATTTTTTTTAAATATATTTCCAGATATTTTTGAACATCTAAATAAATGCATTTAAACATATATTTTTAAATATACTTGTAAATGCATTCCATATTTATTAGAAAATATGTTTTTTTAAATTAGTTTTTCTGAAAATGTTTTACGTCTAATAAAGACATTTCAACATATATTTTTTCAGATATTTTTGTAATATTGACTTGGAGAAAAAAATAAATAAATATAACATCGATAACATTCTGAATACATTTATAACCCACTCCCATTTTATTATGCTTTGTTTTACTCTTTTAAAATAAAATAAAAACAAAAAGATTCAAAATAAAATATTTTTTTTTTAATAAGATTTCAAGCACATAATCCATTGAATACAAAGAAGATAAGCCTTGATAGACTTGTGTACACATGATCGGATTATCCTCCATCGGACATTTGATGCCAAAAAGTTTGAGAGCATGCACAGCGAACATTTGTCCGATGAAAAAGCAAAAACAATTGTCCGATGGAGCATACACACGGTCGGATTGTCCGATCAAACACGTCCGTCGGACAATTGTTGTCAAAAAGTCAAATCATGTGTATTGGCCTTTACAGGGTATCGAGAGAAACTCCAGATATAAATCTTCAATGTTCTGTTTAATCCATGAGTCAGTAGTTACACTATTATTACCAAACTCGCTCATCCGTGTCTTTATGGACCTTGCTTTGTGCACTGGTGCGCAGTCATATTGGAATAGGAAGGGGCTGTCCCCAAACTGTTCTCACAAAGTTGGGAGCATGAAATTGTCCAAAATGTCTTGGTATGCTGACGCCTTAAGAGTCCCCTTCACTGGAAGTAAGGGGCCAAGCCCAACCCCTGAAAAACACCCCCACACCATAATCCCCCCACCATAAAATGATTTGGATCAGTGCACAAAGCAAGGTCCATAAAGACATGGATGAGCGAGTTTGGGGTGAAGGAACTTGACTGGCATGCACAGAGTCCTGACCTCAACCCGATAGAACACCTTTGGGATGAATAGAAGCGGAGACTGCGGGCCAGGCCTTCTCATCCTACATCAGTGCCTGACCTCACAAATGCTCTTCTGGAAAAAAGGTCAAACATTCCCATAGACACACTCCTAAACCTTGTGGACAGCCTTCCCAGAAGAGTTGAAGCTGTTGTAGACTGGGATGCCATTAAAGTTCATGTGCGTGTAAAGGCAGGTGTCCCAATACTTTTGGAAATATAGTATATATTTTTATACTAAGTCTAGTCTATTGTTTGGACTTAGTACCCGCCGAAGGGTAATTCCAGCAGGCAATTAAAAGGAATTGGGATATAAAAGTCCCCCCCCCAGCACAAAATTAAAAGTCAGCAGCTACACATACTGTAGCCGCTGACTTTTAATACTAGGATACTTACCTGTCCTGGAATCCAGCGATGTTGGCACCCCATGTTTTCATCGGCTCTCGGGTGCTGCTGCCGCCGCCATTGCCTATAAGGGCCAATGCACATGCAGTCCAGTGCATTTTTTTTTCTGCATGGAAAGTAGGTTATATGGTTTTCAATGGCATAGTTCACACCAGTGCGTTCCAGTTCCAGTGCGTTCCAGTTTCAGAAAAAAAAGTAGAACATGCTGCATTTTTCCTGCACTGGACTGTACTGGAACATTGTAAAACCCATCAAAAACGCACTGGAACACGCATGTCCTTATTTAAGGTTAAGAAAAAAAGAGGGGGAAAAATGCACTGGAATGCATCAAAAACACACCAAACACTCCCTGGAATGCATGCATCAGAAACACACCAAACATGCCCTGGAATGCATCAAAAACACACATGCAGAAAAGCATAGGGAACGCATCCGCCACAGCGAGATCTCTCGGAAGTGGGGACAGGTACCTGTCAAAAACAGGAACCTGCTCCTCTCCCCCAAAAGGTGGCAAATGTGGCAAAGTAGGGGGGGGGGAGAGGCAGATAAGTGGAGCTTCCACTTTTGGGTGGAACTCCGCTTTAAATATCCCAGCCCAAGCTGCACTGCTGCCATGTGTCAATACTAGGCTGGGCGATAAATACGTAAGTGATGAGAACTGCATTCTTGTGTGTGTATATACAGTATATACAGTATGTGTATATATATATATATATATATATACTCTATGTGTGTGTGTATATATATATATATATATATATATATATATATACACACACACTGATCAGCCATAATGTTATGACCACTGATAGGTAAAGGGAATATCTTGTTACAATGGCATCAGAAAATTGGTGGGATATATTAGGCAGCAAGTGAACATGTTGTCTATGAAGTTGATGTGAAAGCAAAAAAAATGGGCATCGTAGTTTGTAGTTTATGGGACTCTGAAGCCCATAGTGACCCATGTCCACAGCCAAAAGCTTCTACAACGGTCACATGAACATCAGAACTGGACTACAGAGCAATGGAAGAAGGTGGTCTGATCTGATGAATCACATTTTCTTTTACATAATGTGGATGGTCGGGTGAGTGTGTATCACTTACCTGAGGAAGAGATGGCACCAGGATGCGTTATAAGAAGGCAAGCTGGCAGGGGCAGGGTGATGATTTGGGCAATGTTCTGCTGGGAAGCCTTGTGTCCTGCCATTCATGTGGATGTTACTTTAGTGTCCATGCCTCAATGGGTCAGGACTGTTTTAGTAAAAGAGTGCTATACTCAATATTAGGTGAGTGGTCAATATATTGCTAAATGCATTCAGAAGTACATTTAACATACCGTATTTATCGGCGTATAACACGCACTTTTTTCCCCTTAAAATCGTGGGTGCGTGTTATACGCCGATACTCCGTCGAATTCCCCTGCTGAAAACGAGCGAGAGGAGCGAGCGGAGCCGAAGCCGAAGTACAATCGGCTTTACTCGGCTCCTCTTGCAGTCCCGCCCATCTCTGACTGCGCCGCTGACGGAGAAAGCCGAGTGTACTTCGCCTAGTCTCGGCTCCTCTCGCAGTCCTGCCTGTGACTGTGAGCAGACACGAGTCTAGGCGAAGTACACTCGGCTTTCTCCGTCAGCGGCGCAGTCAGTGGAGATGGGCGGAACTGCGAGAGGAGCCGAGTCCAGCCGAAGTACACTCGGCCCCGCTCGCTCCTCTCCACAGAAATCGGCGCCAAATTTTAAAAACCGCCGGGACTGACACGATCGCAAAGGCACTGGGCACGGCTGCAGATGGACAGATGAACACTGGGCACGGCTGCAGATGGACAGATGGACACTGGGCACGGCTGCAGATGGACAGATGGACACTGGGCAAGGCTGCAGATGGACACTGGGCAAGGCTGCATGCTGCATTTAAATGTAAGTTTTTTTTCCTTGAATTTCCCTCCTAAAAGTTTTTTTCCTTAAAATTCCCTCCTAAACTTGGGGTGCGTGTTATACGCCGGTGCGTGTTATACGCCGATAAATACGGTATATTTATAAATATATTTGCAGCATATTTCACAATGCATTCCGAAATATATTCAATAATATATTCACAAATATATTGAAATAATATTTTTGAAATATATTGAATATGGCCAAAATTGTAGTATTTCAAATATATGTCAATATATTTGTGAAAAATATATTAAGAATGTTTTTTTAAAATCTATTTAAAATATATTTTTCTTCCATGTGGGTCATTCCTGAATTATTAGTTGTACACTATGTGGTTGTAATACCACTTATGGTATATAGGAAGGCCAGTATGCTGGCCTGAAATTATGGGAGGAGTTCGAGGGGTACTTAAGCAGACCATCCACCATGGTCAGTGTCGGCTCTAGTGCGCGGTAATACGACGTCACCAGCCCGACGCTGCACAACTCACAACGTCCGTGAAGTTGCGTTCGTACCTTCCAGATCGCTCGCAGTTGATCGTGTCCTCGCTCGCTGTCACAGGTAGGACCGGTCGTTACCATTCGAACGAATCGTAGCGCCGGTTTACGTTTCACTCTTTTTCAAATCGCACGGCTCACAATCCCGTGTTTTCTCTGTTTGCATTTATGTCTACTGCCTAGACCAGTTAGTTGTCTTTCGAGCCCCGTCGCACTCAACGTTACGACCGTAACGGCCCGCCAAGACACTACGTCTCATAGAGCTTTCCCGGTTCTACGAATCGCTCATAGAGCACGCAAGCCACTTACTACAAGTCGCTCATATGATACCCGGTCGCCGAACCGGCGTCCCACTCTTCATTTCCTCATCCCATCTACTGATGCCCTACACCTCCTACGATACTCTCCCTTCACCTAACTGATGCCCCACACCTCTTACTACACGCAACACACACCGAATCTAGTTGCAAAACATCGGCACTACAGTTCGGACCCTCGGCAATCACAAGCCCCTTCATCTTCGAAACACCATTCAGTCGATCCGAATCCAGTCGTATCTCCGGCGCTACGATTCGGATCTGGCGCATCAAACCCCCTCCTTACCTCGCAGCCATAACCATTCCGAATCTAGTCGTAGCATCGGCTCATAGATTCGGATCCTTGGCAAAACACAACCGATCCGAGTCCAGTCGCACCACCGGCTCAATCGACTCAGATCTCTCGCAACAAACCTCTCCAACTGATCCGAATCCAGTCGTAGCATCGGCTTGGCAAACACAACCGATCCGCGTCCAGTTGCACCACCGGCTCAATCGACTCGGATCTCTCGCAGCAAGACCTCTCCTACTGATCCGAATCCAGTCGTAGCATCGGCTCAAAGATCGGATTCTTGGCAAACACATTCAATCCGAGTCCAGTCGCACCACCGGCTCAAACGGCTCGGATCTATAGCATCAAATTTCTAACTGGTCCGAATCCAGTTGTAGCATCGGCTCAAAGATTCGGATCTCTGGCATTCACGATCGATCCGAGCCCAGCGGCATCACCGGCTCAATCGACTCGGATCTCTAGCAACAAACCTCTCTATCTGATCCGATTACAGTCGTGGCATCGGCTCAAAGATTCAAATCCATGGCAATGCAAACCTCATCGGTCGATTCGAGTCCAGTCACAGCACTGACTCAAACGACTCAGATCTCTAGCAGAACAAACCTCTCCAACCGATCCGAATCCAGTCGTAGCATCGGCTCAAAGATTCGAATCCTCGGCAGACACAACCTCCTGAGCATAGTCGCATCACCGGCTCAAACGGCTCGGATCTATAGCATCAAACTTCTCTAACCGATCCGAATCCAGTCGTAGCATCGGCTCTAAGATTCGGATCCTCGGCAGACACAACCAATCCGAGCACAGTAGCACCACCGGCTCAATCGGCTCGGATCTCTAGCATCAAACTTCCCTTACCGATCCGAATCCAGTCGTAGCATCGGCTCGTAGATTCAGGACCTTGGCGACCACCATGGTTCCGAGTCCAGTCGCACCACCGGCTCAAACGACTCGGTTACCTAGCAATCAAACCGCTAGTCGATCCGAACTCAGTCGTAGCGTCACCACAGATTCGGATCCGCGGCAAACACAATCAAACCGAGTCCAGTCGCTCCACCAGCTCAACGACTCAGTTTCCCAGCACTACAGACCCCTCCAACCATTCCGAACTCGGTCGTAGCATCAGCTCAGACGTTCAGTTCATCGGCTATATGAAGTGCTCGTCCGTTACCGGTCGCATTATCGGCGCCATTACGTACGAATCATTCCCCAAACCATAAAAAAAAAAAAAAAAAAAAAGTACTTTCTTCATGCATTACATACACGCCTTACTTCAACTACTCCGCCTTCATCACGGACGGTCATCCCTACATACTCGCAATTCACAAACTTTCCTTCTTTCGCGTTCTCAGTAAGGCTGCTTTTCCTCGCAATCGCTGCGAGCATTCGACAAGTGGTTCAAAATCAGCCACTCATCATCTCCAGTAGCAACACGGCTACTCACCTTTTTCTCTGTCACTTTTGCCATACAGGTCAGTTTGAGATTGAGCTCCAGTTGGTCCACCCTGCACCAGGTTTGGACAGTATTCCCCTCCAAAAAAAAAAAAAGGGGGGATAGTATACATATTTCCATGTCATCCTTGTCACAGGTTTCCGGTCGACCCACGTCTCGACCTCAACCAGACTTCAACTACTAGGGCACAAGACAGGTGCGTAAATGCAAGGCCCCCCCTTGCTTTCTCCATGCACTCTTTCACAACATATTTTTCTTCACATACACAATTTGACCGCTCACGAGGCGCTAGTGACTGTCACATACCTCTGCGCACTACACTCTGTTTTTGAAGAGCGATCCAAGATCCTTCACCACGCAGACAAGGTTGCCTAACATCCACCTTGCTGGCAGTGCAAGGGTTAGCAGACCGACCACACGTCAACAAACTACAGATCGTAACATTCCTACTTAGCGTACCAGACTTCAGCTACCCGCCCCAGCACGCCCTGGGGGCTCTGGTTCATTAGTCTGTGCCGAGCACAGACGGCACCTGAGCTATCGGTTATCTAGCCAGGCACCTCCTGGCTCACCTCAGTTGCCACGCATTCTTTTGAGTTTTCCAAATTTCACTCAACAGCGCTCGTACGCAAACTAAACTGTCATCTATGCCTTTCGCTCCTTGTCCTGTCCTCACTGCTCTCCTTCTTCCTCCCCGTTTTCTAAACCCTTCTATCCCCTCCAAAAACTCGCAAACTTACTCTAAACATATGCATTCCCCTCCTTTTAGCCAACGCCATGTCGCGAGCTGACAGCAAAGTCTTCGCCTCCGCCCCACCATCACCCTTCGCGGGTCCAGCGGACGGCAATACACAGTCCCCCAGAGCTTTGACCACCCCCAGGCTACGGCCATACTACAATGTATGGGCATTCCCTACCTTGCCACAGCCAGGAAAGCCAAGCTGTTAGGCTGCTGTTTCCACCGCCAGCGGCAGCTTTACCAGACACAAGCTCCACTGCAGTCGATATCCTCTGCAATTACCCAGCTGCACGCCTTGGCGACCACACTGGCAACTGCACTCACCGATGTCCAGGCTAGAGTAGGGGGCCCTGGAAACATGACCAGCTGTGCCCCCATCAGCCCCAGTCTCCACCGACTGTCACAGTTCCTGCTTAACACCAACTGGAGCACTATTGACACAGAACCGTTCTGCCGCCACTTCGCCGGCCTTCGCTCCCCACTCTGTACAATCTGTCAATCTGCCACCCTCACGACTAATTGGATGCTCTGAGCCGAGTCTCAGACATCCCCCCCAGCTTCCCTTCCACCTCCAATGCGCCTCATAAAGTATGAGCAGCCACACAGTCCTCCCAGTCAGACGGACTAGGACGTCCAATTCGAGCACCGGGGGGCGCATCCATCTCCAACAAACTTTAATTTCAAGGGTTGCTTTTACCCCCACTGCAAACTTCTGCTCATCTGCCTCCTGTACCAGAAGGCTCTCCCTAGAAGTACCTGCGGCGTCAAGCAGCAGAGCCCAGCTTGACTAGGCCACGTGCACGTCGGGCGGCTCGGCTTTTCTCTCCTCACATCCAACTCCCTCTCCAGCAGCCTTTTCTAGTGCAGGGGTTCACTACAGGGTTCCACACCAGACTCATCACACTACCCGATTCTACCCACGAGTGAAAAAAACCTGCTCTCAGCAGTCTCCGACGTAGAAGCTATCAGCACCCTGCTACAGATCGAAATGGACCGGGGGTATATGATCGGCCCCCTTTTTCACAGTCACCGTTCACAGTATGGTGAGTCAGCCCTATCGAACTTGTCAAGGGCAAGTTTTCTAATAAACTTTGATTAGTCTACTACTTATCCACGCCTCATTCTTCTAACATACCCAGTTAAACTCCCTCATACCCATACTAGAGGAGTTCTCACTAAATACTAAACCCCCAGTAGTCCTAGAAAATCTAAGAGAGGCCTTTTAAAAAACCTCAACATGCCCATAGCTGAGAAGATTGTAGAAATCCCGGCACAGCTCGTCTCCTTCCGGGAAATCATTTTAGACAAATGCGCCATGCAGGATAGCCCACCTCGGTAAACTGACCCGCAACAGGACAGTCGTCCATACGTTTACCGTCACGCAAGGGTGCACTAACACACAGCTACAATCCCTTCTGGGCATGCTCAAACTCACGATGAGGATCATCCCTCAAGGGCGATCCTTTATCTCACGCTTCTTAGTGTTCCTCTCCCAGGCACAAGACCCTGACCAAGTCATTAAGCTAGACGCAGCCGCTATAGCGGATCTGGCCATGTGGGACCTATTCCTTGAGAACTGGAATGGTACACCCATGTTCATCCCATCAGCATCTCCTTTGTCACCACAGTTAATCACGGACGTAGCAGCTTCCACAAGCTTCGCTGCAATTTTTGGCCATCTTTGGTTTGCGGGACCGTGGCCGTCAGAGGTACTCACAATTCCGCGTTTAGTCAGTCCTCTCTATTCAAGATCTACCCCATAGTCGCAGCGGCTCAAGTTTGGGGCTGCACCTGGGCAGGACAGGCCGCCACGTTCGCCACAGACAACCAGGCCACAGTCTCAGTCATTAACAAAGGCAAGTCAAAATCATTGGCCATCATGGCCTTCCTACGCAGGCTGTTGCTACTTTCCCCACAACATCAGTTCAATATCCTCTGTGTCCACATCCCTGGTAAATGCAATTCCTCGGCCGACGCACTATCCCACTTTAACTATGCCACATTCTTTCACAGGAGACCGGAGCCGAACCAACCATGTCCGGCATCCCACGTTAGTCGCAACCAACTCTGATATCAAACATCACCTCCATCGTGCTACCTCCCTCATCAATGCATCCTGTTCTTCCAATACACTAAAGGCCTACCGTTCCGCCTGGAAGACCGACAGGTTCCTAGCCGCTAACCCCGGGGCGGTTTCAGGAAATCTCAGCCATATCTGGCCTTCATTTCCTACTGTCACACTCAGCTCACATTGTCACACAATACCATCAGACTCTGTTCAGCCGGCATCCAGCATTTTATCTCCCTACAAGACCCTTCCAAACCTTCCTTGTTCGCCGCTCATGCGGTCAAAACCGTACTACGTGGCATCCACAGGCAGCAACCACACACTAGTGCCAAACGCTTACCAGTGACCAGCGCCATATTCCGGGACATGTCTGCTATCCTTTCACGTTCTCCCTTCGGTTATGGCCCAGCCTGGTAATTCAAGCAGCCATTTACCTAGCCTTTCACGGTTTTCTACGGCCCAGCGAATTTACTGTCACCAGGCCTAAATGCCAAATACCACGCAGGCACCACCTGACCCAGGACATTACTCAGGACATTCTTTCGCATTTGAGCAGCCTTAGCAGAATCGCGAAACAGAGTTCCAGACCACGCAATCAGGATGATGGGCAGGTGGAAATCCACGCGTTTCGCCCGATACGTCCCCAATCCTCAAACAGAATATCACGAGTCTTTAACAGACTCGCTCGGTAGTTAATTGTCTTGCACGATAAAACAATTCCTTCCCTAACCAAGTGTAGTTTTTGGCCCCTTTTCTTGGCATACCGTCCAGCAGGCCAGGCCACACTTCAGGTCTTATTTGTGTTGTTAGTCTTGTGACGTGTTTATGTGATCCATATCTCTTCAGACAGAGGGCTCCGACCATAAATAGGAAGGCCAGTATGCTGGCCTGAAATTATGGGAGGAGTTTGATGGGTACTTAAGCAGACCATCCACCATGGTCAGTGTCGGCTCTAGTGCGCGGTGCCCACCCACCCATATCCCCTTTTTTAGGGCATTCCTCTCTTAGCAATTCTCAACAGAATTATCCATTATATCTATCTTAAGGTATGGCCCCTTTTCTTGGCATACCGTCCAGCAGGCCAGGCCACACTTCAGGTCTTATTTGTGTTGTTAATCTTGTGACGTGTTTATGTGATCCATATCTCTTCAGACAGAGGGCTCCGACCATAAATCTATGTTTATGCAATGTTGCATTTTAAAAAGTTTTCCCCATGTCTGGCATTTAATCAGACACTTGCAGGTGTTCTTTATATAGTATTACATAATGTATTGAGTATTTTACAGATAATGATTTGTATACCATTTGAGTCTGCCCCAGCATCATACACAGCAGTTTTAAGTTCTCTGAGGATTAGAATTGTGGTCCTGTTTATATTTGTTTATTGATGCTTACCAAACTTGTACAATGTATTTTTGTATTTATTCTTGTTAAATTAGTACCGTATATACTCGAGTATAAGCCGAGTTTTTCAGCCCATTTTTTAGGCTGAAAAACTACCCCCTCAGCTTATACTCGAGTCAGCAGTAAAACAGCGTGTGTCTGCCGCTGTGTAATCCATATGCAGCCGTACCTTACATTAGTAAAACAGCGTGTGTCTGCCGCTGTGTAATCCATATGCAGCCGTACCTTACATTAGTAAAACAGCGTGTGTCTGCCGCTGTGTAATCTATATGCAGTCGTACCTTACATTAGTAAAACAGCGCGTGTCTGCCGCTGTGTATTCCAGTCTGTTCGGCCGTCCATTGTAAGAAAGCCCCGCCTCCTCCTCGTCTGCGATAGGCGAAACACTGATACAGTTTCCCAGCATCGTATCAGTGTTCCTCTATCACGGACGGACGAGGAGGAGGCGGGGCTTGCTTACAATGGACGGCTGAACAGACTGGAATACACAGCGGCAGACACCCGCTGTTTTACTAATGTAAGGTACCGCTGCATATGGATTACACAGCGGCAGACACACGCTGTTTTACTAATGTAAGGTACGGCTGCATATGGGCACAGTGAGAGACTGAAAATGGGCACAGCGATAGACTGCATATGGGCACAGTGAGAGACTGCAAATGGGCACAGTGAGAGACTGCAAATGGGCACAGTGAGAGACTGCAAATGGGCACAGTGAGAGACTGCAAATGGGCACAGTGAGAGACTGCAAATGGGCACAGTGATAGACTGCATTTGGTCACAGTGAGAGACTGCAAATGGCCACAGTGAGAGACTGCAAATGGCCACAGTGAGAGACTGCAAATGGCCACAGTGAGAGACTGCATATGGTCACAGTGAGAGACTGCAAATGGGCACAGCAATAGACTGCATTTGGTCACAGCGATAGACTGCATTTGGTCACAGCGATAGACTGCATATGGGCACAGTGAGAGACTGCATATGGGCACAGTGAGAGACTGCATATGGGCACAGTGAGAGACTTCATATGGGCACAGTGAGAGACTGCAAATGGGCACAGTGATAGACTGCATATGGGCACAGTGGGAGACTGCAAATGGGCACAGTGAGAGACTGCATATGGGCACAGTGAGAGACTGCATATGGGCACAGTGAGAGACTGCATATGGGCACAGTGAGACTGCAACTGAGCACTTGTAAATTAAAAATACCTATGTTCTCTTCCATTATTAATGGATTATATGGGCATTCCAGATACAAGAGGCACTTTAAAACCTTACTCTGAATTTTTAGGCTTCATGCACACTAGGAGCTTTAAAAAAGCTAGAAAAATCCTGGATAAAAAACTTTCATATGCAGGCATTCAGAAGTGAATTGCAGGTTGTTAAGGGGCAAGCAGCTGCTGCGTCCTTAACAATCGTGCGGGACCCCCAAAATCAATACCAGACCCTTATCCAAGCATGCAGCTCCTCAGGCTAGGAAAGGGGGGATGAGCAATCACCCCCTTCTCCTGAACCATACCAGGCCACATGCTTTCAACACAGGGGGCTGCTTTGGGGTGGGGGCTCCCCCCAAAGCACCTTGTCCCTATGTTGATAAGGACAAGGGTCTCTTCCCCACAACCCTGGACTGGTGACTTATCAGAATCTGGAAACCCCCTTTAACAAGGGGGCCCCCAGATCTCAGCCCACCCCATGTGAATGAATATGGGGTACATAGTACCCCTACTTATTTACAAAAAAAAGAGTACTGTAAAAGACAGAAACCAGTTTTTGACAAGTTCTTTACTAATAAAAAACGAATAAAAGTAAAAAATTGTCCCCAGTGGAGATCCATCGTCAATCACGGTCATCGACCCAGCATGCTCAGTTGATGATGTCACAAGGAGACGGTGTGACGTCCATCCCTTAGTTTAGTTAGCTGCAGCTACGGAGTGGAGCTGTCAGTTGTGAGAGCCAGCATTAGGTGAAGATCTACTTTGGGGGCTTCGGGGGACAATTTTTTTTTTTTTTAATAAAGAACTTTTCAAAAACTGGCTCCTGTCTTTGTTTACACTACTCTTCTCTTCTTTTGTGATTGAGTAGGGGGTACTACGTACCCCATACTCATTCACATAGGGGAGAGAACCGGGATATGGGGGCCCCCTTGTTAAAGGGGCTTCCAGATTCCGATACTTCACCCCCTTCACACCACAACCACTGGGCCAGGGTTGTGGGGAAGCGGGCCTTGTTCTCATCAACGTGGGGAAAAGGGTGCTTTGGGGGTGCGAACAGCATGTTCAGGGGGGGCTAGCATGCAGTGGCCCCTCCGCTCCTAACAACCTGCTATTTGCTGGGTGCCTGCTCCTTAACTAACATGTTGTTTACTATAGTGGGAAAAAAAAAACACTGGGCACTTAGCAACTCTTGTTTAGAAGTGTTTAGGAGCCTGTAGGAGCCTTCAGCATTTTTTTCTGCCAAAAAAATTGCTCTCAAAAACGCATGGACACATAGGAAATCATTATTTGCTTCTAGAGGCATATGCACCCATGCAATCCAATTCCCGTGCAGACCAAAAAAAAAGGTCCTGTACCATTTTGTGAATTTAGCCATCTAAATCTAAATCCCTGCAAGACTTTACCCTCTTCAAATCTGCCCTTCTCAAATACAACTCATGTCTCCACACTGCTAGACAATCCTTCTGCAACTCTCTCATCAAAACCCTCTCATCCAAATCTCATCAACTCTTTTCTACCCTTAATTCCTTACTTCACCCTCCACTGCTCCCACCCACCAACTTGCTTACCGCTCAACAGATTGCCAACCATTTCAAAAGCAAAATTGACACAATTTGCAAGGACATATCTAGCATTCAACTTCCTCCCCTACCAGACACATCAGGTCCAACACCACACTCCATACTCTCCTCCTTCTGCGCCGTTACCACTGATGAAGTTTATAAACTCCTCTCCGTGGCCCACCTCACCACCTGTCCCCTGGACCCTGTCCCTTCACAGTTGCTGCAACCACCTTCCCGCTCTATCCTAAACTCCCTAACTAACATCTTCAACCTCTCCCTCTTCTCCGGCACCTTTCCTTCCCCGCTTAAACATGCACTGGTTAGCCCCATACTTAAAAAACCCTCACTAGACCCCACCTGTTTGAATAACTTAAGACCCATCTCCCTGCTCCCGTTTGCCTCCAAGCTCATCGAACGCCTTTTCCATGACCGAATGAGTCGCTACCTCACGGACAACAACCTTCTCGACTGCCCTACTAAAACTCACCAATGACCTACTAACTGCTAAAACCAATGGCCATTACTCCATCCATACTCATACTCTTAGACCTCTCTGCTGCCTTCGACACAGTTGACCACCTGCTCCGTCTCAGCAAACTATACTCCCTTGGCCTCCGTGATTCTGCTTTATCCTGGTTCGCCTCCTACCTATCTCAGCACACTTTCAGTGTCACTTACAATTCCATCTCCTCCGCTCCTCTTTCTGTTGGGGTACCCCAAGGCTCCGTCCTTGGGCCCCTCCTATTCTCGCTCTATACCTCTTCCCTGGGCCAGTTGATAACCTCCCATGGCTTCCAATACCACCTCTATGTCAACGACACCCAGATCTATCTCTATACTCCTCAACTCACCCCCTCGATCTCCTCATGGATCTGAAACTTACTGAATGACATATCGGTATGGATGTCACACCACTTTCTCAATTTCAGTCTTTCTAAAACTGAGCGTGTTATAGTTCCTCCTTCTCGCCCCCCCCCCATGACTTTACCATTAAGATCATCACCACAACCATTGGTCCCTCCACACATGCCAGGGAGCTGGGTGTAATCCTTGACTCTGACCTCTCCTTCACCCCCCCCACATCCAATCACTGGCTAAATCTTGCCGTCTTAACCTTCGCAACATCTCCAGAATTTGACCATCCTGACTAATGACACCACAAAGCAACTTATTCATTCCTTGATTATTTCCCGCCTTGACTACTGCAACTCTCTCCTTAATGGCCTACCCTTATGCAGGCTATCCCCCCTTCAGTCTAATATGAATTCTGCTGCTAGACTAATACACCTCACTAACCGATCCATGACTGCTGCTCCTCTCTGCCAATCCCTTGGCTTCCCCTACCCCACCGTATAAAATTCAAAATGCTAACCACAACATACAAGGCCATTCACATCATGGCCCCCATCTACATCACCAATCTCATCTGCAGATATCGCCCAAATCGTCCCCTCTGCTCCTTCCATGACCGCCTGCCCTCTAGCTCCTTTGTTACCTCATCCCATGCTCGCCTTCAGGACTTCTCCAGAGCCTCTCCCATCCTCTGGAACTCCTTGCCCTGGTATGTCCGATCGGCCCCTAACCTCTCCACCTTTAGGAGATCCCTGAAAACTCATTGTTTCAGGGAAGCCTATTCCACACCCACCTAACAACTGTCCCTGAGCCACCCCCATCAAATCCTTCTCCACAGCTATTACCTTTTGTACCACCACCCCCTCCCTTTAGATTATAAGCTCTACAAGCAGGGCCCTCATGTACCTTCTGTATTGAACTGTACTGTAATTGTGCTGTCCCCCTCTACATTGTAAAGCGCTGCGTAAACTGTTGGCGCTATATAAATCGTGTATAATAATAATACAAACTGTATGGCTGAATTTGCACAGACATTGCATGTGATCTGCACAGCAATACATTGCAAATCACATGCAATGTCAGTGTTCGCACCAGTGTGAACCCAATCTTAAGGATAAATAAATATATTGGACACTTGCTATTACCTGAATAGTTGGCTTTACAGTACACACTAGACATGTGCATTCGTTTTCGTCCGAATGCATTTTCGTCCGAATTTCAGCTATTTTCGTTATCGTTTTAACAAACGAAAACGAAAGCACAGAAACTGAAAACCGAAAGATCCGACATAAACAAATGCTTTATTTTCGTTTTCGTTGCTACAACAGTTCGATATAGATAGGAGATTCGACGTGACGCTGACAATAACAATCTGTGTCTATCGAACCTGTGGTCGAATGTGCCTAACCTTAACTCTATTAGTCCAAGATTATTCTACATAGGAGAGAAAAGATTCGACATTATAGAGAGAAAAGATTCGACATAGGAGAGAAAGATTCGACATAGGAGAGAAAAGATTCGACATAGGAGAGAAAAGATTCGACATAGGAGAGAAAAGATTCGACATAGGAGAGAAAAGATTCGACATAGGAGAGAAAAGATTCGACATAGGAGAGAAAAGATTCGACATAGGAGAGAAAAGATTCGACATAGGAGAGAAAAGATTTGTTATTATAGAGAGAAAAGATTCGACAGAGAGAAAAGATCACTGCTGGAATTGGGTGGGGGAAGTAAAATAAAAATAAAGTTGATGATGAATGTTATTGGCTGTGTAACCTGGGGGGCAGGTAGTAGGTACAAAAGCTCCCTGGGATGAGCAGGCACAGATACCAAGTCCATTGGATCAGTGAAAACACAGTGGGGTTTATTGGTGCTATATACAAAGTCAATGACAGGTGCTGTACAGTGTGGTGAAAACAAACAGAAGAAAAAATAGCTAAACAAAAGCCTAGCCGTGTCTCGGCTCTAACTACACAGTATGTACAGGCCCTCACTACCAGGCTGGACAAGCCTAACACTTGTCAGCTTCCACATTCACAGATTAACAAGTTTTACCAACCTTCTTGCTCTCACAAACCAACGTTGTCTGTGTTTCCCAGGCTGAGCAAAGGCTGTCTGCTCAGGTGAGCTTTTAATTAAGCTGGTGGAGAGAACCAACACCTGAAGTGGATCCTGGCTCAGAGATCCCTGAATGTATATGAGAGGAGCCTGGGAGATGTATAAACCCCGAACAGGACTTTCCCAAGCTCTCTCTGGGATGCTCTGTCACACATCCTCCCCCCTTGTTTCAACCCCAGGGTTGGAACACCTGTAGCCCAACAGGAGTGAACACGGGAGAGGGCATCTACATTCCCCATCTCAACACCTGGCCTGTGTTTTACCGTAAAGGCGTAATCTTGTAGGGCCAAAAACCACCGGTTCACCCGCCTATTAGTCTCCTTCTTTTGGGCCATCCATTTCAGGGGAGCATGGTCAGTTATTAACTCAAACTGGCGCCCCAACAAGTAGTACCTGAGCGCGTCCACGGCCCACTTTATGGCCAGACACTCCTTTTCAATGACTGCGTACTTCTTTTCATGGTCATTGAGCTTTCTGCTTAAGTACACCACAGGGTGTTCTTCCCCATTGTGTACCTGTGAAAGTACTGCCCCGATACCAACATCAGACGCATCTGTCTGGACCAAAACGTTTTTGGAGAAATCGGGGGAGTATAGGATTGGCTGTGCACAAAGAGCCTTCTTCAGGACTTGAAAAGACTCTTCTGCTACTGGAGACCATTTCACCATTACGGAGGCTTTCCCTTTCGTAAGGTCTGTCAGTGGGGCAGCTATAGTTGCGAAATTTGGGATAAATCTTCTATAGTACCCCGCAATGCCAAGAAAGGCCCTGACCTGCTTCTTGTTTGCAGGGCGTGGCCACTCCTGGATGGCTTCTATTTTATTCACCTGGGGCTTTATGACACCCCGGCCAATAGTGTAGCCCAAATACCTGGCTTCCTCTAGCCCAATGGCACATTTTTTTGGATTTGCCGTAAACCCCTCCTTGAAGAGGGAATCCAGGACAGCCTGGACACGGGGCAAGTGAGACTCCCAGTCAGTGCTATGCACCACTATGTCGTCCAGATAGGCTGCAGCATACTGTCGGTGAGGTCTTAGGGTCCTGTCCATAGCCCTCTGAAATGTTGCAGGGGCATTTTGCAACCCAAAAGGCATTTTCTTATATTGAAACGACCCCTCCGGGGTCACAAATGCAGTCTTTTCTTTGGCACTACCAGTCAGGGGTATTTGCCAATATCCTTTGGTCAAGTCCAAAGTGGTCAGATAACGGGCCTTGCCAAGTCGGTCTATAAGCTCGTCTACCCTGGGCATTGGGTATGTGTCAAACTTTGTTACCGCATTAAGCTTTCTGAAGTCATTACAAAACCTCCAAGTGCCATCCGGTTTTGGGACCAATACAATGGGGCTAGACCAGTCACTATTGGATTCCTCAATAACATCTAGCTCCAACATCCTTTTAACTTCCTCACCGATGTCCTTTCTTCTAGCTTCGGGAATTCGGTATGGTTTGAGCTTGACACGGACTCCAGGTTCAGTAACAATATCATGCTGAACTGCTGAAGTCGTGCCCGGCAACTCTGAAAATTTCTCTTTATTCCTCATCAGGAACTCTCTAGCTTCCTGTTTCTGGGAACATGACAGGGTGTCTGGAATCGTGACCTCAGGGATCAGAGGGGATTCAGTACCTTTAAGGGTTACCGGGAGGGACCTCGCAGTTAATGCCAGTCTATCCTTCCAGGGTTTTAACAGGTTTATGTGGTAAATCTGTTCGGGCTTCCTTTTACCTGGTTGATACACCTTGTAATTGACCTCCCCAACTCTTTCAATTACTTCAAAGGGTCCCTGCCACTTAGCCAGGAATTTGCTCTCAACAGTGGGAACTAACACGAGGACCCGGTCACCAGGTGAGAAAACACGAAGTTGGGCCCCCCTGTTGTATATCCTCTGTTGGGCTGCTTGGGCCTGCAGTAAATGTTCTTTTACTACCGGCATGATTGCTGCAATCCTATCCTGCATTTGAGCGATATGCTCAATAACACTTTTGTGAGGTGTCTGCTCCCCCTCCCAAGTTTCCTTGGCTATGTCTAAGAGTCCCCGAGGGTGTCTCCCATAAAGCAACTCAAATGGAGAGTACCCCGTAGAGGACTGGGGAACTTCCCTGATGGCGAACATCAAGTAAGGTATCAGGAAGTCCCAGTTTTTCCCATCCTTATCAACAACCTTTTTTAACATACTCTTTAATGTCTTATTGAAGCGTTCCACCAAGCCATCTGTTTGAGGATGGTACACTGAGGTACGCAACTGCGTCACCTTAAATAACTTGCAGAGCTCCCTAGTTATTCGTGACATGAATGGGGTACCTTGGTCTGTAAGGACTTCTTTCGGGACGCCAACCCGACTGAACACCATAAACAGCTCTTTGGCAATGTTTTTAGCAGATGCAGTGCTTAAGGGAACGGCCTCAGGGTAACGGGTAGCGTAATCCATGATCACGAGGATATGTTGATGACCGCGGGCAGATTTGGGGAGTGGACCCACAAGGTCCATGGCAATCCTCTCAAAAGGCACTTCAATAATGGGCAAGGGCACTAACGGACTTCGGAAGTGGGGTTGGGGGGCTGACATCTGACACACAGGACAGGATTGACAATAATTTTCTATGTTTTTCCGTATCCCAGGCCAGTAAAACCTGCGCAACACTCTTTCAGTGGTTTTCTCAACCCCTAAATGGCCTCCTAGCAAGTGCCCATGGGCAAGTTCCAACACCACCCGTCTGTATAACTTAGGGACTACCAACTGTTCAACCACTTCATCATTAGATTTACATACACGATACAGTAAATCCTCATTGCTGCAGAAATATGGAAAACAGAGCCTGTCCCCTGGTTCGACAGGTACCTCATTAATCACTATTACATTTTCCCAGGCCCTGGCAAGGGTAGGGTCTTTTCTCTGCTCCGTACCAAAATTTTCCTTGTGCACATTAAGATTGGCAAACTCTAACGTAGGCTCAGATTCAGCAGGCGGCTGTCCAGCTCTACTGGTTGTGGGGACTTCTTCCGGCTCCCCCCGCTCTCCTGCCATAACTGAGAAAGGATCACCCGGAGAGCCCTGAGAGGAGTCCCCTGAACTCACAAGGTCAGTAATGGCCACGAGTTCTGGCTCTGCGACTGAGTTAGGTACTGCGACTGGGTCGGGACAATCCCACAGTTCCCAAAACTTAGGGAAGTCCCTACCAATGATAGCCTCATGCACCAAGTGGGGCACCAGTCCGACCGAATGGGTCACCGTACCGAAGCCAGTTTTAAACTGAACAGTGGCTATTGGATACTCGCGGGTATCCCCATGTACACAGATCACAGCAACCTTTTTTGCATGAAAATTCACAGTTTCAACCATCTCAGCTGTAACCAAAGTAACCAGACTTCCAGAGTCCAGCAAGGCCATAATAGGCTTATTATTAATAGTCACATGACACATGTGTTTTCCCACATTTGGCATTGCAGCGCATGAAACAGCAGCAAACATAGACTGCCTTCTAAAAGATAGATCACACTGCATTGGTTCATCTGTCAATGGACAGTTTGCTGCAACATGTCCCAGTTCTTGGCAACGAAAACACCTGATGTTTCCCCAGTTTGGTTTGCTGACAGGCAGTGGCTTCCCTTGTTTGGGCCGCCAAACTTCAGTCCTGGCACCAAAAATCCTCCCCCCTATTTCCTTGCCATGCTTACCACCCACTTCCCCTGGAACAGTCTTACCGGTTGCCTGGGGAGACCGTGGCTTTGGGTGAAAAGTCCATGCGGCTGTAGGGGTGGTGACCAGGTTCTCTGCAGCAAAGTACCTCTCAACGAGCTCCACCAGGTTGTCTGCTGACTTGGGGTCTCCTTGACTCACCCACTTCTGCAGGGGAATTGGCAGTGACCTCAGGAATTGGTCCATGACCACACGCTCCACTATTTGTGGCGCAGACTGGGACTCCGGCTGTAGCCATTTCCGTACCAGGTGGATCAGATCAAACATCTGCGATCTTGGGGGCCTCTTATCTTGGAAGAACCAGCTGTGGACCCGCTGAGCTCGAACAGCCAAGGTGACACCGAGTCGTGCCAGGATTTCCCGCTTGACCTTCTCATAATCTCCCGCTTCTGCTGACTCCAGATCATAGTAGGCCTTCTGCGCTTCTCCAGAAAGTAAGGGGGCGATCAGTCCTGCCCACTGGGTTTGGGGCCAACCTTCCCTCTCAGCGGTCCGTTCAAATGTTAGTAGGAAAGCCTCTGGATCATCATCTGCCGTCATCTTTGAAAGAAAGCGACCCACATGGATAGTTGAGGGCTTGTCTCCAATATCCTTCATTATCGCAGGTGACCCCTGTGCTAGCGTCTCCACAACCTCAGTAAGGGTTTTTCTATCCGCTATTGCAGCAGTGGCAAGCTGTTCAAACAGCCTCTGCGATTGCTCCTGTACAGCACCAATCTGTTGGAACAGCACCTTGGTTTGCTCCTGTGCGATAGCGTTGGCTTGCTGTAATGCAGCGTTAGTTTGCTGTTGTGCAGCGTTTGCTTGCTGCAATGTAGCGTTAGTTTGCTGTTGTGCAGCGTTTGCTTGCTGCTGTGCAGCGTTTGCTAACACCATTTGTTTGAGGATGTCCTCCATGTTGTCACTTTAGGTACTGGCCTTTTAAGTAGTAACTTACTACAGCTGGTCGCAGCCTCCACCATATGTAACCTGGGGGGCATGTAGTAGGTACAAAAGCTCCCTGGGATGAGCAGGCACAGATACCAAGTCCATTGGATCAGTGAAAACACAGTGGGGTTTATTGGTGCTATATACAAAGTCAATGACAGGTGCTGTACAGTGTGGTGAAAACAAACAGAAGAAAAAATAGCTAAACAAAAGCCTAGCCGTGTCTCGGCTCTAACTACACAGTATGTACAGGCCCTCACTACCAGGCTGGACAAGCCTAACACTTGTCAGCTTCCACATTCACAGAGTAACAAGTTTTACCAACCTTCTTGCTCTCACAAACCAACGTTGTCTGTGTTTCCCAGGCTGAGCAAAGGCTGTCTGCTCAGGTGAGCTTTTAATTAAGCTGGTGGAGAGAACCAACACCTGAAGTGGATCCTGGCTCAGAGATCCCTGAATGTATATGAGAGGAGCCTGGGAGATGTATAAACCCCGAACAGGACTTTCCCAAGCTCTCTCTGGGATGCTCTGTCACAGCTGATTGTAACCAAAGAGGAGGAGCAGTAAAATAGCTAGAATGACGAAGATTCGACAAAGCATCGAAAGTTAGAATATTCGACGGTGCAGCAAAACTGTACGACGCTGCAATCGTACATTTCCGGTCAAATGCATCCGCCCATAGGCTATAGAAGAATTCTAATGTTGGTTGACTAGTAATAGTAATGAATAAATATAATTATTACTAGTCATACAACATTAGAATTCTTCTATAGCTTGTGGGCGGAACATTCGACCGGAAATGTATGATTGCAGCGTCGTACAGTTTCACTGCTCCGTTGAATCTTCTTTGAACATTCGACAGACACCATAAGCCTTCAATGACAGATTCAACCTTAATTAATTCAGATTTTCGGACGAATGCAATTTCTAACGAAAAACTAAATAAATAAAAACTAATTTCGGAGAGTAACTAAATAAATTTATTTTTCGGACAAAAACGAAATATTTCAGTGTGCACATGTCTAGTACACACAACCCGTATCCCATAAAGTTTGTCACCACCCCCCCCCCCCCCCAGCACCACTATCTTTGATTGCATTAATGAGCTCTGAATTTTCTGCACAGGTAAGCAAAAGATTACGCTCAAGCTAATCACAGACGGCAGCTTGGGAATGCACATCAGGCTTTCACTGTGAAAAAAGTGGGACTAGGATGGCAAAAATAAATATTCTGTGACCTAATAAAATATTATTAAAAAAATAGTAGCATCTAGTAGGTCTACTCCTGGCTGTAGGGCAGTTGGAAGCATTGTGTGTCTGTTTTGGGAAAGTGTTGCCTCCCCTACTATATCCACAGTTATTAATATCAAAATGTATGTCATTAACATAAGCAAGACATGTTCTCTTTAAACATATTAAAATATGTATAGAAAGTAAATAACACATTATTGAACATAACATTTTTTACCTTTAAAGCTAAAAAGCACAGTAAATACATCATTTGAATAGTCATCTATAAGTAAAAGTGTACATCCTGATGTTTATAGATGTTTTCTGACATTATAAATCAACATTTGGTATTCATTGCTCCAACTTGTGCACAACATTGCCTGGAAGTTTCATGCAGAGGGCAAAGCAAGCTTTATTCTCTTTTAATATCTGGCCTTGGCATACAATTCAACTTTCATTTTGTTCCTTCATGGCTGATGGGTCCCATCAAGTAAAATTCAATCTTCATAACATGTTCCGTTCAAGAATGAAAGCCAAAAAAAGAAGAGTATTTTTCCTAGGAGACATCAGTTATTTGTGGTTATGATATATTTCATTTACTTTTTTTTTTTTCGCTCACACAGGAATAGTATTGAATTTTCTTCACTGCATTTCCCTAGCAGTAGCTATAATACATATGGTTGTAGCTGCCCTCTAAAATACATATAGAGCCATAAACAACAATATATAGAGATACAGATGAATGGGGGTTGATTAATTTAAAATAGAGAAAAAAATAAGTACAGTATTGGAGTTATTGATTACGAGTGATTTTCTTGTTTCCCATTAAAAATATAAACACGTGGTTTCTGCAATAAAAGACTGTAAATGACCTTGAGTCTGACTTCCTCTATCAATGATGTAGCCTCCAGCAAAGCCTTCAACATTCGAAACTTGCAGAAGAGCCAAGTGACTGCATTCCCTTTGGTCAGAAATGCTGAATGTTGAAGACTGTGCCACAGACTGCAACATTGTAGGACAAAGGAGTTTGGACTTGCTGCTCACCGGAGAGGTAAGTATTCACAGGGGGGAGAATTACTAAAACTGGGAGCATGCAAAATCTGGTGCAGCTCCTTACACAAACCAATCAGTTTGAGGCCCCTTTCACACGACTTGTCCCACGATTTGTGATGGCAAACTAGCATGACAAGTCATTTCCCATGATTTTCAATGACAACCATTCATACTAGTACGACTTCAAGTCGTTTTTACTTCAAAGTAGTCCCTGCACTACTTTGGTCCGATTTTGATGCCACTTACACAGGTATTCCCTGAAATCGCGGCCGCGAATCGCGGCAAGATCGTGGCCACAAAATCGCTGTAAAATCGCGCGACTTTGAAGTCGCAGTAGTGTGAAAGGGGCCTAAGGTTTTATTGCCAAAGCTTAACTGAACAAGCTGAAGTTAGAAGATGATTAGCTACCACACACAGCTGCACCAGATTCTGAGTGCTACACTTTTAGTAAATTTCCCCCACAGTGTTCTATTGCAGCTTTTACCAAAAAAGAAGAAACCTAGCTGAAACCACACTTTTTGTGTGCCTTTATTGTCTACAGTTTTAATACATAAGATACATTGTTTTCATCAGTTTGTTGTACTGCATAAAATCCATAGCCCTACCCCTGACATGTCTGTGTCAATTATATCCTCTAGCAGTGTTTCAAGTAGGCACACTTAAATTAACTCTGTTATCACAAGATCAGTTTTACCCAAAAGTTCACCCATAAAAAAGCATGAGTATACATAACTTTCCAGTATTAAACCATCAGATGAGTTGAATAGTTGCTTCCCCTGCTGACCGGTGTGGCCGCTGTTAGCTCGAATGTCCTGTAAGATCTTGAATACTGGCCAGCTTATGTGTTTGGATACAGCAGGATCCCGGTTTTATATTTTTTAAACCCGATCCTCTTTGTGCCATGTGACTTTTCTACTTTTATTAATATTAGGAATTTGATGTGGTTTTACACTATTGGGAGTGACTTGCCTTGTTTCTACATGCAATATTTGCTATGGTAGGCAATAGTGATGAGCCGAACACCCCCGGTTTCGGTTCGCACCAGAACCCGCGAACGGACCGAAAGTTCGCACAAACTTTAGAACCCTATTAAATACAATGGATGCGAACGTTCGAAATCTAAAGTGCTAATTATAACGACTATTATGCATGTTATTGTCCTAAAAAGGGTTTGGGAACCCGGGTTCTGCACCAGGGGACATGTATCAATCCAAAAAAAAGTTTTAAAAACGGCCGTTTTTCGGGAGCAGTCATTTTAAAGATGCATAAAGTGAAAAAAAAAAAAGTCAAATATTCCTTTAAATATCGTACCTGGGGGGTGTCTAAAGTATGCCTGTGAAGTGCCACGTGTTTCCCGTGTTTAGAACTGTCCCTGCACAAAATTACATTTCTAAAGGAAAAAAAGCCATTTAAAACTGCTTGCGGCTTTAATGTAATGTCTGGTCTCGGTAATATGGATAAAAATCTTTAAGAAAAATGGCATAGCTACCCCATCACACCCCCCCCCCACCCCAGCCCATTACCAGCCCCTGTGGGTCTTCTATGGATATTAAGGGGAACCCCGCACACAAAATAAAAAAGGCCCTATATACTCTGAACAGCCGTATACAGGCGGTGCATACAAGACAGGGACTGTAGGTTTGTTCTTATGTAGAATCTGTTTGTAATTTTAAACAGGTACATTGTTTAAGTGTAGCTCCAGCCAAAAAATCTATTTTTAAGCTTTTTGGAAAACATAGGGAAGGGTTATCACCCCTGTAACATTTGTTTTGCTGTCTGTGCAGTGTGCACCTGTTCAGAACAGTTCACCTCACTTTCCGTCCTAATGACAAATGTTTTTTGAAAATTTGGGTTTTTTATTGAAACAAGAATTGGTGATAAAGCATCAGTGGAGAGGAGACACTTTTTTTTCCCATATTAACTCTTACAGGAGAGAATTTGCCTTCCTAGGGGTAGATTTCCTCTCACTTCCTGTTGTATCCTTCCGTTTGCAAGGAGGAGTCGTTTGTAAGTTGGATGTTTGAAAGTAGGGGCCTGCCGTATATACTCAGCTGAAATTTGCCCCTTACATGTTGGTGTTGCCACAACACTGTGAGCCCTCACAGTTACTCTTGGTGGGCGCAGGAATGGGCCCTGCTGTGAATTATTAGATCAAGAATTGTAATTACATGCCTCTGTTAAACAGGGGCAGAAAAATTGGGCCTTAGGCACTGGTGCCACAACACTGCAACCCCTCACAGATACTGTACTTGGAGCACAGCAATGAGCCCTGTTGCAAAGTATTGCATAAAAAATTGTAATTACACGCCCCTGTTAAACAGGGGCAGAAAAATTGGGCCTTAGGCACTGGTGCCACAACACTGCAACCCCTCACAGATACTGTACTTGGAGCACAGCAATGAGCCCTGTTGCAAAGTATTGCATCAAAAATTGTAATCACACGCCCCTGTTAAACAGGGGCATAAAAATTGGGCCTTAGGCACTGGTGCCACAACACTGCAACCCCTCACAGATACTGTACTTGGAGCACAGCAATGAGCCCTGTTGCAAAGTATTGTATCAATAATTGTAATTACACGCCCCTGTTAAACAGGGGCTGAAAAATTGGGCCTTAGCCACTGGTGCTGGGGCCACGACACTGCAACCTCTCCCAGATACTCTAGTTGGAGTGCAGGAATGAGCCCTGCTGCAAAGCATTGCATCAAAAATTGTAATTACATGCCCCTGTTAAACAGGGGCTGAAAAATTGGGCCTTAGCCACTGGTGGCGGCACCCAGAAACAAAAATGTTCTTCCAAGCTATCATCAATTGGATCATTGAGGAGGAGGAGGATAGTCAGTCAACATAACAGGACAGTCTCTCAGAATCAGCATCAGTCTTGAAGGGATGTGACATTTGAAAATAAATTAGTCTGTTATATCAGCTTCAGGTGTTTGGTAGCTGGTGGTGATCCAAGACTGGTTCATCTTTATGAAGGTCAGTCGATCAACCGAGTCGGTGGACAGGCGCACCCTGTGATCCGTGACAAATCCTCCATTAGCACTGAATGTGCGTTCTGAAAGAACGCTTGATGCAGGACAGGCCAGTAGCTCAATTGCATACTGTGCAAGCTCTGGCCAGTGGTCCATCCTCAAGACCCAGTAAGCCAGAGGATTTTTGGTGGGGAAGGTGTCCAAGTCTGACCTTGCCCCTAGGTATTCCTGCACCATGTATATCAGACGCTGGCGATGGTTGCTGGAACCGATCATACCTTGGGGCTGCGGACTAAAGAATTGTCTGAACGCATCGGTCAGACGGCCACCTTCCCCACCGCTCCTTCTTTGACTGACTGAAGCCTCAGCAACTCGTTGTCCAGGACCAGGAGTTTGTAACCTCCCAGTCTCTGGGAACGCGTTGCACAGACCTTTCTGCAAGGCCTCCCGGAGTTGTCTCGTCCTCTGCTCCCTCTGAAACGGTAAGATAAGGTCCGCAACCTTACCCTTGTACCGTGGATCAAGGAGAGTGGCCAGCCAGTAATGGTCCCTCTCCTTGATTCAAAGAATACGAGGATCCTTCCACAGACTTTGCAGGATCAGGGAGGCCATGCAGCGTAGGTTAGCTGAGGCATTCGGTCCGGAGTCCTCTGGGTCACTAAGGACGACATGATCCGCAGCCACCTCCTCCCAGCCACGTACAAGTCCATGGGTTTCTTGGGACTGTAAATCATCCCTAAAAGACTTCTGTTGATGATGCTGAGTGCCAGGCTCCACCTCCATGCTGACACAATCCTCCTCCTCCTTCTGTGCGATGGGTGGGACAGAAGGAACACTGTCTGGGTAAAGGGGGCCTTGAGAGGCAAGGAAGTCCTCCTCTTCCTGCCTCTGTTCTGCCTCAAGTGCCCTGTCCATTATTCCACGCAGCGTATGTTCCAAAAGGTGGACAAGAGGTACAGTGTCACTGATGCATGCACTGTCACTGCTCACCATCCTCGTGGCCTCCTCAAATGGTGCCAGGACAGTGCATGCATCCCTGATCATGCCCCACTGGCGTGGTGAAAAAAACTGAGCTCCCCTGACCCTGTCCTGGTGCCGTAGTCGCAAAGGTACTCATTGATGGCCCTCTGCTGCGTGTGCAGCCGCTGCAGCATGGCCAACGTTGAGTTCCACCTGGTGGGCATGTCACATATAAGGCGGTTCTTGGGCAGGTTCAACTCCTTTTGCAGCTCAGCCAGGCGAGCACTGGCATTATAAGATCTGCGGAAATGCACACAGACTTTCCTGGCCTGCCTCAGGACATCCTGTAAGCCCGGGTACCTGCCCAAGAACCGCTGCACCACCAGGTTAAGGACGTGAGCCACACAGGGCACATGGGTCAGTTGTCCCTGTCGGAGGGCGGAGAGGAGGTTTGTGCCATTGTCGCAAACCACCATTCCTGGCTTAAGCTGGCATGGCATCAACCACCTCTCGGCCTGCCCCTGCAGAGCAGACAGAACCTCTGCCCCAGTGTGGCTCCTGTCCCCCAAACACACCAGCGCAAGCACGGCATGGCATCTTTTTGCCTGCGTACTTGCGTAGCCCCTTGAACGCCTACGGAGCACCGCTGGTTCCGAGGACAAAGCACAGGAAGAGGCCATGGAGGAAGAAGAAGAGGAGGGGGTGGAGGAGAGAGGTGTGTCACAACCAGTAGTAGCATTTTGGAGGCGTGGCGGCGGAACAACCTCCAACACTACTGCACCTTGTCCTGCATCCTTCCCAGCTGCCAAAAGAGTGACCCAATGGGCCGTGAAAGAAAAGTAACGTCCCTGTCCATGCCTGCTGGACCATGAGTCAGCGGTAATATGCACCTTACCGCTGACCGCCCTGTCCAGCGAGGCCAAGACATTGCCTTCCACATGCCGGTAGAGAGACGGAATCGCCTTCCGTGAGAAAAAGTGGCGTTTGGGAACCTGCCACTGAGGAACCGCACATTGCACAAACTCACGGAAGGGGGCCGAGTCTACCAACTGAAAAAGCAGCAGTTGAAGCGCTAGCAATTTAGCCAAGCTAGCATTCAACCGCTGGGCATGTGGATGGCTGGGAGTGAACTTCTTTCGACGGTCCAGCAGCTGGGGCAGGGAAATTTGCCTGCTAGAATCGGACGTCGTGTACTGCTAGCAGAGTGCCCGCAAGTACTTGGCTGTGACACACCTAATTCTACACATTCATTCCTCTCAGTGCAGGTTTCAGAGAGGACTGAAGGTATAGCGGGGTTGGAGATCCCAGCTGATGCGGTGCAAGGAGAGGTCCGCTTTGTTCTTTGGTGTGGGTCTTTAAGGTAGGCTTGCCAACGAGCTGCATGGCAGGTCAACATATGTCTGGTCAAGCATGTGGTGCCCAAGCGGGTGATGTTTTGGCCACGCAATATACGCTTGAGACATATGTTGCAAACAGCAGCTGTGCGATCTGATGCACTCGACTCAAAAAAGGCCCACACCAAATAACTTTTTGAATAACGGGCAGAGGCAGCGCCCTGCACAGGCGGAGCTCTGCGGTGTGATTCCGTCGGTGTGCTGCCTTTACACTGGCCCCCCGAGGGCATCCTGCCTCGTTGGAGATGTGCCTCCTCCTCATCCTCCTCCTCCTCCTCCTCCTCTCTCCTATTAGGCACCCACGTGGAGTCAGTGACCTCATCATCCCCTCCCTCCTCATCACTGGAGCCAATCTGGCAGTATGCTGCAGCTGCTGGAACATGACTGCCAGATTGGTGTCCTTCTTGAGCATCCCCTCTCTCTGCTCTCACGCTACTGCCTTCCTCTAGCTGGGTATCATCATCAGACCCTTCGAAACGCTGGGCATCCTCCTGGAGCATGTACCCAACACTGTGCTCAAACAGTTCGGGGGACTCCTCAGGAGGACATGGTTGGTCTAGGGAAGGAGTGACTGATGATGACATTGATACCAGGGAAGAGGACGCTTTGGCAGCTGCTTTGCCAGTACCCTGAGCCTGTGTGAGAGAGGATGAGGAGGATGAGGAGGGCTTGGTCATCCACTCTACCAAGTCTTCGGCATGATGCGGCTCAACACGTCCAGCTGCCGAAAAGAAGGACAAGCGTGTCCCATGGCCACGTGCTGATGGCGATGCACCGTGTCCACGACCAGCACTGTTGTCTCTAGACACAGAGCCTGCTTGCCCTCTTTTATTGGCTCCTGACTGTCTGCCTCTCCTTGTTTGCCTTCCAGACATTCTAATGGCCTGCAGGGAAATGGGAAAACCAGCAATAAGACCTAGCTTCAGGAGTATATTTTGCAGGAATCACACTACGCCTGCTGTAGGTGCTGCAAATGCCTGTTGGTGTAACACACCAGGAAAACGCAGCAATACAGGCTAACTTCAGGTGTAATATGATCAGGAGGCACACTCCGCCCGCTGTAAGTGCTGCAAATGCCTGTTGGTGTAACACACCAGGAAAAAGCAGCAATACAGGCTAACTTCAGGTGTAATATGATCAGGAGGCACACTCCGCCCGCTGTAAGTGCTGCAAATGCCTGTTGGTGTAACACACCAGGAAAACGCAGCAATACAGGCTAACTTCAGGTGTAATATGATCAGGAGGCACACTCCGCCCGCTGTAAGTGCTGCAAATGCCTGTTGGTGTAACACACCAGGAAAAAGCAGCAATACAGGCTAACTTCAGGTGTAATATGATCAGGAGGCACACTCCGCCCGCTGTAAGTGCTGCAAATGCCTGTTGGTGGAACACACCAGGAAAAAGCAGCAATACAGGCTAACTTCAGGTGTAATATGATCAGGAGGCACACTCCGCCCGCTGTAAGTGCTGCAAATGCCTGTTGGTGTAACACACAAGGAAAACGCAGAAATACAGGCTAACTTCAGGTGTATAAGGTGCAGGAGGCACACTCCGCCCGCTGTAAGTGCTGCAAATGCCTGTTGGTGTAACACACCAGGAAAACACAGCAATACGGTCTAACTTCAGGTGTATAATGTGCAGGAGGCTTAGCAACAATGACACTGACACTGTCCCCTGCCTATCCTTCTCTCTCCCTGCACACAAGGTTTAGCAAAGCATATGACACTGACACTGACACTGTCCCCTGCCTATCCTTCTCTCTCCCTGCACACAAGGTTTATCAAAGTATATGACACTGACACTCTCCCTGCCTATCCTTCTCTCTCCCTGCACACAAGGTTTAGCAAAGAATGTGACACTGACACTGTCCCCTGCCTATCCTTCTCTCTCCCTGCACACAAGGTTTAGCAAAGAATATGACACTGACACTCTCCCTGCCTATCCTTCTCTCTCCCTACACACAAGTTTGAGGTACAAATAGCACTGACACTGTCCCTGCCTATGTAACTCTTTCCCTGCGCCGGAACACACTACACAAGGCCGCCGCGCTGGCAGCCTTTTATAGTGTGGGGCATGTGCTAAACCCCCTGAGCTATAATTGGCCACAGGCAACCTGCCTGTGGCCAATTATGGCTCTCCTAGCTGCCAGCGCTGTGATTGGCCAAGCATGCGGGGTCACAGTGCATGCTTGGCCAATCACAGCGCCGGGATTGCACTGTGATGGATCAGTGTATTGTGGGCCGTTCGCGTCACTCGAATTTGGCGCGAACGGCCCAAATCGTTCGATGTTCGCCGAACGGTCGAACAGCCGATGTTCGAGTCGAACGTATGTTCGACTCGAACACCGAGCTCATCCCTAGTAGGCAACTCCTGGATGATCTTTGTGGGACTGAGCTATCTTCCTGTCCCTGGTCTCTGTGGATGCAAGCTGCCTTATACCATAAGCACATGTGACCATTCGGTGACTGAGGGCCACTAACAAGTGCTAAGCAGCCTGTGCAAGCATACTGATGGGGAGTAGTACCTATATTGTCTATTTTTAGTTGCATTGCACCAGCACTTTGAAGACAATCTAAAGGATTCTCGCAATTAGAATGTCAATTTATGTTTTGCCTTATATTGTTATCACATATATCAGTTTGGCAAAGTGATTTTCATGGATTTTTTTGGCACGCTATTTTGTTCATTTATATTGCAGTTACTGTGTAGCTATTTAGGTAAAACTGTTTTCACTGTTTTTTGCACTTTCATTGTGTGTGTAATTTGTGATTTCTTTTCACTATATTGTTTGACATATTTTGTTGTGGTTACTCCGTGAACATTTATACGTTGATTTGTATAATATTCCAATAAGGGGTTAGCACATTAATGTTGTATATTATTATGACATTGTACTGATGTGGCTATTGATCAGAGTCAGTGGCTGCTGCACTGGCATTCAGGGGTAGATTTACTAAAACTGGTGCACTCAGAATCTGGTGCGGATGTGCATGGTAGCCAATCAGCTTCTAACTTTAGCTTGTTCAATTAAGCTTTGGCAATGAAACCTGTAGGTTAATTGGTTTCTATGCAGAACTGCACCAGATTTTGCACTCTCCAGTTTTAGTAAATGTAGCGGTACCCCCGTAGGAGCTGCTGGTTTAGTTGTGGATCTTTGCACGTTACCTTACTGTTCCAAGTGTTCGGCTCAGGGGTTCTCCATGAAGAGTCTATCCATAAGAAATGTCTGCACCAACACAGTCTCTTTCAAGGGTTTTATTTGAATAAAACTTTCCAACAGAGGGGGTAGAGGAATTGGGAGGACTCAGGTATCTTACTTGTCAATCATGGAAACTTCCTAGGTCCAGAGGAGCGACTGTCTCCACGCTGGACTCAGCCACCATCGGATAGGCCCAATCTCACTGGCCTAGCAGCCGGCGCGAAGCTCAATCAATAGAATAGTCTCTGCCACAGACTTGATATTGGAATTTGTTCAATAGAATAGTCTCTGCCACAGACTTGCATATCCCCTCACTGGGATAGCTCCCTCAGAAATAACACAGCTTTCAGTGCCAGAATCTTTCACTCGCTCCGGCAGCACTGTGAGGTAGATTATGATCCGGATGCATCCTCCAATTGAGTCCTCAATTGCTCGGTCCCTTCTATCAGGCAAGGCGACACAGGATCATCCCTGGATCAGTGGGCCCCAGCAACTCCTGGGCCTACATCTAAGTTGCGAGGCCTCGGGCCAATGTGGCCCCGAGGTGGGAACTGCCAACACATCCCTGAGGCCAGGAGGGCCCTCAGGTGAGGATCGAAGAAGACGACCCCCAATTCTCCTCCACCCTAATGGCGTCTGTCACTTAAATACCCTCTCCCAGCATGCACAGTGGGTTCACCACGCCCCCTGGGCTTCTGCTGGGAAAGAGGTACCCAATACATCCAGCCCGTTGCCTTTCCAACCCTGACCAGCGGTGACAGCGACACCCACTGGTGGGGGGGGGGGGAAATCATGCAACCAACTGTACTGAAACAGTGCCACAATTTGAATAAACAATCTCTCTGGGCTAAACTAATGCCCAGACAACAAAATTTCAAGATATAGCACCCACTCATTGGGAGCAGGGCGCTACATATTTCCCCCCTCCACAACAGACGATGTCCTCATCGTCGAGGAAAGTTTGACCCTCAATCCTGAGGGTCAGCTACCTGAGTCCCAAAACTTGGATAGGGAGGGAAGGGTAAGATAACAAGAAATACACATTTTACACAGACATGCAATAATCATATTACTATATACTACAGTATTCCTATCTCTCTATCTAACCCACCCAACTTTACAGTAGCTTGGAAGGAGATCCAGGACAGCTGAAAAACAAACAGCACACACAGTTAGATATTCTAAAACATTTCTGTACAATGGAAGCAAAGCCTTACTTCCTGGAGAAATAAAACTTTCTTTCCCCTATATATATATATATTACCTTTTTTTTCTTTAAGCAACTAAGTGCAGAAAAAGTTCCATGTAGAAAAGTTCAGTTTCTGCTGACTAAGCAAACCTCCGCCACCTAGTGGTCGAAGAGCAACACACAGAGTCCCATTTGAGGTACTGGACCGGGTAAAGAAATCTTGACTCAACGTCTCTAACACCCTAGCAATAACTAGCTAGTTACCCCAAGTCCTTCAAAGAAGAAAAATAAATTAAACAAAATATTCTTTTTTTTCTCTTTGTAAAGTGACAAACTGGAACGGTCACTATAATGGATCACCAGTAAAAGTGAGGATCCGGTAGAGTCAGGGATTTTCCCTGCTTGTCCACAGTAGTAATAAAATAAACGTGGCCATCCCTTCCAGGTCGGCAGATAACCACTTTGTCCGCATAGATGTGCCGACCATAGCACCAGTATAGCAGACATCCTTTAAAACGTTCATCCATAATGAAAGAATGGCCCATCTTCCGAAAGGGTTTAGGCACCTCTAGATAGTTCCACACAGCTTCATGGTACCATTCCTCTCTGTGAGCCTCAAACTTCTGCATAATTTCCCAAGGAACATAAGGGAACTCGAGTCCATACTCAGTAGCCACCCGTTTATTAAGTAGTCTCTGTGATCGGGCAAGCCTAGGCAATGAATGATGACTTCCATATCCTGGAGGTATGCAAGAGGCTGGAGACTTGAGTATCATGGAATTCGCAGACAGTTTTCCTGACCCATATGCATTGGTAACTTTAGGCAGGATTTCACTTGTAACAAGCAGGGTTTCCACTCTAGGTGTTGTTTCCCCGGTATCCATGGCTGTCAATTCTGAAAAACTATGTACGGAGGCAACATCCTCTGTGTTGTTCCACAACAACTCGTGAGACCTGCTCTCAAATAAGTCGTCATTCCCGATATCCGACAGAGAGTCTAATTCAGAGTCCTCACACTCTTCTGACGGTAAATATGTACGTACAGTCCCAGGCACTTTTTCCCCAGATGTCTTACCGGTTCCTGCCGTGGACCTGGCGGGGGTATCACCTCTCTCGGGGTCTGGTTCCAGCAGTTTCTGGGGTTGGCCTCTACCGCAGCCGTGGGAGGCCTTTACGTATCCCACCTTCTTCTGGACAGGCTTAGCGAAGATAGGTGCAGCGAAGGGGGATACCGTTGAAGTAAGGATAGTTGCAATGTCCGCCAGTGACTCACTCACAGTGATAACAGCGCCAGCTCCCTCCAGAATAGCGGTTGTAGCGTATGTGGCAGGCATAGACCGGACAATCTGGTCAAAGGCAGCAGGTCCTTCTGTCACATTGCCTGTGACCCAGTCCACTTTGTAAGCTCAGGGTGGCACAATTGGTTGCTCCACTGAGAACAGGTACTCCCCGCATCGCAGGCATCGGACAAAAGGACGGGATTCATAGCCAGTCCATTGCACCTGTTACACAGTATACCCATCGCTTCCACATCACCGACTGTATAGAGCATGAACTGCCCATGCGGCTTCAATCGGATGCCAGTGTCCGTGAGTACGGTTCCAGGCAGCATGGTACTTGTAGCGGTACCCATAGGAATCATCCTGGGCCCAGAAATAGACTGTACCGACAGCATTGAAGACATGGCGATGCTCCGTCTCTCAGGGTGTTGGACACATGTGGCGTCCCACGCAGGAAACAAGCAGGAACTCCTCCCACTTGCTCTCTTAAGCATGTAGCTCGCAGGATTTTTTCCTTTTCCTTGACTCCACCCATGGCCCACGCGGTTCAGAAGTGATCACAAGTTTCTCCCCGTTTTAAGCACAGTCCTTCTCCCTCTGTGGATAGGTCCCAATGAACAGTCTTTAGTTGCTATGGGTAACGGCAAATATCCTGGATGAGCCCCCAAGTGTAGCGGTACCCCCGTAGGAGCTGCTGATTTAGTTGTGGGTCTTTGCACGTTACCTTACTGTTCCAAGTGTTCGGCTCAGGGGTTCTCCTTGAAGAGTCTATCCATAAGAAATGTCGGCACCAACACAGAGTCTCTTTCAAGGGTTTTATTTGAATAAAACATTCCAACAGAGGGGGTAGAGGAATGGGGTGGACTCAGGTATCTTACTTGTCAATCACGGAAACTTCCTAGGTCCAGAGGAGCGACTGTCTCCACGCTGGACTCAGTCACCACCGGATAGGCCCAATCTCACTGGCCTAGCAGCCGGCCCGAAGCTCAATCAATAGAATAGTCTCTGCCACAGACTTGGTATTGGAATTTGTTCAATAGAATAGTCTCTGCCACAAACATGCATATCCCCTCACTGGGATAGCTCCCTCAGAAAGAACACAGCTCTCAGTGCCAGAATCTTTCAGCTGCTCCGGCAGCACTGTGAGGTAGATTATGATCCGGATGCATCCTCCAATTAAGTCCTCAATTGCTCGGTCCCTTCCATCAGGCAAGGCAACACAGGATCATCCCTGGATCAGTAGGCCCCAGCAACTCCTGGGCCTACATCTCAGTTGCGAGGCCTCGGGCCAACGTGGCCCCGAGGCGGGAACTGCCAACACATCCCTGAGGCCAGGAGAGCCCTCAGGTGAGGATCGAAGAAGACGACCCCTAATTCTCCTCCACCCTAATGGCGTCTGTCACTTAAATACCCTCTCCCAGCATGCACAGCGGGTTCACCATGCCCCCTGGGCTTCTGCTGGGAAAGAGGTACCCAATACGTCCAGCCCGTTGCCTTTCCAATCCTGACCAGTGGTGACAGCGACACCCACTAGTGGGGGGAAAATCATGCAACCAACTGTACTGAAACAGTGCCACAATTTGAACAATCTCTCTGGGCTAAACTAAGATAACTAAATTTCAACATATAGCGCCCACTCATTGGGAGCAAGGCGCTACATAAATAAACCTCACAGTGTCATCAGTACAGCAGTTAGTGTCTGTGTATGTGTGTGTCTGGGGGGGGGGGGGGATGTGCGCCATTGTGCATCCTAGAAGGCATGCACAAGGTGTGTGAGTGGGAGGATGTATTGGTATGACCACCAGCTCCTGTCCAGTCATTTAAATGTAATGGCAGGACTGAAAGCAGTTAAAATTTTATGAGCCTAAACATCAAGACAAATCTCATTGAAATCTAATGAGGGTAAAATCTTGTTGTTATATTCTGGAGGTTTAGAGCTAATAGGCAAACTACTAAGGCATGGAAAGCTGGGCACTGCCATAGGTGAAATGAACCGGTACAAAAATGTTTTTTTTTTTTTAAATACTGTACAGTGAGGGTCTTTTCATGTGGTTTTGGGGGGCAACATTGAAAAAACACAAATTCTTCATATAACATGCTTGGGGATGCCTTTAAGCTGTACATAGTGTTATAGGACAGTACAATTTTCATGGACAATTTCTTTCATGGACAACAGTGTACACTGGCAATGCATAATTGCCCGCACAATTTACTTTTTTTTTTTTTTTTCAATTAACTTGGTTTACATACAGCAGCAATACTCAAAGTGTCAGTTCACACAGGGGCAACCAGACTTACAGCGCGAATTTGCAAAGCGATTTGGAGGCGACTTCAGCGCAACTTCAGTGCGACTTTGAGCGACTAACAACGCAACTTGACTCATTGTGGCCAATCAGAGCTGATCAGGTCTTGTAACATAATTGTTGTTCCTGTTCTCTTCCTGGTTCCCTGTGTCCTGTGCCCACAATGTTCTCTTTGCGTTATCTAATGACAGCTGTCATAACAGCTGGTGTGAAAGTATTGATGGAAGAGGAAGAGAGGAAGCGAAGGATGAGGATGAGAAGATGTCGCTACTGGATCCATCCAATCATTGCTAATAGAGATAGTAGAGGCCAGTTCTGGGCCATGTATTAGAATTTGCATGCTTATGAGGACAAGTTTTTCAACTATACCCGGATGTCAAGGTAAGTACATATGCCATATGTGGATATGCACTAGCCTTTTTCAGATATTTGTTGCTTACTCTGTATCTTTTGCTAGCTAAAGTCTTTATGAGCCCCAAACATTAGATATACAGTATATGTTTTAGCATTGAGCCTAGAGAATAAAATGGCGATCGCTGTATCGGTTGTTATCCAAATAAAGCCGACCATCAGTACTGGTGTGATGGCTGCAGCTGCATGCATCACTCCGGTACAACCCTTTCAATCAGAGGCCCAATATTTGCATACGGTCGGCTTGAAGGGGTTAATGTGTGTGTGTAGCTACCATTGGCTGATATTTCTTATTTTCAATATAGTAATTACCTTCTTTATTAATTTATTATTAACAGTTTTGACGAATTGCTTGGTTTGGTTTTCATCCATCTGGTGGCTCAGTTCTGTGTGAAGAGGCGGTGGGGGACAGATGCAGCTTCGGTCCGATGCTGCATCCACCTAGGTAAGTATAATTCTTCCAAAAAAACAAACAAACTGTATAACATATATTGCACACAAACATCCAATAAATTTTGAAAAACACCAACATTTTTAAATCAGGTTACATCTTGAAAAATACAAAGAAAAGGGAACATTTAGTTGTATTTGTAAAATTACAACTGTTCGTATACTGGTTCATATTCTGAACGTGAGGTTGCAGTGCTTGTGGAAGGCCTTGGGGACAGTGTTGCTTGAAAGGTATTTGATTGATAAAAGAATCTTGTGTTTGCTGGTGTGCCGATGGTGGAGGGAATTGGGGACGGAGACGAATATGGGATCGGTGGATGTGAAGTATTCATTACATTGCCATACTCATCGGAGTATGAGCGGAAGTGAGGAGGATAGTAGGTGTGGGTTCTGGGTGGTGGAGGGGTTGGATATGAATAGTATGGACCGGATGGTGATGATGGTCTAACGATAGATGAGGAGACAATTGATGGCTCATCGCACAGACTCGCATCTAGGAGGTCCATTACAGCCTTTTTCATATTGTTCTTCTGCTCTGGGGGAATATTTTTTAAGATACCCACAACCATTATACCAAATCCATAATCTTCTGGCTCTAGGCTGTCTAACTTTTTGTTCATGCGGTCAACTAGCTCCGCAAAGCGGTCGATGTTCTGACCATGCCTCCCACGTGGAGGTCTGCTCGTACGATGGCTTCAAAGTCGGCTAGGCCCAGCTGGCTCCTCCGTGTATGCTGAAGGTCCTGAGTGGTTGCTCTCTTGTTGTGCTTGGGATTCTTCCACCAAAGAATGTTCCTGTGATCATGTGTTCATTCTAAACGATACTCTTTCTATAGTCTGTTATATTTTTACAGTGCTAGAAGACAGGTACTCTTTAAGTTAATGTTAAAAAATTAAATGTTGCTATGAATTTTATCCTAAAAGCAAAAGCTTAATTAAAATAGGAAGCATTTGAAATTGGTTCAGTTTCAGTCTTTGCTTGTCATGTATATTTCACATGGTGGGATATGACTGGGCTCAATAAAATCTTAATGTCTGACAAATGAGTTGTTGCTGCTCAGATCTCTGGCACTTCACTGGGAAGTATGGGAATAGATTATCGTGGCATTGGAGGCTTTAGATTTATTTCAGGCAGCAGAAAGCAGTGAATTTCCAATTATGTCACTTCAAAGACCAGCTACGCCCATTTTGCGAACTATACGTACAAGGCATATATTTTTAATGTACATGATGTAAAATCTGAAGAAAAATTAATGAGATGAGTGACACCTGTGCCCAATCCCTTGCACGTTGATCTTGCATTGGAATGTGGTGTTCGCATACTTCTCTTCTGAAAGATCATGACGAAAATGGATACAAGCGCCTTGAGGCGATTTGGTACGCATTTGTAGCGCTATACAAGTTTTCACTCACTCACACCCACTCATTACAATTTTAGTGTTTAGATGGTAGCTATATATTGAACCACTGCACACAATGACAAACTACCCAAATTTAAAAACGAGTCCTTACAAACATTTCTCAAGCTTAACATGTAAGCTTTTCATACAGCTAAGTATTTGCAGCAAAATATATCTGTCCACAAATTTCTGTTACCCTAGTTAAAAGTGTATGTTATTTCCAGTTAAAGGGATATTGTCCAATTTAATCTGTCTCTTTGTTTCTTTTAGGAATGACAGGTTTTATTTATAATAACCTCCCCCCCAAATACTTCTGTAGCACTTACCCCCATTTAAGGGACCGGCTGGTTTTGTTGGGTCTGCAAACTACCTCCAAGGCTTCCGATGTCAAGGTGTGAGAAAGTCTTTAGAAAGGCCAATGTCCCTTTAATTGCTTGGAATGTGTTGTTCCACAGGACAAACAAAACCAAAAAACAATATAAAGAAACGTTAGGGATAGGTTAATTTAAATATGTATAAGTATTTTTGCATGTATGCTGAATTATTTCCCAAAAAACTAAATAAAGTTTAAATAAAAAGAAAAAAAAAAAAAATTAGAAAAAAAAGAAAAGAAAGGCCAATGTCCACACAATGTAAAACCCAAACAAACAGTCGGGCTTTATTTTATTTTGCTGAAGTGGAAAACTTTAGAGGAAAGTAGGAAACGAGAGAAACACAGGGGAAGGTTCAGGCACGCAACACTAAAGTCCCAATCGTCGCCACTCAAGCCTGAGTGGGTATTGATCACCCGGATAGTCCCGTTTAGTGGTCCTTGCAGCCGGGATGAAGCACAAATAAATCTTTCTAGGGATACGATCAGGAATCCTCTGCCACAGGATTTTTAAAAGTCTCGAACCTCCCAGCCAAGCAATAGTGAAGACAAGAAAAAGTTTGGTTTGGTATGGCGCACTTTGGAAAGGGCTGTGTAGAGGTCTATAACGAAGGAAAGGAGGGGGGAGGGGTAATGCACTGGGTGGAGTTGTGAAGGCTCAGTTATTAATAGTTCAATAGTAAATATGTATGTCCATGTATGGAAGAAAAGTTTAGGGCGAGATTGCTGAGATTGATTAGATGGCTGCCAGTTCAGATTGGAAGCTAGAAGAGGCTCTGGAACAGACAAGACGAGAAAGGGAACGGCGCCCTCTAAATGCAGCAAGTAAAAACAGTTTTTAATTAAAGGATTAAAATACACTCACATTTGAGCAGTGGTAATCGAGCGTGTCAGGGGTTGACAGGAACTTCAACCGCAGATCCTCAGGGGTGATGGTGGTTTCATGGGCAGTTGGGCTGGAGTCCTCGATCCTGTGTCTCTTCCTGCACTGGATGTTGAGCAGCGCCGGCCGGAAACTTGGATCTGGACTGTGTGTGCTCCGTGGGGTCCTGGGGTCATCACTTCCGGGTCAGAGGTATGCGGGAGGTGCTTCGCGTTCAGGACATGCGTGTCCCTTCATCAGGCTAGTGTGGCGGCCATCTTAGGTGTGGTAATTTGTACCAGAGTGAGGATAGGTGGGCGGGTTTGTCTTGTATTTTTGGCAACCATGGTAACCGCGCAAGCTGGGGCATGCTGTGTGCGGCGGGGATCATACTGGGCTGATAGATCGTGACACTCCAGGGAGGCAATGGCACAGGATGAGCCCAAGAAAATATATATATATATAGAGAATAGCTTAGGCTGTGTATTTCATGTGTTATTAAGAATTATACATAGTAGACTGTATACTATAAATTATACTACGTAAAACAAAACAAACTATAAACTATATTCTGGTTCTATATTGATACTTACGGTCAAATACTGGGAATTTAATAGGAATCGTAGGGATATGATAAGAATATCTATATAGAGGAATAAAAGGTTATGTTTTTTTTTTTTTTAAATGGGTTTCTTTACAGAATTATACTAATAATGAAGAAGATAATGTTAAAAATAATAATAATAATTAAATAAAGATAAAAAATAATAAACAATAAATATAAAAATGAAAATGAAAATGGAATTAGAATGGAATTAAAATAAAATATGATATATGAAATATGATTTAGGATCTGAAAAAATGAATCTTATGGTGCTGGGGGAATATGTATACATATGTACTTGGATTATGGCACTGGGGGTGTGTACGTAATAAATACACGCAGGACTATGTGCATGCATCCATATCAGCTGCACATATTCATATGGACGCATGCCCACAAGAACATATGGGTGCATAAATCTAAAATATTAGGGAAATATAGATTAATAGGGTAAGGTATACATATACATTAATTTGATAAGTACATGAGGATATGCACCTGCAGGTGCATACACACATGCATACATATATACACATACACACACACACACACATGTGTGTGCACACCTGCACATATACAGCAAAAATAACTACACAAATGCATGTACATAGGGTTATAGAAAAATATAGAAAAAAAGGTGTGTAGAATAGGGGTGATTTCTGGGAGTAGTGTGAAAATGGCTTTTTTACTTTTAAGGCAATAGGGGGGTATTGGGTCACAGCAGGATGTTTATTTCTATGCCCTCATTGAGGCCTCCAGGCGATAAAGTATCCAGAGTATAGATCCAATAGTTCTCTCTCTCGCATAGTCTCTTGTATCGTTCAGCGGTGGGGAGGGTGTGGGGTATTGATTCAATCACCACTACTTTTAGTCCTATAGAGAGTTGTTTATGATATTGCTTGAAATGTCTGGGTCTGGGATTGAATCAATACCCCACACCCTCCCCACCGCTGAACGATACAAGAGACTATGCGAGAGAGAGAACTATTGGATCTATACTCTGGATACTTTATCCTGCTGTGACCCAATACCCCCCTATTGCCTTAAAAGTAAAAAAGCCATTTTCACACTACTCCCAGAAATCACCCCTATTCTACACACTTTTTTTCTATATTTTTCTATAACCCTATGTACATGCATTTGTGTAGTTATTTTTGCTGTATATGTGCAGGTGTGCACACACATATGTGTGTGTGTGTGTGTGTGTGTGTATGTGTATATATGTATGCATGTGTGTATGCACCTGCAGGTGCATATCCTCATGTACTTATCAAATTAATGTATATGTATACCTTACCCTATTAATCTATATTTCCCTAATATTTTAGATTTATGCACCCATATGTTCTTGTGGGCATGCGTCCATATGAATGTGCAGCTGATATGGATGCATGCACATAGTCCTGCGTGTATCCATTACGTACACACCCCCAGTGCCATAATCCAAGTACATATGTATACATATTCCCCCAGCACCATAAGATTCATTTTTTCAGATCCTAAATCATATTTCATATATCATATTTTATTTTAATTCCATTTTCATTTTCATTTTTATATTTATTATTTATTATTTATTATATTTTTTATCTTTATTTAATTATTATTATTTTTAACGTTATCTTCTTCATTATTAGTATAATTCTGTAAAGAAACCCCTTTTTAAAAAAAAACATAACCTTTTATTTCTCTATATAGATATTCTTATCATATCCCTACGATTCCTATTAAATTCCCAGTATTTGGCCGTAAGTATCAATATAGAACCAGAATATAGTTTATAGTTTGTTTTGTTTTATGTAGTATAATTTATAGTATACAGTCTACTATGTATAATTCTTAATAACACATGAAATACACAGCCTAAGCTATTCTCTATATATATATATATTTTCTTGGGCTCATCCTGTGCCATTGCCTCCCTGGAGTGTCACGATCTATCAGCCCAGTATGATCCCCGCCGCACACAGCATGCCCCAGCTTGCGCGGTTACCATGGTTGCCAAAAATACAAGACAAACCCGCCCACCTATCCTCACTCTGGTACAAATTACCACACCTAAGATGGCCGCCACACTAGCCTGATGAAGGGACACGCATGTCCTGAACGCGAAGCACCTCCCGCATACCTCTGACACGGAAGTGATGACCCCAGGACCCCACGGAGCACACACAGTCCAGATCCAAGTTTCCGGCCGGCGCTGCTCAACATCCAGTGCAGGAAGAGACACAGGATCGAGGACTCCAGCCCAACTGCCCGTGAAACCACAATCACCCCTGAGGATCTGCGGATGAAGTTCCTGTCAACCCCTGACACGCTCGATTACCACTGCTCAAATGTGAGTGTATTTTAATCCTTTAATTAAAAACTGTTTTTACTTGCTGCATTTAGAGGGCGCCGTTCCCTTTCTCGTCTTGTCTTAAGCAATAGTGAAGAACCTTTAAGCCGGATTAGCGTATTGCAGGGCTTGTAATGATGGATCCCTCCTTAGGTGAGCTCCAGGCCTCCTCCCGAGACAGCAGTACCGTCGCTAGTCTCCTCCGGGGCAGATCCTCCCCTGGTCTCCTTCCCTAAGCGTGGCTTCCCTCAGGTGGGTAGCTGAGGATCCCTTTGAAAAGTATACTCCTCAGCCAGCAGAGTTGGGCCTATCATGCAGCAATGTAGCCTCAGGCTAAAGGTGCCCGGGGCCAGAACACACACACACACCCCGTACCATGAGGGCCATGAGGCGCACACTGACCCCAATTCATAGCGTCTGCCCCTTATGTACCCTCTCCCAGCATGCACAGTGGGTAGACCACGCCCACTGTATGGCTGCCGAGAAAGGACACCCAAGGTGTTGTGATACCCCCTGTAGTTCAACCTATGCCGGTGGTGACAGTGCCACCTACAGGCAGACAGGGAACACTTACTGCCAGGCAGTATCACACCCAGAGCAGAAACAAATCCAGAACAATCAATTGGTCTGAGCCCAATTACTGGCTCAGACTACCCTTAAATTTACACATAGCGCCCCCAAATATTGGGGGGGGCACTACACTTCTTTACCATGTGCCCTCCACTGCCCTTTTCACCAGTTATATCCAATTTACTCAACATGCTAAGATGTGGGTGCAGCCTCCTTTAACACCTTTGCCAAAACTCCCTATATAAGGAAAACAAGTTTCTCTGTAGTAGCTTAAGAAATGCCATATCTGGAGAAGCAAAAGTCAAATGATCTGCAGCCATATGAGAGGCCCACAACTGATAGAACCAGTTTGTGGGAAGCTTGGCCAGAGCCTAATAGCACACAGCTTCTAGAAAAGACCCAGTTCATTTGGGGAGCTCTTCCCAAATTGCTACAACAGTACTCAAGTTCCAGTGGGGTGGTGCTTTGTCCTTAGGCCTGCATACCATTAGCTTTTCACATGTGTTAGCAAAGCTACCGTGGACTTCACTATCTGTAAGGATGATCACAAATAGCTGTGATCTGCACTGTTTTACTGAAGTAGTGAATATCACCTTGACCCTCTGCTGTTATAGAAACTATGTTACCCTGGCTTAGTAATAGACACTGTAACCTGGGGGGCAGGTAGTAGGTACAAAAGCTCCCTGGGATGAGCAGGCACAGATACCAAGTCCATTGGATCAGTGAAAACACAGTGGGGTTTATTGGTGCTATATACAAAGTCAATGACAGGTGCTGTACAGTGTGGTGAAAACAAACAGAAGAAAAAATAGCTAAACAAAAGCCTAGCCGTGTCTCGGCTCTAACTACACAGTATGTACAGGCCCTCACTACCAGGCTGGACAAGCCTAACGCTTGTCAGCTTCCACATTCACAGAGTAACACGTTTTACCAACCTTCTTGCTCTCACAAACCAACGTTGTCTGTGTTTCCCAGGCTGAGCAAAGGCTGTCTGCTCAGGTGAGCTTTTAATTAAGCTGGTGGAGAGAACCAACACCTGAAGTGGATCCTGGCTCAGAGATCCTTGAATGTATATGAGAGGAGCCTGGGGGATGTATAAACCCCGAACAGGACTTTCCCAAGCTCTCTCTGGGATGCTCTGTCACAACACATTTTTGTTAAGAGTCCATGTCTGACTAAGGGCATCCGATAAAGTAGTCGGGATTCATGCAAGTTCCATTTTAGACAAGGTAGCGCTTTACGCAGACAATGTAATACTCTAAGAGACTCCGGCCCCTCACTGTCGGAAGCATTACGGATCCTAGACCGCTTTGCGGCCCTCTCGGGTCTCCATACTAATTGGGGTAAATCCCTTGTTTTATCGATTGATCAGGAGGCTGGCTGATCCCAATTCCCATTTGCAATAGGCAACGACTAATAAATATTTAGGGATTAATATTTCTTCCAATACTAAGGATTTTAGACAACTTAACTTGTCCCCAGCTTTTCAGTGGTGTAAAAAGAGGCTGAAAGCTTGGTCATATCTCCCTTTATCCCTTATTGGGAGAATTCATATAATAAAAATGAAAATCCTCCCTTATTGTACAACCTTAGGTACTCCCCAGTCTGGTTACCAAAATCCCTTTTCAAACAACTAGATTCACTTATAGGCTCCTTCTTATGGCAATCCCGCCCAGCTAGATTTAGTAGGAAGATTCTTTGCAGACCTTGGACACAATGGGACTTGGTTTGCCCAGACTTTTATAACTACTATTTGGTGGCCATGCTCACCCATGCTCATAACTGGCTTGTCTCTGATGACACAAATGCCTCAGTAGTTCTGGAAGCTGCGCACTCAGGATCCTGTGAGACCCTCTGTAATCTCCTTTACAGTGGTCTGAGAGTCTCTCACCTACCTTTTATTTCTGCAATGAGGTCAGTTATTAAGGCCTGGCATGTTGTTATTATTAAACCTAATATAGTGCGGGGTAAAAGGTCCTCATCCACGCTGCTTTGGTTTAATCCCATGTTACCACAATTCCATTCCTTACTGGACCCCAGTCTATGGGCTGCCAAAGGAGTTAGATACCTTGCAGACATTTGTGATGGGAGTGCACTATTTACGTTTGACAGGTTGAGGAATAAATTTACACTGCCTAATGCGTTCTTTTTCTGATTCCTGCAACTCCAACATGCATATGCATCCCAATTTGAATCCTCTCCGTTAAGATTTTTAGCAGGATGATTTGTAGGTTCTCCTTCGGGATGACGCTCTCAAAAAAACACTATCTGTGATCTACAAGTCACTACTGCCCTCCGTTCATGAGGGTCTAGATGCCCTGCTTACTGTGTGGCATTCAGAGGAGCAGGACTTGGACAATAAAGACTGAGAGGATCTCTGGGACAGCCCATTCCAAGCATTAATATTGACTAAAGACAGGTTGATCCAATTTAAAATAGTGCACAAAATGTATTTTACATCGCAAAGACTACATCGTATCTACCCTAGTTCCTCTTCTTGCTGTTGGAGGTGTTATATTGACCCTGCGGGATTTGACCATATCTTTTGGGAGTACCCTCAGATTAGTAACTATTGGCGGGATGTGACCCAGTTTATATGTACTCTGACTTCTATGCATGTCCCTGTAAAGGTTGAAGTTTGTCTCCTGGGGTTAGTTAACACTTTGGCCGCTAATAGTGTGATGCATACTCTATTGGGTCTCTTATTTTTTTATGCCAGGAAGGTGATAGTGCTCCTACTTTGTGTTTCTGGAAGTATCTAATCAATAGGGTTGCAACTTTATACAAAGCTACTTATTTGTCTCTGGGTTGTACTAAAAAAAAAAAAAAGAGAAGGTCTGGCACTTGTGGACAGACTCGGAATATACAGCTGATGATCAGGAGTCCATTCACCCCAATATAGTTTAGCCTAATATATATAAGGTTTTACTCCTTTGCAGTGACTTACTCTTCATTACCTCGGGTATAAATCCAACTATGAGTTAACAACTTCTGGACCGCCGCACGACTATATACGTCGACATTTTAAAGAGGGATATCTCTGTTATGGCAGCAGCTAGCTGCCATAACCCAGACATCCTCGTCTTTAGGCGACGGTCTGGTTTACGATAATGGTGGTCTCTGCAGTGATCGGGTCCTGTCTCCTGTCTCCTGCTATGAATACGAGTGAGGGGAAGATGAGAGAGTGGGGGTTGGTGCTGCGCTGTTCCTAGTGAATAGTGTACTACTCTAGGTAGAGATACCTATAGAGTGTATCACAAAGTGCCAGACTGCATAAATGCTAAACTAGTAAATGATATACTGCTACAAGTATACATAAAATTGCAAATAATAGCTGATATCACAAAGAGCCAGAGTGCATAAATGCTAAACGTACAAGCATGAGCTCCAAAGAAATATTTGTAACGCTTCAGGCAATGTTACTATAAAGTTTGGTGTGGATCACAGCTTCGGAGGTATATATGATATACTTAACAGTTAACTATAAGTAGGCAGAAATCAGATAGGGAGACTCAGATAATTTGGGAATACTAGTGGTTTTATTTAGTTTGGTAGTACACAGTCATATCATGGGGTTCCAGAGGAACGTAGGTGAAGTAGCAGTACACAGGATAATAGTTTATAGTATACGGAGGAATACTTGCTGTGAGTGGACAGGTGCTCTGTCCGGCCCAAAAAGCTGGAAGTTGGAGGGGCTCTGACCGGCCCAATAGTGAGGAGGCAGCCGGGCTCTATCCGGCCCAATAGTGAGATGGAAGTTGGGGCTTTATCCAGCCCAATAGTGAGATGGAAGTCGGGGCTCTATCTGGCCCAATAGTGTGATGGAAGTCAGGGCTCTATCCGGCCCAATAGTGAGATGGAATTCGGGGCTCTATCTGGCCCAATAGTGAGATGGAATTCGGGGCTCTATTCGGCTATTTACCTGGTGTCAGGTTTCTAGCACAAACACCAAGCAAAGGTTGTCGGCTGTTTATGTAGGGAGAAGAGGAGGAGCCGGGTGATGTTGCTGTGAGTCATCAGACTTTGACGGAGTTGGATGAGATCTCGGAGTCCCGCTGGAGAGATAAGAATATTACAGGAGTCTCGGTGGAAAGATAAGGACATTACAATATTATACAAATATTGAAAACAATAAATAGTGATATCAGAGTGCAGCAAGAACAACAAATATATAATCTGGGTGTACACTTGTGTGCATAGATGAACTTGTGCAAAATAAATATATGTGCAAAATAAACAAATAAACTTCCTGTGCAAAGTTGCAAAATAAATATATGTGCAAAATAAATGAATAAACTTCCTGTGCAAAGTGCAAATACTAGTACAATAAGTTATAGTTGCTCTTTGACCATTCAAACAATTACCTTTCTCATTAAAGCCCTGTGTAAGCTTGGTGTCAGTCTATATCAGGGGTTACATAAGACTTAAAAACCTTCATACATAAACTCAGCTAAGCTAGTAGTATATATTTATTTAGTACTCTTCAGTGTTATGCAAACTTTTTAGTGTGAAAGCAATTAGATTATTTTCCCCACACATCTGACCACCCTCTAAAGTCTATTGGGACCTTTGGAGTTGACTACAACAGATTTAAACTTTATGATTTAAAGATCAATAAAAGGGATTATATATCCTGCTGGGACTTCTATATACTGGATGTCAGTGCTGAAATAAGGTTCCCAAATTATTCCTTTAATTACTGATGCACTAATTACATGAGCTCTTTGCTGATTAATTATAGGTAAGGCACAGGCTGAATCTAATTAACCACAGAGCCTGTATATTTAATATATATCAATGATTAATATCTGTAATGTACCTGTGATAGGTAGTGTCCGAAGTGGAACTTGTGTGCTGAGGATTCAGGCGAAAACGTAGTCAGGCAGATTAGGTTGGCAACAGATCAGGCAAAATGGTACACGATCGAAATCCAGAGAGTGGTCAGGCAGGCAAAGGTCATACACGAGCTGGCAGTGAAGTACAAAATCAGCAGGCTGGAGAGTAGTCAGGAATTCAGGCAGAAGTTCAACACGAAAATCAGGATCAAAAAGCAGTCACAACACCCAGGGAGCTATTCCACACAAACGGGCGCTGAGAGATAGCATCACTTCCTTTTAAAGGGCTGCTTTGATTGAAAATTGTCCACAGCTGGCAGCAGGTGGGGCTAGTGAGTCCAAGGTAATGTTTAACACTGAGAGGACATTTCCAAAAGTCCAGATCTGCTCAGTAGCGCAACAGGTAAGGCTGCAGCTTTCGGACCAGGAAGATCCCGGTTCAAATACACCCAGGTACATGACAGGGCCCCCTCCCCAGTGGACCCCTCCGGGGGCCTAGCGGGGCTTAGTGGGAAAGGAGGCATGGCAGTCTCGAATAAGAGAAGGGGCATGCAGATCTTTGGCTGGAACCCAGGAACGGTCTGTGACAGGATATCCCTTCCAATGAACCAGATACCGAAGGCCACGACCCTGTCTTCTAGAATCAAGAATCTTGGAGACTTCAAACTCATTTTGTCCATCTACAAGAACAGGAGGAGGTAGCTGTTGCGTTCTGGAGTAGCGATTGAAAATTGCTCTTTTGAGGAGGGAAACGTGGAACACAGGATGAATCCGGAGAGAGGAGGGTAATTTCAACCGATAGGAGACTGGCCCGACTCGAGCAATAATTCTGTAAGGACCAATGAATCGAGGGCCCAATTTGGTAGAAGGTTGTTTCAGTCTCACATATTTGGTTGATAGCCAAACTCTGTCCCCCACCACATATGGAGGTATATGGCGTCTTCGTTTGTTGGAAAAAAGTGCATACTTGCCTGCTGACTTCCGTAGTAATAAGCAAATCTTTTTCCAATGTAGCAGAATATTTTTAACCCGCTGATCTGCTGCTGGTACACCAGAAGAAGGCTGAAGTAGGGGAAAAGTCTGAGGGTGATAGCCTAGGGCTGCGTAGAATGGTGTGGTATGAAGAGCACTGTGCCAACGGGAATTAATGGTGAACTCAGCTAAAGGCAAATACTCAGACCAGTTGGAGTGTAAGGCATTGACATAATGTCGAAGATAGGTTTCTAGGGTCTGGTTCATGCGTTCGGTTTGACCATCTGTTTGAGGGTGATGTGAGGTAGAGAGTGAAAGCGTTACTCCCAGTTTCTTGCAGAACGCTCTCCAGAATCGGGAAACAAACTGGGATCCGCAGTCTAAAACGACATTGGTAGGTATGCCATGATATCTCACAATATGGGAAAGGAAGAGAGTAGACAGTGCTTCCGCTGTAGGTAATCCCGGGAGCGGCACAAAATGAGACATTTTTGAAAAGCGATCCACTATGACCCATATAGCAGTCATGCCCTCGGACTTGGGTAAGTCTGTAATGAAGTCCATAGTCAAATGGGTCCAAGGCTGATGAGGTGCTGAAAGTGGTTGTAACAGTCCAGTAGGCAATGTACGGGGTACTTTATTAGCAGCACAAGTTGGGCAGGCAGCCACATAGTCAGTAACATCCCTTTTCATATGAGGCCACCAGACATGACGCTGCAAGGTCTTAAGAGTGATGGTGACACCAGGATGACCAGATAAAACACCATCATGTGCCCAGAGGAGTACAGGTTTTCTGAGGCTAGGGGCTACGAACAGGCGACCTGGTGGTATCTTCAAGCCTTGGGGAACACAATTCTGGGTTTCTTGTAACTGTTGGGAAAGAGCCGTAGAGATCTGTGCGACAATTTTGTGAGGTGGGATTATATACTGCTCGGTAGGTTGGTCTTCTTCAGAGGTAGCAAACTGTCTGGAAAGAGCATCGGCTTTCTTGTTTTTATGCCCAGGAACATAAGAAAGAACAAAATTAAAACGGGAGAAAAACAGAGCCCATCGAGCCTGACGTGAGTTCAAACGTCTTGCAGTCTGAAGGTACAGTAGGTTTCTATGGTCAGTGAGGATAGAAAAAGGTTTGGGAGCCCCTTCCAGAAGATGTCGCCATTCAGACAATGCCAATTTGATGGCCAGTAGTTCTCGATTCCCAACATCGTAATTCATCTCCGCTGGAGAAAACTTTCTAGAAAAAAAATGCTACTGGATGGATTCTACCAGACTTAGGCTGTCTCTGGGAGAGCACGGCACCTGCTCCTACCTCAGAGGCATCAACCTCAACTATGTACTGGAGATCGGGATTTGGATGCTGAAGAATTGGAGCTTTGCTGAACATGTCTTTTAATTGCTGGAAAGCCGATTCTGCTTCTGAGGACCATACCTTGCAATTTGTACCTTTCTTAGTCATAGCAGTAAGGGGGGCCGCAATGGAGGCAAAACCTTTGATGAAGCGTCTGTAGTAATTTGCGAATCCTAGAAAGCTTTGGAGCCCTCTTAAAGTGGTCAGTTGGGGCCATTGCAAGACAGCGGAAAGTTTTTGAGGGTCCATTTGGAAACCGGCAGCACTTATAATGTATCCAAGGAAAGGAATACGGCTTTGATGGAAACTGCATTTCTCAATCTTCGCGTAAAGATGGTTTTCTCTCAGTCGTTGCAATACCTGCTTTACATGTGAGATGTGCTCTAGATGAGTCTTGGAAAAGATTAAAATGTCGTCCAAGTAGATGATCACAAAACTGTTGCTGAAATCATGAAAAATTTCATTCATGAAACGTTGGAAGACAGCAGGGGCGTTACACAACCCAAATGGCATAACCAGATATTCAAAATGTCCATTACGAGTGTTGAATGCTGTCTTCCACTCGTCCCCGTCTTTAATTCGAATTCGATTATAAGCCCCTCGTAGGTCTAGCTTGGAGAAGATAACAGCCCCCTTAAGTACAACAAACAGTTCAAGAATGAGAGGCAAAGGGTAGGAGTCTTTTACAGTGATTTGATTTAACCCTCGATAGTCTATGCATGGTCGAAGACCCCCATCTTTTTTTTCAACAAAGAAAAAACCTGCCCCTACTGGAGAAGAAGAGGGTCGGATAAAACCTCTTTCCAAGTTGTCTTTTACGTATTCCTCCATAGATTTTTGTTCAGGCAAAGACAGGGGATAGGTCCTTCCTTTGGGAAGAGGTGCTCCAGGAATCAATTTAATTGCACAGTCAAAAGAACGATGTGGAGGTAAAACCTCTGCCTTTTGCTTGCAAAATACATCTGCAAATGCATGGTATTCATGAGGCAAGGTAGGTGGGACGGCCACGGAAGCCAACATACAAGCAGGAAGTCTTTTGGGTTGAGACAAACAGTTTGAATGACAGAACGACCCCCAAGAGGTTAGTTCTCCATTTTCCCAATCAAAAGAAGGGTTATGTTGTTGTAACCATGGGTAACCAAGGATAACAGGCAGAAGTGGAGAATCAATAAGAGACAAGACAACTTCCTCTTTGTGGAGTACGCCTACCTGAAGGGTGATTGTTATAGTCTCAAATTTTACAATGCCATCTCCCAAGGGTTGTCCATTCACGGTGGTAATGTTCAGGGGTCTAGATTTTGGAACAAATGGGATATTATTTTTTTTAGCAAAAGTGTAGTCCAAGAATATGCCAGCAGCTCCAGAATCCACAAAAGCCTCACAGGAGACAAGTTTAGAGGGTAAATGGATAATTGCAGGAATGGTAATCTTGGTCTTGGAGGATATACCTGTAAGGTCTAAGCCAGCTCCTCCAACACTGGTTAGACCCTGCCTTTTACTGGACGGGAAGGGCAGACAGATAATAAATGTCCTTTAAGTCCACAGTATAGGCATAGGCCCAATGCACGCCTCCTTTGTTTCTCAGACTCAGTTAGGTGGAGACGGCTTACATCCATGGGTTCCACAGGTGTCTGGGGTTCAACTGAGATTTCAGGTTCTGGCTGAGGTGGTGCTTGGAAGTTAGGGGCCAAACGGTAGACTGGCCGAGGAAACTTGCGAGTTCTAAGTCTCTCTTGGCACCTTTCATGATACCGGACATCCAGACGAACACAGAGCTCTATGAATTTCTCTAGGTCTTCTGAGGAATCCTTATAGACTAATTCGTCTTTGATGCGATCTGTAAGACCTTTTCGGAAAGGCTGCACGTAATGCCCTTGAGTCCCAAGTAGTCTCAGCAGCAAGGGTACGAAACTCAATAGCATATTGTGCCACAGACCTGGTGCCTTGTTGCATGTCCAAGAGTGAGTACTCAGCTGCAGAAGCTCTATCTGGCTTGTCAAATACAGTCTGGAGAGAAGCCAGAAATTTGTCAGCGTCTTGCAGCACAGGATCATTGCGTTCCAGATAAGGAGAGACCCAGGCCAGGGCCTTCCCCTTTAACAAGGAAATTACAAAAGTCACTTTGGCAGAAGAAGTGCTAAAGGTCCCAGGGTTGTTGCGGAAATGCAAACGGCAAACATTTAAAAAGCCTCTGCAGTCCTCAGTATCACCACCAAATTTGTCAGGCATAGGAAGTTTGGGTGGTACAGAAGAGGTGGGTTGGATCGTAGCAGGAGTAGGATCCAGAGTCTGGACCGTTGCAGAGGAAGCAGGCAAACAAGATTTAAGCATAGTACAAAGTTCATCTAACTTGGCGTCCAGGGAAGAAAGATGCTGTTCATGAGCTCCAATCAATTGTCCCTGACGTGAAATCGCCTTAACAATCTCAGCAGGGTCCACTGTCATTGTGGCCCGTTTGTAATGTAATGTACCTGTGATAGGTAGTGTCCGAAGTGGAACTTGTGTGCTGAGGATTCAGGCGAAAACGTAGTCAGGCAGATTAGGTTGGCAACAGATCAGGCAAAATGGTACACGATCGAAATCCAGAGAGTGGTCAGGCAGGCAAAGGTCATACACGAGCTCGCAGTGAAGTACAAAATCAGCAGGCTGGAGAGTAGTCAGGAATTCAGGCAGAAGTTCAACACGAAAATCAGGATCAAAAAGCAGTCACAACACCCAGGGAGCTATTCCACACAAACGGGCGCTGAGAGATAGCATCACTTCCTTTTTAAGGGCTGCTTTGATTGAAAATTGTCCACAGCTGGCAGCAGGTGGGGCTAGTGAGTCCAAGGTAATGTTTAACACTGAGAGGACATTTCCAAAAGTCCAGATCTGCTCAGTAGCGCAACAGGTAAGGCTGCAGCTTTGGGACCAGGAAGATCCCGGTTCAAATACACCCAGGTACATGACAATATCATACGTCGGTAACCCTGCTTTGCTTAAAATGAGTTATCATTAAAATACACATTAAATTTGTGTTTTATTCTTGTCACAGCCAACTGAGATTACATTCTAACAGCATAATATACCTTTCCTGCATTGCTTTCCAAATGACATGTGTAAATAACTTTACATGTGTTCAGATGCAAAAAGCTTACGTTCTCCTATTCCACTTTAATACGACTTTGAGAAATGCTAAACAGAATAAATGGTCCATTGCTGCTGTCATTTGTTGGTATAGTTATTCATAATTATTCTTGTTTAGTAAGAAAGGGTCAAATCACACCTATGCGTTGTGGTAACACACGTTAATGCTCACATGAACACAGTGCAAGGCAACACAGCATGCACACGTTAGTGCATTGCAGTGACACCCCAACCCACCTGTTTTGCAGTGCACATCAACACATGGTAGATATGACTGGGCTAATTTTCTGGTCTTTGGGAACCCCTGCTAAACATTATAATTCATGGAACTCATGGTGCATTAGCATTTCAGCAAGTTGTAGAACTTTTAAATGAGGAAAACTAATGAATATGGCAGATCTAAGGTATTTGACACCCAGGGCAGAACATTTTTTTCACACTCTCCCTTGCTTCGTACAACAATTATTTTCTGTAATAATTGTAAAATTAAACCAAACCACCTTAGGTGGAACTTCCGGTGACTTGACTTATGATGCCATTGGAACGCAAACCACGGGTATTGGATTGAACACCATATTTATGGGTGAACATGTTGTAAGAAATGTGAGTTGAATAGCCAAATAAATGGATTTACACTACTTTCTCATCTCCTCCATGCCAAACCTGTTTGAAAGATATTCACTGGCTTGCTTGGAAGTTTGAGGAACCATTGATAAACCATATTAGGGCGCTTAATCCATCTGGAGCTGACATTCATTGGCTTGCTGGGAAGTTTGAGGAACCATTGATAAATCATATTAGGATGATTAACCCACCTGGAGTTGGTGAGTAGGGGCACAGAAGGAGGGGAGCACTTCTGCACTACTTGCATCAAGAGTTTAAGAGCATGGACTGCACTTTATGAAGATTGTGGCACATTGCCAATTGGACACTGTTGTTATGTTATAAGTCTCATTTGCACTAGTATGTTTGCTTAAAGATATCATTGTCAAATTGTAAAATATTGTTTTAAAAGTTTGTTTAGGATAAAAGACAGTGCAGTCGACACGTATATACAGGTACTTCTCAAAAAATTAGCATATTGTGATAAAGTTCATTATTTTCTGTAATGTACTGATAAACATTAGACTTTCATATATTTTAGATTCATTACACACAACTGAAGTAGTTCAAGCCTTTTCTTGTTTTAATATTGATGATTTTGGCATACAGCTCATGACAACCCAAAATTCCTATCTCAAAAAATTAGCATATTTCATCCGACCAATAAAAGAAAAGTGTTTTTAATACAAAAAAAGTCAACCTTCAAATAATTATGTTCAGTTATGCACTCAATACTTGGTCGGGAATCCTTTTGCAGAAATGACTGCTTCAATGCGGCGTGGCATGGAGGCAACCAGCCTGTGGCACTGCTGAGGTGTTATGGAGGCCCAGGATGCTTCGATAGCGGCCTTAAGCTCATCCAGAGTGTTGGGTCTTGCGTCTCTCAACTTTCTCTTCCCAATATCCCACAGATTCTCTATGGGGTTCAGGTCAGGAGAGTTGGCAGGCCAATTGAGCACAGTAATACCATGGTCAGTAAACCATTTACCAGTGGTTTTGGCACTGTGAGCAGGTGCCAGGTCGTGCTGAAAAATGAAATCTTCATCTCCATAAAGCTTTTCAGCAGATGGAAGCATGAAGTGCTCCAAAATCTCCTGATAGCTAGCTGCATTGACCCTGCCCTTGATAAAACACAGTGGACCAACACCAGCAGCTGACATGGCACCCCAGACCATCACTGACTGTGGGTACTTGACACTGGACTTCAGGCATTTTGGCATTTCCCTCTCCCCAGTCTTCCTCCAGACTCTGGCACCTTGATTTCCGTATGACATGCAAAATTTGCTTTCATCCGAAAAAAGTACTTTGGACCACTGAGCAACAGTCCAGTGCTGCTTCTCTGTAGCCCAGGTCAGGCGCTTCTGCCGCTGTTTCTGGTTCAAAAGTGGCTTGACCTGGGGAATGCGGCACCTGTAGCCCATTTCCTGCACACGCCTGTTCACGGTGGCTCTGGATGTTTCTACTCCAGACTCAGTCCACTGCTTCCGCAGGTCCTCCAAGGTCTGGAATCGGTCCTTCTACACAATCTTCTTCAGGGTCCGGTCACCTCTTCTCGTTGTGCAGCGTTTTCTGCCACACTTTTTCCTTCCCACAGACTTCCCACTGAGGTGCCTTGATACAGAACTCTGGGAACAGCCTAATCGTTCAGAAATTTCTTTCTGTGTCTTACCCTCTTGCTTGAGGGTGTCAATGATGGCCTTCTGGACAGCAGTCAGGTCGGCAGTCTTACCCATGATTGCGGTTTTGAGTAATGAACCAGGCTGGGAGTTTTTAAAAGCCTCAGGAATCTTTTGCAGGTGTTTAGAGTTAATTAGTTGATTCAGATGATTAGGTTAATAGCTCGTTTAGAGAACCTTTTCATGATATGCTAATTTTTTGAGATAGGAATTTTGGGTTGTCATGAGCTGTATGCCAAAATCATCAATATTAAAACAAGAAAAGGCTTGAACTACTTCAGTTGTGTGTAATGAATCTAAAATATATGAAAGTCTAATGTTTATCAGTACATTACAGAAAATAATGAACTTTATCACAATATGCTAATTTTTTGAGAAGGACCTGTATTACATATCACTGAGGGCACCACTCCTAATTCACCAAGGCAGCAGTCAATTAAAAATATCCTTTTTATCACCATAGCACAGGAAATATTAATATATTGATTGCCATCAGTGATTTTTGTAGAAGTGACCACTTTTAAAGGTTGTTGGTGGAAAATTGCCTTCAAGCATTGGTAGTGTAGATTTGAAAATCAATTTGCCACTTCTCAAGGAACCCATAGCAACATCAAAAGGAACCTTGGGTGAAAGAGGCTGCTTTAGACAAACAGTGCAAGTGCTAACTGTATAATGATAATGTAGTGTTGGTTATTCATACCATTATTATTCTGCCTAGAACCCCTAGAATCATTTACCAAGCAAAGACCCAGCAACTATTTTTTTATTTTCCATTCCTTTGGGCCTCTTACTACAGAATAAGCCTCTTTAATAGTCACTATTAAAGTGAAATGTCAGGCAAACAAGTAAAAACGCAATTGAAATACATACATGTTTACTGTTTTGCCAGAAAAAAAGTCATATTACTCATATTACATGAAAACATACAGCAAATGTATTCTTGAATTAACATTAAAGTAAGACTCATTATGAATTATTTGGGAATATCCATAGAAACATTACTATTTTAATGCCGTTCAATCCAATTATAAGCCATTGTTAATTTGAAATAATAATGTTACACCTGTACTGCTGAACTTTTCTGACAGACATGGTTAGCATTTAAAAATAAATCCAATAGGCTAATGCCTTGTACACACGATCGGAATTTCCGATGAAACAAGTCCGATGGACTTGTTTCATCGGAAATTCCGATCGTGTGTGGGCCCCATCTGACTTTTTTCCATTGGTGTAAAAAAATAGAACTTGTTTTAAATTTTTCCGATGGTAAAAAAAATGGTAGGAAATTCCGATCGTCTGTGGGGAACTCCATCGGAGAAAAATCCACGCATGCGCAGACTAAATTAGTAGATGGGAGCGCTCGTTCTGGTAAAACTAGCGTTCGTAATGGAGATAGCACATTCGCCATGCTGCAAATTATTGTATCGTTAAATGTAGCGCATTCTTTTCTTCTTTCTAATGCTAGAACAAATTTTATTTTTCGCTGCGGATATTCACACTGAGTTCTGACAAACGTATTTCTTTGTTTCTTGTGATCTCATGAATCTTCATATTTTATTTTAAAGCCAGATCTCCAAAATATCTTAATATTTATTTTAAGCGCGAATCGGCTAACACCAAACTTTTACTAACACGCGGTAACACGAAATCAGCAAAAGCAGCCCAAAGGGTGGCGCCGTTGGATTTGATCTTCCCCTTTATAGTGACATCATATGTGTTGTACGTCACCGCGTTTTGGACGGTCGGAATTTGGTCTGATGGTGTGTATGCAAGACAGCTTTGAACGGAATTCCGAAGAAAAATTCCATCGGATTTTAGCCCATCGGAATTCCGATCGTGTGTACAGGGCATAACACTAACATTGACAGGGCTGTGCTTTGCTTATATAATAGTTAAACCCTGTAATTAATTTTTATGATATTTTATGTTGATAGGTCTTCTTTTATTATACAGGTGCATCTCATGACATTAGAATATCATCAAAAAGTTAATTTATTTCAGTAAATCAATTCAAAGAAGTGAAACTCATATACAGTATTTTTTTTAGATGTGTTACGCATAGACTTATATATTTCAAGCATTTTTTTTTCTTTTAATTTTGATGATTATGGCTAGTGAAAACCCAACATTTTGTATCTCAGAAAATTAGAATATTACATAAGACCAATAAAAAAAAAAAAAAAAATACAGAAATGTTGGCTTATTGAAAAGCATGTCCATGTACATACTTTGTATGTTATGGAACAACTTTGAATAGTAAAACATTTTTTTTCTGCCAGTAAATTCCTTATACAGCCCACTTCTTGTTTATAGTCTGGTAAAAAAAAGCCTAGGCTTATGACATCATACACAGCTCTCTCTCTCAGTCTCATGAGAGTTTGCTAGTAAGGGAGGGAGATAAGTCATAAGAGGGAAAATGAGAGCTGCAGAGCTGGAGGTGTGCCTCTGTGTAAATCCAGGAAGTGAACAGGCAGCAGCTTCAGCTGCCCACAGTTTAAATGGCTGCAGCCAGACTCCGTGGAGGGAGATTTCTGCAGCATATTTGGCAAGTACAGAATCACAGTATATATAAAATAATATGCAAAGTGGTTGGCGGGAAACTTCAGAATGGCAAAGATGTTTTTATTACAAATTATGTGAGCAGACTGCAGTCCTTCTTTAAAGTGGAAGTAAGCCCTCCTATTGTTTTCAGCCAAGGAAGCTGCCATTTTTGCCTCTGTTTAATCTAAAACTACCATGATGCTGCACATGTGATCAGTTATGACATCAGCCATTGGATGGTTTGAAAGTTTGGTTGAGAGCACAACCAATGAGTGCACATGCCGGAAATGTACAGGCATACCCCACTTTTAAGTACACAATGGGGTTTATTTACTAAAGCTGGAAAGCGCAAAATCAAGCTCACTTCTGCATAGAAACCAATGAGCTTCTAACTCCAGCTTGTTCAATTAAGCTTTGGTAATAAAACCTGGAAGCTCGTTGGTTTTTATGCAGAAGTGAGCCTGATTTTGCGCTTTCCAGCTTTAGTAAATAAACCCCATTGTGTACTTAAAAGTGGGGTATGCCTGTAACTGTTTTTTTAAACTATTAAATGGATGGGTTTACTTCCACTTTAATGATCATGGTATTGCTGTGCTTGATTGGCCAGCAAATTTGCCTGACCTAAACCCCATAGAGAATCTGTGGGGTATTGTCAAGATGGAGATGAGAGACACCAGACCCAACAATGCAGACGAGCTGAAGGTCGCTATTAAAGAAAGCTGGGCTTCCGTAACATCTCAGCAATGCCACGGGCTGATCACCTCCATGCCACGCCGCATTAATGCAGTAATTCATGCAAAGGGAGCCCCGACCAAGTATTGAGTGAATACTATACTGTACATGGACATACATTTCAGTAAGCCAACATTTCTGTATTAAAAATCCTTTTTATTATTGGTCTTATGTAATATTCCAATTTTCTGAGATACTGAATTGTGGGTTTTCACTAGCTGTAAGCCATAATCAACATTAAAAGAAAGAAATGCTTGAAATATATCACTCTGTGTGTAACACATCTATATAAAATATATGAGTTTCACTTTTTGAATTTGATTACTGAAATAAATTAACTTTTTGATGATATTCTAATTTTATGAGGTGCACCTGTAAGTCTCAGGGCTGGCATCTGCTGTGTGCTAGAATGCAGGTGTAATGATCTTTGAGCATGATCTGGCTGGCTCATCGTGAGTCACACATCAGCTGATCTGAGGGCTGCCATAATGCTGCAGCTTTGAAGACTGGTGCAAAATTGATAGCAACCAAGATAAACATGCCAGCACACTGTCAGCATGTTAGCTTGTAATGCAAAATGAGCAAACGTCTTAGGGTGTCATGACTACTTTTGCACAGTGAGGTAATATTGTCACTCTAGAACAGGAAATCCCAGAGGGTTGTACTGGCAGAATCACCAGTTTCAAACAGAAGAGAAAAAAGCCTGCAATCGAAAGCCACGAGAATCATAAGATCTAACAGATATTGTCCCCACGGCAAGCGGGTGCCTATAGACATGTGGCTAGCATGTCCTATGGTAAATCTAACAGATTAATTTTAGAGTATGTATACACATAAATGCTAATGTCAGTATTGCAATCAAAACAAAATACACCTTTTGATTTTAAATGCATGTGAAAACAAGCCTTATACATTTTCAAAAACTGCATTACTTGCATTGCTCAGTCGTAGAAGGTGGGAGTTGGCAGCTCACAATATCAACTGACAGTTGCAGGGAAGCACAGGCTCACCCTGGAGTGATGTTCAGAAGTAGGTTTTACAAGAAAAAGTATTCGTTTTAGATAGTAAATTAGCAAAACGTCATGACATACTGACCAATAGGTGGCTGTGTAGCGCTTGGTTGCTACTAGTAACAAACATCCACCAAATCGCCTTGCTGCCAGACTCTCCTCCTGCACAAATCTTCCTCTTTAAAACCGTTAAATTCCTGTCTCATCATCTTCAGTATGTCAATAGAGAATTACTCTGAATAACCCCCAGATTGCTGGCTGTAATCAGTTACTGTTGTATTAGTTGCTTGAATAATGTTACTTGAGTGCTGTTACTAGGCCAGAAGTCTACAGCACTTCTCCCCGGCGGCCTAGCAATTTAGTAGCACATGGTAACAGGTGAACTACTGCTCCCAGCTAGCCCGGCCTGCAAATCCTATGCCCTCAGGCCACAGTGACTTGACACGACACCCCACAGTCTCTCCTCTGTTCCGGGACTCCTCACCAATGACCGTGTAAAGATGAGGACTTCATCCATGACCGTGTAAGGATGAAGTCCCCTCACAGACTCCCTGGCATGCCTCCACACCCAGCAATCCACTGTGGTATACACAATGACCTTCTCCTGCCCCAAGTCCATGTTGTAGAACTTTACCCGGAAATAAGTTCCAGCAGCACCTCCTGCCCTTCTGCTCAAGGAATTCCTCATCTGTGAGCATGTACAGAATCGGACCTCATCTATGACCGTGTAAGGATGAGGTTCCCTCACAGCTCTCCCAGTCTACTCCACGTTCGGAGCCCCCCCCCCCCCCAGATGGGGATGCCCAACAGCAACTGCCTAGTATTCCATTCTCCACTTCTCCTGGCCGACAATCCTCCCCAGCAGCATGTGACCTCAGCTTATATGGCAGTCCTGACCCCTGCCAATACCGAATGGGGATTGGTCAGGGCTCCTCACATGAGCTGCCTGCCACTCCAATTCCAGGTTCTACCTCTCTTCCAGAACAATCTCCCTGGAAGCAGGGGAGGTGCCTCAGAACCAGAGCACAGGTGGTCACACCCATTGCTACACTAACCACTCCCAGCCTCAGATCAATACAAGCAGGCCTAGCCTAAAGCATAGGCCTGTCTAGATTTGCCTGTACTGACAGTTTCCCTAGAAAAATCCTATTCTAGCACCTACCTATGGTAGAGGGTGCTACGTTTGCTATAAACGCAATACAATTGATCAAATCTTTCACAAACAGTAACTCTGGAAACATATGCTTTGGAGCGGAGGATACTTGTACAGTAAGTTTAGGGCAGTGTTTTTGGGATCACCTGGCAGATGAAACAGCTGTGGTAATTACTAAGGCAGTGAAACTGATCAAATCACCTGTGCAAATCAATGGAAATCCCAAAAACATGACCTGTTGGTGCGCCTTGAGGACTGGAGTTGAGAAACACTGGTTTAGGGTACTGTAAAAGAAGGGGAAATTAGGGATGACTGGGGCTGAATTTACGTATCAGTAGCCTACAGGCACCGAAAATATATAATATATATAAATACATATAATCAAATCCAAGCCACACTCCTTTGTGCCGATTATTTTTTTTCTCAATTAGTGTTACACAATCTGCACTGAAAAAATTATCATTTTAGAGTAGCAGCTTGTCACAAGATACTGGGACCTTAGGCAGCACACAGATTTAACCAGCTTAGCCATCACCCCTGTATACTCCTAATAAAACAGGAACAATTTTTACATTAGGTATAGGCATATTTTTTTAGCAATAAACGTTATTCATATAAATTTATTTAATTACTTAGTAGAAAAAGTCAGTACATACAGTATATTGGAGGAATATATCCAAAGGATTGATGTAATTCAGAAATTAAATAATGCTGATCAAAATAATTTAAATGTAAAGACCAACTGGATCTAAGAATATTTTACTGGTTACAGAAAAATATTTGAAAAAGAACATGCATTTTTTTATCAAAATATAGAACTACGAACGTAAACACTAAAGGTCTTTCACACAGGCTTTCTGATCAGGTCCACCTCTTTGTTTTTTTGGCAGACCTGATCAGAAGCCCCTTGAATTGTGTGTCCAATTATATCCACCTAACTCCAAGTCTTGTAAGGTCTGGAAAAAAAATAGAAAAGGTCTGTCATTTTCTGTTTTTTCATACCTTAGGCCCCTTTCACGCATGCAGACTGTTTGTCTGTTTTTCCTCCATCCATTGGTGGATGAAAAACGCTATCAATGATTATCCATTTACATCCGCTTCCATCAACATCCTTTTTTTGGAACGGATCGAAGCCCTATTTTTCTTCTATTAAAAAAAAACCGGATCAGACAAAAAAGGATGTACATGGACAAACAGTTTGGTTTTTGCATGACAAAATGGCTCCATGACTCAAGTGGTTAAGGACTCTAGCTGGTAGAGGTAAAAAACGGATGTAAAAACAGATGAAAACTATTTATTAAAAAAAAATAAAAAATGTTGGATAAATGCATCAATCCGAAATTAATAAATTCTGCTTAATCTGATAATTTTCTATGATCCGTAGCTCCATCTAGTGGCCATAATGCAGAATTTCCCAGATTGAGATTTCAAGAAAAAACACATTATGGAGCTGACGATCAAAAGGAAATCAATGTACTAAACAAAACACAGTCAAAATGTTGTGATGACTGAGTGAATAATTAAGATATTCATTCAACATTGTTTTTATAAATAGGTCCCAATATGTTTTGTGGTGCTATACAGTGTGCTGTAGATGGCACCACAAAGCAGTGCAATATATTTTGTGAGAATGGGCCTTAGAAAATAGGTGTACCAATCAAAATATTTGTCAGTCAGTAAAAGCTATATATACAGTATCTCATAAAAGTAAGTACACCCCTCACATTTTTGTAAATATTTCATTATAACTTTTCATGTGACAACACTGAAGAAATTACACCTTGCTACAATGTAAAGTAGTGAGTGTACAGCTTGTATAACAGTGCAAATTTGCTATCCCCTCAAAATAACTCAACACACAGCCATTAATGTCTAAACCGCTGGCAACAAAAGTGAGTACACCCTAAGTGAAAATGTCCAAATTAGGCCCAATTAGCCCTTTTCCCTTCCCAGTGTCATGTGACTTGTTAGTGTTACAAGGTCTGAGGTGTGAATGGGGAGCAGGTGTGTTAAATTTGATGTTATCGCTTTCACTCTCTCATACTGGTCACTGGAAGTTCAACATGGCACCTCGCAGCAAAGAACTCTTCTTAGAATCTGAAAAAAAGAATTGTTGCTATACATAAAGATGGCCTAGACTATAAGAATATTGCCAAGACCCTGAAACTGAGCTGCAGCATGGTGGCCAAGACCATACAGCGGTTTAACAGGGCAGGTTCCACTCAAAGCAGTCCGCCCCATGATCGACCAAAGAAGTTGAGTGCATGTCCTCAGCGTCATATCCAGAGGTTGTCTTTGGGAAATAGATGTATGAGTGCTGCCAGCATTGCTGTAGAGGTTGAAGGGGTGGGGGGTCAGCCTGTCAGTGCTCAGACCATACGCCGCACTCTGCATTAAATTGGTCTGCATGGATGTTGTGCCAGAAGGAAGCCTCTTCTAAGGATAATGCACAAGAAAGCCCCAAAGTAGTTTGCTGAAGACAAGCAGACTAAGGACATGGATTACTGGAACCATGTCCTGTGGTCTGATGAGACCAAGAGAAACTTATTTGGTTCAAATGATGTCAAGCGTGTGTCTGCAACAACTAGGTGAGGAGTACAAAGACAAGTGTGTCTTGCTTACAGTCAAGCATGGTGGTGGGAGTGTCATGGTCTGGGGCTGCATGAGTGCTGCCGGCACTGGGGAGCTACAGTTCATTGAGGGAACCATGAATGCCAACATGTACTGTGACATACTGAAGCCAAGCATGATCACCTCGTTTCGGAGACTGGGCCGCAGGGCAGTATTCCAACATGATAACGACCCCAAACATACCTCCAAGATGACCGCTGCTTTGCTAAGAAGCGGAGGGTAAAAGTGATGGACTGGCCAAGCATGTCTCCAGACCTAAACTCTATTGAGGATCAGGAGCTCCAATCAGATCAGGAGCTCCAATCAGCGCCTCATGGACGACTTCCCAACACCCCCTTAGAATAAACTGCAGTCTGCCCCTCCTGTCTCGGTATATAGACCTGGAGCGGTGGGGGTGGACTGTTTTTGTTGGGGCACCTCTACCTGCTCCTCACCCTTCTTTTCTTTTTTTTTTGGGGGTTTTTTTTTTCTTTCTGGGGCTTTTGTTTTTTTTTGGGGCGTTTTTTTTTGTTTTTTTTTTTTGGGGGGGGGTTCTTTTTTTTTTCCCTTTTAGGACAATTAGGGTATAGTTGCCTATTTTTTGATAGATTTTGGGATAAGGCCTTCCCCACGCCTCCCCTGTTTTTTTGGGGGGATGGTGCTGGAGAAAGGTAGGGTGGGTTGGGTTTTTGTTAAATGTTTATACACATTGTCTCATTTTTATTATTGTATTTTTTCTGAAATATATTCACTCAGATGTTTGTTGTTTTTGAGGTCCATCACCTTGCAAGCCATCTTGAAATATAAATTATTAGTTAAGTATTACTTTAACTTTTTTCTCTGTTTAGATGGTATCACGTGATCAGGAGGTCTTATCTATTCTGTCATGTTCGTGGCCTAAATTCCAAATTTAAGAGAGCATTGTTATTTAAGTATTTGAAAAGTTATCTTCCCCATATAGTACTACTTCAAGAAACTCACCTTATGGGGAGTAGGCTACTGACCCTAAAGAAGCCATGGGTACAGAAGGCTTACCACGCTACATACTCCACTTTCTCTAGAGGGGTTTCGATATTGATTAGTAGATCGTTATCCTGTACGGTGGAAGATGTATTCTCTGACCCTCAGGGTAAATATGTTCTTGTTGTGTTTTTGCTATGGGGCCAGAGATATATAATTGTTAGTGTGTATATACCACCTCCTTTTTTGGTGACCCCCTTATATAGTCTTGTGGAAAAAATTTATTTGTACGGTCCGGCTAAGTTACTGATAATGGGTGACTTTAATGCTATACTTCATCCTGTTTTGGATAGACCAACTCCTGCAAAAAAATTCTCTGCAGGGCTCCTTAATTGGGCCCAGATGGTAGATTTGGTAGAAGTTTGGCGATGGAAAAATCCACTAAGTAGAACGTATTCATGTTTTTCGACTTCTTATAAGACAGCTTCACGTATAGACTTAGCCTTTGTCAATTCAGCGATATTGGCAGATATAGTAGATGCTAAATATTTGCCGAGTGGGTTATCCGATCATGCTCCGCTCATGCTTACACTCTGCATGCATCACCTTCGTGATGCAGCACAGTGGAGACTGGGCACGCATTGGATCTCACACTCAGACATAGTTAAAAAAATCCCGCCCCTTCTAGTAGAGTATTGGGAGTTTAATGTAGGATCATCCACTTCGGCAATATTATGGGATGCTTTTAAGGCATATGCAAGAGGACAATATATATCTGCTATTAAAGCGGTTAATAAGTCTCAACGAGCAAAAAATGACGCTTTGAAAGTTATAGTAGAGGAACAAACAGCCCAATATACCGCGGATCCCTCAGAATTAAATTTTAATGCCTTATTACATAGTAAACGGACCCTACATTTGCATATAACAGAGGCTACGAGGATAGATCTATATAAAAATAAACAGAAATCTTTTGAGCAGGGGGACCGTAATGGACGGTTTTTGGCCATGATGGCTAAACATGAACAATCTAGTACCCAGATTTTGGAAATACATACCACTTCTGGAGATACGGTCCGTACACAGCCTAAAATTTTAGAGACGTTTCGACAATTCTATCAGACATTATATACATCTCAGTTGCCTTCTAGTTTTCGACTGAGTTAGCGGAGTTACTGGACTCAGTCGCATTGGCATGGCTATCCGATAATGAGAGGGAGATGCTAGTACGTCCTATAACATCGGAGGAGGTCCTTTCTGTTATTGGCTCCTTTTCATTGGGGAAGTCACCAGGGCCTGATGGTCTTCCTATAGAATTCTATAGGGCTCATGGAGAGCTTTTATCTCCTGTACTGGCCTCTCTTTACTCAGATTGTCTGAAGGAGGGATCCATGCCAGACTCAATGAGTCAAGCTCATATAGTCCTAATTTACAAGCATCCGAAAGACCCATCCTCCTGTGCTTCATATAGGCCTATTGCACTCTTGAATGTAGATTTCAAGATTTTGACAAAGTTAATTTCCCGACGATTACAACCGTTGATGTCTAATATCATTGATTCAGATCAGACTGGTTTCATGCCAGGCAGATCCACTGATGTGAACTTGAGGAGATTATATACCAATATTTATGCTTCACATCTTAATATGGGATCTAGGGTTATTGCCTCCCTGGACATTGAGAAGGCCTTTGATACCTTGGAGTGGCCCTTTCTGTGGGAAGTACTCCGCAGAATGGGCTTCCCAACGGTATTTATAAAATGGTTACAGGTCTTATATAAGAATCCCAGAGCTGCAGTAAAGATGGGAGGAGGGTTGTCAGCTTCCTTCTCACTATTTAGGGGAACCTGTCAGGGCTGCCCTCTCTCTCCAGCCCTTTTTGCGGTTGCTATGGAACCGGTGGCTGAGGCTCTACATACTTCACCTAATATTAGGGGATTGCGGATCGGTTGGCTGGAGGAGAGGGTAGCTCTGTATGCAGACGACCTCTTATTATTTTTAAATGATGCTGGCCCCTCGTTACAAGGGGCCTTGGATATACTGGATTCATTTTCAACGGTTACAGGGCTGAAGGTAAACTGGACTAAGTCATTGCTGTTTCCAATAGATATGGAGGCTCGCAGTACGGCTATGAAGGATACTCCACTGCAGTGGGTAGATCATTTTAAGTATTTAGGAGTGGTAATTTCTCGTCAATCTTCTGAATTTATGTCTCTAAATCTGACCCCAATTTTGGGAGATACTGAGTCTAAATTAAAAGTATGGAAGTCTCTACCGTTGTCTTTATTGGGGCGTATTAATCTTTTAAAAATGAAAATTATACCTAAATTCATGTACCTATTTAGACATTCTCCTCAATGGCTCCCTGTATCCTTTTTCAAAAGACTAAATCAGTTGTTTTCATCTTTTATATGGGGGATAAAAAATCCTAGGTATAAATTAAGTACTCTGATGCGCCCTTGTGAAAAGGGAGGACTAGCTTTTCTGGATCTATACAAATGTTTATTGCACACTCAGTTGGTTACGGCCGCATGGTGGTTAAACCCAGATCTATATAACTCTTCTACCCGGTTAGAAGCAGCAGTAGTAGGTTCCGTAGAAGCTCTCAAGGTTCTCTTATTTAGGGGCCATAGGGCACTTCATCAGGTGACTATTCCTATGCTTAATACTATTCAAGCTTGGGAGGCCGGCCTTAGATGTGAGGGTTATCCAAAGGGAGCAATTTCTCCAAATGTCCCTCTATGGCTAAACCCTACCCTTCCTCAATTCCTTAAAACACCAGAGCCTATTGCATGGACCAAATACAATATTAAATTACTTGTCCAAGTGGTTACTGATCAGAGGTTATCCACCTTCTCTACACTAACCTCAATGTTTAATCTTCCTAGCTCCTATCTATTTAGATACTACCAGCGTTCACATACTTTCCATGCAGAGTTTCCACAGAATAGTTTAACGATGATACAATCTACCTTGGAGTTAGTACTTAGGTCTGAGTGTCTGGATAAGCCTACCTCGAGACTCTATTCTCATCTTACTTTAATTTCTATCCTGCCATTAGAAAGTCTTCGAGCTAGGTGGATTCGAGATATACCAGATTTGAGTATGGAGGACTGGAGCTGTGTGTGGGATTTCCCTTTGAGATCTCTGGTCTCCTTGAGGGATCGTGTTATCCAATTTAAACTCATACACAGAGCATATATCACGCCATATAGACTTCAAAAGATAAATCCTGCTTGTTCCTCTAAGTGCTGGAGGTGTGGAGCAGCTCGAGGGGATTTCACACACATCTTCTGGACCTGTCCATATATAGTTACATTTTGGATGTAGGTAGTGGATCTATTAAACTCTATTACCTCTGATCCTTTACCGTTTTTAATGTCAGTCTGTTTGCTGGGCTTAGTAGAGGATATTACCCCTATAGAGACCGAACGAATATTTATTAATACAACATTATTCTACGCAAGAAAATCTATTGCATTATATTGGAAGAAATCTCATCCTCCTCCGTTTATATATTGGAAATAATTGATTAATAATAATCTTCCATTGTACAGAGATACCTATAGGAATAGGGGTCGCCCTAGTAAGTATGATGAGGTTTGGGCAAAGTGGCTGGATAAGCCATATACGGCATCTAACATAGAGGGAGGTAACAACTCATAGAAGGGATGTTCCCTATATGGGATATTTGTGTTTAGAAATGATTGGAAATAATAGTGATAATTAGGGATGTCCCGATACCGATACTAGTATCGGTATCGGCACCGATACCGAGCATTTGCCTGAGTACTTGTACTCGGGCAAATGCTCCCGATGCTTCACCCGATACTTGTGATCAGCAGTGATCAGTGCGGTGGGGGAAGTTACCAGCACCGATCACCGCTGTATATATTTAAAAGTAGTTTCTCCGAGTCCACTTCTCTCTCCCCCCCTCGCGCGGGTATCAGCTGCTTTAAAATCAGCGGTGATCGGTGCTTGTAGCTCCCCCACACACGATCACCGCTGATTGTCCCCGTATCCTCCTCCAGCCCCCTCCGTTTTGCTGCTGTCCCAATCCGTGTGTCCTCCGTGCTGCCGTCCCAATCCGTGTGTCCCTCCGTGCTGCCGTCCCAATCCGTGTGTCCCTCCGTGCTGCCGTCCCAATCCGTGTCCTCCTCCGTGCTGCTGTCCCAATCCGTGTCCTCCTCCGTGCTGCTGTCCCAATCCGTGTCCTCCTCCGTGCTGCTGTCCCAATCCGTGTCCTCCTCCGTGCTGCCGTCCCAATCCGTGTCCTCCTCCGTGCTGCCGTCCCAATCCGTGTCCTCCTCCGTGCTGCCGTCCCAATCTGTGTCCTCCTCCGTGCTGCCGTCCCAATCCGTGTCCTCCTCCGTGCTGCCGTCCCAATCCGTGTCCTCCTCCGTGCTGCCTTCCCAATCCGTGTCCTCCTCCGTGCTGCCGTCCCAATCCGTGTCCTCCTCCGTGCTGCCGTCCCAATCCGTGTCCTCCTCCGTGCTGCCGTCCCAATCCGTGTCCTCCTCCGTGCTGCCGTCCCAATCCGTGTCCGCCTCTGTGCTTCCGTGCTGCCGTCCCAATCCGTGTCCTCCTCCGTGCCGCCGTCCCAATCCGTGTCCTCCTCCGTGCCGCCGTCCCAATCCGTGTCCTCCTCCGTGCCGCCGTCCCAATCCGTGTCCTTCTCCGTGCCGCCGTCCCAATCCGTGTCCCCCTCCGTGCTGCCGTCCCAATCCGTGTCCCCCTCCGTGCTGCCATCCCCCTCTGTTCTCCTCCTCCACCCCCTCCATCTGTCAGGATGGAGAGCGGAGGTAGGAGCCGGTAAATCTGGCTCCTTACTGTTCGGAATGTACAGAGTCAGTGATCACTGACTCTGTCCATTCACATAACTGAAACATCGTAAACTGTGTTTACAATGTTTTAGTTTATGAATGAAGAGAAGCCGCGGTCTTCTCTCCATTCATTTTCAGCGCAGCAGAGGCTGCTGAGAAAGGGACTGGGGAATCTGTCTCTAGTCCCTTTCTCTGTCTCAAAGGGGAGATGTCAGAGGTCTGTTAAGACCCCTGATATCTCACCAAAGCCCCCCAACAGGGCTGATAAAAAAATAAAAAAATAAATAAAAAAATAAATAATAAAGAAATGAATTGTAAAAAATAAATAAAATAAAATAGAAGAAAAAACACACTGACACTGTCCACCCCCCACCCCTTTAAAAAAAACATTATAAAAAATCAATCAATAAATAAATAAAAAAAATTGTAAAAAAAAAAAAATTTTTTTTTTTTTAAAAGAGATAAAAAAAAGTATTGGTATTCGGTATCGGCGAGTACTTGGAAAAAAGTATCGGTACTTGTACTCGGTCTTAAAAAAGTGGTATCGGGACAACCCTAGTGATAATCATAATTTCTTTATTTCTTGTTTTTTGCTATGCAAGGTGATGGGATCGTGTTATTTTACTAATATATTTTAGATTTAATGTGTATGATGTGTTGTCATGTTTTGTTGTTTTGTCTGTTTAAGAAATTAAATAAAAAGATTTATAAACTCTATTGAGCATCTGTGGGGCATCCTCAAACGGAAGGTGGAGGAGCTCAAAGTCTCTAACATCCACCAGCTATGTGATGTCCTCATGGAGGAGTAGAAGAGGATCCAGTGGCAACCTGTGAAGCTCTGGTGAACTCAATGTCCAAGAGGGTTAAGGCAGTGCTGGAAAACAATGGTGGCCACACAAAATATTGACACTTTGGGCCCAATTTAGACATTTTCACTTAGGGGTGTACTCACTTTTGTTGCCAGCGGTTTAGACATTAATGGCTGTGTGTTGAGTTATTTTGAGGGGGCAGAAAATGTACACTGTTATACAAGCTGTATACTCACTACTTTACATTGTAGCAAAGTGTCATCTCTTCAGTGTTGTCACATGAAAAGATATAATAAAATATTTACAAAAATGTGAGGGGTGTACTCACTTTTGTGAGATATTGTATGTGTGTGTGTATATATATATATATATATATATATATATATATATATATATATATATATAGCGCCCCCCCCCCAATATTTGGGGGCGCTATGTGGAAATTTAGGGGTAGTCTGAGCTAGTAGTTAGGCCCAAGCCATACAGGTACTTTGCCCACTCAGCTGCCATGACCGACCACTTCAAGGGTTGCCGTCAGGACTGGAGCTATGGTCGGCATATTCACGCCGATCGTGTTGTGATTTGTTGTCCAGGGAAAGAGGATGCCGTTTATTTCATAGAGACTCTGGACAAGCAATGGAAGGCAATTACCCCTCCAGATCCGAGCTTTTACCTTTGAAACTTTCAGACAGGAACTTGTTTTGCCGTTATATCCTGCCCCTGCTAAAAGAGGGATGTCTGCTCATAGAAAAAGAAATGGAGTGCCTGGACAGTTTCCTCTAACTGAACTTGGGGTAGCTAGTCAGTGTGTCATGGTGGGGAGACGCCGTGTTCAAGGTGTGGGATATTTGGTGTGTTGTGTTACAGTCCCATGCATAGTTACTATGGAATGTGAACTTCTGCCAACACTAGGTGGCAGTGGTCTGCAAAAAAAAAAAACTGCTATGATGAGAAATTGCTTAGGTTTAGATTTTTTTTTTCTCCTTTATGCTGTTCTATGCTAGGCTTAGCATAACAGAACTTTAGAGAAGGAAATTGCTTCCTCCAGGGAAGGCAGTTTACTTCTAAATTTGTGTAGAGTATTTGTTATAGGACGTTTATATTTCTATGTATGTTTGTGATTTCTTACAGGTATTGGAGCGACTATCAACACCACCGGAGAATGGGGTGGGATAGATAGGTAGTGATGGGTGGAATGTATATTTCAAAGAAATGTCAGTATCTGGAGATGTAATGTTATCTGTGTGCTTCTTTTAAATTTTTTAAGTTTGTAGAGTAAATCAACAGCCTTCAGGATTGAAGGGTTTTTGATTTCCCTAACCACTGGGAACAGTGTCTCTTCAGGAGGGGGTGTGTGTAGCACCCCCACAATATTTGGGGGCGCTATGTGGAAATTTAGGGGTAGTCTGAGCTAGTAGTTTGGTTTAGACCAATTGTGATTCAATGATTGTTCTGCTCTGGGCGTGATACTGCCTGGCAGTAGTGTTCTCCTTTGCCTGCAGGTGGCACTATCACCGCTGGTATAGGTTAAACTACGGGGGGAATCACAGCACCTTGGGTGTCCTCTCTCGGCAGCCATGCAGTGTCCGTGGTCTACCCACTGTGCATGCTGGGAGAGGGTACAAAAGGGGCAGACGCCATTTGGCGTGAGGTGATTCCAGGGGGACCCCAAGGCATTCAGGGGGGACCTCTGGTCCAGTGAGTGTGCCTCGTGGCCCGCATGGCATGAGGTGCGCTGGTGTGTTTAGGCCTCGGGCACCTTCAGCCCGAGGTTTCGCTGCTGCAATGTAGGCTCCTCTGACGAGGGCCTACACTCCAGAGAAGGATCCCAGGCTGCCCGCTTGTAGGGGGCCCGTCTTTAGGAAAGGAGTCCAGGGGAAAATAAGTCCCGGCGGAGATTGGCGATGGTACTGCTATCTCGAGGAGAGGCCTGGAGACTTACCTAGAGGGGATTCATCGTCTCTGATATCCGTGCTCCATCCTGGCTGCTAGGACTGCTCTCATAGGGACTATCTGGATGAGCAGTACCCGCTCAGGCTTGAGTGGCGACGAGAAGAATTGACACTGAGCTGTAAGTGTTGCGTGCCTGAACCTTCCCCTATTTCTCTCAACTTCATACTCTCTCTCTCTTCAAGTTGACTTTATAAAGAAAGAAAAAAAGGAATAAAGCCTTGCTGATTAGGTTTTACTCAAGTGTGGACATTGGTCTTATTTCGAGAGATTTTCCCCTAGACAGCGGAGCAGATGTAATTGCTGCAGACCCAAACAAAACCAGCCGGACACTTAAATGGGACTAAGTGCTACAATTGCAATGCAAAATATAGTTTACAGATATAATGTGGTTTGCTGTATTTTTATTTAAATGTGTTTGAGTTGCTTTAGAGAAAGAAAGACATTTTGTCTTACTGATTGGCACAAACCATCCCTTACTGTAATTTTCATTTGGAGCTGCATTACATTTTTAAATTGTGCTTAATTTAGAAAATGCTCTGCATTTTACCCAGCACAATAGCTATGTAAATGAGTTTACAGTGTGCTGAAATGTTGAAGTGATTGCACACAAAACTAAGTAGTATTACAGCATATCATTTAGATGAGGTGTGCTTAACTCCTTGAAAAGAGGACCATAGATTGATTAAAACTAATGAGTGCTAGTTTGCCCATACTTGTCAACTATGCTGAAAATGTTTACAACATATTTCAAATGCCCTGCAAAACAACTGGCAGCACAACATGGGTATTATATCTAATTAATTGCTGGAGTGTTGTAGCTACTATGTAGCTAGTGTAGTCATGTACGAAATGTTGAATATTCACTTCTTCAACTGAACCAATGCTCTGCCCAGTTTAGGAAAAATAAGCAGGTTACCCACACTTCCTAAAGAAAGACATTTTATCTTACACAGAACAAAGGACTTTCTCCTGGTTCCCATGTGACATTGCTGACCCAATCATTAAGCACCATCACTGTCACATGTGAGGGAGTTGACATGTTCTTGCTTACAGGAAATACTGGGTATTATTTTTTGCTCCTGTTGGTTAAAATGAATAGCACACTTGTGAGAGGAGGGTGAGCTTATGGTGCTAAAGAGGAAGTGAGTTGAGTGAACTTGCTTCTTTTGTTCTGTTGCTTTTTCTCAGAATATAAATGTCTTTGAAAAGGAGTGTCTTCTTTATTTGCAAAGGGGTTTGTCAACACATAGGTGTAGTCACACTTTTTGGAGTGGAGAACACAAAATAGTGACAAAATACTTTAGCCTGTAATAATTATTGAAAGTAACATGTTCGGTACTGAAAAGTTATGAATATACCATAGTAACTGATTAGTGATGAGCCGAACACCCCCGGGTTCGGTTCGCACCAGAACCCGCGAACGGACCGAAAGTTCGAACGAACATTAGAACCCTATTAAATACAATGGATGCGAACGTTCGAATTCTAAAGTGCTAATTATAAAAACTATTATGCATGTTATTGTCCTAAAAAGGGTTTGGGAACCCGGGTTCTGCACCAGGGGACATGTATCAATGCAAAAATAAGTTTTAAAAACGGTCGTTTTCCGGGAGCAGTCATTTTAATGATGCATAAAGTGAAAAAAAAAAAGTCAAATATTCCTTTAAATATCGTACCTGGGGGGTGTCTAAAGTATGCCTGTGAAGTGCCACGTGTTTCCCGTGTTTAGAACTGTCCCTGCACAAAATGACACTTCTAAAGGAAAAAAAAGCCATTTAAAACTGCTTGCGGCTTTAATGTAATGTCTGGTCCCGGTAATATGGATGAAAATCTTTAAGAAAAATGGCATAGCTACCCCATGACCCCCCCCCCTACCCCAGCCCATTACCAGCCCCTTTGGGTCTTGTATGGATATTAAGGGGAACCCCGCACATAAAATAAAAAAGGCCCTATATACTCTGAACAGCCGTATACAGGCGGTGCATACAAGACAGGGACTGTAGGTTTGTTCTTATGTAGAATCTGTTTGTAATTTTGAACAGGTACATTGTTGAAGTGTAGCTCCAGACCAAAAATCTATTTTTAAACTTTTTGGAAAACATAGGTAAGGGTTATCACCCCTGTAACATTTGTTTTGCTGTCTGTGCCCCTGTTCAGAACATTTCACCTCACTTTCCGTCCTAATGACAACTGTTTTTGAAATGTGGTGTTTTTCTTGAAACAAGGATTGCTGATAAAGCATCAGTACAGAGGAGACACCTTTCTCCCATATTTATTCTTACAGGAGAGAATTTTCCTTCCTAGTGGTAGATTTCCTCTCACTTCCTGTTGTCTTCTTGCGTTTGCAAGTAGGAGTCGTTTGTAAGTTGGATGTTTGAAAGTAGGGACCTGCCGTATATACTCTGCAGAAATAGGCCCCTTAGTTGTTGGTGTTGGCACAACACTGTAAGCACTCACAGTTACTCTTGGTTGGTGCTGGAACGCCCTGCTGTCAACTATTATATCAGGAATTTTAATTACATATAATTGTTGAACAGTGGTAGTAAAAATTGGGCCTTTGATGGTGGTGCTGGTGCCACAACACTGTAAGCCCTGACAGTTACTCTTGGTGGGTGCAGCAATGGGCCCTGCTGTGAATTATTAGATCAAGAATTGTAATTACATGCCCCTGTTGAACAGGGGCTGAAAAATTGGGCCTTAGGCACTGGTGGCACAACACTGCAACCCTTCACAGATACTGTACTTGGAGCACAGCAATGAGCCCTGTTGCAAAGTATTGCTTCAAAAATTGTAATGACACGCCCCTGTTAAACAGGGGCTGAAAAATTGGGCCTTAGGCACTGGTGGCACAACACTGCAACTCCTCACAGATACTGTACTTGGAGCACAGCAATGAGCCCTGTTGCAAAGTATTGCTTCAAAAATTGTAATTACACGCCCCTGTTAAACAGGGGCTGAAAAATTGGGCGTTAGGCACTGGTGGCGGCACCCATAAACAAAAATGATCTTCCAAGCTATCATCATCAATCGTATCATTGAGGACTCGGAGGAGGAGGATAGCCAGTCAACATAACAGCACAGGCACTCAGCATCAGCATCAGTCTTGAAGGGATGTGACATTTTAAAATCAATTAGTCTGTTATATCAGCATCAGGTGTGTGGTAGCTGGTGGTGATCCAAGACTGGTTCATCTTGATGAAAGTCAGTCGATCAACCGAGTCGGTGGACAGGCGCACCCTGTGATCCGTGACAAATCCTCCAGCAGCACTGAATGTGCGTTCCGAAAGAACGCTGGATGCAGGACAGGCCAGTAGCTCAATTGCATACTGTGCAAGCTCTGGCCAGTGATCCATCCTCAAGACCCAGTAAGCCAGAGGATTTTCGGTGGGGAAGGTGTCCAAGTCTGACCTTGCCCCTAGATATTCCTGCACCATGTTTATCAGACGCTGGCGATGGTTGCTGGAACCGATCATACTTTGGGGCTGCGGACTAAAGAATTGTCTGAACGCATCGGTCAGACGGCCACCTTCCCCACCGCTCCTTCTTTGACTGGCCGAAGCCTCAGCAACTCGTTGTCCAGGACCAGGAGTTTGCAACCTCCCAGTCTCTGGGAACGCGTTGCACAGACCTTTCTGCAAGGCCTCCCGGAGTTGTCTCATCCTCTGCTCCCTCTGCGACGGTAACATAAGGTCCGCAACCTTACCCTTGTACCGTGGATCAAGGAGAGTGGCCAGCCAGTAATGGTCCCTCTCCTTGATCCGAAGAATACGAGGATCCTTCCGCAGACTTTGCAGGATCAGGGAGGCCATGCAGCGTAGGTTTGCTGAGGCATTCGCTCCGGAGTCCTCTGGGTCACTAAGGACGACATGATCCGCAGCCACCTCCTCCCAGCCACGTACAAGTCCACTGGTTTCTTGGGACTGTAAATCATCCCTAAAAGACTGCTGCTGATGATGCTGAGTGCCAGCCTCCACCTCCATGCTGACACAATCCTCCTCCTCCTCCTCCTCCTCCTCCTCCTCCTCTTCCTGTGCGATGGGTGGGACAGAAGGAACACTGTCTGGGTAAAGGGGGCCTTGAGAGGCAAGGAAGTCCTCCTCTTCCTGCCTCTGTTCTGCCTCAAGTGCCCTGTCCATTATTCCACGCAGCGTGTGCTCCAACAGGTGGACAAGAGGTACAGTGTCACTGATGCATGCACTGTCACTGCTCACCATCCTCGTGGCCTCCTCAAATGGTGCCAGGACAGTGCATGCATCCCTGATCATGCCCCACTGGCGTGGAGAAAAAAAACCAAGCTCCCCTGACCCTGTCCTGGTGCCGTAGTCGCACAGGTACTCATTGATGGCCCTCTGCTGCGTGTGCAGCCGCTGCAGCATGGCCAACGTTGAGTTCCACCTGGTGGGCATGTCACATATAAGGCGGTTCTTGGGCAGGTTCAACTCCTTTTGCAGCTCAGCCAGGCGAGCACTGGCATTATAAGATCTGCGGAAATGCACACAGACTTTCCTGGCCTGCCTCAGGACATCCTGTAAGCCCGGGTACCTGCCCAAGAAGCGCTGCACCACCAGGTTAAGGACGTGAGCCACACAGGGCACATGGGTCAGTTGTCCCTGTCGGAGGGCGGAGAGGAGGTTGGTGCCATTGTCGCAAACCACCATTCCTGGCTTAAGCTGGCGTGGCGTCAACCACCTCTCGGCCTGGCCCTGCAGAGCAGACAGGACCTCTGCCCCAGTGTGGCTTCTGTCCCCCAAACACACCAGCGCAAGCACGGCATGGCATCTTTTTGCCTGCGTACTTGCGTAGCCCCGTGAACGGCTACGGAGCACCGCTGGTTCATAGGACAAACCACAGGAAGAGGCCATGGAGGAAGAAGAAGAGGAGGGGGTGGAGGAGAGAGGTGTGTCACAACCAGTAGTAGCATTTTGGAGGCGTGGCGGTGGGACAACCTCCAACACTACTGCACCTTGTCCTGAATCCTTCCCAGCTGCCAAAAGAGTGACCCAATGGGCCGTGAAAGAAAGGTAACGTCCCTGTCCATGCCTGCTGGACCATGAGTCAGCGGTAATATGCACCTTACCGCTGACCGCCCTGTCCAGCGAGGCCAAGACATTGCCTTCCACATGCCGGTAGAGAGCCGGAATAGCCTTCCGTGAGAAAAAGTGGCGTTTGGGAACCTGCCACTGAGGAACCGCACATTGCACAAACTCACGGAAGGGGGCCGAGTCTACCAACTGAAAAGGCAGCAGTTGAAGCGCTAGCAATTTAGCCAAGCTAGCATTCAACCGCTGGGCATGTGGATGGCTGGGAGTGAACTTCTTTCGACGGTCCAGCAGCTGGGGCAGGGAAATTTGCCTGCTAGAATCGGACGTCGGTGTACTGCTAGCAGAGTGGGCGCAAGTACTTGGCTGTGACACACCTAATTCTACACCTTCATTCCTCTCAGTGCATGTTTCAGAGAGGACTGAAGTTATAGTGGGGTTGGAGATCCCAGCTGATGCGGTGCAAGGAGAGGTCCGCTTGGTTCTTTGGTGTGGGTCTTTGAGGTAGGCTTGCCAACGAGCTGCATGGCAGGTCAACATATGTCTGGTCAGGCATGTGGTACCCAAGCGGCTGATGTTTTGGCCACGCGATATACGCTTGAGACATATGTTGCAAACAGCAGCTGTGCGATCTGATGCACTAGCCTCAAAAAAGGCCCACACCAAAGAACTTTTTGAATGACGGGCAGAGGCAGCGCCCTGCACAGGCGGAGCTCTGCGGTGTGATTCCGTCGGTGTACTGCCCTTACGCTGGCCACCAAAGGGCATCCTGCCTCGTTGGAGATGTGCCTCCTCCTCATCCTCCTCCTCCTCCTCTCTCCTATTAGGCACCCACGTGGAGTCATTGACCTCATCATCCCCTCCCTCCTCATCACTGGAGCCAATCTGGCAGTATGCTGCAGCTGCTGGAACATGACTGCCAGATTGGTGTCCTTCTTGAGCATCCCCTCTGTCTGCTCTCACGCTACTGCCTTCCTCTAGCTGGGTTTCATCATCAGACCCTTCGAAACGCTGGGCATCCTCCTGGAGCATGTACCCAACACTGTGCTGAAACAGTTCGGGGGACTCCTCAGGAGGAGGACATGGTGGGTCTAGGGAAGGAGTGACTGATGATTTGTCTGACATTGATACCAGGGAAGACGACGCTTTGGCAGCTGCTTTTCCAGTACCCTGAGCCTGGGTGAGAGAGGATGAGGAGGAGGAGGAGGGCTTGGTCATCCACTCTACCAAGTCTTCGGCATGATGTGGCTCAACATGTCCAGCTGCCGAAAAGAAGGACAAGCGTGTCCCATGGCCATGTGCTGATGACAATGCACCGCGTCCACGACCAGCACTGTTGCCCCCAGACACAGAGCCTGCTTGCCCTCTTTTATTGCCTCCTGACTGTCTGCCTCTCCTTGTTTGCCTTCCAGACATTCTAATAGATGGCCTGCAGGGAGATGGGAAAAAAGCAATAAGGGCTACCTTCAGGTGTCCTTCTCTGTCCCTTGAAACAAGGACTTTCACAGTGAAAGAAACTGACACTGTCCCTACCTAGAGTTTTCTGTCCCTAGAATAAATGTTTTTTTTAAGCACAATATAGCACAAGGACAATTAACTCACTGTCCTTACAGGTCCCTGGAAACAAGGACTTGCAGAGTGAAAAAAAAAAAACACTCTCCCTACCTACAGTTTTCTGTCCCTAGAAAAAATGTTTTTTTTAAGCACAATATAGCACAAGGACAATTAACTCACTGTCCTTACAGGTCCCTGGAAACAAGGACTTGCAGAGTGAAAGAAAAAAAACACTCTCCCTACCTACAGTTTTCTGTCCCTAGAAAAAATGTTTTTTTTAATCACAATATAGCACAAGGAAAATTAACTCACTGTCCTTACAGGTCCCTGGAAACAAGGACTTGCAGAGTGAAAGAAAAAAAACACTCTCCCTACCTACAGTTTTCTGTCCCTAGAAAAAATGTTTTTTTTAATCACAATATAGCACAAGGAAAATTAACTCACTGTCCTTACAGGTCCCTGGAAACAAGGACTTGCAGAGTGAAAGAAACTGACACTGTCCCTACCTAGAGTTTTCTGTCCCTAGAATAAATGTTTTTTTTAAGCACAATATAGCACAAGGACAATTAACTCACTGTCCTTACAGGTCCCTGGAAACAAGGACTTGCAGAGTGAAAGAAAAAAAACACTCTCCCTACCTACAGTTTTCTGTCCCTAGAAAAAATGTTTTTTTTAATCACAATATAGCACAAGGAAAATTAACTCACTGTCCTTACAGGTCCCTGGAAACAAGGACTTGCAGAGTGAAAGAAACTGACACTGTCCCTACCTAGAGTTTTCTGTCCCTAGAATAAATGTTTTTTTTAATCACAATATAGCACAAGGAAAATTAACTCACTGTCCTTACAGGTCCCTGGAAACAAGGACTTGCAGAGTGAAAGAAACTGACACTGTCCCTACCTAGAGTTTTCTGTCCCTAGAATAAATGTTTTTTTTAATCACAATATAGCACAAGGAAAATTAACTCACTGTCCTTACAGGTCCCTGGAAACAAGGACTTGCAGAGTGAAAGAAAAAAAACACTCTCCCTACCTACAGTTTTCTGTCCCTAGAAAAAATGTTTTTTTTAAGCACAATATAGCACAAGTAAAATTAACTCACTGTCCTTACAGGTCCCTGGAAACAAGGACTTGCAGAGTGAAAGAAAAAAAACACTCTCCCTACCTACAGTTTTCTGTCCCTAGAAAAAATGTTTTTTTTAATCACAATATAGCACAAGGAAAATTAACTCACTGTCCTTACAGGTCCCTGGAAACAAGGACTTGCAGAGTGAAAGAAACTGACACTGTCCCTACCTAGAGTTTTCTGTCCCTAGAATAAATGTTTTTTTTAATCACAATATAGCACAAGGAAAATTAACTCACTGTCCTTACAGGTCCCTGGAAACAAGGACTTGCAGAGTGAAAGAAACTGACACTGTCCCTACCTAGAGTTTTCTGTCCCTAGAATAAATGTTTTTTTTAATCACAATATAGCACAAGGAAAATTAACTCACTGTCCTTACAGGTCCCTGGAAACAAGGACTTGCAGAGTGAAAGAAACTGACACTGTCCCTACCTAGAGTTTTCTGTCCCTAGAATAAATGTTTTTTTTAAGCACAATATAGCACAAGGACAATTAACTCACTGTCCTTACAGGTCCCTGGAAACAAGGACTTGCAGAGTGAAAAAAAAAAAACACTCTCCCTACCTAGAGTTTTCTGTCCCTAGAAAAAATGTTTTTTTTAAGCACAATATAGCACAAGGACAATTAACTCACTGTCCTTACAGGTCCCTGGAAACAAGGACTTGCAGAGTGAAAGAAAAAAAACACTCTCCCTACCTAGAGTTTTCTGTCCCTAGAAAAAATGTTTTTTTTAATCACAATATAGCACAAGGAAAATTAACTCACTGTCCTTACAGGTCCCTGGAAACAAGGACTTGCAGAGTGAAAGAAAAAAAACACTCTCCCTACCTACAGTTTTCTGTCCCTAGAAAAAATGTTTTTTTTAATCACAATATAGCACAAGGAAAATTAACTCACTGTCCTTACAGGTCCCTGGAAACAAGGACTTGCAGAGTGAAAGAAACTGACACTGTCCCTACCTAGAGTTTTCTGTCCCTAGAATAAATGTTTTTTTTAATCACAATATAGCACAAGGAAAATTAACTCACTGTCCTTACAGGTCCCTGGAAACAAGGACTTGCAGAGTGAAAGAAACTGACACTGTCCCTACCTAGAGTTTTCTGTCCCTAGAATAAATGTTTTTTTTAATCACAATATAGCACAAGGAAAATTAACTCACTGTCCTTACAGGTCCCTGGAAACAAGGACTTGCAGAGTGAAAGAAACTGACACTGTCCCTACCTAGAGTTTTCTGTCCCTAGAATAAATGTTTTTTTTAATCACAATATAGCACAAGGAAAATTAACTCACTGTCCTTACAGGTCCCTGGAAACAAGGACTTGCAGAGTGAAAGAAACTGACACTGTCCCTACCTAGAGTTTTCTGTCCCTAGAATAAATGTTTTTTTTAAGCACAATATAGCACAAGGACAATTAACTCACTGTCCTTACAGGTCCCTGGAAACAAGGACTTGCAGAGTGAAAGAAAAAAAACACTCTCCCTACCTACAGTTTTCTGTCCCTAGAAAAAATGTTTTTTTTAATCACAATATAGCACAAGGAAAATTAACTCACTGTCCTTACAGGTCCCTGGAAACAAGGACTTGCAGAGTGAAAGAAACTGACACTGTCCCTACCTAGAGTTTTCTGTCCCTAGAATAAATGTTTTTTTTAATCACAATATAGCACAAGGAAAATTAACTCACTGTCCTTACAGGTCCCTGGAAACAAGGACTTGCAGAGTGAAAGAAACTGACACTGTCCCTACCTAGAGTTTTCTGTCCCTAGAATAAATGTTTTTTTTAATCACAATATAGCACAAGGAAAATTAACTCACTGTCCTTACAGGTCCCTGGAAACAAGGACTTGCAGAGTGAAAGAAAAAAAACACTCTCCCTACCTACAGTTTTCTGTCCCTAGAAAAAATGTTTTTTTTAAGCACAATATAGCACAAGTAAAATTAACTCACTGTCCTTACAGGTCCCTGGAAACAAGGACTTGCAGAGTGAAAGAAAAAAAACACTCTCCCTACCTACAGTTTTCTGTCCCTAGAAAAAATGTTTTTTTTAATCACAATATAGCACAAGGAAAATTAACTCACTGTCCTTACAGGTCCCTGGAAACAAGGACTTGCAGAGTGAAAGAAACTGACACTGTCCCTACCTAGAGTTTTCTGTCCCTAGAATAAATGTTTTTTTTAATCACAATATAGCACAAGGAAAATTAACTCACTGTCCTTACAGGTCCCTGGAAACAAGGACTTGCAGAGTGAAAGAAACTGACACTGTCCCTACCTAGAGTTTTCTGTCCCTAGAATAAATGTTTTTTTTAATCACAATATAGCACAAGGAAAATTAACTCACTGTCCTTACAGGTCCCTGGAAACAAGGACTTGCAGAGTGAAAGAAACTGACACTGTCCCTACCTAGAGTTTTCTGTCCCTAGAATAAATGTTTTTTTTAAGCACAATATAGCACAAGGACAATTAACTCACTGTCCTTACAGGTCCCTGGAAACAAGGACTTGCAGAGTGAAAGAAAAAAAACACTCTCCCTACCTACAGTTTTCTGTCCCTAGAAAAAATGTTTTTTTTAATCACAATATAGCACAAGGAAAATTAACTCACTGTCCTTACAGGTCCCTGGAAACAAGGACTTGCAGAGTGAAAGAAACTGACACTGTCCCTACCTAGAGTTTTCTGTCCCTAGAATAAATGTTTTTTTTTAATCACAATATAGCACAAGGAAAATTAACTCACTGTCCTTACAGGTCCCTGGAAACAAGGACTTGCAGAGTGAAAGAAACTGACACTGTCCCTACCTAGAGTTTTCTGTCCCTAGAATAAATGTTTTTTTTAATCACAATATAGCACAAGGAAAATTAACTCACTGTCCTTACAGGTCCCTGGAAACAAGGACTTGCAGAGTGAAAGAAAAAAAACACTCTCCCTACCTACAGTTTTCTGTCCCTAGAAAAAATGTTTTTTTTAAGCACAATATAGCACAAGTAAAATTAACTCACTGTCCTTACAGGTCCCTGGAAACAAGGACTTGCAGAGTGAAAGAAAAAAAACACTCTCCCTACCTACAGTTTTCTGTCCCTAGAAAAAATGTTTTTTTTAATCACAATATAGCACAAGGAAAATTAACTCACTGTCCTTACAGGTCCCTGGAAACAAGGACTTGCAGAGTGAAAGAAACTGACACTGTCCCTACCTAGAGTTTTCTGTCCCTAGAATAAATGTTTTTTTTAATCACAATATAGCACAAGGAAAATTAACTCACTGTCCTTACAGGTCCCTGGAAACAAGGACTTGCAGAGTGAAAGAAACTGACACTGTCCCTACCTAGAGTTTTCTGTCCCTAGAATAAATGTTTTTTTTAAGCACAATATAGCACAAGGACAATTAACTCACTGTCCTTACAGGTCCCTGGAAACAAGGACTTGCAGAGTGAAAAAAAAAAAACACTCTCCCTACCTAGAGTTTTCTGTCCCTAGAAAAAATGTTTTTTTTAAGCACAATATAGCACAAGGACAATTAACTCACTGTCCTTACAGGTCCCTGGAAACAAGGACTTGCAGAGTGAAAGAAAAAAAACACTCTCCCTACCTAGAGTTTTCTGTCCCTAGAAAAATTTTTTTTTTTAATCACAATATAGCACAAGGAAAATTAACTCACTGTCCTTACAGGTCCCTGGAAACAAGGACTTGCAGAGTGAAAGAAAAAAAACACTCTCCCTACCTACAGTTTTCTGTCCCTAGAAAAAATGTTTTTTTTAATCACAATATAGCACAAGGAAAATTAACTCACTGTCCTTACAGGTCCCTGGAAACAAGGACTTGCAGAGTGAAAGAAACTGACACTGTCCCTACCTAGAGTTTTCTGTCCCTAGAATAAATGTTTTTTTTAATCACAATATAGCACAAGGAAAATTAACTCACTGTCCTTACAGGTCCCTGGAAACAAGGACTTGCAGAGTGAAAGAAACTGACACTGTCCCTACCTAGAGTTTTCTGTCCCTAGAATAAATGTTTTTTTTAATCACAATATAGCACAAGGAAAATTAACTCACTGTCCTTACAGGTCCCTGGAAACAAGGACTTGCAGAGTGAAAGAAACTGACACTGTCCCTACCTAGAGTTTTCTGTCCCTAGAATAAATGTTTTTTTTAATCACAATATAGCACAAGGAAAATTAACTCACTGTCCTTACAGGTCCCTGGAAACAAGGACTTGCAGAGTGAAAGAAACTGACACTGTCCCTACCTAGAGTTTTCTGTCCCTAGAATAAATGTTTTTTTTAAGCACAATATAGCACAAGGACAATTAACTCACTGTCCTTACAGGTCCCTGGAAACAAGGACTTGCAGAGTGAAAGAAAAAAAACACTCTCCCTACCTACAGTTTTCTGTCCCTAGAAAAAATGTTTTTTTTAATCACAATATAGCACAAGGAAAATTAACTCACTGTCCTTACAGGTCCCTGGAAACAAGGACTTGCAGAGTGAAAGAAACTGACACTGTCCCTACCTAGAGTTTTCTGTCCCTAGAATAAATGTTTTTTTTAATCACAATATAGCACAAGGACAATTAACTCACTGTCCTTACAGGTCCCTGGAAACAAGGACTTGCAGAGTGAAAGAAACTGACACTGTCCCTACCTAGAGTTTTCTGTCCCTAGAATAAATGTTTTTTTTAAGCACAATATAGCACAAGGACAATTAACTCACTGTCCTTACAGGTCCCTGGAAACAAGGACTTGCAGAGTGAAAGAAAAAAAACACTCTCCCTACCTACAGTTTTCTGTCCCTAGAAAAAATGTTTTTTTTAATCACAATATAGCACAAGGAAAATTAACTCACTGTCCTTACAGGTCCCTGGAAACAAGGACTTGCAGAGTGAAAGAAACTGACACTGTCCCTACCTAGAGTTTTCTGTCCCTAGAATAAATGTTTTTTTTAATCACAATATAGCACAAGGACAATTAACTCACTGTCCTTACAGGTCCCTGGAAACAAGGACTTGCAGAGTGAAAGAAACTGACACTGTCCCTACCTAGAGTTTTCTGTCCCTAGAATAAATGTTTTTTTTAAGCACAATATAGCACAAGGACAATTAACTCACTGTCCTTACAGGTCCCTGGAAACAAGGACTTGCAGAGTGAAAGAAAAAAAACACTCTCCCTACCTACAGTTTTCTGTCCCTAGAAAAAATGTTTTTTTTAATCACAATATAGCACAAGGAAAATTAACTCACTGTCCTTACAGGTCCCTGGAAACAAGGACTTGCAGAGTGAAAGAAACTGACACTGTCCCTACCTAGAGTTTTCTGTCCCTAGAATAAATGTTTTTTTTAATCACAATATAGCACAAGGACAATTAACTCACTGTCCTTACAGGTCCCTGGAAACAAGGACTTGCAGAGTGAAAGAAACTGACACTGTCCCTACCTAGAGTTTTCTGTCCCTAGAATAAATGTTTTTTTTAAGCACAATATAGCACAAGGACAATTAACTCACTGTCCTTACAGGTCCCTGGAAACAAGGACTTGCAGAGTGAAAGAAAAAAAACACTCTCCCTACCTACAGTTTTCTGTCCCTAGAAAAAATGTTTTTTTTAATCACAATATAGCACAAGGAAAATTAACTCACTGTCCTTACAGGTCCCTGGAAACAAGGACTTGCAGAGTGAAAGAAACTGACACTGTCCCTACCTAGAGTTTTCTGTCCCTAGAATAAATGTTTTTTTTAATCACAATATAGCACAAGGACAATTAACTCACTGTCCTTACAGGTCCCTGGAAACAAGGACTTGCAGAGTGAAAGAAACTGACACTGTCCCTACCTAGAGTTTTCTGTCCCTAGAATAAATGTTTTTTTTAAGCACAATATAGCACAAGGACAATTAACTCACTGTCCTTACAGGTCCCTGGAAACAAGGACTTGCAGAGTGAAAGAAAAAAAACACTCTCCCTACCTACAGTTTTCTGTCCCTAGAAAAAATGTTTTTTTTAATCACAATATAGCACAAGGAAAATTAACTCACTGTCCTTACAGGTCCCTGGAAACAAGGACTTGCAGAGTGAAAGAAACTGACACTGTCCCTACCTAGAGTTTTCTGTCCCTAGAATAAATGTTTTTTTTAATCACAATATAGCACAAGGACAATTAACTCACTGTCCTTACAGGTCCCTGGAAACAAGGACTTGCAGAGTGAAAGAAACTGACACTGTCCCTACCTAGAGTTTTCTGTCCCTAGAATAAATGTTTTTTTTAAGCACAATATAGCACAAGGACAATTAACTCACTGTCCTTACAGGTCCCTGGAAACAAGGACTTGCAGAGTGAAAGAAACTGACACTGTCCCTACCTAGAGTTTTCTGTCCCTAGAATAAATGTTTTTTTTAAGCACACTATAGCAGAAGCACAAAACACACTGACACTCTCCCTACCTATCCTTCTCTTTCCCTAAACTAAAGGAATCCAGGTTAAGCAAGAAAGAAATAACAGTCACTGTCCCTGCCTATGCTACTCTATCCCTGCTCCGGAACACACTACACTAGGCCGCCGTGCTGGCGGCCTTTTATAGTGTGGGGCGTGTACTAAACACCCTCAGCAATAATTGGCCACAGGCATCCTGCCTGTGGCCAATCATTGCTCTCCTCGCTGCCGGCGCTGTGATTGGCCAAGCATGCGGGGTCACAGTGCATGCTTGGCCAATCACAGCGCCTGGATGACACTGCGATGGCGTAGTGCATTGTGGGCCGTTCGCGTCACTCGAATTTGGCGCGAACGGCCCAAATCGTTCGATCTTCGTCGAACGATCGAACAGCCAATGTTCGAGTCGAACGTATGTTCGACTCGAACACGAAGCTCATCCCTATAACTGATTAATCGCTTCAATGCAAACCCCATATACCTAAGAAATGGTAATCATTATGCATCGTATTCAATCTTGGATCGCCCTTCTCTCTCTCTCACTCCTCTTTTCTTTTCTTTACTCTCCCTATTTATTATAGATATATTGTTCTTCACTACAATAAGTTTAAGTTGTTAGGTCACAACTCATGTAGTTAATATGACGGTAGTTTAATTATACTTTAAGGCACAGTAGTCATGTATACAATGCTACTCACCGGCTATCTAGTTAGTGAAGATCTAATTAATTCTCTTTAAATATTCTATGTTATCCATTATTTATTTATTTTTAAAACCCTTATGTAAACGTCATTATCTGTATCCTTGCATAAAGAACCAATGTATGTACTTATTATTGTGTAATCAATAAATATTTTTGACAAAAAAAAGTTATGAAAATGACCAGGGCTTTTTTTTTTTTTTTTTTACAGAGAGTAGGTGCAGGAACTCACCCCTCACCAGTAAGAATTCGAGAAACACTCCTGAGGCCACATCTGTATTAAGGGGCCAAAAGTGGCCCTAGATCGGACTTTAGAGGCAAGATGAACAATAGTATAATACAAATATGTTTTATTGGTAACAATTAATCGCAAACAGAGCAAGTATCAAAAGAATAAAAAAAAAACAATTAACACACAATAGATATGGGTGTATGGCGCAAACAAAATGTTGATACCATAAAGACAGCGGTGAGCCCCGATGCGTCAACGCATTTCATTGTTTTGCTTCATCAGGACACACTCAGAGGTTGTTGGAAGGAACAGGTCTCAATATCTTGTCAACATGCACTTCATGTTACGCACTTCTGCCCCGTGGCAGGTGAGTGACAGAGAAGAGGGTTCATGCACACACAGATGTCCCAAATGCATACTCTATTCTGGGCATACGTCTCTTTTTGTATACATTACTGAAACGCTAGGGACGTGAATCAATATGTGTGTACAGCATTTGTTTATTTCAGCTTTCAGCTTCTACTAGCTGTACGCAAGACCTTTGACTCGTCGGCACCAAAACAAACACAGTTTTTAGAATGTATAGCTCTAAGTGAAATGCCTGTGTGCATGATCTTGTAGAGCACAATATTGCAGCAACAATAGCCCCTACTGTCCCCCTGTCCCCACTACCTCTGGTGATGTCATCTCTGACGAAACGCTACTGCACATGCATGGCCATTTTGATTACTGGAGGAAAAATCTGTATTGCTTTTTATATGCTGTTTTGCAAGTTTTAACCATGTAAGTGCAATACTTTACAATAAATTAAGGTATTTTTACAATATTACACTATGTTGAGGCCTTACTTTACATATGTTATGGTCTGCTGAGAGCGAGCTTGAGCTTATCTGATTGCTGGACATATTTCTATTGCTGCCGGGAGGTTCCTATGTTGGTGCTTATCCCTTCCATCTTTATTTTCTGACAAAGTGAGCTTTGACCACTCTGAATAAGGGGGACACTGGCATTTTGGTTAGCCACTTGTGTGGATCTTTCTTTAGGTGTCACCCTGGCTATTTCTGGATCGCTTTCCAAGCAAACAAGAAGTTATTGTTTGGGACTTTTTATTTTTTTCTTATACTTACCTTGGAGGTGCACTGATTAATACACAGTGTATTTTTGGAAATTTTATCACATTGGTACTTTATTGCCGAAAATGTTGCACCGATGATTATCTCTTTTATAAATTTAGCTCAATATACAGTATGTGCTGCACTTTTGTTTTCTGTAGTAGTAGCATGGGCGTAGCATAAGGGGTTGCAGGGGTCACAATCGCAACCCCGCCCTTAGCTCCAGGGGGCCCCTGCAGCCTCCCTGTTGATCAAATCCTCCACAAAGTCCAGATCCGATCTGTCCTAGGACCCCACAGCCACACTCCAGTACTGAACTTCCACTTTGCCTTCCACAGTCCACACCCCTCTGTTCTCATTGGCTGGGGAGAAGCTGTGAGCCATTTCCTGAATGGTGAGCCATTTCCTGAATGGAGAGGAGCACGGAGTGAGAACAGCATGGAATGGTAACCAAGCTCAGTGAGTTAAGAGGAGGAGAGTGTTGTCCTGTAGCCACTATGGGATCGATGTCACTGGTGAGGTAAGACACCACTCAATGTCTCCTAGTCACCAGCTGGGATTTTTTGTACTCCCCCACCAGGGGATGTCCGCTTACCCCACTTTCCTGACAAGTGAGGAAAAGACACACACCTCTGGGAGGTGACCTCCCCCAAAACTGACAGAAAAACCTTCAGAAATAGCTAAAACAAATCCCTTAACACCTCCTGAGGGGCCCCTGAGGAGCTACAGGCTCCAGATTTTGTGTCACATGGCTTTGCCCCCTAGATCTAAGTTGCCCCTCCCCCCAAAGCCTCCTGACCAGCCCCTCTTCCCTGGATGCTGAGCTCCTTTCCCATTACAGCACTCTATACTGCTTCTCCTCCACAGGGCTGAAACCACATTCTTTTAGAACACAGCCAGTCAAACACGATCTGCACATCGTGTATCTGCCTACTGCAACTACACTGCCGTTTCGAACACAGAATTTCACAGGTCAGAGCGGCAACATAAAAGCCAGATACACCCTGCTAAAGGCTGACAGACTGTGTGTAAAGGAATGTGATTTCAGCCCTGCGTAGTCTGGGGGGAGGAGCTGTATACAGTGCTGGGACAGGGGAATAAAGCTCTGCCAAGTGACCTGCCAGGGGTCCCTGTCCTCTGATTCTCAAGCAGTGATCGCTGTCCTCTGATTCTGCAGCAGTGATCCCTGTCCTCTGATGTAAGGGGGAACTCTGGGAACTCAAAACTCTTAAGACACTTTGAGTATCTTGGCGTGCGGTGGGTGTATCTACACGCACGGTGGAAGTGGAGAGTGGTAGTGGGGGGGGCAGGTAAATTTTTGCATTGGCGCCCGCAAGCTTCAAGCTACGCCTCTGAGTAGTAGGGAAGACAGTGAGCAGTAGGTTGAGGGGCAGCAGGGGCCCTTGGGAGGAACAGAATTTGCCACTTACCACTTAAATCGGAACTACAGAAACAGCCAGCTCAGCTGAAGTTCCCAGTCTAATTTTAAAATGTTTCCCCACTGGCAGTTTCTATCGGCCAAAGTGCCGGAACACAGTTCCTGCAAATTCTACTGAAAAAAAGCTCTATTTATGAAAATGTTATACACTATTCCGAAAGATAGATCTTAGCAGGTCAATATTTAAAGCTCATTTAAAATATGGCCAATTATACATTTTTTAGTCCGCTAAGTACTGCAGCAAGGTTTAAATAACCTTGTGCTCCACACAGGGGGGTTAGACAGCAGCACACAAAGAAGCTGCATGACTACTCAGCTGTCCGACATGTGCAACCAAACACTGCCCCATTTAACTCCTTGCTCAAGAATAACATTTCAATTATAACTGGTAATCATGATATCAGTTCTTGTTCAGAAACTTTCTGTTATTCGTACTCGTTCGTAATTTTGCTAGACGGGATTTTTCGTGTTCGGACTAATTCGTATTTCCGCAAGCGACATTTTTCGTTGAATCAGAATGATTCGTATTAATGTAAGCCTTATTTTTAGTTGATTTATAATTCGTACTTTCGGTAGAGTACATTGTTTTTCGTTGATTCTGGACACAACTCTTACTTTCGTAACTTTTTTTGGGTTTGTTGATTCGTAATTTTTCGTGTCTCTCTCACAAGGACGCTGCCTATTATGCCTAATGTGCTTCGAATGGATTTGTACTTTTCTAAATACATTACGGTTATTTGTAACGATTCAAAATCTCGTATTTTACTTTTGTTTTTTACATGCGGCTATAGCCTCCGCCCCTGTACACCATTTTGAGAGGGAGTTCAGCACGGTGAGGGAGAAGCAGAGAGCAGAGCAGAGTGTTATTGTGCTTCGAATGGATTCGTACATTCGTAACTTTTTTCATAACGAATTATGCCGAAGACATTCGGGCATTCGCTATTTGCGATATAATTTATTTCAGATTCGGTTTTATTCGTAATTGCTTTGTTCGGAAATTCGAATGCTTCCGAATGTCCGAAAGTTGCTAAATTTGGACGAATTTCGATTCGTTACGAAACGAATTGCACAAGCCTAGTGAGCACCATACCTTAGATAGGTCCCCAGCCACTTTTCACAAATCAAGGCTTTCAAGGAATTTTCAAACAACCATAGTTCCTCAAGCATAAAACCTTATTCTTGTGCCCACCTTGCAGGGCTCTTTGAATCCTGAACAGGATACCAAAATACCACATATTTATAAAAACTGCATTTACATACATTCCAGCACCTCTAAGATACAACTGCATATCAGTCTATAGCTCTTTATGATACACTACAAGCCCACCATTATAGACAATAAATCTCACTGGCTTTTTATTACCCTTACTTTTAGCCTTATTCGATCTTTTGATAGAGCAAACCATTCACAAAGTCTGAGCAACAATGCCCGCCATACAATATTGTACCTGGGGAAACAAATAGTAAAAGAAGTACATTACATTTAATGTCCCAAATAAGCTTCCTCATAGGCCACGTACCCAAAGCATTCCTGCTGACAAGTAAGACCAGGATGCCACGTGGTCTGTCTAGCCAAGCATAGCAGTGATTTTCTGTAATTGCTTAGCTCCAAAGCATCTTAGGTAACCTGATCCCCCTTTACACTGGCCTTGCTCCATAGACATCCAGTCACAATTGCCTGCTTGCAACCATACATAAACTAAATATCATAAATTATTTGACAATGCAAAAAATAAAAGACAGATACCTCCAAGGCAGTCCCAGCACAAAATGAACTGACCAATTATTGCAGATGAACATATAAATGGTACCTTTTAGATTTCCATCTAGCCTATGCTTTGCACTATTGCTTCACCAATTCCCCACTTTGCTGCCTCTATTGATGCACCAATTTGAAAGAAGAGTACAAAATAGTCCACAGCTTGATGGCCTGTCACAGCCACACACTTCTGAAAAACAGCAACAAAATGAGAGTGACATAGAGCAGCGCTATTAACATGAACAAAAAGGAGACCTTCTGAGGAGTTAAATAAAAAAATAAAAACATAACTCTCCTTTAAGCATGGAGAAAATTTTAAAATGCAGAGATGGTTCTTTACTGTCAGAGTAGCAAAAATGTAGAACTCCCTTCCCCAATTAGTGATAGCTTAGAGTATAGAAAAATTCAAAAAACGTCTTTGATGAGCACAACATTCCGGGATGTGTATTCTCCTAGAAACAAAGTTACACACACAAATATAGGTTGGACTGGAAAGACCTGTTCCTTTTTTCAAACTTATCTACAATGGAACTATGTTACTTAGGATGTGTAAGTTTGAGTTTGTGAGATCCTCAGGTAGGTGACATTCAATCACTATCATTAACAATACCCAGAAAGATAATCTGAAATGTTGGGCTCTTAATCTCATTAGGCACCAATAGTACCCAAACTGATCAGCCACATGTTACACCTGCCTAGGAAAACATCCCAAAGTACCCACACCAGGAAAGACGCACAGCACGGTGGTGTGGTGGAAGAGTACAGAAATAAGATTTTTTTCATTGATTTCATCATTTATGTTATGGACTTATTATCACTTGTCACGGGGTGTTATTGAGTTTATTACACCATTATATAATTTTATTGTTTTTTAACACTACTATTTGCTTTTCTCAATCAGATTGTTTTGAGTTTAAGTTTTTTCTATTATAAAAAAGTTTATTCACTAAGTGGCAGCTATAGATATTTGCAAAATTTTTTAATTGTCGCAGGGGTGATAGAGGTTATTCAGGGCGTTTATATCCAATATCAACAACATATTCACATGTTATACCTGCCTAGGAAAACATCCCAAAGTACCCACACCAGGAAAGAGCTAAACATTTCTACCAGGGAAGATAAAATGGGACAGCCCACTAGATGCAATGATACACAAATAATCCCTCTTGCCACTTACAGCCTAGTAGATGAAATCTTTCTGGGTTAACAGGTAATAAACAAAAGGTATACTCAGTATCCATTTTGGCCAACAAGGAATATCATCCATAATGCTGGACACAAGTAATTGCTGCATCATAAGACAAGGGTAAATGGCTTTGTTAACTGAGTGAGCCAAATTGTATACAGCTTTGTTTTCAGAATCAAGTCCAAAGGTAACACTATAAACTTATCATAAGGAGGGGATACAGATACCCCCCACCCAAACTTTTAGTGTTGTAACAAGTTACATGGGTCAGGGGGAATGGCAGTAAGATTACATGAATCAAAAAGCCCTAATAAAAAACATATTCCAACAAACAGTCCATACAGTTAGCTGATTGAGTTACGTACTTAGAAAGGTCACTTTCTTTCCACCATCACTGGCGTTCTCCCTTTTTTCCTGAAAATCACCAGAACAAACCCTTGCTTGAAACACCACATGGACGATTGAGAACCTCTGCAGCCAGTGCATTCATGCTTTACCACTTCAATACAGGGCATTTTCACCCCCTTCCTGCCCAGACCAATTTTTAGTTTTCAGCGCTGTCACACTTTGAATGACAATTGCGCTGTCATGCAACACTATACCCAAATGAAATATTTTTTTTACCACAAATAGAGCTTTCGTTTGGTGGTATTTGATCACCTCTGCGGTTTTTATTTTTTGCGCTATAAACAAAAAAGAAGAGCGACAATTTTGAAAAAAACACAACATTTTTTACTTTTTAATTTATTAAATATCACATTTTAAAAAAAAAATGAATTTTTTTTCCCTCAGTTTAGGCCGATATGTATTCTTCTACATATTTTTGGTAAAAAAAAATATCGCAATAAGCGTATATTGATTAGTTTGCGCAAAAGTTCTAGTGTCTACAAAATAGGGGATAGTTTTATTGCATTTTTATTTATTTTAATTTTTTTACTAGTAATGGCGGCGATCAGCGATTTTTATTGTGACCGTGACATTACGACTGACATATCAGACACTTTTGACACATTTTTGGGACCATTCACATTTATACAGCGATTAGTGCTATAAAACTGCACTGATTACTGTATAAATGTGACTGGCAGGGAATGGGTTAACACTAGGGGACGCTGAAGGGGTTAAATATGTTCCCTGGGAGTGATTCTTACTGTAGGGGAGGGGACTGACAAGGGGAGGAGACCGATGTGTGTTCCTCTGTACTGGGAACACACATCGGTCTCCTCACCTCTGACAAAAGGTGAATCTGTGTGTTCACACACACAGATCCACACTCCTGCCGTGATCACAGGCAATCGCGGCTGCCCGGCGGACATCGTGGCCGCCAGGCACACGCACCGGGTCCCGAGCGATGCTGTGGGCGTGCGCACCACGGGCGGCACGCACGTGCCCCCTAGCGGCCAGGAAGCAAAGGACGTCATATGACGTCCACCCGGAGGGAGACAAGGTTCCTGCCGACGTCATATTACTATGGCTCGGTAGGGAACTGGTTAAAGTGGCAGTTTTCAGCGAACTTACAGCCACCCTCATTAAACTGCCAGCAATACCCCCTCTTTATTGTCCCAGGGTAGAGGCACTACCTGCTCCCCCTGGAAATGACAGTTTGTCCACTCGAGCAGACCTCATTAGCTTTATCCAGAGGTTAATATTTTTATGGTTCCAGTGAACTGTCGGATGCCCTGCCTTGCACTTACAAAACAGCTCATCATAACTGCAACCACGCAACCTACCATACACGTTGCACCTCAATAATAGCATCCAGATAGCAGAAAAGAGGAGCGATGCTCCAGGTTTTTTTTTATCAATGACACTGAAACTGGCCATGTGTCAGGGCTGGGTTCATCCCTTCCTTCTCTGTGCCGGCAGCTCAGCTGTCAGCTAATTGCCAGCTTCAATCTCTCCACAGTGATCCACCTGTTGATGATCCGCTCGTCAGCTTTGCCTACTTAAGGACTTCCAGTTCATTTGCTCTTCGCCTTTGCCTGTGTTAACATCACAAGAGACTTTCTCCTGCGTTCCAGTTGAAGACCTGCTTGACTGCTGTCCCCTCTGGCTATGGATCCTGCTTGCTGTTCTATTACCTTTATCGCTGGGTCTTGGACTTTGGCTTGGCCGAATACCCGATCCGGTTACTGAACTCTGGCTATATTTGACAACCTTTTTATTATTTATTATTAAACTAGTGTGATTTAACTGCACTTCTGTCTCGGTCTGATTCATGGTTTCTGACAGTAGGCGAAGGCCATGAATTCAGAAGATGCAGCCAATCCACTTGTTAATAATATTTTTTCCAGATTGAATGACCTGCATCACCGCATTGATCAGTTTGCCATGGCGATACAGATGCTCCTGAGTTGCACGGCTCGTCTAGAGTTTCCCACTGTAGCCGCTCCGGTAGCCCCTGTGCAGGCAGACCCTGCTGCTGCTCCAGTCTCTGTGCAGGCACCTGCCTCGAGTATTACCTCTATCAGAGGTATGTCTGGTTCTGCCCTGCTTCCCCAGCGATTTGGGGGCGATCCATCCAATGCAGAGGTTTTCTCAACCAAGTTGAAATATATTTTGAGATGCTGCCCAGGCGTTTCCAACGGACAGAAGCAAAGTAGGTTTTGTGATATATTTGCTTTCTGAGAGAGCCTTGGCCTGGGCAAACCCTCTATGGTAGGCGCAAAAACCCGTGGTCCTGAGTTACCCAGAATTTGTGGCTTCCTTCAAAAGGGTATTTGACGTTCCAGCACGCTCCGCTTCTGCAGCCAAGAGCCTCATGTCCATCAAACAGAGGTTGCTTGGAACAATGAGGCCCTCGTGGCTGCTTTTTCTCATGGTCTCTCGGATAATATCAAGGATGAGATAGCAGCTCAAGATACACCCACTGAGCTGGAGAAGTTTATCACATTTGCCATCCTCATTGACTCCAGACTCAGAGAAAGACCCTCTGTTAAAGGATCGCTTGCGGAAGCCTCCTGTACATTTGTCTCTGAGCTTTGCAGTCCCACCCTTGCCTCCCTCACCTCCCATGCCTCCTGATACCAAGTCGGTCTGTGATGATGAACCCATGCACCTGGGCTTCACGCGACTCTCTGCGGATGAGAGAGCCCTTAGGAGAAGGGAGAGATTGTGCCTTTATTGTGGCCAGGCCGGTCACTTTTTGAAGTCTTGTCCTACCCGTCCAGGGAACGCCCAAACCTTGAGGTCCTGTCATGGACAGACCTTAGGTGGCGTTGTTTCGTCTCCAGTTGCCCAGAAGTATAAGCCCCTGGTTTCGGTTACCCTGTCTTGGGCTGAGTCATCCATCGACATACAGGCTCTAATCGACTCCGGGGCTGCAGGCCTGTTCATTGATGCTGCCTTTGTGTCTAAACACTTGATTCCGCTGCAGCTGCATGACACTCCACTTGCCATTGAGGCTCTTGATGGGAGACCTCTACAGCCTGCCCATGTGCAATCCACACCTCAAGAAATACAAAATATTCTCAGATACACATAAATACATTCACAAACACATATAATAATACATGTATAGGTACATAAAAGAATCCAACCTCTAAAAATGCGCCTAAAAATAGACCTATCTACACCGCAACACATACTCTTTGTTCTCCGGGGCTTCTAGGAAACAGAGGGAGCAGAAAAGAAGAGGTCCTAAAAACCCACCCCCCCCCCAAAAAAAAAAAAAACAGGGGGGGGGAGTGAGGGGAGGGAAAAACCTATCAGAGCATGCATATTTACACATGTCCGCACATGGTTACCCCTCTTTATGTGTATACCTTTATCCCCTTTCTATACCCATGTTTATTTATTTCTCACTTTCAAGGGGAAATAGAGGAGATATTATCCCCCTATCCCCATTACTGTCCTCCTTCAAATTGTGAGAGAGAGAAAAAAAAAAGGGGGGAAGTGAAAGAAGGGAGAAAACATATACGAGCATGCATATTTGCGCCTACCCACACATGGTTACCCCTCTTTATGTGTATACCTTTATCCCATTTCTATACCCGTGTTATTTATCTCTTACTTTCAAGGGGAAAAAGGGGAGATATTATATCCCCCTATCCCCATTACTGTCCTCCTTCAAATTGTGAGAAATAAAAAAAGGGGGGGATGGGGTCAGAGAAGTAGGGGGGCACCACAAAGGAGGCCCCCACCCCCATCACTCCCACAAAGTAAGGGTAGTGCATAGGGAGGTCACCGGGGAGCCAGCCCCTGTGTGCCCCCCCGCTTCCCATAATTCCCAAGTAAACCAGGGACTGCTTAAATTCCATCAATTTCCCCCACGTGCCCTGAAATCTTATTTCTACATCCTTTTGGAGACATATTAATTCTTCCATTATCCTCGTTCTATCTATTTCCCTAAACCAATTCCTTATCCTTGGCACTTCCTTTAGTTTCCAATGTTTCGGGATTAGTGCTTTCGCTGTGTTCAACAGAAATGTGGTAAGTGCTGCTCTGTACTTCTTCCTGGATCCCCCCATCAAATGAAATAGACATTTCCAGGGATCTAATTCTACTTCCTTCCCTTCTATCTGCTTAATTAAGTCCAGAACTTCCACCCAGTATGATTGAATCAGACTACATTGCCACCATATGTGAGCATGGGTTCCCTCTTTCCCACATTCCCTCTAACACAGAGGTTATATATCATGGTTCATTTTGTGCATTTTGGATGGGACATAGTACCACTTGGTTAGTAATTTGTAATTAATTTCTTTTATCCTTGTATCCCTTGAGGTAGAGTGGACGTAGTCCATAACCTTCCCCTTCAGCATCTCTGGAGCTACTTGGTTCAGTTCTATCTCACATCCTCCCAATGGACACATTGACCCATCATCCATAGACGTTATCAGCAACCTATATATTCTGGAGATTATCCCATTTCTACTTATCCCCCCTTGGTCTACTAATCTTTTCCATGGATTTAACCTTTCAACAGAGCGGAGGGTTTTTTGAAGGGAATCAATAAAATGTTGGAGCTGCCCATATCTCCAGCCATCCCACGGTGTTGCTCCGTATTTATCTCGTAGCTCTGCTAATGAACATAAAGTATTTGTTTTTTATCTTTCCCCGGGGGGAAATAGTTATTTCCCATCAGGGACATCAAGGGACTATTATATTGCCCTATCGTGCCCTTAATTACCTTATCCCATGTTCTTAATGTTTCTGTTGTAATTGGGACCATTGCCCTAGGAAGATCTCTGTATTCTCTTGGTATCCAAATAATCTGACCCAAAGCCGTTGTACTCATATTATTTTCCAGTGATACCCATTTCTTGTATGGTACATTATGGACCCAATCTATAACTCTCTTTATTACTGCTGCTTCATGGTATTTCTGGAAATCTGGGAGGAACACCCCCCCCCATTATCTTTAGATCTACTCATTATTTTATAGGAGACTCGGCTTCCTCTTCCATTCCATACAAACTTCTGCACTAAGGTTCTCATAGTTCTAAAATAGGCCCCTGGGATCTGAATCAGGAGGCTTTGAAAGATATATAGGGCTTTCGGGAGGATCATCATTTTGATTACATTTATCTTCCCTAGCCATGACAATCTATGTGCTGGATATCCTTTCAGATCTTGTTTAATTTTATTCAAAAGAGGTAGATAGTTATCCTGATATAAATCTGCTGTTATTTCTGACAAAAATACTTAAATACTTCAGCCCCTTTTAATTCCACACAAAGGAAAAAAGAGCTCTAAGTTCTCTCTTCTCCTTTGGGGGGCCACAGATATTTAATATCTCTGTTTTTTCCATATTGATTTTAAAATTCGAGACCTCTCCATAGTCACCCATTTCTTCCATGATCTTAGGGAGTGATTGCCTAGGGTTCACTATATACAACATAATATCATCTGCATACGCAGATATCTTATGTTCTTGCCCAGAGACCTCAATGCCTTCTATTTCTTGGTTCACTCTTATGGAGGCCAAGAGGGGTTCCAAATATAAAACAAAAAGTAAGGGAGAGAGTGGACATCCCTGGCGTGTCCCATTATAAAGCTTAAATGTCTCTGATAATGTTCCATTCACCTGGATTTGAGCCGTATGATTGGAATATAAGGCTTCTATCCACTTAAGCATTCATGGCCCTAGGCCAAATTTATATAGTGTCTGCAGCACCTGTGCTCTTTCTATCAGTAGACACCAAAAAGGCCTTTGATAGAGTAGAATGGGAATCAATTCTACTCTATCAAAGGCCTTTTTGGCGTCTACTGATAGAAAGAGCACAGGTTTCTTTTCCTTCTTTGCTTCATGTATTAATAAAGTTGTCCTTAATATATTATCCTTTGTTTTCCTCCCGGGGACAAAGCCTGCCTGATCCCTCTCTATACAGTCTGGCATATATTGCTTTAGTCTTTCGGCCAAGATCCTCGCATAGATTTTAATGTCTTCTTTAATCAAGGAGATTGGTCTAAAGCTGGAGCATAATGTTGGATCTTTCCCTTCCTCTGGCAATATTATTATATGGGCCCCCAGAGCTTCCTTACGTATCTTCAGCCCTCCCCCCTAGAATTCATTTAAAGATGAAAGTAGGGTGTCAGTGGTCCAAGGAATTTTTTAAAGTATAGGGATGTATACCCGTCTAGGCCTGGACTTTTCCCATTCTTGCTATTTTTAATTGCCTGCTGAATCTCTTCCTTAGCGATCTCGCTATCAAGCTTATTTGAGTCTTCTTTTGATATGGCTGATACAGTAGGTGCCGCCGACATTGTATATTCATCGCGATCCTATCGCGGAGGTTCTCGGCGACAGGGGTGCCGACATCTCGGCGACAGGGTGGCGACAAATCTAGCGCTCGCTGCAATAGCGAGGAGACGCGGCACTGTATTGAACGGGGATCCGACGTGGATTCCCTCCAATACCAGGCACTGTGTTTGGTATAAATCCTGAGAGGGAACTCCACGCCAATTTTTAAAGAAAAAACCGGCATGGGTTCCCCCTCCAGGAGCATACCAGGCCCTTGGGTCTGGTCTGGATTTGAAGGGGAAACCCTACGCCGAAAAAATGGCGTGGGGGCCCCCCTCAAAATCCAAACCAGACCCTTATCCGAGCACGCAACCTGGCAGGCCGCAGGGGAAGAGGGGGGGACGAGAGAGCGTGGGCCGCTAGAAGCGGTGAGATTGACACAATATCGGCGGCACCTACTGTAGCTCTATCTTCCGAAAATACTGTTCAATTTTATTTTTCCTATTTTGTTTATCATCACTATCTTGGTTGTCACTTACTTTATATAATAACTGATTGTATTCTAAGAAAGTTTTACTGATGTCCCCAGTTGAGTATTTCAGCAGTCCCCTTTTGTCTTTTATTTTTGCAATAAAATGCAGGTTCCGTCCGGGTTTCATTACCCCCAGCAACAGTCTACCAGGTTTGTTACCAAATTCATATTGTATTTTCGCCGACTTCAGAAACACCCTTTTTGTCTCCTTTTCCAGTAAGTTCTTCAATGCCTCCCGCTTACCTGTTAATTCCCCCATAATTTTACCATTGTTTAACACCTTGTGCATCTGTTTCAACTCCTGAATTTCCTGCAAAATCAATTGCTTTTGTGCTAACCATATTTTCCTTCTACTTGCCCCTTTGGCTATCAATCTCCTTCTCATAAATACTTTATGGGTTTACCACAAAGTGGTTGGTGCAATATTCTCTACATTATTTTCTTAAAAAAATGAATTCAAATCCGTCTCTAAAGCACCAAAAATATTGTTATCATATAGAAGAGATTCATCTATCCTCCAGGATCTCTGCCTATCCGGTATGTCCTCTAAATCTAGGCTGGCCATAACCGGGGCATGATCTGATAGGGTCATTGATTTCACCTCTACTTTCAATGGTCCTTCCAGGAGCTGGTGGTCTAGAAAAATATGGTCAATCCTCGAGTAGGAGGAGTGTTCCTGGGAGTAATATGTAAAGTCCCTCCCCCTAGGGTGTAGAACTCTCCATATCTCCACTAATCGTTGCTGGTGTATTTTCCATTTAATTATCTTAAGGTCCTTTCCTTCTGAGCGTAAAGAAAGAGGTTGAGTATCCAGGGCTGGGTCGAACACAAAATTAAGATCCCCTACCACAATCACCCCTCCCTCCCTAAACTTTTCCAACTTATTCAATACTTTTCCAAAAAAAAAGGCAGGGGTGGGTGTTAGGGCAGTAGACATTAGCTAGTGTAAATGTTTTATTGAACAGGGAGCCTTTAATAAATAAATATCTCCCTTCGGAGTCCGACTCCATAGCTTTTATAACAAAAGGGGTATTTCTGTCGAAACCTATTGCTATCCTTTTAGGTCTCTCGTTAGGGGAATAGCCATGAAACCAAGTTGGATTTTTTTTTTAATTCAGTCCAGCCCTGGATGACCACTTAAAGTGGGTCTCCTGCACAAATAGAATATTTGATGACTAACTTTTTATTTCCTGCAGTATTTGATACCTCTTATTGGGGCTATTCAACCCTCTAACATCATATGTAACTATCTTTAAGGGTGCCATTTTTCAAAGGATTTTTAAGCTTTCCCCATTCTGGAGGTTTCTTTTCCCAGTTTTCTAAATACTTGGCAAGTCCATTTTGCTACAAAATTCCTTCAGATCTTCTGGGAATCGCAAGGTGGCTGATATTCCTTGATTTTTAGCTATTAGGCAAGCTGGATCTCCCCATCTATAATAGATCTTTCTTTCTTGTAGTTGGTTTATCAAGGGTTTCAAAGCTCTTCTACGTGAGAGTGTCTCTTGTGACAAGTCGGTAAAGATGAGTAGCGTAGCTCTTTCATATTTGATGCCGTCAGAATTTCTCGTGCCCTGCTGAACTTGTTGTTTTGTTTCATACTGAGTGAATCTCTCTATTACATCTCTTGCCGTCTCTGGTGGGGCTTTCATCGTCTTCTGTACTCTATGTATTCTGTCGAAAGCTATAGGGGTTGGCACTTCTTTTTTCATTATTTTATTAAATATTTCACAGACCACATTTTCTAAATCATTACTTTTTACCGATTCTGGCAGCCCACGGATCCTTAAGTTGTTTTGTCTGTTTCTATTTTCTTGATCCTCTAACTTATATAGAATATTCCTCATTTCTATCCAATCCCTTTCCGACCTCTCACGCAATTCCATAATCGCTTTTCTATGTTCATCCAGCTGTATTTCTGATTCTTCAACTCTTGTTAATACATTTTGGATATCTGCTCGAGTCGCGTTCATTTCTCCTTTGATCATGCGTTCTAAGCGTGCCATCATCTCTACCATATCCTGTTTAGTGGGAGGTAGTTGGGAGATATCTATTTCTTTTCGACTCTCTTTATCCATTATTTTTTTTGCTGTTGTTGTTGTTCTTCTTGATGTTTCTGTGGGGATTTTTCTACTCCTATAACAGGATTTCCAGTAGCTTGTCTCTCTGGGGAAGGGATCGTCTCCTCCTCCCTCCCCACCTCTTGTTCCACCCTTTGATCTACTCTATCCTGTACCATGTACATCTTTGTAGAGTTACTTTTCCCGCTTTCTGTAGCTTTCTGTCCCCCCCCCCATTGTTTTCTCCCGTAGTTTAATGTTTAGTTAGTTGTTTTTCTATTCTTTAATTATTTTATTGTTTATTATTTATTTTTCTATCCTTCATATTTTATTGTATTATGTTTAGATATTTGGTCCCCCTGTCCTTCCATATCCTTCCCCTAAGCTTTAGTTACTCCTCCTATATCCCTCTATGTGCAAATCTACACAAATCTATGCAATCTATACAGTTAAAAAAAAAAGGCAGCAGTTGTGCAAACAGGCAGGCCTGTCCACAAATAATCGTACACAGGCGTGTCAATTACACAAACTATGTCCCAATTCAAACCAAATATAAATGTGCTTAAGAATGTATATAGTAGTCATCAATCATCCACCTTTAAATATTCCCAAAAACCCTAGAAGAAAAAAAAAAAAAAAGAAGAAAGTGGGGGAATGAGGGGGGGGGGGAGGGGAGTAAAAAGTGGAAAAAAAAGGGGGGTGGATAAACCAGTTAGCTCAAATGTCCAATTAATATCCAATTAGGTTATCCAAAAAAAGGAAAAATTGTCCGTATAAAAGTTATTTATAAGGGCCAAATAAAAAAGAACTGGGAAAATGACAAAAAAGGGGGGAGGGTTACTTGCAGTTTATAGGCTCCGTACCCTTTTTCAGTACCAAGTGAAAAGTGCAGAGATTACCCAATAGCAACAAGCAGATATCTGTCCAGCAAATTACATATATCCTATGCCTCTGTAGCTAATTAGCTTATGAGAGTATTCTCTGCTAGTATCCACTTATTTCCTGGGTATCCCCCACCGGCTGATTTTCTAGGATTGTCTACTTTCAAAAAAGGGGTAATCTTGGGGATATTTGCACTGTCCTGGATTTTTATGGCCTCAAGAAATAAGATAGACAGTCAGTACATCAGGATTGATCAATTTTTAAACGGTAACTCCACTTTTGTGGGGAAAAAAAAAAGAAAATAAATGAATGCAATTAAATTAAATAATACAATTCATATGTCATATTGTAATTGAGTATTATTAAAAATCACCTTTCCTTTTCAATCTGCAGCTCTGTAAACAACTTCTGTATACAGAATGTGACTAGAACACACCCTAGAAACATACTTTTCTTCTTGTGTGATTGGCTCATTGATTTTCCCAGAAGTCTACACTAAAAAATGTCATTTTTAGTGTGATACTCCCAATAGAAAAGCATGTCTAAATTGATGCAGACACTGCAATTTTTCTCATTAGAGCCCTTCAAGTACAGCAGCTGATTGACAATTATGAAACCACTTCCATTAGATTCACTTACCACATGGTAACAGACAAACACACAGGGTATCCTTCAAAATAACAAAAGGTAGGAATCTGGAACAACATTTGTTAAAATCTTTGCAATATACATGTATCATCCAGAGGGGAATGTTTATTTCTCAACAAAATTGGAATTACTCTAAATTATTTAAACAGAAAACTACATCATTGTCTCTTGTGTTGATTTTAATTATTTTTTTGTTTGTTTTAGGTAAACTTAGGCTTTTTAATCTTGCACATCAGGCCCCTTCGCCTACCAAGAAGTAAACAGATTAGGACAAAGGTAATTTTTTTTAGAGTACTGCTTTGTCGCAACTAACAATTCTACATGTTCCATTTAACGTAGACTCTTATTGTTTGAGTCCAGTTCCAGTTTAAGGGTACAGCTTCTGCTATGCTTTCCCTCCAGGCAACTTGTTTTGTTCTGACAATTCTATGGCATAGAAGGGATGCTAAAATTGTGTATTGAATGGTATCATGAGAAGCTAGGTTTCCTAAATGGTTGTGATTTTGTCATTCTTCAAGCATGGAAACATAGTACTTTCGTAATCCACTCTATCAGCTATTTCTAATGCACTCCTTATTTTCCAAAAATGTATATTCTAAGCAATCTGTTAATGATAAGCACATTAACCACTTCAGCCCCGGAAGAATTGGCTGCCCAATGACCGGGCCATTTTTTGCGATTCAAAACTGCGTTGCTTTAACTGACAATTGCGCGGTCGTGCGACGCTGTACCCAAACAAAATTGATGTCCTTTTTTCCCACAAATAGAGATTTCTTTTGGTGGTATTTGATCATCTCTGCGATTTTTATTTTTTGTGCTATAAACAAAAAAAAGCGACAATTTTGAAAAAAACTAAATATTTTGTACTTTTTATATCCCCATTGTTTTTTTTTTTTAAAAGCAAATTTATTTTCAGTTTAGGCCGATATGTATTCTTCTACATATTTTTGGTAATAAAAATAGCAATAATCGTATATTGATTGGTTTGCGCAAAAGTTATAGCGTCTACAAAATAGGGGATAGATTTATAGCATTTGTATTATTATTTTTTTACTAGTAATGGTGGCGATCTGCAATTTTTATCAGAACTGCGACATTATGGAGGACACATCGGACACTTTTGACACATTTTTGGGACCATTGGCATTTATACAGCGATCAGTGCTATAAAAATGCACTGATTACTGTAAAAATGTCACTGGCAGGGAAGGGGTTAACACTAGGGGGCGATCAAGGGGTTAATTGTGTTCCCTTGGTGTATTTCTAACTGTAGGGGGATGGGACTGACCTGCAGGAAATTACAGATCCTGGTTCCTAGCTATTAGGAACTCACGATCTGCTTTTCCTCACAGAACAGAACAGGGATTTGTGTGTTTACACACACATACGTCCCTGTTCTGCCTCTCGTGCCCACGATCGCTCGCGACCGCCGGTCACTAGCATCGGCACCCCCACAATGCAGTGGGCGCGAGTGTGCATCTGCTAGCCCGCTTAAACCGACCGACGTACAGCTACGACGGTTTCGCACAGTGGAGCCAACCTGCCGCAGTATAACTGCGGCAGCTGGTCCGTAAGTGGTTAAGATTGTCTGTCAAAAGTTAGCAACTAAGCTGCCACCCATCTTTTTACCTAAGAACCCACTTTGGTCGCTTATGCATACATAAAAAAGTAACACATGTCAAGAAAGGACAAAGATGCCTTGTGCATGGTTTGTGTGACAGTCTAGCTTTACTATCTCTATTCTGTCCAAGAAGTAAAATGACTGTGTCAAATGTAGGAATAACTGAATTTATGATGAAGGACTTCAGCAGAGTTTCTATTTATTGATTATGCACTGAATGAAAAGATTGCTTTAGCTGTATTATTTTTATACTCCCTGGCATGTGTCTTTGTGTTTTAAGTACCCCAAAAAGTGTATACATTTACTGCTCAAACGTTAATAATGCATTAACCACTTCAGCTCCGGAAGATTTTACCCCCGTCATGACTAGGCCATTTTTTGCTATTTAGCGCTGTGCTACTTTAATTGGCGATTGTGTGGTCATGCAACGCTGTACCCAAACAAAATTCATATATTATTATTTTTTTCACACAAATAGAGCTTTCTTTTGGTGGTATTGATCACCACTGGGTTTTATATTTTTTTGCGATATAAATGAAAAGAGAAAAAAAAAAAAGTATATTTTTGACTTTCTGCTATAAAACATATCTAATAAAAAAAATAAAAAAATAAAATGTCTTCATAAACTTTGGCCAAGATGTATTCTGCTACATGTGTTTGATTGAAAAAAAAATCCCAATAAGTGTTTATTGGTTTGCTTGAAGGTTATAGCACCTAAACTATGGTATATATACTGGAATTATTATTATTTTAGCCACTTCACAGGACTGAAAAACTGCAGTAGTTAATATGACAATAACTGATGCTGGGGGAACTGACTAACTGCCATTGGCATCACTAGTGACATTAATATACAGTGATCAGTGATAATACTATGCAGTGTGGTTGACTGGAGAGTCCAAAATCTGGTGCCGTTTTGCATTGTAGCCAACCAAACTTATAACTTCAGCTGAACTCCAACTTTCTTTTCACTAGAACTGAATGGAATGATCAGTCCCAGCATAGATCATACCTCTGTACCATGTTGCTCTGATGTCTGCAGATCCTCTGATATTCTGTGTTTAGTTAACATAGTCTGGATGTAGACTGAGGGCATTACAGCCACTTCCTGATGCATCTCTAGCCTAAAACGCTCCCCTCTGTAGTCTTTCAGTCTGTGCAAATGATGGTGGGTGGGATAGAGTACATCCTAATTAGCATTCAGTCCCACCCAGTCACACCTGCAGGAAGAGTCCAAACCTCCAAAGGCCCACCTCACAGATAACACCCTCCAAGAGCCTGAACCCTCGCTAAAACTACAGAGACTCAAAGCATGATGGGACATGTAGTATCAGAACTGACAAAGGAAGAAAACAGGAGGTCAAAAAATGTAGAAATTCAAACCAGGAGTAGGAGTGACATCACAGACACAGAAACCTGCCTTTTACAGCTAAAGTCGGTAAGATACAGATAAAATGACACTGAGGTTGTGATTAATTTACATGCACAATGTATCTGTTGTTTTAGGGAGGAAAAGCTGGAGTTCTACTTTAAGCTTTGACAATAAAACCTGGAAGCTGATTGGGTTCTATCCAGCGCTGTAATAGATTTTAATAGATACAGTGGACAGTGTCAGATAAATACACTGGTTGCATTTTAAAAGACACAGTATATTTAAAAGTCATTTCCAGGCACAAAGGACTTTCCCTCAAACGTATTCCTCAATAACCACAGAGGATACAAATCCACTGGCTGGTCAGAAAGTGGTTAAAGAAATACAATTTAATGTATTTTAATGCACAAAAACACAATTTAATACCCGATTGTTTGGTAGAATATAAAAGGTGATGTTACGAGTAAAGAAATACCAAACATGTCATGCAGAGAAAGCATGGTATCCAGGAGTGTAATCAAAGTAGGGGTATCGGGGGGGGGGGGGGGGTGATAAGGGTGGAAGAATCTAGGGATGTAATCAAAGTGGGGGTATCTGAGGTATGTGATTAAAGTGGGGGTATCTGCAAGGTGTGATGGGGGGTGATCATAGTGGGGGGTATTTGGGGGTGTGATCAGAGTCGGGGGTATCTGGGTGTGTGATCAGGGTGGAGGTATCTAGCGTAAGGTGACCAGATTTTTAAAATGAAATCCGGGGACATATTTTATTTAGTAGTAATGATCGGGACTGGGAACCGGTGACACTAATACAGTGATCAGTGCTAAAAATATGTACTGTCACTGTACTAATGACACTGGCTGGGACAGGGATAACAACATCTAGGGCAATCAAAGGGTTAAATGTGTATCTAACAAGTGTTTTTTCACTGTGGGGGAGGTGATTTTGCTAGGGGAAGGCATAGATCTCTGTACCTGCTTTGCAGGAACACAGGATCAATGTCTTCCATACTGACAGAACGGCGATCTGCCTTGTTTATATAGGCAGACCACCATTCTGCCTTTGTACATAAAGATCAGCGGGTACCGGTGGTCATCGAGTCTGCCGGAGCCGCTGATTGGCTCCCATACTCAGAAATGCAGGATCACTTATATAAGTAATCCTGTGCAGCGCGACCGCCCTGTAGCAGTAAATCTGCTATCAGGCGATCAGCAACTGGTTAACATCATCAGCATTATGATAACTCACAGGCAGCAGACACTCTATCATGGCTCTGGCTGGCTCTGTCACAGTGTGCCACATAACATGGCTGCTGGGTGCTGATACTTATGACCAATATGTTAACAAAATCAGCACCCAGCAGCCATGTCATGCGACACACTGTGACAGAGCCAGCCAAAGCCATGATAGAGTGCCTGCTGCCTGTGAGTTATGATATCATCCATTATGCCAGAGAGACAGACAAAGTGCAATGTAGTCTATTCACAGACACACCCAAAGCACACCTGTGTTGAAGCCTTGAAGGCACTGGCAGCCCCACCATCACATCCGCTTCCCCTCTGTTCATGCTGCTGGACGCCGTCAGCTGAGCTCAGCTGCCTCTCTCTGCATGTTGCCGCTGCCGCCCGCCTCTCAGCCTCTCAGCCTCTCAGCCTCTCAAGTCTCACTCTCCGGGCCCCAGCTACTACTGGGTGGGGATCGGAGGAAGATCACTCCACCAGGAAAGGCAAGGAGATAAACAGGCAGGTAGCTGGCCGGGACTTGAGCCAAGGCAGAAGAACATGCGAGCGGAGCTGAAAGGGCATGCGCCCGAATCTGAAGAAATATTCCCTCCGCTCCAACCAGCACATGATCATCAGAAAGGGGCACATATAATGGGAAAAATACACCCCCCTAAGCTAGTAGGTGCGGCGGAGCAGGGGTGTATAATTCAGATTTATTTTTATTTTTTATTCTGCACTGACTGTTTTTGAAATTACCCCAGCCCTTGTTCAAATCCCATTCGGGGACAAAACCGGGGACAGACTTTGTCCATGGACAGTGTACTCAATCCGGGGACTGTCCCCGGAAACCAGGGATGTCTGGTCACCCTAATCTAGCGGTATAATCAAAGTGGGGGTATCTGAGGTGTGATCAGACTAGGAGGTATCTGTGGGGAATCTAAAAGTCTATGGGTTAGGGGGTGTAAATTACTTGCCTTGCCCCGAACACTGACAACCCACACTGTGCCACTGTACACAACAAAGGTAATCTGCTACTTTTAGTTTTACAAACATGAAAGGCTTTTCTGTGGCCTGTAGTTCCATGTACATGTGGGTTATTCTGTAACCCGTAGTTCCCTAAGCATGGAAGTCTTTTGTTGCCTGGCTGTTGCACTGGTCTGTTAGTTTTAGGCATTGCAGCTTCTCTGCTAGTCCCTGCGGGTACTTGCATTGGTACTTTCAGAATCCATGCTAGTACTTCCTATGGTACTTTCAGAGTTCCCTGAAATGACGCTTCACATGTCCACTGACCAAAAGGGTAGTTAAGCTCTGGCAATGAAGGATTAAAGTGATACTAAAGTCTTGTTTTGTTTTTTCCTTCAAAATAACAAACATGTTACACTTACCTGCTCTGAGCAGTGGTTTTGCACAGAGCAGCCTAAATCCTCCTCTTCTCTGGTCCCTCTTGGGCACTCCTGGCTCCTCCCTCCTGTTGAGTGCCCCCACAGCAAGCAGCTTGCTATGGGGCACCTGAGCTCTGTCAGTCCATTCAGACATTGATCCCCGGTTCGGCCCCACCCCCTCTCTCTCCTTTTGGCTAACTGATTTTGATTGACAGCAGCGGGAGCCAGTGGCACTGCTGCTGTGTCTCAGCCAATCAGGAGGGAGAGTCCTGGACGGTCGAGGCACTCATGCACATCGCTGGATCGAGATGGGGCTCAGGAAAGTATTAGGGAGGTTGAGGGGGGCTGCTGCACACAGAAGGTTTTTTTTATCTTAATGCATAGAATGCATTAAGATAAAAAAAAACTTCTGCCTTTAGAATCACTTTAACCTTACTACTCTTTTTTACCATCTGCCTCAACCCAGATATGACTATTCTCCCATTATTTCTGTCTGCCACAAACCCTAGGCCTTTCTATTCTCTTTCCAATGCCATAGTGTACAGTCTCCACACCATAGCATTCCTGTCCTCATTCACCCCTTGGTGGGTCAGTTCTGAAGGCAGTGACCTGGTACTAGTCTGAAGTAAAGAGCTCTAGGGGCCATTAAGGCCCATCTCCACCATCAGGACCTCTTGAGAGAATCAACTTACACTTGCACTTAGATAGGGTGAGCATGCATCACCTGCCAGTGTGCGTTGTTATAACACTGATAAACACACATAGTTTACATATTATAAAGGACAGATACGCTTTAGAGAATTTCTTAGAATGTACTGTATGTTGTAACCTGTGGCAATCTGGTTAGTAAACCCTTGTTTACCTCTCAGATCGAAATTCAGCCTGTTATCTATCTCATTTATCCTGAATCCTCACTTCATGTAAATAATTATCCACTTCTCTGGCATGCATTTGATTTACCTGCACAGTCACTAATTGCAGCTCTTTGATTTGTGTCTAAATAATGCGACAGAGCTAAAATAACACCATTGCTATTTTTGCTGAAGTACTGCCCTGAGTATTTTTTCTTTAATTTTAATTGAAATGACATGAAGCAAACAATGCACACAAGTGATATTCCAGAAAAATAGAGATAAACTAAAATGAAACCTGATAACACCTTAAAGCGGACCTTCACCCTAAAAGGAAAGTTCCACTTTAACATCTCCTACCCCCTCCTTTCCACTTGGAGGTTTGCTTTATTGCTTTATATGGGGAACTGATACATAAATCTATCCCCTATTTTGTAGACGCTATAACTTTTGCGCAAACCAATCAATATACGCTTTATGCAATTTTTTTTTTACAAAAAATATGTAGAAGAATACATATTAGCCTAAAAATATAGCTTTTTTTTCAAAATTATTGCTCTTTTTTTGTTCATAGCGCAAAAAAGAAAAACCGTACAAGTGATCAAATACCACCAAAAGAAAGCTCTATTTGTGGAAAAAACAGGACATCAATTTTGTTTGGATACAACATCGCACGATTGTCAGTTAAAGCGACGCAGTGCCGAATCGCAAAAAATGCTCTGGTCAGGAAGGGGGTAAATTCTTCCGGGCCTGAAGTGGTTAAAAGTCATCAGCTTCACTTTTTGTAGCTGCTGACTTTTAGATGGGTGGAACACCACTTTAAGGACTAGAGGAAACTATTAAAGAAATTAAGACAGAAAAATAAACTGCTGAAGCAAACATTAAATCAAAAGTAATGGACCTATTTTGGGCTGATGTTGCCTATAAACAAGCCAATCCATGACCCTGACCATGACCCAGGGCAGCTGAATCTCCACCTTCTCATACAAAAGGGCTTTTGAACCTTTTATGAATAAAATAAAATACTAAAGGCTTTTTTTTTTTTTTTTTAGATAAAATAAAAACAAGTTAATACTTACCTACTATGTGCAACTATATTGCACAGAACTGTCTCTTACCTATTCTTCTGGAAGTCCCCCACCACTCTGTCTGTTCCTTCTTCCTATGAGTTCCCTGTTAGCATACTTGCCAACTTTCCTTGATGTCTAAGGACAGTCTCGAATTTTGTTTACCTGTCCCTGAAAGCATTTGCCCAGCTCTGTGTCCTGATATCACAGCTTAAAACTTGCTTAGCCTGTCACTACCTCTTCCTAGCCCTGCCACATTGCAGTATACAATGCGTAGAGCCGACTTGCAAGAGGGGCTTTGTGATTAGCTGGATGTTGGCACCAAAGCGCAAGTCCCTGCCCTTTTTCTGTCCTTTCTAGAATATTAACCCTCCTGCTGAATCTATAAACTCCACCATATTGTGCCCCATTCTATGCCAGAGGCCTCCACACGACATTCCCAGTCATATATCCCCAAAGGATGGTATTCCACACATGAATAAGGCTGTTGCACTTCACTGATGGTACTTGGAAAATGCACAAAACAGTCACATCACATTGAAATACATTCCAGAGTCACTTGACAATATGTTACCAATCGCATTTAGTGGATGGTCCATAGCAGTAACATTTCAAAGCCTACGCAGCACTTTAAGAAGCCATGCTTCTTCAGACAGTCTCTCCATCTCCTTACAAGTCCCACTTCATAGCTCTACCCAGTTATGGTAAGCTCCCTGCAGTTACTCATCTGATCTCACTGTTATTAGTACTCACTGGGAGGGCTCTGACTTACATATTAGGCTTTAGGCATCCAGTTCACGATTCTCCTTTAGTTGTTCAAGAGACAGGATTGCTGCAGTTGCTACTCCTGAAATCTGTACACCTTTCCTGGGACTTCTACCAGGGCCTTGGCTGTTCTGAGTGTTGACTACATCTGCTTAAGGGCTGGTTACTTGGCTCCCATGCCCCATCTGCCCTAAGGCTTTGCCCCTTGGCTTATATATAGGCCCTAAGCCACCCATGACATCATTATTGGAAGGACTTCTCTAAAAGGGGAGCTATAACTTGCTTATAACTTTTTCATTTACCATACTATTTTAGGACAGAGTCACCTAGTGTAAGACTAGCTAACTGCACCTGCTTACAGACTGATGTGTAAATGACCTGCCATTCATATATAATTTACATGGAGTTCATATGTAAATGATCTAGAATTATTAAGTAAACAACTTGGCAAATTTTTATGCAAATCCCATCCCCCCGGAGGCCCCACTGTCCATCACCTCCACAGAATGCTCCGCAGGTGGGTAATGTAAAAAATCAGAAGCAGCCTTTGAAAGTCCTACCTGCCACTGAGAATGACACCAGGTTCAGAACTTGAAAGCTGCTGCATCACTGCAATGAAGGTATACAGAGGGTGGGAGAAATTATGGAGTGAAAAGTTGTGCAAGGGAGGGAAACAGAAGTATACAGGGTAGGGGTTACCATTTGGGGTTCAAATGTGAGCAAAAAAGGTGCAGAAGTATACAGAGAAGGGGGGAATATGATAAATGTGAGAGGTGCAGAGGTATACAGAGAAGGGGGAAATATGATGTGGTTGTGACAGTCTCCGGACACCGGACTGGGTAGCCCTGCCAAGAAGCTGCTTCCCAAGCTCTGGAACATGAGACCAGTGAATCTGGCTATAGTTACCCCAAGAACTAGGCGAGTTTTGGAGTAAACCAGACAAAGAACTGTTTATTCAAACACAGGTACAAAGAGATAGACACTCAGGGACAAAAGCTGGAATTTCTTTATTTGAACAAGCTTACACAAAATATATAAACCACAGAAGGACATCCCCCTCCTGATGATATTACTCTAACAATACAAACGGCACACAGGAAAATAATTATAACAAATGATATATACTATAAACATTATGTTAGTTAGCCACCTGGATGCTCAGAAGTCTCATTCCAGGTCAGACTTGCCGACTTCAAGCTCACTAAAAACAATACACATTATTACAAGTATAAACACAACACTCAATAGTAGTGTGCTAGTAGACAATAGGTGAGTTAATTAGCACTTAAAGCGGAACTACAGTAATTTCTTCAACTTTCCATCTATTAAATCTTCTGCCCTTGTTGTTTTAACTTTGGATAGTAAAACAATCTTCCAGTAAATACCTTCCTGTTTCTTGTCTGGTAAAAAACCTAGGCTTAGGACATCATGCACAGCTCTCTCTCTCTCACTCCCGTGAGAGTTTTCCAGGAAGGGAGGGGGATGAGTCATAAGAGGACCAATAAGAGGTGCAGAGCTGGAGGTGTAATGTAACGGCACCCCAAGTATGAAAGGGGTTAACGCGGTTTAGGATATTCCCTCTCTGGACACACATCCACTGCCGATCCTCCACAGTCAGGCGACCGCTTCCCATAGGATTAATCCTTCCAAACATACGAGACAAACACTCTGTATGAAGTTTCCAACTGGACTGACAATCTTTAATGACAAACTCCCAGTTTTATACACACAGAGAGGAGGTTCTTACATTCTCCTCAGACAATACACCTTTGATCAGACCTAATTTACATGAGCTAATTAACTACAGTGATGACTCAGACACATGACCTTTAGGCTAGCCTCACTGTCTCCCAATACACATCTGACATCTTAGCAGACACAGGTGGGGGCTGGATGTGGTGACATTAGCATCTAACAGTATGTGTCCCAACATCATGAAGGAGTCACTTTTCAGTTAACCTGTTGAGTTCATAATCAAACAGTAAATAGTTCTTTACAGATATCCTGGGGAATATTGTGGAAAAATATCACTGTCCCATTATAAAGCAATCCAAGACATATTCTTAATGTCCATTATTTTCTTGCTCACCCTGTGCCCAAAGTGACCCCTGTCACGGTGTGCCTCTGTGTAAATCCAGGAAGTGAACAAGCAGCAGCTTCAGCTGTCCACAGTTTAAATGGTTGCAGCCAAACTCAGTGGAGGGAGATTTCTGCAGCATATTTGGCAAGTTCAGAATCACAGCATATATAAAATAATATGCAAAGTGGTTGGAGGGAAGCTTCAGAATAGCAAAGATGTTTTTATTACAGATTATGTGAGCAGACTGCAGTTCCTCTTTAACCATGGGACAGACAAGCTTAGCAGAAACACATAATATCTTAATACACCGACAATAGCAGGAGACCCCAGTAGCAGACGGTCCGTCTCCTACCTACAATAGCTTATGAGGCAAAGCTCATACAATGTTCCATCATTCTGATACAGTGGAATTAATGTATCACATTTCTTGAGGGATATTGTTGATAAATATTACTGTCCCATTTGAAGTAACCCAAACCACATTCTTAACGTTTATTAACCATTTTAGCCCCGGACCATTTCGCTGGCCAAAGACCAGGCCACTTTTTGCGATTCGGCACTGCGTCGCTTTAACTGACAATTGCACGGTCGTGCTACGTGGCTCCCAAACAAAATTGATGTCTTTTTTTTCCCACAAATAGAGCTTTCTTTTGGTGGTATTTGATCACCTCTGCGGTTTTTATTTTTTGCGCTATAAACAAAAATAGAGCGACAATTTTGAAAAAAATTCAATATTTTTTACTTTTTGCTATAATAAATATCCCCCAAAAAATATATATATAAAAAAAACATTTGTTTTCCTCAGTTTAGGACGATACATATTCTTCTACATATTTTTGGTAAAAAAAAATGCAATTAGCATTTATTGATTGGTTTGTGCAAAAGTTATAGCGTCTACAAAATAGGGAACTCTTTTATTGAATTTTTATTAATAATTTTTTAATTTTTATTGTGACTGCGACATTATGGCGGACACTTTTGACACCATTTTGGGACCATTGTCATTTTTACAGCGAGCAGTGCTATAAAAATGCACTGATTACTGTAAAAATTACACTGGCAGTGAAGGGGTTAACCTGTAGGGGGCGCTGAAGGGGTTAAGTGTAACCTATGAAGTGGTTCTAACTGTAAGGGGGCGTGGCTTGCCCTGACACGTCACTGATCGCTGTTCCCAATGACAGGGAACAGACGATCAGTGACATGTCACTAGGCAGAACAGGGAGATGTTGTGTCTACACTAACATCTCCCCGTTCTTCAGCTCCATGACACGATCGCGGGACACCGGCGGACATCGAGTCCGCGGGTCCCACGGGCGCGGTCACAGAGCTCATGGCAGGGTCACGAGCACACGGCTGGCGGCAAATTAAAGGGGACGTATATATACGCCCATTTGCCTGTCCGTGCCATTCTGTCAACGTAAATGTTCGTGCGACGGTCGGCAAATGGTTAAGTAGTTGTCCATTATTTGCTCTGTCGCCCTATGCCCCTAATAGGCAAAGGGTGACTTACACATAAGAGGGGCATGGGGAGCTGAGACAGGGGTTTCCCAAGCTGCCTAAGGTAAGCTGGGTTCCACGGGCCCCCCGGACAAAGTGACTCCCGTCACATCAGTGTTAGAATTTCAGTGTAGAAAACTCCTGTTATTTTGGTGGTCAGTGTAAATTCCTCCTTACATTGGTGGTTAGTGAAAATCCCCCCTTACATCGGTGGTCAGCGTAGAAATCTCCCTGTTACATTGGTGCTCCATGTAGATCTCCATTACATTGGTGGTCAGAGTAATTTCCCTCTTACATTGGTGGCCAGTATAGAAACTATGTTACATTGGTGGTCAGCATAGAAATCCTGCTACATTGGTGGTCAGTGTAGAATCCCTACTTACACACATGCAAAATATCTCAATTTTTTCTTTAATATACAAGATTTTTGGCACCTACAAACAATCACAACAGGTGTCACAGTACTCAGCAGAAGAGTCAGTGTCAAATGATGTTTTCCAAACGTCTGTTTATTGCCAAATGTGTTTACAGTGTAATTGGTGTTTATCACTCTATTCTATACAAGAGCTGTTGGGTTGCTGCACTTTAAATAAATTGTGTGAATTTCCCTTGTTCAGGTCTGAATGAGAGAAATCATTTGATTCCCCTATCCAGACTAAATACGGTATTCAGACAGCTGCAGCTGCCTCGGCTGTCTAAACAAACAGTGACTGAAGCCAGCTTTTGTTGAACCGGGTTGGCTCATATTCAATCAATTCATCAGGAGTCATGTATGGTCAATTAAAAAGTTAGCTAGCTAATTTTGAACAATGCCTTCTTTGTTATATTTATATCCCTGTTATGAAAAATCTTTCTGTACAATATTTAAAATTGGAATTGTTCAACAGGTTAATGATATGCCTCCTGTAGGGCCACTCCAATTTTAAATGAATGCCCCACCCCTAATTTAAGAAATTAAACAATGGCTTGCTGGGCACACAGCAAAAAATGTGTTCCTATAAAATAAAATAAATTTAATGTTGGCAACTATGCCTCAGCAATCTGTATGCATTCACGCTGCCGAGCCGACCTGTGTGCATCCATAGACAAACACGGTGCTGGTAAGCCACACCTCCCATCCCTCCTCACAGGAGTTTGACTGAAAGTATATCCTGTGGAACCAGAAAGTGAGAGGAGCGGTGCTACAGCTGGGACAAAGCTGGGTTGGCGAGAGGAGCCAGGTAAGTGTTTAGGGATGGGGAAACAGTGGGGAGTTTTTTTTTTACCTGATTCGGTCATTTAGAGCAGAACTGGAAAAAGGAACTGCAACATCTATTTTTTTGGAAACCTTAATATATATACATAGGATTTAACTCTTGTAATTTGTATGTGATGATGGTGTTCAGTGATATCAAGATGCAAACTTTTTATTTATAACCTTTAATGCGGTATTTAACCAAAAAGCAAACATTTATTTTATTGCAGTTTACCAATTCTTAGATGTGATGACTGCATTTGTTTTCTTTTTAGGCTCTCTTCTTTTTTTATCTGGTGATCCAGCCAGTAAGTCTGTTGTTTTTAAAAAGCTCCAGCTCTCCAGCAGAATGTATCAGTTGACATGGATGAAACCAAACATTTAACACTGGCAGGGGTGGTTAAAATTATCATCTTTTATTAATTTATGTAAAGCCTTTATCTCAAAAGGAAAAAAACCTGTTTGCTATAATTGGTTATAAAGTGTGAGCTTAAGTATGGCTTCAATTAGTTAATGTATTTAAATCTGCTAACTCGTTAAACACTCCTCTCTCCCCCAGACTGACAATGCTGCTGTCTGCTGTGCCTCCTGTTCTCATTCATCCAGAGTTTTGTCTCACTAATACAAGAGGTGTCTTACTGGCCAGATTACAGGGGAAAAACAGGGGAAAAAGCCAAGGAGCAGTCTTACATGAGAGCTAAATGACCAATCTGTGTGTGCGTGTAGTCAAAAAAAGTGGACAGAAACCAGCAAAAGACCAGTCCTAAAATATGGCATCAACATCCCTGTAATTTATAGAAAGCGTATATACAGGATATGGGACTTTAACGGTGCAATGTATGAAAGATCACTCAAACACAACATAAGAAAAATAGAAAAGCATTTAGTGATACAAAGTTCTAAAAGTAATGAGTACAGATAGTTCAAAGTCATAGGTGTACACCTACTACCTATAAAATTACAGTGAAATAGTATACACATATACAAATTGATGTGGCGTCCATTGTTTCAACAGTTTCGCCCATAGGGCTTCTTCAGGATTTAGATGCTGAGGCACTTTCGTTATATATGGTAATACATAAGTCATTCAACTGATTGGTGTACATATGAAAAAGAACAAAAACGAAAGACCATTTTTAATACATCATACAAATATTTTGACAAATTAATATAGTGTGAGACTCTAACTTAACCACTTCCCTACCGCCCATAGTTATATGACGTCCACAGATGGGATCTCCCATCCTGGGTGGACATCATATGACGTCCTCAGATTTGTGGGGGGATATCTGAATGATGCCTGCAGCTAGAGGCATCATTCAGATATCCTTTTCTTGTGCCGGCGATTCTGTGCACCATAAGAATGATCATAGCAGCGGTTCCACCGCTTGATCGTTCTTATAGGCAGCGGGAGGGGACATCCCCCCTCCCGCTGCCATCCGGTGCTTCTCCGGGCTTTCCCGTGCCATCGGGGACCCGGAGAGAATCGTCCGGCGCCGGTGGTGGGTCACGTGACGAGCATAGAGATGACTGGTGACCAGATGGTCACCAGTCATCTCTATGATCGTCGGAGGCCCGGGCGCGATGTGAAGTCTCGTCCGGGTCCTCAGATGTAAACAAAGCCGCCATTGCGGCTAGTAAGTATGAGATCAGTGAAAAAAAAATCACGATCTCATGCTTTCCAGCCTGGAGGAGAGATGTGGGGTCTTATTGACCCCGCATCTCTCAATAAAGAGGACCTGTGAAACACATTCCTATTACAAGGGATGTTTACATTCCTTGTAATAGGAATAAAAGTGATAAAAAATAAATAAAAAGTAAAATAAGTGTAAAAAAAATAAAAATAAGTAAAATAAAAAAAATGTAAATTAAAATTAAAAATTAAAACGCCCCTGTCCCCGGTAGCTCGCGATCAAAAGCGAACGCACACGTAAGTCCCGCCCACATATGTAAACGCCGTTCAAACCACATATGTGAGGTATCGCCGCGTGCGTTAGAGCGCGTGCAACAATTCTAGCACTAGACCTCCTCCAGTAACTCTAACCTGGTAACCTGTAAAAAAAATTAAAGCGTCGCCTATGGAGATTTTTAAGTACCGAAGTTTGGCGCCATTCCATGAGTGTGCGCAATTTTAAAGCGTGACATGTTAGGTATCTATTTACTCGGCGTAACATCATCTTTCATATTTTCCCCAAAAAATGGGCTAATTTTACTGTTTTGTTTTTTTTTAATTCATGAAACCATTTTTTTCCCCAAAAAAGGCGTTTGAAAATTTATTGCGCAAATACCGTGAAAGAAAAAAAATTGCAATGACTGTCATTTTTTTCCCTAGGGTGTCTGCTAAAAAAAAACATATATAATGTTTGGGGGTTCTGAGTAATTTTCTAGCAAAAGAATGATGATTTGTACATGTAGGAGAGAAGTGCCAGAATAGGCCCGGTATTGATGTGGTAAAAAAAGCCTGGTGTTGAAATGGTTAAACATGCATGACCATGGGTCACATAGGTGGACAAAGTCCAATGCACAGAACTCCATACCTCTGGATAGAGCGTAGGAGTCAATCGCATTGAAGTGGTTTCTGGGGGGTGGGAACGAGATCTTTTTGCAGATGAATCAAAATTAGCTGAGACCAGTGAGATAATGTCATGGCATTGATATATCGATGATGTTTTCATGGTGTGGGCAGGATCAAAGGAAGACTTGGTTAAATCTTTGGATAATTTACAAGTTAATACTTATAATTTAAAACTTACTTATACCTTTGACCAAACAAGAATTACCTTTTTGGACATGGAAATTTTTCTAAATGAAATGGGTTCAACCCTTTATAGGAACCCTCAGCCGGCAATAGCCTACTACATGCCAGCAGCTCGCATTCAGAGCAATTGTAGGGATGAGCTCGGTGTTCGAGTCGAACATACGTTCGACTCGAACATCGGCTGTTCGATCGTTCGATGAAGATCGAACTATTTGGGCCGTTCGCGCCAAATTCGAGTGACGCGAACGGCCCACAATACACTGCGCCATCGAAGTGCAATCTCGGCGCTGTGATTGGCCAAGCATGCACTGTGACCCCGCATGCTTGGCCAATCACAGCGCCGGCAGCTAGGAGAGCCATAATTGGCCACAGGCAGGTTGCCTGTGGCCAATTATAGCTCAGGGGGTTTAGCACACGCCCCACACTATAAAAGGCCGCCAGCGCGGCGGCCTTGTGTAGTGTGTTCCGGCGCAGGGAAAGAGAAGGATAGGCAGGGACAGTGTCATTGTGCTATTCTTTGTACTATTCTTGTGTGTAGGGAGAGAGAAGGATAAGCAGGGAGAGTGTCAGTGTCATATTCTTTGCTAAACCTTGTGTGCAGGGAGAGAGAAGGATAGGCAGGGGACAGTGTCAGTGTCATATTCTTTGCTAAAACTTGTGTGCAGGGAGAGAGAAGGATAGGCAGGGAGAGTGTCAGTGTCATATTCTTTGCTAAACCTTGTGTGCAGGGAGAGAGAAGGATAGGCAGGGAGAGTGTCAGTGTCATATTCTTTGATAAACCTTGTGTGCAGGAAGAGAGAAGGATAGGCAGGGGACAGTGTCAGTGTCATTGTTGCTAAGCCTCCTGCACAGTATACACCTGAAGCTAGCCCGTATTGCTGTGTTTTCCTGGTGTGTTACACTAACAGGCATTTGCAGCACTTACAGCGGGCAGAGTGTGCTTCCTGCTAAATATACACCTGAAGCTAGCCCGCATTGCTGTGTTTTCCTGGTGTGTTACACTAACAGGCATTTGCAGCACTTACAGCGGGCGGAGTGTGCATCCTGCTAAATATACACCTGAAGCTAGCCCGTATTGCTGTGTTTTCCTGGTGTGTTACACCAACAGGCATTTGCGGCACTTACAGCGGGCGGAGTGTCAGTAGCTGTGAGACCTTGGAGAGAGAGGACGTGCCTGTAGGGAGCTCCTGGAGCTCCAGGAGGAGGGGGTGTGATGGCCTCCTCCAGCCCAGGATCGGGGCAGCTTTCCCAGTCTGATGTTGCTGCCTCCTCCCTGGGGATTAAGGACTTATCCAGGGAGGAGATGCTTTTTCTACGCACTCAATTTGAGCTTATGCATTTTCCAGTGGAGATGGAGGAGGATTGGATGCTGTAAGCAACGCACATACAATGGACACTATGGCGCCGGGATGTGTGACATCCACTGCTGACAGTAGGGGTGTGGCCAGTGAACGGAGCCTGGGCGGGCTGGGGGGCCAGGGGGAGGAGTTGGGGGTGGGAGTCTGGGTGGTGGGAGGATGTGGGAGGGGCTAGCGGTGTCAGTGCGGCCACTTCCGGTTTTTCTGGTCAGCCTGACCCGGAAGTGTGCGGGGGGGCTGACCAGGAAGTGAGTCCTGAACCGGAAGTGGTTGGGAACTTCCGGTCTGCGGCCATTGATGGCCCTGAAGGTGAAGATGGGATGGAGGTATGTGGGGGGGAGAAATGTGTGTTGTGCCAGTATTTTCTTCAGGGGATCTGAGCCCAGCCCAGAGGGTGGGCAGGTGGAGCAAGGCTGAGGCTGGGGAACTTCTCGGGGATCACCCAGCTGTGGCCTTTATCAGAGGCATGGAGTCTCAGGGGGGACAGGTAAAGGGGAAGGAGCAGTCACGGCCGCAGGAGCGGGGGGGAGCCATCTGGGGCTCGTGCCTGCTGCTCCAGCGGGCCCTCAGTGGTGGACCCTCCTCCCAGTGTTAGGAGGAGGGATGTTGTGGGTGTGGCTTGCTCCAGGGGGGTGGTGGATGGGAGGGGCCCCCCGGCAGGATTAGGCCGGGGGGTTCCCCGGTTGGTGAGTCAGCCATGGGTGCTGGGGTGCCCTCTGAGGGTGCCCCTGGTGATGTGGCGGAGGGCACTTCTGGCACTCAGGCTGAGGGTGTTTTGGGGCAGGCCCAGGAGGCAGTACTACTCGAGGCGCTTAGGGAGACCAGGTCTTTTGCCCGGGTGGCAGGGACCAGCGTCCCTTTGGCCCCCCTGTACGACCAGTTTGGTGCCCAAAACTTCCGGGTTCCCCCCGCAGACCAGCTCCAGGGGGTGAACCCGTGGTCGAGGGGTACAGGGGGTCCGGAGAGGCGCAGGCGCAATGTCGTGCAGCTGCGGTGGGAGGGACCTGGACAGTGCCCCAGCAGAGGGCAGGTAGTGGATCTCCTGCTGAAGGGGGCCAACTTCAAGGTAGCCGACCTCTTCGCGGTGATCCATCCCACGGGCACCAAGGAGTTTGATGTCAGTTTCTCCTCCTTGGTGCTAATGGAGCTCTTTCTCACTGTCTATGAGCTCCTGAAGAGGTCGGAGCCTTGGAAGTTCTTTAAGGTGGTCTCCCTGTCCAGGCAGGAAGATATAAAGTCCCTGACCATTTTGGTCAGGAACGAATCCCTCCCACCTGAGGACATTGCCACCTGGTTGGGGAGGTATGGGCAGCTGCAGTCTCCCCTCCGCAAAAACCTGGATGAGCGTGGGGTCTGGACCGGGGCGTGGTTGGCCAGGATCCGTCTCAATCGCCAGGGGACTAGTGTGACCCATGTCCCCGGAAGTGCGTTTATTGGGAGAGATAGGATCCTGGTCTTTTACCCCGGTCAGCCCCGTCGCTGCTTCAAGTGTGGGAGTCCCACCCATTTGAGTGCGGATTGCACAACACCCCGGTGCGTCAGGTGCAACAGGCCTGGGCACTCCCCGGAGACTTGGAGGCTAATTGTCTGCAACCTCTGTGGGGTGTCCGGCCACCCATTCAGCCGCTGCCCTAAGGCTTTTCGGGGGCGTGCGGCTGATGGGGATGGGCCAGGCCCAGATGACGCATCGGGGGGGGTGGGTCTCCCACCCCAGGCGCCTCGGGCGGGCCCAGGAGATGGGCCTGGGGTTGGTGGCCCAGAGGGGCCTTTGCCGCAGAGGCAGAGGCCCGGGCGTAGGCGTGGCGGAGTTGGGGCCCATGCTGAGTATGTGCCTGGTCCCTCGGGACTTGTTTCTGGGGGGCCGGGTGCGCCAGTATCAGGCCCAGTGGGGGTGAGGGGCCGAGGGGGTGAGGGGCCCTCTGCCGGGAGCCTCCCCCCTCCCCCCCCTCTCCCCCTCCTTTGTCCGTACCCCTTTCCCCCCTCCTCTCTACCCTTCCCCCTCCCCCTTCTTCCCCCCCTCCTCCCCCCCCTTTCTCCCTTCCTCTCCCCCCTTCTCCCTATTCTCCTTCTGCCCTTCCCCCTTCCTCTCTGCCCCCTTCCCCCTCCCGTTCCATCCTGGATCCCCTTGTGTTATCCCAGGATTCGGGGGGGAGATGGAGGTAGCCGTGTCGTCGAGGGGCCTGCACAAGAGGTCCATGGGGGCCTCTAGCGGGCACTCCGGCGACGAGGTGGGCGGCCAGACCCAGGCGGGCTGGCTGCAGAGGAAGGTGAGGAAGAGGAAGAAGAAAAAGGATCCTGGGGGGGTTGCGGGACCCCGGGTTGTCCCTGGTAGGGACCATGGGGGGCCCCCCCCAGTGATCCTAGGGAATATGTACGGGGCCCTCTCTGACTCGGAGGAGGACCCTGGGGTATAGGTGAAAACGCAGAGGAGAATGCGGGCCAAAATCACTAAGAATGGCGGTACCCTCTCCAATACGCGTTGCGACCATTAATGTCGCAAGTGTGCGTTCTGCGGCGGCTCGTTTCATGGCCTTCAATTTTCTCAGCCGAGTTGAAGCTGATATTTTGTTTTTGCAAGAGACCTGGCTGGCATCGGTGGCAGAGATGCATCTAGCAAAGAGGGAGTGGAGATGCGGGCCCTCCCTCTGGTCTCTTGCGGCCGAGCCCTGCAGTGGAGTTGCAGTCCTTTTTAAGACTGGTCCGGTGGCTTGTCGACGAGTGATTGAGGTAGAGGTCGGTAGGTGCCTGGTGGTGGACGCCGTCGTGGGGGGGCAATTCCTGAGGCTGATTAACTTCTATGGCCCTCAGACCAAGAGGGACAGGAGGAGCCTCCTCACGATGGTCAAGCCCTACTTGTTTACGTCCCAGCAGGTGGTCTTTGGTGGTGACTACAACATGGTCACCAGATCAAAGGATCGGGCAGGTGCCTCAGGCCCCCTGGGATATGATAGTATTTTCTTGAATAGAATAGTAAGGGAAGCCGGGTTGGTGGATGCACATGTTCAGTGCCTCCCCAACCACACTGGGTTCACCTATGCCCGAGGTAATAGTAGGAGTAGGTTAGATAGGTTTTTTTAAAAGGGAGCTCTACCTTTGCGGCACCTGTGCTGCAGGCGGTGGAGTTCTCCGACCACTGTATGGTTTCTGTGACTTTGAATGTGGCCGACACTCCTCAGAAGGGTCGAGGTTTCTGGCGTCTTAATGGATCGCTGCTCGAGGACCTCGAGGTTAGGGAGGCCTATGAGATCTTCTTTGCGGATCAGGCCTCGCTCCTTGAGAGCGGCTGCTCCCTCCAGGAATGGTGGGAAGTGGTGAAGAAGAGGTTTGGAGGGCTTTTTCCGCAGGATCTCTAGGTACCGGGCGACATCCAAGTACCTGGCCTACCAGAGGTTGCGCAGGCAGTTAGACCGCCTGGTTTCAGCTGGGGGCCCTCAGGAACAGATATCCGATCTGAAGCTTCAGATGAGGGGGTGTCAGTATGACCGTCTTGCCTCCCTGGTCCTTGAAAGGGATTACGGGAAGTTTTCCTCCCCGGATCCCTACAAGAGCTGTGGTGAGGCAGTGAGTTCGAAGGCCATACATGGCTTGAGGGATGCCTCGGGGTCCCTGGTCCGGTCCAGACCGGGTATCTTGGGCATCATCAGGGACCATTTTTCAGACCTCCTTCGTAGGAAGCCTTTAGATATGGAGAAAGCCAGGGTGTTTCTTGATGAGACCCCGCTTCGTGCGGGACCTGATCTCCTGGACTCCCTGACAGCAGAAATCTCGGTTGCAGAAATCGAGCAGGCCATTGACTCTTTGTCCTTGAAAAAGTCGCCGGGGCCCGATGGGCTTACGGCTGAATTTTATAAAACCTTTAAGAGTCTCTTGGCTCCTCATTTGAGGGAAGTTTTCAATGAGTGTTTGGCCAACGGCCTGCTCCCTCCCTCAATGAGAAGGTCAGCCTTGATTCTGCTGTCGAAGGGAAAAGATCCGACTGTGATTGAGAACTGGCGCCCGATCGCCCTTCCCACTACAGATAGGAAGTTGTTGGCGAAAATACTCTTTTTGCGTATGTCAGCAGTCGCTGACGAGATGCTTTCTGTCTCCCAGCACTGCGCAATTCCTGGCCGGAGCACCTTTAGTGCCGTCCTGAATGTCCGGGAGGCCGTGGAAAGGTGCAGGGCAACGGGGGATGGGCGGTATCTGCTGGCATTAGACCAGGCCAAGGCTTTTGACCGGGTGAACCATGAGTACCTCTGGCTTCTTCTGAGAAAGTACGGTTTGCCTGAGCAATTTGTGAATTGGCTGAAAGTATTGTACGGGGGGCGGTGAGCTTCCCTCTTGTCAATGGTTGGGTGGGTCCTGCCTTTGCTGTGGACTCTGGGGTCAGGCAGGGTTGCCCGTTGAGCCCCCTTCTCTACGTTTTTGCCGTCGATCCCTTTGTGAGAAGGCTCGACTGTGAGCGTTTGAGGGGGGTTCCGGTGGAGCCTTGCATTGGTCTGGATCCGGCAGTGAGGGTGGTGGCTTACGCGGACGATGTCTCAGTGGTGGTGTCCAGCCGCGAGGAGGCCCTATTTGTAGAAAGGCAAATTGGGAGCTACTCCGAGGCATCTGGTTCGTTGGTCAATTGGAACAAGAGCGAAGTTCTCTGGTTGGGGAAGGAAGGCGAGCAGTTCGCTCTTCCGGACGTGTTTCCCCAGCCCCAGCCAGAAGTTAAAATTCTTGGCATCCTATTTGGCCCGGGTGATTACCCCAAGCTAAATTGGGAGCGCAGACTGGTCGGTGCATCTCGGAAGGTGAATGCCTGGAAGGGCTGGAAGCTGTCATTGAGGGAAAGGGTAAGCCTGGTCAAAACATACCTACTGCCAGAGTTCCTCTATGTCAGCTAAGTTTGTATTTTGCCTGCATCTCTCTATGCCCTGATCTCTGGCCTGTTTTTCCTGCTGTTGTGGGGAAACAGGCTAAATCTGATCAAGAGGGAAGTCACGTACCGACAGAGGAGGCATGGTGGGTTGGATATGATCAATCCGGTGGTGTTTTTCATCACCTTATTTGTGAAATTCAACCTGCAGTCCATCTTTGTGGACCTGCCTACTCTGTGGGAGCACTCATGCAAGAACTGGCTCTTGCTGTTCCTGAGTAGGTGGGAGGATGGGGGTCGGCCCGGTGATCTTCGTAGATCACACGGGTATCTCCCGTCTTATGTCCCCCAAGCTTTGAAGGTACTGAGGCAGTGGCGGATAACTGCCCTGGAGGTGGGCTCTTTGGGTCGGCGTGAGCTGTACTCAAGAGTCATGGCCTCGGACATTTTGAGGCCACTGTCTTTAAGGGATTGCCCGGAGAGAGTCCTTGAGAAGGGACTAGCCCTTCTGAATTCCCCAAGAGTCCCAAGCAAGTTTTGGGATCTTGCGTGGAGGGCTTTCCACGGACACCTCTATGTCTGTGGAAACCTAAAGTTTAGGAACCTAGGGGACAGAGGTTGTCCTCGTGCAGAATGTGGGGGGGCATTGGAGACCATGGACCACTTTTTGGCCGAATGCCCCTTCAACATTGAGGTTCGCGAGGGGGCAGGGGAAGCCATTGGTTATCCCCGACTCTCGTCCTTGACTTACTCTGAGGTGGTGTACGGCGACTTTAGGGTTCACAGAGGGTTTGAGTTATCGTCACTTTATTTAGCTAGCTTAGTGGCTCTCTATTACACATGGCACGCTCAGTGTTTGGTGTCCACTAGGGGCAAAGTCCTGTCCACGCATGAGGTGGTGGGTGATATCTTTCGGGAGTTGGTGAAGGTAAGGAGTCTTGAGAGGGAAAGGGTTGGAGCCAATAGGAGTGCCCTAGTGTGGAGGGGTTTCTCCTTCCGGCCTCCTTGAGGATTCTGGGCCTTTTTCTTTCGGGGGGTGGTTCTTTCTGTCCTTTTCACCCCCCTTAGATTTTGGGTTCTTTTTTTTAAAAAATAGGGCTTGCAGGCATTCTAGACCTTATTTGCGTTCTCGCCTGTAAGTAGCCGGTGGGTGGTTGGTGTTAGCGTTTAGGTCTGGTGTTAGTGTTAGGTTTGATGTGTGTTAGTATTAGGATTTCGTAAGATTAGTGGGTGATGTGTTCTTTTTCTTGTATTTTAGGATTTCGGATATATATAATGAGAAACCCACGTGTGGGTGGTCGGAAAGTGGGTAAGGGTGGTGGTGGTGAGTTTTGGTAACGTGTGTTAGTTTGATGTGTTAGGGTTTCTTTAATGTATATGTTATTTCTTTTTGTATATATACTGGCAGTAGTTTTTAAAATAAACAAAAATGTACAGCGGGCGGAGTGTGCCTCCTGCACATTATACACCTGAAGCTAGCCTGTATTGCTGTGTTTTCCTGGTGTGTTACACTAACAGGCATTTGCAGCACTTAAAGCGGGCGGAGTGTGCTTCCTGCACATTATACACCTGAAGCTAGCCTGTATTGCTGTGTTTTTCTGGTGTGTTACACTAACAGGCATTTGCAGCACTTACAGCAGGCGGAGTGTGCTTCCTGCTAAATATACACCTGAAGCTAGCCCGTATTGCTGTGTTTTCCTGGTGTGTTACACTAACAGGCATTTGCAGCACTTACATCGGGCGGAGTGTGCTTCCTGCACATTATACACCTGAAGCTAGCCCGTATTGCTGTGTTTTCCTGGTGTGTTACACTAACAGGCATTTGCAGCACTTACAGCGGGCGGAGTTTGCTTCCTGCTAAATATACACCTGAAGCTAGCCCGTATTGCTGTATTTTCCTGGTGTGTTACACTAACAGGCATTTGCAGCACTTACAGCGGGCGGAGTGTGCCTCCTGCACATTATACACCTGAAGCTAGCCCGTATTGCTGTTTTTTCCTGGTGTGTTACACTAACAGGCATTTGCAGCACTTACAGCGGGCGGAGTGTGCCTCCTGCACATTATACACCTGAAGCTAGCCCGTATTGCTGTGTTTTCCTGGTGTGTTACACTAACAGGCATTTGAAGCACTTAAAGCGGGCGGAGTGTGCTTCCTGCACATTATACACCTGAAGCTAGCCTGTATTGCTGTGTTTTCCTGGTGTGTTACACTAACAGGCATTTGCAGCACTTACAGCAGGCGGAGTGTGCTTCCTGCTAAATATACACCTGAAGCTAGCCCGTATTGCTGGGTTTTCCTGGTGTGTTACACTAACAGGCATTTGCAGCACTTACATCGGGCGGAGTGTGCTTCCTGCACATTATACACCTGAAGCTAGCCCGTATTGCTGTGTTTTCCTGGTGTGTTACACTAACAGGCATTTGCAGCACTTACAGCGGGCAGAGTTTGCTTCCTGCTAAATATACACCTGAAGCTAGCCCGTATTGCTGTATTTTCCTGGTGTGTTACACTAACAGGCATTTGCAGCACTTACAGCGGGCGGAGTGTGCCTCCTGCACATTATACACCTGAAGCTAGCCCGTATTGCTGTTTTTTCCTGGTGTGTTACACTAACAGGCATTTGCAGCACTTACAGCGGGCGGAGTGTGCCTCCTGCACATTATACACCTGAAGCTAGCCCGTATTGCTGTGTTTTCCTGGTGTGTTACACTAACAGGCATTTGAAGGACTTACAGCGGGCGGAGTGTGCCTCCTGCACATTATACACCTGAAGCTAGCCCGTATTGCTGTGTTTTCCTGGTGTGTTACACTAACAGGCATTTGCAGCACTTACAGCGGGCGGAGTGTGCCTCCTGCACATTATACACCTGAAGCTAGCCCGTATTGCTGTGTTTTCCTGGTGTGTTACACTAACAGGCATTTGCAGCACTTACAGCGGGCGGAGTGTGCTTCCTGCTAAATATACACCTGAAGCTAGCCCGTATTGCTGTGTTTTCCTGGTGTGTTACACTAACAGGCATTTGCAGCACTTACAGCGGGCGGAGTGTGCCTCCTGCACATTATACACCTGAAGCTAGCCCGTATTGCTGTGTTTTCCTGGTGTGTTACACCAACAGGCATTTGCAGCACTTACAGCGGGCGGAGTGTGTCCCCTGCAAAATAAACACCTGAAGCTAGCCCTTATTGCTGGAGCTTTTTTTCTTTTGTGTTACACTAACAGGCATTTGCAGCACTTACAGCGGGCGTAGTGTGCTTCCTGCAAAATATACACCTGAAGCTGGTTTTCCCATCTCCCTGCAGGCCATTAGAATGTCTGGAAGGCAAACAAGGAGAGGCAGACAGTCAGGAGCCAATAAAAGAGGGCAAGCAGGCTCTGTGTCTAGAGACAACAGTGCTGGTCGTGGATGCGGTGCATCGTCATCAGCACGTGGCCATGGGACACGTTTGTCCTTCTTTTCGGCAGCTGGACGTGTTGAGCCGCATCATGCCGAAGACTTGGTAGAGTGGATGACCAAGCCCTCCTCATCCTCCTCATCCTCTCTCACCCAGGCTCAGGGTACTGGCAAAGCAGCTGCCAAAGCGTCCTCTTCTCTGGTATCAATGTCATCATCAGTCACTCCTTCCCTAGACCCACCATGTCCTCCTGAGGAGTCCCCCGAACTGTTTGAGCACAGTGTTGGGTACATGCTCCAGGAGGATGCCCAGCGTTTCGAAGGGTCTGATGATGATACCCAGCTAGAGGAAGGCAGTAGCGTGAGAGCAGAGAGAGGGGATGCTCAAGAAGGACACCAATCTGGCAGTCATGTTCCAGCAGCTGCAGCATACTGCCAGATTGGCTCCAGTGAGGAGGGAGGTGATGATGAGGTCACTGACTCCACGTGGGTGCCTAATAGGAGAGAGGAGGGGGAGGAGGATGAGGAGGAGGCACATCTCCAATGAGGCAGGATTCCCTCGGGGGGCCAGCGTAAGGGCAGCACACCGGCTGAATCACACCGCAGAGCTCCGCCTGTGCAGGGCGCTGCCTCTGCCCATTATTCAAAAAGTTCTTTGGTGTGGGCCTTTTTTGAGTCGAGTGCATCAGATCGCACAGCTGCTGTTTGCAACATATGTCTCAAGCGTATATCGCGTGGCCAAAACATCAGCCGCTTGAGCACCACATGCTTGACCAGACATATGTTGACCTGCCATGCAGCTCATTGGCAAGCCTACCTTAAAGACCCACACCAAAGAACAAAGCGGACCTCTCCTTGCACCGCATCAGCTGGGATCTCCAACCCCACTATACCTTCAGTCCTCTCTGAAACCTGCACTGAGAGGAATGAAGGTGTAGAATTAGGTGTGTCACAGCCAAGTACTTGCGGGCACTCTGCTAGCAGTACACTGACGTCCGATTCTAGCAGGCAAATTTCCCTGCCCCAGCTGCTGGACCGTCGAAAGAAGTTCACTCCCAGCCATCCACATGCCCAGTGGTTGAATGCTAGCTTGGCTAAATTGCTAGCGCTTCAACTGCTGCCTTTTCAGTTGGTAGACTCGGCCCCCTTCCGTGAGTTTGTGCAATGTGCAGTTCCTCAGTGGCAGGTTCCCAAACGCCACTTTTTCTCACGGAAGGCGATTCCGGCTCTCTACCAGCATGTGGAAGGCAATGTCTTGGCCTCGCTGGACAGGGCGGTCAGCGGTAAGGTGCATATTACCGCTGACTCATGGTCCAGCAGGCATGGACAGGGACGTTACCTTTCTTTCATAGCCCATTGGGTCACTCTTTTGGCAGCTGGGAAGGATGCAGGACAAGGTGCAGTAGTGTTGGAGGTTGTTCCGCCGCCACGCCTCCAAAATGCTACTACAGGTTGTGACACACCTCTCTCCTCCACCCCCTCCTCTTCTTCTTCCTCCATGGCCTCTTCCTGTGCTTTGTCCTCGGAACCAGCGGTGCTCCGTAGGCGTTCAAGGGGCTACGCAAGTACGCAGGCAAAAAGATGCCGTGCCGTGCTTGCGCTGGTGTGTTTGGGGGACAGGAGCCACACTGGGGCAGAGGTTCTGTCTGCTCTGCAGGGGCAGGCCGAGAGCTGGTTGACGCCACACCAGCTTAAGCCAGGAATGGTGGTTTGCGACAATGGCACCAACCTCCTCTCCGCCCTCAGACAGGGACAACTGACCCATGTGCCCTGTGTGGCTCACGTCCTTAACCTGGTGGTGCAGCGGTTCTTGGGCAGGTACCCGGGCTTACAGGATGTCCTGGGGCAGACCAGGAAAGTCTGTGTGCATTTCCGCAGATCTTATAATGCCAGTGCTCGCCTGGCTGAGCTGCAAAAGGAGTTGAACCTTCCCAAGAACCGCCTTATATGTGTGTAGCGGGGTCTTCTTTAAGGCCCCGGGACTATAGTACCCAGAGCCCCATTCGGCCTCAGGGCGGAGGTTCCGCCGCAGAGACTCATGGGAGAGGTTACTTAAGAGAAGGGCGGGGGGAAGCTCGCTCTCTTGGGACAACGCGCTTCAAGCAACAAGTCATCCTGCGCGGATCTGCTGTGGGGTAAGGCCTGAAGCCTAAGGCCTTACCCGAAGTCCGAAGAGCCTTTCACCGTCCTGCAGAGCCTGGGTGGATCCTAGATCGTCAGTGTAGGACTCCAGTTGGATCGGGGACCCGATCGGTTGCAGACGCTGTGTGCGACGGACACACGCGGTGAAAGACCCAGGCTGGGATCGCGCCTGGAACGGTGAGCGGGCACCTGCCCATATCCATAGACTGAGTTATATTCAGGCCTATAGACTGCCAAGGCCCACTGTTCGCTCACCAGTGTTCTTTGGGGGTCTGGTAGTTGGGACAGAGTTGAAGTGCCTACCCCCCCCTGTTTGCATACTGTTGCTGCGAGTTACCACCTTTTTGGATTACAATTGGTTAATTTCTTCAAGTGCACCAACGAAAGCTGGCCGGTGAAGAAAATCTTACTCCCTTAGGGAAAGGGGACTATTTCATACACTGTCAGGCCTGACATAGGTGGAGAAAGTTATAAAGTTTGTGTTGCTGTGTCTTAGGGCGCGCACGCCATAATAGCTCCGCGTGGTGGATACTGCGCGGCGCCATTTTATAGTGCTGCCCCTGTAGCATTGGTTGATACAGGGTTCTGCAGACCCATGTAAGTGTTGCATGTCATTTTTTTATGCCACCATTTTATAGTAAAGCTATTACCTATTCATATTCCTGCCTCAGAGTGTTGTCTGTCTATTTGGGAACTGTTAAGTATCATACACCTGAGAGTGATAGGAAGCTATCCCTAGACTAACTGTGCCAGAGTGGGTCGAGCCAGATTGCCGGGGGTTTGCGGTGCTGTATACAGGGCCCGAGAAAACAAACCAGCGGCTCTCTTAACTGGGGGTAGCGCTACACGTGACATGCCCACCAGGTGGAACTCAACGTTGGCCATGCTGCAGCGGCTGCACACGCAGCAGAGGGCCATCAATGAGTACCTGTGCGACTACGGCACCAGGACAGGGTCAGGGGAGCTCAGGTTTTTTTCACCACGCCAGTGGGGCATGATCAGGGATGCATGCACTGTCCTGGCACCATTTGAGGAGGCCACGAGGATGGTGAGCAGTGACAGTGCATGCATCAGTGACACTGTACCTCTTGTCCACCTGTTGGAACATACGCTGCGTGGAATAATGTACAGGGCACTTGAGGCAGAACAGAGGCAGGAAGAGGAGGACTTCCTTGCCTCTCAAGGCCCCCTTTACCCAGACAGTGTTCCTTCTGTCCCACCCATCGCACAGGAAGAGGAGGAGGAGGAGGATTGTGTCAGCATGGAGGTGGAGCCTGGCACTCAGCATCATCAGCAGCAGTCTTTTAGGGATGATTTACAGTCCCAAGAAACCCGTAGACTTTTACGCGGCTGGGAGGAGGTGGCTGCGGATCATGTCGTCCTTAGTGACCCAGAGGACTCCGGACCGAATGCCTCAGCTAACCTACGCTGCATGGTCTCCCTGATCCTGCAAAGTCTGCGGAAGGATCCTCGTATTCTTCGGATCAAGGAGAGGGACCATTACTGGCTGGCCACTCTCCTTGATCAACGGTAAAAAGGGTAAGGTTGCGGACCTTATCTTACCGTCGCAGAGGGAGCAGAGGATGAGACAACTCCGGGAGGCCTTGCAGAAAGGTCTGTGCAACGCGTTCCCAGAGACTGGGAGGTTACAAACTCCTGGTCCTGGACAACGAGTTGCTGAGGCTTCGGTCAGTCAAAGAAGGAGCGGTGGGGAAGGTGGCCGTCTGACCGATGCGTTCAGACAATTCTTTAGTCCGCAGCCCCAAGGTATGATCGGTTCCAGCAACCATCGCCAGCGTCTGATATACATGGTGCAGGAATACCTAGGGGCAAGGTCAAACTTGGACACCTTCCCCACCTTCCCCTCCAGGAGCATACCAGGCCCTTGGGTCTGGTCTGGATTTGAAGGGGAACCCTACGCCGAAAAAACGGCGTGGGGGTCCCCCTCAAAATCCAAACCAGACCCTTATGCGAGCACGCAACCTGGCAGGCCGCAGGGGAAGAGGGGGGACCAGAGAGCGGCCCCCCCTCCCTCCTGAACCGTACCAGGCCGCATGCCCTCAACATGGGGGGTTTGGTGCTCTGGGGCAGGGGGGCGACCTGCCCCCATGTTGATGAGGACAGGGCCTCTTCCCGACAACCCTGGCCGTTGGTTGTCGGGGTCTGCGGGCGGGGGGCTTATCGGAATCCGGGAGCCCCCTTTAATAAGGGGGCCCCCAGATCCCGGCCCCCCCACCCTATGTGAATGAGTATGGGGTGCATCGTACCCCTACCCATTCACCTGGTGGAAAAAAATGGCAATAAAAACACAACACAGTTTTTAAAAGTATTTTATTGCACCGCTTCGGAGGTCTTCTTCCGACTTCGGGGGTCTCCGGTGTCGTCGCCGCGCTCTCCGGTTCTTTCTTTCTTCCGCCGGGCCTCCGCTAACTTCTTTTTAGCTCTTTTGCTAGCGGAGCATGTGACTGTGACGTCATGGGAACATGTGACTGTGACGTCATGAGAAGCCTATATTAATCTCTGCGGACCGAAGAGTTAGCATTACTGCGAGACGAAGCGACGAGTCAACATCGAGGAGGAGAAGAGGGAAGAAGACGCCGACGGCGACGACGGGAAGACCGGCTCCTCCACTAGCAAAAGAGCTTCAAGAAGATAGTGGAGGGGCCGGCAGAAGGACAACGGAGAGCCGGACGAGACGACGGAGAAGACCGGGCCTCCGCTAGCAAAAGAGCTAAAAAGAAGTTAGCGGAGGCCCGGCGGAAGAAAGAACCGGAGAGCGGGAGAAGAACCGGAGAGCGGGAAAAGAAGAAGGCGACGGAGAAGACCGGGCCTCCGCTAGCAAAATAGCTAAAAAGAAGTTAGCGGAGGCCTGGCGGAAGAAAGAACCGGAGAGCGCGGCGACGACACCGGAGACCCCCGAAGTCGGAAGAAGACCTCCGGAGCGGTGCAATAAAATACTTTTAAAAACTGTGTTGTGTTTTTATTGCCATTTTTTTCCACCAGGTGAATGGGTAGGGGTACGATGTACCCCATACTCATTCACATAGGGTGGGGGGCCGGGATCTGGGGGCCCCCTTATTAAAGGGGGCTCCCGGATTCCGATAAGCCCCCTGCCTGCAGACCCCGACAACCAACGGCCAGGGTTGTCGGGAAGAGGCCCTGTCCTCATCAACATGGGGGCAGGGTGCTCTGGGGTGGGGGGGCCGCAGGTCGCCCCCCTGCCCCAGAGCACCAAACCCCCCATGTTGAGGGCATGTGGCCTGGTACGGTTCAGGAGGGAGGGGGGGCCGCTCTCTCGTCCCCCCTCTTCCCCTGCGGCCTGCCAGGATGCGTGCTCGGATAAGGGTCTGGTTTGGATCTTGAGGGGGACCCCCACGCCATTTTTTCGGCGTAGGGTTCCCCTTCAAATCCAGACCAGACCCAAGGGCCTGGTATGCTCCTGGAGGGGGAACCCACACCGTTTTTTTCTTTAAAAATTGGCGTGGAGTTCCCGCTCAGGATTCCTACCAAACGCAGTGCCTGATATTGGCGGGAATCCACGTCGGATCCCCGCCTATCGGCAATGCGTGTCGCTCATCGTGAAAGGAACAGTTTTTTCCTTTCCCGATGACCAGACAGCTCGGTGCTGGCTCTCGCGACGGAGCTCATAGGGTGTCAATATCGCCGCTAGAAGCGGCGAGATTGACACAATATCGGCGGCACCTACTGTAGCTTGGAAGAACATTTTTGATTCTGGGTGCCGCCACCAGTGGCTAAGGCCCAATTTTTCAGCCCCTGTTTAACAGGGGCATGTAATTACAATTTTTTATGCAATGCTTTGCAGCAGGGCTCAGTCCTGCACTCCAACTAGAGTATCTGGGAGAGGTTGCAGTGTCGTGGCACCAGCACCAGTGCCTAAGGCCCAATTTTTCAGCCCCTGTTTAACAGGGGCATGTAATTACAATTTTTTATGCAATGCTTTGCAGCAGGGCTCATTCCTGCACTCCAACTAGAGTATCTGGGAGAGGTTGCAGTGTCGTGGCACCAGCACCAGTGCCTAAGGCCCAATTTTTCAGCCCCTGTTTAACAGGGGCATGTAATTCCAATTTTTTATGCAATGCTTTGCAGCAGGGCTCATTCCTGCACTCCAACTAGAGTATCTGGGAGAGGTTGCAGTGTCGTGGCACCAGCACCAGTGCCTAAGGCCCAATTTTTCAGCCCCTGTTTAACAGGGGCATGTAATTAAAAAATGTTATGCAATGCTTTGCAGCAGGGCTCATTCCTGCACTCCAACTAGAGTATCTAGGAGAGGTTGCAGTGTCGTGGCACCAGCACCAGTGCCTAAGGCCCAATTTTTCAGCCCCTGTTTAACAGGGGCGTGTAATTAAAAAATTTTATGCAATACTTTGCAACAGGGCTCATTGCTGTGCTCCAAGTACAGTATCTGTGAGGGGTTGCAGTGTTGTGGCACCAGTGCCTAAGGCCCAATTTTTCTTCCCTTGTTTAACAGGGGCATGTAATTACAATTCTTGATCTAATAATTCACAGCAGGGCCCATTCCTGCGCCCACCAAGAGTAACTGTGAGGCCTTACAGTGTTGTGTCAACACCACCACCACCACCACCACCACCACCAAAGGCCCAATTTTTCAGCCCCTGTTCAACAGGGGCATGCAATTACAATTCTTGATCTAATAATTCACAGCAGGGCCCATTCATGCGCCCACCAAGAGTAACTGTGAGGGCTTACAGTGTTGTGGCTACACCAACATGTAAGGGGCAAATTTCAGCAGAGTATATACGGCAGGCCCCTACTTTCAAACATCCAACTTACAAACGACTCCTACTTGCAAACGAAAGGAGACAACAGGAAGTGAGAGGAAATCTACCCCTAGGAAGGGAAATTCTCTCCTGTAAGAGTTAATATGGGAAAAAGGTGTCTCCTCTCTACTGATGCTTTATCACCAATCCTTGTTTCAATAAAAAAACCACTTTTCAAAAACATTTGTCATTGGGACGGAAAGTAAGGGGAAATGTTCTGAACAGGGGCACAGACAGCAAAACAAATGTTACAGGAGTGATAACCCTTCCCTATGTTTTCCAAAAAGCTTAAAAATAGATTTTTTGGCTGGAGCTACACTTGAACAATGTACCTGTTCAAAATTACAAACAGATTCTACATAAGAACAAACCTACAGTCCCTGTCTTGTATGCACCGCCTGTATACGGCTGTTCAGAGTATATAGGGCCTTTTTTATTTTGTGTGCGGGGTTCCCCTTAATATCCATACAAGACCCAAAGGGGCTGGTAATGGGCTGGGGTAGGTGGGGGGGGGGGGGGTTGATGGGGTAGCTATGCCATTTTTCTCAAAGATTTTCATCCATATTACCAGGACCAGACATTACATTAAAGCCGCAAGCAGTTTTAAATGGCTTTTTTTTTCCTTTAGAAATGTCATTTTGTGCAGGGACAGTTCTAAACACGGGAAACACGTGGCACTTCACAGGCATACTTTAGACACCCCCCAGGTACGATATTTAAAGGAATATTTGACTTTTTTTTTCACTTTATGCATCATTAAAATGACTGCTTCCGAAAAGGCAGTTTTTAAAACTTCTTTTTGCATTGATACATGTCCCCTGGTGCAGAACCCGGGTCCCCAAACCCTTTTTAGGACAATAACATGCATATTATTCATTATAATTAGCACTTTAGATTTCGAACGTTCGCATCCATTGTATTTAATAGGGTTCTAACGTTCGTGTGAACTTTCGGTCCGTTCGCGGGTTCTGGTGCGAACCGAACCCGGGGGTGTTCGGCTCATCCCTAAGCAATTGATTAGAAGTATTCCTTACAGCCAACTCCTGAGGATAAGGTGCAATTTCACTCAATATGAGGACTTCCAAAAAGAGGGCAGACCTCCTAAGGGAACGCCTATTGATTAGAGGCTACAGTAGAACATGTCTGAAAAAGGCTTTCAATAGAGTAAAAAACTTAAACAGACAGTCACTCATATACAAACCCAGACAAAAAAAAATCAACTGCATCCACACGCGTGATCAATAAATTTAATCAACAACATGCCAAGGTACGTACCATCTACAACAAATTTTGGTATTTGCTAACTGAAGATCAGAGGATCTCTAAGTTTGTTAACTCATACCCAGAGATCACTTACAAGAGATCTAGATCATTGAGAGATACCTTAGTGTCAAACCATTATAAAAATAAGGAGACAATAAGGCCCCTTTCACACTTGGGCGGGCAGGTGCGGTGGCGGTATAGCGGCGCGATTTTCAGCGCCGCTATACCGTCGTTATCACCGTGGTATGCGGCCGCTAGCGGGGTGAATTTAACCCCCGCTAGCGCCCGAAAAAGGGTTAATACCCCCGCAAACCGTGGCTATTGCCGCGGTTTGCGGGCGGTATTACCGCGGTGTCCCATTGATTTCAATGGGCAGCCGCGGTAAAGGAGCGGTGAACACACCGCTCCTTCACCGCTGTAAAGATACGGCTAGCAGGACTTTTGGAGCGGTCCTGCTAGCGCACCACTTCAGTGTGAAAGCCTTCGGGCTTTCACATTGAAGAATACAGGGCACGATTTTTCAGGTGGTATAACAGCGCTAATATTAGCGCTAAACCACCTGAAAAACGTGCCAGTGTGAAAGGGGCCTAAGAGCCAAAATACCAGGTACATATCCCTGTGGGAAATGTAGTTTTTGCCCTTTCATCTTGGAAGGCAAAACGGTCAGCCTTCAAAATAACACCAGATGGACCCCCAAGCACAGAACCAATTGCCAGTCAATTGGTGCTGTGTACATAATGAAATGCTCCTGTGGAACTTTCTACATAGGGAAGACGAAGCGTCCCCTATTTTGTAGAATCATGGATCATGTCTCCTTAATTGCTAAACGCAAAATGGAGACACCCATCAGTCGCCATGTGGGACTGTATCATGACTTTGATCTGAAATCAATCAAGTTTTTCAGTTTAAAACACATACCACAACATGAACGTGGAGGTGACATTGATAAAAAAAAACTCCTTCAACTTGAGAGTAGATGGATCTACCTGTTCCTCTGGTTTGAATGAGGGGTTAAGTTACAAGCCATTTTTGTAATTTTGGATGATGACTTAGTTTATTTGGTTGCCCTTTTGTTTCTGATTTCCATTTGGGCCTGTCTGCTGCCGCCTCTGTTTTTGACCAACACACATCACACTACATGTCCTTGTCTGCTTCGGTTGTGTTGCCCTTTTCTCCTTACCCCCCCCCCCCTTTTTTTTTTTAAGGTACAGTCGTGCGATGGATGGGCTGTCTGGTCCTGTGCTTCGAGAAAATGTCTTGAACAAGTTTTGCCAGCAATTTTTGCCTCCCTGCTGTGAGATAAATTTAGTATATATTTATTGTTTATAGCTTTATTTGTTTTTTTATCTTTGAACCAATGTTATTTATATGTTAGGAAAGTAAATTCGCTCTCTCTGTTGTACTTTATGTGGTGTGACGGGACTTTACATGCATGACCATATCTTTAGTCTGGTCACGGATGGGCAACATCACATCATCTTCATCCTCCCGGCATCCTGCGGGGAATTTTTCTCCTCTGCTCTTCCTACCCGGGTGCCTCGTTCCCCATACGGATGCTCAAGGGTGTACATAGGACCACCTCATCCACTCGTGGTGAGGTGGCTTCAGTGTCTGCCTGTCCAGAGGTTCCCGATGTGTCATGGCCTCTGTGAAATTTCAACAGCCCTCTGCCCCCACCATACAAGGGAAGGAGATCTGTGCACCCTCGGTTCGGCTGGTGTCAGCCCAGAATGTTTTCTGTGGTCACTCAGCCGCGGACCAGAAATGACCGCACTTCCTATTTCCGGTTATTTGGTCCATGCCTCTTGGTCCCTCCCCTTTTTGCGTCCGCGATGCGTCATTGCGGCGTGACGTCACACGCTGCGTTATTGACGCACCGGGGAGGGATATTTAAATCCCACATGGAACCAGCCATGTTTGGGATCTCCTGGGAGCTCACGCTTGATCGGGACATTGAACACAGGTAACCACTCCTTCAATGGTGGGTGGGGGTGGCTGTAGCACGATTCTTAAGAGCTGGTCTCTTCTCTTTTATGGATATAGGTGTGGTTACCTTGTTGGGGATCTGGTTGACCTTGATTCTGCTTTGGCTTCCCCATTTGGAACGGAGCGTTCGTTGGCCCCCGGAGGGGCATCTGGGCACGTCAACTAGAAACAGAGTACCCCATTGCTACGGATGAGAGATAATCTCAGCTTTAAATGTCTGATAGAGATGGAATTAACATATTTACTTTATTACCCTGATACACATCTACATATATCTAGGCCTCCCTGGATGTGCATATCCTGTTGATATCTTAATACACATCCTGTCCCGCTGCATATAGGAGCTCCCAGTTTTTCATTTAATTCCAATGTAGGAGTGAGGTGAGTGCAGTCCACCCTATTGTGCTTGCTGCGGACGTATGTCTCTCCCTTATCTGTTTTACTGACATTTTGAAAATGCATTACAGGCACTTTTTTGGAATATTTATCTTTTTGCCTCAATATACATCCCTCCCTACGGAAGACTTGGCTATATCTGGATGGGAATGAATGGAGGGGCTGTGGTAGGCCATTGGGAGGAACCACTTCAATGCGTTTGACTCCTACGCTCTATCCAGAGGTATGGAGTTCTGTGCATTGGACTTTGTCCACCTATGTGACCCATGGTCATGCATGTTTAAGTTAGAGCCTCACACTATATTGATTTGTCTAAATATTTGTATGATGTATTAACCACTTCCCTACCCAGCCATAGACAAATGACGTCCACAGATGGGATCTCCCATCCTGGGTGGACGTCATATGACGTCCTCGGCTTTGTAGGGGGATATCTGAATGATGCCTGCAGCTAGAGGCATCATTCAGATATCCTTTTGAAGTGCCAGCGATTTTGTGCACCATAAGAACGATCATAGCGGCGGTTCCGCCGCTTGATCGTTCTTATAGGCGGCGGGAGGGGACACCCCCCCCTCCCGCCGCCATCCGGTGCTTCTCCGGGCTCCCCCGTGCGATCGGGGACCCGGAGCGAATCTTCCGGCATCGTTGGTGGAGTCACGTGATGAGCATAGAGATGACTGGTGACCAGATGGTCACCAGTCATCTCTATGATCGTCGGAGGCCCGGGCGCGATGTGATGACGTCACGCCCGGGTCTCAAAAATGTAAACAAAGCCGCCGTTGCGGCTGTAAGTATGAAATCAGTGAAAAATTTTTCACTGATCTCATGCTTTCCAGCCTGGAGGAGAGATGTGGAGTCTTATTGACCCCGCATCTCTCAATAAAGAGAACCTGTCACACACATTCCTATTACAAGGGATGTTTACATTCCTTGTAATAGGAATAAAAGTGATCAAAAAAAAAAAAAAAGTAAAATCATTGTAAAAAAATAAATAAATAAGTAAGTTAAATAAATAAATAATAAAAAAAAATATTAAAACGCCCCTGTCCCCGGTAGCTCGCGATCAGAAGCGAATGCACACGTAAGTCGCCCACATATGTAAACGCCGTTCAAACCACGCATGTGAGGTATCGCCGCGTGCGTTAGAGCGCGTGCAACAATTCTAGCACTAGACCTCCTCTGTAATTCTAACCTGGTAACCTGTAAAAAAAATGTAAGCGTCGCCTATGGAGATTTTTAAGTACCGAAGTTTGGCGCCATTCCATGAGTGTGCGCAATTTTAAAGCGTGACATCTTAGGTATCTATTTACTCGGCGTAACATTATCTTTCATATGTTCCCAAAAAATTGGGCTAACTTTACTGTTTTGTTATTTTTTAATTCATGAAACCATTTTTTTTTAAAAAAAAAAGGCGTTTGAAAAATTATTGCGCAAATATTGTGCAAGAAAAAATGTTGCAATGACCGTCATTTTATTCCCTAGGGTGTCTGCTAAAAAAACATATATAATGTTTGGGGGTTCTGAGTAATTTTCTAGCAAAAGAATGATGATTTGTACATGTAGGAGAGAAGTGCCAAAATAGGCCCGGTATTGAATAGGTACAAAAAGCCCTGTATTGAAGTGGTTAATAAAGGTCTTTCGTTTTTGTTCTTTTTCATATATACACTATTCAGTTGAATGACTTATGTATTACCATATATAACGAAAGTGCCTCAGCATCTAAATCCTGAAGAAGCCCTATGGGCGAAACTGTTGAAACAATGGACGCCACATCAATTTGTATATGTGTATAGTATCTCACTGTAATTTTATAGGTAGTAGGTGTACACCTCTGACTTTCAACTATCTGTACTCATTATTTTGGAACTTTGTATCAATAAATGCTTTTCTATTTTTCTTACTTTTTGTTTGAGTGAACTTTCATACATTGCACCGTTAAAGTCCCATATCCTGTGTGTGTGTGTGTGTGTAGTCGTAAGGGGTTGATGAGTACCTCTGTGTGTCAGTCATTAACCACTTGCCAACCGCCGCACAAACTTATACGTCGTCAGAATGGCACGGCTGTGCAAATGGGTGTATATATACGCCCCCTTTAAATTGCCGCCTTGTGGTCGCGCGTGCGCCACCGCCAGCGCGCTCGCGACCCTGGACTCGATGTCCGCCGGTGTCCCACGATCGTTTCACGGAGCTGAAGAAGTCAGTGTAAACACAACATCTCCCCGTTCTTCCTAGTGACATGTCACTGATCGTCTGTTGTTGTATCGATCAGTGACGTGTCACTTGTAGCCATGCCCCCTAACAGTTAGAATCACTCCCTAGGACACACTTAACCCCTTTAGTGCCCCTACAGGTTAACCCCTCCACTGCCAGTGTAATTTTTACAGTAATCAGTGCATTTTTATAGCACTGATCGCTGTAAAAATGACAATGGTTCCAAAATGGTGTCCGATGTGTCCACCATAATGTCGCAGTCACGATAAAAATCGCTGATTGCCGCCATTACTAGTAATAAAAAATAAATATTAATAAAAATGCCATAAAACTATCCCCTATTTTGTAGACGCTATAACTTTTGCGCAAACCAATCAATAAACGCTTATTGCGATTTTTTTTTACCAAAAATATGTAGAAGAATACGTATCGGCCTAAACTGAGGAAAACAAATATGTTTTTTTATATATTTTTTGGGGATATTTATTATAGCAAAAAGTAAAAAATATAGCATTTTTTTTCAAAATTGTCGCTCTATTTTTGTTTATAGCGCAAAAAATAAAAAACCGCAGAGGTAATCAAATACCACCAAAAGAAAGCTCTATTTGTGGGAGAAAAAAAGGATGTCAATTTTGTTTGGGAGCCACATCGCACGACCGCGCAATTGTCAGTTAAAGCGACGCAGTGTCGAATCGCAAAAAGTGGCCTGGTCTTTGTCCAGCCAAATGGTCCGGGGCTGAAGTGGTTAATAGGGTGGAGCTTTAGTTTGATTTGAAGATCGCCCTTATCTTTTATCCCCAAAAAAATTATTTGTATGGAAGTATTCTGAGCAGCTTGTGCTTAACTATCAAAAAATTTAAAAAACAAAAAAAATACAATACATGCACCCTATTGAGTTAACTTCTCCGTAATTTTATTAGCAAAAAACACATAAAAATGTCAGCATCCTGCCCAATGATCCTCTCTAACCCCCCATAAATACACCCCTTCCCCCAGCAGAACCACACCCTCAAATCTAACTGACTATATCCCTCCCTAAAACAACTCCCTACCTAGTGCATAAAATTTATATAAATGAATAGCCACCCCCAGCCATCCTATATAGAGACTAGATATAAGAGACTCGCCAGGTAGATAAGTGTAGTGATATAGTAGTAATAATGGGATGATAATTATTACTTAGTTATTATAATGATGATGTGAGTAATTTCCCACAGCAACCCGATTTATTCCAGAGAGATGCACTTTATTGACTTCCAACACAGAATAAAGTCCATAAGATACTTGCAACAGATGACAAAATCCAACAGAGTAATTATGACAAAGAATAGTAGCCTTCAGAGTCCCATTTTTCCTAGACCTGTGCCTTCATATTCATGGAGAATGACTAGACTGAATGCCAGCTTATATCCCCTATACACCAAAGGGCTGAGCAATTTGATTGTCCGTTTCCAATAGGCCTTTGATCTGCTTCTGTCTTTCAGAGTGACAGATAATGACCCCTAGCCGTAAACAGCTGCAGTCATAAACTGCCCTAATTTGCATTCTTGCATATTAACATTAACATAGTACTGAGTCACTATCTGTCCCTTTTGATATGTGGAGTAAATCTTGTTTGGTCACTATCCTCTTTGATCAACAAGTCCCCTTCGAAATGCGTAATTAGATATCAATGTGGCCCTGCACAACATTAACACCCTTTTGATGTGTAAAATGGATTTGTCCTGGAATGCCTGCATGTGATACATATAACACAATATATAAAATACACACACATATATATATATATATATATATATATATATATATATATATATATATACACACACACACACACACACATAAATATATATATATATATATATATATATATATATATATATATCTACTACAATAAGGTCCGGCCTGCAGTGTGGGGATGGTCCCATGGGAACTTTGTCAGGTTGTTTTGATGAAGTTACGGTGGGCGGAACAAAACATGTAGATGGATGGATGGGCCCCCACCTCCCTGTGTCACTGCATGCTTTGATCCATTCGATCCAACTCACCTGGATTCAATTGGAATTCCATGAAACAGCCAGCATAGCAATGGGGATTAAATACCAGCATGATGGCTGCTTGAACTGCCTGGATTGATTGTCATCATTGCCTGGAACATCAGCATTGCAGCAGGGATTGAGCTTTGAGAGCATGTACTGCTCAAGCTATAGCTGAGACCGACTTTATAGATGACGGATGCTGGATACAAGGACTGTTTTGCTGCAGGATCATGAGTAGCATACACCACATAGATCCCAGGTGCATATGTACTGGTCATATCAGCGATATTTGGGGATAGGTTACCCAACCCCACGGACTATCCCCGCACTGCAGTCTGGACCTTATCTACCTGGCGAGTCTCTTATATCTTGTCTCTATATGGAATGTATGTATTGACTGCTCCTGCAACACTTATCTCAGCTTTATAACCTCGACTGCACTTGCAGCTCAGCAGCACTGGATTCATCTCTTGATGTGATATCTACTCCTATTGCCTATATGTCTATGTAGCAGTCCTTCGGTATCCTACAATGCTTCACCATATATATGTTCAGAAACATCAATTAATCACAATCTTTACCTCTATATTGAGGATCTTGTGACTTTTGCAGTAGGATTCAGTGGCCCTAGACTGTCTACAATTTTTGAGTTTTTAGATATTGAAGGGTTTTACATTTTTGGTCTGGATCAGCTCCCTATAGTGCCTGAGGAATTCAGTACCCTATTCACCCATTGTAGTTCTAAGGTGGGGTGCTGGCTCCTCAGGGCTATTAGGTTTGTTGTGAACTTATTGGTGCAGGTGCCTATACAGGGAAGGGGGGCCCATTGTGGGAGGTTTTCACCAGCTCCCACCCGGGGGGGCTATATATTTATATATATTTTATGCACTAGGTAGGGAGTTGTTTTTGGGAGGGATATAGTCGGTTAGGTAGATTTTGAGGTGTGGTCTTGCTGGGGGGGAGGGTGGGGAGTGGGTGTATACAGGGGTGTTAGGGAGGATCATTGGGCAGGATGCTGAAATTTGTATGTGTTTTTTGCTAATAAAATTGTGGAGAAGTTAACTCAATAGGGTGTATGTATCGTAATCTTTCATTTATTGATAGTTGATTTGTAGATTAACACCCTCCTCATGTATTGGAGGTGAGTACTTCTCCCCATCTTAGGGGTCAGATAGCAAGGCTAAATTTTGTTTGTATATTGCATCTTGTGCTAAACCATAGACCATCATAATATGGTAAAAGAGGACCATCTTGCTAAGACTGTAGTAAGCCTTCAACAAGAGATCTGTCAGGTTTCTGTGGTAGTGAGCCCCTGTAAGAAGCCAACTCAGAGTTCCCTAGGGCGTGGAGTCTAAACCTCAGCCTGCTTCTTCACCTGGGCCCCTGATGGTGGGGATGGACTTGCAGCATACTGAAACCAAGTTACGGCCCCCAAATGCGCCCAGCTGATAATGTGGAAACCACTCACATGTGCAGCATTCCGATGGCAGGAGACAAAAGAGGATCTGATAAATGAGCCAAAGTCAGGGCGGGTGGCAGGCAAGCAAAAATGGTAGACAAAGCCGGGTCAGTATATGAGTAGTCAGGAACAAGTAATACTAGACAAACAAGGAGCTCAGAGAAACTATGAAGTTCACTGAGCATGTCTTTATATAGGATAGCAGACTGGAAGGTGGGCCAGGAAGTGATAGACAGTAAAGTGTTATCAATTCACAGTAGAGCATGTAATGCCCATACACAGAAGCAAACAGCACGAATGGGATCCCAGATCTAGCAGAATCACTGAAGTTAGACCCCTTTCACACTGAGGGCGTTTTGCAGGCGCTATAGCGTTAAAAATAGCGCCTGCAATCCAGCTGTTCTATTCACTCCAGTGTGAACTCACCGCTCCTAATGCGCTCCTGCTCATTGAACTCAATGGGCAGCATCGCCGTACCACCGGCAATACGCCACTGTAGCGGAGCATTGCGAACGGTTTTAATCCTTTCTCGGCCTCTAGCGGGGGTTAAAAGCGTTCTGCTAGCGGCCGAAATGCGTCACAAATATGATGGTAAAAATAGCGGCGTTTTACCGCTATTTTACCGCCGATGCTCGGGGCGGCATAGTGTGAAAGCACTCTCAAGCCTCGTACACACGGCCGGTTTTCTCAGCAAGAAAGCTGCTGGGAGAGCTTTTTGCCAAGAAAACCGGTCGTGTGTATGGTTTCTCGGCGAGAAAACTGCCGGGAATCCCGACGAGAAAAATAGAGAACTTGCTCTCTATTTTCTTGTCTGGATTTTCGGCAGAGTGTTTCCTGCCGAGAAAAACGTGAGTGTGTCCCAGGTAAGCCCGCGCATGCTCGATGAGACTTCAACGCATGCACGGTAGCTTACAAGGGTAGTGTAGGGTGTAGCAAGATGGCGGCGACGGCATAGAATGTGACAAGCGCATGCTCGTCGTAGTCGATGACGTCACCGCATTCTTGCCATTCAAAAGAACAACGGTTCTTTTGAATGGCCGTGTGTACACTCGGCGAGCAAGGAAAGCTTGCCAGGAATCCTGTCAGGAAAACCGATGTTTTTTTCCTGACGGGATTCCCGGCCGTGTGTACGAGGCTTAAGGAGGTAAGAATTTCACAAGCAGAAAATTGCCTGCTAGACTGTGACAAGATCTAATTTCCACTGCAGATTTAAGATTAATAAACTGAGACTTTCAAACAAGGAAATGCATTCAAATAAAAAATGCCAAACCAATTGTATTTACAGATATTCAAAAGTGTGGCTTCAAACTGAAAAGAGTAAACTGATCTGGAAACCGGATGAGAGCTTAAAGTGATACTAAACATACTGTTTAATTTTATACTGTCCCTTCTATTTATGTATGTGGATGATGGCACTGTAATTATTTTAATTGAAAAAAAAATCATTTTTGATATACAGCTGTCACATGACCCAGCTCTTTACCAGCCTGCAGGGAAACATAAGCAGGACGGGCTTCTAGTCCTCTGCTGCTGGTGACATGTTCAAAATAAAAAAACTGCCTTTGGGATACAGAGTAAAACTAAATAACTAATATCAATAAACTGTCAGGGTATTTATGCTGAAATATTAAACAGCGTTATATTTGTGGGAATAGGCAAGGATCTATAATTTAGGAGATTCCTACGTATTTCCACAAATCAACAATGTAACTCGAATTTGTTTATCTGAGCTAACTTGAAGACAGAAAGGAATACGATATTGTGCAAATTTTATATATATATATATATATATATATATATATATATATATATATATATATAAAACCAAAATGCAGCGCTTCAAAGTGAAAATCAGTCCATATAATTCATGACGAAAGAAATGGATGCAGGAAATTGAAGAACTCCACCACCAAAGACTTCAGTGTGAACAGATAACACACCACCACAAAAAATGTGCTCACAGTCTGCTTACCAAAAAGCGAGCATCATAAGCATGTAGTGAAATGCAGAGGGTCACAGATGGATAAGGCTCTCCTATATTGATAGAGTAACAACCAAAGTGTCCGATAATTTCAAGATCAAAGGAACTTCCAGGATTTGGATATCATATATGCAGACCTCAGCAGGAGATGTTAAACCCATACAGAAAGAAAGGCAGCATAGTGAAGCCCGTATGGTCAAATAAAATGTATTTAAAATTCTACTTACAGGGTAAAAAGATCATCAAGGCAAAAAAAGTATAATCGGCGGTTCTTAGCGTGCTCACATTGGTCAGCCTGACATGTTTCATCCAACAGGATATCATCAGAGGCGTGGCCAATGATGTGAGCACGCTCATTTATATACAGGAAGTAACAATCACACTTACCTGTGATAGGTAAACATGAAAGGTGCACAGCTTTTCCTAATTGTCATCACACTCACATTTACCCATGACAGGGCAACATGAAAGGTGCGCAGCTGTTCCTTATTGTCATCACACACTCACAATTACCTGTGATATGGCAACATGAAAGGTGCACAGCTTTTTCCTTATTGTCATCACACATTCACAGAGCCGCGCATGCGCACCGCGACCGCACTGATAATGAAAAAAAGAGGAAAAAAAACACGGCCGCGCATGCACGAACCGCCGTGCTAACCATGAAGACAGGAAGGAGAAACCACAATAACAATCACACTTCCAGAGGGGCGAGGCAGAGGACGGAACAGAGACGCGGCCACAAGTGTCCTGCAATGACATCTCTGTATGAGAATGTCAAACATGATAATGACCTTCCTCGATGGGCAGAACAACAACCCGGAAATGAATCGCCACATCAAAAGGAGGTTCACTCGGATGTAAACGCAGGTAACACAATACAGCCAGGCTCTGCGTTCCACTGCTCAAAACCGGAAGTGGAAGGTGAAACTGATATTGTATAAAGCCAGCCAAAATAGATGCCAGCAAAAGTCAATGGCATTACAAAGGACACATATTAAATAAAAATTCAATATGAAATAAGCGATTTACACTAAAGTGAGGATAAAAAAGGGAGGCTCACTAAAAGCGTAAAGCGCACAAATAGCTATAATGAGAGTATTAAAATATGTATATATAAAATGGACACTGCCCACTAGTGTCCAAATAAAGGAGTACTATATTGATAAATGAGCTAAATAGAATAGCTACATCACACACATCAAACAGGGAAAAGAATCTCAACCTGTATGGTGCAAATATGAACAAAAATAATGTAAAACCTAATTAAAACACCAGGAAAAAATAGAATAAAAATTAAAAAAGGGAGAAAAATCAACTATTATTAATAAAACAATTTATATCCCATTCGACGTTCATGCCGAACGGGGTATAACAATTTAAATCATAAATCTAGCAAGTTTCAAGTCTAGAAATTTCTCGCTTAGACATGCTTTTCACTTTGAAGCGCTGCATTTTTGGTTTTATGCGTTTTTGAGTTTGCTTTATTCACAGACTGTGCACGCTGCTTTATATATTTATATTTTTGCTGTTAGCGCAAGTATTTGTTCACCCTGTATACCATTTGTTATTTGATTTTGTAATATTTGCTGCTTCACCCTATTTTCACTAATATGGATATATTTGATTTTCAGAACTCTCGTTCCCTGAATTTTAAGGATATTTTCAATAATGTAGAGATTCAACAGAATCTGGATATTGGAGGTCTTTTTGTACGTTTAAAAAATCTGATGATCTCGGAAGTACATGGCTACTGGGACATTGCCTTTTTAGAAAAATACTTAGAGGATAAGATGGTGCCCAGAAGCCTGAGATTCGAGATCACTCCGCAAGAGGATGAAATAGACCTCCTAGGCTGGTTCAAATATTTCAATGATATTGGTCTGGATCTGTTGCGATTTCTTATCGCCAGAAAAAGGCACAAACTTAATCAACTTGATAAGGATATTTCCGAGGTTAAAGATAAGCTATCATCATATAAAGAATCAGAGGAGTATAAAAATAAATCTGAGAATCTCAGGAAGATTCTTGAAAAAGAGGATCTTGACCAGAAAATTAAAAAGAAAAAGAAGTTTACCAGAGATCTAGAAGATTACACCAGCAGTCAGGTGTTTAAATGGCAGGTTAAGAGAGTGGCTCTTGCTGAGGGAGGAGCAAGGAACGCCTCGGGGCCTGTCATACACCCTAAGCCATCTGCCCCCCCTACATCCCATGTTCAGTCTAATGGGACTAATACCAATGCTAACACGCCTAAAGGGGGTTGGAGAAGGGTCGCTAATAACAAACAGAAGCCCATACCTTACAAACACCCACATAGCAAGGGAGGTCATGTAAGGAATCAGGGTTATGATGGCTATACTCAACATGATCGTTATGATGATGTTCCCACTTACAATTATTATGCACCTTTGAGAGAACGTCAGGATGCTTATGATGATTACGATGAACGAAATTACGATGATCGTTACATTGTTCAGCATCCATCTGTTCGAACCCCTAGAAATACACGACCGGATCCTAGACGATCAGGTTGGGATAGCCCAGGTTTTCATCCACCTAGGAGACCCCCTGTACCTCACCCGGGCCCCTCTTACCATTCAGATCTGCCCTCTTCCTCTTCTGCCCCCCCTTTTTTTCCCAGGGTCCCACAGGGAGGCAAAAGGGGAGGAGATCTAGGAGAGGGACCAGAGGGGGGAGGAGGAGCCGATCGAAAAAGACAAAGGGTGTAAGAGATGCTGGCATTTTTACCTTAGCCAGCATCCACTTACTGACAATGAAAAATTTGTATTGGATCGTGGACTCAAATTTGCTCCGGATAAACCCCTCAGTAAATTTGGGGCTTTTATAGATATTCAGAAATACATCCGAAAGATGAATATTAAAAGACATTTTTTGTCTCAACCCGTTTCCATCAATGTAAATGAGACCAATGGAATTAAACACTCTGGTCTATCTAATGCTTCACTCTTTAATCCGCCTGGATTCATACCACCCTCCATATCCGTTTTTAAAGCGTTAGTCTTGAAGGATCTTGATAAATTAAAAATTAAGAAGAACTATCAGGATTCACACTTTCGTGAGGGATTAAAATCCCTTAAAGAGAGAGATGACATTATTGTCCGTCCGGCAGACAAAGGAGGGGGCATTGTAGTGATGGACAAGAGTTCTTATATTTCTGAGATGGAAAGAATCTTGTCGGATGTGGATACTTATATTCCACTTAGTCATGATCCCATCTTTAGATATAAGAAGGAGCTCTCTTCACTCATTGAAAGGGGATTTGAAAATAACCTTTTGAATAGGAAAGAGAGGGACTTTCTTATTCCACTGGCCCCTAGGAAGCCTATCATGTACTTTTTGCCCAAGGTACATAAGAGTCTGAGTAACCCACCCGGAAGACCTATAATTAGTGGGCTTGACTCTATTACCTCGCGAATTGGCAAGTACATTGATGTTTTTTTGCAGCCTTTGGTGTCTGTTACACCATCTTACATCAAGGATTCTGCACAAGTTATTAGATCTCTAGAGAGTTTGGAGTGGAGGGATGGCTACATTTTGGCTACCGCCGATGTGGCCTTCCTCTACACCATTATCTCACATACTGATGGGTTGGAAGCCGTTGGAACCTTTTTAAAGAGGGACTCCAGTTTGGTCCCGTCTCAACAGGATTTTGTCCTGGAGTTATTGAATTATGCCATGACCCATAATTATTGTTGGTTTGGGGGAACCCATTACCTGCAAAATAGGGGGGTTGCCATGGGCGCAAAATTTGCGCCTAGTATGGCCAACCTATTTATGGCAAAGTGGGAGGAGGATGTCATCTACACCAACAGGAGATCTGAATTGATCTTCTGGAGGAGGTACATAGATGACATCGTCCTCCTGTGGAATGGTGACATGAAATCTCTAGCCACCTTTATGGAGTCTCTCAATAATAATACATTGGGGATTGTTCTTCAATTTGAGATGAGTTCTGAGGGTATCCATTTTCTGGATCTTGACCTACGGATCAAGAACGGTATTTTCAATATAACAACCTTTTTTAAAAGCAATGGATATATAGGACGTGATAGTTGCCATCATCCATCATGGCTGAAATCGATCCCAAAAAGCCAATTTGTCCAGTTGAGGCAAAATTGCACTTTAAAGGGAGATTTTTTTACACAGGCCAATGTACTAAAAGAAAGGTTCATGGAGAAGGGATACTTATTAGATGATCTTAATGCTATTAATAAAGAAGTGGGAGACACTGATCGTGCCCTTATCCTTGGAAATAAGGATAGAGTGTCTTCTATGAAGACCAATTTTAATTTTGCTATGGTCACCACTTTTTCAACACAACATACTGACATTAAGAAAAAATTTTTTTGAAACATTGGGGAGTCTTACGTAATCATAAGATTCTGGGACCTGTTTTGCCCGATAGGCCGCAAATTGTTTTTAGAGGGGTTCCCCCTCTGAAACTGCAAGTGGCTCCCAATATTTTAGACGCTCCTAATAGAGTTTCCTTTTTTCAAAAAACTAAAGGTTATCATCCTTGCCATTACTGTAATGTGTGTATTGTTAATAAAGAAAAAAGTAGGAGAATTTGCCAATTTAGCTCACACACTACTGGAAGGGTATTCGACATTAACACTTTCATTACGTGTACATCTCTCAATGTCGTCTACCTTCTAATTTGTCCGTGCGGTCTCCAATATGTAGGCCGCACGACACGTGCTATGCATGTTCGTGTGAACGAACACATCACCAATATCAAAAAAGGTTTTCCTAAACATACAGTATCTCGGCACTATTTGGAATGTCATAACAAAAATCCCAAAGGCACGATTTTTTTGGCCATTGACCGTTTCACCCCACACTGGCGGGGAAGCATGTCTAAGCGAGAAATTTCTAGACTTGAAACTCGCTGGATTTATGATTTAAAATGTTATACCCCGTTAGGCATGAACGTTGAATGGGATATAAATTGTTTTATTAATAATAGTTGATTTTTCTCCCTTTTTAATTTTTATTCTATTTTTTCCTGGTGTTTTAATTAGGTTTTACATTATTTTTGTTCATATTTGCACCATACAGGTTGAGATTCTTTTCCCTGTTTGATGTGTGTGATGTAGCTATTCTATTTAGCTCATTTATCAATATAGTACTCCTTTATTTGGACACTAGTGGGCAGTGTCCATTTTATATATACATATTTTAATACTCTCATTATAGCTATTTGTGCGCTTTACGCTTTTAGTGAGCCTCCCTTTTTTATCCTCACTTTAGTGTAAATCGCTTATTTCATATTGAATTTTTATTTAATATGTGTCCTTTGTAATGCCATTGACTTTTGCTGGCATCTATTTTGGCTGGCTTTATACAATATCAGTTTCACCTTCCACTTCCGGTTTTGAGCAGTGGAACGCAGAGCCCGGCTGTATTGTGTTACCTGCGTTTACATCCGAGTGAACCTCCTTTTGATGTGGCGATTCATTTCCGGGTTGTTGTTCTGCCCATCGAGGAAGGTCATTATCATGTTTGACATTCTCATACAGAGATGTCATTGCAGGACACTTGTGGCCGCGTCTCTGTTCCGTCCTCTGCCTCGCCCCTCTGGAAGTGTGATTGTTATTGTGGTTTCTCCTTCCTGTCTTCATGGTTAGCACGGCGGTTCGCGCATGCGCGGCCGTGTTTTTTTTCCTCTTTTTTTCATTATCAGTGCGGTCGCGGTGCGCATGCGCGGCTCTGTGAATGTGTGATGACAATAAGGAAAAAGCTGTGCACCTTTCATGTTGCCATATCACAGGTAATTGTGAGTGTGTGATGACAATAAGGAACAGCTGCGCACCTTTCATGTTGCCCTGTCATGGGTAAATGTGAGTGTGATGACAATTAGGAAAAGCTGTGCACCTTTCATGTTTACCTATCACAGGTAAGTGTGATTGTTACTTCCTGTATATAAATGAGCGTGCTCGCATCATTGGCCACGCCTCTGATGATATCCTGTTGGATGAAACATGTCAGGCTGACCAATGTGAGCACGCTAAGAACCGCCGATTATACTTTTTTTGCCTTGATGATCTTTTTACCCTGTAAGTAGAATTTTAAATAAATTTTATTTGACCTTACGGGCTTCACTATGCTGCCTTTCTTTCTGTATGGGTTTAACATCTCCTGCTGAGGTCTGCATATATGATATCCAAATCCTGGAAGTTCCTTTGATCTTGAAATTATCGGACACTTCGGTTGTTACTCTATCAAGATAGGAGAGCCTTATCCATCTGTGACCCTCTGCATTTCACTACATGCTTATGATTAGTGATGAGCCGAACACCCCCGGGTTCGGTTCGCACCAGAACCCGCGAACGGACCGAAAGTTCGAACGAACATTAGAACCCTATTAAATACAATGGATGCGAACGTTCGAATTCTAAAGTGCTAATTATAACAACTATTATGCATGTTATTGTCATAAATAGGGTTTGGGAACCCGGGTTGTGCACCAGGGGACATGTATCAATGCAAAAAGAAGTTTTAAAAACGGTCGTTTTTCGGGAGCAGTCATTTTAATGATGCATAAAGTGAAAAAAAAAAAGTCAAATATTCCTTTAAATATCGTACCTGGGGGGTGTCTAAAGTATGCCTGTGAAGTGCCACGTGTTTCCCGTGTTTAGAACTGTCCCTGCACAAAATGACACTTCTAAAGGAAAAAAAAGCCATTTAAAACTGCTTGCGGCTTTAATGTAATGTCTGGTCCCGGTAATATGGATGAAATTCTTTAAGAAAAATGGCATAGCTACCCCATGACCCCCCCCTACCCCAGCCCATTACCAGCCCCTTTGGGTCTTGTATGGATATTAAGGGGAACCCCGCACATAAAATAAAAAAGGCCCTATATACTCTGAACAGCCGTATACAGGCGGTGCATACAAGACAGGGACTGTAGGTTTGTTCTTATGTAGAATCTGTTTGTAATTTTGAACAGGTACATTGTTGAAGTGTAGCTCCAGCCCAAAAATCTATTTTTAAACTTTTTGGGAAACATAGGTAAGGGTTATCACCCCTGTAACATTTGTTTTGCTGTCTGTGCCCCTGTTCAGAACATTTCACCTCACTTTCCGTCCCAATGACAACTGTTTTTGAAATGTGGTGTTTTTCTTGAAACAAGGATTGCTGATAAAGCATCAGTACAGATGAGACCCCTTTCTCCCATATTTATTCTTACAGGAGAGAATTTTCCTTTCTAGGGGTAGATTTCCTCTCACTTCCTGTTGTCTTCTTTCGTTTGCAAGTAGGAGTCGTTTGTAAGTTGGATGTTTGAAAGTAGGGACCTGCCGTATATACTCTGCAGAAATAGGCCCCTTAGTTGTTGGTGTTGGCACAACACTGTAAGCACTCAGTTACTCTTGGTTGGTGCTGGAACGCCCTGCTGTCAACTATTATATCAGGAATTTTAATTACATATAATTGTTGAACAGTGGTAGTAAAAATTGGGGCTTTGATGGTGGTGCTGGTGCCACAACACTGTAAGCCCTGACAGTTACTCTTGGTGGGTGCAGCAATGGGCCCTGCTGTGAATTATTAGATCAAGAATTGTAATTACATGCCCCTTTTGAACAGGGGCTGAAAAATTGGGCCTTTCGTGGTGGTGGTGGTGGTGGCGTTGCCACAAGACTGTAAGCCCTCAGAGTTACTCTTGGTGGGTGCAGCAATGGACCCTGCTGTGAATTATTAGATCAAGAATTGTAATTGCATGCCCCTGTTGAACAGGGGCTGAAAAATTGGGCCTTAGGCACTGGTGGCACAACACTACAACCCCTCACAGATACTGTACTTGGAGCACAGCAATGAGCCCTGTTGCAAAGTATTGCTTCAAAAATTGTAATGACACGCCCCTGTTAAACAGGGGCTGAAAAATTGGGCCTTAGGCACTGGTGCCACAACACTCCAACCCCTCACAGATACTGTACTTGGAGCACAGCAATGAGCCCTATGGCAAATTATTGCTAAAAAAATTGTAATTACACGCCCCTGTAAAACAGGGGCTGAAAAATTGGGCCTTAGCCACTGGTGGCGGCACCCATAAACAAAAATGATCTTCCAAGCTATCATCATCAATCGTATCATTGAGGACTCGGAGGAGGAGGATAGCCAGTCAACATAACAGCACAGGCACTCAGCATCAGCATCAGTCTTGAAGGGATGTGACATGTTAAAATCAATTAGTCTGTTATATCAGCATCAGGTGTGTGGTAGCTGGTGGTGATCCAAGACTGGTTCATCTTGATGAAAGTCAGTCGATCAACCGAGTCGGTGGACAGGCGCACCCTGTGATCCGTGACAAATCCTCCAGCAGCACTGAATGTGCGTTCCGAAAGAACGCTGGATGCAGGGCAGGCCAGTAGCTCAATTGCATACTGTGCAAGCTCTGGCCAGTGATCCATCCTCAAGACCCAGTAAGCCAGAGGATTTTCGGTGGGGAAGGTGTCCAAGTCTGACCTTGCCCCTAGATATTCCTGCACCATGTTTATCAGACGCTGGCGATGGTTGCTGGAACCGATCATACTTTGGGGCTGCGGACTAAAGAATTGTCTGAACGCATCGGTCAGACGGCCACCTTCCCCACCGCTCCTTCTTTGACTGGCCGAAGCCTCAGCAACTCGTTGTCCAGGACCAGGAGTTTGTAACCTCCCAGTCTCTGGGAACGCGTTGCACAGACCTTTCTGCAAGGCCTCCCGGAGTTGTCTCATCCTCTGCTCCCTCTGCGACGGTAACATAAGGTCCGCAACCTTACCCTTGTACCGTGGATCAAGGAGAGTGGCCAGCCAGTAATGGTCCCTCTCCTTGATCCGAAGAATACGAGGATCCTTCCGCAGACTTTGCAGGATCAGGGAGGCCATGCAGCGTAGGTTTGCTGAGGCATTCGCTCCGGAGTCCTCTGGGTCACTAAGGACGACATGATCCGCAGCCACCTCCTCCCAGCCACGTACAAGTCCACTGGTTTCTTGGGACTGTAAATCATCCCTAAAAGACTGCTGCTGATGATGCTGAGTGCCAGCCTCCACCTCCATGCTGACACAATCCTCCTCCTCCTCCTCCTCCTCCTCCTCTTCCTGTGCGATGGGTGGGACAGAAGGAACACTGTCTGGGTAAAGGGGGCCTTGAGAGGCAAGGAAGTCCTCCTCTTCCTGCCTCTGTTCTGCCTCAAGTGCCCTGTCCATTATTCCACGCAGCGTGTGCTCCAACAGGTGGACAAGAGGTACAGTGTCACTGATGCATGCACTGTCACTGCTCACCATCCTCGTGGCCTCCTCAAATGGTGCCAGGACAGTGCATGCATCCCTGATCATGCCCCACTGGCGTGGAGAAAAAAAACCAAGCTCCCCTGACCCTGTCCTGGTGCCGTAGTCGCACAGGTACTCATTGATGGCCCTCTGCTGCGTGTGCAGCCGCTGCAGCATGGCCAACGTTGAGTTCCACCTGGTGGGCATGTCACATATAAGGCGGTTCTTGGGCAGGTTCAACTCCTTTTGCAGCTCAGCCAGGCGAGCACTGGCATTATAAGATCTGCGGAAATGCACACAGACTTTCCTGGCCTGCCTCAGGACATCCTGTAAGCCCGGGTACCTGCCCAAGAACCGCTGCACCACCAGGTTAAGGACGTGAGCCACACAGGGCACATGGGTCAGTTGTCCCTGTCGGAGGGCGGAGAGGAGGTTGGTGCCATTGTCGCAAACCACCATTCCTGGCTTAAGCTGGCGTGGCGTCAACCACCTCTCGGCCTGGCCCTGCAGAGCAGACAGGACCTCTGCCCCAGTGTGGCTTCTGTCCCCCAAACACACCAGCGCAAGCACGGCATGGCATCTTTTTGCCTGCGTACTTGCGTAGCCCCGTGAACGGCTACGGAGCACCGCTGGTTCATAGGACAAACCACAGGAAGAGGCCATGGAGGAAGAAGAAGAGGAGGGGGTGGAGGAGAGAGGTGTGTCACAACCAGTAGTAGCATTTTGGAGGCGTGGCGGTGGGACAACCTCCAACACTACTGCACCTTGTCCTGCATCCTTCCCAGCTGCCAAAAGAGTGACCCAATGGGCCGTGAAAGAAAGGTAACGTCCCTGTCCATGCCTGCTGGACCATGAGTCAGCGGTAATATGCACCTTACCGCTGACCGCCCTGTCCAGCGAGGCCAAGACATTGCCTTCCACATGCCGGTAGAGAGCCGGAATAGCCTTCCGTGAGAAAAAGTGGCGTTTGGGAACCTGCCACTGAGGAACCGCACATTGCACAAACTCACGGAAGGGGGCCGAGTCTACCAACTGAAAAGGCAGCAGTTGAAGCGCTAGCAATTTAGCCAAGCTAGCATTCAACCGCTGGGCATGTGGATGGCTGGGAGTGAACTTCTTTCGACGGTCCAGCAGCTGGGGCAGGGAAATTTGCCTGCTAGAATCGGACGTCGGTGTACTGCTAGCAGAGTGGCCGCAAGTACTTGGCTGTGACACACCTAATTCTACACCTTCATTCCTCTCAGTGCATGTTTCAGAGAGGACTGAAGTTATAGTGGGGTTGGAGATCCCAGCTGATGCGGTGCAAGGAGAGGTCCGCTTTGTTCTTTGGTGTGGGTCTTTGAGGTAGGCTTGCCAACGAGCTGCATGGCAGGTCAACATATGTCTGGTCAGGCATGTGGTACCCAAGCGGCTGATGTTTTGGCCACGCGATATACGCTTGAGACATATGTTGCAAACAGCAGCTGTGCGATCTGATGCACTAGCCTCAAAAAAGGCCCACACCAAAGAACTTTTTGAATGACGGGCAGAGGCAGCGCCCTGCACAGGCGGAGCTCTGCGGTGTGATTCCGTCGGTGTACTGCCCTTACGCTGGCCACCAAAGGGCATCCTGCCTCGTTGGAGATGTGCCTCCTCCTCATCCTCCTCCTCCTCCTCTCTCCTATTAGGCACCCACGTGGAGTCAGTGACCTCATCATCACCTCCCTCCTCATCACTGGAGGCAATCTGGCAGTATGCTGCAGCTGCTGGAACATGACTGCCAGATTGGTGTCCTTCTTGAGCATCCCCTCTGTCTGCTCTCACGCTACTGCCTTCCTCTAGCTGTGTTTCATCATCAGACCCTTCGAAACGCTGGGCATCCTCCTGGAGCATGTACCCAACACTGTGCTGAAACAGTTCGGGGGACTCCTCAGGAGGAGGACATGGTGGGTCTAGGGAAGGAGTGACTGATGATGAGTCTGACATTGATACCAGGGAAGAGGACGCTTTGGCAGCTGCTTTTCCAGTACCCTGAGCCTGGGTGAGAGAGGAGGAGGAGGAGGGCTTGGTCATCCACTCTACCAAGTCTTCGGCATGATGTGGCTCAACATGTCCAGCTGCCGAAAAGAAGGACAAGCGTGTCCCATGGCCATGTGCTGATGACAATGCACCGCGTCCACGACCAGCACTGTTGCCCCCAGACACAGAGCCTGCTTGCCCTCTTTTATTGCCTCCTGACTGTCTGCCTCTCCTTGTTTGCCTTCCAGACATTCTAATAGATGGCCTGCAGGGAGATGGGAAAAAAGCAATAAGGGCTACCTTCAGGTGTCCTTCTCTGTCCCTTTACTTAAGGATTTCTAAATATGGTTGAGGATTATTGCTTTTGCACAGAATAGCACAACGACAATTTCCCTGACTGTCCAAAAAACAAGGATTTCAAAGATGGTTGATGAGGAATGCTTTGGCACACTATAGCACAAGGAGAATTCCCCTCACTTGCCTCCTGACTGTCTGCCTCTCCTTGTTTGCCTTCCAGACATTCTAATAGATGGCCTGCAGGGAGATGGGAAAAAAGAAATAAGGGCTACCTTCAGGTGTCCTTCTCTGTCCCTTGAAACAAGGACTTTGACAGTGAAAGAAACTGACACACTCTCCCTACCTACAGTTTTCTGTCCCTAGAAAAAAAAAATTTTTAAAGCACAATTTAGCACAAGGAGAATTCACTCACTGTCCTTCCAGGTCCCTGGAAACAAGGACTTTGACAGTGAAAGAAACTGACACACTCTCCCTACCTACAGTTTTCTGTCCCTAGAAAAAATGTTTTTTTTAAGCACAATTTAGCACAAGGAGAATTCACTCACTGTCCTTCCAGGTCCCTGGAAACAAGGACTTTGACAGTGAAAGAAACTGACACACTCTCCCTACCTACAGTTTTCTGTCCCTAGAAAAAATGTTTTTTTTAAGCACAATTTAGCACAAGGAGAATTACCTCACTGTCCTTCCAGGTCCCTGGAAACAAGGACTTTGACAGTGAAAGAAACTGACACACTCTCCCTACCTACAGTTTTCTGTTCCTAGAAAAAAATGTTTTTTTAAGCACAATTTAGCACAAGGAGAATTACCTCACTGTCCTTCCAGGTCCCTGGAAACAAGGACTTTGACAGTGAAAGAAACTGACACACTCTCCCTACCTACAGTTTTCTGTCCCTAGAAAAAATGTTTTTTTTAAGCACAATTTAGCACAAGGAGAATTACCTCACTGTCCTTCCAGGTCCCTGGAAACAAGGACTTTGACAGTGAAAGAAACTGACACACTCTCCCTACCTACAGTTTTCTGTCCCTAGAAAAAATGTTTTTTTTAAGCACAATTTAGCACAAGGAGAATTACCTCACTGTCCTTCCAGGTCCCTGGAAACAAGGACTTTGACAGTGAAAGAAACTGACACACTCTCCCTACCTACAGTTTTCTGTCCCTAGAAAAAATGTTTTTTTTAAGCACAATTTAGCAAAAGGAGAATTACCTCACTGTCCTTCCAGGTCCCTGGAAACAAGGACTTTGACAGTGAAAGAAACTGACACACTCTCCCTACCTACAGTTTTCTGTCCCTAGAAAAAATGTTTTTTTTAAGCACAATTTAGCACAAGGAGAATTACCTCACTGTCCTTCCAGGTCCCTGGAAACAAGGACTTTGACAGTGAAAGAAACTGACACACTCTCCCTACCTACAGTTTTCTGTCCCTAGAAAAAATGTTTTTTTTAAGCACAATTTAGCACAAGGAGAATTACCTCACTGTCCTTCCAGGTCCCTGGAAACAAGGACTTTGACAGTGAAAGAAACTGACACACTCTCCCTACCTACAGTTTTCTGTCCCTAGAAAAAATGTTTTTTTTAAGCACAAAATAGCACAAGGAGAATTCACTCACTGTCCTTCCAGGTCCCTGGAAACAAGGACTTTGACAGTGAAAGAAACTGACACACTCTCCCTACCTACAGTTTTCTGTCCCTAGAAAAAATGTTTTTTTTAAGCACAATTTAGCACAAGGAGAATTACCTCACTGTCCTTCCAGGTCCCTGGAAACAAGGACTTTGACAGTGAAAGAAACTGACACACTCTCCCTACCTACAGTTTTCTGTCCCTAGAAAAAATGTTTTTTTTAAGCACAATTTAGCACAAGGAGAATTACCTCACTGTCCTTCCAGGTCCCTGGAAACAAGGACTTTGACAGTGAAAGAAACTGACACACTCTCCCTACCTACAGTTTTCTGTCCCTAGAAAAAATGTTTTTTTTAAGCACAATTTAGCACAAGGAGAATTACCTCACTGTCCTTCCAGGTCCCTGGAAACAAGGACTTTGACAGTGAAAGAAACTGACACACTCTCCCTACCTACAGTTTTCTGTCCCTAGAAAAAATGTTTTTTTTAAGCACAATATAGCACAAGGAGAATTCACTCACTGTCCTTCCAGGTCCCTGGAAACAAGGACTTTGACAGTGAAAGAAACTGACACACTCTCCCTACCTACAGTTTTCTGTCCCTAGAAAAAATGTTTTTTTTAAGCACAATTTAGCACAAGGAGAATTACCTCCCTGTCCTTCCAGGTCCCTGGAAACAAGGACTTTGACAGTGAAAGAAACTGACACACTCTCCCTACCTACAGTTTTCTGTCCCTAGAAAAAATGTTTTTTTTAAGCACAATTTAGCACAAGGAGAATTACCTCACTGTCCTTCCAGGTCCCTGGAAACAAGGACTTTGACAGTGAAAGAAACTGACACACTCTCCCTACCTACAGTTTTCTGTTCCTAGAAAAAAATGTTTTTTTTAAGCACAATTTAGCACAAGGAGAATTACCTCACTGTCCTTCCAGGTCCCTGGAAACAAGGACTTTGACAGTGAAAGAAACTGACACACTCTCCCTACCTACAGTTTTCTGTCCCTAGAAAAAATGTTTTTTTTAAGCACAATTTAGCACAAGGAGAATTACCTCACTGTCCTTCCAGGTCCCTGGAAACAAGGACTTTGACAGTGAAAGAAACTGACACACTCTCCCTACCTACAGTTTTCTGTCCCTAGAAAAAATGTTTTTTTTAAGCACAATTTAGCACAAGGAGAATTACCTCACTGTCCTTCCAGGTCCCTGGAAACAAGGACTTTGACAGTGAAAGAAACTGACACACTCTCCCTACCTACAGTTTTCTGTCCCTAGAAAAAATGTTTTTTTTAAGCACAATTTAGCAAAAGGAGAATTACCTCACTGTCCTTCCAGGTCCCTGGAAACAAGGACTTTGACAGTGAAAGAAACTGACACACTCTCCCTACCTACAGTTTTCTGTCCCTAGAAAAAATGTTTTTTTTAAGCACAATTTAGCACAAGGAGAATTACCTCACTGTCCTTCCAGGTCCCTGGAAACAAGGACTTTGACAGTGAAAGAAACTGACACACTCTCCCTACCTACAGTTTTCTGTCCCTAGAAAAAATGTTTTTTTTAAGCACAATTTAGCACAAGGAGAATTACCTCACTGTCCTTCCAGGTCCCTGGAAACAAGGACTTTGACAGTGAAAGAAACTGACACACTCTCCCTACCTACAGTTTTCTGTCCCTAGAAAAAATGTTTTTTTTAAGCACAAAATAGCACAAGGAGAATTCACTCACTGTCCTTCCAGGTCCCTGGAAACAAGGACTTTGACAGTGAAAGAAACTGACACACTCTCCCTACCTACAGTTTTCTGTCCCTAGAAAAAATGTTTTTTTTAAGCACAATTTAGCACAAGGAGAATTACCTCACTGTCCTTCCAGGTCCCTGGAAACAAGGACTTTGACAGTGAAAGAAACTGACACACTCTCCCTACCTACAGTTTTCTGTCCCTAGAAAAAATGTTTTTTTTAAGCACAATTTAGCACAAGGAGAATTACCTCACTGTCCTTCCAGGTCCCTGGAAACAAGGACTTTGACAGTGAAAGAAACTGACACACTCTCCCTACCTACAGTTTTCTGTCCCTAGAAAAAATGTTTTTTTTAAGCACAATTTAGCACAAGGAGAATTACCTCACTGTCCTTCCAGGTCCCTGGAAACAAGGACTTTGACAGTGAAAGAAACTGACACACTCTCCCTACCTACAGTTTTCTGTCCCTAGAAAAAATGTTTTTTTTAAGCACAATATAGCACAAGGAGAATTCACTCACTGTCCTTCCAGGTCTCTGGAAACAAGGACTTTGACAGTGAAAGAAACTGACACACTCTCCCTACCTACAGTTTTCTGTCCCTAGAAAAAATGTTTTTTTTAAGCACAATTTAGCACAAGGAGAATTACCTCACTGTCCTTCCAGGTCCCTGGAAACAAGGACTTTGACAGTGAAAGAAACTGACACACTCTCCCTACCTACAGTTTTCTGTCCCTAGAAAAAATGTTTTTTTTAAGCACAATTTAGCACAAGGAGAATTACCTCACTGTCCTTCCAGGTCCCTGGAAACAAGGACTTTGGCAGTGAAAGAAACTGACACACTCTCCCTACCTACAGTTTTCTGTCCCTAGAAAAAATGTTTTTTTTAAGCACAATTTAGCACAAGGAGAATTACCTCACTGTCCTTCCAGGTCCCTGGAAACAAGGACTTTGACAGTGAAAGAAACTGACACACTCTCCCTACCTACAGTTTTCTGTCCCTAGAAAAAATGTTTTTTTTAAGCACAATTTAGCACAAGGAGAATTACCTCACTGTCCTTCCAGGTCCCTGGAAACAAGGACTTTGACAGTGAAAGAAACTGACACACTCTCCCTACCTACAGTTTTCTGTCCCTAGAAAAAATGTTTTTTTTAAGCACAATTTAGCACAAGGAGAATTACCTCACTGTCCTTCCAGGTCCCTGGAAACAAGGACTTTGACAGTGAAAGAAACTGACACACTCTCCCTACCTACAGTTTTCTGTCCCTAGAAAAAATGTTTTTTTTAAGCACAATTTAGCACAAGGAGAATTACCTCACTGTCCTTCCAGGTCCCTGGAAACAAGGACTTTGACAGTGAAAGAAACTGACACACTCTCCCTACCTACAGTTTTCTGTCCCTAGAAAAAATGTTTTTTTTAAGCACAATTTAGCACAAGGAGAATTACCTCACTGTCCTTCCAGGTCCCTGGAAACAAGGACTTTGACAGTGAAAGAAACTGACACACTCTCCCTACCTACAGTTTTCTGTCCCTAGAAAAAATGTTTTTTTTTAAGCACAATTTAGCACAAGGAGAATTACCTCACTGTCCTTCCAGGTCCCTGGAAACAAGGACTTTGACAGTGAAAGAAACTGACACACTCTCCCTACCTACAGTTTTCTGTCCCTAGAAAAAATGTTTTTTTTAAGCACAATATAGCACAAGGAGAATTCACTCACTGTCCTTCCAGGTCCCTGGAAACAAGGACTTTGACAGTGAAAGAAACTGACACACTCTCCCTACCTACAGTTTTCTGTCCCTAGAAAAAATGTTTTTTTTAAGCACAATATAGCACAAGCACAAAACACACTGACACTCTCCCTACCTATCCTTCTCTTTCCCTAAACTAAAGGAATCCAGGTTAAGCAAGAAAGAAATAAAAGTCACTGTCCCTGCCTATGCTGCTCTATCCCTGCTCCGGAACACACTACACTAGGCCGCCGTGCTGGCGGCCTTTTATAGTGTGGGGCGTGTACTAAACCCCCTCAGCAATAATTGGCCACAGGCATCCTGCCTGTGGCCAATCATTGCTCTCCTCGCTGCCGGCGCTGTGATTGGCCAAGCATGCGGGGTCACAGTGCATGCTTGGCCAATCACAGCGCCTGGATGACACTGCGATGGCGTAGTGCATTGTGGGCCGTTCGCGTCACTCGAATTTGGCGCGAACGGCCCAAATCGTTCGATCTTCGTCGAACGATCGAACAGCCGATGTTCGACTCGAACACGAAGCTCATCCCTACTTATGATGCTTGCTTTTTGGTAAGCAGACTGTGAGCACATTTTTTGTGGTGGTGTGTTATCTGTTCACACTGAAGTCTTTGGTGGTGGAGTTTTTCAATTTCCTGCATCCATTTCTTTCGTCATGAATTATATGGACTGATTTTCACTTTGAAGCGCTGCATTTTTGGTTTTATACGTTTTTGAGTTTGCTTTATTCACAGACTGTGCACGCTGCTTTATATATTTATATTTTTGCTGTTAGCGCAAGTATTTGTTCACCCTGTATACCATATATATATATACCGTATTTATCGGCGTATAACACGCACCGGCGTATAACACGCACCCCAAGTTTAGGAGGAAATTTTAGGGAAAAAAACTTTTAGCAGGGAAGTTTAAGGAAAAATAACTTACATTTAAATGCAGCCTTGTCAGTGTCCATTGCAGCCTTGTCACAGTGCAGCCTTGTCAGTGTCCATTGCAGCCTTGTCACAGTGCAGCCTTGTCAGTGTCCATTGCAGCCTTGTCACAGTGCAGCCTGGTCACAGTGCAGCCTTGTCAGTGTCCATTGCAGCCTTGCCCCAGAGTCGCCGTGCAGCCTTGCCCCAGAGTCGCCGTGCAGCCTTGCCCCAGAGTCACCGTGCAGCATTTCAAAATTGGCGCCGAGACTGTGCGGACGCCGCCGAGAACGCCGGGGACGCAGGGACGCAGGGACTGGGAGGAGCCGCCGCCGAGATACACATAGCCGAGTGTACTCGGCTATACTCGGCTTTTCTCGGCTCCGCTCACAGTCACGCCGAGTCCCGCCCTATGATGGACATAACACAGGTCCAATGGCGGGACTGGGCGTGACTGTGAGCGGAGCCGAGAAAAGCCGAGTATAGCCGAGTACATTCGGCTATGTGTATCTCGCTCCGCTCCGCTCAGTCAGCGGAGACAGCTCAGGGATGTGGATATCGGCGTATAACACGCACCCACGATTTTCCCCTGATTTTCAGGGGAAAAAGTGTGTGTTATACGCCGATAAATACGGTATATATTTATTTATTTACTAAAATCGGTGCAAAATAATATCAAAATATATTTGGTGATATTTGGTGATAAACAGAATATAAATCCAAATATCACCATATGGTTAATACAGATGATTAGACAATAACCACAAGCTACAGTTTTCAAATACCAATATGTTAAAACTTTGTAACTGCTTTGTAAATAGTTAACAGCTTCTCCGTGGCTCCGCAGATTAAGAAAACAAACAAGTGTTGATTTTGACACATGACTTCTCTCAAACAAACAGACCTTGTAAACTCAAACTTCTCCTAACGATATATGGACAAATTTGTTATACCATATACAACTTGGTAATTTTAACCAAGAATTGTATTTAAGGTGAAGATAAATCACTGATGATTTTTACATTAAAGCATAGAACACAACTAAACCATTGATAAGACTTTGAACTCATCTTCGAAGAAGATGGCCCCCCTTCCCATTTTATACAGGCAGCATTCCTGAGGGAGCTTGTCAGCTTTTTCACTTATGAATATTCTTTTGGCTGCAAGATAAAATCACACACATGTCTCCCCCCCTCCCCCTTCTTGCCATTTGGCATTGGGGTGGTTAATTTATTTTCAGGCATATAGACATTTGGGTTAACTGGCTCACTTTTGCTTACTGGTAAAATACAGGAATTGGCATGATCTGACACTTTAACCTGCTCATCATTATTGGTTATTGAGCTGGGTTCTTGGTAGGAGTGGCCTCCTTTAAAAAGATTTTTGAATTTAACCGTGAGGAAATTGGAAAATGTTTCCATCTGTTCGGCCAACACCCCAAATTGATTCTGCGTCTGATCCATATGATTGTATAAATTACTTCTATTTTTACACTGACTCCTTGCGGGCGGATTTTGGAATTTATACGTTTGGGACTATTCAGACCCTTCTGATTCAGAATAATTGTAAATAATTGAACCTTTTTTCTTGTCAAATTGATTATTTCTGCAATTTGTCTGATTTCTCCCATATTGATTGAACTGTCTTTTTACAAACTGTTTCTTTTGATTTAGATTATCAAAAACAACAGGTACCTTTTTATCATCTGGATTGGGTCTAGCTTTCCTCTAATTGGGAGGACTGGGGCTTTTAACAACTTCAGTATAACTTCTCTTTGGAGCCTCAAACTGTCCCTGATCCCTTTTAATGTGAGTCTCAGCTGCTTCTTGAGCGGGCTTTTTAAATCTATCCTGGGACTCGTCGCTATTCTGTAGAACAGCATAAAGGGTGGTACTCTCCTTTAATAGCCAATCCAGACTTATTTTGAGATGGTAATCCCGGGCCAGAATCATTTTTATTTTATTTGGCAAGGCATCATAAAACAGGTGGATGAATTTATGACACTCAAAATTGGGATCTTTCTCAGCCAAGCTATAGGCAGTTTTGAGAACTGACAAAAATTCCCCGGGACTTTGTTTCAACCTACATTTTACAGTAAAAATGGCCCTTCTTGCTGCATTAGCTGACCGATAAGGACCAAATTCTGTTTTTATTTCTGAGATGACTTCAGACCAGGTATCTTTACCCATGTCTCGTAGGGAATTAAACAATATTTGTACCTTGGTTCAAATACCCATGAAATAAAATCAACTTTTTGTTTGTCATGTTTTAATTCAAGGGTCCTAATCGCCTCCTTATAAGTTTCTATATGATTAATTATAGAAGGCGATTCTTTCTTAGTAAATAGACCCACAGATTCTTTAAAAACGTTATCACTTTTGTGGTGTCTATTACAGGCTGATGGTCTCTTTTCTCACTCCTATGGGACATACTTTTGGAATACTTTTGAGGTGAGATTGGCTTAAATTTAGGAATATAACGATCCTCAGTGAATATATGTTCCTCTTCCTCTGAGGGGAGACCATAATCACTTAAAGCCTGTTGCTTACAAGTTAAAATCTGTATTTTTTGCTAGACAATTACTTAGAACCCCCAAACATTATATATATATATATATTTTTTTTTTTTAGCAGAGACTCTAGAGAATAAAATGGAGATCGTTGCAATTTTTTATGGCACACTGTTTTTGCGCAGCGGTATTTCTAAAGCAATTTTTTTGAAAAAAATATACTTCAATTATTGAAAAAATGAATAGAGATGAGCTGAACACCTCCCGGTTCAGTTCACAGCAGAACATGTGAACAGGCAAAAAATTTGTACGAACATCATTAAAGTCTGTAGAACACAAACGTGAAAAATCAAAAGTGCTAATTTTAAAGGCTTATATGCCAGTTATTGCCACAAAAAGTGTTTGGGGACCTGGGTACTTCCCCAGTGGACATGTATCAATGCAAAAAAAGTTTTTAAAACAGCATTTTTTTCAGGAGCAGTGATTTTAATAATGCTTAAAGTGAAACAATAAAAATGAAATATTCCTTTAAATATCGTGCCTAGGGGGGTCCCCTTAGTCTTCCTTTAAATTAGCACATTTTCCCCTTTCCTGCAGCCTGCCAGGTTGCGTGCTCGGATAAGGGTCTGGTATGGATTTTAGGGGGGCCCCTATACCATTTTTCTTTTTTTTTAATTTTGGCGTGGTGTTCCACTTAAAATCCATACCAGACCTGAAGGGCCTGTTATGGATTTTGGTGGGGACCCCCAATGCCACTTTATTTTAAATTTTGGCGCAGGGTTTTCCATAACCACTTCAATACCCTATATTGTATATACTACACTGCCTGAATACAGATTCTACACTGAATATCTAATCTACACTAAATGCAGAGTATATACTAGGCTATATATATATATATATATATATATATAAAATCAAATACTCTGCATGTACTGACTTAATATAGATTCTACACTGAATATTATCTAATCAACGCTAAATGCAGATTACCGTATATACTCGAGTATAAGCCGACCCGAATATAAGCCGAATCACCCAATTTTACCACAAAAAAATGGGAAAACTTATTGACTCGAGTATAAGCCTAGGGTGTCCATCTGCATGCCTCACTGTGCCTCACTTTGCCTCACTGTGTCCATGTGCATGCCTCACTGTGTCCATGCCTCACTGTGCCTCACTGTATCCATGCCTCACTTTGCTTTACTGTGGCCATGCCTCACTGTGCCTTACTGTGTCCATGCCTCACTTTGTCCATGCCTCACTGTGCCCAATCTCCCTACCTGATCTCCGGCATTGTGTGACTAGACTGACTTTTAACATGGAAGTCTATGGAAGGGGTGCCCGGCTTTGAATAATCGGTGCTCCCCGGAGTGGGGCTACATGTTTGCCAAGTTTGGGGTCCAGAGGACCTAGCGCTGGCCGGTACCGGGTCCCCAAATTCACCGGAGAAATTACCATTTAACATTGGAGTCTATGGAAGGGGTACCCGGCTTTGAAAAATCGGTGCTCCCCTGCCGTAGGACCCGGACAACAAACTTTGCACACTTGTACAGGAAGAGTGGGGCTACATGTTTGCCAAGTTTGGGGTCAAGGGGACCTATGGCTGGCCGGAATCAGGCGCACAAATTTGAAGATGGACACAGACTCGAGTATAAGCCGAGGAGGGCATTTTCAGCACAAAAAAATGTGCTGAAAACTCGGCTTATACTCGAGTATATACGGTATATATATATACAGTGGGGAGAACAAGTATTTGATACACGGACGATTTTGCAGGTTTTCCTACTTACAAAGCATGTAGAGGTCTATAATTTTTATCATAGGTACTCTTCAACTGTGAGATACGGAATATAAAACACAAATCCAGAAAATCACATTGTATGATTTTTAAATAATTAATTTGCATTTTATTGCATGACATAAGTATTTGATACATCAGAAAAGCAGAACTTAATATTTGGTACAGAAACCTTTGTTTGCAATTACAGAGATCATACGTTTCCTGTAGTTCTTGACCACGTTTGCACACACTGCAGCAGAGATTTTGTCCCACTCCTCCATACAGAGCTTCTCCAGATCCTTCAGGTTTTGGGGCTGTCGCTGGGCAATACGGACTTTCAGCTCCCTCCAAAGATTTTCTATTGGGTTCAGGTCTGGAGACTGGCTAGGCCACTCCAGGACTTTGAGATGCTTCTTACGGAGCCACTCCTTAAGTTGCCCTGGCTGTGTATTTTGGATCGTTGTCATGCTGGAAGACCCAGCCACGACCCATCTTCAATGCTCTTACTGAGGGAAGGAGATTGTTGGCCAAGATCTCGCAATACATGGCCCCATCCATCCTCCCCTCAATACGGTGCAGTCGTCCTGTCCCCTTTGCAGAAAAGCATCCCCAAAGAATGATGTTTCCACCTCCATGCTTCACGGTTGGGATGGTGTTCTTGGGGTTTGTACTCATCCTTCTTCTTCCTCCAAACACGGCGAGTGGAGTTTAGACCAAAAATCTCTATTTTTGTCTCATCAGACCACATGACCTTCTCCCATTCCTGTGTGCTGCTCGGGGGACACATCCACATCCATCTCTCGGTTCAACAGACTCCCTCCCTATCCGGGAAGGCTGATTCACACATGGACTTTTTTGAATCAAGGACAATGATATGATCATCACTTGTTACCACAGAGATTACTTCCAAAATATCTCACCTAATTATTAATTCATGTCCGTCTGCTCAAAACTTGAAGAGACTCTCTATACATAAGGGGTTCAGCCTTTATCTGAATTCTCCTCCATACAAAATCTTCTTTTGTTTACACGCTGCCTACCTACGAGATGCCTATGGATGTGTCCTCCCATGAGATTACCTTTACCCCTGTTTTTATGTCCTGAGTGGTAATACCCACTCCCTCATGACAGGAATTTATGGTTCACGGCCTGTCCCCTCTGGTCCAGCACCTTTGTTACGTGACAACTTAATCTTTCATTCTATGTCCATTGAAAATCCATACATATATACATAGCTCCTGAAGAAGCGTATTCTGTTTTTAAATCACAACGTGAAACATGTAGAGCACAATTTATGTATGTATAGTTGTATTCTGGTCCATTGATTGTAATGGTATGATACATGGAAATGTCACGGAATTACTACTATTTCTATGAAATGTCAAAATAATTGTTTCTTTATATATTTTTGTAATAAAAACCCCTTTTTTACTACTCACTCTTAACTGGTCGTCAGTTAGCATAAGGTGCCAACATAGTCCAGCCCAGCCTCATCCTGTTCTCTAAACAACGTCTAATGGGACAAAGGCACCATTTCTATATATTCCTTATCCATAGCACTCGTAATATATACTGTTGCTATAGGAATTAAGCTTTAAATTACACTGTGGGCTGTTTGTTGTTAATGCAGCTCTTTAGATTTAATGCTATTCCTTTCACAAGATATTAGCATTACTAATAGGTGATAAAATGTTATGATGATGGCAGATGACAACTCCCCCGATGTCTCCGTCTGCAATAATATTTACCAGCAGTGATGGAAGTATGAACACCTGCTCTATTGTCGATCAACAAATATGTGCCAAATGCCTGTTTAATGCAGTACGAGGTTGGCACTCAGAAGTTAGTTACTTTTCATTTCCATCCATCCTGGCTCAAGCACTGGGATTTCAATAGAACTAGTTTAACCTGTATCACAGCTAGATATCAACTCAGCATGGCATGATGTACTGCTTTCCAGGAAAGGAGGGAGTTAATGCTTACAAGTTACGGAAACTTTTTCAACATAGAGTAACAGAAGCTTCTGTCGATAATAAAATGCATTGGAGTATTCGGAAACCTCCTGTGTACAAATAAGAGGATGGAAGGGAAGGTGAAGCATTGAGATCCTGGGAGGCCTCATTAGCAGCAAACATACTCTAGCTGATACCTACTGGTTTTGAAACTCAGATTCCGTCAAACATGTGACCAAGAAAAGGAAAGAAAAGAAAGCATGTTATGCTCAAGACAGCTGAATAAAGCCAGAAGCGACTCAGGAGCTGGGCTACAGAGACACAATTACAGAACCCCTGGGAGGGACTTAGTGCAGCCTGAGCATATGCTGAGCTGTTACTGATAACAAATGCTCATATCCCATCAGTGAGGACCTGCTACTTTAGCCGCTAAATAAATTACAAGGGAAATAAAAGGACCCTGAATTCCTTAACATATAAATACAGTATATAGCATTCATTTTGACTGAAAAAATATAATGAAGTTCTAAACTGCCACAAACCATTTTTATGGCCTGTTTACATTATGAGCAGGTTTCATCTGTATATTTGAATCTGCAAAGAATAAGGGAACGCCTTACTAGGAAAAACACATAGGCTGCAATTCTGCTAATGCTTAATACCCAGCTATATTACTGATCCTCTTGCATTGATACTTCAGACACTAAAGGATAAATGTGTATGCTGGTGCATTCACCATGCACGTACAAGCAAATTGTGTGCTTACATAAGAGGATAAGGTTATCTAGAGCTACTGACACCAGATTTTAGGTGGAGACATTACCATAAAAGTTAAAGAAGTGCTTGACTTCGTGTAGCACATCATTTTAATTCATATTGGGGGAAAAAAAACAATCCCAATAAATGTGTGTTTATTTAAAATAATTTATAATACTGTATATACTCGAGTATAAGCTGAGTTTTTCAGCACATTTTTTTGTGCTGAAAAGGCCCCCCTCGGCTTATACTCAAGTCTCCCGCTATGTAATGCAGTCAGTCGGCGGTCGTCCAGTGTAACAAAGCCCCGCCTCCTCCTCGTCCTCGTCCGTGATAGACAGAACACTGACTCACTGCTGGGAAACTGAATCATGGCCGAGGAGGTTAAGACTACAGGACACAGCGATCAAGTACATGAGGCATGCAGATGGGCACAGTGAGGCATGCAGATGGGCACAGTGAGGCATGCAGATCGGCAAAGTGAGGCTGCAAATGGGCACAGTGAGGCATGCAGATGGGCACAGTGAGGCATGCAGATGGACACAGTGAGGCATGCAGATCGGCAAAGTGAGGCTGCAAATGGGCACAGTGAGGTTGCAAATGAGCATAGTGAGGCTGCAGATGGGCACAATGAGGCTTCAAATGGGCACAGTGAAGCTGCAAATGGGCATTGTTGACTATCTTTTCCACTTACAGTAGCTGCTGCATTTCCCACCCTAGGCTTATACTCGAGTTAATACGTTTTCCCAGTTTTTTGTAGTAAAATTAGGTGCCTCGGCTTATATTCGGGTAGGCTTATACTTGAGTATATACGGTATATTTAAATTGCTCTATTTTGACAGATGTTTGAAGACATTGCAGATTTATCTTGCGTGCATAAAATTTACTGATTTAATAAACCACCTCCTATGTGATTATTGCAAGATGTACCTCATATTTTGGTCTTGTTTGATCAGTGCATAATTCACAGATGTTTTATAAAATCCTTAAACATTTTAAAAATCAGCATCAGTCAAAATGTTAGGTAATCATAAACAATTAAAAGCTGAAAAATGCATATTCCTGAAATCTTTTCAATAGGGCTGAAATACTTACCTCCTCTCCAAAACTATTCCATTCAAACTTGGCGATTCAGCACTGGTCATCTTCTGAGATGAAGAATATAATAATGAATAAGCACACGCCAATATCTTTTGTAAGTGTGCTTATTCATATAATATTATATCTTATACTGTGATAGGATAGCATAGTACTATGATAGGATCAGGACACCAGCACCCTTGCCATTGAACAAAACAACACTGCAGGGACTATTTTGTACTTTGTCCACCTCAGATAAAGCGGGAACCAGTATTTTTGGGGTGATATGCTGCTGCCCTGTGCCTTTCCCTGTAGTGATATTATATCATGACAGGGAGAGGGAAGGGCAACCACATATCACCCCCCTGGAAACCTGCTAACTTTGCGGAGTGGACCACGACTAAGTACAAAATAGTCCAGCTACCAGAGACTCCTCTCCTGGCTAACTGTGCACTGTTTTGTGGTAATTTATGTATTATTATTTTTTTGCTACTAGGCCCCTACTCATTTGAATGAGAGATCTATTGTTTCTGCTGGGGGGAGTTGTTGTTACTGGAAGACACTATTGTTGCTACTACAGAAAGCTATTGTTTCTGTTGGGGATCTATTATTGCTGCTGGAGACCTATTGCTGTAGGGGATCTATTATTGCTGCTGGGGGTCTATTTTTGCTGTGGATAGTGAGGTTTATTGTTGCTGTTGCTGCAGTAACACACTCTAAATGTTCATGCACAGGGGTAAGCTGTGTGGTGTAAAAGCTGGGTGTATTTCAGAACCTGTGCATCACAGGCCTTGTATACAGCCAGCTGCCAGCTCCCTGTAGAAATCAAAGGCAAGCTGAAATACACAGCACATCCAGAAATGTATGAGTGCAGGCACATATGCACTGAACACAGTCTGCGTTTGGGGCATACATCCCTGTACACATTTGTCCCTGTATGCAAGTACCACTAGTATGTGCCTAAATAAGTACATTGCTACTGCAGATTTCAGCCTGGCATTGGTTTCTATAGGCTGCTAGGAGGTGGTTAGGGGTGAAAACAAGTGTGACACCTATTCTGTGGCAAAAAAATATCACTGGATACATTTTTTTGTAATATCATAATATTATGATATGAATACATTATATAATAATACTATGATAGAATAGTACCCTCTGAAACAGCACCTTTGTCATGCATATATGCTCTTGCTTATGTGTAGGGATGAGCCGAACACCCCCCCCCCCCCCGTTCGGTTCGCACCAGAACCTTTGAACGGACCGAACGTTCGCACGAACTTTAGAACCCTATTAAATACAATGGAGGCGAACGTTCGAAATCTAAAATGCTAATTATAACGCCTAATATGCATGTTATTGTCCTAAAAAGGGTTTGTATCAATGTAAAAATAATCTTTTAAAACTGTAGTTTTTTCGGGAGCAGTGATTTTAATGATGCATAAAGTGAAAAAAAAAGTGAAATATTCCTTTAAATATCGTACCTGGGGGGTTTCCTGTGTTTAGAACTGTCCCTGCACAAAATGACATTTCTAAAGGAAAAAAAGCCTTTTAAAACTGCTTGCGGCTTTAATGTAATGTCTGGTCCCGGCAATATGGATGAAAATCATTGAGAAAAATGGCATGGCTACCCCATCACCCCCCTACCCCAGCCCATTACCAGCCCCTTTGGGTCTTGTATGGATATTAACGGGAACCCCGCACCCAAAATAAAAAAAAGGCCCTATATACTCTGAACAGCAGTATACAAGCGGTGCAAAAAAGACACGGACTGTAGGTTTGTTCTTAAGTACAATCTGTTTGTAATTTGGAACAGGTACATTTTTTAAGTGTAGCTCTAGCCAAAAAATCTATTTTTAAGCTTTTTGGAGAACATAGGGAAGGGTTATCACCCCTGTATCATTTGTTTTGCTGTCTGTGCACCCGTTCAGAACATATCACCTCACTTTCCATCCCAATGACAAATGTTTTTGGAAAATTTGGGGTTTTTATTGAAACAAGGATTGGTGATAAAGCATCAGTGGAGAGGATACACCTTTTTCACATATTAACTCTTACAGGAGAGAATTTGCCTTCCTAGGGGTAGATTTCCTCTCACTTCCTGTTGTATCCTTCCATTTGCAAGTAGGAGTCGTTTGTAAGTTGGATGTTTGAAAGTAGGGGCCTGCCATATATACTCTGCAGAAATTTGCCCCTAAGGTGTTGGTGTTGCCACAACACTGTAAGCCCTCACAGTTACTCTTGGTGGGCGCTGGAATGCCCTGTTGTCAACTGTTATATCAGGAATTGTATTTACATGCCACTGTTGAACAGTGGTAGGAAAAATTGGGCCTTTGGTGGTGGTGCTGGTGCCACAACACTGTAAGCCCTCACAGTTACTCTTGGTGGGCGCATGAATGGGCCCTGCTGTGAATTATTAGATCAAGAATTGTAATTGCATGCCCCTGTTGAACAGGGGCTGAAAAATTGGGCCTTGGGCACTGGTGCTGGTGCCACAACACTGCAACCCCTCACAGATACTGTACTTAGAGCACAGCAATGAGCCCTGTTGCAAAGTATTGCATCAAAAATTTAGGCTTTAGGTGAATGCTATGCAAAGCACACAGTAGTACACTAAGTGAAACACTGAATGTCTGCAGCTAGCACAATCACCGGCCTGCCTGTCACAGTATAGAGAATAACTGTATCCAGGTGAGCTTTAGGTGAATGCTATGCAAAGCACACAGTACTATACTAAGGCCCCTTTCACACGATCCGTGTCCGGGCTCCGCTTTGCTCAGCGGGGATCGCTCCGTCAACCCCTGCTGAGCAGGCAGATGACAGGTCTGTCTCCGCACACTGTGCAGGGACCGACCTGTCAGAGCGCCGCTCTCCCCTATGGGGGATCAGATGACGACAGACTGTAGAGTCCGTTGTCATCCGATCCGATCCGCAGACGGATGGAAAAGTAGGGTTTTCCTCCGTCACACTTTGGCGGATCGGAGCGGGTCCGATGTCAGCGGACATGTCACCGCTGACATCTGTGGCTCCATAGGGGTACATGGAGCATCCGTTTAGGTCCGCCTAAAAAACTGACAGGCAGATCTGAACGGTCCGTCCGTGTGAAAGAGCCCTAAGTGAAACACTGACTGTCTGCAGCTAGCACAATCACCGGCCTGCCTGTCACAGTATAGAGAATAACTGTATCCAGGTGAGCCATTTAGGTCCGCCTAAAAAACTGACAGGCAGATCTGAACGGTCTGTCCGTGTGAAAGAGCCCTAAGTGAAACACTGACTGTCTGCAGCTAGCACAATCACCGGCCTGCCTGTCACAGTATAGAGAATAACTGTATCCAGGTGAGCTTTAGGTGATCGCTATGCAAAGCACACAGTAGTACACTAAGTGAAACACTGACTGTCTGCAGCTAGCACAATCACCTGCCTGCTTGTCACAGTATAGAGACTAACAGGAACGGATCTAGCTAAACTCAATACAGTGTATAAATATATATACAACACCTAGGATGCATATATATCCTCTACACACTGTAACAGCAGCTAACTGACTCGCCTGCCTGTAGTGATGAGCCGAACACCCCCGGGTTCGGTTCGCACCAGAACCCGCGAACGGACCGAAAGTTCGCACAAACTTTAGAACCCTATTAAATACAATGGATGCGAACGTTCGAAATCTAAAGTGCTAATTATAACGACTATTATGCATGTTATTGTCCTAAAAAGGGTTTGGGAACCCGGGTTCTGCACCAGGGGACATGTATCAATGCAAAAAGAAGTTTTAAAAACGGCCGTTTTTCGGGAGCAGTCATTTTAATGATGCATAAAGTGAAAAAAAAAGTCAAATATTCCTTTAAATATCGTACCTGGGGGGTGTCTAAAGTATGCCTGTGAAGTGCCACGTGTTTCCCGTGTTTAGAACTGTCCCTGCACAAAATTACATTTCTAAAGGAAAAAAAGCCATTTAAAACTGCTTGCGGCTTTAATGTAATGTCTGGTCCCGGTAATATGGATGAAAATCTTTAAGAAAAATGGCATAGCTACCCCATAACACCCCCCATCCCCCTACCCCAGCCCATTACCAGCCCCTTTGGGTCTTGTATGGATATTAAGGGGAACCCCGCACACAAAATAAAAAAGGCCCTATATACTCTGAACAGCCGTATACAGGCGGTGCATACAAGACAGGGACTGTAGGTTTGTTCTTATGTAGAATCTGTTTGTAATTTTGAACAGGTACATTGTTTAAGTGTAGCTCCAGCCAAAAAATCAATTTTTAAGCTTTTTGGAAAACATAGGGAAGGGTTATCACACCTGTAACATTTGTTTTGCTGTCTGTGCAGTGTGCACCTGTTCAGAACAGTTCACCTCACTTTCCGTCCTAATGACAAATGTTTTTTGAAAATTTGGGTTTTTTATTGAAACAAGAATTGGTGATAAAGCATCAGTGGAGAGGAGACACTTTTTTTTTCATATTAACTCTTACAGGAGAGAATTTGCCTTCCTAGGGGTAGATTTCCTCTCACTTCCTGTTGTATCCTTCCGTTTGCAAGGAGGAGTCGTTTGTAAGTTGGATGTTTGAAAGTAGGGGCCTGCCGTATATACTCAGCTGAAATTTGCCCCTTACATGTTGGTGTTGCCACAACACTGTGAACCCTGACAGTTACTCTTGGTGGGCGCAAGAATGGGCCCTGCTGTGAATTATTAGATCAAGAATTGTAATTGCATGCCCCTGTTGAACAGGGGCTGAAAAATTGGGCCTTTGGTGGTGGTGGTGGTGGTGTTGACACAACACTGTAAGGCCTCACAGTTACTCTTGGTGGGCGCAGGAATGGGCACTGCTGTGAATTATTAGATCAAGAATTGTAATTACATGCCCCTGTTAAACAGGGGCAGAAAAATTGGGCCTTAGGCACTGGTGCCACAACACTGCAACCCCTCACAGATACTGTACTTGGAGCACAGCAATGAGAGCTGTTGCAAAGTATTGCATCAAAAATTGTAATTACACGCCCCTGTTAAACAGGGGCTGAAAAATTGGGCCTTAGCCACTGGTGCTGGTGTCACGACACTGCAACCTCTCCCAGATACTCTAGTTGGAGTGCAGGAATGAGCCCTGCTGCAAAGCATTGCATAAAAAATTGTAATAACACGCCCCTGTTAAACAGGGGCTGAAAAATTGGGCCTTAGCCACTGGTACTGGTGCCACGACACTGCAACCTCTCCCAGATACTCTAGTTGGAGTGCAGGAATGAGCCCTGCTGCAAAGCATTGCATAAAAAATTGTAATTACATACCCCTGTAAAACAGGGGCTGAAAAATTGGGCCTTAGCCACTGGTGGCGGCACCCAGAAACAAAAATGTTCTTCCAAGCTATCATCATCAATCGGATCATTGAGGAGGAGGAGGATAGTCAGTCAACATAACAGGACAGTCTCTCAGAATCAGCATCAGTCTTGAAGGGATGTGACATTTGAAAATAAATTAGTCTGTTATATCAGCTTCAGGTGTTTGGTAGCTGGTGGTGATCCAAGACTGGTTCATCTTTATGAAGGTCAGTCGATCAACCGAGTCGGTGGACAGGCGCACCCTGTGATCCGTGACAAATCCTCCAGCAGCACTGAATGCGCGTTCTGAAAGAACGCTTGATGCAGGACAGGCCAGTAGCTCAATTGCATACTGTGCAAGCTCTGGCCAGTGATCCATCCTCAAGACCCAGTAAGCCAGAGGATTTTCGGTGGGGAGGTGTCCAAGTCTGACCTTGCCCCTAGGTATTCCTGCACCATGTATATCAGACGCTGGCGATGGTTGCTGGAACCGATCATACCTTGGGGCTGCGGACTAAAGAATTGTCTGAACGCATCGGTCAGACGGCCACCTTCCCCACCGCTCCTTCTTTGACTGACCGAAGCCTCAGCAACTCGTTGTCCAGGACCAGGAGTTTGTAACCTCCCAGTCTCTGGGAACGCGTTGCACAGACCTTTCTGCAAGGCCTCCCGGAGTTGTCTCATCCTCTGCTCCCTCTGCGACGGTAAGATAAGGTCCGCAACCTTACCCTTGTACCGTGGATCAAGGAGAGTGGCCAGCCAGTAATGGTCCCTCTCCTTGATCCGAAGAATACGAGGATCCTTCCGCAGACTTTGCAGGATCAGGGAGGCCATGCAGCGTAAGTTAGCTGAGGCATTCGGTCCGGAGTCCTCTGGGTCACTAAGGACGACATGATCCGCAGCCACCTCCTCCCAGCCACGTACAAGTCCACTGGTTTCTTGGGACTGTAAATCATCCCTAAAAGACTGCTGCTGATGATGCTGAGTGCCAGGCTCCACCTCCATGCTGACACAATCCTCCTCCTCCTCCTCCTCCTTATCCTGTGCGATGGGTGGGACAGAAGGAACACTGTCTGGGTAAAGGGGGCCTTGAGAGGCAAGGAAGTCCTCCTCTTCCTGCCTCTGTTCTGCCTCAAGTGCCCTGTCCATTATTCCACGCAGCGTATGTTCCAACAGGTGGACAAGAGGTACAGTGTCACTGATGCATGCACTGTCACTGCTCACCATCCTCGTGGCCTCCTCAAATGGTGCCAGGACAGTGCATGCATCCCTGATCCTGCCCCACTGGCGTGGTGAAAAAAACCTGAGCTCCCCTGACCCTGTCCTGGTGCCATAGTCGCACAGGCATTCATTGATGGCCCTCTGCTGCGTGTGCAGCCACTGCAGCATGGCCAACGTTGAGTTCCACCTGGTGGGCATGTCACATATAAGGCGGTTCTTGGGCAGGTTCAACTCCTTTTGCAGCTCAGCCAGGCGAGCACTGGCATTATAAGATCTGCGGAAATGCACACAGACTTTCCTGGCCTGCCTCAGGACATCCTGTAAGCCCGGGTACCTGCCCAAGAACCACTGCACCACCAGGTTAAGGACGTGAGCCACACAGGGCACATGGGTCAGTTGTCTCTGTCGGAGGGCGGAGAGGAGGTTGGTGCCATTGTCGCAAACCACCATTCCTGACTTAAGCTGGCGTGGCGTCAACCACCTCTCGGCCTGCCCCTGCAGATCAGACAGAACCTCTGCCCCAGTGTGGCTCCTGTCCCCCAAACACACCAGCGCAAGGACGGCATGACATCTTTTTGCCTGCGTACTTGCGTAGCCCCTTGAACGCCTACGGAGCACCGCTGGTTCCGAGGACAAAGCACAGGAAGAGGCCATGGAGGAAGAAGAAGAGGAGGGGGTGGAGGAGAGAGGTGTGTCACAACCAGTAGTAGCATTTTGGAGGCGTGGCGGCGGAAAAACCTTGTCCTGCATCCTTCTCAGCTGCCAAAAGAGTGACCCAATGGGCCGTGAAAGAAAGGTAACGTCCCTGTCCATGCCTGCTGGACCATGAGTCAGCGGTAATATGCACCTTACCGCTGACCACCCTGTCCAGCGAGGCCAAGACATTGACTTCCACATGCCGGTAGAGAGCCGGAATCGCCTTCCATGAGAAAAAGTGGTGTTTGGGAACCTGCCACTGAGGAACCGCACATTGCACAAACTCACGGAAGGGGCCAAGTCTACCAACTGAAAAGGCAGCAGTTGAAGCGCTGGCAATTTAGCCAAGCTAGCATTCAACCGCTGGGCATGTGGATGGCTGGGAGTGAACTTCTTTCGACGGTCCAGCAGCTGGGGCAGGGAAATTTGCCTGCTAGAATCGGACGTCGGTGTACTGCTAGCAGAGTGTCCGCAAGTACTTGGCTGTGACACACCTAATTCTACACCTTCATTCCTCTCAGTGCAGGTTTCAGAGAGGACTGAAGGTATAGGGGGGTAGGGAGATCCCAGCTGATGCGGTGCAAGGAGAGGTCCGCTTTGTTCTTTGGTGTGGGTCTTTAAGGTAGGCTTGCCAATGAGCTGCATGGCAGGTCAACATATGTCTGGTCAAGCATGTGGTGCCCAAGCGGGTGATGTTTTGGCCACGCGATATACGCTTGAGACATATGTTGCAAGCAGCAGCTGTGCGATCTGATGCACTCGACTCAAAAAAGGCCCACACCAAAGAACTTTTTGAATAACGGGCAGAGGCAGCGCCCTGCACAGGCGGAGCTCTGCGGTGTGATTCCGTCGGTGTGCTGCCCTTACGCTGGCCCCCCGAGGGCATCCTGCCTCGTTGGAGATGTGCCTCCACCTCATCCTCCTCCTCCTCTCTCCTATTAGGTACCCACGTGGAGTCAGTGACCTCATCATCCCCTCCCTCCTCTTCACTGGAGCCAATCTGGCAGTATGCTGCAGCTGCTGGAACATGACTGCCAGATTGGTGTCCTTCTTGAGCATCCCCTCTCTCTGCTCTCACGCTACTGCCTTCCTCTAGCTGGGTATCATCATCAGACCCTTCAAAACGCTGGGCATCCTCCTGGAGCATGTACCCAACACTGTGCTCAAACAGTTCGGGGGACTCCTCAGGAGGACATGGTTGGTCTAGGGAAGGAGTGACTGATGATGACATTGATACCAGGGAAGAGGACGCTTTGGCAGCTGCTTTGCCAGTACCCTGAGCCTGGGTGAGAGAGGATGAGGAGGATGAGGAGGGCTTGGTCATTCACTCTACCAAGTCTTCGGGATGATGCGGCTCAACACGTCCAGCTGCCGAAAAGAAGAACAAGCGTGTCCCATGGCCACGTGCTGATGGCAATGCACCGCGTCCACGACCAGCACTGTTGTCTCTAGACACAGAGCCTGCTTGGCCTCTTTTATTGGCTCCTGACTGTCTGCCTCTCCTTGTTTGCCTTCCAGACATTCTAATGACCTGCAGGGAGATGGGAAAACCAGCAATAAGGCCTAACTTCAGGAGTATATTTTGCAGGAATCACACTACGCCTGCTGTAAGTGCTGCAAATGCCTTTTGGTGTAACACACCAGGAAAACACAGCAATACGGGCTAACTTCAGGTGTATAATGTGCAGGAGGCACACTCCGCCCGCTGTAAGTGCTGCAAATGCCTGTTGGTGTAACACACCAGGAAAACACAGCAATACGGGCTAACTTCAGGTGTATAATGTGCAGGAGGCACACTCCGCCTGCTGTAAGTGCTGCAAATGCCTGTTGGTGTAACACACCAGGAAAACACAGCAATACAGGCTAACTTCAGGTGTATAATGTGCAGGAGGCACACTCCGCCCGCTGTAAGTGCTGCAAATGCCTGTTGGTGTAACACACCAGGAAAACACAGCAATACGGGCTAACTTCAGGTGTATAATGTGCAGGAGGCACACTCCGCCCGCTGTAAGTGCTGCAAATGCCTGTTGGTGTAACACACCAGGAAAACACAGCAATACGGGCTAACTTCTGGTGTAATATGATCAGGAGGCACACTCCGCCCGCTGTAAGTGCTGCAAATGCCTGTTGGTGTAACACACCAGGAAAACACAGCAATACGGGCTAACTTCAGGTGTATAATGTGCAGGAGGCACACTCCGCCCGCTGTAAGTGCTGCAAATGCCTGTTGGTGTAACACACCAGGAAAACACAGCAATACGGGCTAACTTCAGGTGTAATATGATCAGGAGGCACACTCCGCCCGCTGTAAGTGCTGCAAATGCCTGTTGGTGTAACACACCAGGAAAACACAGCAATGCAGGCTAACTTCAGGTGTATAATGTGCAGGAGGCACACTCCGCCCGCTGTAAGTGCTGCAAATGCCTGTTGGTGTAACACACCAGGAAAACACAGCAATACGGGCTAACTTCAGGTGTATAATGTGCAGGAGGCACACTCCGCCCGCTGTAAGTGCTGCAAATGCCTGTTGGTGTAACAAACCAGGAAAACACAGCAATACGGGCTAACTTCTGGTGTAATATGATCAGGAGGCACACTCCGCCCGCTGTAAGTGCTGCAAATGCCTGTTGGTGTAACACACCAGGAAAACACAGCAATACGGGCTAACTTCAGGTGTATAATGTGCAGGAGGCACACTCCGCCCACTGTAAGTGCTGCAAATGCCTGTTGGTGTAACACACCAGGAAAACACAGCAATACGGGCTAACTTCAGGTGTATAATGTGCAGGAGGCTTAGCAGCAATGACACTGACACTGTCCCCTGCCTATCCTTCTCTCTCCCTGCACACAAGGTTTATCAAAGAATATGACACTGACACTCTCCCTGCCTATCCTTCTCTCTCCCTGCACACAAGGTTTAGCAAAGAATATGACACCTACACTGTTCCCTGCCCATCCTTCTCTCTCCCTGCACACAAGGTTTATCAAAGAATATGACGCTCACACTATCCCTGCCTATCCTTCGCTCTCCCTGCACACAAGGTTTAGCAAAGAATGTGACACTGACACTGTCCCCTGCCTATCCTTCTCTCTCCCTGCACACAAGGTTTAGCAAAGAATATGACACTGACACTCTCCCTGCCTATTCTTCTCTCTCCCTGCACACAAGAATAGCACAAAGAATATCACACTGTCCCTGCCTATCCTTCTCTTTCCCTGCGCCGGAACACACTACACAAGGCCGCCGCGCTGGCGGCCTTTTATAGTGTGGGGCGTGTGCTAAACCCCCTGAGCTATAATTGGCCACAGGCAACCTGCCTGTGGCCAATTATGCCTCTCCTAGCTGCCGGCGCTGTGATTGGCCAAGCATGCGGGGTCACAGTGCATGCTTGGCCAATCACAGCACCGGGATTGCACTGCGATGGCGCAGTGTATTGTGGGCCGTTCGCGTCACTCGAATTTGGCGCGAACGGCCCAAATCGTTCGATGTTCGCCGAACGGTCGAACAGCCGATGTTCGAGTCAAACTTATGTTCGACTCGAACACCGAGCTCATCCCTACCTGCCTGCTCTATCTAACTCAATATAAATGACACTGTCTATCTCTCTGAAACTGCCTCTTTCACAAACGCCAACACATTACACAAGGCCGACTTCCAGGTGGCCTTATATAGTGTGGGGTGTGTACTAAACCCCCTGAGCCATAATTGGCCAAAGCTACCCTGGCTTTGGCCAATTACTGCTCTCCATTTTTTCTGCGCTGTGATTGGCCAAGCATGCGGGTCATAGTGCATGCTTGGTTAATCATCAGCCAGCAATGCACTGCGATGCCGCAGTGAATTATGGGCCATGTCGCGCAACACGAATTTGGCACGAACGGACCATAACGTTCGTTCTTCGTCGAACGATCGAATGGCCGATGTTCGAGTCGAACGTGTGTTCGACGCGAACACGAAGCTCATCCCTACTTATGTGGCACTCAAGAGGCAAGCAAATCTCTAGTTTGAATGATGGCCAGTGTCAGTACTCTTGTTGGCATGTGTGCAGTTAGCTTGCCTGGCACTGGGTGGTTCTGTTGCCATTATAGAATGCTATGGGAAAAGCTGTAATCAGGTGTTAGCTCCCCTTCTAGAAAACTCCCTCCTTATTGATGCCATTGGTGTACAGTAGTTCGTTCCCATACCAATGCCAGTATGTGTCTGGGACCCAGGAAAGACAGGGCATTGGAGAGGGGGACACTACAAAGCTGTTAAGATCTAGTCTACTGAAGAGCTGACCTAAAGGGCCCTTGCAGGGCTGAAGTCTCAGGCGAGGTGGTAAAGAGACATGGGAAGATTAGCTGTAGTCGCCCTGTCTTCTCTGCATAAGGCTTTGGAGTTCTGAACAGAGTCCTTCGATGTAATTAATAGTGGAAGCCTGAGAATGAGTGTGCCATCTGGGAGCATGCCTGACTGGAGCTATGTAAGGGACATTGGTAAGTGAATGGTAAAATAAAGAAAGCACATTGATCCCCCCCCCCACCATCAGCTGTGGGTCCGGTGACTTGGTAATGGAAGCTTAATGCTGTGGACTTATATGTAGAGAAGTGGTCGCCAACTCTGTGGTACTCCCAAGGGTGTAGAGGAATGAAGGTGTAGAGGGAAGCTAGTAGGCTTGTGCAATTCGTTTCGTAACGAATTGAAATTCGTCCGAATTTAGCAACTTTCGGACATTCGGAAGCATGCGAATTTCCGAACAAAGCAATTACGAATAAGACCGAATCCGAAATAAATTATACCGCAAATAGCGAATGCCCGAATGTCTTCGGCATAATTCGTTATGAAAAAGTTACGAATGTACGAATCCATACGAAGCACAATAACACTCACTCTGCTCTGCTCTCTGCTTCTCCCACACCGTGCTGAACTCCCTCTCAAAATGGTGTACAGGGGCGGAGGTTATAGCCGCATGTAAAAAACGAAAGTAAAATACGAGATTTCGAATCCATTCGAAGCACAATAACACTCTGCTCTGCTCTCTGCTTCTCCCTCACCGTGCTGAACCCTCTCAAAATGGTGTACAGGGGCGGAGCCTATAGCCGCATGTTAAAAACGAAAGTAAAATACGAGATTTTGAATCGTTACAAATAACCGCAATGTATTTAGAAAAGTACAAATCCATTCGAAGCACATTAGGCATAATAGGCAGCGTCGTTGTGAGAGAGACACGGAAAATTACGAATCAACGAACCCAAAAAAAGTTACGAAAGTAGGAGTTGTGTCCAGAATCAACGAAAAACAACGTACTCTACCGAAAGTACGAACCCAAAAAAAGTTACGAAAGTAGGAGTTGTGTCCAGAATCAACGAAAAACAACGTACTCTACCGAAAGTACGAATTATAAAGCAACAAAAAATTCAACGAAAAATGTCGCTTGCAAAAATACGAATGAGTCCGAACACGAAAAATCCCGTCTAGCAAAATTACGAATGATTACGAATCAACAGGACCGGAAAGAAACGAACCGAAACGGAACGAATTTTTCCGTTGTGCACAAGTCTAGAAGCTAGCTGATTACTCAGCTAGTATTTAAATGTGATATGTCACAGAAGGTTTACAGTAAAGTGAGAAAAATGCATCTATGGTTGGACATTCCCTTATTGTCGAATATTAGGGCCTCTGGCCAGGGATGTCACCTCAGGCTAGGAGTATGAAACAAGATGGCAAAGATTTTCTCAACAACAGGTGGGTAGTTGTCCTATCCGAGAAGAAGGGGGGCAGGGACTTGTACAATTTTGCACCAACACCTGCCAAATCACAGTCCTCCTTACACTCTGAACTTGCAGGTCATTACTTAGCATTGCCCTGCCAGGAGTAAGGATTGCCCACTACAGCTGAACTGGCCTGAAGACTGCAGCAAAAAAAGTATGTATGCAGGGCACTGGGGGCAGGCTTTGCCTCTGATTCTTTTCCAACTCTGGGTCCTGGGGTGCGCCCCACACCTGCTCCATTCCTTGCATTCAGACTTGTGTAGCGGATGGTTGCTACTAGTTACTGTCATCCACACATATTCACCCTGCTGCCAGACTTCCATACATCACTCTCCAGTAGACAATGAACAGTCATTTGCATTATTTTGTTTTTGTTTATTTGGGGGATATAACTTGGTTGGGGAGAAGGTATGGGATGCCCATACAACAGATTACATTTTGCCATATTTACTTGAAGAATTGCTAGAGTGGTTGCTCTTTGCATATTCTTGATAGAGCACTAATGCCGCGTACACACAACCATTTTTCTCGTCGGGAAAAATTACATTTTTTCTCTTTGACGAAAAAAACGACCGTGTGTGGGCTTTTGATCATTTTTCCCGACGAGAAAAACGTCATTAATCACGACAAGAAAAATTAGAACATGCTCTAATTTTTCTTGTCGTGATTCACAGCATTTTTTTCAGCGGAAGTTTTCCCATAGGGAAACATTGCCGGGGAGCCTAAACACGGTCGTTTTTTTCGAACAAGAGAAAAAATGTCGGGAAAACCGGCCGTGTGTAGGGGAACAAGCCGTTCCTCGTTCTTCCCGTCAATTTTCTCGACGGTGTTTTCACCGTCGAGAAAATCGATCGTGTATACACGGCATTAGAAAAATAATGGACTCTAACCTTGACAGACTTTGGCTTTACACTTCTCCTCTGCACAACTCCTGCAGACTGTTACTCCTCCTCTGCACAACTCCTGCAGACTGTTACTTCCAGAAATCTTCTCCTCCTGCACAAACTTCCCTGTCACAGAGTTAGTCTTTCCTCCCCATCATCTTGAACTGCACCAGGGATCACTCTGAACAATGTCTGGCTGTTGCTGAATTTGCTGAATTCTGATAGGCCAGGTACTTGACAGCCTAGTTATTTAGCAGAAATAAATGATAGATGGACTACTCATCCCAGCCAGTCCGACTTGCAAACCCTGTGCCCTCAGGCCACAGCAATTTGACACAGAACCCCGCAGTCTCTCCTCTGGTCTTGCACCCAGCTCCCCTGGTATGCCTCTTCCAGATATCCACTGTGCCTCACTCACTGAACTTCTCTTGCCCTGAGTTCTTAGTGAAGAATTTACCCAGACCGTGCGTACCGACTGCTTCTCCAGCTCCTGTTCCAGGACACCTTCTCCATGACCGTGTAAGGAGAGGCTCCTTCCCAGCTCCTGAGCTCATCCGTTGAGGCCTGCACCCCCCCAGATGGGTGTGAGCCTCCTGCTGCAGTATAACACTCCATTCTTCACTTCACCCAGCCGACAACTCCCCTCCAGTGGGCTGGACCTGAGTTTATGTAGGAGGCCTGCCCCCTGCCAATACCAATTGGGGATTGGTCAGGACTCCTCACATGAACTCCTTGTCACTCCACTTCCCAGCCCTGCCCCTCTTCCAGAACATTCTACCTGGAAGCAGGGGAGGCGCCCCAAAACTGAAAGACAGGTGGTCACACCACTGCTACACTAACCACACCCTGCCCCCAGATCAAAACAAGCAGGCCTAGCATGCTGCATAAGCCTGCCTAAATTTACCTGCCTGGCACCTATCACCCAAAACACCTTACCTCTAGCACCTACCTATGGTAGAGGGTGCTACACTTGCATTTTGGAAAAGTCGCCAAGAACCATGACATCACCATGCTCGCCCCAGTCTGCCTCAAGCCCACCCTGAACCCAAGCAGCATTCGGCTGCCTTCGGAACTGTGCATGCACAGTTGTGAAGCTGACCCATGGCCATATATATATATATATATATATATATATATATATATTGTGAGGGAGTTAGCTCGGCAGCGGGTGTGTGTGACCCCCTGGATGGGCTCCCCACACAAAAACAGGCCCAGCAGACGGAGGTTGTGGTTTTCAAGATCAAAAAGGTGCGGTTTATTTCTCTATTTACAGTGACAAAAACACAGCAAAGCAAAAAGAAACATAAACAAAATAAACCCTGGTCAGCTTGACCTCTGACTAAACATGCAGGTTTCCTAACTAACAACTGGGATCAGCCTGGTGCTGTCCTAGTCCCTAAGTCCCTGGTTTAGTAAATGTTCAAACAAATAGCCACACAGGCTTTGTCTCACCGCACAGGGGTTCACTCTCCCTAGACAGTCCACACAGGTCTGGTTCCAGGCACGAGCAAACACCTAATGAATCTGGGAGTTTTTATAGAGGCCTTAAACGAGCTGACAAGCTTCAGCTGGTCTCATCAACTCCCTGCCTGCACGACGCCCAGCCCTCTCCCTAGAGGTATGAATCATCCATGAGCCCACTAGCCTCAGCTGGGCTTCATCAACTCTCTCCCTAGTTGTATAAGTCGGCATAAAGCCTGAATCTGGGAGAAATATACCTACCCCCCTGGATGCAACCAGGTGACTTTACCTTCCTGCTGTCACATACCCCCCCCTCTTGTTTTAACCTTGGGGTTGGAACACCAGCAATCAGGCATTCATGTACTCGAGACAAAGCATCCACATTCCCCATTTGAACGCCAGGGCGATGCTTTACTGTGAAGTTGAATTCCTGTAGGGCCAGGAACCACCTATTCACTCTTCTATTTGTCTCCTTGTTTTGAGCCATCCACTTTAACGGAGCGTGATCCGTAACCATGTCAAAGTGCCTACCTAGCAGATAGTACCGAAGGGAATCTAGAGCCCACTTCACCGCTAAACACTCCTTTTCAACCGTGGCGTAATTTACCTCATGGGACTTCAACTTCCTGCTGAGGTAAATGACTGGGTGCTCTTCCCCGTTCCAGACCTGGGACAATACTGCTCCTAACCCCACATCTGACGCATCACTTTGTACGACAAAGTCTTTAGAGAAGTCGGGTGAGTACAACACTGGCTGGCTACATAAGGCTTGTTTCAAGAATTGGAATGCTGCCTCAGCCTCGGGGGTCCATTTAATCATGACCGACCCTTTCCCTTTCGTCAGGTTGGTTAGGGGCACAGCCTTAGAAGCAAAGTGGGGAATGAAGCGCCGATAATACCCCGCGATTCCCAGAAAGGCTCGCACCTGCTTCTTGCTGTTGGGACGTGGCCAACTCTGGATGGCCTTGACTTTGTTGAGTTGGGGTTTTATTACTCCCCTCCCAATGGTGTACCCAAGATATTTGGCCTCCTCCTGCCCAATGGTACACTTCTTGGGGTTAGCCGTAAACCCCGCTTCCCGGATAGAGTCTAGGACTGCTTGCACTTTTGGCAGATGCGAGGCCCAATCTGTGCTATGGACAATTACGTCATCCAGGTAAGCCGCAGCATACTTCCGATGGGGCCTCAGTATCTGGTCCATTTTCCGCTGGAATGTGGCCGGCGCATTCTGTAACCCGAACGGCATTCTCTTATATTGGAACGCCCCGTCTGGGGTTACAAATGCGGTTTTCTCTTTGGCCGACTTGGCCAGGGGAATTTGCCAATACCCTTTTGTGAGGTCAAGAGTCGTCATGTATCGGGCTGTTCCCAGCCGGTCGATCAACTCATCTATACGTGGCATGGGGTAGGTGTCAAATTTTGTAACTTTGTTCAACTGACGAAAATCGTTACAAAATCGCCAGCTCCCATCCGGTTTAGGCACCAACACAATGGGACTAGACCAATCACTTTGGGACTCCTCTATCACCCCTAAGTTCAGCATTTTCTGTACTTCCTCCCGTATTGCCTCCCGTCGGGCCTCTGGGATCCGATAGGGTTTTAACTTCACCCTTTCACCGGGCGGGGTAATAATATCATGCTCTACCCCAGATGTTTGTCCCGGCAGCTCAGAGAACACCTCCTTGTTGCGAAGCACAAACTCCTTAACCTCCTGTTGTTGGGGTTGTGACAAGGTGGCTGCTATTCCAACCTCCGGAATCACGCAACCAGTTTGAGCTGGTGACCAAGTTTCTGCGACTAGGGACTCTCTATCCCTCCAGGCTTTCAACAGATTAACGTGATAGATCTGTTCGGGCTTTCGCCTTCCTGGTTGTCTGACCTTGTAATTCACTTCGCTCACTTTTTCCATTATCTCGTAGGGGCCTTGCCATTTGGCAAGGAATTTACTTTCAACCGTAGGGACAAGTACCAATATCCTATCCCCCGGGGAAAAGGTACGGGTCTTGGCTCCACGGTTGTACACTCTCTGCTGTGCCAACTGCGCTTGGGCCAAATGTTCCTTCACGATGGGCATTACCTGTGCAATTCGATCTTGCATCAGGGCGACATGCTCAATCACACTCCTGTGGGGAGAACTCTCACTTTCCCAAGTTTCCTTGGCAATATCCAACAGCCCTCTTGGGTGTCTCCCATACAGTAACTCAAAGGGGGAGAATCCCGTAGAGGATTGGGGCACCTCCCTAATAGCAAACATCAAATAAGGAAGTAGACAGTCCCAATCCTTTCCATCTCTATCCACCAGTTTCTTCAACATTTGTTTTAGGGTTTTGTTGAATCTTTCAACCAGCCCATCGGTTTGGGGGTGATACACAGATGTACGCAATTGCGTCACTTTGAACAATTTACACAGCTCTTTCATAACCCGGGACATAAAGGGTGTACCTTGGTCCGTAAGCAGTTCTTTACAAATACCCACCCAGCTAAAAACAAGAGATAGCTCTTTGGCTATGGTTTTGGCCGAGGTATTTCTGAGAGGGATCGCTTCTGGATAACGGGTGGCATAGTCCATTATAACCAATATGTACTGGTGCCCCCTAGCGGACTTGATTATAGGACCTACCAAATCCATTGCGATTCTCTCAAACGGGACCTCAATGATGGGTAGAGTGACCAGCGGGCTACGGAAATGTGGCATCGGGGCCGACCTCTGACACACAGGGCAGGAGGAACAATAATTTTCTATGTCCTTCATCACCCCAGGCCAATAGAATCTCTGTAATACCCTCTCTCGGGTTTTCTCTGTCCCCAGATGACCTCCAAGAATGTGCCCATGGGCCAACTCCAACACCAACTTCCTGTAAGGTTTGGGCACCACAAGCTGCTCAACGGTTTCTTCTGCCCTTTTTGCCACCCGATACAGTAGGTCCTTCTCTACGCTGAAGTATGGGTAAGTGCAGGTATTATCTGGGTTCACTAACTCGCCATCTATTTCCACTACGTTTTCCCGTGCCTTTATTAGGGCGGGGTCTTTTAACTGTTCTGTGGCAAAATTTTCCCTGTGAACCTCAAGCTCAGAAAACTCCACAGACGGTAGGTTTTCGTCTGAGGAGGTGGGCTCCTCTCCAGTTTCTTGAGTCTCCCCTGCCAATACTGATAAGGGAAATTCTGGAGAGTCCTCACCACTCTCAGAGGAGTTCTGGCTATCACATTCCTGGTACATAGGGGCACCAGTGGGGGGCTCAGGATCATCCCACAGTTCCCAGAACTTCGGAAAATCCCTTCCCACAATGGCATCATGCGGTAATTGAGATACTAACCCCACTGGATGAGAGAGGGTACCTTTGGGGGTCTCGAAACACACTGTAGTCACTGGATACTCTTGGGTGTCCCCATGCACACAAATAACAGCTACCTTGCTATTCCCAGAGACCTCTGTTTTAACTAATTCAGCCTTTATCAGGGTCACAAGGCTACCTGAATCCAGCAATACCACAACATTTCTACCATTAATACACATTTTGCATAAATGTTTCTCAGTTCCCCGAATGGCAGTACATGCGACTGTCGCACACAGCGACTGACGTCTGTCCGTCAGAAAGTCACATTGCATGGGTTCCTCCACAACCGGGCAATTTGCTGCAATATGTCCCGCTTGCCGGCAGCGGTAGCAAACAATCCTTTTGGCTGCCTCTTGAGCCCCTGACTTCCCAGGCTGTTCTCGCCAAACTTTGGGTAGAGCTCCCACCCTCTCACTCTCTCCACCCTCACCCCTTGGAATCCTCTTATCCGCCCCTGGGGATGGTCTGGTCTTAGGGTGGAAAGTCCGAGAGTCTCTGGAAGAGGCCGTCAGGTTCTCTGTAGCCAAGTATTTCTCTACACGATCCACAAGACCACCGGCCGTCTCTGGGTCTCCATGGCTTACCCACTTTTGGATGGCAGTAGGAAGAGCTCTCAAAAACCGATCCATTACAACACGTTCCACAATCTCTGGTGCGGACAAAGTCTCTGGCTGTAGCCACTTCCTGCTCAGGTGAATGAGATCATACATTTGAGACCTGGGGGGTTTTCCAAGCTGGAAAGTCCAGTTATGCACACGCTGAGCCCGGACAGCCAGGGTGACACCCAGCCTTGCCAATATTTCAGCTTTTAGCATCACATAGTCTTTTGCTTGGTCAGGCTCTAGGTCATAGTAAGCCTTCTGCGATTCACCAGTTAACAGAGGAGCCACCAGTCCAGCCCACTGCTCCTCAGGCCACTTTTCTCTTTCAGCAGTCCTTTCAAATGTGGTCAAAAATACCTCTGGATCATCCTCTCCAGTCATTTTTGTCAATAAACGACTCACCCCAAAGGACGCGGTATTAGTGGGACGGCTTTCCTCACTGGTCTGCGGACGTTGCTGCATTACTGCTTCCATTTGTTGTAGTCTCTGCTCTTGCTTCTGTAACAGGTCTATGAAGCGGGCCTCAGATTGCTGCTGGGCTGCAAGGCTCTGTTGATGAGCTTGCTGCTGGGCTGCGAAGCTCTGTTGTTGAGCTGCAAGGCTCTTTTGCAAACCTGCATTTGTCTGCTGTTGATTGGCATTTGCTAGAGCCAGCTGTTTCAGTATCTCCTCCATGCTGGCTTAAAAAAAAACTGCCACTGGTTCTCCACCAACGCTGAGGGAGTTAGCTCGGCAGCGGGTGTGTGTGACCCCCTGGATGGGCTCCCCACACAAAAACAGGCCCAGCAGACGGAGGTTGTGGTTTTCAAGATCAAAAAGGTGCGGTTTATTTCTCTATTTACAGTGACAAAAACACAGCAAAGCAAAAAGAAACATAAACAAAATAAACCCTGGTCAGCTTGACCTCTGACTAAACATGCAGGTTTCCTAACTAACAACTGGGATCAGCCTGGTGCTGTCCTAGTCCCTAAGTCCCTGGTTTAGAAAATGTCCAAACAAATAGCCACACAGGCTTTGTCTCACCGCACAGGGGTTCACTCTCCCTAGACAGTCCACACAGGTCTGGTTCAAGGCACGAGGAAAAAAAACCTAATGAATCTGGGAGTTTTTATAGAGGCCTTAAACGAGCTGACAAGCTTCAGCTGGTCTCATCAACTCCCTGCCTGCACGACGCCCAGCCCTCTCCCTAGAGGTATGAATCATCCATGAGCCCACTAGCCTCAGCTGGGCTTCATCAACTCTCTCCCTAGTTGTATAAGTCGGCATAAAGCCTGAATCTGGGAGAAATATACCTACCCCCCTGGATGCAACCAGGTGACTTTACCTTCCTGCTGTCACAATATATATATATATATATATATATATATATATATATATATATATATTTACAGGCAGTGGTTGTCCTTCCCAGACATTTACGGACAGGGTACAAATTGGCTGATTTTTACAAACTGTCCATAAATATACGGGTGGTTCGCAATCCTGTATCCCCCCACCTGGTAATGACGCATGTCTCCCCCCACAGTTATAACAAATCAAATTCCTCCCCCATCAAGATATTAACAAAGGTTCACCCCCTCTTGGTAAGACACATGCCCTGGCCCTCTAAGTAATGACAGATGCCCCCCACCTCCAGGTAATGATAGGTGCCCTCCTCTTGGTAATTACACATGATATGCCCCCCTCCTTGTAATGAAACATGCCCCCCCCACTCCTTTTCCTCCCTGTTGTCATTTGTCTTTCTGTTTTTTTAACACATGAACACAGCTCACTCTACGTTGAGAAATGTTGGTCTGAAAATTTTATTGACAGAGGAACTTGTAACAAATGAGCATGTGTATTCAAGCAATTTTTTAAAACACATGCAGACTTTTAGCCAGTGCTGTTTTGTGAATCAGGGCTTTATTATGCATTGGTTAATGCATAACAGTAGACCAAAATACAGTGGGAATCATTCGTTTTTCTGCCAAAGAACTCATTTAAAAAGAAAAATGCAGTTAGGAGCTACACTTTTGGAGCTAATATAGCACTGAATCTTGAATTTTGCTCCAGCTCTTCTTTAGTTTTGTGGTACAGTTTTGTATTGTGTCTAGAGACATATTATTTGCAATTTCAGCTCTATACGAAAATGAATTTGGATCTAGTAAAGGAAAAATACTAACCAAAAATATGCTGTTAGCTTAGCAATCAAAACACTTCTACTTACACTAGGTTCTGCAGGGACTGATACATATAGCTTTAGTTTGATTTTTATTTTGTTTATTTTCATTTATCTTACTCTGGAGATCAAAAGATATAATACAGCTCATAACAAAAGCATTTTATTTCCCCTAAAAAAGCAGGCAGCTGCTGCCTGCATTTCCTTATTTGCTTCTTTTTATTCATGTGAAAATAAAATTTCACTGGAAAACAAAAAAGTTTTGTTGAAAAGTAATGCATACACTTGTACTATAATCTGGCTGGGGAGACAATATTGCAGGTTTAGAATCTCCATTTGGCTATACTAAACTGTGCTACAGTCTAAAAGACTTAGATGGCAGTGTGCAAGTCCCCTAAGCACATGGAACTTGTCATGCTTGCCACTCTTCAACCTTTGTTCCTATAGCACCAGGTATATTGGTTGGACTGTGAAAATATAATAGTTAAAAAAGGTTAGTGAGGGGCGTGGCCTGAGCGGAGACCGAGATGGACGCCTAATCTGAGAGCTCCTGTGTGACCGGGCCGCTTTATCACCTTGAACGGGAGCCTACCATCCTAAGCTTGCTATGCACAGAGCCACAAGGAGCTCGTCCACCTCTCGCACCATCAAGGACTCTCAGACGCACTCGGGGAGGAATATACCGGACATATTCCGGTCCCAAAAGACGCAGGCCTCTGCGCCATTGCGGATCCTCGCGCCAGCACAGGCCCAAGCCGCGGCCTCGCCTGACAGGCCGCCTTCAGCCAATATGCCGGGGATATCCTCTCCCAGCTCCAGCGGGGCTCTCCCCCCCAGCCTACTCGACTTGGAGAAAGTTGCGACGGACATCAAAAACACGGTCACTGCTGCCATAGCAGACCTGAAGGCCGAAATGCTCGCGGTCGCCCACCGAGTGGATAACGTGGAGCAGACGACCCAGACGCACGCGGCGGCCATTCGCCAGGTACAGTCGGCATATGACTCCCAACTTGCCCAAGTTTTTGAGCTCCACAGACATGTGGAAGACCTGGATAACCGGGGAAGGAGGCACAATGTTAGGGTACGGGGGGTCCCCGAATCCGTAGACCCCACCGCCTTACAGCAAACCGTCAGCGTTATCTTTAATGACCTGATTGAGCGCCCTGCGGATTCCCCCATTGATATGGAAAGGGCCCACCGCGCCCTCCGCCCCATACCCCGGGATAACGAACCCCCCAGAGACATTATATGCTGTATAGTTAGCTTCCCCCTTAAGGAAGAGATTCTCCGCAAGGCGAGGGAAAGGGGACGTATTCTTTATAATGGCGCGGAGGTGAAACTGTTCCAGGACCTTTCACAGATTACCCTTCAAAACAGGAGGGCACTACGGCCACTGCTAGATGCTCTGCGTGCGAGAAACATTCAGTACCGCTGGAAATTCCCGTTTGGCCTGTCTGCTTCAGCGAGGGGGCGCTCTGCATTGCTTCGCACACCGGAAGATCTTCAGGCGTTCTGTGATCAACTCGACTTGCCCGCCTTAGAACTACCGGATTGGTATGCGCTTTACTTCCCAGCGGAACCCTGGCTTCCTGTTTCGCTCCATCCGTCGCCGAAAGCTGCACGCCAGAGACCGCGTCACCGTAGACCTGGACCGATGTCACCGAATGCTCGTTCCTCACGCCGGGATCTGCAACAACATAGCCCCTCACCACCGCGTATGTGATGCGAGAAATCTATTGACTGTCTGCTGGATAGACTGAGACCTGCAGCCCGTGAGTATGCCTCCCCCCCCGAGATGTGTAAGCGTTATGCACTGATCTCTCACTCTCCCGGAGACCCCCCAGACCCTCATTTGAGATAGACATGCCATTCCCACCCCGGTCTCTTGCACCTCATAGCTGACAACCCCGTGTCCCAATGGCCCTAACGGTGACCTTCTTTCCCTGTTTGGGACTCCATACAATGCCTCTCCATCGGGAGTCACCCAATAGCTCCACAACCTGTAACCCAGCGGACGACCTAGGGCCTGCCTTATTCAGGTGGCGGATGTGGAAAGTGCGTATCCCCGAAAAAGCTACCTACGCCTTTTTACCCCAGAGCACCTAATCCCTCGTACGCGCCCGGATCCCCCAAAGCTGGGAGGTTGCACTCAAAGTTTGAACTCTCTGTCGAAGATATGGATGCCCCCACGACAAGTTCCCGTCCTGGGAGAGACTCCCTATGAGTGTCCAGGAGTAGGCCTGGGTTTCTGTCATTGGCCCCTACCCACACAGCTACGGAGATCTCTCTGCAATTCGGGCCCGAGCAGACTTCCCCCTCTTTCTTTTTTTTTTTTTTTTTTTGGAACCGGGAGGACTGATCTCTAAATTGCCCGAAACCTCGGCCTGCAACACGAGCACATCATCCCCCCCCTTGGATACTTCTTTCACGGAAGACGATCCTAAACTCCTGTAGGCAATGTTTTCGCAATCTATGTCTTACTTTTATTCCCCCAAATATTACTTTATATTGTCTCTCAATAACATTACCAGTGCTTTTATATGTTCCTTATTTGCATGTGCTTTCCCTTGACCCCCGGTTATACAGATACGGTCTGCCGGGCGTCGGTTGGGTGGGGGGGGGGGGGTTTGGGGGGGGCCAGGGACTCCTAGGTTCCGGGAGCCCCATTCCGCCCCCCGATGCGAAGGCAGACGTCGAGATACCGTCACCCTAACTCACTCTGGGCTCTCCCTTCCCCCCCTCATCCCTCCCCTCCTCCCCTCTCCACTCCTTCCCCCCTTACCCCCCGCTTCTTCCCCTCTTCCCCCCCCACTTCCCCCCCCTCCCCCGCTCCCTTGTTCTCTCCTCCCTACCCCCCTCCTTTCTCCCCACATCTCTTCCCCTCCCTTCCCCCTTTTTTCCTTGCATTTCCCATCCCCTCCTCCTCTCTCCTTCCCCTCCATCTCTCTTCCCCCCCTCCTCACCCCCTCTCCCCCCCCCTGCACCTCTTCTCCCCCCCTCCCCTTGCCTCTTCTCCCCCTCCCCCTAATCCCCTCTTCTCCCCCTCCGCCCCTATCCTCCTAGCCATCCCTTCCCCCTCCTTTCCCTCCCCTCCCCCCTCTTCCCCTCCTCCTTTCCCCACTCCCCTCAACCTGCCCCTTCCCCTGCCTCATCCCCTTGTCCCTCGTTCTCCCTCCCCCCTCCCATTCCTCCCTCACCCCCCGTCCTTGGACCTGTTGCCCTGCCCCTTCCCCCCTACTCACCCCCTCCCCCCCACCATAGAGTGGCTTAACGTAAGTCTTTGAAGAGGGTCTCCTCTCCCCAGCTTGCCTCACGGGCTGTGGATTTCTCGGTTGATTCTCCTGAATACACTTTAAAAGGTTTACTTTCTAAATATTATGGCTCGGTTATATTGATTTCAGCACTGCGAGCTGGAATAGGTTATATGTGTTATGTTATGTTGATTTGTGTATTGCTCCTATGCACTTGATACTTGAACTTTCGGCAGCTTGTTCCTTATGGTAGGCTCCCCACTACGCTTCTTGGGCTCTCGCCGTAAGCGGGATCCCTCATCCGCTTCACTTTGACCCCCGGTCCACAGCTAGGCCGTGGTTACCGCTCACACTACTACCCCCACACAGCAGTCTCACTGAGACGTTGCTGACACTCCAGATTTCCTCTTGACTCCTACAGGTAGATAGCCTAGCGAAGTCCACCTCTGGTTTTTCTTTCCCCTTTCCCATATCTATTCCCTTACATTTAGCTCTCATATCCCCCCCCCTTTTTTTTCTTTTATTTTCTTTGTCTTTTCTTTTCTTTTCTTCTCTTTTCTTTTCTTTTTTCTTTTCTTTTTCTGCTCTGATCCTCCTGACTCTCCCTACCCCCAAATCTTCCTGATTTTCCCACTCGTGTGTCCTCCCTCCTTACCCCTCCTCCCTTTTTGTGTGTCCCCCCCCCCTTCTTTCCCTTCCCCTGGGGGAGTGACCCTCACACTCATCCTCTATAGGAAGGTCCTAACCTAATCGACAACCAGACACTCATTTTCGCCTCTCCTTAACTCTTCATAATGCAGAACCCCCTAAGACTAATGTCCCACTGACTCTGAAGTGTGTTTCATTGAACACAAAAGGCCTGAATGCACCGGAAAAAAGGTCACAAGTGTTAGCTTCGCTCACCAAACAAAAGGCTCACTTTATCTTCCTACAGGAGACGCACTTCCGATCTGATGCTATCCCTAAACTGACTAATCACATGTATCGCTCTGCCCTACACGCCACTAACCCGGTGGCCAAATCTAAGGGAGTTTCAATCCTTATTTCAAAACACGCCAACTTCCTCCTGACTGACTCCCTAGTGGACCCTGAAGGCAGATTCATTTTTGTTAAGGGAACATATGCAACTAAGCCTATTACATTGGCTAACATATATTGCCCTAATGAACATCAAGTCTCCTTCTTCCGCAAGACTTGCGCCCTCCTGTCCTCATTCCAGAGCGGCCTGGTCCTCCTGGGAGGCGACATTAATGTGCCCTTGAACCCCCTCCTAGATACCTCCACTGCCACGACTTCTCTGCCCTATAAGGCATTACGCCAAATTAAAGCCCAATTACAAACCTTGTCCCTTCATGACACTTGGCGTACCCTCTATCCTTCAACCAAAGACTACACCTACTTTTCGGCCCCCCACCAGAAATACTCCAGAATCGATTTTTTTTTTCTATCCCAGACAGACCTCCCCGCCCTCCAACATGCCTCCATTGAACCGATGTTCTTATCGGATCATCATCCCATCACAGTTACACTATCGTTCCCGGAAACGTTCCCCAAGACTAAAATTTGGCGGTTCAACCCTTCCTGCTTGACGGATCCAACCTCATTGGAACGGATCCGCTCATGCATCAAGCTTTATTTTCAGGAGAATGCTAACCCTGACATTTCTCCAATATCCATATGGGAAGCCCACAAATGTGTGGTAAGGGGAGAACTGCTTGCCCTGAATGCACAAGCCAAAAAAGCTTATCAGGAGAAAGTGAATGCTCTTATCAAAAGGATTAGAGCACTAGAGCTGTCCCACAAACAAACGCAAGCCCAGAACACCCTTCAGGAACTAACTCAGCTCCGCACACTCCTTACAGACGAACTGGGTAAGCGCACGAGAAGGCGCTATATTCTTGGGCAGAGGGTCTTTTATGAACATGGCAATAAGAGTGGGCGCCTTTTAGCGCGGTCAGTCCAGAAGGCCAAACTCTCCTCCACCGTACATGCCCTACGTGATCCCCGGGGCACCCTCTTGGCTAAGAGCGAGGACATCGCGAGAGAATTCGAATCCTTCTACCGAAGGCTCTATAACCTTCGCCCTGCCCTGCCACCCCGAGCATCGGGAGAGACACGTCAAACGCTCATTGCGGATTTTCTCGCACAATATGGCCCTAAACCCCTTTCCTCCCAACAAGCACAATCCTTAGAGGGACAATTCTCGACAGGAGAGCTGGAGATAGCCCTGAAACAAATGAGGCTGGGCAAAAGCCCGGGCCCGGACGGGTACACCCTCCAGTACTATAAGTCATTCGCAGACACCCTTGCCCCCAACCTTTTACAGATGTTTAATGCCCTGGCCAATCCGCAAGACCGACCTAATAGACTATTAGAGGCACACATCACGGTAATCCCTAAGGAAGGGAAGGATGCCCTCCAGGTTGTGAATTATAGGCCGATCTCACTCCTTAATGTCGATATAAAAATTTATGCCAAGATCCTTGCCAACAGGTTAATACCTTTAATTCCCGGTCTTATCTCCAATGATCAAGTGGGGTTTGTCCCGGGAAGGGAGGCGCGGGACAATACCATACGAACCCTCAACCTACACCACTGGCTCACCTCAACTAAAACACCCGGCTTTTTGCTTTCCCTTGATGCGGAGAAGGCGTTTGACAGAGTGGCCTGGGACTACATGCGAGAGGTCCTAAAAGGGGTGGGCCTTGGGGACCGCATGCTCACCTCCATAATGGCATTATACTCGAACCCCACGGCGGCGGTGAGAGTTAACGGACACCTGTCGAACGTCTTCTCCATCAGCAATGGCACTCGCCAGGGGTGTCCCCTCTCCCCCCTGATCTACATTCTCTCCCTAGAACCCCTCTTAAACAAACTTAGAGAAAACACGGACATTAGGGGCTTGATGGTCAAAGGCAAAGACTTTAAAGTGGCCGCCTTCGCGGATGATATCCTGCTCTCTCTCACATCCCCGCGAACCTCCCTCCCATCTCTCCTACATGACCTGGAAGCCTTTGGTACAATTTCAAACCTAAAAATTAACTACACAAAGTCCCACGCCCTGAATATCACCCTCCCACCACAGGAGGTTCTTCATTGTCAAGAATTTCTTCCATTTCGTTGGGAAAAAACTGCGATCTCCTATCTTGGGATTCAGATCCCACCCTGCCTTAAAGATTTGTATGCCCTTAACTTCCACCCTGCCCTAAAAAAAGCCCAAGACCACTTCTTGGAGTGGTCCTCATTGAATGTCTCGTGGTTTGGCCGAGCGGCTCTGATCAAAATGATTGTCCTGCCACGTATATTATACTTGATCCAAACCATCCCGATGCATATACCCGCAGGATTCTTTTCCTCTTATCGGAAGGCCTGCTCGGCATTTTTATGGAAAGGTTCTCCCCCTAGAATCAAATATGCCAGACTCACCTTGCCTAAGCCTAAAGGGGGTATCGCCCTTCCAGACCTGCATAAATACTATGTTGCGTGTCACCTTACGAGAATCGCGGACTGGTCCCATCCACTCCTTTGAAAAGGTCTGGACTGCTATCGAAGACTCTTTCTCGCCCATGCCGCTACACCTTCTCCCATGGCTGTCCCCGAAACAATGGCCACAGTCTCTGACCTCACATCCCTTCATCCATACTTCCTTAACGCTTCTTAGGGGGTCCCCCTCCAGAGGTTCCCTCTCACCCACCCCGGGCCCGCTGACTACGCTGAGAGGGAACCCCGACTTTATCCCAGGCGAGTCTTCTACTTTCCTCAAACAAGAATGGCCGCATCAAGATATCCTTGCTTTACAGTTTTACACTGACGGTAAGCTTGCTTCGATAGAGGACCTTAGGCTCATTTCTAACACCTCTACCTTCCCCTTTTGGACATACAGACAAATTTGTCATTTTTTATCCACACATGCAGCTCAGGGCAGTTGGACAAGACCACTTACCCCTTTTGAAACCCTCTGCTATCGTAGAACCCCCCAACGGCACCTTATTTCCCTGCTCTACGCTTTACTCTTAGAACCTACCGATTCCACCCTTTCGCCATCACAGGCCTCGTGGAACAGAGATCTACCTATCCCCCTGACATCAGTTGAATGGACAAGAATTCACGAATACGCACACAGGGGGTCATTGAACGTTGCTATCCAGGAGAATGGGTATAAAGTGCTCACTAGATGGTATAGGACCCCAGCTCTCCTTCATAAGTTTGCTCCTTCAACCTCCAATATTTGCTGGAGATGCAATACAGAGGTGGGTTCCATGGTACATATTTGGTGGGAATGCTCACACATCCAACCCTTTTGGAGGGAAGTACACAGATACATCACATCCATCACCACTTACACCTTGGACTTCACACCAGCACAATTTCTTCTGCATCACACTTCTCTCTCAAGGAAGGATTATTTCAAATCCCTAGCCATGCACATGGTGAATGCTGCCAGGCTGTGCATCCCCAAACACTGGCGCTCCTGTCATACACCGTCACTTAAAGAATGGTTTATGACCATCTCTAGAATTTGCGACATGGAAGAACTGATCCACATCTCTCAAGAGAGACTGGAGAATTTTTCGACTACCTGGTCCTGTTGGGCACACTTCAAAACTACAGCTGAATACAATCAGCATGTTCCCTCAGATTAGAGTCTGTACTCTGAGGTGCTCTTTATCCCCCTCTTTCACACGGAGGCCCAAACGAGAGGTCACTCCCCCCATCCTCTTCCTCACCCCCATCCTCAACCCTTCCCCACCTCTTCCCCCCATCCCCGTTGTTGTCCCTTGCGCTCTGATTCATCCCCCCCTCCTACCCCCCCCTCCAATCCCATACCCCCTCACCATGAATAGATATTTTCCCTCCCACCCCATCCCCTTATCACCATATCTTAGACACCATCTCTTTGGTGTTGGAATCAACAGGCAATGCAGCAAAGTTAGCAGGCGGTTGGAATGCGGATCAAACTAATAAAGGCTCCGGCCCATCTGCACCTTCAGTCTCACTGATACAAACCTTGGAGACTATTTTACACCCGTCTGTAAGGCTTGTTTAAGTTGTACCAAAATCTGGTTTTCTGTAAATGCACCTGTTTTGCATCAATCTCTGTACTGTGATTCCTGTCAATTTGCTCAATAAAACTTTATGGAACAAAAAAAAAAAAAAAAAAAAAAAAAGGTTAGTGAATCTTAAATTTAAAGCGGAGCTCCACCCTAAAGTGGAACTTCCGCTGATCGGAACCCTCCCCCCCTCCGGTGTCACAATTGACACCTTTCAGGGGGGAGGGGGGTGCAGATACCTGTCTAAGACAGGTATTTGCACCCACTTCCGGGAGTCCTCTCTGCGGGAAGCACGTCACTTCCCGCAGATTCCCTGTTGTGTTCTGGGAGACACGGTTAATGATGGGATGTGGGGTTCCAGCACCTTGTACCTCTGGACCCCTTTACATTACACAGCACCCTGCACCTCTGGAGTCTGGACCCCTTTACATTACACAGCACCTTGCACCTCTGGACCCCTTTACATTACACAGCACCCTGGACCCCTTTACATTACATAGCACCGCACCTCTGGACCCTTTAACATTACACAGCACCCTGCACCTCTAGCCCCTTTACATTACACAGCACCCTGCACCTCTGGACCCCTTTACATTACACAGCACCCTGCACCTCGGGACCCCTTTACATTACATAGCACCGCACCTCTGGACCCCTTTACATTACACAGCCCCCCAAAGTTTGTTACACAGACACCCCCTAACAGTTCTGGACCCCCTGCATGTTACACAGACCTCTCTACAGTACATACCCCTCCCTACAGTGCAGACCCCCTCCCTACAGTACAGACCCCCTCCCTACAGTACAGACCCCCTCCCTACAGTGCAGCCCCCCTACATTACAGACCCCCTACATTACAGACCCCCTCCCTACAGTACAGACCCCCTACATTACAGAATCCCCTACAATTCAGACCCCCCTACAATACAGACCCCCTACATTACAGAGACCCCCTATATTACAGACCCCCCTACAATACAGACCCCGTACAATACAGACCCCCCTACATTTCAGACCTCCCTAAAATACAGAACCCCCTACATTTCAGACCCCCCTACAATGCAGAACCCCCCCCTACATTTCAGACCCCCTTCAATACATAACCCCCCTAAAATACAGAACCCCCCTACAATACAGACCCCCTACAATACAGACCACCCCTACATTACAGACCCCCCTACATTACAGACCCCCTACATTTCAGACCCCCCTAAAATACAGAACCCACCTACATTTCAGACCCCCCTACAATACAGAACCCCCCTACATTTCAGACCCCCCTACAATACAGAACCCCCCTACATTTCAGACCCCCTTCAATACAGAACCCCCCTACATTACAGACCCCCTCCCTACAGTACAGACCCCCCTACATTACAGACCCCCCTACAATACAGACCCCCTACATTACAGAACCCCCTACAATTCAGACCCCCCTACAATACAGACCCCCTACATTACAGAGACCCCCCTACATTACAGACCCCCCTACAATACAGACCCCCCTACATTTCAGACCTCCCTAAAATACAGACCCCCTACATTACAGACCCCCCTACATTTCAGACCCTCTTCAATACAGAACCCCCCTACATTACCGACCCCCTAAAATACAGAACCCCCCTACAATACAGACCCCCTTACATTACAGACCCCCCTACAATACAGACCGCCCCTACATTACAGACCCTCCTACATTACAGACCCCCTACATTTCAGACCCCCCTACAATACCGACCCCCCTACAATACAGAACCCACCTACATTTCAGACCCCCCTACAATACAGAACCCCCTACATTACAGAACCAGCCTACAATTCAGACCCCCCTACAATACAGACCCCCTACATTACAGACCCCCCTACATTACAGAACCCCCCCACAATACAGACCCCCCTACATTACAGACCCCCCTACAATACAGACCCCCTACAATACAGAATCCCCCTACATTACAGACCCCCTACAATACAGACCCCCCTACAATACAGAGCCCCCTACAATACAGAACCCACCTACATTTCATGCCTTTACACACACGTGCACTTTATTGGCATCCCTGTCTTAGTCCATAGGGTTCAATATTGAGTTGAACCCCTTGCAGCTATAACAGCTTTAACTCTTCTGGGAAGGCTGTCCACAAGGTTTAGGAGTGTGTCTATGGGAATGTTTGACCATTCTTCCAGAAGCGCATCTGGAAGGTCAGGCACTGATGTGGACGAGAAGGCCTGGCTTGCATTCTCTGCTCAAATTCATCCCAAAGGTGTTCTATCGGGTTGAGGTCAGACCAGTCAAGTTCCTCCACCCCAAACTCGCTCATCCATGTCTTTATTTACCTTGCTTTCTGCACTGGTTTAAATTATTTGGTGGAGAGGCGATTATGGTGTGGGGTTGTTTTTCAGGGGTTGGGCTTGGCTCCTTAGTTCCAGTGAAGGGAACTTTTAAGGTGTCAGCATACCAAGACATTTTGGACAATTTCATGCTCCCAACTTTGTGGGAACAATTTGTGGATTGCCCCTACTTGTTCCAACATGACTGCACACCAGTGCACAAAGCAAGGTCCATAAAGACATAGATGAGCGAGTTTGGGGTGGAGGAACTTAACTGGCCCGCACAGAGTCCTGACCTCAACCCGATAGAACACCTTTGGGATGAATTGGAGCAGAGACTGAGAGCCAGGCTTTCTCAACCAACATCAGTGCTTGACTCCACAAATGCGCTTCTGCAAGAATGGTCAAACATTCCCATAGACACACTCCTAAACCTTGTGGACAGCCTTCCCAGAACAGTTGAAGCTGTTATAGCTGCAAAGGGTGGGCCAACTCAATATTGAACCCTATGGATTAGGACTGGGATGCCAACAAAATTCATGTGCGTGTAAAGACAAGTTATTTTTATTTATTTTTAATTTTTTTGCTAAACTAACAAAAAAAGACTAGTTTGTTACAAAATTTAGCAAACAGACAATTTTCTCCTTCATTGATGTGTGTGGATGAGACTGCACTGAGGGGCACTGATAAGGCAGCACTGATGGACACTGATAAGGCAGCACTGGTGGGAACTGATAGGTGGCATTGATAGGTGGCACTGATAGGTGGCACTGATAGGTGGCACTGATGGGTGGCACCGATGGGCACTGATAGGTGGCACTGAAGGGCACTAATAGGTGGCACTGATAGGTAACACTGATGGGCACTGATGGGTGGCACTGATAGGCACTGGTAGTTGACATTGATAGGCAGCACTGATGATGAGGCACTGATGGGCACTGATTGGCAGCACTGATAGGTAGCACTTGTGGGCATTGATAGGTGGCACTGGTGGGCACTGGTAGGTGCCACTGGTGAGCACTGATAGGCAGCACTGATTTGCACTGTTAGGTGGCACTGGTGGGCACTAGTAGGTGGCACTGGTGGGCACAGATAAGGCGACAGTGGCTCTCCATGTTCGGGACCGATGTCCTTCTGACAGAAGCCGGTGATCAACTTTTCTATCTCCTCACGCTGTCAGCATGAGAACAAAAATAGCCAATTACATGCTCTGTTTACATTACGTAATCAGCTGTCAATGTCTGACAGCTGATCATGTGGTGAGGGGTCAGGATCGGCCCCTTACTCCAATCTATGATCAGCCGAGTCTCGTGGATTCGCTGTTAACAGAGCGAGCCACGCATGCCTCGCAGGGGGCGCACAGGCAGCTCATGCACAGGTGGACATACATGGATACTCTCCCGGCAATTTAGGCCCACGCTGTAGCTATCTTTCGAGTATAGCACGTGCAGCGAAAATGTTAAGCACTCCTCCCCCCTCCCCTGCTACATTTGGCATGTGTTTTTTTTTTTTGGGGGGGGAGCGGATACCTAGCTTTGACTAGGCGATCTGAGTGGAATTTATCTTCTCCCCTCCCTCCCTGCAGTCTTCTGGGACACCTCAAAGGTCCCAGAAGACTGCTGGATGATTCAGGACACACAGCGTGACTACCACATGCACAGTGCTCACCTGGCAGTGAAGCCCCAAGCTGTCACAGCCGGGTGCCCACAGTTGAAATGCTAGCACCGGGGAGAGGAGAGGGAGAGGAGCGGCTGCTCGGGTAAGCACATCGCTTGATCCTGGGACAGGTGAGTGTGTGTTCATTAAAAGTCAGCAGCTACACTTTTTGTAGCTGCTAACTTTTAATTAACACAAAAACGACTGAAGCTCCTCTTTAATGTAAGGAATTGCATTGTAAAAACAAACTTATCTTAAATAAAAACAATTCTTTAAATTAAATTACAGTGTCTGGTGTTGTAAAGAGTTAACAAGTCACATCTCTCTGGTGTCATTAAAGAGCAGGAAAAACAAGAAAAGCGCCAGCAAAACATGCCTGGGTTTAATTATTGATAAGACACTTTTTTAATAATTCAGATATGCAAATGAAGCAGGGTATCAGATTTGTCTGTAAAAGAGAGCCACCTGGGGAAAGTTGATTTGTGCGAGGCAGCAGAAGGGAACATGTTTCTAATTCAGAAAGGGAAATGTCTTAATGATTCTCTGTGTGATCAGCAAATCTGTACTACTGTAAGTTAACGTAGAAGCTTCTCAGTGCTAAGAAGGCAGATGTCATTAGAATATATTAGATACTGCTGTGTGTTATGCCATCAGATTTCTTTGTATGCACATGGTTATTTTATTAAAAATAACAAAGAGACCATCAGGACATTTGCCATATAACTACCAGGTCAATGGACCCAACACATTGCTAATGAAGCTGTCATTGTTAGGTGTTGAAGAAGCTCATATATCATTCTCTGGAGCCATGGGAAGTTAAGAAAATTGTTAAAGACAATTTTTTTTTCTTTCCATATATGAGATCAAATCTTAAATATAATTGTTTGAATAAAAAATTATAGATATAAATTTATAAGAACGGAACTATGTGTAAGACTTGTCTGCCAGGTCCTATTTCTGTTCTCATTATCAGATTAGCTGCTAATGTTTTTATAGAACCTAACTCAACTGTTCCATTTCCTAATATAAATCCCCAAAAAATCAGACATGTTAAATCGGAGTTCCACCCAAAAATTGAACTTCCACTTTTCGGAACCCTCCCCCCCCTCCGATGTCACATTTGCCACCTTTCAGGGGGGAGGGGGGTGCAGATACAGTTGCAAAAAAATGTATGTGAACCTTTTTGGAATGATATGGATTTCTGCACAAATTGGTCATAAAATGTGATCTGATCTTTATCTATGTCACAACAATAGACAATCACAGTCTGCTTAAACTAATAACACACAAAGAATTAAATGTTACCATGTTTTTATTGAACACACCATGTAAACATTCACAGTGCAGGTAGAAAAAGTATGTGAACCCTTGGATTTAAGAACTGGTTGAACCTCATTTGGCAGCAATAACTTCAACCAAACATTTCCTGTAGTTGCAGATCAGACGTGCACAACGGTCAGGAGTAACTCTTGACCATTCCTCTTTACAGAACTGTTTCAGTTCAGCAATATTCTTGGGATGTCTGGTGTGAATCGCTTTCTTGAGGTCATGCCAAAGCATCTCAATCGGGTTGAGGTCAGGACTCTGACTGGGCCACTCCAGAAGGCGTATTTTCTTCTGTTTAAGCCATTCTGTTGTTGATTTACTTCTATGCTTTGGGTCGTTGTCCTGTTGCAACACCCATCGCCTGTTGAGCTTCAGCTGGTGGACAGATGGCCTTAAGTTCTCCTGCAAAATGTCTTGATAAACTTGGGAATTCATTTTTCCTTCGATGATAGCAATCCATCCAGGCCCTGACGCAGCAAAGCAGCCCCAAACCATGATGCCCCCACCACCATACTTCACAGTTGGGATGAGGTTTTGATGTTGGTGTGCTGTGCCTCTTCTTCTCCACACATAGTGTTGTGTGTTTCTTCCAAACAACTCAACTTTGGTTTCATCTGTCCACAGAATATTTTGCCAGTACTGCTGTGGAACATCCAGGTGCTCTTGTGCAAACTGTAAACGTGCAGCAATGTTTTTCTTGGACATCAGTGGCTTCCTCTGTGGTATCCTTCCATGAAATCCATTCTTGTTTAGTGTTTTACGTATAGTAGATTCGCTAACAGGGATGTTAGCATATGCCAGACACTTTTGTAAGTCTTTACCTGACACTCTAGGATTCTTCTGTACCTCATTGAGCAGTCGGCGCTGTGCTCTTGCAGTCATCTTTACAGGACGCCCACTCCTAGGGAGAGTAGCAGCAGTGCTGAACTTTCTCCATTTATAGACAATTTGTCTTACCGTGGACTGATGAACAGCATGGCTTTTGGAGATACTTCTATAACCCTTTCCAGCTTTATGCAAGTCAACAATTCTTAATCGTAGGTCTTCTGAGAGCTCTTTTGTGCGAGGCATCAATCACATCAGGCAATGCTTCTTGTGAAAAGCAAACCCAGAACTGGTGTGTATTTTTTATAGGGCAGGGCGGCTTTAACCAACACCTCCAATCTCATCTCATTGATTGGACTCTAGTTGGCTGACACCTCACTCCAATTAGCTATTGGAGATCTCATTAGTCTAGTGGTTCACATACTTTTTCCACCTGCACTGTGAATGTTTACATAGTGTGTTCAATAAAAACATGGTGACATTTAATTCTTTGTGTGTTATTAGTTTAAGCAGACTGAGATTGTCTATTGTTGTGACTTAGATGAAGATCAGATCACATTTTATGACCAATTTGTGCAGAAATCCATATAATTTCAAAAGGGTTCACATACTTTTTTTGCAACTGTACCTGTATAAACAGGTATTTGCACCACTCCCGGGTATTGACTCCCGCAGGAGTGACGCCCCTTCGCGTCACCCCCCCCCGCTGTCTTCTGGGAGAGAGCGGGGACCAGTGACGGCGCAGTAGGGAACCGGGCAGTGAAGCCGCAAGGATTCACTTCCTGATTCCTTCATCGAGCATGGCGGCGGCAGCATCCGAATACCGAGCGATTGCTCAGCCTCGTCTGCCGACATTGCGGGCGCGCTGGACAGGAAAGTGCCATAATGTACAAATATACTGTACATACTTTTCACTTTGTGGCAAAAGTTCCTGGGGAGCTTTGAAAGTTAAATTCAAGTTTACTGCTTCCATCCCAGAGTCTTTTTCTCCCTTTCTCCTCAGAATTTGTGTTCTGATTCTTATGACATTCGCTTTTTTACTTTACCCTAAAATTGAATTTTTTTTGGGGAGGGGGTATAGATAGTATGCAGATTTTGATACATATCATATTTTATAATATATTTACTAGGTTTAAATTAGGAAGAAAGAGGAAGATATTGGGAAAAATATATCTTACTGGATTTTAACCTTAAGCAACATTTTGCATAAATTGTCTAGTAATTTACACCAAAATATAGCTAACAGCCTCCTGCCTAAAAGGATATCACTTAAAGCCGATCTCTATGTTTCCCATCACTTTAAATAGTTGTTTGGACCAAGCTGGCCCAAACAAACTATTTTCTTTGCTAACTGATGTGTTTTTGTATGTACTGTATGTAGCTTAATCTAGTAAACAGTGCTGGGTTCTGGCTGTTCCCGTCTCACACCCAGAAAAAAATTGAATCGTTCTGAGCAGCACTCAGTGAATGAATACATAGCCTCCCTTGATTGGCTGAGAGATGGGTTGAAGATGTCAGAATCTACAACTCAGCCAATCAGAGGAGCTGGAAGCCTCTGGTGTCCTGTTGCCCAGTGACATATCTCCCCAATCCATTCAGATGTTAACTAGGAATTCCTGCTGATAGTTGAATATAAACAAAGGGGCAGGTATGATGTAAATAAAAAAAATGCAAGCCCCCCCCCCTCCAAATTTATTACCAGACCCAAAGAAGAAAAAAAGTAGGGATGCACCTAAATTTCGGCCGCCGAAACATATCGGCCGAAAATGGCCTTTTCGGCAATTTGCGAAAGAGAATTCTTTGCCGCTAATGGTGCCGAAAATCGTGCATGCGCAGTAGAGGCGGGAGAACCAGTGGATGACGTCACTTGTTGTGTGGGCGGCATGCACGTTCCTCGTGGTTAAGACGCCGCACTCGTAAGCACGTTCCCTGCTGAGACGCTGGCACCTTCCCCGCGGACGCTCCTCGTGCTTGTGAGACGCTGCTGGGACCCGAGAGACGGTACTGGGACCCGAGAGACGGTACTGGGACCCGAGAGAAGGTACTGGGACCCGAGAGAAGGTACTGGGACCCGAGAGATGCTACTGGGACCCGAGAGACGCTGCTGGGACCCGAGAGACGGTACTGGGACCCGAGAGACAGTACTGGGACCCGAGAGAAGGTACTGGGACCCGAGAGAAGGTACTGGGACCAGAGAGATGCTACTGGGACCCGAGAGACGCTACTGGGACCCGAGAGATGGCTTTATAGAGGGCTGCACATACTCAAGTACAAGAGTGGGCACTGTCATTCCTGGATGGCTACCATTACTACTATTCGCCGGTGAGCAGCATTGCCGCTTTTGCCTTACTTAAACTGACAGAAACAATCCAACTAGTAATTTATTTATTTTATTATAGTACTGAAACTGAAAATGCTATGCAATACTAGTATTTAAAATGACTGTCTGTCTGCACTGCAGTAAATCTAACTTGTAGCAAAAAAAACTATATAATTGAACTGATTAAATGATTTGAAATGGAATGGAATGAATTGCAATTGCATGCTATTTATTTTTTGAGCTATTCTGTAGTATTCTATAAAATTCATGCGCTTGCTGTCATTGAATTTGTCACTTTGTCCGCGTAGTATTATAAGTTATACAGTACTGACATGACAGCAAGCGCATTCATTTTTTAAACATGACAGTATGCAATAAATATATATATATTGTGAGGGGGTTAGCTCGGTAGCGGGTGTGTGTGACCCCCTGGATGGGCTCCCCACACAAAAACAGGCCCAGCAGACGGAGGTTGTGGTTTTCAAGATCAAAAGGTGCGGTTTATTTCTCTATTTACAGTGACAAAACACAGCAAAGCAAAAAGAAACATAAACAAAATAAATCCTGGTCAGCTTGACCTCTGACTAAACATGCAGGTTTCCCTAACTAACAACTGGGATCAGCCTGGTGCTGTCCTAGTCCCTAAGTCCCTGGTTTAGTAAAAGTCCAAACAAATAGCCACACAGGCTTTGTCTCACAGCACAGGGGTTCACTCTCCCTAGACAGTCCACACAGGTCTGGTTCCAGGCATGAGCAAACACCTAATGAAGCTGGGAGTTTTTATAGAGGCCTTAAACGAGCTGACAAGCTTCAGCTGGTCTCATCAACTCCCTGCCTGCACGACGCCCAGCACTCTCCCTAGAGGTATGAATCATCCATGAGCCCACTAGCCTCAGCTGGGCTTCATCAACTCTCTCCCTAGTTGTATAAGTCGGCATAAAGCCTGAATCTGGGAGAAATATACCTACCCCCCTGGATGCAACCAGGTGACTTTACCTTCCTGCTGTCACATACCCCCCCTCTTGTTTTAACCTTGGGGTTGGAACACCAGCAATCAGGCATTCATGTACTCGAGACAAAGCATCCACATTCCCCATTTGAACGCCAGGGCGATGCTTTACTGTGAAGTTGAATTCCTGTAGGGCCAGGAACCACCTATTTACTCTTCTATTTGTCTCCTTGTTTTGAGCCATCCACTTTAACGGAGCGTGATCCGTAACCATGTCAAAGTGCCTACCTAGCAGATAGTACCGAAGGGAATCTAGAGCCCACTTCACCGCTAAACACTCCTTTTCAACCGTGGCGTAATTTACCTCATGGGACTTCAACTTCCTGCTGAGGTAAATGACTGGGTGCTTTTCCCCGTTCCAGACCTGGGACAATACTGCTCCTAACCCCACATCTGACGCATCACTTTGTACGACAAAGTCTTTAGAGAAGTCGGGTGAGTACAACACTGGCTGGCTACATAAGGCTTGTTTCAAGAATTGGAATGCTGCCTCAGCCTCGGGGGTCCATTTAATCATGACCGACCCTTTCCCTTTCGTCAGGTTGGTTAGGGGCACAGCCTTAGAAGCAAAGTGGGGAATGAAGCGCCGATAATACCCCGCGATTCCCAGAAAGGCTCGCACCTGCTTCTTGCTGTTGGGACGTGGCCAACTCTGGATGGCCTTGACTTTGTTGAGTTGGGGTTTTATTACTCCCCTCCCAATGGTGTACCCAAGATATTTGGCCTCCTCCTGCCCAATGGTACACTTCTTGGGGTTAGCCGTAAACCCCGCTTCCCGGATAGAGTCTAGGACTGCTTGCACTTTTGGCAGATGTGAGGCCCAATCTGTGCTATGGACAATTACGTCATCCAGGTAAGCCGCAGCATACTTCCGATGGGGCCTCAGTATCTGGTCCATTTTCCGCTGGAATGTGGCCGGCGCATTCTGTAACCCGAACGGCATTCTCTTATATTGGAACGCCCCGTCTGGGGTTACAAATGCGGTTTTCTCTTTAACCGACTTGGCCAGGGGAATTTGCCAATACCCTTTTGTGAGGTCAAGAGTCGTCATGTATCGGGCTGTTCCCAGCCGGTCGATCAACTCATCTATACGTGGCATGGGGTAGGTGTCAAATTTTGTAACTTTGTTCAACTGACGAAAATCGTTACAAAATCGCCAGCTCCCATCCGGTTTAGGCACCAACACAATGGGACTAGACCAATCACTTTGGGACTCCTCTATCACCCCTAAGTTCAGCATTTTCTGTACTTCCTCCCGTATTGCCTCCCGTCGGGCCTCTGGGATCCGATAGGGTTTTAACTTCACCCTTTCACCGGGCGGGGTAATAATATCATGCTCTACCCCAGATGTTTGTCCCGGCAGCTCAGAGAACACCTCCTTGTTGCGAAGCACAAACTCCTTAACCTCCTGTTGTTGGGGTTGTGACAAGGTGGCTGCTATTCCAACCTCCGGAATCACGCAACCAGTTTGAGCTGGTGACCAAGTTTCTGCGACTAGGGACTCTCTATCCCTCCAGGCTTTCAACAGATTAACGTGATAGACCTGTTCGGGCTTTCGCCTTCCTGGTTGTCTGACCTTGTAATTCACTTCGCTCACTTTTTCCATTATCTCGTAGGGGCCTTGCCATTTGGCAAGGAATTTACTTTCAACCGTAGGGACAAGTACCAATATCCTATCCCCCGGGGAAAAGGTACGGGTCTTGGCTCCACGGTTGTACACTCTCTGCTGTGCCAACTGCGCTTGGGCCAAATGTTCCTTCACGATGGGCATTACCTGTGCAATTCGATCTTGCATCAGGGCGACATGCTCAATCACACTCCTGTGGGGAGAACTCTCACTTTCCCAAGTTTCCTTGGCAATATCCAACAGCCCTCTTGGGTGTCTCCCATACAGTAACTCAAAGGGGGAGAATCCCGTAGAGGATTGGGGCACCTCCCTAATAGCAAACATCAAATAAGGAAGTAGACAGTCCCAATCCTTTCCATCTCTATCCACCACTTTCTTCAACATTTGTTTTAGGGTTTTGTTGAATCTTTCAACCAGCCCATCGGTTTGGGGGTGATACACAGACGTACGCAATTGCGTCACTTTGAACAATTTACACAGCTCTTTCATAACCCGGGACATAAAGGGTGTACCTTGGTCCGTAAGCAGTTCTTTACAAATACCCACCCGGCTAAAAACAAGAGATAGCTCTTTGGCTATGGTTTTGGCCGAGGTATTTCGGAGAGGGATCGCTTCTGGATAACGGGTGGCATAGTCCATTATAACTAATATGTACTGGTGCCCCCTAGCGGACTTGATTATAGGACCTACCAAATCCATTGCGATCCTCTCAAACGGGACCTCAATGATGGGTAGAGGGACCAGCGGGCTACGGAAATGTGGCATCGGGGCCGACCTCTGACACACAGGGCAGGAGGAACAATAATTTTCTATGTCCTTCATCACCCCAGGCCAATAGAATCTCTGTAATACCCTCTCTCGGGTTTTCTCTGTCCCCAGATGACCTCCAAGAATGTGCCCATGGGCCAACTCCAACACCAACTTCCTGTAAGGTTTGGGCACCACAAGCTGCTCAACGGTTTCTTCTGCCCTTTTTGCCACCCGATACAGTAGGTCCTTCTCTACGCTGAAGTATGGGTAAGTGCAGGTATTATCTGGGTTCACTAACTCGCCATCTATTTCCACTACGTTTTCCCGTGCCTTTATTAGGGCGGGGTCTTTTAACTGTTCTGTGGCAAAATTTTCCCTGTGAACCTCAAGATCAGAAAACTCCACAGACGGTAGGTTTTCGTCTGAGGAGGTGGGCTCCTCTCCAGTTTCTTGAGTCTCGCCTGCCAATACTGACAAGGGAAATTCTGGAGAGTCCTCACCACTCTCAGAGGAGTTCTGGCTATCACCTTCCTGGTACATAGGGGCACCAGTGGGGGGCTCAGGATCATCCCACAGTTCCCAGAACTTCGGAAAATCCCTTCCCACAATGGCATCATGCGGTAATTGAGATACTAACCCCACTGGATGAGAGAGGGTACCTTTGGGGGTCTTGAAACACACTGTAGTCACTGGATACTCTCGGGTGTCCCCATGCACACAAATAACAGCTACCTTGCTATTCCCAGAGACCTCTGTTTTAACTAATTCAGCCTTTATCAGGGTCACAAGGCTACCTGAATCCAGTAATACCACAACATTTCTACCATTAATACACATTTTGCATAAATGCTTCTCAGTTCCCCGAATGGCAGTGCATGCGACTGTCGCACACAGCGACTGACGTCTGTCCGTCAGAAAGTCACATTGCATGGGTTCCTCCACAACCGGGCAATTTGCTGCAATATGTCCCGCTTGCCGGCAGCGGTAGCAAACAATCCTTTTGGCTGCCTCTTGAGCCCCCAACTTCCCAGGCTGTTCTCGCCAAACCCTGGGCAGAGCTCCCACCCTCTCACTCTCTCCACCCTCACCCCTTGGAATCATCTTATCCGCCCCTGGGGATGGTCTGGTCTTAGGGTGGAAAGTCCGAGAGTCTCTGGAAGAGGCCGTCAGGTTCTCTGCAGCCAAGTATCTCTCTACACGATCCACAAGTTTACCGGCCGTTTCTGGGTCTCCATGGCTTACCCACTTTTGAATGGCGGTAGGAAGAGCTCTCAAGAAACGATCAATCACAACACGTTCCACAATCTCCGGTGCGGACAAAGTCTCTGGCTGTAGCCACTTCCTGCTCAGGTGAATGAGATCATACATTTGAGACCTGGGGGGTTTTCCAAGCTGGAAAGTCCAGTTATGCACACGCTGAGCCCGGACAGCCAGGGTGACACCCAGCCTTGCCAATATTTCAGCTTTTAGCATCACATAGTCTTTTGCTTGGTCAGGCTCTAGGTCATAGTAAGCTTTCTGCGATTCACCAGTTAACAGAGGAGCCAGCAGTCCAGCCCACTGATCCTTAGGCCACTTTTCCCTTTCAGCAGTCCTTTCAAATGTGGTCAAAAACACCTCTGGATCATCTTCTCCAGTCATTTTTGTCAATAAACGACTCACCCCAAATGACGCGGTATTAGTGGGACGGCTTTCCTCACTGGTCTGCGGACGTTGCTGCATTACTGCTTCCATCTGTTGTTGTAGTCTCTGCTCTTGCTTCTGCAACAGGTCTATGAAGCGGGCCTCAGATTGCTGCTGGGCTTGTTGCTGAGCTGCAAGGCTCTTTTGCAAACCTGCATTTGTCTGCTGTTGATTGGCATTTGCTAGAGCCAGCTGTTTCAGTATCTCCTCCATGCTGGCTTAAAAAAAACTGCCACTGGTTCTCCACCAACTGTGAGGGGGTTAGCTCGGTAGCGGGTGTGTGTGACCCCCTGGATGGGCTCCCCACACAAAAACAGGCCCAGCAGACGGAGGTTGTGGTTTTCAAGATCAAAAGGTGCGGTTTATTTCTCTATTTACAGTGACAAAACACAGCAAAGCAAAAAGAAACATAAACAAAATAAATCCTGGTCAGCTTGACCTCTGACTAAACATGCAGGTTTCCCTAACTAACAACTGGGATCAGCCTGGTGCTGTCCTAGTCCCTAAGTCCCTGGTTTAGTAAAAGTCCAAACAAATAGCCACACAGGCTTTGTCTCACCGCACAGGGGTTCACTCTCCCTAGACAGTCCACACAGGTCTGGTTCCAGGCATGAGCAAACACCTAATGAAGCTGGGAGTTTTTATAGAGGCCTTAAACGAGCTGACAAGCTTCAGCTGGTCTCATCAACTCCCTGCCTGCACGACGCCCAGCACTCTCCCTAGAGGTATGAATCATCCATGAGCCCACTAGCCTCAGCTGGGCTTCATCAACTCTCTCCCTAGTTGTATAAGTCGGCATAAAACCTGAATCTGGGAGAAATATACCTACCCCCCTGGATGCAACCAGGTGACTTTACCTTCCTGCTGTCACAATATATATATATATATATATATATATATATATATATATATATATTACATTTCATATATAATATTATATTTATTGCGTACTGTCATGTTTAAAAAATGTATGCGCTTGCTGTCATGTCAGTGTAGTATAACTGTATAACTTATATACTACGCTGACAGTGACAAATTCAATGACAACAAGGCGCATGAAGTATACTACAGAATAGCTCAAAGAAATAAAATTATCTTTTTGGTACAAGTCAGATGTACTGCAGTGCAGACATCACTACCTTGCATGGCAAGAGCAGCACCATAAAAAAAAAAAAAAAATTGGTTATTTATTTTTATTTTTTATTTTTTAAACCTGCCTCCTGGGGTTTAGCTTTTAAATTGCATTCATCCTCCCCCCCCCCCCCCTCAGATTTCACTCCCACTATAAATCATTCTATGCTATTATTCTATGTTACCAGCAAAGGTGGACCATGTCTGCAGTGTGGACATATTTTAAAGTTTCTGATAAAGACCCCAAATTTGCAATCTGTAGTCTTTGCTCAGCAAAGATTTCAAGAGAGCAATATCTGACGCTTTAAAAACCATGCTTGACATTTGGCACATTGAGAAGTCTAAATTGCATTTTATTGTCCGAGATAATGCACGGAACATGGCAAAGGCAATGGAGGACAGTGAACTTAAAAGCATACTGTTTATGGCACACACGCTGCAATTTGCTGTTCATGAAGGATTGCTGAGTCAGCGCACCATATCTGATATCGTATCAAAAAGAAGAAAAATTGTGGGTCACTTTAAGCATTCTCCGCTTGCTTATTCCAGATTACAAGCTTTGCAGATGCAGTTTGGAATGACACCGAAACGACTGCAGCAGGATGTATCCACTCGTTGAAACAGCACCTAATATATGCTGCAAAGTCTTTTTGAACAAAAGAGTGTTTTAGCTGCATACATTGCAGATTACGAGCTGCCGGCAACACTGAGTGCATCACGTGGATGTTAGTTGAAAATAGTTTGTCTCTTCTATCTCCTTTTGAACAGTTAACAAAATAAATAAGCTCAACAAATGCTTCCATTGCTAAAGTTATTCCCTTGATTGCTGCACTGAAGCGTCTGCTATGAAAAGAGGTAGAAACAGACCATGGTGTAAAAACGGCTAGAAAACCACTCTACTGGAGGCCGTTACCAACCGCCATCAAGACACCGAGTCCAACCCTCTATACTGCATTGCAACAGTTCTAAATTCTCGATTTAAAGAGCATTACTTTCATGTGTAGAAAAAGCAGTGTGCATGGGAAATGATACAGGCACAAATGGAGGTGGTGGAAGCATCTGGTGAAGGAGTTTCGAGGTGTCGCACAGAGGAAAGTGAGAAACGGTTGCATACAAGTGAAGAGGGACACACTCCCTCCATATCTGATATGTTTGAAGAAATTTTACATGAATGCACCCCAGTCCATAGCAGTGCCACAACAAGTGCAGCTACCCAACAGCTGGACATTTATTTAGCTGAACAGCCTATTGCCAGAAGCGACAATCCCCTTGAGTACTGGCGCATCAACAAAGAATGTTTTCATTTGCTTGCACAGATTGCACGCAGATATTTATCTGCCCCAAGCACCAGTACAGAGAGTGAGAGACTATTCAGTCTAGCATCTCATATTCTTGATGAGAAGAGAAACCGTCTCTCCTGTGAGAAAGCTGAACAACTTTTGTTCTTAAAGCGAAATCTGCCACTTTTACTGAAATAGATTTAATAGACCAATTCATTTACCATGTTGAACATAGTAAATGAATTGGTATTGGACTGTGCTATTTGACAATTGGAACATACAACATAGTATGACTGACTACCTAGTATGTTCCAATTGTCTAGTTGTGCCATTTGTTGGTTGTTCATTGTAGTTCTTCTACAGTTTTTTGCACTTCTTCAATTTAAGAGAGAACTCCAGCTTTTGAACTACTGTACCATAGTTTGTTGCTGTTGGGCCAAACTATGTCTCTCCCTAAGCTGTCAGCCCGCGGCATGTGCAAATGCAAAACTGTATGTTCTGTATCTGTGGCTGTCTACATACTACAGTACTATACACTTTACCGCACTGTGTTCCGGGTATGGACAGAGACTTCCAGAAACACAGACCAGTCTACATTGCTTGCTGTGATTGGCTGAGCACCACTGCTGTAGACTAGTATGTGTTTCGGGATGTCTCCGCCCATACCCGGGGGCCGGAACACAGTGCGGTCTACTGTATGACTATGTATCTAACCCGCAGCTACATACATACACTTTTATATCGCACATGCAGCCGCTGACACCTTAGGGAGAGAACTTAGGGAAAAACTACTAGTTCTCATTTAAGTTGAAAATAATAAAATACATTTTTTATTATAGCAAACTATGCTATATTTAGTACAGAAACTGTGAAACAGAATAACGGCCTTCTGCCATATTTCTGTTATGGTTAGTTGAGAGAGTTGTTCTTTATACATAGTTTGCTGTTGTTGGGCCAAACTATGTCATTGTCTCTCCCTAAGCTGTCAGCCCGCTGCATGTGCAAAACTGTACAGTATGTTCTGTATCTGTGGCTGTCTACATACTACTGTACTATACACTATTCCGCTCTGTGTTCCGGGTATGGACGGAGACTTCCAGAAACACAGACTAGTCTAGATTGCTTGCTGTGATTGGCTGAGCACCGCTACTGTAGACCAGACTGTGTTCCGGGAAATCTCCGCCCATACCCGGGGGCCGGAATACAGTGTGGTCTACTGTATGACTATGTATGTAACTCGCAACTACATACATACACTTTTATCGCACATGCAGTCGCTGACACCTTAGGGATAGAACTTAGAGAAAAATGACTAGTTCTCAAGTTCAAAATAAATAATAAAATAAAAAATTTATTATAGCATAGATATACTATACTAGTCTATTATGTTATATTTACAGAAACTGTGAAACAGAATAACGGCCTTCTGCCATATTTCTGTTATGGTTGTTCTTATAGTTTTTTCGTTGTTGGGCCAAACTGTGTCAGTCATTGTCTCTCTAAGCTGTCAGCCCGCGGCATGTGCAAAACTGTATGTTCTATATCTGTGACTGGCTACATACTACAGTACTATACACACTATACTGCACTGTGTTCCCGGTATTGGCGGAGACGTCCAGAAACACAGACTAGTCTACATTGCTTGCTGTGATTGGCTGAGCACCGCTGCTGTAGACCAGACTGTAGACTAGTCTGTGCTTCGGGAAGTCTCCGCCCATACCCGGGGGCCGGAACACAGTGCGGTCTACTGTATGACTATGTATTTAACCCGCAGCTACACACATACACTTATCGCACATGCAGCCGCTGACACCTTAGGGAGAGAGAACTGAATTACTAGTTCTGATGTAAGTTGGAAATGAACAAAATAAAAAAAATCAGTCTTTGGCATTTTTATAATAATATTATTATTTTATTTCATTTTTATGCCTGTTTTATTTGGTATGGTGCAATGTGCACTGACTGCAGTCTGCACTGCAGGATATGCTGTAGTTAACTTACCGTATATACTCGAGTATAAGCTGATCCGAATATAAGCCGAGGCACCTAATTTTACCACAAAAAACTGGGAAAACGTATTGACTCGAGTATAAGCCTAGGGTGTCCACCTGCATGCCTCACTGTGCCTCACTTTGCCTCACTGTGTCCATGCCTCACTGTGTCCATGCCTTACTGTGCCAATGCCTCACTGTCACTGTGCCCATGCCTCACTGTGTCCATGCCTCACTGTGCCTCACTGTGCCCATACCTCACTGTGTCCATGCCTTACTGTGTCCATGCCTTACTGTGTCCATGCCTCACTGTGCCCATGCCTCACTGTGTCTCACTGTGTCCATGCCTCACTGTGCCTTACTGTGGCCATGCCTCACTGTGTCCATGCCTCACTGTGCCCCACTGTGTCCATGCCTCACTGTGCCTCACTGTGTCCATGCCTCACTGTGCCTTACTGTGGCCATGCCTTACTGTGCCCATGCCTCACTGTGCCCATGCCTCACTGTCACTGTGCTCATGCCTCACTGTGCCCATGCCTCACTGTGCCCATGCCTCACTGTCACGTGCCCATGCCTCACTGTGCCCATGGTTCACTGTGCCCATGCCTCACTGTGCCCATGCCTCACTGTGCCCATGCCTCACTGTCACTGTGCCCATGTCTCACTGTGCCCAATCTCCCTACCTGATCTCCGGCGCTGTGTGACTAGACTGATGTTTTACATGGGAGTCTATGGAAGGGGTGCCCGGCTTTGAAAAATCGGTGCTCCCCAGCTGTAGGTCCCCTAGACAACAAACTTTGCACACTTGTGGAAGAAGAGTGTAGCTACATGTGTGCCAAGTTTGGGGTCCAGGGGACCTAGGAGTGTCCGGTACCGGGTCCCCAAATTCTCTGGAGAAATGACTGTTTAACATTGGAGTCTATGGAAGGGGTGCTCGGCTTTGAAAAATCGGTGCTCCCCGGCTGTAGGTCCCCGGACACCAAACTTTTGCACACCTGTAGAGGAAGAAAGGGGCTACATGTGTGACAAGTTTGGGGTCCAGGGGACCTACGGCTGGCCGGGATCAGGTGCACAAAACGAAGATGGACACAGACTCGAGTATAAGCCGAGGGGGGCATTTTCAGCACAAAAAAAAAGTGCTGAAAAACTCGGCTTATACTCGAGTATATACGGTACTTTAAATTATTATAATTTTGTAGTTTATTTGATTTTATCTTCTGTGTCCACTGTCCACTGTCCAATTTATGTGGGTTACTTTTTATTTAAGTACTTATTTACAATACTGGATTGTAGTATTCTTTTCTTCATAAAATTAATGATTAAGTTGAATATAAATAATATAACGAATACGAATGTAACACAATTTTGTATATCAAATAATTTTTTGTTTAATATATAAAAAAAGCCTATTTCGGTTTTGGTGCTGTTTCGGTATCGGTTTCGGTTTTTGGGATCTTGTATTTTTCATTTTCGGTATCGGTTTCAGCACCAAAAAACCCATTCAGTGCATCCCTAAAAAAAAAGTGAGCGCTCCAAAAAAATCTAAACTAGACCCTTGTCTGAGCATAGCTAGCCAAGAAGGGGGAAAAGGAGCATTCACCCTCCCTCCTGAACAAACCAGGCCACATACCCTCAACAAAGGGATGATACCTTTCCAAGGAGGACCTCTTTGAAAGCACCTTGATAAAAACAAGGGCCTGTTTGACACAACCCTGGCCCACTAGTTGTGGGAGTCTTTGGGAGGTAGTCTGAATAAAATCTGGGAGCCCTTTAGAAACTAAAGGGGCTGGTTTGCAGTTTTCTTCTTTCAGTGAGTCATCAGGCTTTACTAAGTGTGATTGACAAGGATATGTGTGGGGTTTCCTGTTAAAATCCATACTAGCTGATAAAACAAATTCTCATATAAAGTGCACTGTCACCATAAACCAGCAGGGGGCGCCATTTTATTCTGAACCAGACCAATCCAAAGCTCTAATACTTGACACTATCACTCGATTCTTGGCCTGAATATTGTCTACACAAAAATGGCTACCTAGGAAGAGGTTGAACCTTGAAACTCACCTATTGGATCTTCACCTCCGGTCCTGTAATTTGTTGGACTATGGACTGAATGATAGGGTACCATGTGACAAATCTTGATGCTGTACTTTGTGATGAGCTTTTATTCAATTGTAAATTTGTGAGTATAATACATACAATTTTTTAATAATAAAATATGGTTTTAGGATAATGCACTAGGTCGGGGCGCCCTTTCTTTCTTTTTCTTGTGGTTCCAGAGTATCAGACTTCCCCAGTCTTTAGAGGGCAGTAAGAGGGTGATATAGCACATCCTTCCTGAGTGAACCCACTCTCAAGCGCAGGAGAAATTGTGTTTGTGACTATTCCTACACAAAACAAGTAATTTTGCCTGGTGATTCTGTTGAGACTGTGTTGGGCATAGCTACCCAATGCAGCCTAATGGATCTGGTGTGAACAAGCCTTTAGATGACTATTGCTCTACACATTACTTATCCTCGAGCACATTAGAGGTTTAGGAAAAAATTTGGTTAGATTTACACATTTGCACTGTGTTTTGATGCCTTATTACACGGGTGCCCAACCACTAGCCCTCTGATGTGGCCAACACCTCTTGCTCTGGGGTGGCGGGTCGGCAAGGCCAGATCCTGGGTTCCATACCCACCATCCCAGAGCATTAGTGTGAAGATATGAGCCAGCAGTACAGGAAGCATGCAGCTGCAGTAGAGAGCAGAGCCAATGCTTCCTGTCCCTGCCAGCTGTACCCACCTTGGGGGGACAGCCAGCAGTACCTGCCAGCCGTACCCATTCTGGGGGACAGCCAGCAGTACCTGCCAGCCATACCCACCCTGGGGGACAGCCAGCAGTATCTGCCAGCCATACCCACCCTGGGGGATAGCCAGTAGCAGCCTCCAGCCATACTTGCCTGGGGGAGAGTCAGTAGCAGCCACCAGCCATACTCGCCCTGGAAAACAGCCAGTAGCAGCCTTCAGCCATACTCGCTCTGGGAGACAGCCAGCAACAGTCGCCAGCCATAGCCACCCTGGGTGACAGTCAGCAGCAGCCGTCAGCCATACCCGCCATGGGAGACATTAGCAGCCATCAGCCATATCTGCCCTGGGGGACAGCAGCAGCCACCAACCATACCTGCCCTGGAGGACAGCAGCAGCCGCCAGCCATACCCACCTGGGGGACAGCAGCAGCTGCCAGCAAAACCCACCTTGGGGGACAGCAGTAGCCGCTGCCATACCCACCTGGGAGACAGCAGCAGCCACCAGCCCTACCCACCTGAGGGATAGCAGCAGCCACCAGCCATATCTGCCTGGGGGTCAGCAGCAGCCACCAGCTATACTCGTATGCCAAAGCAACAGCAGCAACTACCAGGCATACTCCCCCAGGGAACAGCAGCCAGCCATACCCACCTGGGGGACAACAGCAGCCGCCAGCTATACTCCCCTGGGGGACAGCAGCAGCCAGTGATACCTGCAGGAATCCTGAGGAAGAAGTGAAAATTTAGGTACGTTTTTAAATAATCAAACGGCAATGGGCACATCTATTCTCTACACTGGTACACTTGTCTGCTTTCAAAGTGATCTGCAGGTGCAGTGCAGTGCACCTGCAGGTTACCTGCACTTCATAGACTTCTGTTATTACTTGTGGGTTTGGTGCGCTTTCAGAAAAGTGCATCACACCTGCAAGATATAATAGAATTCTATGGAAAAGTGCAGCTAACGTGTAGGAAAGCGACAAGTACACTGCTCTGCACCCGTGGTGCAGGTAAACCACAGCGCATCAGTGTGAAAGCAGCCTTAGGCCCCTTTTACACAATCAGTCTAATCGGGTCCACCTGTCTCTTTTTTAGGCAGACCCAATCGGACCCTCCGTTCACCTCTATTGAGCGGCAGATGTAAACAGGTATGTGTCTGTTTACACCCGTCTACCTCCAATACAAACAGCTAAAAAAAAAACAGAAGGGGATCCATACCCTTCCGTCTGGGCAGATAGGATTGGAGAGCCCATAGAGTAGAGCGTGCTGTGTCCCTGTCAGCTATCGCATATGAGGAGGGGACGTGGACTTGTCATCTGCCCGTTCTGCTCATTGTGGCCCGTGACCGGTTACCAAGCTGCTAAAGTGGTCCTTGCTCTTCCATAGGTTGGGCACCCTTGCCTTATTACAAACAAATATTTAGGCATATTGCATCACAGGCTTCCATTCCTATAAAAAGGAACTGCAGTTTTGCATTCCTTTGATTTTAACCAAAAGGCACAAGTGCCTTTCAAAAAAGGCACAATTGAAATACAAATGTTTGTTATTTACAGTATTATTTTCATATAGTTTTATCTTTAAGGATTAGTAAGAATTTTGGAAGTAATGTTATTTGTGTGTGCTCTAATAATGATTTTAGTGTATTTTTACCCAAAATGTATATTTGACAAACATTTTCACAATTATTACAGATATACAGTACATAATCAAATGCACCATCTTTTTATTCTTCATGTCCTGTGTTTTAAAAAGTTATATTGTGTGGAGGATTTTACTAACTTTCAAAGTTGTAAATGAAATAGTGTAAAAATAGCAATAAATGTGAAAAACAGAAACAATGTTCCAAGCACCTGAGGTGAAAATGGGAACCAAATTACTAGAAATTCACACTAGATTTATTGAGTAATTGATATTCAACATCTGTAATGCAATAGGAAAAGTTATTTACTGTAATATTCACTCTATGTAAGAGAGTGAATATTACACTACAAATAATTGCCTATTTTTTTCTAAATTCTCCTGGTTGAAAGGTCAAATTATTGCAATTTCTATTGACTATGGAGAGTGCTAAACCCGCGTTATTAAAGCGGTGCTCCACCCGCAAATTTTTTATTTTTTTTAAAAGTCAGTAGCTACAAACACTATAGCTGGTAACTTTTAATAAGGACACTTACCTGTCCAGGGAGCCCGCGACGGCAGCCCCCAGAGGCCAATCCGTCCATCAGATCAGGTTCTAATTCTAATTAAGGGAAACTGGCAGTGGAGCCTTGCAGCTTCACTGCCCGTTTCCTACTGCGCATGCGCGAGTCACACAGCGCTTTGTGAATGCCCATCTGTCTTCTGGGGGACACACAGGTCCCAGAAAACAGCGTGGGGGGGCTCGCCGGAAAAGAGGATATGACGTCCTGCACCGCAGACTGGATGGATTGGAAGTACAGGCTGTACTTCATAAAAAGGTAAGTTAGAAGAAAAAATAATAATTTACTATCCAAAAACTTTGTTTAAGACCACCTCTCAAAGTGAGTGGAACTCCGCTTTAATATAGATTCAGCACTTCAATGGGTCATTTTTGTTATTATTTTAAAGCATAGCCCCCCATCCAAGAATGAAAAATGTAAATGTAATACCCTTACCATCAATAGCTCTCTGTGGTGCTGAAATTGTATTTAAACACTGTTTCAGCACCATAGAAAGCTAGAGCCAGCAGATTTGCTTGCAGGTTATCCAAATCTTAAAATCATAACCAAGGTAAATGTGACCGTGGAATGCATGGTAAATCCCAATGAATCTCACTTATGTGAATATCTATTTGCCAAACTGCCTAGTGAATCAGAGACACATATACCCTTTAATTTTCTAATGATTTTTAGTTATACTGTACCTGTAAAAGGAGATCAGCTTAATAAAAATACACTCATTAAAACAAGCTGATTTTTTTTTTTTCTGTAATTGTCTCTTTATTGGATTTTGAACAAGAGATTTACAATGCAAAACATATAGCATAACAAAGGATACATCATGAAACTTATTCTCAATGATATTGAATGGCGAGCTCTTTACAAGTAAGCCAGTAACATAAGCCAGTACACAGTGTAACAGGTCAAAACATTTCTCACAATTCAGTGTTCAATATTCAGTATGACAAGTATTAATAATTATCAGTGTCAACCAAAGGATCAGTATTGACAAATATGGTTCAGGTATCTAGTAGAGCATGCCATATCATGAAGAGAACAGAGAAAAAAAGCAATATATATATATATATATATATATATATATATATATACACACAAAAGAAAAATGGAATATGTCCAGCAGGAATAAATAAACACAAAAAATTACACGTATAGCTATGGGAGATCCAACCAATGTGAACCAGGTGAATCATCAGATATAGTAGGGAGAGTTTCTGAAAGATCATATGGTGAATTACCTCAGTAGGACCAAATGCAGTAAAAAGATCTAACTGATCTCTCATTTTAGCGGTAAGATGTTCCACTATACCAATGAGAAAGTGAGACAGAGTAGGTGGAACTGGTGATCTTCGGTGGAAGGAAATCTGTGACCTAGCCACCATCAGAATATGTGTTATCTACGCATATTTAGGCATTCCAGGATAAGGGAGGCCAAGTATACAATGTACAGTATATCGTCTAAGGCTTAAGATACATCAAACACTCGTTGAAGTACTTGAATTACCTGTTGCCATTATGGCTGTATTAAGGAACAATACCAGAATAGGTGAATTAGTGTCCCTGTGGCTTGTCCACAGCACCATCACTACTGGGGAATTGAATGATCAAGGGCATATAAGACCCCAGGAGTCCTATACCAAAACATTAATACTTTAGAATTTGTTTCCTTATGTAGCACACATGTCGATGATTTAGCTGCCCATATTTTACCCAAATATACAGGGGAAATAGGATGCTGAAGAACAGCCTCCCACTTTTTTATATAAGCATGCTGTATTCCCGAGGTGTGAGTAGAGTTATGCTGACAATTTTGGTTTACATGTAAAAATCTGCTTTTTTTGCTTGAAAATTACTTAGAACCCCCAAACATAATTATATATATTTTTTTAGCAAGGGACCTAGAGAATAAAATGGTGGGTTTTGAAATTTTTTCATGTCACACGGTATTTGCGCAGCTGTTTTTATAATGCTAATTATTGGTAAAAATACACTTTAATTAATTTTAATGCACACAAGCACAATATAATACCTATTTATTGTTAAATATAAAAGAGGGTGTTATGCTGAGTAAATAGATACCTAACATGTCATGCTTTAATCACTTCAGCCCTGAAAGAATTTACCCCCTGCCTGACCGGGCCATTTTCTTGCAATACGGTGCTGCGCCGCTTTAACTGACAATTGCGCGGTCGTGCAATGCTGTACCCAAACAAAATTTACGTCCTTTATTTCTCACAAATAGAGATTTCCTTTGGTGGTATTTGATCACCTCTGTGGTTTTTATTTTTTGCGCTATAGACAACAAAATGACTATTTTGGAAAAAAAACATATATTTTTGACTTTTTGCTATAATAAATATCCCCCAAAAATATATAAAAAAACAAATTTAGGCCGATATGTATTCTTCTAAATATTTTTGGTAAAAAAATCACAATAAGCGTATATTGATTGGTTTGCATCTACAAGATAGGGTATGGATGTATGGCATTTTTATTATTATTATTATTTTTTACTAGTATTGGCGGCGATCTGCGATTTTTATCAGGACTGCGACATTGCGGCTGACAGATCGGACACTTTTGACACTATTTTGGGACTATTGACATTTATACAGTGATCAGAGCTAAACACAGCCATTGATTACTGTATGAATGTCATTGGCAGGGAAGGGGTTAACTAGGGGGCAATAAAGGGGTTGAATGTGTTACCTAGGGAGTGATTCTAACTGTGGGGGGATGGGACTGCCTGGTTGAGAAGAACGATCATTGTTCCTAAGCATTAGGAACAACAGATCGCTCTCCTCACCCCTGACAACGGAGATCTGTCTGTTTACATTAACAAATCTCTGTTCTCGCCTTCTCAGGAGCAATTGCGAGTTGCCGGTGGCCATCAGGGCCACTGGCCACGAGCACAAGCTCCTAGGTCACATGCGCCCTATACTCCTTAAAGCGCCTGCCGTACAGCGCAGGAGTGACAGCGCAGGAGTGACATTGACTGCGGTCAGTCGGCAATCGATTAAAATTGTGCACGCTTGTTTAATGGCACCAAACTACAGTATTTAAAAATCTCCATAGACCACGCTTTAAAAGCATTTACAGGTTACCATTGGAAAGTTACAGAGGAGGTCTGGTGCTATAAATATAACTTTCACTCTGATGTTTGCGGCAATACCTCCCATGTGTGGTACGATCACCGTTTACATATGCCTGTGGGTTCAACGGATGCATTCGCCTTAGTGCGAGGGGACAGGGTGCATTCCAAAAAAAGTATTATTGATTTATTTTTACACTGTTTCTTAGATTTTATATCACTTTTATTGCTGTTACAAGGGATGCAAACATCCCTTGCGACAGCAATAGGCATGTGACATGTACTATTACAGGTCTATTAGACCCCAGATGTCTCCTCTGCCCAAGATCGGTGTGATCAGATGCTTTCCTATTTTAAAAATGGCACTGTTTACATCCAGGGAAACCGGAAATGACAAAGTACGGATCGCTTCCTGGCTTCCTATACCATACAGTTGATTGGGGACCCTCTGAAACCCGAAAAGCTCTATGATATTCCAGCGGAAGCCCAGACTTCATGTCTGCTCTCTACGGTAGGATGGAGAGTCCAGAGAGGCACTGGCAATCCAGTGGCTAAATAGCTGCTAGGATGGCTTTTTACAAAAGAAATTGCCACCGGCAGAAAAAAAACAATACCAAGATGATGCCTGTAGCTGCAGGCATCATACCGGTAATCCACTTGAAAACCGCAATGTTATTATACATATTGCGGTCTTAAAGTAAACACTATTTCTATGTATTGTTTATAGTTGTAAATTTTCAAGGAGTCAGCCACACAATCAGACTCTGCATCCCAATTTGCAGTGCTACGGAACTTTATTGCACCTCTTTACATTACAAGTCAATCTGACAGATTGACCCATGCACTTGATGTGATCTTATCTTATTTCAACAGTTGTTAATGTTATCTTTTCCTAAAACATATTTAGTACCTGCCCTACTGCCTTCAACAATTTCTGAGCCACTGGCTTGTAAAAAGTATGCATATCTGGAAAATCAAGGTGAAGCCAAAAGTCCTCATCAGTCAGATTCATTATAGTAGCTACCACTAATGACCACTTTACAAATCTCTAGATTTATTATATTAGCAGCAACATATGCAAGAGCAAGCATGTCAATATTTGAAAGTCACAGTAAAAACATATCTCAGGGTAAACCTTGCAATATTTACTATAAATACACTAGATTTCCATGTAATTCTAATAATAAATTCTGTATCCTGCCCTACATACAGAACACAAACCTTACCAAGCTGATATATACTTTCTTTAAACAGAAGGGACCTGGATCTTCATCCATTTGTAATGATAATACACATTATTTAACATTTCTTTCTTAAGTTTTGACAAGTTTCTTGACTTGAGAGAGAATCCATGCATCCGCAATAATGCAAGACAAGTGAAAAAAGGGCTCGGTGAAATACCTTACAACCTATTAATTATTACACCATGCTGAGAGACCCATGCAAAAATTTAAATTAAAGTTTCACCCGATGGAATTAGAATATGGACACATTTAACAGAATACACTCATTTAATACCTACATACACCTTTCTGAAAAATTTTAGGTGCAAGTTTTCCTGATCAGTGATTAGTGAACTGCCTAAGTTTGGTTTGCAGGAGAATCTTCAAATTTGTGAACCCTAAACATAGCGTTTGAACTCCACTGACGTTAATGGAAAACAATTTCTGTCAAAAATGCACTACACCAAACCGCATCATACTGTGGTACCATGCAATTTGATGCCCTCAAACGCACTGCATTTGTCATTAACCTTTGGGGTGCCATTAACAATACATTGGCACCCGTATGCAGCAGCACATTCCCCTGTGGTGTGGGAAAAGTGCATGGAATTGACATGTGCACACTGAAATATTTTGTTTCGGAATTTAGTTTTCGTCTGAAAAATAAATTTATTTAGTTACTCCCGAAATTCGTTTTTATTTATTTCATTTCATTAAAAAATGCATTCGTTCGAAAATCCAAATTAAGGTTGAATCTGTCAATTGAAGGCTTATGGTGTCTGTCGAATGCAGTGGCGGCTGGTGAAGTTTTAAGATGGGGGGGCGCAAGATCCTGCCCCTCCACGGTTGGCCCCTCCCACTTCTCATAAGCCATACCCCTTATAGAATCCACCCACTCCGTCCCCTGTATTCCCCTTGCTTCCACTTATAGTGTCAGCATTATACACCAGGCTCTGCACATCATATACCAGGCTGCACATTATACACAGGGCTCTGCACATCATATACCAGGCTGTACATTATACACAGGGCTCTGCACATCATATACCAGGCTGCACATTATACACAGGGTTCTGCACATCATATACCAGGCTGCACATTATAGACAGGGCTCTGCAGAGCATATACCAGGCTGCACATTATACACAGGGCTCTGCACATCATATACCAGGCTGCACATTATACACAGGGCTCTGCACATCATATACCAGGCTGCACATTATACACAGGGCTCTGCACATCATATACCAGGCTGCACATTATACACCGGGCTCTGCACATCATATACCAGGCTGCAGATTATACACCGGGCTCTGCACATCATATACCAGGCTGCACATTATAAACAGGGCTCTGCACATTATACACAGGGCTCTGCACATCACATACCAGGGTGTACATTATACACAGGGCTCTACGCATCATATACCAGGCTGCACATTATACACAGGGCTCTGCACATCATATACCAGGCTGTACATTATACACAGGGCTCTGCACATCATATACCAGGCTGCACATTATACACAGGGCTCTGCACATTATACACAAGGCTCTGCACATCATATACCAGGCTGTACATTATACACTGGGCTCTGCACATCATATACCAGGCTGCACATTATACACCGACGAAGCTTCAATTTGTTTTAAAACCCAGACGGTATCTGGAGATCACAGACTAGGAAATGGTAACTTGCATTTTAAGTTCTGACTTTATTAACCCATTGCATAGCCTCTCTGGAAACACTGATTGTCACTGACTGGCACTGACACGTGGTACTGACAGGTAGCACTGACTGGCACTGACATGTGGCATTGACAGGTGGCACTGATTGGAAGCACTGACAGGTGGCACTGATTGGAAGCACTGACTGGCACTGACAAGTGACACTGGCACTGACAAGCAGCACTGGCACTGATTGGCACTGACAAGTGGCACTGGCACTGATTGGCACTGACAAGCGGCACTGGCACTGAATGGCACTGACTTGCGGCACTGATTGGCACTGACTGGCGGCACTAACAAGCGGCACTGGCACTGATTGGCACTGACTGGTGGCACTGATTGGCACTGACAAGCGGCACTGGCACTGACTGGTGGCACTGACAAGTGACACTGGCTCTGATTGGCACTGACAAGCGGCACTGACACTGACTGGTGGCACTGACAAGCGACACTGGCTCTGATTGGCACTGACAAGCGGCACTGACACTGACAGGTGGCACTGATTGTCACTGACTGGTGGCACGGATTAGAAGCACTGACAGAGGAGAGGGGGGTATCACATTGAGCATATGTTGGTGCTTGTAAGATCCGCTCAGTGTGTGACACTGTCCTCCTGTATTGTAACTGCTTGTAGGGAGACAGAGGATCTGTCAGATTTCAGAGTTGACGTTGGGGTGGGCGGGGCCTAGCAGCAATCGAACCCCAGCCAATAGGAGGAGGAATGGGCGTACCGCTACGTATGTGGCCCCGCCCATTTTCTTAAACAGCCCAATAATGGCTTATGCTGGATAGCTGCTCAGTCCTGCCCTCCCCCATATCACCGCAGAATTATGAAGCTCCTTGCAGACTCTCCCTACAAGCAGTTACAATAGAATAGATGACACTGTCATCTATTGTAACTTCTTGTTGGGAGAGAGAGGAGCTTCATAATTCTGCAGTGATATGGGGGAGGGCGGGACTGAGCAGCTATCGAACATAAGCCATTATTGGGCTGTTTAAGAAAAGGGGCGGGGCCACATACGTAGCGGTACGCCCATTCCTCCTCCCATTGGCTGGGGTTCGATAGCTGCTAGGCCCCGCCCACCCCGACGTCAACTCTGAAATCTGACAGTTCCTCTGTCTCCCTACAAGCAGTTACAATACAGGAGGACAGTGTCACACACTGAGCGGATCTTACAATCCCCAATATCCGCTCAATGTGATACTGTCTCAGCACAGCAATTCGAAGCAGCAATTCACAGCAGCCCTGCGGGCAGATCTCAGGAGAGCATGGGGCTACACAAACACTGCAGGGGTGATTAGGGTGTGCCCAGGCACACCCCGTGCGCACACCTATGTTTCCACCATTATTATTTCCAGTCTTTTTCAGGGGGATTTACGTTCTGGGGAAATATATCAAAGTCCGATGGGGCATACACATGGTCGGAATATCCGATGAAAAAATTCCATCTGACTTTTTCCATCGGAAATCAATTTCTGTCAAAAATGCACTACACAAATCGCATCATACTGTGGTACCATGCAATTTGATGCCCTCAAACGCACTGCATTTGTCATTAACCTTTGGGGTGCCATTAACAATACATTGGCACCCGTATGCAGCAGCACATTCCCCTGTGGTGTGGGAAAAGTGCATTGAATTGACATGTGCACACTGAAATATTTCGTTTCGGAATTTAGTTTTCGTCCGAAAAATAAATTTATTTAGTTACTCCCGAAATTCGTTTTTATTTATTTCATTTCATTAAAAAATGCCTTCGTTCGAAAATCCAAATTAAGGTTGAATCTGTCAATTGAAGGCTTATGGTGTCTGTCGAATGCAGTGGCGGCTGGTGAAGTTTTAAGATGGGGGGGCGCAAGACCCTGCCCCTCCACGGTTGGCCCCTCCCACTTCTCATAAGCCATACCCTTATAGAATCCACCCACTCCGTCCCCTGTATTCCACTTGCTTCCACTTATAGTGTCAGCATTATACACCAGGCTCTGCACATCATATACCAGGCTGCACATTATACACAGGGCTCTGCACATCATATACCAGGCTGTACATTATACACAGGGCTCTGCACATCATATACCAAGCTGCACATTATACACCGGGCTCTGCACATCATATACCAGGCTGCACATTATACACAGGGCTCTGCACATTATACACAGGACTCTGCACATCACATACCAGGCTGTACATTATACACAGGGCTCTACACATCATATACCAGGCTGCACATTATACACAGGGCTCTGCACATCATATACCAGGCTGTACATTATACACAGGGCTCTGCACATCATATACCAGGCTGCACATTATACACAGGGCTCTGCACATTATACACAGGGCTCTGCACATCATATACCAGGCTGCACATTATACACCGACGAAGCTTCAATTTGTTTTAAAACCCAGACGGTATCTGGAGATCACAGACTAGGAAATGGTAACTTGCATTTTAAGTTCTGACTTTATTAACCCATTGCATAGCCTCTCTACAACATTAAACGTTAGACGACAGGGGTTGCATTTAAAAGGTAATTTTGCTTTTGATAAGAAAAAAATGTAAGCACTACACTACATTTTGTATTTTTACAATTACAATTACCTATGTAGTTTCATCTGCTGCCTGGTATGACTCATAAAACTGGCAAATGTTTAAATATAGTGTACATGTAGGGTGGTGTTTTGGACACGTTCAATGTACAGAACACCAACTGTGTTATGTAAGTTTCAATACAAGCAATAACAAGTAGGGATCTGCAATGACATTTGCCAACTTACAACCTGGAAATATGCTTTGTTTTAGGTCCAAATGCAGGCAAAAATTTGTGCCCAATTCATCCCTGAAATGGAGAACAGGGACGCACCGGACCCCTGCTGTGAGCCTCTCTGCACAACAGTGTGAATCTAGCCTGAACGGGGCCTTAAACTTACTCTGAATCATGAATCGGACTGATGGTATATCAAGCACAGAAAAAGACTTGTGATGATTGCTTAGGAATATGGCTACATGAGATTACAAAGGGCTCCGATTAAAACTTAAAAAATACTGGCATTTGACATTGTTTTTCTCAGCCTGTAAAAGCACCTGTATATTAGCTTATGTGTCCATGGGCACACAGGCGTTTACAGACATATTAGAAGCAGAGCATTTACAGTCTGAAAAAAACCCCATGGAAAGCACGTTTAGGAGAGGAGGTGAAGCGCAGAAAAAAGCTAAAGACACTGAAACACTAGACGCATTTAGGTGCATTTGAGAGGTAATGCATTTAAATGGCCAGAACAAATAAATATTTTGGCCAATAGGATACATTTACGATAAAACGCATGACGCGCCTGCAGTGGGCTTTTCTCCTGCCAGGAGTTCTGACGTTTAGAGGAGCAAAGCAAACACCCTGTGTGCATGAGGTTTATTGGGTAGATTATGAAATTATATGGACATTAGACTATTATTAAAGAAGTAGGGAATCCGCGCTCAGGAAAACACCCGACAGAGGTTGCAGCCCCTCTAAAATCTCCCTAGGGAGAATAGGATATAATATAAAAGAATGGGGTTTTGGCGCTACCTCCCACTATAGAGACCCACCGGGTCTAAGTGATCTCAAGTAAATGTATAAGGACAGGCTGTACTGAGTTCCCGGGTCTGTACACCTACGGTGCCCATTATGAGGGGTTCCCACCATCCCTGTACTGAGTTCCTGGCTCTGTACACCTACTGTGCCCATTATGCGGGGTTCCCACCATCCCTGTGCAGATTTCCTGGGTCTGTACACCTGAGGTGCCCATTATGAGGAGTTCCCACCATCCCTGTACTGAGTTCCCAGGTCTTTACACCCGCTGTGCCCATTATGAGGATTCCTCCTGCCATCCCTGTACACCTACTTTGCCTATTATGAGGGGTTCCCACCATCCCTGTACTGAGTTCCTGGGTCTGTACACCTACTGTGCCCATTATGAGGGGTTCCCACCATCCCTGTAATGAGTTCCTGGGTCTGTACACCTGCTGTGCCCATTATGAGGTGTTCCCACCATCCCTGTGCTGAGGTCCTGAGTCTATACACCTGCTGTGTCCATTATGAGGGGTTCCCATCATCCCTGTGCTGAGTTCCTGGATCTGAACATTTGCTGTGCCCATTATGAGGGCTTCCCATCATCCCTGTGCTGAGTTTCTGGGTCTGTACACCTAGTACACCTACTGTGCCAATTATAAGTGATTCCCACCATCCCTGTGGCAAGTTCCCTGGTCTGTAACCTGATATGCCCATTATGGGGGTTCCCACCATCCCTGTAACGAGTTCCCGGGTCTGTAAGCTGATGTGCCTATTATGAGGGGTTCCCACCATCCCTGTGCCAAGTTCCCGGGTCTGTACACCCGCTGTGCCCATTATGAGGGGTTCCCACCATCCCTATGCTGAGTTCTTCTTTACAAGTGTGGTCTCAGATCTGGGCATTCCTCTTTAGGGGTCCAATCAGTGATGGACACCCTCTCCATTCCACATTACTTTTTATCTCTTCCAAACTGTTGAGCAGATCAGTACATTCTGCACTCATAGAATAGAGGATTCCTTTTTAATGTCATTCCTACAACCACCTTAAATGATTGCACTGCAGAGAATGTTCTGATCTGCTAAACAGTTTGGAAGAGATAAAAAGTAATCTGGAATGGAAAGGGTGTGAGGCAGTGATTGGAATGGTCAGATATGAGGCCGGGAGGCTGCAGGATGTGAGCAGTGAATATCTACCGTATTTTTCGCTCCATAAGACGCACCTGACTATAAGACGCACCTAGGTTTTATATGAGGAAAATATGAAAAAAAAATCTGAACCAAATGGTGGACTAAAATATTTAATAAAATATAACCAACTAATATTTCTACACTGACAACCAATGTAAGGGGGCATCCTAAACTGATCCCCAATGTAACTGGGACATTTACACTGACCCCAACACAACAGTATTTTCATCAACCATCAATGTAATTGAGACATTTACAGTGACTAGCCATATAACAGGTGTATTTACAGTAACCCCCCCCCCATCTGTCTACTAATCTCTGCATTCTTATCTCCCATCAGTACAACTCTGCCCCTAACTCATCATCTGCTAACCTCTGTCCCCCAAACCCCTACTTTGCTAATCTCTGCAATCCAACCCTTCCTTCTCATCCACTCTGCACCTCTGTACACCACCTCTGACTGCACACCTCCTCTGCTCACCTCTGCACCTCAAGCCCCCCTTTTGGATTACCTCTACATGTCCCCTATGCTCATCTGTAGGCTGTCTAGGTGGGCGGCATGCAGAGGATGGGGCGTGATTTGCATATGAATCGCGGCGGTCAATCTAATTTGCTCTGCTGGTCAGTATTCGCTCCATTAAGACGCACAGACATTTACCCCCGTTTTTTGGAGGGAAAAAGTGTGTCTTATGGAGCGAAAAATACGGTAATCTATGCAAACAGAGATAGTGAACGGGGAGGGGGATCAGTGTGATAAGGAAGGTGTACTGTACAGAAGTGCATTACACTGAGAGAGGGGGAATTAAAGTTGGAGATTAAAATGCTGCTGTAAAGTCTCTCAGGACACAGCGATAATAGTGCTGATGCATTTCGACTAAGAAAGTCATCAACTGGGGAATATGCCCCAGTTGATGACTTTCTTAGTCGAAACGCGTCGGGCCCGCATCACTGCACCCCACATTGCTTTTAATCTGTGATCACTTTTTTATCTGTATTTTTTCTCATTTGTCTGTATGACATTTTATTTCAATAAACCTTGATTGGTTTTATAGACCTGCACCATTGGGAGCAATCCCCTTTGTCTTTATTTTGGTTCCCATTATCCATCTTGGAGCCTGCATGTGGGAAGAGTGCTGTATCAATATATCAGCCCATTGGACCATTCTCCTCAGGACCGCTCCAGACCTCCACGGCATCTGCAGAGATCCTGTTCCATCAATCCAGGTCGTTGAGACCCCAAGCCTTTTTGACTCAGCTATGAGTAAGCGTCAATTCATGACGTGAAGCCACCCTTCCCTGCATGCACACTATCTGCATTTGTTGTTTTGGATCTATGGATTTATTTTGAATTTGGATTTTTTACTTGAAATTTTGGAATAAATAACTGTCTATACAGAGTGCGGCAGTCCAGGGTTTCTTTTTCTCCCTTTTTGACTCACTATTATATGATAGATGAGTCCACCTGTTGCGGTAAGAGTACCCCATCTTTTTTCCATTATCAGTATTTGATCTCAACAGTCAACTTGTTGCTCCTGTTAACCCGGGTCATTCCGTGGGAAGGAATATCACAGAATGTGGTTATAGTTTATGGACTTTGTCACATCCATTGAAGTTTCTCACATATCCATTGTGTACACTTCCTCTGGACTTTACTCTAAACAGAAGTTCTCATATTTCACTTTTGTGTTTCACTATTGATGTTTGGTTTATTATCTATTTTACATAGTGGTAATTCTTTACCATTATTATTATTGTAGCGCTGCACTATTTATTTATATAGGACAGAATATTTGCCTGAATTTGGCCCTGAAGCGGAGGCAAAGACGCACAGCATTTCTGTGCAGTGTGCTCCGCAGTCGCCTGTAAGAGAACCATTCGTTTTCGTCCAATGCGCATGTGCACGCGCACAGGCGCACCAATGAGCATGTGTGCGTGCAACAGAGTGCGGGCACGTGCAGGAGCGCGTCCCTAGCGCCAATTGTCACCAAACGGCCTATTTAAGGAAGTGCCCTGACCCCAGACCCTTTCTGACTGGTCTTCAGCTGTTACCCGATATCCTGAACCCTATTGTGATCCTGCTTGATACCTGTTGCTGAACCTGGCTTGCCTTGACCCTGCTTCTGGACTCCGATCTGTTCTGATTACTGGCTCCTGATCCTGGCTACCCATTTGACCCTGCTTCTGCCTGCTGCCTTGTACTTCGCTGCCCGCCTGTTATCTGACCCGGCTACCCTTGTGACTTTGCATCTGCTTCCTGTGTCGCTCCTCTTCAACCTCTGCGACTTCAGTCCTGCGACTCTCTGCAACTTCCTACTGCAAGTCTTCCAGGGACTTAGCATCATCTGACGTCCCAGTGTCACTGTTCCAGCGGAGTGCCTCTTTAACCCCGGATGATCCTTGGTGCACAGCTGCCTTCCGTGATCTGATGATCCTCCTGCTCGTCCAGGGTCGCACCCCCTGCTACTGGTTTCCGGGTCTACATCTGCAGGCACTCGTGTTCCTCCTGTCCCTCAGTTACTTCTGTTCCACCTCCAGCGGGACCAAGGCTAGAGATACAAGAGAGGCCGACCTCGTCACTTTAGTCTCCCTTCAGGTATGTGACACCGCCCCAGAGCCATGTGAACTGGCTCCATAGAGAGCCGGTCACATTCTCCTGCTATGCGAATTGGATGAGGGGAAACCTGCAACCAATTTGCATAGGTGTTAGAAGGAAAAAAATCTAATGCTGCTAGAAGACAGTTCCTTTCCTTGCCTCCTTTTCATTGTACCCAAGTCCCACAGTGTAAATCCATTGTCAATAATGTCTTCTAGTGAAGTAGTTCTATTGTCAATCATGATGAATGATTACCTGCTATCAGGAACACAATGACCTGTGCATCACAGGGAACCTGGCTGACATGGTAACCACCATATGTTGATACCCATCAGCTTGTTTCCTTCAAGTAGTTGGTCAGAATTATTATAGTAGGTAATCTACACTACCTCTAACGGCTAATCTAAAAATGTTTTGATTTACTACAATAGCAACATATGAAAGCATGTCGAATGTTAAAATCCCACCAAAGCTATTGTAAGGTAGGCACTGCAATAATAACTCTCAACATGTGTTCAGTGCAAACACACTGTACAGTATTCCCACTTTAATTCTAGCAATAGATCTGTTAACGGAATACAAACCATACTGTGCTAAAATGGATCTGGATCTTCATCCCTTAATAATGATACTACATTTTTTAACATACAAAAAATATTTCATAAGCAATATTGGACAACATTCTTAGCAGAAGTGTCTGGGAACCTGGCTTATGTCATTGACCAAATATGATCATTACCATATTTGGCCAATTGCATCACCTGGGATACCCAAAACCAGCGGGTGGTCCAGGAAGCTTCACTGAGTGGCAGTGGTAATACCACCACCCACTGGGCAAATCTGGTCATTTAGTTTGACCACCAGGTGAACGTCAAACAGCTAGAGTTTGAATTAAACCGGTCAACCCAGACCCACATTTCAACCCTAGTGATGATATATAGCTATGCTAGCACTTAGTAATGCTTTAGTTATGGTATCCTATTTGTTCTGAGCACATAATGTACAAGTACTTTGGAGCTGCTTCTTTTCTTGGTGCATGCCATTTTTATTGGTGCTTTCATGGTGCTTTCCCCTTTTTATATATATAATTTTTTGGATTTGGCTATGGAAGGATGAGAATCCATGTCAAGTTTTTTTTTTTTTTTTTTTTACAAACGTTTTTATTGAAGATAAAAAAAAAATATACAATCATGGGAAAGCATATATCATATAGATCAAATCGTTAATGAACGTACAGAATCAATCATACAAAAAAACCCAGAAATGATAAAAAAAAAAGAATATAGAAGACCAAAAAGAAAAAAAAAAAACGACACTTTTAAGCATAACAGATAGAACTTCAGGAAATAAGGATCCTATGGATTAGTAATAACCAGGATATAGAGAGGGTGGCCCAAGCACATCCGGAAGCATCCACCACCAGGGAAATATGTTATGTAAAATATATGCTAGGTTCAGGACCGTAGAATATTCTTGTGGGTCGTCCAGGGTTCCCATCTTTGGTCAAACAAGATCATTCTATCCTGCAATGTGTACAAAATCCTCTCCATCAGCATTATAATATCTATTCTGGATAGAACCGAGGAACCATGTCAAGTTTTTATTGGTATCCCCACTGGAGAGATTCACTTCTCTGTTTGTCCTTATGACCACTATCACTGGGACAGAAAGTGATGGGACATCAAGATGTTATGTTTGTCAGCAGATCATAAGGCGAGAGCTAGAATTCAAGTACACATGTTCTGGTGACAACTATCTAAGAGGCAAACTTCCCTTACAATGTAAAGATTGTGAATATTGTGTATGTGAAGGCATATCTGCCCAAGAGGACAGGGAAAATAAAAAATACACTGACATGAGTTTTAATCCCTTCCTACTCTATTCAAAACTGGATAAATGGCTATGCATATGCTTTAACCTACAGCCGTGGGCAAAAGTTTTGAGAATGACACAAAAATTAATTTTTGCAAAGTCTGCTGCCTCAGTTTTTATGATGGCAATTTGCATATACTCCAGAATCTTAGGAAGAGTAATCAGATGAATTGCAATTAATTGCAAAGTTCCTCTTTGCCATGAAAACAAACTTAATCCCATAAAAAAAAATTCCACTGCATTTGTGAAGAAGGCTTCAAGGCGCCCAAGAAAGTCCAGGAAGCACCAGGACCGTCTCCTACAGTTGATTCAGCTGTGGGATCAGGGCACCACTGGTGCAGAACTTTCTCAGAAATGGCTGCAGGCAGGTGTGTGAGTACATCTGCACACACAGAAAGACAAAGACTTTTAGAGGATGACCTGGTGTCAAGAAGGGCAGCAAAGAAGCCACTTCTCTCCAGTAGTGATGAGCCGAACACCCCCGGGTTCGGTTCGCACCAGAACCCGCGAACGGACCGAAAGTTCGTACGAACATTAGAACCCTATTAAATACAATGGATGCGAACGTTCGAATTCTAAAGTGCTAATTATAACAACTATTATGCATGTTATTGTCCTAAAAAGGGTTTGGGAACCCGGGTTGTGCACCAGGGGACATGTATCAATGCAAAAAGAAGTTTTAAAAACGGTCGTTTTTCGGGAGCAGTCATTTTAATGATGCATAAAGTGAAAAAAAAAAGTCAAATATTCCTTTAAATATCGTACCTGGGGGGTGTCTAAAGTATGCCTGTGAAGTCCCACGTGTTTCCCGTGTTTAGAACTGTCCCTGCACAAAATGACACTTCTAAAGGAAAAAAAAGCCATTTAAAACTGCTTGCGGCTTTAATGTAATGTCTGGTCCCGGTAATATGGATGAAAATCTTTAAGAAAAATGGCATAGCTACCCCATGACCCCCCCCCCCCCTACCCCAGCCCATTACCAGCCCCTTTGGGTCTTGTATGGATATTAAGGGGAACCCCGCACATAAAATAAAAAAGGCCCTATATACTCTGAACAGCCGTATACAGGCGGTGCATACAAGACAGGGACTGTAGGTTTGTTCTTATGTAGAATCTGTTTGTAATTTTGAACAGGTACATTGTTTAAGTGTAGCTCCAGCCCAAAAATCTATTTTTAAACTTTTTGGAAAACATAGGTAAGGGTTATCACCCCTGTAACATTTGTTTTGCTGTCTGTGCCCCTGTTCAGAACATTTCACCTCACTTTCCGTCCCAATGACAACTGTTTTTGAAATGTGGTGTTTTTCTTGAAACAAGGATTGCTGATAAAGCATCAGTACAGAGGAGACACCTTTCTCCCATATTAATTCTTACAGGAGAGAATTTTCCTTCCAAGGGGTAGATTTCCTCTCACTTCCTGTTGTCTTCTTGCGTTTGCAAGTAGGAGTCGTTTGTAAGTTGGATGTTTGAAAGTAGGGACCTGCCGTATATACTCTGCAGAAATAGGCCCCTTAGTTGTTGGTGTTGGCACAACACTGTAAGCACTCACAGTTACTCTTGGTTGGTGCTGGAACGCCCTGCTGTCAACTATTATATCAGGAATTTTAATTACATATAATTGTTGAACAGTGGTAGTAAAAATTGGGCCTTTGATGGTGGTGCTGGTGCCACAACACTGTAAGCCCTGACAGTTACTCTTGGTGGGTGCAGCAATGGGCCCTGCTGTGAATTATTAGATCAAGAATTGTAATTGCATGCCCCTGTTGAACAGGGGCTGAAAAATTGGGCCTTTCGTGGTGGTGGTGGTGGTGGTGGTGTTGCCACAACACTGTAAGCCCTCAGAGTTACTCTTGGTGGGTGCAGGAATGGGCCCTGCTGTGAATTATTAGATCAAGAATTGTAATTACATGCCCCTTTTGAACAGGGGCTGAAAAATTGGGCCTTTCGTGGTGGTGGTGGTGGTGGTGGCGTTGCCACAACACTGTAAGCCCTCAGAGTTACTCTTGGTGGGTGCAGGAATGGGCCCTGCTGTGAATTATTAGATCAAGAATTGTAATTACATGCCCCTTTTGAACAGGGGCTGAAAAATTGGGCCTTTCGTGGTGGTGGTGGTGGTGGCGTTGCCACAACACTGTAAGCCCTCAGAGTTACTCTTGGTGGGTGCAGCAATGGGCCCTGCTGTGAATTATTAGATCAAGAATTGTAATTACATGCCCCTGTTGAACAGGGGCTGAAAAATTGGGCCTTTCGTGGTGGTGGTGGTGGTGGTGGTGTTGCCACAACACTGTAAGCCCTCAGAGTTACTCTTGGTGGGTGCAGGAATGGGCCCTGCTGTGAATTATTAGATCAATAATTGTAATTACATGCCCCTTTTGAACAGGGGCTGAAAAATTGGGCCTTTCGTGGTGGTGGTGGTGGTGGCGTTGCCACAACACTGTAAGCCCTCAGAGTTACTCTTGGTGGGTGCAGGAATGGGCCCTGCTGTGAATTATTAGATCAAGAATTGTAATTACATGCCCCTTTTGAACAGGGGCTGAAAAATTGGGCCTTTCGTGGTGGTGGTGGTGGTGGCGTTGCCACAACACTGTAAGCCCTCAGAGTTACTCTTGGTGGGTGCAGCAATGGGCCCTGCTGTGAATTATTAGATCAAGAATTGTAATTACATGCCCCTGTTGAACAGGGGCTGAAAAATTGGGCCTTAGGCACTGGTGGCACAACACTACAACCCCTCACAGATACTGTACTTGGAGCACAGCAATGAGCCCTGTTGCAAAGTATTGCTTCAAAAATTGTAATGACACGCCCCTGTTAAACAGGGGCTTGAAAAATTGGGCCTTAGGCACTGGTGCCACAACACTCCAACCCCTCACAGATACTGTACTTGGAGCACAGCAATGAGCCCTATGGCAAATTATTGCTAAAAAAATTGTAATTACACGCCCCTGTAAAACAGGGGCTGAAAAATTGGGCCTTAGCCACTGGTGGCGGCACCCATAAACAAAAATGATCTTCCAAGCTATCATCATCAATCGTATCATTGAGGACTCGGAGGAGGAGGATAGCCAGTCAACATAACAGCACAGGCACTCAGCATCAGCATCAGTCTTGAAGGGATGTGACATGTTAAAATCAATTAGTCTGTTATATCAGCATCAGGTGTGTGGTAGCTGGTGGTGATCCAAGACTGGTTCATCTTGATGAAAGTCAGTCGATCAACCGAGTCGGTGGACAGGCGCACCCTGTGATCCGTGACAAATCCTCCAGCAGCACTGAATGTACGTTCCGAAAGAACGCTGGATGCAGGACAGGCCAGTAGCTCAATTGCATACTGTGCAAGCTCTGGCCAGTGATCCATCCTCAAGACCCAGTAAGCCAGAGGATTTTCGGTGGGGAAGGTGTCCAAGTCTGACCTTGCCCCTAGATATTCCTGCACCATGTTTATCAGACGCTGGCGATGGTTGCTGGAACCGATCATACTTTGGGGCTGCGGACTAAAGAATTGTCTGAACGCATCGGTCAGACGGCCACCTTCCCCACCGCTCCTTCTTTGACTGGCCGAAGCCTCAGCAACTCGTTGTCCAGGACCAGGAGTTTGTAACCTCCCAGTCTCTGGGAACGCGTTGCACAGACCTTTCTGCAAGGCCTCCCGGAGTTGTCTCATCCTCTGCTCCCTCTGCGACGGTAACATAAGGTCCGCAACCTTACCCTTGTACCGTGGATCAAGGAGAGTGGCCAGCCAGTAATGGTCCCTCTCCTTGATCCGAAGAATACGAGGATCCTTCCGCAGACTTTGCAGGATCAGGGAGGCCATGCAGCGTAGGTTTGCTGAGGCATTCGCTCCGGAGTCCTCTGGGTCACTAAGGACGACATGATCCGCAGCCACCTCCTCCCAGCCACGTACAAGTCCACTGGTTTCTTGGGACTGTAAATCATCCCTAAAAGACTGCTGCTGATGATGCTGAGTGCCAGCCTCCACCTCCATGCTGACACAATCCTCCTCCTCCTCCTCCTCCTCCTCCTCTTCCTGTGCGATGGGTGGGACAGAAGGAACACTGTCTGGGTAAAGGGGGCCTTGAGAGGCAAGGAAGTCCTCCTCTTCCTGCCTCTGTTCTGCCTCAAGTGCCCTGTCCATTATTCCACGCAGCGTGTGCTCCAACAGGTGGACAAGAGGTACAGTGTCACTGATGCATGCACTGTCACTGCTCACCATCCTCGTGGCCTCCTCAAATGGTGCCAGGACAGTGCATGCATCCCTGATCATGCCCCACTGGCGTGGAGAAAAAAAACCAAGCTCCCCTGACCCTGTCCTGGTGCCGTAGTCGCACAGGTACTCATTGATGGCCCTCTGCTGCGTGTGCAGCCGCTGCAGCATGGCCAACGTTGAGTTCCACCTGGTGGGCATGTCACATATAAGGCGGTTCTTGGGCAGGTTCAACTCCTTTTGCAGCTCAGCCAGGCGAGCACTGGCATTATAAGATCTGCGGAAATGCACACAGACTTTCCTGGCCTGCCTCAGGACATCCTGTAAGCCCGGGTACGTGCCCAAGAACCGCTGCACCACCAGGTTAAGGACGTGAGCCACACAGGGCACATGGGTCAGTTGTCCCTGTCGGAGGGCGGAGAGGAGGTTGGTGCCATTGTCGCAAACCACCATTCCTGGCTTAAGCTGGCGTGGCATCAACCACCTCTCGGCCTGGCCCTGCAGAGCAGACAGGACCTCTGCCCCAGTGTGGCTTCTGTCCCCCAAACACACCAGCGCAAGCACGGCATGGCATCTTTTTGCCTGCGTACTTGCGTAGCCCCTTGAACGGCTACGGAGCACCGCTGGTTCATAGGACAAACCACAGGAAGAGGCCATGGAGGAAGAAGAAGAGGAGGGGGTGGAGGAGAGAGGTGTGTCACAACCAGTAGTAGCATTTTGGAGGCGTGGCGGTGGAACAACCTCCAACACTACTGCACCTTGTCCTGCATCCTTCCCAGCTGCCAAAAGAGTGACCCAATGGGCCGTGAAAGAAAGGTAACGTCCCTGTCCATGCCTGCTGGACCATGAGTCAGCGGTAATATGCACCTTACCGCTGACCGCCCTGTCCAGCGAGGCCAAGACATTGCCTTCCACATGCCGGTAGAGAGCCGGAATAGCCTTCCGTGAGAAAAAGTGGCGTTTGGGAACCTGCCACTGAGGAACCGCACATTGCACAAACTCACGGAAGGGGGCCGAGTCTACCAACTGAAAAGGCAGCAGTTGAAGCGCTAGCAATTTAGCCAAGCTAGCATTCAACCGCTGGGCATGTGGATGGCTGGGAGTGAACTTCTTTCGACGGTCCAGCAGCTGGGGCAGGGAAATTTGCCTGCTAGAATCGGACGTCGGTGTACTGCTAGCAGAGTGGCCGCAAGTACTTGGCTGTGACACACCTAATTCTACACCTTCATTCCTCTCAGTGCATGTTTCAGAGAGGACTGAAGTTATAGTGGGGTTGGAGATCCCAGCTGATGCGGTGCAAGGAGAGGTCCGCTTTGTTCTTTGGTGTGGGTCTTTGAGGTAGGCTTGCCAACGAGCTGCATGGCAGGTCAACATATGTCTGGTCAGGCATGTGGTACCCAAGCGGCTGATGTTTTGGCCACGCGATATACGCTTGAGACATATGTTGCAAACAGCAGCTGTGCGATCTGATGCACTAGCCTCAAAAAAGGCCCACACCAAAGAACTTTTTGAATGACGGGCAGAGGCAGCGCCCTGCACAGGCGGAGCTCTGCGGTGTGATTCCGTTGGTGTACTGCCCTTACGCTGGCCACCAAAGGGCATCCTGCCTCGTTGGAGATGTGCCTCCTCCTCATCCTCCTCCTCCTCCTCTCTCCTATTAGGCACCCACGTGGAGTCAGTGACCTCATCATCCCCTCCCTCCTCATCACTGGAGCCAATCTGGCAGTATGCTGCAGCTGCTGGAACATGACTGCCAGATTGGTGTCCTTCTTGAGCATCCCCTCTGTCTGCTCTCACGCTACTGCCTTCCTGTAGCTGGGTTTCATCATCAGACCCTTCGAAACGCTGGGCATCCTCCTGGAGCATGTACCCAACACTGTGCTCAAACAGTTCGGGGGACTCCTCAGGAGGAGGACATGGTGGGTCTAGGGAAGGAGTGACTGATGATGAGTCTGACATTGATACCAGGGAAGAGGACGCTTTGGCAGCTGCTTTGCCAGTACCCTGAGCCTGGGTGAGAGAGGATGAGGAGGAGGAGGAGGGCTTGGTCATCCACTCTACCAAGTCTTCGGCATGATGTGGCTCAACATGTCCAGCTGCCGAAAAGAAGGACAAGCGTGTCCCATGGCCATGTGCTGATGACAATGCACCGCGTCCACGACCAGCACTGTTGCCCCCAGACACAGAGCCTGCTTGCCCTCTTTTATTGCCTCCTGACTGTCTGCCTCTCCTTGTTTGCCTTCCAGACATTCTAATAGATGGCCTGCAGGGAGATGGGAAAAAAGCAATAAGGGCTACCTTCAGGTGTCCTTCTCTGTCCCTTTACTTAAGGATTTCTAAATATGGTTGAGGATGATTGCTTTTGCACAGAATAGCACAACGACAATTTCCCTGACTGTCCAAAAAACAAGGATTTCAAAGATGGTTGATGAGGAATGCTTTAGCACACTATAGCACAAGGAGAATTTCCCTCACTGTCCTTCCCTGTCCCTAGAAACAAGGATTATCACAGTGAAAGAAACTGACACTCTTCCTACCTATAGTTTTCTGTCCCTAGAAAAAATGTTTTTTTAAAGCACACTATAGCACAAGGAGAATTTCCCTCACTGTCCTTCCCTGTCCCTAGAAACAAGGATTATCACAGTGAAAGAAACTGACACTCTTCCTACCTATAGTTTTCTGTCCCTAGAAAAAAGTTTTTTTTAAAGCACACTATAGCACAAGGAGAATTTCCCTCACTGTCCTTCCCTGTCCCTAGAAACAAGGATTCGCACAGTAAAACACACTGACACTCTCCCTACCTATAGTTTTCTGTCCCTAGAAAAAATGTTTTTTTAAAGCACACTATAGCACAATGAGAATTTCCCTCACTGTCCTTCCCTGTCCCTAGAAACAAGGATTATCACAGTGAAAGAAACTGACACTCTTCCTACCTATAGTTTTCTGTCCCTAGAAAAAATGTTTTTTAAAGCACACTATAGCACAAGGAGAATTTCCCTCACTGTCCTTCCCTGTCCCTAGAAACAAGGATTATCACAGTGAAAGAAACTGACACTCTTCCTACCTATAGTTTTCTGTCCCTAGAAAAAATGTTTTTTAAAGCACACTATAGCACAAGGAGAATTTCCCTCACTGTCCTTCCCTGTCCCTAGAAACAAGGATTATCACAGTGAAAGAAACTGACACTCTTCCTACCTATAGTTTTCTGTCCCTAGAAAAAATGTTTTTTTAAAGCACACTATAGCACAAGGAGAATTTCCCTCACTGTCCTTCCCTGTCCCTAGAAACAAGGATTATCACAGTGAAAGAAACTGACACTCTTCCTACCTATAGTTTTCTGTCCCTAGAAAAAATGTTTTTTTAAAGCACACTATAGCACAAGGAGAATTTCCCTCACTGTCCTTCCCTGTCCCTAGAAACAAGGATTATCACAGTGAAAGAAACTGACACTCTTCCTACCTATAGTTTTCTGTCCCTAGAAAAAATGTTTTTTTAAAGCACACTATAGCACAAGGAGAATTTCCCTCACTGTCCTTCCCTGTCCCTAGAAACAAGGATTATCACAGTGAAAGAAACTGACACTCTTCCTACCTATAGTTTTCTGTCCCTAGAAAAAATGTTTTTTTAAAGCACACTATAGCACAAGGAGAATTTCCCTCACTGTCCTTCCCTGTCCCTAGAAACAAGGATTATCACAGTGAAAGAAACTGACACTCTTCCTACCTATAGTTTTCTGTCCCTAGAAAAAATGTTTTTTTAAAGCACACTATAGCACAAGGAGAATTTCCCTCACTGTCCTTCCCTGTCCCTAGAAACAAGGATTCGCACAGTAAAACACACTGACACTCTCCCTACCTATAGTTTTCTGTCCCTAGAAAAAAATGTTTTTTTAAAGCACACTATAGCACAAGGAGAATTTCCCTCACTGTCCTTCCCTGTCCCTAGAAACAAGGATTATCACAGTGAAAGAAACTGACACTCTTCCTACCTATAGTTTTCTGTCCCTAGAAATTTTTTTTTTTAAAAGCACACTATAGCACAAGGAGAATTTCCCTCACTGTCCTTCCCTGTCCCTAGAAACAAGGATTATCACAGTGAAAGAAACTGACACTCTTCCTACCTATAGTTTTCTGTCCCTAGAAATTTTTTTTTTTTTAAAGCACACTATAGCACAAGGAGAATTTCCCTCACTGTCCTTCCCTGTCCCTAGAAACAAGGATTATCACAGTGAAAGAAACTGACACTCTTCCTACCTATAGTTTTCTGTCCCTAGAAAAAATGTTTTTTTAAAGCACACTATAGCACAAGGAGAATTTCCCTCACTGTCCTTCCCTGTCCCTAGAAACAAGGATTATCACCGTGAAAGAAACTGACACTCTTCCTACCTATAGTTTTCTGTCCCTAGAAAAAATGTTTTTTTAAAGCACACTATAGCACAAGGAGAATTTCCCTCACTGTCCTTCCCTGTCCCTAGAAACAAGGATTATCACAGTGAAAGAAACTGACACTCTTCCTACCTATAGTTTTCTGTCCCTAGAAAAAATGTTTTTTTAAAGCACACTATAGCACAAGGAGAATTTCCCTCACTGTCCTTCCCTGTCCCTAGAAACAAGGATTATCACAGTGAAAGAAACTGACACTCTTCCTACCTATAGTTTTCTGTCCCTAGAAAAAATGTTTTTTTAAAGCACACTATAGCACAAGGAGAATTTCCCTCACTGTCCTTCCCTGTCCCTAGAAACAAGGATTATCACAGTGAAAGAAACTGACACTCTTCCTACCTATAGTTTTCTGTCTCTAGAAAAAATGTTTTTTTAAAGCACACTATAGCACAAGGAGAATTTCCCTCACTGTCCTTCCCTGTCCCTAGAAACAAGGATTATCACAGTTAAAGAAACTGACACTCTTCCTACCTATAGTTTTCTGTCCCTAGAAAAAATGTTTTTTTAAAGCACACTATAGCACAAGGAGAATTTCCCTCACTGTCCTTCCCTGTCCCTAGAAACAAGGATTATCACAGTGAAAGAAACTGACACTCTTCCTACCTATAGTTTTCTGTCCCTAGAAAAAATGTTTTTTTAAAGCACACTATAGCACAAGGAGAATTTCCCTCACTGTCCTTCCCTGTCCCTAGAAACAAGGATTATCACAGTGAAAGAAACTGACACTCTTCCTACCTATAGTTTTCTGTCCCTAGAAAAAATGTTTTTTTAAAGCACACTATAGCACAAGGAGAATTTCCCTCACTGTCCTTCCCTGTCCCTAGAAACAAGGATTATCACAGTGAAAGAAACTGACACTCTTCCTACCTATAGTTTTCTGTCCCTAGAAAAAATGTTTTTTTAAAGCACACTATAGCACAAGGAGAATTTCCCTCACTGTCCTTCCCTGTCCCTAGAAACAAGGATTATCACAGTGAAAGAAACTGACACTCTTCCTACCTATAGTTTTCTGTCCCTAGAAAAAATGTTTTTTTAAAACACACTATAGCACAAGGAGAATTTCCCTCACTGTCCTTCCCTGTCCCTAGAAACAAGGATTATCACAGTGAAAGAAACTGACACTCTTCCTACCTATAGTTTTCTGTCCCTAGAAAAATTTTTTTTTTAAAGCACACTATAGCACAAGGAGAATTTCCCTCACTGTCCTTCCCTGTCCCTAGAAACAAGGATTATCACAGTGAAAGAAACTGACACTCTTCCTACCTATAGTTTTATGTCCCTAGAAATTTTTTTTTTTTAAAGCACACTATAGCACAAGGAGAATTTCCCTCACTGTCCTTCCCTGTCCCTAGAAACAAGGATTATCACAGTGAAAGAAACTGACACTCTTCCTACCTATAGTTTTCTGTCCCTAGAAAAAATGTTTTTTTTAAGCACACTATAGCACAAGGAGAATTTCCCTCACTGTCCTTCCCTGTCCCTAGAAACAAGGATTCGCACAGTAAAACACACTGACACTCTCCCTACCTATAGTTTTCTGTCCCTAGAAAAAAATGTTTTTTTAAAGCACACTATAGCACAAGGAGAATTTCCCTCACTGTCCTTCCCTGTCCCTAGAAACAAGGATTATCACAGTGAAAGAAACTGACACTCTTCCTACCTATAGTTTTCTGTCCCTAGAAATTTTTTTTTTTTAAAGCACACTATAGCACAAGGAGAATTTCCCTCACTGTCCTTCCCTGTCCCTAGAAACAAGGATTATCACAGTGAAAGAAACTGACACTCTTCCTACCTATAGTTTTCTGTCCCTAGAATTTTTTTTTTTTTAAAGCACACTATAGCACAAGGAGAATTTCCCTCACTGTCCTTCCCTGTCCCTAGAAACAAGGATTATCACAGTGAAAGAAACTGACACTCTTCCTACCTATAGTTTTCTGTCCCTAGAAAAAATGTTTTTTTAAAGCACACTATAGCACAAGGAGAATTTCCCTCACTGTCCTTCCCTGTCCCTAGAAACAAGGATTATCACAGTGAAAGAAACTGACACTCTTCCTACCTATAGTTTTCTGTCCCTAGAAAAAATGTTTTTTTAAAGCACACTATAGCACAAGGAGAATTTCCCTCACTGTCCTTCCCTGTCCCTAGAAACAAGGATTATCACAGTGAAAGAAACTGACACTCTTCCTACCTATAGTTTTCTGTCCCTAGAAAAAATGTTTTTTTAAAGCACACTATAGCACAAGGAGAATTTCCCTCACTGTCCTTCCCTGTCCCTAGAAACAAGGATTATCACAGTGAAAGAAACTGACACTCTTCCTACCTATAGTTTTCTGTCCCTAGAAAGAATGTTTTTTTAAAGCACACTATAGCACAAGGAGAATTTCCCTCACTGTCCTTCCCTGTCCCTAGAAACAAGGATTATCACAGTGAAAGAAACTGACACTCTTCCTACCTATAGTTTTCTGTCTCTAGAAAAAATGTTTTTTTAAAGCACACTATAGCACAAGGAGAATTTCCCTCACTGTCCTTCCCTGTCCCTAGAAACAAGGATTATCACAGTGAAAGAAACTGACACTCTTCCTACCTATAGTTTTCTGTCCCTAGAAAAAATGTTTTTTTAAAGCACACTATAGCACAAGGAGAATTTCCCTCACTGTCCTTCCCTGTCCCTAGAAACAAGGATTATCACAGTGAAAGAAACTGACACTCTTCCTACCTATAGTTTTCTGTCCCTAGAAAAAATGTTTTTTTAAAGCACACTATAGCACAAGGAGAATTTCCCTCACTGTCCTTCCCTGTCCCTAGAAACAAGGATTATCACAGTGAAAGAAACTGACACTCTTCCTACCTATAGTTTTCTGTCTCTAGAAAAAATGTTTTTTTAAAGCACACTATAGCACAAGGAGAATTTCCCTCACTGTCCTTCCCTGTCCCTAGAAACAAGGATTATCACAGTGAAAGAAACTGACACTCTTCCTACCTATAGTTTTCTGTCCCTAGAAAAAATGTTTTTTTAAAGCACACTATAGCACAAGGAGAATTTCCCTCACTGTCCTTCCCTGTCCCTAGAAACAAGGTTAATCACAGTGAAAGAAACTGACACTCTTCCTACCTATAGTTTTCTGTCCCTAGAAAAAATGTTTTTTTAAAGCACACTATAGCACAAGGAGAATTTCCCTCACTGTCCTTCCCTGTCCCTAGAAACAAGGATTATCACAGTGAAAGAAACTGACACTCTTCCTACCTATAGTTTTCTGTCCCTAGAAAAAATGTTTTTTTAAAGCACACTATAGCACAAGGAGAATTTCCCTCACTGTCCTTCCCTGTCCCTAGAAACAAGGATTATCACAGTGAAAGAAACTGACACTCTTCCTACCTATAGTTTTCTGTCCCTAGAAAAAATGTTTTTTTAAAGCACACTATAGCACAAGGAGAATTTCCCTCACTGTCCTTCCCTGTCCCTAGAAACAAGGATTATCACAGTGAAAGAAACTGACACTCTTCCTACCTATAGTTTTCTGTCCCTAGAAAAAATGTTTTTTTAAAGCACACTATAGCACAAGGAGAATTTCCCTCACTGTCCTTCCCTGTCCCTAGAAACAAGGATCCGCACAGTAAAACACACTGACACTCTCCCTACCTATAGTTTTCTGTCCCTAGAAAAAATGTTTTTTTAAAGCACACTATAGCACAAGGAGAATTTCCCTCACTGTCCTTCCCTGTCCCTAGAAACAAGGATTCGCACAGTAAAACACACTGACACTCTCCCTACCTATAGTTTTCTGTCCCTAGAAAAAATGTTTTTTTAAAGCACACTATAGCACAAGGAGAATTTCCCTCACTGTCCTTCCCTGTCCCTAGAAACAAGGATTCGCACAGTAAAACACACTGACACTCTCCCTACCTATAGTTTTCTGTCCCTAGAAAAAATGTTTTTTTAAAGCACACTATAGCACAAGGAGAATTTCCCTCACTGTCCTTCCCTGTCCCTAGAAACAAGGATTATCACAGTGAAAGAAACTGACACTCTTCCTACCTATAGTTTTCTGTCCCTAGAAAAAATGTTTTTTTAAAGCACACTATAGCACAAGGAGAATTTCCCTCACTGTCCTTCCCTGTCCCTAGAAACAAGGATTTGCACAGTAAAACACACTGACACTCTCCCTACCTATCCTTCTCTTTCCCTAAACTAAAGGAATCCAGGTTAAGCAAGAAAAAATAAATGTCACTGTCCCTGCCTATGCTTCTCTTTCCCTGCTCCGGAACACACTACACTAGGCCGCCGTGCCGGCGGCCTTTTATAGTGTGGGGCGTGTACTAAACACCCTCAGCAATAATTGGCCACAGGCATCCTGCCTGTGGCCAATCATTGCTCTCCTCGCTGCCGACACTGTGATTGGCCAAGCATGCGGGGTCACAGTGCATGCTTGGCCAATCACAGCGCCTGGATGACACTGCGATGGCGTAGTGCATTGTGGGCGGTTCGCGTCACTCGAATTAGGCGCGAACGGCCCAAATCGCTCGATCTTCGTCGAACGATCGAACAGCCGATGTTCGAGTCGAACGTATGTTCGACTCGAACACCGAGCTCATCCCTACTCTCCAGGTAAAAACATCAGGGAAAGACTGATATTCTGCAAAAGGTAATTTTCTCTGATTGGATCCCCTTTCCGATTGTTTGGGGCATCCGGAAAAACCTTGTCTGGAGAATAAAAGGTGAGAGCTACCATCAGACCTGTGTCATGCCAACAGTAAAGTATCCTGAGACTATTCATGTGTGGGGTTGCTTTTCAGCCAAGGGAGTGGGCTCATTCACAATTTTGTTAAGAACACAGCCATGAATAAAGAATGGCACATAAACATCCTCCAAGACCAACCTCTTCCAACCATCCAAGAACAGTTTGGTGAAGAAAATGCCTTTTCCAGCATAATGGAGCACCTTGCCATAAGGTGATTGACAGCATACCAGTGCGAATTGCAGAGGTCCTGATAATGAAGGGTTAACACTGCAAATATTGAGTCTTTGCATAAATTTAATGCAATTGTCAATAAAAACTTTTGACACTTATGAAACTCTTGTAATAATATTTCAGTATACCATAGTAACATCTAGGGATGAGCTTCGAGTTCGAGTCGAACTGATGTTCGACTCGAACATTGCCTGTTCGCCGAACAGCGAACAATTTGGGGTGTTCGCGGCAAATTCGAAAAGCCTCGGAACACCCTGTAAAAGTCCATGGGAGAAATCTAAATTGCTAATTTTAAAGGCTTATATGCAAGTTATTGTCATAAAAAGTGTTTGGGGACCCGGGTCCTGTCCCAGGGGATATGTATCAATGCAAAAAAAAAGTTTTAAAAACTTCAGTTTTTTCGGGAGCAGTGATTTTAATAATGCTTAAAGTGAAACAATAAAAGTGAAATATTCCTTTAAATTTCGTACCTAGGGAGTGTGTATAGTATGCCTGTAAAGTAGCGCTTGTTTCCCATGCTTAGAACTGTCCCTGCACAAAGTGTCATTTCTGAAGGAAAAAAAGTAATTTAAAAGCACTCACGGCTATAATGAATTGTCGGCTCCCGGAAATACAGAGAAAAGTCATTGATAAAAAAAAAAATGCGCGGGGGTCCCCCCAAATTCAATTACCAGGCCCTTCAGGTCTGGTATGGATATTAAGGGGAACCCTGCGTCAAATTTAAAAAAAAAATATGTGGGGTTCCCCCCAAATATCCATACCAGACCCTTCAGGTCTGGTATGGATTTTAAGGGGAACTCCACGCCAAATAAAAAAAAATGGCGTGGAGTTCCCCCCAAAAATCCATACCAGACCCTTTATCCGAGCACGCAACCTGGCAGGCCACAGGAAAAGAGGGGGAGTGAGAGAGTGCCCCCCCTCCTGAACCATACCAGGCCACATGCCCTCAACATGGGGAGGATGCTTTGGGGGTCTGTGACCTCTCAAAGCACCATGTCCCCATGTTGATGGGGACAAGGGCATCATCCCCACAACCCTTGGCAGGTGGTTGTGGGGGTCTGCGGGAGGGGGGCTTATCGGAATCTGGAAGACCCCTTTAATAAAGGGGACCCCCAGATCCCGGCCCCCCATATGTGAATTGGTAAGGGGTACATTGTACCCCTACCATTTCACAAAGAAAGTGTAAAAAATTGTAAAAAAACACACAGACACCATTGGGAAAAGTCCTTTATTAAAAATAAAATAATAAAAAAAAGATTCCAGCGGTGGTAATCCACTCTCGGTATCCTGCGATGGGTGATCTCCTCTCCGGGGTCCAGCGATGGATGATCTCTCCTCTCCGGGGTCCAGGCTTAAACGATGATGTCCAGCGCAGCGAGGAACAGCAAGCATCCTGTCTCCACCGGAGACACCCCGGGAATCCCGGCAGCCTGACAGGTCTCTTATGTAGCTGAGGGCAGGGCTACCCGTCACGTGACCCCGTCCCCCTCTAACGCAAGGGGAAACCTGGGCTTCCCCAGTGACGTGCGGGTGACCCCGCCCCCCTCTGATGCAACGGAAACCTGCGTTACATCAGAGGGGGCGGGGTCACCCGCACGTCACTGGGGAAGCAGGGGTTTCCCCTTGCGTCAGAGGGGGACGGGTCACGTGACGGGTGGCCCCGTCCTCAGCTACATACAGTAAGAGACCTGTCAGGCTGCCGGGATTCCCGGGGTGTCTCCAGTGGAGACAGGATGCTTGCTGTTCCTCGCTGCGCTGGACATCATCATTGGAGCCTGGACCTGGAGAGGAGAGATCATCCATCGCTGGACCCCGGAGAGGAGAGATCATCCATCGCTGGACCCCGGAGAGGAAATCACCCATCGCAGGATACCGAGAGTGGATTACCACCGCTGGAATCTTTTTTTTTATTTTTTTATTTTTAATAAAGGACTTTTCCCAATGGTGTCTGTGTGTTTTTTTACAATTTTTTACACTTTCTTTGTGAAATGGTAGGGGTACAATGTACCCCTTACCAATTCACATAGGGGGGGCCGGGATCTGGGGGTCCTGCGGCCTGCCAGGTTGCGTGCTCGGATAAAGGGTCTGGTATGGATTTTTGGCGGGGAACTCCACGCCATTTTTTTTTCAATTTGGCGTGGAGTTCCCCTTAAAATCCATACCAGACCTGAAGAGTCTGGTATGGATATTTTGGGGGAACCCCACGTAATTTTTTTTAAATTTGATGCAGGGTTCCCCTTAATATCCATACCAGACCCAAAGGGCCTGGTAATTGAATTTGGGGGGACCCCCACACATTTTTTTTTTTTTATCAATGACTTTTCTCTGTATTGCCGGGAGCCGACAATTCATTATAGCCGCGAGTGCTTTTAAATGTCTTTTTTTCCTTCAGAAATGACACTTTGTGCAGGGACAGTTCTAAGCATGGGAAACATGTGCTACTTTACAGGCATACTAAACACACCCCCTAGGTATGAAATTTAAAGGAATGTTTCACTTTTATTGTTTCACTTTAAGCATTATTAAAATCACTGCTCCCGAAAACAGCCGTTTTTAATACTTTTTTTTGCATTGATACATGTCCTCTGGGGCAGGACCCGGCTCCCCAAACACTTTTTATGACAATAACTTGCATATAAGCCTTTAAAATTAGCACTTTAGATTTTTCATGTTCAAGTCCCATAGACTTTAACGGTGTTCGGATGTTCGAACAAATTTATTGCCTGTTCGCAAGTTCTGGTGTGAACCGAACTGGGGGGTGTTCGGCTCATCCCTAGAAACATCTGACAAAAAGATCTAAAAACACTGAAGCAGCAGACTTTGTGAAAATGAATGTTTGTCTCATTCTAAAAACTTTTGGCCACAGCTGTACACATTTTGTTAAAGTGGGTGTAAACCCACTTCCATCCTTTCTAAACTACTGCCATAGTGGCTATCTTTAAGGATATACATGCCTCCTGCATGTATCCTTACCTGTCAAATGTCTCCCCTCTGTCTGTTATGAGTCCCAAAAAACTGCAGATTCTGTGGGCAGGTCTGTTGTCTGGAGCTCAGTGGGTGGAGTCGTGATATCAGTAGACTCCCCGCCCACCTCTACACTCCCCTTGTCAACATGCATTTTCTCCTGTGTATTTCTTACACTGAACTTCTTCTGGTCTTGTGGATAAAGCCCCATGATCACTAACATCCAGAAGAAAGGAGTGGGGATGGGAAGTACACAGAATGCCTCTGTCACACTTGTGCATGAGATATGTAAATCACCTGTCACTCACAGCAAGGGAGAGAACCATTTTGTGTCTGACCATTTTTATCTCACTGAAAAATGATAAGAGGACTGCTCAGAGCTGGATTAACTCTTTGTGGCAAGACTGGGCACAGATGACATGAAATCCTATACTGTACAAGGTACAAGCCTTAATTTAAAAAAAACAAATCGGGTTTACGTCCAGTTTCATTGACCATATCTGATTATACAGCACAACAAAAATGCATTATTTTGATGTTCAATGTACACTGTAAACAGGGACTGCAACAAATTCACTGAATATTAGACATGTGCACACTGAAATATTTTGTTTCGGAATTTCGGTTTTGTCCGAAAAATACAATTATTTAGTTACTTCCGAAGTTCATTTTTATTTATTTTCTTAATCCAAAAAATGCAATAGTCTGAAAATACGAATTAATTAAGGTCAAATCTGTCATTGAAGGCTTATGGTGTCTGTCGAATGTTCTAAGAAGATTTGACGAAGCAGCTAAACTGTACGACGCCGCAATCGTACATTTCCAGTCGAATGCTCCGCCAACAAGCTATAATCAAATTCTCATGTTGTATGACTAGTAATAATTATAATTATTAATTATTATTACTAGTCAACCAACATTAGAATTCTTCTATAGCCTATGGGCGGAGCATTTGACCATAAATGTCCGCTCACGGCGATCGTATGTTTTTAGCTGCTTCGTCGAATCTTCATGTCTCTATAATGTCGAATCTTTTCTCTATGTCGAATAATCTTGGACTAATAGAGTTAGGTTAGGCACATTCAACCACAGGTTCGATAGACACAGATTGCTATTGTCACCGTCATGTTGAATCTTCTATCTATATCAAACTGTTGTCGCAATGAAACAAAAATATAAAAAAAAATTATGTTGGATCTTTCGGATTTCTGATTCTGCGCGTTCGTTAACGTTTGTTAAAACAAATGCAAAAATCTCAGAAATTTGGACGAAAATGCATTCGGGCGAAAACTAATGCACATGTCTACTGAATATAAGTTTGCAGCAGATGAGCCAATTATCATCACATAATCATAGAGATTTCTCCCTTTTCTTGTGTTTTTCCTTTGAGAAATCTGACCTTATGTGCTAATTTCTATAACTTTAGCAATGAATAGGCATTGATGTTACACTCTTTGTTTGCCATGTCAGCAATGAAACAGTGTATTACCTTTTATTTCTGTAACACCTTGGTACTCTATATGGTGTAATGTCAATGTTTTTTTCAGAAGTATGTAGTAGCAAAAATCTTTTGACTTTGCATATTTTTTAAGCTTTTCACAATTCCATTATTCCAGATGAGATCCTTGATTTAATCTTATGGAACAGACTTTTTATGCTAGCAAAAATGGGTTTTCAATTTGAGCACAGATTCTGTATGTCCTTATAAATAGGGTTTACTCTAAAGGTAACCTGTGGTCTATTACTGCTTCATTAAACACTGTCACTGTTCTTTATACATGAGTGTACTGTTAAAACCCTATATTTGCAAAGTACATCTGTCAGGCTTTGAAACTGAAGCTACAGGTCCAACATTCTTGTCTTTTGAAAGTCACAGCCTGCTCCATTCTGAAATAAAAATAAAACTATAGTTAGTTATCAAATTTGGCCTCTGTGGGCAGGTAAAGACTGTTTAACATAGATAATTTTCCTTTTTTTTTTTCAGTGAGCTCTAGATGGCTTAGGTTTTAGGTATACTTATGCAGATAGAAACAGAAACTTAACTCTCTGGAAGCTTAGGATGTGCATAATAATACCGGTGCTGTTTCTTTAGTACACCCAGTGTAGATTTTAAAAGGATATACAGATATGTCAAGTACCCTTTTTTGTTGTATACAGCTGTTGTTATTTGGTAATTTTTTTTTTTTACTAAAGGTAAACCTAAATATTAATAGGGCATTCAAGGTAAAGTATATCTACAGACCAAAAAATCACATTATTTTTACAATTGAAGTATACAGAAAGCATCAAACAATTATAATAACATAGCAATAAGCGAAAATAGAAGTGTATGTATTTTTTTCCCTTCTCAATAATCTAAACCCACAATGTTTGCTTCATCTGAATTTTTGCTGGTGTATGAATCCTTTTGCAGTGTCAGGAATTGGTTGACACCCAGATCCCTTAAGATGCTCCAAAGATGGAGAGGTTGCTCAAGAAAAGTGTCATAGGTCATAACCTTTGAATTAGCTAGGAGTGTTAAGCCTTTCACTGCTGAGTAAGTATGAATATTTGTTAACTCAGCAGGTTAAGGTCTTTCTTTTCTATACAGATGCTTGGATGGAAGGATTAATGGATGAATGGACAGGCAGGAAGAAAGCGATAAATAACTAATTTATTTATTAATTTATATATAAATAGATATATGTTGGGGTGTTTTTTTTTTTGTTTTTTTTGCAATTTCAAGTAATTCAAAAAGTAAAAAATAAAGTAAAATGTAACATTCAACAACACTTACGCAATACAAAATTAGGTGTATTCCTGCGCTACTATGGAGAGGGCTAGCTAGTGATATAAAACTGCTGCAAGCACCAGGGGGGGTCAGATTATACCCATGGAAATTAAGTGTATAAAGAGGGGGGTGGTGCTGCGCTGTTTAGTGAAATAAAGTAAGTGAAATTCTTCTAAAACTTTGTGTAAGATAATAAAACAAATGCAAATAAACAATTATTGCAAAACGCACATAAAATAGCAAGATCTTCCAAGATGTGAAAAACGCACAATAAATAATCTTCAAGTGGTGGTGACCATAAAATACTATCTTCTAAAATAGTAAACAATGTGCAACAGGTCTAAACACTGTGTCAAGAAATCAAGATTGTGCAAATCGCAAAATAAATAATGAACTGTGACAGTAAATCATAGACAATGAAATCAAAAATGTGAAATGCAAAGCATACGTGCAACCAGTGCAAAAGATGCATAAAAGCATAAATCAATCCGATATTCGTCTAGGATCTAGGAACTAGAAGTGACGCTCAGCAGACGAGCTCGTGGAGTCTTTTACAATGTGTTACTGCCAAATGTGAGTACCACTGCTTTTCCTTGTCAAATTTGTTTTTTAATTTTTCAAAATTACAAGCATATATTGTCAATAAACATAGTCACTATAAATAGTAGCAGTTAAGGAGAACACAAATTAGATATTTATGTCAAGCTCCAGTGATTTTTGAAGGCAACAACAACAGAAGAGGAGAAAAAAAACAGTAATTTAAGTTTAACATATGTTGACCATTATCTGGAGACTTGCTAAAATATATGCTTAGTGTTGAATTTAGTAATTACAAACCAGATTTAGTAATAATATATAACATGTAAGGTAATATAAGGATTTATAAAGAAAAAATGAAGGGTCATAATTTCTCGACCTCATATAATGTTATTGTAATATATAAGGTTTGTATTGTTTCAAAGGAGCTCTAAAGCTGAAATATACTGATAAATAAAAAACATAAAAAAAATAAAAATGTTGCTACCATTTTTGCATATAATAACAATATATGCTAAGAAAGAAAAAACAACAAAAAAAGAGCTAAAGAGCGAAGGTAGAAGAGAGGGAAGGGTAAGAAGAAGAAGAGAAAAAAAATAAAGATAGTAGGTAGAAAAGATAGAAAAGGTCGAAAAGGTCCCCGGGGTATCTTATAATGTTGGTCTGATAATATTAGTATATTAAATAGCTATTAGTAGTTATATTACCAAGGTCTTAATAATGTGATGTCAAAGTTGGGAGGGAAAAAATTAGTCACCCAAGGATTCCAGATTTTTTCAAATTTTCCAATATTATCATTGGTAATGGCTTCCGTTTTTGAGTGGGTCATGGCTTGGTTTATTCTGGTTTTGGTTTCGGAGATCATTAATGTTGGGGTTTTCCACGCTTTGGCGATTGTCTGCTTTGCTGCAGTAGTGATTTGTAGAAGGAGTTTGAATTGAGTGTGGGAAATAGAAGTCGGTTTTAGATTTAGTAGTGCAATTGAAGGGTCAGGTTTGATTGTTTTTTTGAATAAGGTATAGAGGATAAGAAAAACCTCTTTCCAAAAACATTTTGTAACGGGACAATCCCAAAATATGTGTATGTGTGATCCTAGTTCACCACAGCCACGGAAGCAGAGTGGGGAGTATTGCGGAATATATTTTGCGATTCTGACAGGAACCAAATACCAGCGCAAAAGTACTTTATAATTTGTCTCTAGAGCTATTATATTTTGTGAAGATGATTTTGTTGTGGTCCAAATTTTATCCCAATCGGATGGTTCCAACTGAAGTCCAAGGTCTCTCTCCCATTTTGCCACGTATGATGGTAGGTCTGCAGTAGGCAAAGTAATAAGGTGTTTATATATTATTGATATGAGACCCTTAGAGTGAGGTTCGCGTTTACATATACGTTCAAATTGTGTGAGTTCGTTGAGCTTACTCATATTTTGTATATATGGCATGAAATTTTTTTTGATCTGCAGAAATCGGAAAAGTTCTGATTGGGGGAGTTGATGCCTATCACATAGTTCAGGAAATGTTATAAGTGAGGTAGATGTCGATAAATCACAGAGTTGCGTTATGTCAGAGGAGATCCATTTTTTAAATGAATTAGGGAATGTGCAGGCTGGGTAGAATAGTGGGTTTCTAATAAATGATAGAAGGGGAACATGAGCAGATTGTAGTCCTTTGATAAGTTAAAATTTATCCCAGATAGTAACTGTGTGTTTGGTAATCTTATTTTTTATACTTTTATGATCCGAGGGTTTGGACCAAATTAAATTTGTTATAGAAAATGGATCACAGTCAATTGCTTCAATTGCAACCCAGAGTGGGGTTTCGTATTTTGCGTGATATTTGGGGATGCATGCTATTTGAGCTGCATGGTAGTAAGAGGCGAAATTGGGGAATCCTAGTCCACCTTTAAGTTTGGGAAGGTAGAGTGTGTGTTTAGATAAACGATGTTTTAAAGAGCCCCAGATGAACGCTAGTGTTTTGCGTTGAAGATTTCTAAGAAAGTATGCTGGAACTGGAATGGGCAAAACCCGAAATAGATATAGTATCTTGGGTAAAATAGTCATCTTTATTACGTTTATTTTACCAATCCATGAGATTGGTAAAGAAGACCATTGTTTAAGGAGATTGGTAATTTGCTTTAGTAATGGCGGAAAGTTAGCTGAGAAGAATTCAGTTAAATTGGGAGTAAGAGTAATTCCTAGGTAGGTCAGGTGCGATGTAGACCAGGAGAATGGGAGGGAAGTTTGTGCTTGTTGTAAAGTATGGGGAGGTAAGGAGATATTTAAGGCTGTAGATTTTTGAGAGTTGATAATTAGTCCAGATATCTGTGCAAAATGATCTAGCTTACTTATAAGGTTGGGAGCAGAAATATGAGGGGAAGACATAAATATTAGTATATCGTCAGCAAACAAACATAATTTGTGCTGATGACCAGCTAAGTCTATCCCTTTGATTGAAGGGTCAGATCGTATAGCCTGAGCTAGGGGTTCAATAAGTAGGGCAAATAAAAGTGGGGAGAGTGGACAACCCTGACGTGTATTTATGTTAAAGCAACCAGATTTATATCCAGCATATTTAATATAGGCTTTGGGATTATTATATAGTGATGAAACCCAGTTAAGAAAGTGAGGACCGAACCCCCATTTTTGTAAAGCAAAATTTAGATAGGGCCATGATACTGTGTCGAATGCTTTTTTAATATCTAACGACAGAAGACACATAGGTATTCGCCGTGTTTTAGCTGCTTGGATTAATAAAGTTGTCCTGCGTACGTTATCAGCTGCTTGGCGAAAAGGAATAAAACCAACTTGGTCTTTATTTATTAATGAACCAATAATATTGTTCAAACGAGTTGCTAAAATTTTCGCTAGTAGTTTGATATCAAGATTAAGCAGGGATATGGGCCTGTAATTAGCACAAGATGAATCATCTGAATGAGGTTTGGGGATCATTGTGATTATTGCTGTTAAGGTTTCAGGACGAAAGGATTGGTTGTTCAGAAGTGAATTGAAAGCATCTGTCAGCAATGGCGCAAGAAGATGAGTAAATTTTTTATAATATAGGGCAGAGAAGCCGTCAGGACCCGGGCGTTTATTTGGTTTAAGGGATTTAATGGCTAATTCAACCTCTGCAGTTGTAATGGGACTTTCAAGATGTTCATGTTGAGTTAAAGGAATCTTTGGAAGTTTGGTTTGTGAAAAAAATAATTCTGCAGCGGATCGGTCAAAAAATCCCTGATTGTTGTATAAAGATGTAAGGTGTTTGTGGAAGGTTTGTAGGATTTTTTCTGGATTACTGGTGTAAGTATTATGAGGTAATTTTAATCGAATCGGTTTGTATGGGTTGTTTAATTTTTTAAGTGCTCGAGCGAGAAGAGTGCCAGGCTTGTTAGCTTTAATATAAAATTTATGCTTAGATTTGCGTATGGTTTTATCTGCGGATTCAGATAGGAAAAGATCAAGATTTAGGCTAGCTTCATCTAGTTGATTTTTTGTCACAGGGGTAGGATTCGCTTGAAAATTTGCGTGGCAAGTGTTAAATTTTGTTTCTAATATTAGTTGTAGCTTCTTTTTTTATTTTTTAAGATATGATGCTTGGCGTAAGCAGATTCCTCGAAGGACGGGTTTGTGTGCCTCCCATAAGGTTAATGGAGAAATATCAGGGGTTTTATTATTATTCAGATAGTCTTTTATGGCTATTTCTAAGTCAGTAGAGTGTGATGGATGGGATAGGGTTGAATCATTTATGTACCATGTGGGGTCTTGATGTTTGGGTATGAGGGAAGTGAAAGTAGAAAGTATTGCACAATGATCAGTCCATGTAAAGGGTATTACAGATGATGTGAGCATTTCCGGGGACATACTAATAGAGATTAGTATATGGTCGATACGGGAAAAATACTTATGTGGATGGGAATAGAAGGAATATTGACGTTTCGTGGGATTGATTTCTCGCCAGGAATCTAGCAAGGAATGTTGTTGTAGAAGTCTTTGGAACCTACGAGATTGAGAATTGGAAGTGATAGGAATTGGGGACTTATCTAAATAAGGGTATAGAACTTGGTTTGAATCTCCACAGATCAAAAGTGTGCCCATTTTATGAGTCTCTATTACCTGGAACAAATGGGAGAGGAATGCTGTCGGATTTTTATTAGGAGCATAATAGGATACTACTGTGATTAGCGTATCACATAGATGCCCTGTAATAATGAGATAGCGACCTTCTGGGTCTTTGGTTTCTGTCAGAAGAGAGAAGGGTGTAGCTCTATGAAATGCAATTAGCACTCCCCTTCGTTTAGTTTTAGCTGAAGCAGTAAAAACTTGGGGATAAGCTGTACCAAAATATTTAGGTGTCGAGGTTTCAGTGAAATGGGTTTCTTGGAGGCAAATTATATGCGTCTTTGAAGAAGATAATGATCTAAAAACTTTGGTTCGTTTTTGTGGAACATTTAGACCTTGGACATTTAAGGTAAGAATATTTAAAGGAGCCATCATGAAATTTTATAGAAAATATTATAAGACATATCTAAAAACAATTGAAAATCCATACTTACCCCGGGGAGGAGCAAAGAGAAAAGGGAGAGTGGAGACAGAATGTTGAGAAAGAAAGAGAAAATGAGAGTCATTATTAAACAAATAATTAACAAAAAATGTTTAGAATGCAAGAAGGTAAAACGTTGGTGTTCCGAGCATGCAAAAGTGCAAGCTCGGAGGCACAGAGTCTGACCAGGGAGGCTCCTCACACAAAAAGGTGTGGGGAGAGTCCAAAGACAGAAAAATGGAGGGAGCAGTGACAGTTTCTCGGGTCCCTCACGACCAAAAATATATCTAGAGAAGAAAAATATATTATGACACCCAAACTGGGCGGAAGTAAGCAAAAATGAATCAAATATAAGAAAATATTATATGTTCAACATTAGTACATGTGAAATTTTAATCTAACAATTGTGTTTTATGGTTTCACGGGGAGAGTGTTAGATTATAAATTTTGTTGAATTATACAGGTTACCTCTGGGTTGCCAGTTGTAGGAGAGGCAGTAATGTCCTTATTAATTAGGATGAAAAATAAATAAAATATCAATTATTACTAATATATTAGTAATATTTACTTCTATTCAGTAAACAATTTTGTACAAAAATAATATAGAACCCTTGTTGTGGGTAGGAAAGGATTAGGGGAAAGGGGCGGGTAGGAGGGGGTAAAATGTGGGAAGTAGAAGGGATAGAGGGGATAGAGGGGGGTGAGGTGAGGAAGGATAGGATGAGGAGGGAAGGGTGTTATGAGAATATAATTTTTTGGGGGATAATTTAAAACGTCAATTATCCTAGACCAAAAAGGGGATACAAATTGGAAAATAAAAAATAAATAAATAAATAAATAAAAATAAAGTATTAAAAAAAAATAAATAAATAAATAATAATAATAATAATAAAAAATAATAATAATAATAAAAAAAAAAAAATAACAATATATAAAATTAGACCATAACCTGCTTAAGGGAAGTAAATTCAGGATGGTTAAATGACATTAAGTGTTTAGCATCCAAAAAGTGGATGAAAGATCAAAAATATTGAGTGAATTTCAATTTGATATGCAAAATGCATTCAGTCCATTGAGTCTGGAGTAACTTGGTTTGGAGAGTTGAATCGACCCCTCTTCGATGGGCTTTGTCTGGTTCTGTCATTTTTGATTTTGGATACATTTTGTGGAGAACTGGATGCTGTTCGTCGGCGAGGGCCAGCTGAAGGACTTTCGCAGAGATGAAGTTTTTGTAGGGTGTTCTGTAGTTCATCAGGGGTTTTGCATGAGTACTTGGTGCCTTGATATGTGAAGCGAAGTGAAAAAGGGAACCCCCATTGGTATGGAATCTGATGTTGTTGTAGGTTTTGTAATAAGGGTTTCATCGAGCGCCGTTTAGCGACTGTTATTGGGGAAAGGTCAGCAAAGATCTGATATGGGTAGCCTTGGAAGATGAGGGATTCTTTGTTCCTTGCAGCGACCATGAGCTGCTCTTTGGTGCGAAAGAAATGGAATTTCGCAATTATGTCGCGGGGGGGACCTTCAGATTTGCGTGGTGCTAATGCTCGATGTATTCTGTCTATTTCCAGTCTCTCAATTGGAATTGACGGTGATAACTCTTGAAATAGGGCAGTAATTGTCGATTGTAGATCAATAATAGACTCCGGTATACCTCTAATGCGGAGGTTTGAACGACGTGCACGATTTTCAAAATCTTCTAAACGAGTTTGCAGCGAGAAATTTTCATCTTTAAGTGTGTCCAATTCAGTTTCATGAGTCATTACATTAGTTTCTATGTCATCCACTCTGTTTTCTAATTCAGCCGTGCGCTGACCTAAGTCACGGATTTCTTTTGTTAATTTCTCAGTAATATGGTCGGAGGTCTGCTTTAATGCCTTCTGAAGCATTTTTTCTATTTGAATTAAAACATTTGGGTGTAAAGAGCCTGTCTGTTGTGGCTGGCAGATGGCGCTGTCCTCACAGTCTGTATCATATAGTTCATGAGGTAACTGCTGCTGCTGCTGCCTGGCAGCATGAGGTGAGAATGTGTGAGGTGATTTAGCCTGTTTCATTTTACTGAGGCCTCTAGATGAATTATCTCTGGTACCACTGCTTTTAATGTGTTGAACAATAAATGTTTTAAAAATGTACTACACTATATAGTATCTTCCCTCTTCATTTCTACTTATACAATGGCTGGCATACTCCAGAGGGAAACCCCAATCACCCCGGCATCCAGCTATTAGGAGACAACCATCCCAAACAACACACGGACCCCTATAGGAACCAGGCAAGAGGAACACAGAGCATCTTGTTTGCTACATGCTGTTACCTCTCTACCTACAGGTAAGAGACCACCTTTACCAAAATGTCACCACCACCGGAGTGCACTAGCACAGGAAGAGGAATACGATATTCCATCACACAACCACCCCCCAGCCCTCCTGCGTTCCATGCATTACTGCACTTCCTGCACAGGATAAATGAACTGCTTTCTTTTTTCACCATTCACGATTGACCAAATGAACTCTACCTGCACTTGATATAGTCGCATATACTGCAATTTTTGTGCGATCGCTTTGCAATTTTCTGTGCGATCGCCCTGCAACATTTATAATTTAAAGACGCATGTTACAATTCACCTGGTTATCCTAGCTCATGAGGATATTCAGAGACCTGTCGCACCGTGCACTTTTTAAAGTGCAACATCCCCTCGGATTGATTTATGCGTTTATGCATCTTTTGCACTGGTTGCACGTATGCTTTGCATTTCACATTTTTGATTTCATTGTCTATGATTTACTGTCACAGTTCATTATTTATTTTGCGATTTGCACAATCTTGATTTCTTGACACAGTGTTAAGACCTGTTGCACATTGTTTACTATTTTAGAAGATAGTATTTTATGGTCACCACTTGAATATTATTTATTGTGCGTTTTTCACATCTTGGAAGATCTTGCTATTTTATGTGCGTTTTGCAATAATTGTTTATTTGCATTTGTTTTATTATCTTACACAAAGTTTTAGAAGAATTTCACTTAATTTATTTCACTAAACAGCGCAGCACCACCCCCCTCTTTATACAACACTTACGCAATAACTATAGTTTGTCAGCTGTAGCTGGATTATTAATCTCTTCATGACAAAGGTAAAACATACTTTAATGCCTGAAGCCAGTTTTGCAACTCTGGCATGTGTCAGTAAAACTGTGCATATCATCCTATCTACTTAGTGTATCCAGGTGAATTATTCCTTTTTTTGCTTTTTTTTTTTTTCAGGACAAATTGGGCTTTTATTTAGTGGTAAATGATAACTGACATTTTATTTTATTCAAAATAAGACTGACCCAAAATAAAGTAAAATTTAACTTTATATATCTTGCCATTACCTTGACCTATTACTAAACAACAACCCAAAATAATTCCCCTACTCCTGACAATCGCAGCAAAACCACATATATTGTGAAAACAAATCTCTCCGCTATGGAGGTAAAATAGACAAGTGTGTATGAAACCTGTGTTTAACTAACAATAAAAGTGCTTTAAATGTATATATAGTGCTCACTGCTGCCACCTTTAAAAAATGCAAATATACAAGTAGTTTAAAGTGTAAAAGTAACCGCTTCACACTCCAAATGGTAGCGATGTGATTAGAAATTCATTACGATTTTCACGTCTCAACTTCAAAATTATCCCAAAGTGGATTGAAATACAATGTCCTTCATAAAACCAAAAAAAAAATGGAAAAAAAAAAAGAAGAAAACAAAATCCACCAATAGTGAAAAATCGTGTCAATCTTCTCCTGTTTAAAGTTATATCGACAAGATTGTCACCATGTGTCTCCATAGGAATCAATGGCCATTTACATGTAAAAGGAAGTACAGATATCCTCCGATGGTACAGTAACCAAATAATAACAACATTTATTAAAATCACGCTCAAAATCCACTCACATGGTACAAATAAAAACTTGCATTGGTTAAAAATGTACGCTGTGACATCAGGAGATTATCTCTATAGTGATAGACTGTAAATGTCCCACAACTCCTGACTCTAGCAGCAAGTCTCTGTGTCCCCTTCCTCCTTCCATCCTGATGTCACCAGTGGTCACCACAAAACCACAGTCCAACGCATTTCATCACTTTCAACTTCGTCACAGGGCATCCTCTGTGTATGTCAGGGCTAAACAAAAAAACACTGTATATGCAGTACATTTCTGCATTACATGCACATTTCATCTGAATACCTTGAAAGTTTTAAGAAAAAACCTATAGTCAAATGACCAAATCCAGTGCACATAATGTGAGACTCACCACATGATATTCAGGGCAACAAAAACAAGTTAGCCAAATTATGGAGACATTTTGGTATCTCCTCTAGAGAACAATGTAGTCTCCAAGTATGTGAATAGTTACCCTGAGATCACCTACAGGAGGTCACAATCTCTTAGGGATTAACTTGTCCACAGTCACCATTCTATCTTCGGTAGAAACCAGACCTGTAAACTTACAGGTTGTGTGGCAAATGTAATTTTTGCCAATATGTATATGGAAAGTCTTATAAAATGGTTGGGTCTATAAACCTATATTTTTTGCCAATCAATTGGCATAGTTTATTACATGAAGTGTGATTGTTGAGTGTTTATTATTGGCAAAACGAAAATCCTTTTTTTCCACATGATTCTGGACCATGTTTCATTGGTCTCCAAAAAAGTTAGACACCCCAATAAGTTGTCACATTGGATTGTATCATGTATCAAAAATGAAGTTCTTTGCCTTGGAGCATATCCTTAAACATTATAGGGGAGGGGACGTGGATAAGTTACTGTTACAGCGTAAAACTAAATGGATAATTAATTTATTAGTAACAAAATATCCAGGGCTAAATGAGGCCCTAAAATGGTTGTAAAAGCAGAAGGTTTTTTTTTTATCTTAATGCATTCTATGTATTAAGATAAACTTTCTGTGTGCAGCAGCCCCCCTCAGCTCCCCCAATACCTACTTGAGCCCCATCTCGATCCAGCGATGTTGCATGAAAGACTCGGCTGTTTAGGGGCTCTCCCTACTGATTGGCTGAGACACAGCAACTGGCACCATTGGCTCCTGCTGCTGTCAATAAAAGTCAGTGAGCCAATGATGAGAGACAGGGGGCGGGGTCGAGCTGCTGTTCAATGTCTGAATGGAGACACAAAGCAGCGGCTCAGCTCTACTTGCTGTGGGGGCACTTAGCAGAACAGAGGGGCCAGGAGTGCCGGTGAGGGACCCAAAGAGAGAAGGATCTAGGCTGCTCTGTGCAAAACCACTGCACAGAGCAGGTAAGTATGACATGTTTGTTATTTTTAAACAAAAAAAAACAAGACTTCATTATCACTTAACTTTAAACCCTTCCTATAAGACAATTTAATTCATACTTATTTGGCCATAAGGTTTATCTATAAGAAGATTTCTATATATTTTTTTGTTTGCTTTATTATTTAATTTTACCGTGGATTTAAATGGTCATACAATTTAACTCATGGAGTAGCCTGTGACATCTAGGATTATAACAGAGCAGGAGAAGGAGTGCAGAGGAGCCTGTTTTTGGTACCCCAGGGTGGTGAAAGCGTGATTTGATCTGGAATTGACAGGTCAAATGTGGAGGTGAGCGCAACTTTGAATGCTGGTGGAAGTCACTGATATCACCTTTAAGGATTGGTATAAAGTGTAGATCACAGCAATATATAAACTGTATTCCTGATTGTTAGGGATGAGCTTCGTGTTCGAGTCGAACATACGTTCGACTCGAACATCGGCTGTTCGATCGTTCGACGAAGATCGAACGATTTGGGCCGTTCGCGCCAAATTCGAGTGACGCGAATGGCCCACAATGCACTACGCCATCGCAGTGTCATCCAGGCGCTGTGATTGGCCAAGCATGCACTGTGACCCCGCATGCTTGGCCAATCACAGCGCCGGCAGCGAGGAGAGCAATGATTGGCCACAGGCAGGATGCCTGTGGCCAATTATTGCTGATGGGGTTTAGTACACGCCCCACACTATAAAAGGCCGCCAGCGCGGCGGCCTTGTGTAGTGTGTTCCGGAGCAGGGAAAGAGAAGCATAGGCAGGGACAGTGTCATTTTTTTTCCTTTACTAATCCTGGATTCCTTGTGTTTAGGGACAAATAAGGATAGGTAGGGAGAGTGTCAGTGACAGTGTGATATACTGTGCTAATCCTTGTTTGTAGGGACAGAGAGGTACAGTGAGGGAAACTGACAGTGTGCTATTCTGTTCTAAAACTATTTTGCTGAACCATATTTTCAATCCTTGAGTTGAGGGACAGAGAGGTACAGTGAGGGAAAGTGTCAGTGTGCTATTGTGTTCTAAAACTATTTTGCTGAACCATATTTTCAATCCTTGAGTTGAGGGACAGAGAGGTACAGTGAGGGAAAGTGTCAGTGTGCTATTGTGTTCTAAAACTATTTTGCTGAACCATATTTTCAATCCTTGAGTTGAGGGACAGAGAGGTACAGTGAGGGAAAGTGTCAGTGTGCTATTGTGTTCTAAAACTATTTTGCTGAACCATATTTTCAATCCTTGAGTTGAGGGACAGAGAGGTACAGTGAGTGAAACTGACAGTGTGCTATTCTGTTCTAAACCAATTTTGCTGTTCCATATTTTCAATCCTTGAGTTGAGGGACAGAGAGGTACAGTGAGGGAAAGTGTCAGTGTGCTATTGTGTTCTAAAACTATTTTGCTGAACCATATTTTCAATCCTTGAGTTGAGGGACAGAGAGGTACAGTGAGGGAAACTGACAGTGTGCTATTCTGTTCTAAAACTATTTTGCTGAACCATATTTTCAATCCTTGAGTTGAGGGACAGAGAGGTACAGTGAGGGAAAGTGTCAGTGTGCTATTGTGTTCTAAAACTATTTTGCTGAACCATATTTTCAATCCTTGAGTTGAGGGACAGAGAGGTACAGTGAGGGAAAGTGTCAGTGTGCTATTGTGTTCTAAAACTATTTTGCTGAACCATATTTTCAATCCTTGAGTTGAGGGACAGAGAGGTACAGTGAGTGAAACTTACAGTGTGCTATTCTGTTCTAAACCAATTTTGCTGTTCCATATTTTCAATCCTTGAGTTGAGGGACAGAGAGGTACAGTGAGGGAAAGTGTCAGTGTGCTATTGTGTTCTAAAACTATTTTGCTGAACCATATTTTCAATCCTTGAGTTGAGGGACAGAGAGGTACAGTGAGGGAAACTGACAGCGTGCTATTCTGTTCTAAAACTATTTTGCTGAACCATATTTTCAATCCTTGAGTTGAGGGACAGAGAGGTACAGTGAGGGAAAGTGTCAGTGTGCTATTGTGTTCTAAAACTATTTTGCTGAACCATATTTTCAATCCTTGAGTTGAGGGACAGAGAGGTACAGTGAGGGAAAGTGTCAGTGTGCTATTCTGTTCTAAACCAATTTTGCTGTTCCATATTTTCAATCCTTGAGTTGAGGGACAGAGAGATACAGTGAGTGAAACTGACAGTGTGCTATTCTGTTCTAAACCAATTTTGCTGTTCCATATTTTCAATCCTTGAGTTGAGGGACAGAGAGGTACAGTGAGGGAAAGTGTCAGTGTGCTATTGTGTTCTAAAACTATTTTGCTGAACCATATTTTCAATCCTTGAGTTGAGGGACAGAGAGGTACAGTGAGGGAAACTGACAGTGTGCTATTGTGTTCTAAAACTATTTTGCTGAACCATATTTTCAATCCTTGAGTTGAGGGACAGAGAGGTACAGTGAGGGAAAGTGTCAGTGTGCTATTCTGTTCTAAACCAATTTTGCTGTTCCATATTTTCAATCCTTGAGTTGAGGGACAGAGAGGTACAGTGAGTGAAACTGACAGTGTGCTATTCTGTTCTAAACCAATTTTGCTGTTCCATATTTTCAATCCTTGAGTTGAGGGACAGAGAGGTACAGTGAGGGAAAGTGTCAGTGTGCTATTGTGTTCTAAAACTATTTTGCTGAACCATATTTTCAATCCTTGAGTTGAGGGACAGAGAGGTACAGTGAGGGAAAGTGTCAGTGTGCTATTGTGTTCTAAAACTATTTTGCTGAACCATATTTTCAATCCTTGAGTTGAGGGACAGAGAGGTACAGTGAGTGAAACTGACAGTGTGCTATTCTGTTCTAAACCAATTTTGCTGTTCCATATTTTCAATCCTTGAGTTGAGGGACAGAGAGGTACAGTGAGGGAAAGTGTCAGTGTGCTATTGTGTTCTAAAACTATTTTGCTGAACCATATTTTCAATCCTTGAGTTGAGGGACAGAGAGGTACAGTGAGTGAAACTGACAGTGTGCTATTCTGTTCTAAATCAATTTTGCTGTTCCATATTTTCAATCCTTGAGTTGAGGGACAGAGAGGTACAGTGAGGGAAAGTGTCAGTGTGCTATTGTGTTCTAAAACTATTTTGCTGAACCATATTTTCAATCCTTGAGTTGAGGGACAGAGAGGTACAGTGAGGGAAAGTGTCAGTGTGCTATTGTGTTCTAAAACTATTTTGCTGAACCATGTTTTCAATCCTTGAGTTGAGGGACAGAGAGGTACAGTGAGGGAAAGTGTCAGTGTGCTATTCTGTTCTAAACCAATTTTGCTGTTCCATATTTTCAATCCTTGAGTTGAGGGACAGAGAGGTACAGTGAGTGAAACTGACAGTGTGCTATTCTGTTCTAAACCAATTTTGCTGTTCCATATTTTCAATCCTTGAGTTGAGGGACAGAGAGGTACAGTGAGTGAAACTGACAGTGTGCTATTCTGTTCTAAACCAATTTTGCTGTTCCATATTTTCAATCCTTGAGTTGAGGGACAGAGAGGTACAGTGAGGGAAAGTGTCAGTGTGCTATTGTGTTCTAAAACTATTTTGCTGAACCATATTTTCAATCCTTGAGTTGAGGGACAGAGAGGTACAGTGAGTGAAACTGACAGTGTGCTATTCTGTTCTAAATCAATTTTGCTGTTCCATATTTTCAATCCTTGAGTTGAGGGACAGAGAGGTACAGTGAGGAAACTGACAGTGTGCTATTCTGTTCTAAAACTATTTTGCTGAACCATATTTTCAATCCTTGAGTTGAGGAACAGAGAGGTACAGTGAGGGAAAGTGTCAGTGTGCTATTGTGTTCTAAAACTATTTTGCTGAACCATATTTTCAATCCTTGAGTTGAGGGACAGAGAGGTACAGTGAGTGAAACTGACAGTGTGCTATTCTGTTCTAAATCAATTTTGCTGTTCCATATTTTCAATCCTTGAGTTGAGGGACAGAGAGGTACAGTGAGGGAAACTGACAGTGTGCTATTCTGTTCTAAAACTATTTTGCTGAACCATATTTTCAATCCTTGAGTTGAGGGACAGAGAGGTACAGTGAGTGAAACTGACAGTGTGCTATTCTGTTCTAAACCAATTTTGCTGTTCCATATTTTCAATCCTTGAGTTGAGGGACAAAGAGGTACAGTGAGGGAAACTGACAGTGTGCTATTCTGTTCTAAAACTATTTTGCTAAACCATATTTTCAATCCTTGAGTTGAGGGACAGAGAGGTACAGTGAGGGAAAGTGTCAGTGTGCTATTGTGTTCTAAAACTATTTTGCTGAACCATATTTTCAATCCTTGAGTTGAGGGACAGAGAGGTACAGTGAGTGAAACTGACAGTGTGCTATTCTGTTCTAAACCAATTTTGCTGTTCCATATTTTCAATCCTTGAGTTGAGGGACAGAGAGGTACAGTGAGGGAAACTGACAGTGTGCTATTCTGTTCTAAAACTATTTTGCTGAACCATATTTTCAATCCTTGAGTTGAGGGACAGAGAGGTACAGTGAGGGAAAGTGTCAGTGTGCTATTGTGTTCTAAAACTATTTTGCTGAACCATATTTTCAATCCTTGAGTTGAGGGACAGAGAGGTACAGTGAGGGAAAGTGTCAGTGTGCTATTCTGTTCTAAACCAATTTTGCTGTTCAATATTTTCAATCCTTGAGTTGAGGGACAGAGAGGTACAGTGAGTGAAACTGACAGTGTGCTATACTGTTCTAAACCAATTTTGCTGTTCCATATTTTCAATCCTTGAATTGAGGGACAGAGAGGTACAGTGAGGGAAAGTGTCAGTGTGCTATTGTGTTCTAAAACTATTTTGCTGAACCATATTTTCAATCCTTGAGTTGAGTGACAGAGAGGTACAGTGAGGGAAAGTGTCAGTGTGCTATTGTGTTCTAAAACTATTTTGCTGAACCATATTTTCAATCCTTGAGATGAGGGACAGAGAGGTACAGTGAGTGAAACTGACAGTGTGCTATTCTGTTCTAAACCAATTTTGCTGTTCCAAATTTTCAATCCTTGAGTTGAGGGACAGAGAGGTACAGTGAGGGAAAGTGTCAGTGTGCTATTGTGTTCTAAAACTATTTTGCTGAACCATATTTTCAATCCTTGAGTTGAGGGACAGAGAGGTACAGTGAGTGAAACTGACAGTGTGCTATTCTGTTCTAAATCAATTTTGCTGTTCCATATTTTCAATCCTTGAGTTGAGGGACAGAGAGGTACAGTGAGGGAAAGTGTCAGTGTGCTATTGTGTTCTAAAACTATTTTGCTGAACCATATTTTCAATCCTTGAGTTGAGGGACAGAGAGGTACAGTGAGGGAAACTGACAGTGTGCTATTCTGTTCTAAAACTATTTTGCTGAACCATATTTTCAATCATTGAGTTGAGGGACAGAGAGGTACAGTGAGTGAAACTGACAGTGTGCTATTCTGTTCTAAACCAATTTTGCTGTTCCATATTTTCAATCCTTGAGTTGAGGGACAGAGAGGTACAGTGAGGGAAAGTGTCAGTGTGCTATTGTGTTCTAAAACTATTTTGCTGAACCATATTTTCAATCCTTGAGTTGAGGGACAGAGAGGTACAGTGAGGGAAAGTGTCAGTGTGCTATTGTGTTCTAAAACTATTTTGCTGAACCATATTTTCAATCCTTGAGTTGAGGGACAGAGAGGTACAGTGAGTGAAACTGACAGTGTGCTATTCTGTTCTAAACCAATTTTGCTGTTCCATATTTTCAATCCTTGAGTTGAGGGACAGAGAGGTACAGTGAGGGAAAGTGTCAGTGTGCTATTGTGTTCTAAAACTATTTTGCTGAACCATATTTTCAATCCTTGAGTTGAGGGACAGAGAGGTACAGTGAGGGAAAGTGTCAGTGTGCTATTCTGTTCTAAACCAATTTTGCTGTTCCATATTTTCAATCCTTGAGTTGAGGGACAGAGAGGTACAGTGAGTGAAACTGACAGTGTGCTATTCTGTTCTAAACCAATTTTGCTGTTCCATATTTTCAATCCTTGAGTTGAGGGACAGAGAGGTACAGTGAGGGAAAGTGTCAGTGTGCTATTGTGTTCTAAAACTATTTTGCTGAACCATATTTTCAATCCTTGAGTTGAGGGACAGAGAGGTACAGTGAGGGAAACTGACAGTGTGCTATTCTGTTCTAAAACTATTTTGCTGAACCATATTTTCAATCCTTGAGTTGAGGGACAGAGAGGTACAGTGAGTGAAACTGACAGTGTGCTATTCTGTTCTAAACCAATTTTGCTGTTCCATATTTTCAATCCTTGAGTTGAGGGACAGAGAGGTACAGTGAGGGAAAGTGTCAGTGTGCTATTGTGTTCTAAAACTATTTTGCTGAACCATATTTTCAATCCTTGAGTTGAGGGACAGAGAGGTACAGTGAGGGAAAGTGTCAGTGTGCTATTGTGTTCTAAAACTATTTTGCTGAACCATATTTTCAATCCTTGAGTTGAGGGACAGAGAGGTACAGTGAGTGAAACTGACAGTGTGCTATTCTGTTCTAAACCAATTTTGCTTTTCCATATTTTCAATCCTTGAGTTGAGGGACAGAGAGGTACAGTGAGGGAAAGTGTCAGTGTGCTATTGTGTTCTAAAACTATTTTGCTGAACCATATTTTCAATCCTTGAGTTGAGGGACAGAGAGGTACAGTGAGGGAAAGTGTCAGTGTGCTATTCTGTTCTAAACCAATTTTGCTGTTCCATATTTTCAATCCTTGAGTTGAGGGACAGAGAGGTACAGTGAGTGAAACTGACAGTGTGCTATTCTGTTCTAAACCAATTTTGCTGTTCCATATTTTCAATCCTTGAGTTGAGGGACAGAGAGGTACAGTGAGGGAAAGTGTCAGTGTGCTATTGTGTTCTAAAACTATTTTGCTGAACCATATTTTCAATCCTTGAGTTGAGGGACAGAGAGGTACAGTGAGGGAAAGTGTCAGTGTGCTATTTTGTTCTAAAACTATTTTGCTGAACCATATTTTCAATCCTTGAGTTGAGGGACAGAGAGGTACAGTGAGTGAAACTGACAGTGTGCTATTCTGTTCTAAACCAATTTTGCTGTTCCATATTTTCAATCCTTGAGATGAGGGACAGAGAGGTACAGTGAGGGAAAGTGTCAGTGTGCTATTGTGTTCTAAAACTATTTTGCTGAACCATATTTTCAATCCTTGAGTTGAGGGACAGAGAGGTACAGTGAGTGAAACTGACAGTGTGCTATTCTGTTCTAAATCAATTTTGCTGTTCCATATTTTCAATCCTTGAGTTGAGGGACAGAGAGGTACAGTGAGGGAAACTGACAGTGTGCTATTCTGTTCTAAAACTATTTTGCTGAACCATATTTTCAATCCTTGAGTTGAGGGACAGAGAGGTACAGTGAGGGAAAGTGTCAGTGTGCTATTCTGTTCTAAACCAATTTTGCTGTTCCATATTTTCAATCCTTGAGTTGAGGGACAAAGAGGTACAGTGAGTGAAACTGACAGTGTGCTATTCTGTTCTAAACCAATTTTGCTGTTCCATATTTTCAATCCTTGAATTGAGGGACAGAGAGGTACAGTGAGGGAAAGTGTCAGTGTGCTATTGTGTTCTAAAACTATTTTGCTGAACCATATTTTCAATCCTTGAGTTGAGGGACAGAGAGGTACAGTGAGGGAAAGTGTCAGTGTGCTATTGTGTTCTAAAACTATTTTGCTGAACCATATTTTCAATCCTTGAGTTGAGGGACAGAGAGGTACAGTGAGTGAAACTGACAGTGTGCTATTCTGTTCTAAACCAATTTTGCTGTTCCATATTTTCAATCCTTGAGTTGAGGGACAGAGAGGTATAGTGAGGGAAAGTGTCAGTGTGCTATTGTGTTCTAAAACTATTTTGCTGAACCATATTTTCAATCCTTGAGTTGAGGGACAGAGAGGTACAGTGAGTGAAACTGACAGTGTGCTATTCTGTTCTAAATCAATTTTGCTGTTCCATATTTTCAATCCTTGAGTTGAGGGACAGAGAGGTACAGTGAGGGAAAGTGTCAGTGTGCTATTGTGTTCTAAAACTATTTTGCTGAACCATATTTTCAATCCTTGAGTTGAGGGACAGAGAGGTACAGTGAGGGAAACTGACAGTGTGCTATTCTGTTCTAAAACTATTTTGCTGAACCATATTTTCAATCCTTGAGTTGAGGGACAGAGAGGTACATTGAGTGAAACTGACAGTGTGCTATTCTGTTCTAAACCAATTTTGCTGTTCCATATTTTCAATCCTTGAGTTGAGGGACAGAGAGGTACAGTGAGGGAAAGTGTCAGTGTGCTATTGTGTTCTAAAACTATTTTGCTGAACCATATTTTCAATCCTTGAGTTGAGGGACAGAGAGGTACAGTGAGGGAAAGTGTCAGTGTGCTATTGTGTTCTAAAACTGTTTTGCTGAACCATATTTTCAATCCTTGAGTTGAGGGACAGAGAGGTACAGTGAGTGAAACTGACAGTGTGCTATTCTGTTCTAAACCAATTTTGCTGTTCCATATTTTCAATCCTTGAGTTGAGGGACAGAGAGGTACAGTGAGGGAAAGTGTCAGTGTGCTATTGTGTTCTAAAACTATTTTGCTGAACCATATTTTCAATCCTTGAGTTGAGGGACAGAGAGGTACAGTGAGGGAAAGTGTCAGTGTGCTATTCTGTTCTAAACCAATTTTACTGTTCCATATTTTCAATCCTTGAGTTGAGGGACAGAGAGGTACAGTGAGTGAAACTGACAGTGTGCTATTCTGTTCTAAACCAATTTTGCTGTTCCATATTTTCAATCCTTGAGTTGAGGGACAGAGAGGTACAGTGAGGGAAAGTGTCAGTGTGCTATTGTGTTCTAAAACTATTTTGCTGAACCATATTTTCAATCCTTGAGTTGAGGGACAGAGAGGTACAGTGAGGGAAAGTGTCAGTGTGCTATTGTGTTCTAAAACTATTTTGCTGAACCATATTTTCAATCCTTGAGTTGAGGGACAGAGAGGTACAGTGAGTGAAACTGACAGTGTGCTATTCTGTTCTAAACCAATTTTGCTGTTCCATATTTTCAATCCTTGAGTTGAGGGACAGAGAGGTACAGTGAGGGAAAGTGTCAGTGTGCTATTGTGTTCTAAAACTATTTTGCTGAACCATATTTTCAATCCTTGAGTTGAGGGACAGAGAGGTACAGTGAGTGAAACTGACAGTGTGCTATTCTGTTCTAAATCAATTTTGCTGTTCCATATTTTCAATCCTTGAGTTGAGGGACAGAGAGGTACAGTGAGGGAAACTGACAGTGTGCTATTCTGTTCTAAAACTATTTTGCTGAACCATATTTTCAATCCTTGAGTTGAGGGACAGAGAGGTACAGTGAGTGAAACTGACAGTGTGCTATTCTGTTCTAAACCAATTTTGCTGTTCCATATTTTCAATCCTTGAGTTGAGGGACAGAGAGGTACAGTGAGGGAAACTGACAGTGTGCTATTCTGTTCTAAAACTATTTTGCTGAACCATATTTTCAATCCTTGAGTTGAGGGACAGAGAGGTACAGTGAGGGAAAGTGTCAGTGTGCTATTGTGTTCTAAAACTATTTTGCTGAACCATATTTTCAATCCTTGAGTTGAGGGACAGAGAGGTACAGTGAGTGAAACTGACAGTGTGCTATTCTGTTCTAAACCAATTTTGCTGTTCCATATTTTCAATCCTTGAGTTGAGGGACAGAGAAGGACACTCATAGAAATTATCAGTGTGCTAGTCTGTGCTAAATCTTGTTTGTAGGGAGGGACATAGTAGGACAGTGAGTGAAACTGACAGTGTGCTATTCTGTTCTAAACCAATTTTGCTGTTCCATATTTTCAATCCTTGAGTTGAGGGACAGAGAAGGACACTCGTAGAAATTATCAGTGTGCTATTCTGTGCTAAATCTTGTTTGTAGGGAGGGACAGAGTAGGACAGTGAGGGAAAGTGTCAGTGTGCTATTCTGTTCTAAAACTTTTTTGCTGAACCATATTTTCAATCCTTGTGTTTAGGGACAGAGAAGGATAGGCAGGGGACAGTGTCAGTGTCATTGTTGCTAAGCCTCCTGCACAATATACACCTGAAGGTAGCCCTTATTGCTGTTTTTCCCATCTCCCTGCAGGCCATCCATTAAAATGTCTGGAAGGCAACCAAGGAGAGGCAGACAGTCAGGAGGCAAAAAAGAGGGCAAGCAGGCTCTGTGTCTGGGGGCAACAGTGCTGGTCGTGTACGCGGTGCATTGTCATCAGCACATGGCCATGGGACACGCTTGTCCTTGTTTTCGGCAGCTGGACATGTTGAGCCACATCATGCCGAAGACTTGGTAGAGTGGATGACCAAGCCCACCTCATCCTCCTCATCCTCTCTCACCCAGGCTCAGGGTACTGGCAAAGCAGCTGCCAAAGCGTCCTCTTCTCTAGTATCATTATCTTCATTAGTCAATCCTTCCCTAGACCCACCATGCCCTCCTCCTGAGGAGTCCCCCGAACTGTTTGAGCACAGTGTTGGGTACATGCTCCAGGAGGATGCCCAGCGTTTCGAAGGATCTGATGATGATACCCAGCTAGAGGAAGGCAGCAGCGTGAGAGCAGAGAGAGGGGATGCTCAAGAAGGACACCAATCTGGCAGTCATGTTCCAGCAGCTGCAGCATACTGCCAGATTGGCTCCAGTGATGAGGAGGGAGGGGATGATGAGGTCACTGACTCCACGTGGGTGCCTAATAGGAGAGAGGAGGAGGAGGAGGATGAGGAGGAGGCACATCTCCAACGAGGCAGGATGCCCTTGAGTGGCCAGCGTATGGGCAGCACACCGACGGAATCACACCGCAGAGCTCCGCCTGTGCAGGGCGCTGCCTCTGCCCGTCATTCAAAAAGTTCTTTGGTGTGGGCCTTTTTTGAGGCGAGTGCATCAGATCGCACAGCTGCTGTTTGCAACATATGTCTCAAGCGTATATCGCGTGGCCAAAACATCAGCCGCTTGGGCACCACATGCTTGATCAGACATATGTTGACCTGCCATGCAGCTCGTTGGCAAGCCTACCTTAAAGACGCACACCAAAGAACAAAGCTGACCTCTTCTTGCACTGCATCAGCTGGGATCTCCAACCCCACTATACCTTCACTCCTCTCTGAAACCTGCTCTGAGAGGAATGAAGGTGTAGAATTAGGTGTGTCACAGGCAAGTACTTGCGGGCACTCTGCTAGCAGTACACCAACGTCCGATTCTAGCAGGCAAATTTCCCTGCCCCAGCTGCTGGACCGTCGAAAGAAGTTCACTCCCAGCCATCCACATGCCCAGCGGTTGAATGCTAGCTTGGCTAAATTGCTAGCGCTTCAACTGCTGCCTTTTCAGTTGGTAGACTCGGCCCCCTTCCGTGAGTTTGTGCAATGTGCGGTTCCTCAGTGGCAGGTTCCCAAACGCCACTAGGGATGAGCCGAACACCCCCGGGTTCAGTTCGCACCAGAACCTTCGAACGGACCGAAAGTTCGCGCGAATTTTCGAACCCTATTCGTTATAATGGACGCGAACGTTCGAAATCAAAATTGCTAATTACAACGGCCAATATGCATGTTAATGTCATAAAACAGGTTTGGGGACCCGGGTCCTGCCCCAGGGGACATATATCAATGCAAAAAGAAATTTTAAAAACTAAAGTTTTTTCGGGAGCAGTCATTTTAATGATGCATAAAGTGAAAAAAAAAAAAGTGAAATTTTCCTTTAAATATGGTACCTGGGGGGTGTCTAAAGTATGCCTGTGAAGTGGCATGTGTTTCCCGTGTTTAGAACTGTCCTTGCACAAAATGACATTTGTAAAGGAAAAAAAGAAGCCATTTAAAACCACTTGCGGCTTTAATGTCATGTCTTGTCCTGGCCGCCATATGGCTGAAAATCCTTGAGAAAAATGGCATGGCTACCCCATCACCCCCCCCCCCCACCCCAGCCCCTTTGGGTCTTGTATGGATACTAAGGGGGACCCCGCACCCAAAATAAAACCCTATACCTACAACCCTATATACTCTGAACAGCAGTATATAGGTGGTGCAAACAAGACATGGACTGTAGGTTTGTTCTTAACTAGTAGAATCTGAACAGGTACATTATGAAGTGTAGCTACATCCCAAAAAAATCAATTTTTAAGCTTTTTGGAGAACATAGGGAGGGGTTATCACCCCTGTAACATTTGCTGTCTTTGCACATCTGTTCAGAACATGTCACCTCACTTTCCGTCCCAATGACAAATGTTTTTGGAAAAGTGGGGTTTTAATTGAAACAAGGATTGGTGATAAAGCATCAGTAGAGAGGAGATACCTTTTTCCCAAATTAAATCTAACAGGATAGAATTTTCCTTCCTAGGGGTAGATTTCCTCTCACTTCCTGTTTTCTCTTGCCGTTTGCAAGTAGGAGTCGTTTGTAAGTTGGATGTTTGAAAGTAGGGGCCTGCCGTATATACTCTGCAGAAATTTGCCCTATTAGATGTTGGTGTAGCCACAAGACTGGTGGGCACAGGAATGGGCCCTGCTGTGAGTTAATAGATCAAGATTTGTACTTGCATGCACCTGTTGAACCGGGCAGAAAAATTGGGCCTTTGGTGGTGGTGGTGGTGGTGGTGGACGGTGTTGCCACAAGACTGTAAGCCCTCACAGTTACTCTTGGTGGGTGCAGGAATGGGCCCTGCTGTGAGTTATTAGATCAAGATTTGTAATTGCATGCAACTGTTGAACAGGGCAGAAAAATTGGGCCTTTGGTGGTGGTGGTGGTGGTGGACGGTGTTGCCACAAGACTGTAGGCCCTCATAGTTACTCTTGGTGGGCGCAGGAATGGGCCCTGCTGTGAACTATTAGATCAAGATTTGTAATTACACGCCCCTGTTAAACAGGGGCTGAAAAATTGTGCCTTAGGCATTGGTGCTGGTGCCACAACACTGCAACCCCTCACAGATACTGTACTTGGAGCACAGCAGTCACACCTGTTGCGAAGCATCTTTTTAAAAAATTGTAATTACACGCCCCTGTTATACAGGGGCTGAAAAATTGTGCCTTAGGCACTGGTGCTGGTGCCACAACACTGCAACCCCTCACAGATACTGTACTCTGAGCACAGCAATGAGACCTGTTGCAAAGCATTGCCTAAAAATTGTAATTACACGCCCCAACAGGGGCTGAAAAATTGTGCCTTAGGCACTGGTGCTGGTGCCACAGCACTGCAACCCCTCACAGATACTGTACTCTGAGCACAGCAGTCACACCTGTTGCGAAGCATCTTTTTAAAAAATTGTAATTACACGCCCCTGTTATACAGGGGCTGAAAAATTGTGCCTTAGGCACTGGTGTGGTGGCATGGATCATTGAGGAGGAGGAAGAGGATAGTCAGTGAACATAACAGGACAGTCACTCAGCATCAGCATAGGCAGTCTTGAAGGGATGTGACATTATAAATTATTCCGTTATATCCGCTTCAGGTGTCTGGTAGCTGGTGGTGATCCAAGACTGATTCATTTTTATGAAGGTCAGTCGATCAACCGAGTCGGTGGACAGGCGCACCCTATGATCGGTGACAAATCCTCCAGCAGCACTGAATGTGCGTTCGGAAAGAACGCTGGATGCAGGACAGGCCAGTAGCTCAATTGCATACTGTGCAAGCTCTGGCCAGTGATCCATCCTCAGGACCCAGTAAGCCAGAGGATTTTCGGTGGGAAAGGTGTCCAAGTCTGACCTTGCCCCTAGGTATTCCTGCACCATGTATATCAGACGCTGGCGATGGTTGCTGGAACCGATCATACCTTGGGGCTGCGGACTAAAAAATTGTCTGAACGCATCGGTCAGACGTCCACCTTCCCCACCGCTCCTTCTGCTACTGACCGAAGCCTCAGCAACTCGTCGTCCAGGACCAGGAGTTTGTAACCTCCCAGTTTCTGGGAACGCGTTGCACAGACCTTTCTGCAAGGCCTCCCTGAGATGTCTCATCCTCTGCTCCCTCTGCGACGGCAAGATAAGGTCCGCAACCTTACCCTTGTACCGTGGATCAAGGAGAGTGGCCAGCCAGTAATGGTCACTCTCCTTGATCCGAAGAACACGAGGATCCTTCCGCAGGCTTTGCAGGATCAGGGAGGCCATGCAGCGTAGGTTAGCTGAGGCATTCGGTCCGGAGTCTTCTGGGTCACTGAGGATGACATGATCGCCAGCCACCTCCTCCCAGCCACGTACAAGTCCACTGGTTTGTTGGGACTGTACATCATCCCTAAAAGACTGCTGCTGCTGATGCTGAGTGCCAGGCTCCACCTCCATGCTGACACAATCCTCCTCCTCCTCCTCCTCCTCCTCCTCTTCCTGTGTGATGGGTGGGACAGAAGGAACATTGTCTGGATAAAGGGGGGCTTGAGAGACAAGGAAGTCCTCCTCTTCCTGCCTCTGTTCTGCCTCAAGTGCCCTGTCCATTATCCCACGCAGCGTATGCTCCAACAGGTGGACAAGAGGTACAGTGTCACTGATGCATGCACTGTCACTGCTCACCATCCTCGTGGCCTCCTCAAATGGTGAGAGGACAGTGCATGCATCCCTGATCATGCTCCACTGGCGTGGGGGAAAAAAGCCAAGCTCCCCTGACCCTGTCCTGGTGCCGTAGTCGCAAAGGTACTCATTGATGGCCCTCTGCTGCGTGTGCAGTCGCTGCAGCATGGCCAATGTTGAGTTCCACCTGGTGGGCATGTCACATATTAGGCGGTTCTTGGGCAGGTTCAGCTCCTTTTGCAGCTCAGTCAGCCGAGCACTGGCATTATAAGATCGGCGGAAATGCACACAGACTTTCCTGGCCTGCCTCAGGACATCCTGTAAGCCTGGGAACCTGCCCAAGAACCGCTGCACCACCAGGTTGAGGACGTGAGCCATACAGGGCACATGGGTGAGCTGCCCCTGTCGCAGGGCGGAGAGGAGGTTGGTGCCATTATCAGAAACGACCATTCCTGGCTTAAGCTGGCGTGGCGTCAACCACCTCTCGGCCTGCCCCTGCAGAGCTGCCAGAACCTCTGGCCCAGTGTGGCTCCTGTCCCCCAAACACACCAGCGCAAGCACGGCATGGCATCTTTTTGCCTGCGTACTCGCGTAGCCCCTTGTACGCCTACGGAGCACCGCTGGTTCCGAGGACAGAGCACTCGAAGAGGACATGGAGGAAGAAGAAGAGGAGGGGGTGGAGGAGAGAGGTGTGTCACAACCAGTAGTAGCATTTTGGAGGCGTGGTGGCGGAACAACCTCCAACACTACTGCACCTTGTCCTGCATCCCTCCCAGCTGCCAATAGAGTGACCCAATGGGCCGTGAAAGAAAGATAACGTCCCTGTCCATGCCTGCTGGACCATGAGTCAGCGGTAATATGCACCTTACCGCTGACCGCCCTGTCCAGCGAGGCATGGACATTGCCTTCCACATGCCAGTAGAGAGACGGAATCGCCTTCCGTGAGAAAAAGTGGCGTTTGGGAACCTGCCACTGAGGAACCGCACATTGAACAAACTCACGGAAGGGGGCCGAGTCTATCAACTGAAAAGGCAGCAGTTGAAGTGCTAGCAATTTAGCCAAGCTAGCATTCAACCGCTGGGCATGTGGATGGCTGGGAGTATACTTCTTTCGACGGTCCAGCAGCTGGGGCAGGGAAATTTGCCTGCTACAATCGGACGTCGGTGTACTGCAAGTACTTGGTTGTGACACACCTAATTCTACACCTTCAGTCCTCTCAGAGCAGCTTTCAGAGAGGACTGAAGATATAGTGGGGATGGAGATCCCAGCTGATGAGGAGCAAGGAGAGGTCCGCTTTGTTCTTTGGTGTGGGTCTTTTATGTGTGCTTGCCAACGAGCTGCATGGCAGGTCGACATATGTCTGCTCATGCTTGTGGTGCCCAAGCGGCTGATGTTTTGGCCACGCGAGATACGCTTGAGACAAATATTGCAAATAGCAGTGGTGCGATCTGATGCACTCGTCTCAAAAAAGGCCCACACCAAAGAACTTTTGTGATAATGTGCAGAGGCAGCGCCCTGCACAGGCGGAGCTCTGCGGTGTGGTACAGTTGCTGTGCTGGCCTCTAGCTGGCCTCCAGGGGGCATCCTGCCTCGTTGGACATGTGACGCTGCATCCTCCTCCTCCTCCTCCTCTCTCCCTTCAGGCACCCACGTGGAGTCAGTGACCTCATCATCCCCTCCCTCTTCACCACTAGAGCAAACCTGGCAGTAAGCTGCAGCTGGTGGAACACTACTGCCAGATTGCTGTCCTTCAGCATCCCCTCTCTCTGCGCGCACACTACTGACTTCCTCAAGCTGGGTATCATCATCCGAGCCTTCGAATCGTTGGGCATCCTCCTGGAGCATGTACCCAACACTGTGCTCAAACAGTTCGGGGGACTCCTCAGGAGGACATGGTGGGTCTAGGGAAGGGGTGGCTGATGATGCCATTGAGTACGCGTTGGCAGCTGCTCTGCCAGTACCCTGAGCCTGGGTGAGAGAGGATGAGGAGGATGAGGAGGGCTTGGTCATCCATTCTACCAAGCCTTCGGCATGATGCGGCTCCACATGTCCAGCTGCCGAAAACAAAGACAAGCGTGTCCCATGGCCACGTGCTGATGACGATGCACGACCACGTCCACGGCCAGCACTGTTGTCTCTAGAAACAGAGCCTGCCTGCCCTGTGTTCTTGCCTCGGCACGCTCTGCCTCTCCTTGGCGGTCTTCCAGCCATTGTAGTCGGTAGTGTATATAGTATAAAAAATAGAACTCCTATGTGTGCTCACAACACACTGTAGGTCCTATGGGTGCTGACACTAACACACTATAGGTACTATGTGTGCTGCTGAGAAGAAAATATAGGAGCTCTGTTTGCTGCCACTAACACACTAGAAGTCCTATGGGTGCTGCTGAGAAGAAAATATAGGAGCTCTGTTTGCTGCCACTAACACACTAGAAGTCCTATGGGTGCTGCTGAGAAGAAAATATAGGAGCTCTGTTTGCTGCCACTAACACACTAGAAGTCCTATGGGTGCTGCTGAGAAGAAAATATAGGAGCTCTGTGTGATGCCACTAACACACTAGAAGTCCTATGGGTGCTGCTGAGAAGAAAATATAGGAGCTCTGTTTGCTGCCACTAACACACTAGAAGTCCTATGGGTGCTGCTGAGAAGAAAATATAGGAGCTCTGTTTGCTGCCACTAACACACTAGAAGTCCTATGGGTGCTGCTGAGAAGAAAATATAGGAGCTCTGTTTGCTGCCACTAACACACTAGAAGTCCTATGGGTGCTGCTGAGAAGAAAATATAGGAGCTCTGTGTGATGCCACTAACACACTAGAAGTCCTATGGGTGCTGCTGACAAGAAAATATAGGAGCTCTGTTTGCTGCCACTAACACACTAGAAGTCCTATGGGTGCTGCTGAGAAGAAAATATAGGAGCTCTGTTTGCTGCCACTAACACACTAGAAGTCCTATGGGTGCTGCTGAGAAGAAAATATAGGAGCTCTGTGTGATGCCACTAACACACTAGAAGTCCTATGGGTGCTGCTGAGAAGAAAATATAGGAGCTCTGTTTGCTGCCACTAACACACTAGAAGTCCTATGGGTGCTGCTGAGAAGAAAATATAGGAGCTCTGTTTGCTGCCACTAACACACTAGAAGTCCTATGGGTGCTGCTGAGAAGAAAATATAGGAGCTCTGTTTGCTGCCACTAACACACTAGAAGTCCTATGGGTGCTGCTGAGAAGAAAATATAGGAGCTCTGTGTGATGCCACTAACACACTAGAAGTCCTATGGGTGCTGCTGAGAAGAAAATATAGGAGCTCTGTTTGCTGCCACTAACACACTAGAAGTCCTATGGGTGCTGCTGAGAAGAAAATATAGGAGCTCTGTTTGCTGCCACTAACACACTAGAAGTCCTATGGGTGCTGCTGAGAAGAAAATATAGGAGCTCTGTTTGCTGCCACTAACACACTAGAAGTCCTATGGGTGCTGCTGAGAAGAAAATATAGGAGCTCTGTTTGCTGCCACTAACACACTAGAAGTCCTATGGGTGCTGTTGGGGTGCAATGCTGTGCTAACAGCACTGCGGTTGGTACTACTGCAATACTGTACTAACAGTAAGCACGCACCAGACTAATCCCCAGCAGCAGCTAATAACACACTAACTGTGCAATCAGCAGCAATGAACGATCAATGACTTAGGTAGCAATGGTTTAGCAAAGAAATAGCCAATGGTTTAGCAAAGAAGAGCAAATCTTTCAGTATCAAGCAAAGACAGAATCAGCAGACTAATCTCTCCTAAAGCCGGAACTCATGTGACCGGGGCCGATGGCGTGGCGGCCTTTTAAATGGTGGGGCGTGTACTAAAGCCCCTGAGCTGTAATTGGCTACAGGCGTCCTGCCTGTAGCCAATTATTGCTCTCCGAGTTTCGGGCGCTGTGATTGGCCAAGCATGCGGGGTCACAGTGCATGCTTGGCCAATCATCAGCCAGCAATGCACTGCGCCGGCCGCGCCGGCCGCAATGCATTGCGGGGCCGCTCGCATCACACGAATGTGATGCGAACGGCCCAAATAGTTCTGGGCTCGACGAGCGAGCGAACGCCCGATGCTCGATTCGAACATGGGTTCGAATCGAGCACCGGGCCCATCCCTAAACGCCACTTTTTCGCACAGCTTCCAAAGTGTTTGTGTGTTTTTTTTTACATTTTTTTACACTTCCTTCATGAAATGGTAGGGGTACAATGTACCCCTTACCAATTCACAAAGGGGGAACGGGATCTGGGGATCCCCTTTGTTAAAGGGGTCTTCCAGATTCCGATAAGCCCCCTGCCCGCAGACCCCCACAACCACCGGGCAAGGGTTGTGGGGATGAGGCCCTTGTCCCCATCAACATGGGGACATCCTCCCCATGTTGAGGGCATGTGGCCTGGTACGGTTCAGGAGGGGGGTGCTCTCTCGTCCCCCCTCTTTTCCTGCGGCCCGCCAGGTTGTGTGCTCGGATAAGGGTCTGGTATGGATTTTTGGGGGGACTCCACGCCATTTTTTTTTATTTGGGGTGGAGTTCCCCTTAAAATCCATGCCAGATCTGAAGGGCCTGGTATGGATATTTGGGGGTAACCGCACGCATTTTTTTTTTAAATTTGCGGCGGGGTTCCCCTTAATATCTATACCAGACCTGAAGGGCCAGGTAATTGAATTTGGGGGGACCCCCACGCTTTTTTTTATTTTTTTATCAATGACTTTTTTATTGTCGGGAGCCGACAATTCATTAATAGCCGCGAGTGAGTTTTAAATTACCTTTTTTCCTTCAAAAATGACATTTTGTGCAGGGACAGTTCTAAGCACGGGAAACATGCGCGACTTTACATGCATATCATACACACCCCCCAGGTACGAAATTTAAAGGAAAATTTCACTTTTATTTTTTCACTTTAAGTATTATTAAAATCACTGCTCCCGTAAAAACGTCAATTTTTAAACCTTTTTTTTGCATTGATACATGTCCCCTGGGGCAGGACCCGGGTCCCCAAACACTTTTTAGGACAATAACTTGCATATAAGCCTTTATAATTAGCACTTTAGATTTCAAACGTTCGAGTCCATTGTATTTAATAGGGTTCTAAAGTTCATGTGAACATTCTGTCTGTTCGCAGGTTCTGGTGCGAACCGAACAGGGGGGTGTTCGGCTCATCCCTGCCCCTCACTGGTTCAACCTATGACCCCCTGGGGCGCGCACACGGGAAACTCCATGACCGCCGGGTCCAGAGGACCCAGCGGATCACGAATCGCGGTAAATCGCCGCTGATAGCGGCCGTTTACCACGTGATCGCTCCGTCAAATGACGGAGCAATCACTTGTAAACAGACCCGCGTCATGTGATGACGCTGGTTCCTCTCTCCCCTCTCTGTACCGATCGGTACAGTGTGAGAGGAGAGGGGGAGGGAGCGGATGGCAGCAGCAGCTCTGTGGGCTGTATCTGTGACAATTGCAGTCACAGATCCAGCCATCCATCCATCCCTGCTCAGCCATCCCTGGTGCAATACCCTGCCAATACTCTGCAATACACCCTGCCAATACTCTGCAATACCCTGCGCAATACTCTGCAATACCCTGCAAAATACTCTGCAATACCCTGCGCAATACTCTGCAATACCCTGTGCAATACTCTGCAATACCCTGCGCAATACTCTGCAATACCCTGCACAATACCCTGCAAAATACTCTGCAATACCCTGCGCAATACCCTGCAAAATACTCTGCAATACTCTGCAATACCCTGCGCAATACCCTGCAATACCCTGCGCAATACCCTGCGCAATACTCTGCAATACCCTGCGCAATACTCTGCAATACCCTGCGCAATACTCTGCAATACCCTGCGCAATACTCTGCAATACCCTGCACAATACCCTGCAAAATACTCTGCAATACCCTGCGCAATACCCTGCAAAATACTCTGCAATACCCTGCGCAATACTCTGCAATACCCTGCGCAATACTCTGCAATACCCTGCACAATACTCTGCAATACCCTGTGCAATACTCTGCAATACCGTGCGCAATACTCTGCAATACCCTGCACAATACCCTGCAATACCCTGCGCAATACCCTGCGCAATACTCTGCAATACCCTGCGCAATACTCTGCAATACCCTGCGCAATACTCTGCAAAATACTCTGCAATACCCTGCACAATACTCTGCAATACCCTGCACAATACTCTGCAATACCCTGCGCAATACTCTGCAATACCCTGTGCAATACTCTGCAATACCCTGCGCAATACTCTGCAATACCCTGCACAATACCCTGCAAAATACTCTGCAATACCCTGCGCAATACCCTGCAAAATACTCTGCAATACTCTGCAATACCCTGCGCAATACCCTGCAATACCCTGCGCAATACCCTGCGCAATACTCTGCAATACCCTGCGCAATACTCTGCAATACCCTGCGCAATACTCTGCAATACCCTGCGCAATACTCTGCAATACCCTGCACAATACCCTGCAAAATACTCTGCAATACCCTGCGCAATACCCTGCAAAATACTCTGCAATACCCTGCGCAATACTCTGCAATACCCTGCGCAATACTCTGCAATACCCTGCAATACCCTGCGCAATACCCTGCGCAATACTCTGCAATACCCTGCGCAATACTCTGCAATACCCTGCGCAATACTCTGCAAAATACTCTGCAATACCCTGCACAATACTCTGCAATACCCTGCACAATACTCTGCAATACCCTGCACAATACTCTGCAATACCCTGTGCAATACCCTGTGCAATACCCCGTGCAATACCCTGCCATACTCCGCAATACCCTGCCATAGTCCGCAATGCCCTGCAATACTCCGCAATGCCCGGCAATACTCCGCAATGCCCGGCAATACTCCGCAATGCCCGGCAATACTCCGCAATGCCCGGCAATACTCTGCAATAACCACTTCCCGCCCGCCGGCTGTCATATGACGTCCTTGACTTTGTGCGGAGATATCTGAATAATGGGTGCAGCTACAGGCATCATTCAGATATTAGTTTTTTCAGCCGGCGATTCCCTACACCATAAGAACAATCATAGCGGCTGTTCCGCCGCTTGATCATTCTTACGGGAGGCGAGAGGGGATGTCCCCCTCTCCCGCTGCCCTCCGGTGCTTCTACCGACTCACCGCTACGATCAAAGCCAGGATTGTTGTTTTTTTTTTGTTTTTTTTCAAGCTTCCCAGTCTAGAGGTGAGATGTGGGGTCTTATTGACCCCATATCTCACTGTAAAGAGTACCTGTCATGCCATATTCCTATTACAAGGGATGTTTACGTTCCTTGTAATAGGTATAAAAGTGATCAAAAAAAATTTTGGGGCGGAAAAACATGTCAAACTAAAATAAATAAAGTAAAATGAACAATAATTTTTTTTTTTTTTTTTTTTTAAAGCGCCCCTGTCCCCGTGAGCTCGCATACAGAAGCGAACGCATACGTAAGTCCCGCCCACATATGAAAACGGTTTTCAAACCATACATGTGAGGTATCTCTGCGAACGTTAGAGCGAGAGCAATCATTTTGGCCCTAGACCTCCTCTGTAACCCAAAACATGTAACCAGTAAAAATATTTAAAGCGTTGCCTATGGGGATTTTTTAAGTAGCGAAGTTTGGCGCCATTCCACAAGCGTGTGCAATTTTTAAGGGTGACATGTTAGGTATCTATTTACTCGGCGTAACTTCATCTTTCACATTATGCAAAAACATTGGGCTAACTTTACTGTTTTTTTTTTAAGCACAAAACATTTTTTTTACGTAAAAAACGCGTTAAAAAAATTGCTGCGCAAATATCGTGCGAGATAAAAAGTTGCAACAACCACCATTATATTCTCTAAGGTCTTTGTTAAAAAATCATATATAATGTTTTGGGGTTCTATGTAATTTTCTAGCAAACAAATGATGATTTTTACATGTAGGAGAGAAATGTCAGAATTGGCCTTGGTGCTCCAGAACGCCTGAAGGTGCTCCCTGCATGTTGGGCCTCTCTATGTGGCCACGCTGTGTAAAAGTCTCACACATGTGGTATCGCCATACTCGGGAGTAATAGCAGAATGTGTTTTGGGGTGTAATTTGTGGAATGCATATGCTGTGTGTGAGAAATAACCTGCTAATATGACAATTTTGTGAAAAAAATAAAAGAGAAAAAAAAAATCTTGATTTTGCAAAGAATTGTGGGAAAAAATGACAACTTCAAAAAACTCACAATGCCTCTTTCTGAATACCTTGGAATGTCTTCTTTCCAAAAAGGGGTCATTTGGGGGGTATTTGTACTTTTCTGGCATGTTAGGGTCTCAAGAATTGAGATAGGCCGTCAGTACTTCAGGTGTGATCAATTTTCAGATATTGGCACCATAGCTTGTGGACTCTATAACTTTCACAAAGACCAAATAATATCCACCAATTTGTACTTATTTTTACCAAAGATTTGTAGCAGTATAAATTTTGGCCAAAATTTATGAAGAAAAAATAGTAATTTGCAAAATTTTATAACAGAAACGAAAAAAAAAAACATTTTTTTACAGAATTTTCAGTCTTTTTTCTCTTATAGCGCAAAAAATAAAAAACCCAACAGTGATTAAATACCACCAAAAGAAAGCTCTATTTGTGTGAAAAAAAGGACAAGAAATTCATATGGGTACAGTGTTGTATGACTGAGTAATTGGTCTGGTTATTAAGGGGGTTTAAGTGCCCAGTGGTCAAGTGGTTAAAGAACTTAACAATTGGTCTGGCCCAACTACTGGCTCAGACTACCCCTAAATTTCCACCTAGCATCCCCATATATTGGGAGAGGCGCTACATATACATATCGGCCTAAATTGAGGAAGAAATTCGTTTTTTTATATTTTTTTGGGGATATTTATTATAGCAAAAAGTCAAAAATATTGCTTTTTATTTCAAAATTGTCGCATCAATTTCGTTTGGGAGCAACATCGCAAGACCACGCATTTGTCAGTTAAAGTGACGCAGTGCTGTATCGCAAAAAGTGCTCTGGTAAGGAAGGGAGTAAATCCTCCCGGGGCTGAAGTGGTTAAAGTGTATTTTTTTTTTTAAATGCGTTTGAAAAATCGCTGTGCGAATATGGTGACATAAAATATTGCAACAACCACCATTTTATTCTCTAGGGTCTCTGCTAAAAAAAAAAAATATCATGTTTGGGTGTTCCAAGTAATTTTCTAGCAGAATATAATTATTTTTTACGTGTAAGCAACAAGTGTCAGAAAAGGTTTGGTCTTTAAATGGTTAAACTTCCTTCATCTACACGGCAGAGTTCTTTCCTTTGATAAAAGAATGAAAATATACTTTGTTTCCACTTATTCTCGTGTTGTATTAAGACCCGGTTCACACAGGGGTGACTCGTCAGGCGACTCAGCCGCCTGACAAGTCGGGCTCCGCTCTCTTCAATGGAACCGTTCTAATAGGAGCGATGCAAGCCGCTCCGACTTAGAAAAAGGTTCTTGTACGACTTTGGGGCGACTTGCATTGACTTCAATACAGAAGTCATTTTGCAAGTCGCCTCTGAAGTCGTCTTCAGATTGCCTTGCCGAGTCGCCCCCAATGTCGTGCCGCCTGTGTGTGATCCGGCTCTAAAACTTGGCAGACTGCCTGGATTTTGTTTTTTCCAGCTGTAAGAACTCTCTACACTTCTTAGAAAGATTGTGACATGCTGTTTTGAAGATCGGGAAGGGAAAAAGATTGCGATTTTTATTCTTCACGATTAATCGCGCAGCTCTACCAGAAAATCACTCAACTCCACACAGCCTTTTTTTGGCCTAATGGAATCAGTCCTGCTCAGTCCTCTTTTGCTGAACTACTAAGTCCCTGCTTCTGTCCTCATCTCTGATCTTTCTCTAGACTCATAGGGGTTGATTTACTAAAACAGGAGAGTGCAAAATTTGCTGCAGCTCTGCAAAAACCAATCAGCTTCAATGTTTTAATGTCAAAGCTTAATTGAACAAGCTGAAGTTAGAAGCTGATTGGCTACCATTAACAGCTGCACCAGATTCTGAGTGCACCAGTTTTAGTAAACCTACCACATTGGGTCTAAGTGTTCTGTAGTCCAAGATCAGAAGGGCTAATTAGACTCCTTAAGGTAACACAGGACATGTGCCTAAGTTATAGCAGGTTCAACAGTTTTTTTCTGTACTTATTGAATAGATATAATAAAATGCTTCCAATGGTATATTTAACAGACCAAAAGGTAGCAAATAGGAGAAGATTATTGTTAAATTCACATATACTGTCAGTGCAATAATCTACAGTGACCATTTGGGATTTACTTTGATTAAACTAGTCTTATACAAGATAATTTCTGATTAGTTGATATGGATTACCGGATTTAGAAAAACCCTATAAAATAAGACCAGCATATATTTATTAACCACTTGGTGCCCGTGCTATAGCCGAAAGATGGCTACAGCGCAGGTTTAAAATGCAGGAGAGAGCGTCCATGTACGTCCTTCTGTTCTCACGTTGCTTGCACGCCCCCTAGGGTGCGCAGCCGACACGGTTTGTGATCGCCGAGCTCTTGGGCTGATCACTGATTGAGGTAAAGGGCCAATCAAAGCGCGCCCTTTACCACATGAGCTATCAGCCAATGACAGCTGATCACAGAAGTAAACAGAAGCTGGTTATCAGCTTTTTTTTATTCATGCTGTCAGCGTGAAGAAAAGAAGAAGGCCATTAACTGGCTTCTGTTAGAGGGGCATCGTCCCCCTTAGAGTCCACCAGTGCTGCTAATCAGTGCCCTCCAGTGCTGTGAATCAGTGACCACCAGTGCCATCTATCAGTGCCCATCAGTGCCACCTCTCCATGCTGCCTATCAGTGTCCCTCAATGCCACCTATAAGTGCCCATCAGTGCACCCTCATCAATACCTTGTGATCAGTGCCCACCAGTGCTGCCTCATCAGTGCTAATCAGTGCCACCTATCAGTGCGGCATCATCAGTGTGCATCAGTGCAGCCTATCATCGCCCATCAGTGTTACCTCATCAGTGCCCATTAGTGAAGGAGAAAAAATACCTGTTTGCAAAATTGTATAGCAAAATATGAAAAACATTTTGGGTTTTTTCCAAATTTTTGTGCATCTTCTTTTGTTTGTTTTGCAAAAAAAAAAAAAAAAAGTGGTAATTAAATATCACCAAAAGAAAGCTTTATTTGTGTGAAAAAAATGATAAATGTCATATGGGTACAGTGTTGCACTACCGCGCAATTGTCATTGAAAGTGTGACAGCGCTGAAAGCTGAAAATTAGTCTGGGCAGGAAGGGGGTATAAGTGCCCAGAAAGCAAGTAGTTAATTGTATATTGAGTTATATTTGTTATATCATATATTTTCCCAGTGTAAAGTTTAATAATCATGTTGTGAACTTTATATTGTGTACAAACGAAACCAGCACAGAGAGCATATAAAATGTGGATTTCTGAAGGTCTGTAGTATCATCTATATTAGGCATAAATGTTCACTGCAAGGTTTATTATATGCAAATCAGTAATAATAAAAATACTGAAAAGAGTTTGCTTGGGGAAATTTAAAATTTTGCCATCTGTAACTTGCATGCCAATTAGGTTCTGTACTGTGCATTTCTGTTGTTCTATTTGAACATTATTTATCCTTACATATTCCTCCTCCTTATAAATCCCTTCTCTTCCCTGTAGGCATTTCTAAAATCTGTGTGGTCAAAAACACTGTCAAACATGCAGAAAACTGGATGTTCCTTGGCACTGAATATTTAATTAATGCATACTTAGAAGAAGGGGATTGCTTTAGGAGGATTGCTTCAAGAGCATATTCTAATGTGACCAAAGGGATGGCAAAACATCTATATTTTGGCCCATAGAGATATTGGTATTTCCCCAGGAGCAGGACTGTTGTAAATGGTTTAGTGTTTTCTATTAAAAAGTTGCAGAATTTATAGCAACTGTATACTTAGTAACAACAATAATATTTAATACAACTGCTTATACTACTAGGTTTTCAGATTGTCAATGCAATTTTAATGTTATATGTCAGTGTAAGTATTTTTATCTAATATTACACAATTTCCAATGCAATTAATTAAAAAAAAATTCTGCTACCTCTCTACAAAAAATGTGTCATGCAATCAAATATTGTTAAATGATTGGATATTGTTAAGGAGATAGTTTTGATGTAAAAACAAAACAAAAAAAACTCTCTGTTTAGGGCCAATATAGAATTTCTAACTGTCTTATTTTCCCTTTTACTAATTACTAGTGTAGCGGGTATGTGCTTTTCTGTTTGAATCTGGTGGGGAAACTGTGGTGTATGGTTCCCTGGGCCCACCGGGTGGCGCTGTCACTTTGGGCCCGGGGTTGAGCCATCATTGCAGTGTCATACCTCTTTTTGGCCTCTCTCAGCGGTTGTATGGTGGGGCGGGGAACCCGCCGTGCTTGCTGGGAGAGGGTATAAAGGGGGCGGCCATTTTTGGTGGCGGGAGTCGAGTCCCGGGCACCTTCAGCCTGAGGGCGGTGGTTCGTGTCGGTCCTCTAGGCAGCCTAGGCCTGGAGGACGTTCGGAGGTCGTGTTCCATCCCAGGCACCTTTAGCCTGGGGTGAGGTACTTGGATGGCGGTCCGGGACCGAGGGTCCCGGATTAAGGCTCCGCAAGGGAGGAACTTCCTAGGGGACCCCGGGAGTGGGTATCCGAATCCTGTGGCGTAAGGGACCGGAGGGGGTACTTACCTGAAGACCTGGTGCAGCAAATTGCCAGTGACGGGTGAGCCTCTGGAGACCGCCGGGAGGGATGTCTTCCTCGATTGGGAGCAAAAACCTACTTCTGGGAAGGAAGTAGGAGAGTTCATTGTGCCTCGGCCTACTCGCATCCACATCCCCTGTCTGTTCTGTTCGTTGAGGGAGTCCAACTGATTGTGTTCACTTTTCCATGAGAAGAATAAAGGAGTGTTGGACTTTAGTGGTGTGGGGCTCATTTACTGACAGACACTGTTCGGGAAACCAGGAGGAGGCTCCAGATGCAGAACACCGGCCCGAAGGTAAAAGAGAATTGTCTCCCACTACACACACACACCTGTAGTGGGAACTTGGCATGGTGACCTCGCACTCTCTCCTCAGAGGTACCCCTAGACAAGAGCCAGAGCCAGAAGAATTGAGAGGAGAGAGAGGGGGCTGCTACACTTAGATATGCTGACAGAAGAATTAAAGACTACTGTATGCATTATGCTGCATTATAACAAGAGTACCCAGTGCATTTTAATGTGTAATGGAAATTAAACACTCTGAGAACAAAATGCATAAATAATTAGTCATCTTGTGGTTTGTTGTCTGGGGAGAAGTTGCAGTAAAGGCTACTTGAAAGCAAAGCTGTGATAGGGAAGCATCAAGTGTGCAACTCTAAAGTGTTATCTGAGTAATAGAATTCATAGTTGTGGTTTCTTGGTATATCCCAAAGGAAGCAAGCAAACTAGCAAGAATAAAGACTATGGAAAATATTTTATCTAAACCTTTGTAAACTTTTTTTTGTCATTTGCTTATGACATAATGGGGTTGATTTACTAAAGACAAATCCACTTTGTACTACAAGTGCACTTAGAAGTGTGATCTGCGGGGAAGATCTGAAATGAGGGGAAGCTCTGCTGATTTTATCATCCAATCATGTACAAGCAAAAATGCTGTTTTTTATTTTCCTTGCATGTCCCCCTCAGATCTACAGCGACTGCACTTCCAAGTGCACTTGTAGTGCAAAGTGGATTTGCCTTTTGTAAATAAATCCCAATGTGTATCACTTTAGATACAGTAGATAGGATGAAGTCATTACTGTAATGGGAGCGCCCGGGGAACCCAGAATCTCTTGGACAGTATGGGATACCCTTGCTTCAGCTTCCCCAATGCCTCTTATGTGTCAACCACCCTGTGTCTCCCTTAGGGGCACAGGGTGAATGAAAACCCCCACTATAATCTGTGAATGTGTGACAGGGGGGTCACTTTGGACACAGGGTGGATGGAAAAACCCCAATATGGTCTATGATAGCCATATTCAATACTGCGCATACATTGTATCTAGATTGGATGTGTACTGTGAAGGGGGGGGGGGTGTAATCATTGCTGTGAGGAGTTAAGGTGATTTGCATTCTATTGTCTATTATGAATTAAGTCTGCTACTGTGACAATGTGGATTGGAGCTGGTCGACCGTCTGGCTGCATATTATGGGATGTTTAAGTGTCTTCTGTGAGGAGGGGGGGGGGGGAATAACCCCTCCTGCTAAGACTGTTTAGGGTTTTGAAGAGAAATGTGTTACCATGTGTTTTGAAAATAAAGTAATTCTCTGTTTTGGAACTTGAAATACAGAGCGTTGTCTCGTATCTCTGGAAGGATTAATTCCTATGGGAAGTGGTCGCCTGGCTGTGGAGGGTCGATAGTGGTTGTGTGTTCAGAGAGGGAATATTCTAAATGGCGTTAACCCCTTTCATATTGGGGGGTGTCGTTACATTGGTTGGCAGCAGCGGGATTTTCCCTCCAGTTCCTTGGACACTCCAAACCACCGCAGTGAATGACCAGCTATGCAGCCTGCAGGAGAGCCATGCTGAAAGACTTACTTGAGAGCCGTGGAGGCACCGGTGGGACAAAGAACAAGGCCACCTTGATCAGGGAACTAGCGGAGATGGATCAGAGGAATGGTGATGCAGGACCCCGGTCAGTTGAAGACTTGTTTCAACAACGAGTTCGACAGCGATTGGCATTATATGGTGCTAGCCCATCAGAGACCGCCATACGGGAGGCCATTAGAGACATCCAGCCGCAGGATGAGCGGCAACATGAGCAGAGAATGGCGGAAATACGGCAATCGGAGACAAAACCTAAAGAAGCAGCACCAACTGAAAGGAGAGGAGAGATACAGATACCAGCCGCCATGGAATAGGAATTCAGAAGGAATTTTTGAGCAATTTTGTTTATCTTTGTTTTATAGCAAGATATATATTGATTAAAGGAACATTTTATTCTTCTGGTAGAATTGTTGAGAATTCTGGAAGAAGAGGTTTTAAGTTGAATTTATGCAAGGTTCAGCTTATGATAAGTGAAGAAACATTTTTAGGGATTTTGATTGGTTCAGGAAAGAAAAGCTTTTACAGGAACGTATGGAGACTATGGTTTCTTTACCTGTATCAACAGCATTCTAGACATTGAGATAATTAGTGGTTGTGCATTATGCAGTAAAAGCAACTGAGAATATTGCAGGTTTTACAACCCCACATAGTATTTTGTAGTTTGTATAGTGACAGTTTTAGCAAAGGAAGCAGGTTTGCATGGTGAATTGGTGATTCAACCTGAATTTTAAATGTTGCCAGGAAAACAGACACACAGATTTCTTAAATTTTAGAGGAATAGAGAATGGATGCGTCTATTTCCTTCCTCTTCGGTTGTCATAAGACCTCATTTGGTTTATGAAAACTTTGGCCTCATGACATGACAAAAAGTTGTCTGTGTCTCGTTATACGTCAACACCTACAGGTGGAATTCACTTAATTTCATCATGAATGTTTATTGTCACATGGGTAAGCAGAAATGGTTTACATTTTTAAAGAATAGTTCTATTGGGAAAAAATGGAAGAGACAGTAGACAGTGTAATCAAATCCTGTCTGATTTGTGCACAAATGAATCCTAGACCAAAGGGGCAGAAACCTCCCTTACAAAGAATTCCTCCAGCAGACGGACCTTGGTCTTCAATACAAATAGATTATATAGGTCCTTTACCATCAGGGAAAAATGAATTCAGATTTGCTTTAGTTTTGGTTGACGTTTTTTCAAAGTGGGTTGAAATCTTACCAGTTCGCAAAGATGATGCTTTGACAACTGCTAGGATGCTAGTGAATAGACATGTGCATTTCGTTTCGTTCCGAATCGAAATTCGGACGAATTTTTCATTATTCGGACATTCGGATGCATCCGAATTACCGAATTACAATACTAACGAATTTAACCGAATCCGAATTTTTTCGAATCTAAAAATATTTTTGACCCGACTTTGGGTCCATGTATCTCGGGGTTACTTGGTGATAGAAATCCCAAATTTTCGAATCCGGTTGAAATAGTTTCAAATGCAGTTGAAATAATTTCGAATCATGTTGATACTATTTCAACCGGATTCGAAAATATTTTGCGACCCGACTTTGGGTCCATGTATTTTGGGGTTACTTGGTAATAGAAACCCAAAATTTGGAGATGTTGTAGTGCTAGTTCTTCTGTGTTTGCATACCAAATTTGGGGTTTCTATCACTAAGTGACCCCGAGATACGTGGACCCAAAGTCGGGTCGCAAAATGTCAAGCACTTTACTGGAGCAGAGAATGACATTTTGCGACCCGATTTTGGGGCCACATATCTCGGGGCCACTTGTAGCTAGAAACCCCAAATTTGGTATGCAAACACAGTAGAACTAGCACTATAACATCTCCAAATTTGGGGTTTCTATTACTAAGTGACCCTGAGATACGTGGACCCAAAGTCGGGTCGCAAAATATTTTCGAATCCGGTTGAAATAGTTTCAAATGCGGTTGAAATAATTTCGAATCATGTTGAAATAATTTCGAATCCGGTAGAAATATTTTCGAATTCGGTTGAAATATTTTCGAATGCGACTGATTTTCGAATTCGGTCGAAAACAAAACGAAATCCGAAAACGAATTTAACAAATTTAACGAATCTAACTAAACAAAATTAATTAATTAACGAATTAAAACGAAACGAAACGAAATGAATTTTTTCCTTTTGCACATGTCTACTAGTGAATCATGTTTTTCCAGTATGGGGAATACCAAAAAATCTCAGTAGTGACAGAGGATCTCATTTTACAGGAAAAATCATGCAGGCAATGTGTAAAATTTTGGGAATAGAACAGAGATTTCATGTGCCTTATCATCCACAGTCTGCAGGTATTGTAGAAAGGATGAATCATACCATTAAATCTAGAATTGCTAAAATATTGTTGGACAGAGGAAATACTTGGGTTGATGCTGTACCATTTGTTTTGATGAGTGTTAGAAGCACAGCATCTTCTGCAACAAAGTATTCTCCATTTGAACTTATGACAGGAAGGAAAATGTCACTTGTGTTTCCCAATGAGTTTTTTGTCTACGCTGCACAGAGGGGCAATAGAGAAAACATAATGATTAATGGTGCAAGTTCAAAGACCTCTCAATTCAGTGGATAATGCACGTAGACAATAAAAATGTGGGTACACAATGATCAGTGGAAATTGTATATTATGAGACAAGAATTGTATATTATGAGATAAAAAATGTATATTTAGATAAATGATACTGCTTTTCTTTTTTCTAGGAGTGATTTTTAAACATCTGATCAAAGAAAGAAAGATGACAACAAAAGAGGAGAAAAGTTTCAAAGAAAGAAGGCTGATCATCATTATCTCAGGATTCATATTTTCTCTAATGATAACTTTATCAGTGGTAAAATATATCAGAAACTCTTCTAGCCATGCGGAGGTCAACAGAATGGAAGATTTTCACAGCAAAGACATTATATTATTCAGAAACAAAAGAGATGTAGACATTGATAATACTGTAGATAAGAATGAGCAAGATATTAATATCAATACAGATGACAAAAATGAGAAAGATATTGATATCAACACAGATGACAAAAGTGAGAAAGACACTGATATCAATATAGATGACAAAAGAGATAAATTTAGATACACTAATGTCAATACAGCAGAAGATTTGTTTGGATATGTATGTATAGGACATAGACATACTTGCTGTATGGAATTGTAATTCATTCATAGTAATGATGTTGAAATCACTGGGAAATTACTGTGGTATTCAGTAGAACAGTATTATTACCTGCTACAAAGTTTTGGAAAAATATTGGATAGTTAAAATTAGTCGTACTGTGGTAGATATTATTGTTCCAGAAATAGAAGTGTCTCCACAGTCCTTGAAAATCATTGAAGATGAAAATAGTATGAATTTGGTATGTAGTACTCAGATATGTTTACCTCAAAATTCATTATTAGCTTGGAAAAGGAATGGTGAATTTTTGGGTAGCTTTCTTCACAGTACCACTAATATCATTAATAAAGGAGTTTTTGGTACTGTGAATTGGATCAATGATAAATTTATTTATCATCAATCAGGTATATCTTTAAATGATACCGGTATATATGAGTGCTGCATATTAATAGAAGGTTATCCGTTGAAATGTGCTAATGCAAGTGTTGTTGTAGTGTCTCCAAGGAAGACTCTATGTGTAGGTAAAGATAGTGTTCTTGCTAATCTTTTCCAGATTAACCATTTCCAATCCAGAGCTCTATTGAGAGAAGGAAAGTTTGTCATTATATTGTGGAACTTTAATATTTCAGAATGGAAAATTTCTACAAGGTTTCCACAATGTCAAGGACATTTGGTTAGTATGGAATTGGGAATTGAAAGATAGTTTGGAATCAATATTAGGAATCATAACAGGAATAAACGTGGTATCGTTGAAGGCATTTTTAGGAGTTGGTATGGTGGGAAGTATAACAAATAGTATGGATATTAACACTTTAAAGTCTGATCTCGAGACCGCTGGTTTAGTGGGAAGTAAAGGTATTACTATCCAAAGAAATTTGAATCAAATATTAGAAGAAATGGTTATTAAAACAGCTAATGTAATGGGTCCATCCATATTGCATCTTCAGAATATTACTTTAAATCTAATGACAAGTGAAGAACATTCTCATATAGCTAGAGCATGTTTAGAGATCCAGACAGAATATTCCACTAACTTTAAAATAATTGCGCAAGCATTTCAGGGTGGAATAACTCCTCTTGGCATTTTGCAGAATTTACCCAGAGAATATGCATTTGCAATAAATCATACTGATTTATGGGTAAATAAATGGATAGGATGTAATCAGAATGAGTGTTATAGTTCTTCTATGATTCCAATAGCAGGGAAAGAAGAAATTTTGGTTCCAATTACTGTTTTGGGATTACCAATTAGTGATACTCAATTATTATATTATAAGTTGTAGTATACAGATTTTGTGTTTAACAAGTATAATTTTGACTTAGAACAATTAGATCTGTCATCATGTTTACAATTCCAATCTAAAGTTATTTGTTTACCTAATCAAGATAAAAGTATATTTCATTCTTGTTATCATAATCATACATTATGTTCAGCAAGAATAGAAAAAGTTGGAACTACTTCTGAATTGATTACTCTTATAGATAAAAAGAAGGTTTGTTTTCAGATCATGACAGATTCAGAGAAAGTGTCTCGTCATCAATGGTTGGATTTTGCAGGCGCCACCTAGTGGAGACAATTCAGAACTAGTATATCCATTTGGGGAAAAACTTCCATGACTTCCGCAGCAGGAAATATTTTATCGCATCCTATAGTTATTATTTTTATTATTATTATGTTATGCATTATATATCAATTATGTTTAATGTTTAGAATGAAAAAAATGTATAATCAAATCAGAAATGAAATTAAGAAAGGTGATGATATGTTGCAAAATAAGCTTAAGAGAAGGATGGGTTTTGGAGTTGCAAGCTCGGTTACAAATAACAAATCATTTGGAGTTATTGGATCAGAGTCAGAGTACATGTGACATAAATGTTTGTATGAATGATTTAATTGGAAAATATGATTATTATTCATATTTCAGAGGGGAATGTTATATTCTTAATATCTAAAATTTAATTTGGCCAGGAAAATATAGCATTAAGAAAGAATTCCTCAAAATTAACTGGATGAATGGGTGGACATCTGATTTAATGAATCCCAAATGTGACATTTGAACTTGAGCTTTAAATTCCAGAAACTGTCAGGGTTTTGATGTATGTTGTAAATATATTTTAACTTCTAGACAATACTGCTATGTAACTAATATTTTGTTAGGAATATAAGTGCAGTTTAGACTAGTTTCACTCATCTCCCCCACATCCTGTAATTTACACCGAGGCATTTCCTATGGAAAAATCATGTATAAGTTGAAAACAGCTGTCAAGCTCGAGTTTCTTACTACATTGTGGGTAATGAGAGGGAGGTAATACTTTAAAATGTAGGTGTGGTTACTTTTGAGCGTGAATTTCAACAAAGAAAGAATTGTCTTTAAAAGCTGAGTGAGCAGGAAGGAACTCTCTCTTTTTTTCTACAGCCAGTCATCTTGAAACATCTATTTCTACAGCCCACAGACTATTCAGCATACACAGGGTTAATCTGCCATTTTAAGGACATCTTTAAAGGACATCAGAAGATTTTAAGAAGCATGAGGCATCTGATATACTGAACTTTATTTTATACTTGAATATTATTTTGGAACCTTTAAGAAGCTATTGAATTAATATACTGTAACTGTATTAATTCCTTTTTAGTGTGTATAATAAAACACACGGTTTGCTTTCAAGCTGATTCACGAATTTTGTCTCAGACGAATACATCAAGAACGGTATTCCGTTACTTATACCGGTATTTTAGTGAATTTTAATATTTAACAGGTTGCGAGAGATGCAGATACAGCATAGAGGACCAGTATCAGAGGAGGTCCTGCTGGGATGGTCTGATTCGATCCGCTGCGAACTCTGGAAGAAAGCGCTAGCTCTCGAGCAGCAACACCAGGGAAAGGTTCTCCCCTCCATCCATGTAAGGTACTGGTCGCAGTATGAAGTACGAATGCTGTTATTGGGAGAACAACCGAAGCAGGAGTGGACAGCTGAGTTAAGCAGGCTTATCCGGGCAGAGATGCGGTTGGACGAGAGCTACAGAGCCCTCCGGTGGTATGTAGCCCAAGAGTGCCCATGGTCAGCAGATGACAGCCCCACGGAAGGCTTTGACTATGATGGCCTGGGATTGTTGTATTGGAGGCTGTCCAGTGACCCTGACTTTGGGAGTGATCGGGAGTGGCGTTTGGAGGAAATAATGGAGCACAGAGAGCAAAGACTGAATGTCTTGGAAGGGCACTGGGCACAGGAAGATTTGGAGTTTCTGGAGCTGGAGATTGCCTACAAACAGCTGCTAGACTCTGCTCAGCAGCAGGATGGGGCTCCCTTTGCCTGGGACTATCAGGAAATACCAGTTGACAACTATGAAATCCTGGCTGAAGAATCAGCAGTGGAAAATCTGAAGATTGCCATCCCTAAAGCCGAAGTGAATGATACGGAGTTCCAGGGAGCTAGCCTAGCTGAAGAATCGGCAGTGGAAAATCTGAAGATTGCCATCCCTAAAGCTGAAGTGGATGATATGGAGTTCCAGGGAGCTAGGGCAGTTGGCTCATCTTCCCAGCTACAGATTACAGAAGGTATGGACTTAAGGGACTGTTCAGAGGATGTTATGGATTATGCATCACCTGCCCAAGTACTGGCAATAGGACAGAGTACTGCAGACCCCTGCTCTACACCCGTGGCAGTTTTGGAGGCCCGAGATGAGACGGTGATGGTTCCTCTTTCCCAGGGGATTTCAGAGATGCAGCGGGGAGAAGCAGCCCTTTTCCCTCCCCAACAGTTAGCCAGAGCAGATGGGGTGGAGTCCCCAGCAGAAGTGCTGGCAACAGGGCAGAGTGCTAGCAACCTCTGCCCAGCACCGGAAACAGCTGTGGAGTTTCAGGGAGCCGGGGCAGTTGGCCCATCTCTCCAGCAACAAGCTGAGGTGGTAAAGCTTTTACCCCCAGCTGAATCACTGGCAGCAGGGCAGAATGCTACTGGCCGCTGCACACAACTGCCACTTGAGCGGATATCGGTGGATGGGACTACGGTCTCCACTCACAGCAACCCAGCGGGAAAGCTGGCAACAGAGCAGAGTGCCGCGGGCCTCTGCTCTCAACTAACAGAAGAGAAGAGGGAGTTCCTGTGGTACTGGATGGGACTTCGGTCCTCACTGACACAACCCTGGAAAATGGTGTGACACTGAGACAGGAGGATGTCAGCCTTGCTTTGCAAGCACTGGGGGATTTTCACCTACCACAAGGGGATGGAACTTCAGTCTCCACTTGTATACCTCAGGGATGCTGGGCAGTTGGCTCAGATCCCCAACAGCATGACGGACTGAGCCCAGTCACCCTGTCTTCTCCCCAGCGGCGGGTATGTTCTCTGAGAGAGGCAGAGGTTGGCTGGGTAAGTAATTCTCTGTTTGGAGCAATTTATTTGGGGTACTGTGTGGATACCGGCATTAGAAGAATCGAACTATGGACTAACTTCGGAGTCAACCCGTCTGGGGTCCCCTCCTGTGTTCGTCCCCTGCCGAAAGGGGAGAGCTGTAACGGGAGCGCCCGGGGAACCCAGAATCTCTTGGACAGTATGGGATACCCTTGCTTCAGCTTCCCCAATGCCTCTTATGTGTCAACCACCCTGTGTCTCCCTTAGGGGCACAGGGTGAATGAAAACCCCCACTATAATCTGTGAATGTGTGACAGGGGGGTCACTTTGGACACAGGGTGGATGGAAAAACCCCAATAAGGTCTATGATAGCCATATTCAATCCTGCACATACATTGTATCTAGATTGGATGTGTGTAATCATTGCTGTGAGGAGTTAAAGTGATTTGCATTCTATTGTCTATTATGAATTATGTCTGCTACTGTGACGATGTGGATTGGAGCTGGTCGACCGTCTGGCTAGATATAATGGGATGTTGAAGTGTCTTCTGTGAGGAGGGGGGGGGAAATCACCTCTCCTGCTAAGACTGTTTACTGAAGGAGAAGTTTGAACACACCTGACCTGTATCACCATTGTCATTGGACAGTTTAACCCACCCTGTTCCCCCAAGGATGGGAGGGAAGGGTTTTGAAGAGAAATGTGTAACCATGTGTTTTGAAAATAAAGTCATTCCCTGTTTTGGAACTTGAAATGCAGAGCGTTGTCTCGTATCTATGGAAGGATTAATTCCTATGAAAAGTGGTCGCCTGGCTGTGGAGGGTCGATAGTGGTTGTGTGTTCAGAGAGGGAATATTCTAAACGGCGTTAACCCCGTTCATATTGGGGGGTGTCGTTACAATTACTATATATATATACTGTGTATATATATATATATATATATATATATATATATATATTAGCTAGTGTTTTTCTCTTGTTATGTTTATGTCTCTGTAAATTAATACATGGTTCTATAGTTCATTTGGTGTACATTTGTTCATTTTAAACTTTTTTTTTTTCAAGTAAAAATGTGCCATGAAAATGTGCTGGACGTGTTTCTAAATGTACATAACATAAATGGCTATTAGTATTTATAATACCGCAAATAACACTGAAAACTATTGATCCAAAGAGTATCCAATTGCCTTAGGACAACGGGAAATGATTTTCTGCAACACTTTCAGAAGCACAATGGGGTTAATTAAAAAACTTAGCAAAGTGAATGTTCAATTTGCTTAGTAAATACCCAATCACATGCAAAAGAAATTAAAAAAAAAAAAAAATTTTTGCTAGAACATGATTATGGGTAAAGTAAACAAAGCATCCCCTTATTCACAAATCTAAGTAAACATTCATTTTACAAAGTGAACATACAATTTACCTTTAGAAAATCAGCCCCAATATTTGCAGAAGAGCTGGTCCATTTTCGGACCTGGCTTGTGTTTTTAGAAAGCGTTTTATTTAGTGTATTTTTTTTTTAATCACCCACCTAGTACTGAAACACGAATAGGAAAAAAGTTGTCAAAAATAGCCCGGGGGTGGGCACTGCCCTGGGTACATGTATCAGTGCAAAATGTTTTCTTCAAAAATTCTATTTGGCTGGAAGCTGTGCTTTTTTTAAATTCTGACATTTACAAAGGAAAATGTTTTAAATTGCCTTATTTTTACATTTTCCTTCTGGCTTCTGTTTATAAAAAGAAGGCGGCAATGAAATAAGATTTTCCTGCCAATTGAAACTGCATCTTCCCAGAAACTCTCTCTTGCCAGTGCTTGTGGGAGGTTGGGTCTGCAGCCAGGGAGGCTTATAGGAAATTTGTAAAAATAATAGAGCCCCCCAGGTACTTGCCCCCCCCCCTACATAGGGGTACATATTATCTCTACTTGTTTACAAAAAAGTGTAAAATATAAATAAGGAAACAGTTTTTGACAAGTTCTTTATTAACCACTTGCTTACTGGGCACATATACCCCCTTCCTGCCCAGGCGAAATTATAGCTTTCGGCACTGTCACGCTTTGAATGAAAATTGCGCGGTCGTGCGACGTGGCTCCCAAACAAAATTAACGTCCTTTTTTCCCCACAAATAGAGCTTTCTTTTGGTGGTATTTGATCATCTCTGCGGTTTTTATCTTTTGCGCTATAAACAAAAAAGAGCGACAATTTTGAAAAAAAACTCAATATTTTTTGATTTTTGCTATAATAAATATCCCAATTTTTTTTTTAAAAATATTTTTTTCCTCAGTTTAGTCCGATACGTATTCTTCTACATATTTTTGGTAAAAAAAAATCGCAATCTGTGTTTATTGATTGGTTTGCGCAAAAGTTATAGCGTTTACAAAATAGGGGGTAGTTTTATGGCATTTTTATAATTTTTTTTTTTTTTTACTAGTGATTTTTTTCGTTACTGCGACATTATGGCGGACACATCGGACACTTTTGACACTATTTTGGGACCATTCACATTTATACAGCGAACAGTGCTATAAAAATGCACTGAATACTGTATAAATGTGACTGGCAGGGAAGGGGTTAACACTAGGGGGCGAGGAAGGGGTTAATGTGTGCCCTATTAGTGATTACTACTGTGGGGGGAGGGGACTGACTGGGGGAGGTGACCGATCTGTGTCCCTATGTACAAGGGACACAGCATCGGTCTCCTCTCCCTGACAGGACATGGATCTCTGAGTTTACACACAGAGATCCACATCCTTGTCTCTGTACCGGCCGATCGCGGGTACCTGGCGGACATCGCGGCCGCCAGGCACGCGCATCGGCGTGTCAGTGACACGCCGGGCACGCGCGGCCTCCCGGATTTCTAGAGCCACCTTGTGGCCGTATTTTGTACATGGCCCGGGTCAGAAGAAGTTAAAAAAACAGCAATCCCCTAAAAAGTCAGCTAGGCAATGTGACAGCTAGAGACACACACCTACACACCCACTACTTCCTTTAGGAAGCACTGACCTCAGAAAGCTATCACATATAGAAGACGTAGAAATTATGCTGCTCAGTTCAGAACAAACCTTCAGCTTTTCCCTAATTTCCACCATAAATCAGGGGTGTCCAACATTTCAACCTTCCTGGACCACATTGGAAGAAGAGGAATTTTCCTGGGTAGCACATAAAATACATTAGCAATAAGGATAGCTGATGAGCAGAAAAAGTCGGGCAGATCACAAGTTAACGATCACTGATATAGATAATGTACCTATCTTAGTAAAAACAACTTAATTTTTTTTGTAATATTTTTTATTATAAAAGTAAAATAGGGCAACATAAAAGTAGTGCCATATTTGACACTGTTGTTTATAAACAACAATAAGGATAGCTGATGAGTGGTTCCTCCTGCCTCCTGTAGCTCTCAGGGAGTAGGTGCGGCTGCTGGCCCCAGTAACTATGATAGGTCGCTGGCAGCTGAACATATTTGCAGCTCTCTGCACAGCCATTACCTGTGGTTACTGGCAGCCGCACATAACCGATGGACCACAGAAGGAAATGCTGCTACAATTTGCACTAGCCCTAATTGTTGATGTGAATGTAGCCTATGTATGTGCTGTGTTGGAAGGTAGAGGGGAGGTTGTGGGCAGGGGGCTTTGGGGGTGCAGGCCAACCCAGCACCCCCCTAGTTCTGGCCATGCAGCATTTACTCACTTGGCACCCCTGTATTCCCTGCTGCCGGTACTATTGCAAACATTACAGCCCCAGAATCCCTCCAAATGTGCATTTGCCTGGCTTGTCTATGCAGGCTGCCGCAGCTGCTATGGTTGCACGCCATCCTCGAAGTCCATACAGACATAAAATTGCCGCGCTGGCCTGTGTCGGCCACAGCGTAAATAGCGATCCCTGCAAAGGGGTCTGGTAAGGCAGGGTGTTGCCTAGAGTATCGCATCAATTGGTCCTTCAATTGGTAGAAATGGATTCTAGCAATCACATCTCTTGGGGTCTTCTCAGGTAAATATGACGGTTTTGGCAGTCTACGAGCTCTATCTGTGACAATGTCAGCAGGCCCCAGGGATGGTAGAGCCGTCGTCATAAGTTTCTGAAGGTATGAGTGCAGGTCAGCCGGTTTGATGGCTTCAGGGAACCCCCTAAATTTGAGGTTGTTCCTGCGGGACCTGTCCTCAATGTCCGCCCATTTTGAGGTGCATGGCTTTGATCTCCGCTTCCACATCAAAGTGGGCATCTACCAGCTCATTGTGCGCTAGAGTAAATTCCTCCATTTTTTTCTCCACATACTCCACTCTATTGCTAACTGCAGTTAATTCTGTTTTTGTGGATTTCATAAAGGCTGCCATATCTTGCTGGAGTGCCCCCCTTAATGTTTGCAGCATCCCCTTCATTGTAGTGTCAATGATGGGCTGCCCCGTGGTAGGGAATGCATCTAATTGCTGGCCGCACGAGGTAGATTCCTCCATTTCTTCCCCCTCCTGGTCTGTGTCATCCCGCACACCTCCCCGGTCCATCACAGGAGGGAATAAGTCTGTGAGTTTCCGTGGCCCCTCTCTCTCCTTCCTCTTATTCATCTTGCCCTCTGTGATCTCCGTTATCTCCCCTCTCTTGCGGTGTAATTTTGGAGCATTTCTGTGCGCTGTGAGCCACTGTATGAAGCCCATTGTGGCAGAGCTAAGCTCTCACAAGCTAATCCGCTCTGGCCGCCGGCTCCGCCCCCCCCCCCAGTTTTTTTTTTATGTTCTTTTTTAACACAGTTTACAACCACTTTAAATCATTGACTACTCTTTGCAAAATGTAAAAAAAAAGTTTTGATTTAGATATGCTTTAACCTCCCTGGCGGTATTCCCGAGTATGGCTCGGGGTGAATTTTCAGTACCAAAAGCGGTAACCCCGAGCCACACTCGGGATCGCATCGCAGGATCCATGTAGAGGTTACTTACCTTGTCCCCTGGATCCTGCGATATCTCCCCGCTGTGATCTGCGAGTCACCGTGTCTTGCTTGATTCACAGTGCCGAGCTCAGTTCCCTGCGAGCGTTGCGACGGGGACGGAGTTCAGCGCCAAATTCAAAAAGTAAAAACACAGTATAGATACAGTATACTGTAATCTTTTCTGCCTGAAAACTGGAGATTGTCCATAGCAACCAAAAAGTGTCCCTTTAAATCAAAAGTGGTTTAGAAAACAGCGATAATAAATTAGAATCACTTGCAGAATTGAGCAATAGTGATTTGTGGGGAAATTCTTTATCAAACACTGAAAGTAATGACAGCGACAATTCTGCAACTGAGCACATTTCTGTGTTTTTGATTTGATTACATTATTGAGTAATTTTTATTATTATTATATTATTATTAGTTGTTATAATTATTTATAGTAATTTATTATATTATAATTAATGATTTTGTGTTTCAAACTTTATCATACCCGGGATGTCTACTAGACTCTTGTTTGGACAGATTTAAGTGAGTTATTCCTAAGAATTACAGGCCTACAATATGAAACGCCAAATTCCCATGCAAAACAATTGTATCACTTTCAGCATCAAAAATCTGACATAATCATACCGCCAGGGAGGTTAAATAACCTTCAAGACTATCCCAAATATCAAAACATCAGCTATGTATCTGCTATATAAAACCAAATTTAGCATGAAGGAGATATAGGACTGGATATACAGTATGGCATCTTCTAATTATTGAATAAATTATTATTTAGAGCTAAGCTTGACTCCCAAAGCTGGTTTGGCCTAAATTGATAATTACGGTAAGTGTAAAGTATTCTGCAGGATTTAAATACCTTTAAGTAAATACCCTTATTACTATACAGGTAAACCTTTCCAAACCAAGTTATTGTAGATATTTAAATCTGTATAGTGGTGACGTCACATCAAAAGTTAGAAAATGTGGCAAAAAATCGTGTACAAGAAAATTTTAATCTACTCCAGATAGATGACAAGTCAATGCTTTTGCACTGGTAGATATAAAGACACTTTACGGATTTAATAAGATGAAGAATCCACTGCACCAAGGTTACTCTTCTGAAGCTTTATTGTTACAGGTTTAAATCATCCAAAGGCTAGGAAGAGACCAGTCTCTTATGTGTTGCATGTCACCAAGCTCTTAATCAAAGAGCTCTGTGATTAAGCTCCTGCTGCCATAAAATGAGCAAGAGGCTTTGGATGGTTTCAACCTTTAAAAATAAAATGTCTTAAGAACAGCTATAGTACAATGGATCCTTCTTCTTGCTACTATACTGGAAAATTGAACTTGGTTGTAAAAAAATATCAAAAATTGTATTTATGAATTCTGAGGAAGCTTTTTGGATAGAAACATAAAGACATACTCTGCAAAAACTGTGTGCTGGAATATAAAATGGCCACACATTCTTTAACCTTGCGTGAAAAAAAAATAATTTTATATTTATCTATGAATTGTTTGCTAGTGTCAGCACCTAACAATTATAGTATTTGGAGACAGAAAGATTGTCTGATGGTTCTCATGCACAGCCTTCCATGTTTTATTTCCAATGTTCCAAAAATCAACGTTTTATGCCATTGCTTAGGGCATTTTTACTGACAGTGACAGCAGTGTACCATGCCTGCATGATGTGTTATGAAATGGCCACTTTCAGTCTGTGGGATATAGTGGCAAAACAGGGGCATTAGTTGTATAGAGGGGTAGGTCACCTTGTAATAGGAAGTACCTGAGCAAGGATCTTCCTGGCAGGATAACCAAGGGTTATTTTAATAAAAGCTGCAGATTAAAAATGTTTGGAAGTTCATTTTAGAAAATACATTAGCATGTTAAAGTGGAACTATTTTCACCTGTTTTCTAGCACTGTAATCCCTGCTGACCATTGACATCTTCAGCCTGGTGGTCTACGGGTATCAATCCCAGGCTGTTTTAGTTGCCCAGCCAGAGGTGACATCACTTCAGTGCACGCGCAATAGTTTAGTCACCTCAGCATTGGCAAAATTCTACACTGAGCTGTGTGTGCGCAGTTCAGTGTATAGCGTGGATAAACAGGTAGGGTAATTTTAATGCAGAAGAGACATAGTATGCCCCTCTGCGTTAAAAATCCTGCCAGTCCACATTTTTTTTTAAATAAAATTTATAGGTGAATATTTAGTAATTTTGTTCAAATTTAGATGTAATTTACTTAGAAATTTGTTAAAATCCTTGCTTAGTGATTTGCAGTGACAAATTATATTTTTGTAAAAACACTATTGAGTTGATTTACCAAAACCTAAGAGTGACAAATCTGGTGCAGCTCTGCATAGAAACCAATCAGCTTCCAGGTTTTTGTCGGGCCTTAATTTACCAAGCTGAAGTTAGAAGCTAATTGGCTACCATATCCCGCTATACAAGATTTTGCACTCTCTATTTTTAGTAAATCAACCCCTATAGATACTTCACATTGTATTTAGAAGGGTAATGTCAGGATGGGTATACAAGTGCACGTCGGCATGCTTACGTGCACCCATGACAAATAATGGCACCAAATGGGCTATTTAAACTGAGCCAGTGCTCAGGTTCAGTGCTGCTTTATCTTCAGCCTTCTGTGTGCTGAGAACCTGTGATCCAGTATCCCAACTCCAGTTGCTGACCCAGCTCATCTTGGCTGCTCCCTGAACTCTGCCTGTACTGACCTCAGCTTGCCTTCTAACCACCGCTTTTGCCTGCTTCATTTGCTACTGCTCCACCAATCAGCTCCTGACCTGGCTTGTACCTTGACCACTTTTTTGTCTGTGCCCCTGTATCTGATCTGTCTTGCCTGTGTATTACCCGGCCTGCCCAGCTGTTTCAGCTTACCCACTGTCTTCTACTAGTACTAGCCTGCTTCAGTTTGCTGCTCACCAGCTGCCACCCAGCCTGCCTGCTTCATCGAAGACCTCTGGCATCTACCCTGCCTGGCGTGGACACTTGCTCTGCTAGTAAGACTTCCGGGTACTCGTGCCACTCTGCATTCCTGTGCCTTCTGTTTACACTATCAGGGGCCCTGAGGTGTCCTTCCTCATCATATCAGGCCCTGCTACAGGGTACATGACAGGTAAGTTAAAACTGTATTCCAGGTATGGTTATTTTTGCATAGTTACATTGATATAGTTTGATTGTTTCATACCTGACCAATCCCCATAGAAGCTGGAAATCACCATAGTAGGCACCACTACTACAGTGATTTCCACTGGCTTCCAGGCTGAGCAAGCAACCTCCTGTGTTTACCAAGTAGCAGGACAGCTATTTGACATGGGACCCAGAAGCCAAGAGCAATCACTGTAGAAAAGGTGCCTGCTATCGTGATTTCCATCTTCCACAGGGGTTGGCCAGGTATGGACCAATGTAACTATTCAGGAATAGCCATACCTGGAATTCAGCTTTAAATATCTTTAAAAGTCATGGGACATTATTAACATATACAGTAAATGTTGATTGGTCATCAACATCACCAGACCTTTTCTCATGCATATACAAAGGACACTGAACTGGTTTACACCGAAGTAGAGACTCGTGAACAGTCATTTGTGGTAGGCATTACTATATTCAAATTATTGTACTTTAGCAGAATGTCTGTTAGTGGATAGTTGTCAGCTGAACAATAAAACTCTTGACAGAGTAAAATGCAATAGAGGGCAGAGAGAGGAGCAGATGGAACAGCCTCTGTACCAGATAATATCAAAAATCTTCACATTGGGCTTTTATGATGGATTTCTTTGTGGGATAATTGTGATTGTGGAGCAGGTAGCTTGGAGCCAGCACCTATTAATCAGTGGAGCAGGGGTTAGCTGCTTTGAGTCCAGCAATACAGTTTCTCTTCAGCTATTATTCTGTGGAAGTCATATCTATATTCAAATTCTTCTATTTCAGCAAAATATATTTTAGTGGATAGATGTCAGGTAAATTTAGTGCTGCCAACCGCCCGAAGTGAAGTTTACTGGCAGGACGCCAACATTTTAAAACGGCACCAATTTTTTACTCGCACAAATCATGAAATTTACTGACAGAGCCACATTTTTTTACTGACCCTGCAAAAAAAAAGTACCTGAAATTACAGTTTTCAGTGCTAAACTGTGCAAATATCGATATTTAAACTATAAACACATAGCTAGTGCTATTAGAAATGTGTACAAAAGTCAAAAAACATATTTCTCATTTTACATGAAGGTCAGGTTACTTGACTTACTCTATTGGGTAAACATTCACTTTGCCCAATGTATTAGTAAACTGCAATAGCACCGTACAACTTCTAGTACCTCAAATGTAGTTTTTCTGCCACCACCTACGGATTGAGAATATAGAACTTCTCTTCCAGTGACGACACTGACAGGATACAATTTTTCTGATCTTTACAGAACCTTGTGCTCTGGCCAAAAAGTGTTTAATAATAGGTAAATTGCTTATAACTGATAAGGGCAAAAGAATATTCAACATTATACTTTATTTGTCAGATTTGTGGATTTAGAAAAAAACGAAATATACAGTATTTAAAAACAGATTTGTGTCCATTGAGTTCAGTCTCTCAGCTACAATTTTGAGCCAGAGGAAGGCCAAACAATAGTGTTGCCAGTTTTGCCACAAATGTGGAAAGAAGCCCTCAAGGATCATCCCAGTGCAGCTGGATCAGGTCATTGGACCAAACACCCTATATCTCTTTTATGCAGTATTTAATGATGAAAATGGAATAGTATTAATTGCAAGAAAATCAATCAGTCCTATTTGACATTTTGTCAGTGTTTTTTTTTAATAATACGGTAGCGGAAAAAGCCCATTTACTCACCATGCTCAAATGCAGGGCCCCCTAAATCCTTTTCCTACACTTTCCTTGGTTTCTGGACAGCCCACGGAAGAAAGGTTTATCTGCTTCTCTCCCTCTGCAGCTCAGAGTCCCACTGGATGAGGCAGAGCCAAGTGATCTGCAGCCAGGTGAGAGTTCCTCTACTGTGAGAACCATTGTGCAGGCAGTAGGACAGCTGTTCGTGTTCTGAACTATTTTACTAAAGTAGTGATTGTCAGCTTAAATCTCTTATAGAGTCTATGCTATGTAGCCACATGTTGCCTTGATTGAGTTACAGAGACATTGCTGTGAAAAATTAATTTTGTGTAGCTCTTATAATCTGTCTTGTATTATTTTGCAGTTTATGCATAATCTTTGTCCTCCTTAACCTATTTTGTATTATCGCTTTCAACTTTTCACCTGTAAAGTAAACTGCAAGTTACATTTTCTCTCTGTCTGATCATCTGGCTAATTACTGATCCTGTTACATCATATGGTAAAGCATTGCACATCTTACGTCAAAGACAATTTTTGCCAGCACATTGGAGACCCAAGGTTCCTCCTCCCTGGGACTGGCTCCATATAGCAGTCCTTGCCTGCAATTCTGGTCCAGGAACCAATGAGGATTTTATTTGAAGTAACAGCAAAGTAAGCAAACAGCACAAGGAGCATTGACACAGTATATCGGTGCTAGTTTATAAGAAATTTTACAGGTTAACTACTATTACTGCAAAGAACCGCCTCTTAACCAAATGTGTAGAGCATTAAAAGCAGACATATACTGTATGTTATAGCTAATGTTTAGAAAAGGTGAAAAAAATAACAATAGAAAACTAAGGCAGATACCTCACCTAAGGACTGATAAAATGCAATATATTACTGTTTTGTTTTTGAGTTTAGATACAGAATGCTTTTACACATGCAAAACAATGCAATAACAATACAGAACAGACCAGAAAAATAACATTTTGAACACCCTGTTTGTAACAGTTTACAATCTTAGACATATACAAAATTAAAAGAGACGTTGTGAAATCGCCTACTAGTAGACTATGAAAAATTTGTTTTAAAGCCAGACCGTAATACTCAGTTTAAAAATAATCTTCACTAATGTTTCCCATATAGTCTAAAGCACCTGAAATGTGCAATTCTCTCCCCTAAGCTGCCGTGAATTAGATTCCACAGCAAGAAATATCCTAAATCTATCAGGTTGGGGGACTGTCATCTTATTTTTTAGTGGTGCTTCCAAAATGTTCTGCGTTTCGTCTTAACATTTAATAGCCGACAAGGTTAAGAAGCTCTCAATGCCTTAAACAATCATAAATCCTCTTTGAGAGCTTTTTTTTTAGGTTCTGAAAAGGCAAATATTAATATTTTTAAGGCACTGCAGCAGGCATGGAGTAGCTGTTTGTGAGCAAAAATAAAATGATTCTGCTGCACTATAAAATGCTGTTGTAAATAACGAAATACATTGCGTTTTAATCTCATAATTCTTTGATCTTCCTATGAGAATTTAAATCTGTCTCCATAGTTTTATTTGGGAGATCCTTGCATTTTTGAAATCACAAGATACAGCTTATTATCTAGAATTCAAACACCTTTATAATTAGGTTATTTTCAACTACAACAATTACAAAGCAATACACTTCGTAGACATAAAAAGTAAGCAAAATAAAATAAGCACACTATGCAAACTGTGGAATCACATGCCCATAAATGCTATCTATATCCTCAGTTGCCACCATCTATAATTAAATATTATTATTATACAGGATTTATATAGCGCCAACAGTTTACGCAGCACTTTACAATATAAAGGGGGACAGTACGATTACGATACAGAAAAGAACCATGTATTCCATTAGTTGGCATATGTGTACTTAACCACTTCCATACTGGGCACTTATACACCTTCCTGCCCAGACCAATTTTCAGCTTTCTGCGCTGTTGCACTTTGAATGACAATTGCGCGGTCATGCTACACTGTACCCAAACTAAATTTTTATAATTTTTTTCCCCACAAATAAAGCTTTCTTTTGGTGGTATTTGATCACCTCTGGGATTTTTATTTTCTGCTAAAAAAAATTAAACAGACCGAAAATTTTGAAAAGAAAAGTATTTTTTTTGTTTCAGTTACAAAACGTTTTAAATAAGTACGTTTTCTCCTTCACTGATGGGGCTGCACTGACGGGCACCGATGAGGTGGCACCAATGAAGTGGCACTGATGAGGTGGCATTGATGGGCACTGATGATGAGCACTAATATGCGGCACTGATAGGTGGCAAGGATAGGCGGCATGGATGGGCACAGATAGGCGGCACGGATGGGCACTGATAGGCAGCACGGATGGGCACTGATAGGCGGCACGGATGGGCATGGATGGGCACTGATAGGTGGCATGGATGTGCATGGATGGGCACTGATAGGTGGCACGGGTGGGCACTGATAGGCGGCACTGATGTACTATAATGGATGCCAATCAGTGCCAAACAATAATGCCTGCCAATCAGTGATACCCATTGTGGGCACTGATTGGCATCCATTGTGGGCACTGATTGGCATCCATTAGGGGGCACTAACTGGCATCCCTGGTGGTCTAGGGTGGCATACCTGGTGCTGGCATCCCTGGTGGTCTGGTGGCATCCCTGATGGTCCAGTGTGGGCATCCTCGGGGGGGCTGCACTGATAATCTATCAGCACAAACCCCCCCTGTCAGAGGAGCAGCCGATCAGCTCTCCTCTACTCGCGTCTGACAGACGCGAGTGAGGAAAAGCCGATGACCGGCTTTTGCTGTTTACACTGTGATCAGCCGTGATTGGACACGGCTGATCACGTGGTAAAGTGTCTCTGTCGGAGTCAAAATCCTGAGGACGTCGTATGACGTCCAGTCAGGATTTTGAAACCACTTTGCCGCCGTCAATCCGCTATAGGGCAGGCGGCAAGTGGTTAATTTGAAACTGAATTTATAGCAAACATTTTTGTAAAGTCACATGGAAGTCTACATGACCTACTAGAGCCAGTGTAATTGCGCAATTGGCTGACTGAGACAAACGTGAGGTATACATTGACCAGCTTCGATGGTCTGACTGTGGGTGGACTAAATGTGACATGAGATCAGATTTTTTAAGTAACTCTAGATCTTGGGAAAGACATGGGAAATGTTGCTAAAATGCTATTTGTAATTTCATATTACTTTTAAAGCTGAGTTCCAGGCAGATATATAAAAAAGAAAATCACATTTCAATAAATTATGTTTCAAAATGTAGATCTTCAGAACTTACTAAATCTACATACTGCACTCCCATAAGAAGTATTTAGGTATCATCAGATCCAAATTTTGTTACTCAAGTAATAAAGTCACCATCCTCCCTCCAAACACTAACCCCATTTGAAAACATTTGACTACACATCCCTACAGCTAAGGGCATCATCATGGCTTTTTGAGATCTGTGCATTACAATTAGGAGATAGTCAAATCTGGGATGCTTGTATCAAAAGGTGATTTAACATGTCCTTTATGTGGATGGTTACATTCAGGTCCCTATAAACAGAGAGCTTATTAAGTTGGGTCTATTAATAGATTTGGGTTTCATTATCAAAGTCATTAATCAGCAGAGCAGCTTGGAGCTAGTCAGAGGTGGATGGGCTGATAATTGAAAGTGCACAGTTAAATGAGAGAAAACTGTTTCATGTGGAAGTAACAAAGTGTTAAAGAGCTGTTAACAGACTGCCAACTCTTTGCAACTTAATTTATAAGTCATTTCTAAAAGCTAGTATATGCAAGCCAGACTTTTTCAACTTATATTTACTGAAAATTACAAATTATGCTAACCCATTGACAAAGATGTGCTAAACTGATCAAAAGACAGCCCGCACGTTTCTTCTCTGACACATTTCACCCATACTAGGGCTTAATCATAGAGTTCAAGGAAATAAGGGAAGGATAATTTTTTATGATTAAGCGCATGTAGAGGGTAAAATATGTCAGAGGAAGAAATGGGTAGAATGTCTCATTGTGCTGTTCACACAATAAAGTTTTGCATGCAGATGAAGAAGAGGTGTATGGCTCTGTTTGCTCATAATGCAGCTTAAATCTGGTAAACAGGGATGAGCCGAACACCCCCCTGTTCGGTTCGCACCAGAACCTGCGAACAGACAAAATGTTTGTGTGAACTTTAGAACCCTATTAAATACAATGGACTCGAACGTTCGAAATCTAAAGTGCTAATTATAAAGGCTTATTTGCAAGTTATTGTCCTAAAAAGTGTTTGGGGACCCGGGTCCTGCCCCAGGGGACATGTATCAATGCAAAAAAAGTTTTAAAAACGGCCGTTTTTTCGGGAGCGGTGATTTTAATAATGCTTAAAATGAAAAAATAAAAGTGAAATATTCCTTTAAATTTCGTACCTGGGGGGTGTGTATGATATGCATGTAAAGTGGCGCATGTTTCCCGTGCTTAGAACTGTCCCTGCAAAAAATGTCATTTTTGAAAGAAAAAAAGTCATTTAAAACTCACTCGCGGCTATTAATGAATTGTCGGCTCCCGGCAATACATACAAAAGTCATTGATAAAAAAAAAAAAAAAAAAAAAAAGCGTGGGGGTTCCCCAGAATTCAATTACCAGGCCCTTCAGGTCTGGAATGGATATTAAGGGGAACCCCGCGCAAATTTTAAAAAAAAATGACGTGGGGTTCCCCCAAATATCCATTCCAGGCCCTTCAGATCTGGCATGGATTTTAAGGGGAACTCCACCCCAAATTTAAAAAAAAATGGCGTGGAGTCCCCCTAAAAATCCATACCAGACCCCTTATCCGAGCACGCAACCTGGCCGGCCGCAGGGGAAGAGGGGGGGACGAGAGAGCGCCCCCCCTCCCTCCTGAACCGTACCAGGCCACATGCCCTCAACATGGGGAGGATGTCCCCATGTTGATGGGGACAAGGGCCTCATCCCCACAACCCTTGCCCGGTGGTTGTGGGGGTCTGCGGGCAGGGGGCTTATCGGAATCTGAAAGACCCCTTTAACAAAGGGGACCCCCAGATCCCGGCCCCCCCTATGTGAATTGGTAAGGGGTACATTGTACCCCTACCATTTCACGAAGAAAGCGTAAAAACATGTTTAAAAAAACACACAAACACCTTGAAAAAGTCCTTTATTAAAAAAAAAAAAAAAAAAACATTCCAGCGGTGAAATCCAGTGTCCCGCGGCGATCCCGATGTCCAGCGCTGTCCTTCATTGGTTGTGCCTGAGCGGACCTGATGGGGAACTCCCTCTTAGTGTTTTAAATGTATAGACCCCACCCCTTCTAAAGTTCCCCATCAGGTCCGCTCAGCGGACCAGATGCGGAACATGAGAAGGGGCGGGTCTATACATGTATTACCAAAGTGAGAGAAGTTCCCCATCAGGTCCGCCCCCTCGGTATGTCGGACCCGCCTACGTCATAGGCCTGAGCGGGGAACTTCCTTCACTGTGTAATTTAAATTTACACAGTGAAGGAAGTTTCCCGCTCAGGCCAATGACGTAGGCGGGGTCTGACATACCGAGGGGGCGGACCTGATGGGGAACTCCCTTCACTGTGTAATACATGTATAGGCCATTTTTAAAACTTTTTTTTGCATTGATACATGTCCCCTGGGGCAGGACCCGGGTCCCCAAACACTTTTTAGGACAATAACTTGCATATAAGCCTTTATAATTAGCACTTTAGATTTCTCCCATAGATTTTTCGAATTTGCCGCGAACACCCCAATTTGTTCGCTGTTCGGCGAACGGGCGAACAGGCAATGTTTGAGTCGAACATGAGTTTGACTCGAACTCGAAGCTCATCCCTACTGGTAAATTACCACCAAGATGAAAATGTATGCATACAGTGCCTTGCAAAAGTATTCACCCCCATTGGCTTTTTACCTATTTTGGTTCTTCCACACTTTTTCCCTTACACATAACTTTCTATTAATGTGCTTTTATACAGCACTTTGGGAACATCCAACTTCTTTTGCAATTACCTTTTGAGGCTTTCCCTCCTTATGGAGTGTGTCAATGATTGTTTTCTGCACAACTGTCAGGTCAGCAGTCTTTCCCATGATTGTGATTCTTACTGAACCAGACTGAGAGACCATTTAAAGGCTCAGGAACCCTTTGCAGGTGTTATGGCTTAATTAGCTGATTAGAGTGGGACACTTTGAGCCTAGAATATTGCACCTTTTCACAATATTCAAATTTTCTGAGATTGTGGATTTGGGGTTTTCATGAGCTGTAAGCCATAATCATCACAATTATGACAAATCATGGCTTTAACTATCCTGCTTTGCTTGTAATGAGTCTATCTCATATATTAGTTTCACTTTTTAAGTTGCATTAGTGAAATAAATGAACTTTTGCACGATATTCTAATTTTTCGAGTATCACCTGTATATACATTTATCATGGACACACATAGAGTAGGGTGATGGGGTATTGATATTAACTAGAAAACATGTTATAGTTGCACCAGATATATTTTATTATTTTTTAATGTTACGAGTATATACCGTAATTGTATATATTTTTATTTTTTTATTAGGTTTTAACCTTATTACGTATTTACCAAGCCTGTGGAATAGAGATTAGGTTTATATTTTTGTATGTAAATGTTGATCAGTTTTTTATTATTAATTTGAGGAATCGCACTGAACTGCATCAGATATGCATTTGAGTTTATCCAATATAGATAAGAAACACCAAATGCTATCATGGGTTTTGCCCATTACTTACCCAGGACCTTAGGATTTAACTATTGCATAGTGAACAGCGATAATAAATTATTTTAGTAAAAGCTCTGGAATGGCTTTTTACTGCTTCTCCATCCAGGGGGACAGCAATCAGCCAGTGAAATGGCTAATTCAAAATGCATGATCTTACTGAATTTAAATAGGACACAGAGAGGTGCTGACAGACTTGAGAAAAGGGGTACACTCTCCCCGACATGCATTGTTATCGTGGAAACCTGCCATGCCCAACCCAGAAGTGTCCCGTGAGCTACTATGGCCACATACTGACAGCCATGAGTCCTTCTAGTCTAGCAGATAGACTCTGGGAGCAGATGCAGCTCCTTCATCCAGTCTACCAGCACAGTGAAAGGAGTAGTTTCTTGTGTGACATGCTGCAGCACTTGCCAGGCTAACAGCGGATTACATTGCAAGGCTATTACAGGCACTACACCAATGTAGAACATGAGAGTGTATTATATTTTAAATAACAAGATTAAGTGTGCTAGTCTGTGCACTTCCCACTTGTAGTTCTTTTGTTGTTTAATGCACATGCCTTATGCCTTAGCACATGTCAGAAATCTGGCATGAGCTCTCAAGCATAGCGTGCTAACCGTACTATATTTTACAAAGCCCCATTTCAGACTTTGAGGTCATGTTTGAAAGCCAACTCCTCTCACCTCCTATTCTATTTCCATAATAAAAAAAGCTCCAGGTTTTGTGATTCCTTGGATACTTTGGAAGTTTATTGAGACTTTTTAGCTTTGCAAAAAGATCACCAGGTTTACACTAGACAAAAGTTTTTTTAAAAAGAAAACCATAGTAAACATTATGCATTCGGTATATTGTTTTTCTACACCTTATTACTGATGCTCCAGCGACATTTTTTGCTATAAAAAACTATTTACTCTTCTGTTTTTTTCTACCTATATATTGTAATTTTTTTACACCTCTGGGGCAAAGATAGGTGTTTATCAAATTATATTGTTTTCTGTAAAGCTGTGATTTGAGCCCCTAAAGTGAAAAAGGAAAGAGCAAGGATGAGTTTTCCCTCCAGAGGAGCACTGGGATGCAAGGACTACAATTTGTTGGGCTGAATAAGGGATGCTCCACCATTCAGACATCAATCAGTGCAGGATCCAAAGTGACACATGGTGGGGAGTCTATAGCTCACTGTTCCCTATTATCACAATGTCTGACAAAGGGAAGTCTTCAACACATCTTCCTTCAATAGTTGATGGCATGTGACTGAATATTGAAAGGTGCAAACGAGGCTGATGTTTAAAGATGTGAAAATATGTGTCACAATAAACCATATCCTTAAAAAAAAAAACTTTCATCTTGACCTCTACTCTCTATGGTACTTTACAAAGAATGCAATAAGAAATCTAATGGTGAAATCAGGGCGGCTAAGATAGAACATAAAAGGCACATAGAGGAGGAGAGTAAAAAAAATCACAAGAAATTCTTTAAGTGTATAGATAGTAAGAAAGAGGGGGCAGTACATATTGGTCCTATAAAGATGATGAAGGGAATCTGCTTACAAAAGATGGAGAGATGGCGAAGGTCTTGAATATAATTTTCTCCTCAGTCTTCAAAAGGGAAACGGGGGGGATACAGTAACCAAGATGGTAATGTTAATTTTCATAGCATGTCACAGGAAGCACCCTCATGGTTAATAGAGGACAGAATTAGAAACAGACTTGAACATAAATAAATCACCGGGACCAGATGGCTTACACCAGAGAGTCCTTAAGGAACCCAGTCAAGTGATAGCCAGACCATTGTTCCTAATTTTTGTGGACAGTTTACTGACTGGAATGGTACCAACTTATTGGAGAAAGCCAACGTGGCACCAATCTTTAAAAAAGGGCCAACATATCCCTGGGAACTACAGGCCAGTTAGCCTAACATCAATAGTCTGTAAGCTATTGGAAGGGATGATAAGAGACTATACACAAGATTTCAGTAATGAAAACGTTATCATTAGCAGTAATCAGCATGGATTCATGAAAAATCGTTCTTGCCAGACCAATCTATTAACCTTCTATGAAGAAGTGAGCTGCCATCTAGATAAAGAAAGGGCTGTTGATGTGGTGTATCTAGATTTTGCAAAGGCATTCGATACAGTTCCCCACAAACGTTTACTGTACAAACTCAGGTCTGTCGGCATGAAGCATAGGGTAAGTACCTGGATTGAAAACTGGCTACAGGGGCGAGTCCAAAGGGTGGTAATTAATGGGGAGTACTCAGAATGGCCTGGTGTAGAAAATGGGGTCCCCCTGGCTTCTGTCCTGGGACCAATCCTGTTTTAATTATTCATAAACGATCTAGTGGATGGAATAAACAGCTCAATCTCAGTATTTGCATATGATACAAAGCTAAGCAAGGCAATAACTTCTACGCAGGATGTGGAAAACTTGCAAAAAGTCCTAAACAAATTAATGGGGTGGGCAACTACATGGCAAATGAGGGTTAATGTTGAAAAATGTAAAGTAATGCATTTAGGTGCCAAAAATGTGAATGCAATTTACTCACTAGGGGGAGAACCTCTGGGGGAATCTAGGATGGAAAAAGACCTGGGGGTTCTAGTAGATGACAGGCTCAGCAATGGCATGCAATGTCAAGCTGCTGCAAGCAAAGCCAACAGAATATTCACATGCATTAAAAAGGGGATTCACTCCAGAGATAAGACAGTAATTCTCCTACTCTTCAAGACTCAGGTCCAGCCACACCTGGAGTATGCCATCCAGTCCTCGGCGCCAGTCCTCAGGAGGGATGTGCTGGAACTGGAGAGAGTCCAGAGAAGGGCAACAAAACTAATTAGGGAACTGGAGGAACTCAGCTATGGGGAAAGACTACAAGCATTAAATTTATTCTCTCTGCAGAGTTGACATGATATCATTGTTCAAATACCATAATGGTGACCCTAAGATAGGGAAAAAAACTTTTCAGTGAAAGGAAATTTAAAAAGACACGTGACCATTTACTAAAATTGGAAGAGAAACGGTTTAATGCTAAACTGCGTAGAGGGTTCTTTACTATCAGAGCAGTAAGCATGTGGAATTATCTTCCACAAGCAGTGGTATCAGCGGGGAGCAGCGATAATTTCAAAAACCAATTAGATGGGTAACTTAACGACCACAACATACAGGGGTATACAATGTTCTATTAACATAATAGCACCCACAGTTTGGACTGGATGCACTTGTATCTTTTTTCAACCTCACCAACTATATAACATAGCACAATTTGCATTGTACATTTTCATTATCCCACTGGAATTTGTCTGTACCACGAAAGGGCTAGTTGTTGTGTTTGCCCTCAAACCAAAAGTTCCAAGTCCCATCCCCGCCAAGAGAAAACAGTATCTATCACTAGTGGCTATATCAGGCTCTTTCGATAATCGCAAGCAAATCCGACAAGCTGGTTGTACCCAAGTTGATTGATCAACTTGATACATTCAGCCTGCCCATTAATGGTTCGAATCTCGACCGGTTCCTTCTGTTTTAATTACATTTAAACATGCTGTTTTATAATTTTGATAATGTCTACTCCTGCACCAGTTAGGTCATAATATTTTATATCTACTGTAAGGGGAGTTGCCACATTGAGACAACTTGCCATAGAGTTAAAAACAACTGTGTTGTAAATCTGGCATTACAGTATGCAACTCTGGCCACATGACAATGTGAATGATTTAAAATGCAATCTAGAGACCTTATTACTGTGAATCCTACTCTACAATTTTGTATGTGTGAAAACATATGAGTTGCTTTTTTCTTCGTGCTCTCAAAACACCAGGAAGGCAAAATAAATGAATTACAACTACTGACTGAGTTTGGAGAATGCTGACCTATGCTTAAAAAAATGAGTACAAAAGATGACAGCATGCATCTTTAGTGCTAGCAGTCTGTCACTGTGAGAAGAGGCAGTTTGAGCATAGCTTAGCATTTAAGGAGTCCCTGACCAGATGTGAGGTACTAACTGGCAGGATTGTGAACATGTCACCTTGATGATTGTGCCCCAGGGTTGATAACTGATATGGAGAATATAAACTTGTTTCCTTAAAATCTTCTTAAGTTCTGTTCTGAGTCATGGGGCCCAGAGACTTCATAGAGTTTTGGCTGGGAATAAGCCTCCAGTCCTTGATCTACATTCTACCTGGAAGTCAAACCTCAGTATTGGTCAACTGTGGGAAGAAAAAAGCCCTGGACTGCCGCACTCTGTATAGACAGTTTTATTTTCAAAAATAATGTTTAACCTCCCTGGCGGTAATCCCGAGCGTGACTCGGGGTTGTTTTTTCCTGCTAGGATCGGTAACCCCGAGTCACGCTCGGGGTAACATTGCAGAGCCCGCAGCAGAGTTTCCTTACCTTCTCCTGGCGATCCAGCGATGATATCCTCTGCTGTGATCGCCAGCGAGACCTCCGGCGAGTGTCGGCGCTTCCTGGTTCCGTTCCCTGCGAGCCGCAGCGTCGCATGGGAGCGGAACTGGGCGGCAAATTTAAAAAGTTCAAAAGTTCACACAACACAAACACAGAAATAAAAGCAGTTATATTGTATCTGATTACACTGTATTACACTGTATCATCTCTGATCACCATACAGTGCCCTGTACAGTGCCCCCTTGCCTGTCATCTGTGCCCATAAAAATATGGCATCAAAAAAGCGCTTTACCAAAACTGCGCTTTTGGAGCAGATGAGTGACAGCGGCAGCGACACGGAGTTGCTCGCAGAAGAGAGCGATAGCGAGTCGTGGGGAGATTTGTCATCTGACACTGACACCGACACGGATCTGGCAAGTGACAACGGCGATGATCCTGCACCTGACCTCAGCGACCTCAGCGATGTGCGCACTTGGTGCCCTATAGACACCGATACGGACCAGGTAGCGCCCCCAAGATTTCCCTTCACTGGATCACCTGGGATGAAGGTAGATGTGGAGTGTGACAACCCTCTGGCATACCTGCAATTATTTCTCACTGAAGAGGTAATTGAAAAAATTGTCACAGAGACAAATCGTTACCACGATCAGCAATCCGCTACGCTGCATGCCAGATTTTCCCGAAGCAGAAAGTGGGAACCGGTGACGAAAGAGGACATCTGGCACTTTCTGGGACTCATTATTCTCCAGGGGGTGGTGGGGAAACCGCTCCAGAAATGGTACTGGACCACCAATAAGCTACTGGCCACTCCGTTTTTTAGCACCGTGATGTCTGAATATCGTTTTTCCCTCATCATGAAGTATTTCCACTTCACGAACAATGAGGAGTTTGATGAGGCCACGCATCCTGCGCCCAAGCTAAAGAAAATCTGGGAGGTTTGCCAAATGATCGTGGCCAATTTCCAGCGGACCTACGTGCCAGACAGGGACGTCAGCGTGGATGAAAGTCTGATGGCCTACAAGGGACGCCTAAGCTGGATACAGTACATCGCATCCAAAAGAGCGCGGTTTGGCATCAAATTCTTTATGCTCTGCGAGTCATCCACCGGATACATATGGAATTCGGTCATTTACACCGGTAAAGGCACGAAGTTCAACCCAAGGTACAGCGGCTATGGGATGGCCACATCATCTGTCCTTACGCTGCTGGAGCCATTGCTGAACCAGGGATATTGTGTGACCACGGACAACTTCTATACATCTCCGGAACTTTTTGAGGTTTTGCTACAAAACAAAACTGATGGGTATGGTACCGTTAGGCCTAACCGACGTGGCATGCCATCTATGTTTGGCAAGAAAAAACTAAAAACAGGAGAAATGGTTGCCTGGCAGAAGGGTAAGATGATGGCAATGCGATGGCGAGACAAGAAGGACGTGTGTCTCATGAGTACTGTGCACAATACCGCCACTGCCATGGTCCACACAAAAGGTGGGAAAGATCTGCTGAAGCCGCAAGTTGTGATGGACTATAACACCACCATGGGAGGTGTCGACAGAGCCGATCAGGCAATGACATTTTACCCGGCTATGCGCAAACAGCAGAAAAAATATTATAAAAAGATTTTCAGGCATCTTTTGGAACAATGCCTTTGGAATGCGTATATCCTATACAAAGCAAAGAGTGGCATGCCTCTTGTTCATTCCGACTTTATCTGGAAGGTGGCTGAGCAGATTTTTGTAAACCACCAGATGCCATCAGTAGCTGTGAACAGACCCGGACGACGTGCTGTTGGCGTTGTCAACCCAGAACGCCTGACTGGACGTCATTTTTTGGACTATATACCGCCAACCGCAAAAAAGGAAGCACCTACCAGGATGTGCGTGGTCTGCTGTTCCAAGAGAGATGGCAATGGTAAAAAAGTCAGAAAAGAAACAAGATACCATTGTCCAGATTGCGACGTTGGACTTTGTCTAGTTCCATGCTTTAAAATGTATCACACTCAGGATGTGTATTGAATTTTCTTTGTTTGACAAATGTCATTATTTTCTTCTGCATTATTGAATAAAATTATATTACTTATTAGATTATAATTCATGATTTTGCGTTTCAAATTTATCACATCTGGGATGTCTACTAGAGTCTTGTTTGGTCAGGTTTAAGTAAGTAATTACTAAGAATTGCAGGCCTACAGTACATAACGCCAAATTTCCATGCAAAATAATTGTACCGCTTTTGGTACATAATTCCAGACAGAATCATACCGCCAGGGAGGTTAAAATTAATCCATAAATCCAAAACAATCAAAACGAACAGCCATTTGGAGCATTTCAGCTTTGACCGGTTTGTTCCTTTTCCATTAGTCAACTGTGCTCGGGTCTTTTTGTATGTTAACTAACTAAAGCTGGTCATACGCTGCTGACACCACTGTATTTCACAAAAGTCTATAGTTCAATCAACATTTGCCTGTTAGAAAATTTATGGTTGAACATCACCTGCATAGAATCAAATGCAGGCACTGTATGGGAATTCTGACAGATGGAGGTGTTCATTATCAGAAAATAATAGCCCGGCTGGGGGATTTGTCCATATGTGCTGTTTGCACAGATGGAGGAATCTGTTAGATTTATTTTGTACAACCAACAGGCTGAGAAAAATAAATATTTATATGTATGGCCAGCTCAGGGATCAGGGCTTCACCCCCTGGAGACCATCATGCTGCAAGGGAGCAGCAGGTATGTACAGATGCATTAAAATTAGTCTGTGTTCTGGTCTGAGAGACTTTCTGACCAGGCTGTCTCCTGAGAGAAACAATGGTATCTATGCTGACTCAGACAAAAATAGTCAGGAGGCTGAAGAGATTTATGTTGTTTTATTTTATCAGAGAGACCACTGCAAGGGAAACCCCTTACCAAGAGGTTTAAGAGATTTATGATATGATGTGGGAGATCACTGGACAAAGTTGGCAACTGGAATACGGTCCTGAAAGCCCGACTCTTAAGCTAAACCCTTACACTATCTTATTAGAGTTTTTCCATAAGAAGGTTTGGCATAAATCTCATTCAAGAGAGCACTTTTAAAAAGGGAGATATAGTACTCTTCATGCCTCCTCATTCCAACAACCGCTGCTTACTTGATGGAAGTAGAGACAGGAAAATAAACAATATGCTTCTCCGTCCTCTGTTGAATTTTTTTGTATCACTAATGCAGCAATAAGATGAAGGGATCCTGCGAGGCTCCAAAATGTTGCTTTCTGCTGTAATGATGTGATTGCTGCATAAAGTTTTGGACCGGTGTGGAGATCTATGGTGTGCTGGTGAGATTCTCTTGCTATGTCCTTGTATGTGTCCCCCTCACGTTGTCTTCTGTAGGCAGCTTATTGTGGGTGGGCCTGCTGGGTCCCTCCCACAGCTCTGCTATCTGCACAGGCTATGCACAGCCCAGTGATGATGTCACTGCTACTTTTACAAAGTAATAATAGAGTTTGCAGAAACATTTGATGAACACAAAGTAGAACTTTTTTGCCCTTTGTGAATATTGTAGAATATATTTATATACACATTTAGATCCAGCAGTAGAAAGAACAGGGAGACCAATAAGGAAAAGATGTATCACAATTTTTTAATTAAAGCATCATACTGCCACCTTAAAACCTGCTGACTTATGCATTCACCATGAGTACCTAATGGTAAATACAGACCTGACTATAGACACACAGACTTTCAGGAATCAAGGGCTGCAGCAGTGGTGGTCAGTGCTGCCTCTCATAGCAGCAAATCTGCTGGCAGCTTGTTCTGGGACATTAGAGCAGAAACATAGCAGGAGTGGAAGAAGAAGGCAAGGCTAATATATTGGATGGGCTACTACTGGACCTAAGTATGTGTATCACCCTCCCAGTTAGGCTGCTAGGTTAGGCAAATCTAGCTCTGTGGCTCTCCTGTAATCAGCAGAGCACTATGTGATTGCTTTGGGATGCTTTGGGATCTGCAGGCTGTAAGTTTGATTGCTTCTCCCAACGTTTGAAAGTTTCCAGAATGTAGTGGGTGGGAGAGTAAAATTAGCAGCCTTAATATTTTTATGCAACTCCAGCCAATCCCTGGGGAGGTGTGCCCAGAAGGTGATTGGGGGGGGGGTTAAAAAATGTGGAGCCTCAGAAAGCAGGGTTCTTCCCCAGGAGGAGAGGTCCCCAGCCAGAAGGGCAGTTGCCTTCTTCCCTGTCTCATCAAGGTCCCAGCTGAGCATAGCTGGGAGCCTATTCTTCTGCTAAATCTTTGAAAGCTGGAGGAGGGGTTTCACTGAGGATCCGGTCTGGATCCAGCTCCGCTGAGGAAACTGTCTGCCGGAGTCTGGAGGGAGACATCCAAGTCCCAGAGACACTGTAAGGACAGATTTGAAAGAGGGATCCCATGTTGCTGCTGTTAAACCCTGGTTCACTAAGTTTAAGGCTTGCTTGTCCTGGGATATTGCTAAGGGTATCCCAGGGCTGTCCACTTTATGTCCTCAAAGGACTGTGTTAACAAGTAGCTGAAAAGGGAAGAGTGTCCTTACATTCGTAATCAGTGTTCTGGAGAATCTCACAGCTTCCTTAACCACTTCGTTTGAAAAATTATTGCGCAAATATTGTGCAAGAAAAAATGTTGCAATGACCGTCATTTTATTCCCTAGGGTGTCTGCTAAAAAAACATATATAATGTTTGGGGGTTCTGAGTAATTTTCTAGCAAAAGAATGATGATTTGTACATGTAGGAGAGAAGTGCCAAAATAGGCCCGGTATTGAATAGGTACAAAAAGCCCTGTATTGAAGTGGTTAAGCGCTATCCAAGCTACTCTGCCTTAAACTTTGAAAAGCCAACCCCTAGACTGTTTACTGAGCCAGAGGAGTGAATGTTGCTGTTTTGCTGGCTGCCATTGCAGAAAAGCAAAAGAATCTGGAACACAACTAAGCAGCCCTTTCAGGGGTAAGCGCTACATATATTTGGTTGTCAAGACACATAGTACTAAAATAGTATACAGGCTACATGGAGCAGTCAATTGTTACAAAACAAGCCTCAACGTAGTATATGAAATATTTGGCTGAAGTCTTAAATTATATTAGTATGGCCATGTGATAGCCATAGCCAAGTGACAAATGTGCCTACATCACCATTATACTATGGTATCAGAATCTTCTACAAAGATATATGCGGAAATTCCCTACATTTTTTACCATAACCTGGAAGCAGGCAGCTTTGGCCCAGCCATACATGACTAAAGTCAGGCTTTACACATTTACCAACAACACCCCAAAGCTACAATTTAAGTTCTTTGAAGGCCATTTTTTTAATCAAATAAGCTGAAACTGCCACAAACAGCCATGTCAGGGCCCTAGCTGCCATTGCCCCATCTTGGGGTCAATTTACTGACTAGATGCAGCTTGATAACCACTACCCTGTTACCAACATAACCTATTTTTTGGAGCCCATCAACCCATCATTTTTCAAAGGTTACCAACAAGCACCACCTTCAAAGATCCTAAGGCCATTTCCCAGCTCCTATGACAATTGAAATAACAGAAAAATTAGCATCTGGCGTAAAGCGATGCTATGATTCGACTAAATTAACAAATGGATGCAAAGAAATAAAGAAAAGTAAAATTAAGAAAAAACAAGAATATTGGGGGAAGAAAAGTGGGATTACAAGAGGGAGGGCAGGAATATTTATCCTATTATGACAAAGCCCTGATTGATTTGCAGACAAGACTTTCTACTACCCAGCTTGCCTAGATCCCACACAGCGTAACTCCACCTTTCCAACCAAATGATTGCCTTCTCCCTTTTCTAACATAAGCATACATTTACCTTTGCTATGACCTCAGCTTCTACTACAAGACCGAGTCATACTAGTTTTGCACTTACTTCCAATAATTCTTTGCTTTGAAGCCCCAGAAGTGTCTGTGCCGTGTGATCCTGTGTGGCTACCTCACTGTTGTGTACAAATCAATTGCTCAGTATTTCTAGGTAGGAAATTAAATATTTATTTTTATGATCAGTTGTTAAACAAATAAGGATTTACACTTCCTAATTATGCATGATTGCATGCTTTCATAGAGGTTGAATTATACAGTGTTAACATACAGTAATGCGGAAAGAAACAATTTTAACATTCATTCATAAATTTGCATAGGTTTTAAGATGTATTATTACACCAGAGAGTACTAAAATCATATCAAATAAGCTGTGTTAGCTATAATAAATTTTCATATATTGCACAGATTCACATTTATCTTTTTAGTGGGATTATAATGTCACCAGTGTTAAATGTTCATTACCTTACACATCAGTATAATAATAATATCTTATTTCAGAACTAATCCTCTAGGTGCTACACTTATTCTCTCTGCAGTACTCTGTTAGATGTAAGGATTAAAATTTCTGCTAATCTTTTTAGAAGTGTGTACTTACAAAAACCTCTCAATGAATACATCCAATTTCTCCATTGTGTGTGCTCTTTAGGGTATTGTCCTACAAAAATGTGGCCATGTGGGGGTGATTTGTAGAATCCTGCAAAGTAGGTAAAAGAGATACACCATAAACCTTTATCTTGCACTCTCAGATAAAGAATTGAATTGAACGGATGTGAGCCCAGCTGGACATATTTGTCATAAATGCCAGCTAGTGACTTAAAGATGACCAGTATTCTGTCCCCGCTACGCCTTGTGTTTCCCTGTGTGTAGTTTGACATGCAGCTAAACCCTCCTATTCTTCAATAAGCCAGACTGATGTAATTTTGAAGCTGTTTTAACAAAACAGGGTGGGTGAAACTATTGAGAAAAAACTAATATAATCACTATATACAAATACAATCAGTAAGCTAAGCAGTATATGGTGAGAAGTAATTCTGCGATGCGATGCTGCATTTAGGGGATGCACGTTTTAGTTCAACAAGTGCTCTGATAGCTGGTTCCTTCTTTTAGTCTCTAAGATGGAGTCTGAGTTCCCAAGATACACCTGTTTCTCTTCCCTAGACTAAAGAATGATGGAAACTTTTGTTAAAAGTGAACTGTTTCTAGTTTCTGCAAAACTGTAAATTTACAATCGGCTCCATCTTGTGGTAAAATCTGATATTGCAGGCTAGAGATGAGCCGATGACCACCCTGTTCGATTTGCACCAGAACTCTCGAACATCGCAAAAGTTCGGACACCGAACCGCAAACCCTATTAAAGTCTATAGGACCTGAACTTGAGAAAATCAAAAGTGCCCATTTTGAAGGCTTTTATGCAAGTTATTGGCCATAGAAAGGGTATGGGGGTTCGGGTACTGCCCTGGGGGACATGTGCCATTGCAAACATATTTTTTTTTTCTTTTAAAGGAGCAGTATTTTTATTGATGCTTAAAGTGAAACAATAACAATAAAAAATTACTTTAAATATAAGGCCTGGGGGTCCTCTTAGGCTGGCCATACATTATACAATTTTCTTGTTAAATTTCCTTTAGATTCACCTTGAACTATGTAGTGCAAGGGCCTGCATGATTGCATACAAATTGAAAGTGTTTAAGTTTGACATCATATTCTATGGTTTTGGTAAATCTAAAGAAAAATTGTACAAGAAAATTGTATAGTGTATGGCCAGTCTTAGTCTGCCTGTAAAGTGGCACATCTGTACCATGTAAAGAAACCTGCTGCAGCAAAACTGACATTTATAAAGAAAAGAAAATGACATTTAAATTTATTTTCCCTGGAAGCTTTCTTTATTTAGTAAACAACGGCTTGGGGAGCCAGTCTGTATGATGAGGCCACATTTTAGTGCTCTCGGAACAGGATTAGAAGCACCACAGTGAGTTTTTTATGTGAAAAAGCCAAATTATAGTACACTCAGGCCAGGATCAACTGTTTTTTTTTAGATAAAGTCTGGTGTCTCTTTTGCAGACTTCGGATAGAACTAACAGGTGTGGAAAAATTGGGCTTTGGGTGTTGGTGGTGCCTTCACACTGTAACCCTATAGAGGTACTCTTGATGAAAGCAAGACTTGGCCTTGCTGTAAAAAAATGTAATTATATGCCTCGGTCAAATAGTTGCGGAAAACTTGGTCTTTGGGTGTTGGTGGTGCCTTCACCCTGTAACCTTCTAGAGGTTCTTTTAATGAAAGTAATGCCGCGTACACACAACCGTTTTTAATGTCATTGAAAAAAAAAAACGTTTTTCTCGACGTGATTCTTCTCAAGCCTGCCTTGCCTACACATGATCATGAAAAAAAAATGCTCGAGCAAAGCGCTGTGACATACGAAATGTACGACGGCACTATAAAGGGGAAGTTCCATTCGGATGGCGCCACCCTTTGGGCTGCTTTTGCTGATCCTTGTGTTAGTAAAGTTTGGTGGGAGACGATTCGCACTTTTCCGCCTTGTGCTCTTCAGTCCGTTCAAACGTGACGAATGTGTTATCTCCATTACGAATGCTAGTTTTACCAGAACAAGCGCTCCCGTCTCATCACTTGCTTCTGAGCATGCACATTTTTTTCACGTCATTAAAGCCTACACACGGCCGTTTTTCATGACGAGAAAAACGACGACGTGAAAAACGAAGAGAAAAATTAGAGTATGTTCCAAATTTTTAATGCCCATTTTTCACGTTGTGAAAAATGCTCTGGAGCCCACACACGATCATTTTTAATGACCAAATAAAAAAATGGCATTTTTCTCGTCATGAAAAATGGTCATGTGTACGCGGCATAAGAATTGGCCTTACTGTAAAAAAAAAATATTTGATGCTCCACTCAAACAGTTGCAGAAAAATTGGGCTTTGGGTGTTGGTGGTGCCTGTACCCTGTAAACCCTATAGAGGTACTCTTGATAAAAGCAAGAATTGGCCTTGCTGTCAAAATTTTTTATTTGACACCTGTCAGGTACCTGGTTTGAGGCCAAAGTGCTGAGAGGGCTTGCTTTGTGGCTGAGTGTAGGGCACCCCTAAAGGTGGTGACAGGGAGCGCTATGCCCAAAAAAGCAGGGATTGCCAGCTGCAACAGGCTGAAGTGATGAGATGTCTGCTGAATGGCGACTGGATGAGCAGGATGCACTGCTGGGCAGCAGACCCTCAGATGTACCAGATGAGACTTGGCAAAAGGGAGAGCTGGAAGCAGGGTCAGGAGCCAGGCCAGTAGTCATACACGTAATATCAGCCAGGGGTAAGGCAGCAAGGAGGGTCAAGAGTAAGCCGGGATCATACACTGATAATCAGGAAGCAGCAGAGTCCAAAGAGCAAGCCAAAGGTCATACACCGATCAGCAGGCAAAGGCAGAGTCAATGGAGCAAGCCAAGGGTCAAAGCCAGGAATGGAGACAAGACAGGTCGAAGGCAAGCTGGGTCTGTAACAGAATATCCAATAACATCAAGAACAGGAACTCAGGAACACACTGACGAACTGAAGATCATCCAGCAATTAGTGGATCACACTGCTGGCTTTAAATAGGCCACTGGGTGCCAGAATCTGTCACGCATTGCGTGGGCCTTGGCGCGCGCATTTGCATTGGCGAATGCCTAGATGCCCATATTCTGCAATTCCGTTGGGTATTAGTGGATGTAGAAGAAGAAAGAAAAAAAGGAGAGTGCACCGACTTAGTGCATTACCACTTAAAGGTTTATTAAAATATGAATAAAAAGCAATAGTCCTACTCACAGACAGAGCTTAAGTACAAGCTTATCGGATAACAAAGGCTGTAATTCTTGGCATCCACCGACTGGACTTGACAACAGGGAGGGTCGGACGATACCCCAAAACATCCAGATGGCTGACGCGTTTCTGGGGTGCACCCCTTTCTTCAGAGCCTAAAAGGTCCGTGATAACTCGCACACTACCCTCCGTTATATATGTGTGTGCTCATGTGAGGAAGGCCCCAGCTCAGGTGGCCGGCAATTACCAAAACCCACCCCCTACTGTTGACTCCCCCCACCCATAGGCTTATGCCAACCCACCCCATAGGAGGCAGCCCATTGATAGATCATGGTACCTGGGGTGAGAGGGGAGGGATGGGGAGGGAGAAGGGAGGGAGTTTTGGTTTAGGAATTCCTGCTTTCCCCGCTTGTGCCAATTAGAGGGGGTGCTGGCTCAATAATCCCTGTCCTATAGTCTTGGCATAGTAATTCTTGCATTCTCCGCTTTTGCCCATTAGAGGGAGCGGCGCGGCTGTGCTGAGTATACAATGGCATGTATAGTCTAGAGATCAGCTAGGGGAGGTCTCTTGATTGACCGGAAGTGGCGGGTGGAATGCAAACACACCCATACTTCCTGGTGTTGCTGCTAGACATGGACGGCTAAGGAGGAAGCGGATATGACACCTTGGCTCTACCGGAAGTGCGGGCCGGAACGCAGGAGGCACTTGCACCTCCGGGTTGTGAGATAGCCTGTGCCCCTATGATTTTTGGGGAGCATGTAATCTATACAGCTGTCATACGCCTGGTGCCATGACGAGCGGATCCTCTTTTTGGGGTAAGAGAGTGATATGCATGCATTCATATGCATGTGTATCTATTTCCTCTTGGTCCTACTGGCTCTACCCACGCTGATGTCCTTTCCAGCGTGACCCCTCGTGGTTTTGGGGAGTCCTAGCCCCATGTAGCCATGCCTATTTGAGATGTGTGCCATTGATAGCTGTGGTCAGCATGTTTAGAGAGCACACTAGTAATAAGTAGCAATAATAGAGGGTAGTGTTATGGTGCCTTTCTCTTCCCCCCCCCTATTCCCTCCTCTCTCCCCCCCACTCCCTTCCCTCCCCTTTCCCTTTCCTCTTCCTCCCCCCTCCCTCCCTTCTCGCTCCCCTCTCCCTCCCTTCCCCTCCCCATCCCTCCCCTCTCACCCCAGGTACCATGATCTACCAATGGGCTGCCTCCTATGGGGTGGGTTGGCATAAGCCTATGGGTGGCAGGAGTCAACACTAGGGGGTGGGTTTTTGTAATTGCCGGCCACCTGAGCTGGGGCCTTCCTCACATGAGCACACACATATTGTCAGGGTCACCTGTGGCCAGGTGACAGATGCACACCGTAGGGGGACAGGAGTGCACCGCGAGGTAGTGAACCCTATGGCTGGCTTCTGCGGATAGGAAACTGGGTGGTTGTGGAAAGCGGGACCAGAGGAGCACAACCGGGATCCCAACGGAAGCGAGAGCCAAGATTCCCCAGGGCGCGGAGTCTAAGACCCAGCTGGTCTTCTCCAGGGCCTCTAGTGGTGAGGATGTTACGCTGCAGGCTGGGACCAGGTCGCGGCCCCTGCAGTTTCCTAGCTCACGCCCCGTAGGATAAGGGGAAGCAGCAGCACACGATAGAGAGAACCGAATAACAAGCCGAAGGTCAGGGGCCACAAGCAGATAAGGATAACGAAGAACGAGCCGAAGGTCAAGGGTCACGAGCAGACAGGGATGGTCGGGGACAAGCCAATAACGTAACAGAGAGACAGACGTAGCACACGGCAGGCAGGAACCCAAACACACAATGCCTAACAAACACGTTGATCAGCAAAGCAGGCTTGCAGTGCACAGGTTAATATAGTGTTCAGTGATAGGGCCTGGGGTGGAGTCAGGCTGGGAGGAGATTATAAAGGAAGCCAGGTGAAGGAGGTCTGGTCTCTAGATGAACACATGAGGAGGAAGGTAAGATGGCAGACAGACATTAATGCATATCCATGACACATATATAACGGAGGGTAGTGTGAGAGTTATCACGGACCTTTTAGGCTCTGAAGAAAGGGGTGCGCCCCAGAAACGCGTCAGCCATCTGGATGTTTTGGGGTATCGTCCGACCCTCTATGTTGTCAAGTCCAGTCGGTGGATGCCAAGAATTACAGCCTTTGTTATCCGATAAGCTTGTACTTAAGCTCTGTCTTTGAGTAGGACTATTGCTTTTTATTCATATTTTAATAAACCTTTAAGTGGTAATGCACTAGGTCGGTGCGCCCTCCTTTTTTTCTTTCTTTTTCTAGCCATATGAACACCCATTGTTCTGAGGAGGGCTGCAAGATCCTAGACTTTACCTCTAGACAGAACCACACCACCTGTGTTTTGACGATACACCGAGAGCGCAGGAGATTTTTGTTTTACTTGTATTAGTGGATGTGCCAGTTCTTCTGCGAACCAATCTTTGACAACGCCCCTGTTACACAGTTGTGGAAAAATTGGTCTTTGGGTGTTGGTGGTACCTTTTCTAGATAAAGGAGGGGGCAGTTTGGGACTTTAGATGAGGCATAGAGAGGAACCGGATGTAGAAAAGATCATTTATTGACCAACCATAAACATGACTTCATACAGCCAAATGGATATTGCAGTAAAGCTTGTATTTACAAAAACTCAGATACAATAAAAATAAAACATAAGTGGTAAACAATATATGGTAACATTCCCGTTATTGCTCCTTGTACAAATACATATAAAACTTCTTAAAAAGGAATGAATGTCCTCAAAGATGACGTCATTAGGGTATGCATCTTTGTAATCTCTACGCGTTTCGGGGGATAATACCACCTCATCAGGAGCTGATGCGTATGACAATTCTGTGAAAATAGTATAGAGCATTGAACATATACTGACCCCAATAGCAAAAGGAGATATAGGGGAAAGGGGGCATGAACGGGGAAATGTTAATACTCTCTACTCACTTGAGAACTCGGCATGTCACTGCAGAGTACCGAGAGGCCAGGGAGCATCACAAATGTCTCCACCGGGAGCTGAGGTAGGAAAGGCCCCCAGGACAGAGCACAGCCAAACCTCCCCACCAGGACAAGGAAATTCCCGCTGCCGTGGCTGATGATATCTGATGTAGACGTCAGATGTAGATGTCTGTGAAAAATGTGACTGATGTAAGTGTAGTGCCCCCCCAGTATTTGGGGGCGCTATGTGGAAATTTAGGGGTAGTCTGAGACGGTAATTGGGCTCAGACCAATCAATTATTCAATATTGCTCTACTCTGGGTGTGATACTGCCTGGCAGTAGTGTTCTCCGTTGCCTGTAGGTGGCACTGTCACCGCCGGCATAGGTTAAACTATGGGGGGTATTACAACACCTGTGTAGGGGGCTTGGTCAACCCGCTGTGCATGCTGGGAGAGGGTACATAAGGGGCAGACGCCATTAGGCGTGAGGCGATTCCAAGGGGACCCCAAGGCACACAGGGGGAACCTCTGGTCCAGTGAGTGTGCCTCATGGCCCGCATGGTGTGTTTAGGCCTCTGGCACCTTCAGCCCGAGGTCCTGTTGCTGCATCGTGGGCCCAGCTCCGCTGGCAAGGGCCTACGCTTCAGAGAAGGATCCCAGGTTGCCTGCTTGTAGGGGGCCCATCTTAAAGAAAGGAGTCCAGGGGAGGATCAGCCCCAGGAGATTAGCATTGGTACTACTGTCTCGGGGAGAGGCCTGGAAACTCGCCTAAAGAGGGATTCATCGACTCTGATGTCCGTGCTCCATCCCAGCCGCTAGGACCGCTCTCATAGGGACTATCTGGGTGAGCAATACCCACTCAGGCTTGAGTGGCGACGAATATAGACACTGAACTTCTTTCAACTTCCTACTCTCTCTCTCTCTTCAAGTTGATTCAAAGAAAAAGAATAAAGCCTTGTTGATTAGGTTTCACTCCTGTGTGGACATTGGCCTTATTACAAGAGATTTTTTTGCCTGGACAACGGAGCTAAGGGATCCACTATAGAGAGGTAATTGCTGCAGATCCAAAACAAAACCAGCCAGTCCCTTAAATGGGGGTAAGTGCTACATAAGTATATGGTAAAATACCCATCTATGTGTTCGTAGAATGTAAATGAGGACAGCAACTAGGAGCCAGGTGTTTAAAAGGGTGTGTAGGTAAATATTAGCCATCGGTAAACAATATGGCTAGGTGCAGAGAAATTGGAAAGATGGAACAGATAGGACTACGTATGGCCTCCCAGAATAGCTGGGAGATGGTGTTGGTATAAAGGCAGGGTGATTGAAACACCACATAATGTAGGCAAAGTACCTGTATGGATCCAGTATAGGAGTGTAGAGAACTGCAACAACCCACAACCAGCAGCCACGAGCAGCTAAAACAACCAAGCCAAGCGCGGATATAAGTAGGCCGCCCATCCGTCCAGGGTCCACCCACCATGTGACGCTGGCGTGGTGCTATTGGAGGAGCACTCCTCTGCCCGAGCAGCGTCTGCCGCCCACAAGGTGTGCGAAAACACCTCCCACACCAGGTGCCAGATGATGGACACACATGCCAAACAGCGAGAGGGGGAAGGGGAGGGCGCCCAGAGCGCATCGCTTCTTCCGGACCATAGAAGTACAGGGACAGCCCCAGGCCGCTCGGATCCCGCCAGAAATCATGGGAGTATAAATATGGAAAAAATTGTATGTATAAACCTGGTCAGTCTGAATAGAAATACACTAAAAACAAGATATAAATAGAGTTGCAATTGAAAAATCACACAGCAGAGCCCTAATGGGGACAAAAAGGGCCCCCGTGTGATGACTACCTTCCGGACCTAAAAGTGCCTCCATCCCTGGTACATTTGAGAAAAGCAAGAAGGTTGGGACTTTAAACGAAGCACCTCGGGGCAAGAGGCGCCTCCATCCCTAATTTCAATATAAAGTAGGGGGTAGTTTGGGACTTTAAATGAGGCACAGAGAGGAAACGGATGTAGAAAATTTCAATATAAAGTAGGGGGTAGTTTGGGACTTTAAATGAGGCACAGAGAGGAACCGGATGTAGAAAAGAAATTAGGGATGGAGGCTCCTCTTGCCCCGAGGTGCTTCATTTAAAGTCCCAACCTTCTTGCTTTTCTCAAATGTACCAGGGATGGAGGCACTTTTAGGTCCGGAAGGTAGTCATCACACGGGGGGCCTATACCATCACCATCTCCCAGCTATACGTAGTCTTATCTGTTCCATCTTTCCAATTTCTCTGCAACTAGCCATATTGTTTACCAATGGGTAACATTTACCCACACACCCTTGCAGTTCTCTACACTCCTATACTGGATCCATACAGGTACTTTCCTACATTATGTGGTGTTTCAATCACCCTGCCTTTATACCATTACCTTCTCCCAGCTATTCTGGGAGGCCATACGTAGTCCTATCTGTTCCATCTTTCCAATTTCTCTGCACCTAGCCATATTGTTTACCAATGGCTAACATTTACCCACACACCCTTTTAAACACCTGGCTCCTAGTTGCTGTCATCATTTACTTTCTACGAACACATAGATGGGTATTTTACCATATACATACATCAGTCACATTTTTCAGAGACATCTTGGAGTCTACATCAGATATCATCAGCCACGGCAGCGGCAATTTCCTTGTCCTGGTGGGGAGGATTGGCTGTGCTCTGTCCTGGGGGCCTTTCCTAGCTCAGCTCCCGGTGGAGACATTTGTGATGCTCCCTGGCCTCTCGGTACTCTGCAGTGACATGCCGAGTTCTCAAGTGAGTAGAGAGTATTAACATTTCCCCGTTCATGCCCCCTTTCCCCTATATCTCCTTTTGCTATTGGGGTCAGTATATGTTCAATGCTCTATACTCTTTTCACAGAATTGTCATACGCATCAGCTCCTGATGAGGTGGTATTATCCCCCGAAACGCGTAGAGCTTACAAAGATGCATACCCTAATGACATCATCTTTGAGGACATTCATTCCTTTTTAATAAGTTTTATATGTATTTGTACATGGAGCAATAACGGGAATGTTACCATATATTGTTTACCACTTATGTTAAATGAAGCACCTCGGGGCAAGAGGCGCCTCCATCCCTAATTTCTTTTCTACATCCGGTTCCTCTCTGTGCCTACCCCCTCCTTTATATTGAAATTAGGGATGGAGGCGCCTCTTACCCCAAGGTGCTTCATTTAAAGTCCCAACCTTCTTACTTTTCTATAATTTTCTAGAGGTACTCTTGATGAAAGCAAGAGTTGGGCTTGCTGTAAAAAAAATTAAATTTGATGCCCCTGTCACAGAAGGTGACAGGAGCCCTGCCCCTGGTACCTTCAGCCCATAACCTTCCAGAGGTACTCTAAATGAAAGCAAGAATTGGCCTTGCTTTAAAAAATGTAATTAATGATCCTTCTCCTTGATGCCACAAATTCTTGGGTCCTTTCGCAGACTTGGAAGATTTAGGGAGCCCATGCACCACAAGTTTGTGGAATCATGAAAAACAGAGTCCTCAGGTCACTGAGGATTACAGTATCTGGAACTGCCTCCTCCCAGCCACGTACTACTCCCAAGGGTTCAGGGGATGGAAAATCATCTCTTAAGGTTTGACATATGTCTTCCTCTGGTTCTATGCCTAAAAAAAACTGCCAGAATTCTGTGTTCTGTGGCATCGCAAGAATGGTGTCTGCATAAAGCGGGCCTTGAGAGCAAAGGAAGTCCTCCTCTTCCTCCTGCTGTTTTGCCTCAAGTGCCCTGTCCATGCTGTTATGCGGAGTATGCTTCATTAGGAACACAAGAGGGATTGTGTCACTGTTGCATGCATTGTCATGGCTCACCATCCTTGTCGCCTCCTCAAATGGCGACAATACAGTGCATGCATCCTTTATCAGCAACCATTGGCATGGGGAAAAAAAAGACAAGTATCCTTGTGCCATACTCACACAGGTACTCGTTAATGGCCCTCTGCTGCATGTGCAGCCCCTGCTGAATTGCAAAAGTTGAGTTCCACCTGATGGGTATGTCACAAATCAGGCGTTTTATGGGCAGGTGGAATTCTCACTGAATTTCAGCCAACCGAACACTGGCAGTGTATGACCGCCTGAAATGGCTACAGACTGTTCTGGCCTGCTTTAGAATATCTTGCAAACCTGGGTACCTGTTTAAGAAACGCTGCATCACCAAATTGAGGACATGTGTCAGGCATGGCACATGTGTCAACTTTCCCTATCAAAGGGTGGACAGAAGGTTAGTGCCAGTATTGCACACCACCATTCTTGGCTCAAGCTTCCGTGGTGTGAACCACCTCTGGGCCTGCCCCTGCAGAGCTGAAATAATCTATGCTCCGATGTGGTTCTTGTCTCCTAGACAGACCTGCTGAAGCACTGCATGGCCTCTTTTAGCCTGACAAGTTGAATGGCCTCTTGAACTCTTAAGCCCTGCACACACAATCGGTTTTACAGATGAAAACAGTCCGATGGACTTTTTTCATCGGACAAACCGATCGTGTATGGGCTCCATCGGTCTTTTTTCCATCAGTGATTAAAAATAGAACATGTTTTAAATTTATCCGATGGAAAAAAACGATAGCAAATTCCGATCGTCTGTGTGGAACTCCATCGGAGAAAAAACCCACGCATGCTCAGAATCAAGTCGACGCATGCTCAGAAGCATTGAACTTAATTTTTCTCGGCTCGTCTGAGTGTTTTATGTCACAGCGTTTGGGACGGTCGTATTTTCAACTGATGGTGTGTAGGCAAGACTGATGGAAGTCAGCTTCATCGGAAATCCGATCGTGTGTACAGGGCTTAAGGGCATAGGACAATCCAGCAGAGGAGGGCATGGAGGAGGAGAAGGAGGAGGGGGGGAAACTGACAGATTTTGCATCATCGCCACCAGCTGTATGGAGACATGATGGCAAAACAAGCTCCAGCACTGAGCCCTGTCCTGCATCCTTCCTAGTTGCAAGCAGAGTTACCCAGTGTCATGTACCTAGTTGATGAGCCCAATATGCAGAGGAAGGCCTCTCTTACATCTCTGAATCGTGGCCCCTGGTAGAGTAGACAGGAGGCCCGGGAGTGCAGAGTAGCACGAGTGCCTGGCAGGATCAACAGCTGGGAAGTAGGTCTGGAGTTCCGGTTGACACTGAGGCTGCGAATTAGCAGACTTGAGCCAGCAGACTTTGGTGGAGACTGGAGCGGGCTCCTGTCAGGAAGCCACACACAGGATGAAGAGGCAGGCAGAGAGGATGTTCCAAGGGCTGGAACACAGAAGGGTCAGGCAAGCTGGGTCATACAGGGACAGGTAGTACTGGAACAGATTCAGAGGCAGGAGCAGAATCATTGGACAAGCCGGGTCGGTAACAGGCAGGCACGGAGGAACCAAAGGATAAGACAGATGCAGGGTCGTGGACAAGTCAAGGTCAGATGCAGGAGTACATCAAGGGTAGTCAAAGGCAATCTGGGTAATCACAGGAACAGATTCAGATAAGCAGGTATCACTCTGGGAATGCTGTAGATCAGACAGCAAAGCTTCAATGTGTCAGCTGAGTTTAAATAGCCCGCCTGGCGCTCACACATGAGCATAGGCACCTGCAAAGACGCACCAGCTTGCAAGGAACTACTGTTCCCAGAAAGCCTTTCCTGACACCCAGTGTGCTGTGAATGAAATATATCGTCCCTGACCATGCTTGCTGGACCATGTGTCAGTAGTAAGGTGGACTTGGTGGCTGACTGCCTTGCCCAACGATGCCAAAACATTGCCTTCCACGTAATGGTACAAAGCTGGAATGGCCTTAGGTGAAAAGAAATGGTAATGTCTGTGCATCCTCAAGCAGCAAGTAGCTGATGTTGTGTTCAAATATTTCAGCTGCCTCCTCCATGCATGATACTGGGGCTATGGCAGGAGTAGCTGCAGACAATGAGGCAGAATAAGCTGCTCTGGCAGCTGCAGTAGACTGTGCACTAGTGCTAGCTTGAAGGGTCATCGAGAATGAGGATGGTTTAGTAAACCAGTCCACTACCTCCTCTACATGCTGTGGCTGGATAGCACGGTCAACATCACTAAACAGATACAAAGGTGCCCTGCCTGGTGCCATGTCTACTTTTGCCTGTGGATACAGACACTGCTGGCCCCTTTACAGTGTTATGGGAACGTCTGCATCTCAATGTTGGCCTCCCAGGCATGATGGGGGGTTTATTACCAATATTTTATAGATACTGGGAAATGTGCACTTTGTTCGCTGAAAAGTGGTATTTGGTGCACTTTAATTTGATGACTGACGCTGACAGAAATGTAAAAACTTTAAAAAAAATTATAAAAAAGGGAGGAATGCTACATTTCAGTCAGAAAAATGGTGGCTGACAATTTTAAAAAAAAGGGGCAGGCAGGGGACAAAAAAAAGACACAAAAATAAAACAAAAAACATGCAGCGACCAAACAAAAAAGGGTATACAGCAGCACTGTATACAGCACTAAATGTAATGTAATGTTGTGCTAGACACTGCACTACATTAACACACTACACTGACACTATTCTCACACAGTATACTAACACTAAACTAACACTCTACACTCAGGCAAATGTTATGTAAAGCTGTGTTAAACACTGCACTACACTAACACTACACTGACACACTATTCTCACACCCTATTACTAACAGTAATCTAACACTCTTCTCTCAAGAGTCACAATAACTGAACACACCAATTGCTAGTAGCAAAACGAGCCCTGCTCTATCTATCTCCAGTTCTCCACTCCAACACACTACAAGAGCTGCTATGGGAAGTTAGCTTTTATAGTGTGGGGTGGGAATAGGAATGCGTGAACGGTTCAGCCCGAGCATGAGTTCGGGCCAAACCTTGGCTGTTCGGACGTTCTCCGAACAACCAAAATATTTGTTCGGCCCATCGAACGACCACAATGCCGTGCAGTGCATTGAGATCCCTGATTTGCTGAAGCAATAAAAGCTTTGCCCAATCAGGGCACAGAGCACTGTCAGAGCCATGATTGGACGCTGTCACAATGACTGTATCCAATCATGGCTCATTGCTCTTAATCCCACCCCACACTATAAAAATATTCTTTCCATATCGGCCATTTGTAGTGTGATAGCGGCTTGGATAGAGAAACAGAGAACAGGGCTCCGTTCAGTGCTATTAGACAGTTAGCATGCTATAGTGTGCTATTCTGATTCTATTTTCAGTGTAGAAAATGAGTTTAGCGTGCATTTAGGGATAGTTCAGGGTGAGTGTAGTGTGACCATTCAACTTTACATTAGTTTGAATGTAGGGGTAGTTCAGTCAGTGTGAGTGTAGTGACCGTTTACACAGTATATTTTATTGCGTTACTGCAAGTTCAATGCCATATATTTCAGTGCATTACGTGCCATTTACCGCAGTACATTTCTGTGCATTAGTACACCCCTAACGCAGTATATTTCAGTTGCGTTACTGCAAGTTTAATGCCGTACAGTTCAATGCGTTACTGCTCGGTAACGCCGCATATTTCAGTGCATTACTGCAATTTTAACGTCATATATTTCAGTGCGTTATGTGCTGTTTAACGCAGTACATTTCTGGGCATTACTGCACGCTTAACGCAGTATATTTCAGCTGCGTTACTGCAAGTTTAACATCATATATAGGGATGGGCGACAGGGGACATGTTTTAAAAAAACTTTTTTTAAATGTTTTAAAATGACATTTCTAAAGGAAAAAAAAAATTGGCGCAGGGTTCCCCTTTATATCCATACCAGACCTGAAGGGCCTGGTATGGAATTTGGGAGGACCCCCACACATTTTTTTTTTTATTTGGTTCGGGGTTTCCCTTAATATTCATACCAGACCCAAAGGGCCCGGTAATGGACTCGGGAAACCCATGCCGTTTTTTTCAATTAATTTTATCTGTATTGCCGGGACCCGACAATTCATTACAGCGGCGAGCAGTTCCCACACCAGGTGCCAGATGATGGACACAGGCCGACACTGCAGCGCCAAGGAGTGGCGTCACAGTGTTGGCCCGGTGCGTGGTGCCGATGCGCAATGGGACCAGCCCGCCTCCCCACACATGCCAAACAGCGAGAGGGAGAAGCGGAGGGCGCCCAGAGCGCATCGCAGCTCCCGAACCATAGAAGCACAGGAACAGCCCCAGGCTGCTTGGATCTCGCCAGAAATCATGGGAGTATAAATATGGAAATAATTGTATGTATAAACCTGGTCAGTCTGAAAAGTAGACCCCCTTAAATGTTTCACTCTTTGTTATATTGCAGCCATTTGCTAAAATCATTTAAGTTCATTTTTTTTTCCTCATTAATGTACACACAGCACCCCATATTGACAGAAAAACACAGAATTGTTGACATTTTTGCAGATTTATTAAAAAAAAAATGGTGAAAGGGGTAAAAAAGGAAGAGGAAGGAAAAGAAAAGTAGAGCAAAAGGAAAAATATTTTTTCTTTTTTTTTCATATTATTTTTCCTTTTGCTCCACTTTTCTTTTCCATTCTCTTCCTTTTTCACCCCTTTCACCATTTTACAATTCATTTTTTCACACTCTTTTTCCTTCTCTTGTTCATTTTCTTCTTATCTTTGCTGTCGTTTTATCACACTGTTTTCATTCAGCTCACTCTTTTACACTTTTCTTCATTCCTTCACATTCCTTTTTCATCAATTCACCCCCCCACCTTTTTTCCCACTATATATTTCAATATACACACACATTCACTCACATATATATTTTCATATATTTTTAATTTCACTCTTATACCTCCCGCACCTCTTTTACCTCCCTTACGAGGTCATTTCTCTTTCCTATTCCACCTTTCTTCTCCCTCCCTTCCTTCCCTACTATGGCACTCCCTCACTTTCCATCACTTCCCAACACCATCCGATCAATTATATTTATATAATAATTTTTTATCAATAATTTTTTACTTTGTTAGTTATAATTTAATATTCATAAAGGCCAATCTGACCTGTACTACCAGTCTGACACAACCCTATGCTAAGAATTGATTATATTATAATCTTTTGTATTAATACAATTATATGTTGTATGTACTATTACCTTATATAATTCTTATGATGTCCTGTATGGTCTACTGCAGGTGCGGTCGCCCTTCCCTTTTTTTCCCACGCCCTACAGGCGTGGGACTCTGCTTCCATGTGGTGACTCCTTGTAAGCCAGGTACGGTTTAGTGGAGTACCCCTACCAGGTGGAGGTTCTCTTGCCGGCCGACGAGCCAGATTTGGGATTCTATGGGGATTCCCTCTTTTAAAGGAAGGATCTCTGGTCATGTGATCGTGTACAAAACAGTTTGTCTGGTAAATATGCTACAAATAATTTCATTACCGCTACTATTATTGTTTTTTTAAATTTCTTGTCCGATATATTAAATGCATTTTTTCCTTACAGTTAACATATTTTCTGAAGAAGACCCTAACAGGGTCGAAACGCGTCAAGATATATGTAGTCATCTCTATTGCACCTTAGCAGCGATGGTTTATGTCACATAATGTTTACATTGTTTTGTATTTCGAATTTTAAATCATGTACCAGAGTTCACATCTTGATTGAATTTTACTGGTGTAACCTCATCGGTTTTCACAATAAAGATTTAATTTAACTATTCATTGTCCCAATCTCTGCTGCCTTCAAAACCCCTAGCGGGGGAAACTTCCCCTATCTCCTTTACTGGGGTGCGCAGCACCACTTCCTTGTTTCCCATCAGTGTCTCCCTTTCTATATAAAGGGTCTGAATACTTAGGACCATGTGATATTTCAGTTTTTCTTTTTTAATAAATATGCAAAAATGTCAACAATTCTTTGTTTTTCTGTCAATATGGGGTGCTGTGTGTACATTAATGAGGAAAAAAATGAACTTAAATGATTTTAGCAAATGGCTGCAATATAACAAAGAGTAAAACATTTAAGGGGGTCTGAATACTTTCCGTACCGACTGTATTTCATTGCGTTACTGCAAATTTAATGCCATATAGTTCTGTGTGTTACTGCAAATTTAACACCATATAGTTCTGTGCATTTCTCAATTTTTTTAGTTCTCTCCACCCAGGGCTGTCAGCTTCCACATCCCATCGGCAGCGTCTGCATCACATGGTGGACGATTATCTAGGGGCAAAAACAGAGATGAGAGCTTTCCAGTCGACAATCCACTGGCTTACTGGGTCATGAGAACAGACCACTGGCCAGAACTTGCCCAGTATGCTATTGAGCTGTTGGGCTGCCCTGCATCCAGTGTGCTTTCCGAACTGGCATTCATTGCTGCTGGAGGTTTTGTTACTGATCATAGAACGTGTCTGTCCACAGACTCGGTGGTCCGTCTGACTTTTATCAAAATGAATCAGTCCTGGATTACCAGCAGCTATGAAGCCCCTGATGTCGATGTCGCAGATTAGGTGTTTTTGGGATGTGGAATCTCTTCAGGACTTCTAGGCTGCCTAGTGTTGTGGGTGTTGATTTCACCTGAAAGAATGTTTTTGGTGTAGGTTTCATGGGCACAATCAACACCCAAAGACCAATTTTTCCGCACCTATTTAACAGGTGCATATCATTGCAATTTTTGACAGCAAGGCCAATTCTTGCTTTCATCAAGAGTACCTTTATAGGGTTACGATGTGAAGGCACCATCAGCACCCAAAGAAATTTTTTTCCGCACCCATTTGACAGGTGCATATCATTGCAATTTATGACAGCAAGACCAATTCTTGCTTTCATCAAGAATACCTCTATAGGGTTACAGTGTGAAGGAGCCACTGACAACAAAAGACCAATTTTTTCCACACCTGTTTGACAGGTGCATATGATTGCAATTTTTGACAGCAAGGCCAATTCTTCCTTTCATCAAGAGTACCTCTATAGGGTTATGGTGTGAAGGTGCCACCGACACCCAAAGAACAAATTTTTTCCACCTGTTACTTCTATCCAAAGTCTTTGGTAGAGACAATATAATTTATCCCAAAAAGCTTTAATCTTGTTCCCAGTGCACTCACTACATTGTGGCCTCATCATACAGACTGGTTCCCCAAACCGCTGCTTACAAAAAAAAAACTTGCAGGGAAAATTTTATTTTTTGGCCTTTACAAATGCAATTATTGCTGCAGCAGCTTCTATACACAGTAAAGATGAGCCACTTTACAGGTCGACTAAGGGAACCACCCAGGAACTATATTAAAAAATTTTTTTTTGTATGGTTTCATCTTAAACATCAATAAATCACTGCTCATTTAAAAATGACGCTTTTTACAAACTTTTTTTTCATTAATACATGTCCCCCAGGGCAGTACCCAGACCCCCCATGACCAGTGTATGCCCAATTACTTGCATATAAGCCTTCAAAATGGACACTTTTGATTTTTCATGTTCGGCTCCCATAGACTTCAATGGGGTTTGTTATACAGTTCTGAACTTTTGCGATGTTCGAAAGTTCTGGTAAGAACCAAACACGGGGTTGTTTGGCCCTCCCTAGGTGGGACTATAGGTACTGAGCCGTGATTTGAGAAAGTAATCATCACTTTGTCCAACTAGGGCTCTGGCAGTGCTAATTAGCGAAGACTTGCCCACTCAACCAGCGGTCAGGTGCAAGGCTCATCCAATTGGGGCCCTAGAATGCACTGTGAAGCGTGCACTGCATTGTGGGGTGTTTGTCAAGTGAACATCCTGCCGACCTACCCGTAAATTTGAATGTTCACCAGATGGGCGAACAGGTAAAGTTTGGGCCAAACTTATGCTCTGCTTGAACTGTTTGCCCATCTCTACTCCCAGCTATGCTAATGCCACCTATGTGTCAATCTGACTCTGGCTGTGCATGTTGCTTGACTGCCTGTTAAAGATTTTGCTTAATGCCTACATAACTTACTGCTGTGTCTCCAGGATCAAAAGAAGATAGCAATTACTATTTGAGAGATAGTGAGAAAGTTATACGATACTTTTATATTTTAATCATTTTATTAGAGAGGAAAAAGTATAAAAAAGGAAAAACACTGTATGGAAAGAAACAGGTTTCTCTCAGGTTATTAGTCAGATATAACATAAATAGCATTTATAAGGCATGGAAAGGTGATCAAAAAGAAATCAGTGTTATACACAAATGTAACAACCAGAGGTCCCGCTGGTGAGACTCATTAATAAAGAAATAAACAGCATCCTTCATCACTAATCCTAAACATATTACTCTAATCTACATTATCTAGAGTAGATGAGGAGAATATTTTAACATCCCCACACATAAATGTTATGAAAATGGTGATAGGAGGGTGAGGGGAAGGGAAGGGGGCTTAGGGGAATAACAGATAGAAAAAACATTGTTTAGGTACCAGAGAGTACGATCACACAATTGGTCAGATAAAAAAAAATGATCGAATACATCAAGAGGTAAAAATAAGACTAAAGAATGAAAAAGAAGGGGGGGGGGATTGAGTAGAAGCAGAGAGATAGAAGAGGGTCAACCAAGGGCTCTCTAGGGAACCGGCAAATACTGGATCCAAGGGTCCCATGTTTTGCCAAATTTCATTGTGTTATTATGAAAGATGCAGATAAGTTTGTCATTAACCATAATCCAGTAAAATTTTATTTTAACATAGTCAAGTGGCATCACTACAAGATAATTTTTATTTGGTACTTGTTATGCATATATCACCACTCCAAAAAAGTGACTGTTTTTTCACATCCTTTTCAACATTGAATGCTTTTCTAAAATGTTAAATCAATTTTTCCCAAGTCCAGTCCTTGGTGGGCACCAACAGGTCATTTGAGCACTCTGCAAAGAAGCACAGGGGAGATAATTACTGTTCATCTTGTAATCTATTACTAATTACCAAAGCTTTATTTCTGTATGTAAATCTGAAAAGCGTGCACTGTTTAGGGACACGGGGGATTAGCTTTAAAACTGAATGCTCTAGACAACAGTAAATCCTGTTTCTCTTTTACAAACAAACATTATAACACTGACAGGAAAGTCAGACAGGCTGATTAGTAAAGGAGAACACAGACCAATTAATAAGACACGTTTATAATGCATGTGAGTGGCAGTATGTAAGTACTCTATTGAAAGGACTAATCACTGGCAAGCAAAAAACACACTAAAGACTGATCCCTGCTGACTAGGTGGATTATCTGCCTACTCAGCAGGGATCACAGGTCCATGTCTGCTCCACTTATGCAGAGCGGGCACGGACACAGCCCACTTTCCTCTATGGGGGGTCGGATCAAAACGGACCGCCTGTCTGTTTACATCCGACTGTCATCCGATCTGATCCATCAGACGGATTAGGGAACGGATCCCCCATCCATCTGTTTTTAGTGGATAAGATCAGATCGGATGTCAGCGGGTGTCACATGTCCACAGGGCCGCCATCAGGGAGGTTCAGGCAGTACACCTGCAAGGGGCCCGGATGGCCCCCCTTTTTTCTTTTTTTTGTAAGGGGCCCAGAGGTCCCCAGGGGCCCGGAGTTCCCCAGGGCCCCGAATGTCAACCCCCCTTTTTTTTAAAAAAAATTATAATTTTTTTTTATTATAATTTTTTTTATTAATTTTTTTTTTATTTATTTTATTTTATTTATTTGTATTTTATTATTTTTTTTGTAAGGGGCCCAGAGGTCCCCAGAGGCTCGGAGGTCCCCAGGGCCCTGGATGGAAACCTCCCTTCTTTTTTTTTTTTTATTCTTTTTATTATTATTATTATTATTATTATTATTATTTTATTTATTTATTTAATTTAATTAATTAATTAATTTATTTTTGTAAGGGGCCCAGAGGTCCCCAGGGCCCCGGATGGAAACCTCCCTTTTTTTTTTTTCTAAAAATTTTTTGGATGGCAACCCCCCTTTTTTTTTTCTTTGTTCTCCTGTTTTTTTTGTGTTCGTCAGCACCCAAACTCCCTGCTTCTCAATTCGTGGCACCCCCCCGCTTCTCTCAATTTGCGGCAGCCCCCCCGCTTCTCAATTCGCGGCGGCAGCACCCCCCCCCCCGGTCCTCCTCGGCTCCAGGGGGCCCATGCCTGAAGCTGTGTAAGGGGCCCCAAAATTCCTGATGGTGGCCCTGCATGTCCATTGACACCCACTCCTCCATAGATGCCAATGGATGGTCCAATCGGGTCTGCCTAAAAAAAACTGACAAGTGGACCAAATCGGTCCGCCTGTGTGAAAGGGGTTGTAGTCACTTGCATGTGTAAGATATTTAGTCTGGTAAACAACAGGCTTTACATGAAAACAAAGGGAGAGGTTAGGGCTACAGCAGTGATTGCATTGTTTTACTAATGAAAGATTTAACTACCTCATGCTCCTCACCTCATTAGCTGCTCATTGATTTCAACATGTTACAAATGAAGACATTGTTTAGAAGATAAACCCCTCAGTAGCAAAGAGATGTGCCATTCAGTGTAGCCATAGCCAGAGTTTAGTGCCATCTGAGAATGCAAAATATTACTATGCAGTATGTAATATTTACTTAAAGATTAACTCCACTTTTGTGGGCAAAAAATAGCAAATAAATAAAAAATAATATAGTGTATACAATCGCGACAGAAGTCATATTGTAATCGTTTTTGAAAATTACCTTTCCTTTTCAATCTGCAGCCGCTCTAATTTTCTGAAAATGCAATGGAATATGGCTACCTGAAGTTGCTCTGTACAGAGAATGTGTACTGATCACCCCCAGAAACATAATTTCCTGCTTGTGTGATTGGCTCACCAATTTTCCCAGAAGTCTGCCAGGGATACAAGTCAGATTTCAGGCATCCCCTGCAACAAAAATTTCATTTTTGGCAAGATACTCCCAGTAGGAACACGTCTAAAGTGATGCAGGCCCAGCAGCTTTCCTCATTAGTGCTCTGCAGCTGCACAGCTGATGAATAATTATGAAACCACTCCCATTGGACTCACTCAGAACAGATGCACAGAGGAACAAACAGTGATTTCTTTAGCATAACAAAAGGTAGGAATCTGCAACAGAGGTTGTTATAATCCTTGCAATGTACATGCAGTAGCTCACAAAAGTGAGTACACCCCTTCCATTTTTGAAAATCTTTTATTATTTATTTTCAAGTGATAACACTGAAGAAATTACACTTTGCTACAATGTAAAGTAGTGAGTGTTCAGCTTGTATAACAGTGTAAATGTGCTGTCCCCTCAAAATAACTAAACACACAGCCATTAATCTCTAAACCGGGACATGCAGAGGTCATAAGCTACTATACTTTATTATTCACTTTCTAGTGAAAACGGAAAATTGAATTCAAATACTTACCGTAATTTGCCTTTCCTGACGAGCTCCATGTCAGCACAGCTGGGTGAGGCTCCGCCCACCCCTACGTGATCAGGACTTAACTATACATTTTTCACTCACCTCAGCCTCAGCGTTTCGTAACTATTACTACTTAACTGGGCGGGTTCTGTGCTGACATGGAGCTCGTCAGGAAAGGAAAATTACGGTAAGTATTTGAATTAAATTTTCAGTTTTCCTGACGGCTCCATGTCAGCACAGCTGGGAATTAACTAGCCAAAACAGGGACGGGATAATGCTACACACACTCCAATTCTGACTAAAACGGTAACAGAAAACATAATGCCTCTGACAAACTCAATTGTCATGAATATGAATATTTTGGTGTCCACATAGTTGTATTGCGGATAGTTTGAGACACCCGGCCTGCTGTCACCCTCAAGGTCTGGACCCTTCTAGTGAGAGTGCCGTGATTCTCCTGGCACAGCCAGCCATACAACCTGCAGGCCAAGGAGATGAGGATATCAACCAAGAGATAATGATTTTACGGCTCCCAGCAAGATTATTATGTGTTCCACCTGAAAAGGACAAAGAGATGTACAGAGCCCCTGATGGAAGGAGTCGCCTTGATTAAATATTTTAGCGCTTAGCCCACATCCGATGGGCTAACTTCTTGAGTACTCCCCAAAGGGAACATAGGAGGGAAACCTCTTGTGTGATATGAACTATGAAGGTCAGTTCAGGCACATATTAGAGCATTGGCATGAGCACCATCCTGCCTGGGAAGTACGCGAGTATGGGTTCTTTAACCCCAAGGACACCAATGCTGATGTAATTGCCACCAGTAAATCAGTTTCAGCGAGAAAGTACCACAGGCTGATTGAAGGCATCTGATGAAATAACATCCATCAGCATTGGTATATCTCATTCCGGAAACAAGTTTGAGGTTTTCACCAAATTGAATCTTGAAAAACTGTGTAATTAAGCATTGGAAGCTTGCTGAATGCCGGTGAAGACAGCGATAGCCAAAATGCATGCCTATAGCATGCTTGCGCATAGAATTAAGTCAAGCCATGCCTGTAGGCATTTGAAGCAGGCTTCTGAAGAGTCCAGCGTAAAATCTTGATCAGCGAATATACTGGGCCTATATGTCCTGTTCTACAATAGGCATGCTTAGCGCTGACCTTTCTCGTTTCGTAAAACTGTTCAAATCTTCACCGAGCATTCAACGTCCATTAGGCTCTGCCTCTCTCGACCCAGGCCATCAGCCTGAGCCTGTCAGATGCTGAATGAATGGGACTGGAGAAGATTTGATCTACCAGGCAGAGGGCGTCACTCCTTGACACTCATCAGGATGAATAGCGGGTACCAAAACTGTCACCTTCCCTCGCCCCAGCCTTAGCTGGAAGCTAAGAATCAGAGGGAGCAGCTGAAAAAAAGGCATAACCAGTCTTGGCGATCCATTCTGCGGTCAGCACCTCCACTCCGAGAGCTTGCGGCTCCTGGGCCCTGGAATGGAACTTCAGCAACTTGGTGTCAACTGGGAATGTAAGCGGTCTCTCTGGCCTCTGGCACACAAAACACCAAGCTCTGTTAGTTCTCGAAAGACTCGCAGTAGTCTGGATCATGCATTGTCGTCAGACTTGACCTGGACAAATAGATCGTCTGAAGATTCTTCCGACCAGGCACATAGGTCGCAGATTGTTGGGAGGATTGACTTGGGTGAATTCTAGAATTAGAGAAAACTTCAGAAGTGAGAGACTGACCCTTGTTTCCAGATGTAGGCCACAGTCATTGTGCTGTCCAACTTTCCCAGGACAGGCTTACTCTGGATGAGATGACTGAAGGCTAAGAGCCTGAAAAGGCTGCCCTCAACTCCAAGATTGAGTCTTGGATCCTTGACAAAAGACCATTGGTCCTGAGCTCATTGTTCCTGAAGTAGAAATCCCCTAAACTGACTGGTATCTGCCTGTACCACTAGGTCGTCTGAGCTGCTGTGGCAAGGCGATTTCTATGGCTCAATCTGAGATGTGAAGGATGAAAGATCTCCAAATATGGCCCAAAATGCTTTCCTTAGGGGACCATGTGTCCATCCACAAGCCGTCCCTATGTTCACAGAGGAACCACATAGTGCCCCTAGGGCATGTATGGGTGGCACAATCCCAAAATAACAGAGAGCATCCTGACATGGAAGTTCTTATTGACTTCCTGGACTAAGCATTTGCTTCCTTGTCTTTCCTGGACTCCCATCCAGAAAAGCGCAGGAGCTACGCTTTCTGGCGTGAGCGTGAGCAATAAATCTTGAATTTTCGGTCTTTAACTCCGTAGACCTTCATCTTAAGGCAGGAAGCCAAACTGGCCACTATTTAATTTAGGCTTGCCCTTCTGCAATTAAGAAAAAATGCAGTGACCATGTTTGTCCTTGAGGGTCGCACCTTCTAAGGTCATGTGAATGGCCAATCCCACAAGGGACACATACTAACCAGCGGGGTGGTCCCAACCCCATGACTTCTATTCGTTCCAAAGGGCATAACTTTGACATCCTGCTGTGACGATATCCTCCAATCTTGACGAACAACCACTTTATCCATTCAACATCCAGCCGTCTTCTGGAGGTATTTAAAATACTTCCAAAGTTTCACCTCTATACACAGGCATTTCACCAACCTTAGCAATCTGGACACAGGTCGTCCTCTTTCTTCTGTTCAGAAGAGACTGGAGAGAATTGATTGGACCAAGAAGGCCCTGAAAGAAGGCTGGACATTTCCAAACAGACGGTCCCCATACAAGAAGAATCTAGTCTTGGCCATCTGCTTAATTGTGACAACTGTTTAGGAGTCGTCATCTTTATCCTAGGTTGCTTGAACTAGGTAACATCCTTGCCGTCTGTTTCTCTATGGAAGGATCTGAAGCAAATTGTTTGCTTGTGAAGGCTTGGAGAATTCACAGGGTGAGTGGAAACACTCTTTTAGAGCGTATTGACCACATGTTTCATGAGTGGGAACATCTGTTAGGCGCCGTCATCCATATCCTTGGTTGCTTGACAAAGCAGACTGTGTGCAGTCATGTCCATCCGGAAGTTTGGAAAATGCGCAGCTTCCCCTGGTGTGGACAGGCAGCTTCTCATTGTCAGAGCAGATGACCCCTTTTACAGGGTGAGCCGAAAACACCCCTTTAGAGTGTATTGGCAATTTGTTTATTGGGTGTAACACCTTTTAGGTAGCACCCTCCTCCCTGGCTGTCTAAGCCAGTGGGATAAATACTGTCATGCCCATCTGGAAATTTGGAAAATTGGCTGCTTCACCTGGTGTGGACAGGCAACTTCTCATTGTCAGAGCAGATGACCCCTTTCACAGGGTGAGCCGAAAACACCCCTTTAGAGCGTATTGGCAATTTGTTTATTGGGTGTAAAACCTTTTAGGTGTCGCCCTCCTCCCTGGCTGTTTAAGACAGTGGGATACATACTGTCATGCCCATCCGTGTATTCCTCTTATAGAGATTGAGGAGGGATGTTTGCTGGCTTGGGAAAGCCATGAGACTGCTCCTTCATGTTCATCCATGTCTTCTTATTGAAGGGCCTGAAGCATGTTCGTTCTGAGATTGGTAAACACTAATAGATAACCTCACCACAGGGCTTGTGCAACATTCAGCAAACCAACCCATAGCCCCGGATCACACTGGTGCATTTTTGACATGCGACCCGGCCAGTCAAATCGCATGAAAATAATATGCAGCAATTGCACCGCCCTAATCGTGCAACGCTGAATCAGCGGCGCCACACCAACTTCAAAAAGGCAGTTTTGTACTACCTTGCAATTTCGGGTTGCGACCTATATTGACATCCGCACAGAAACTTGCACAGATATCTCTAAAAATCGCGACCGGAACCGAGACTGACCAGCGGGAGGCAAAGCTGAATAGCACAGCCTCATTACCGCAACCCAGTGCGACCCTGGACTAGGGAAAAAAGCGGTTAAATGCAGTAAATAGATTGCTTAGTAACAAACCCTGAGGGGTTAAACACAGCTAGAGGGAGGCAGAAGCTTCCATCTACAGCCCTGTTAACCAGATGGAGGTTAATTTGGCTAGAATCTAATCCTGGGATGAATCAGGTTATGATGAAAAAGTTTGTTTCAGAACATCAAACAAAAAGGTAGGAATTTGTAACAAAATTACAACCATCTGCAGTGTACACAAACCAAGGGAATTGTAGACATCATAAACATGCTTCTCCATACTCTTTTTTTTCTTCTTTTTTTTTTTTTTTTTAAGGAAGACCCAAGACCACATAGAAAAATACAAGGATATCCCATCCAAAGGCCATGGCTGGATTCAGTAGACATCTTCAAGGTGGTTCCAATCTACCTTCTCTGCAAAATGCTGGTCTTTGGAGGGGTTTGGCATAATAGCATGACAGTAAGCAAACATGAGCAGCCTCCAACAGATTATATCCATGTGTGAACAGACAAAGTGTTACTCTGTGTATCTGTTATGCAGAGTACTCCCTGTCCAGTAATGCAGCATACATTGGATACAAAGCATTTAGCTCACCCAACCTCCGTCATCCGACCGTCGACGTTGGCACAGCGCGGGTGCGCGTGCATAGGGGAGTACTCTGCCAAAACCGCTGTCCATCTTGTTTGGACCAAGCGGACCCCAGACACGGCTGTTAGCCATGATAAAGCCGCCCTGAGGACCAGCAGCGGGGCTCCCTGGATTATGGTCATTTAGACTAGACACCAGGGACTTCGTCCAGCTTCATCCACACGTATGGACGGTCCGCCAGCTATTTAGACCAGCTAGGTAGAGGAGCACACCTCCGTCCTGCACGTAGGAGGAAAAGAGAAGAACGCTGAGGCTGAGGTGAGTGAAAAATTTATAGTTAAGTCCTGATCACGTAGGGGTGGGCGGAGCCTCACCCAGCTGTGCTGACATGGAGCCGTCAGGAAAGCTACTTTATATATACACTGATTAATTTACTATAAATATACTATATATTTATTACTGGCTGAAAGCCCTCTGACAATGAGAATGGATACAAACAAAAAGCTTTAATCCAGAGGAGATTGTAAAACAAATAAAAATTCAAAAACACTCAAAAATAGAAGCACAATAGATAGTTCTTTGATTCAAATACAGCATTTTTTTCACATTATTATGCCACTGTTAACTTACAGCATATAAAACTGTTTAAACTACCTTTCTTTGAAACTGCCTTTCATAAAATGACTTCTTCTCATTTTTTTAGTGCACTCATCTATCCCTTGGTAGAATAACAATAATTAAATATATATATTAGATTATTGATTGCCTGCAATCATTACCTTTCCTTAGCATGGTCCCTTGATAGAATGAAGTACAGTCTGGTTTTGTCCAAGGGAGTGATTTTGTATTCCAAGCACTAGGAGCATTAAATCACAATCCATTTTAGTCAAAAAAGTACTTAAAAGTCATGTACAAATAAAGTGGATTTTTTTAGATATGTAAATGATATGGATTTATGAAAGAAAATGGTATTACTTCTTTATTCTCATCTCACTGACCTTCAAATATGCTGAAGCATTAAAAACTGCTGTATCTTGCTTTACAGTATTTTTAAATATTTTTACATAACCACTCTTAAAGGGATTTTACCTTCACAGATACTTTTCCCTTTTTTGGCTACATTATGGAAAATGTTAATTTTGTTTTAGTAAACATTTGTAGAAATACTTGTGCTATTTCATGTGAAGAAAGACCTATCGATCACACTCCTGCAAGACTAGAAAATAGTAAGGAGTGAATCAGACAAAATTCAATTTAACAAGTTGATTTAAAAAATTGCCTAAGGTGAATTTTCATAGCAACATGGAAAATTCCCACATTCTTTAAATTACAGGGTTGGGTAATGCTAACATATAAAAGCTTAGCAAGGATCAGAACCACTTCTTAAAGTGGTATTCAACCCGAAAGTAAAAATTTATTATATCACAGCTTACCAATTCTTAAGCCCTGTACACACGATCGGATTTCCTATGGATTCTAATCCGATGGATTTTTCCATTGGAAATCCAATGAAGCTGACTTCCATCAGTCTTGCCTACACAGTCAAAAATCCGACCGTCCCAATCGCTGTGACGTAAAACACTCAGACAAGCCGAGAAAAATGAAGTTCAATGCTTCTGAGCATGAGTCGACTTGATTCTGAGCATGCGTGGGTTTTTTGTCTGATGGCGTTCCACACAGACGATCGGAATTTGCTATCGTTTTTTTTCCCATCGGATAAATTTAAAACATGTTCATTTTTTCTCACCAATGGAAAAAAGACCGATGGAGCCCATACAGGGTCGGTTTGTCCGATGAGAAAAGTCCAACGGACTGTTTTCATCTGTAAAACCGATCGTGTGTACACGGCATTAGATGTGGTGGCTGCAGTAGTTTTCTTTTTTTAGGCTTTCTCTCCCTTATTTTCACCTGGTAATCTGTCTAGTAAGTCTGTTGTTTTTCAAAAGAACAATCTCTCTTGCAGATATCTCATTTACCACTGAGAGATGTGCTTACAATTATCAACTTTTATTTGTGTAAACCCTTTATCCCAAAAGGAAAGGACATCATTGATAGCTAAGGGCAGGTCGGGCAGCTTGCACAGCTTTCAGTTTTGCCGACAAATGTACACAGAGAACAACTTAGAGGAGGAGAGAGCCGGGAGGATGCCGATTGTGATCTCTCCTGCTCCTTTGTACACAGAAATTAACAGTGAAAATCTATCATGATCGGTCAGTACAGGGGTGTGTGTAATTTAGCTTTGGCAAGGACTTTAGGAGGGGAGAATTTGTGCTAGGAGGGGAAATTTTGGAGCAGAATTTGTGCTAGGAGGGGAGATGTGTGCTGGGGGAATTTAGAATTAGGGGGGAAGTGCTAGGAGGGAAGGGGGATTTGTACTAAGAGGGGGGATTTGTACTGGGGGGGGGCATTTAAGGGGGTGATTTGTGCTAGCAGGGAGCAGGGTAAATTGGGGGAATTTACAACCCACTGACCACTAAATCTGCCTTGCAAGCTTCATTTTAGGGCTTTTTCACACCAGGTGCAGTGCAGTAACGTGTGTGAAATTACACATTTTCCTCCACCACAAAAAAGTGTTGTTTTTTTGCAGTTGTGTGCGGGTGCCATTAATTCCTAGTGGGACCCCCACGCAGCCACCTATTGCAGGTATGTTTGCGCCCACTAAAACGCATGGTACCGCAGCACCATGCATTTTGGTGGGGTTCAATTTAAAAATCATGCCACTACCCTTTTGCATGTTTCGCTAGCATAGAGTGGCCTAATAAAAAATGCAACATGCAGCCACACGCAAAAAGCACTAGTGCTGGGGTGCACCTCCTTGTGTGCACGAGCTCTCAGATTGGTGTGCCCTAGGATTTTTCACAGTTCTAAAGGGTGCCTTGACTGAAAAAAAGTTGAAAAACACTGATCTACAATACTGAACAACATTACTGACACCCTGAGACATGTGGTTTTGTTTTAACCGGTTCCCGATCAGCCGCCGCAGTTTTACTGCGGCAGAATGGCACAGGTGGGCGAAACGACGTTACCCTACGTCGGTTCGCCTTTTGACCACTAGGAGCTGCGCGTGCACCGCGGCTCGCCGCCGGAGCCGATGTGAGTGCCCGGCGGGCACGATGACTGCTGGGCACCCGGGATCGCTCGTGACAGAGCGAGAACCGGGATCTGTGTGTGTAAACACACAGATCCTGGTTCTCTCAGGGGAGAGGAGACTGATCGTGTGTTCATACTGAGAACTGATCTCTCTCTCCTCCAATCAGTCCCACCCCCCCCACAGTTAGAACACACCTAGGAAACACAGTTAAACCCTTGACCACCCCCTAGTGTTAACCCCTCCCCTGCCAGTGACATTTATGCAGTAATCAGTGCATTTTTATAGCACTGATCGTTGTATAATTGTCACTGGTCCCAAAAATTTGTCAAAAGTGTCCAATCTGTCGCAGTCCCGATAAAAATCGCAGATCACCACCATTACTAGTAAAAAAATACTAATAATAAAAATGTCATAAATCTATCCCCTATTTTGTAGACGCTATAACTTTTGTGCAAACAAATCAATATACGCAATTTTTTCAGAACACAATAGCTCAGCAGGGAGATAAATGTACTAACCTCACATAGTTAGTACTGCAAGCTCCTCATGAGCTCTTTAGTTGTTTTTTTTCGTTCAGCCCACTGGGTTGAACGAAAAAAAAAATCTGCCTGTGTACCAGGCTTTAGAAAGGGATTGTCTTTTTAACATACAAAAAAGTACAGAAAAGTACAGAAAAAAAATCCATGTATGTATCAAGCTCTGATTAATCACATTGAATTCTACTTCTGCATCTTCCTTGTAAGTTAAACTGCATGCAGATTTTGTAAAATCGTAAAGTTGGCATACTGTGTGTACAAAATGGGACTTGGTTTTAATCCTTTAATCTAAAACTAAGAAAAAAATGGCTCTATTCTTAGTTTAGCTGCAATTTGAACAGAACCCAAGACTATATGGATGGGAGGTGCCAGGGGGTGTTTGAGTGTGCTTTAGTAACCCCAAAATGTCTCCACCCTCTTCAACAGCCCATAAATGGCAAGTGAACTTGGAATCTGTGGGGCAGCCCTGTGATTTAACTGTCACTCATCTTCTTTGTCTTGCTGGTTGTCCTGACCTGCAGTCAGAACCCAGTACACTGAGAACTTTGCTGCTGGCTGTCTGTTTTGTTTATGCTCCTGATGGCAGTAATTCACTGAAGAAAGGGTAACATTGTCACCTCCCCCATGTGTAGCACAGAATACTTGGAGTCTGCACTGAAGTTCAGAAGATATGTTTCTACATAGTTCTGTGTTGTAATGCAGAGGCTTAACATTAAGGGGGAGGAGGGGTGGCTGCAAAGAAAGGTCTGGGGGGTCTGCAGTGTTATGATGGCTGCTTGGGGGCTGAGCTTTGTGACATTATTGCTACAGTTACTCCTCCTGCATGCAGCCACCATAGGGGCACAGCCTCATAGCCTTTATCTAGGTAGTCTACCTGGGAATGGAAGATTCTGCAGTACCTTATAGGAAGCTAGAGGAGGGGGATCTGACACCAACAATGGGGCTTAGTTTAATAACAGGAATTTGGAATTTGATCTGATCTGGACTTCGGCAGTATTATTGTGCTAAGGGTTATTAGATGCTGTGAGTTAATATCATGCTGTATGGTTATTATTGTGTTGTGGGCTTATTATTGTGCTGCGTTTATTTTTGTGCTCCAAGGGTTATTATTGTGCTCCAAGGGTTATTATTGTGCTGGGGTTACTGTTGTGCTAGGAGTTATTATGGTGCAGAGCCTATTATTATGGTGTGGGTTATTATAGTGCTGGGGTTATTATTGTGCTGCAAGAGTTAATTATTATGCTGGGGTTACTATTGTGCTCGTAGTTATTATTGTACTTTTTTGGTGCTGCAGGTTATTGGTTGCCCTGATACATTCTGGGAGTTATTACTGGGGATTACCATTGCTATCCCTGTCACTAGCTGGGTGTTGTGGTTGGCTCTGCCACTTGCTGGAGGTTATTGCTTGCCCTGACACATGCAAAGAGTTGGCACTGACACCAATGCTGAAGGTAAATGTTGTTGCCACAGTTTATTTTCTTCAGTGTATGACCAGTAGGGATGAGCTCGGTGTTCGAGTCGAACATAGGTTCCACTCAAACATCGGCTGTTCGCGCGTTCGGCGAATAACGAACGATTTGGGCCGTTCGCGCCTAATTCGAGTGACGTGAACGGCCCACAATACACTGCGCCATCGCAGTGTAATCCCGGCGCTGTGATTGGCCAAGCATGCACTGTGACCCTGCATGCTTGGCCAATCACAGCGCCGGCAGCGAGGAGAGCAATGATTGGCCACAGGCAGGATGCCTGTGGCCAATTATAGCTGAGGGGGTTTAGTACACGCCCCACACTATAAAAGGCCGCCAGCGCGGCGGCCTTGTGTAGTGTGTTCCGGAGCAGGGAAAGTGAAGGATAGGCAGGGACAGTGTCAAATCTTGTCAAATCTATTCTTTGCTAAACCTTATGTGTAGGTACAGAGAAGGATAGGCAGGGAGAGTGTCAGTGTCATATTCTTTGCTAAACCTTGTGTGTAGGGAGAGAGAATGATAGGCAGGGAGAGTGTCAGTGTCATATACTTTGATAAACCTTGTGTGCAGGGAGAGAGAAGGATAGGCAGGGGACAGTGTCAGTGTCATATTCTTTGCTAAACCTTGTGTGCAGGGAGAGAGAAGGATAGGCAGGGAGAGTGTCAGTGTCATATACTTTGATAAACCTTGTGTGCAGGGAGAGAGAAGGATAGGCAGGGGACAGTGTCAGTGTCATTGTTGCTAAGCCTCCTGCACATTATACACCTGAAGTTAGCCCGTATTGCTGCTTTTTCCTGGTGTGTTACACCAACAGGATTTTGCGGCACTTACAGCGGGCGGAGTGTACCTCCTGACCATATTACACCTTAACTTAGCCTGTATTGCTGCTTTTTCCTGGTGTGTTACACCAACAGGATTTTGCAGCACTTACAGCGGGCGGAGTGTACATCCTGACCATATTACACCTTAACTTAGCCTGTATTGCTGCTTTTTCCTGGTGTGTTACACAAACAGGATTTTGCGGCACTTACAGCGGGCGGAGTGTGCCTCCTGACCATATTACACCTTAACTTAGCCTGTATTGCTGCTTTTTCCTGGTGTGTTACACCAACAGGATTTTGCGGCACTTACAGCGGTCGGAGTGTGCCTCCTGACCATATTACACCTTAACTTAGCCTGTATTGCTGCTTTTTCCTGGTGTGTTACACCAACAGGATTTTGCGGCACTTACAGCGGGCGGAGTGTACCTCCTGACCATATTACACCTTAACTTAGCCTGTATTGCTGCTTTTTCCTGGTGTGTTACACCAACAGGATTTTGCGGTACTTACAGCGGGCGGAGTGTACCTCCTGACCATATTACACCTTAACTTAGCCTGTATTGCTGCTTTTTCCTGGTGTGTTACACCAACAGGATTTTGCGGCACTTACAACGGGCGGAGTGTGCCTCCTGACCATATTACACCTTAACTTAGCCTGTATTGCTGCTTTTTCCTGGTGTGTTACACCAACAGGATTTTGCGGCACTTACAGCGGGCGGAGTGTACCTCCTGACCATATTACACCTTAACTTAGCCTGTATTGCTGCTTTTTCCTGGTGTGTTACACAAACAGGATTTTGCGGCACTTACAGCAGGCGGAGTGTGCCTCCTGACCATATTACACCTTAACTTAGCCTGTATTGCTGCTTTTTCCTGGTGTGTTACACCAAAAGGATTTTGCGGCACTTACAGCGGGCGGAGTGTGCCTCCTGACCATATTACACCTTAACTTAGCCTGTATTGCTGCTTTTTCCTGGTGTGTTACACCAACAGGATTTTGCGGCACTTACAGCGGGCGGAGTGTACCTACTGACCATATTACACCTTAACTTAGCCTATATTGCTGCTTTTTCCTGGTGTGTTACACAAACAGGATTTTGCGGCACTTACAGCGGGCGGAGTGTGCCTCCTGACCATATTACACCTTAACTTAGCCTGTATTGCTGCTTTTCCCATTTCCCTGCAGGCCATTAGAATGTCTGGAAGGCAAACAAGGAGAGGCAGACAGTCAGGAGCCAAAAAAAGAGGGCAAGCAGGCTCTGTGTCTAGAGACAACAGTGCTGGTCGTGGACGCGGTGCATCGCCATCAGCACGTGGCCATGGGACACGCTTGTCCTTCTTTTCGGCAGCTGGATGTGTTGAGCCGCATCATGCCGAAGACTTGGTAGAGTGGATGACCAAGCCCTCCTCATCCTCCTCATCCTCTCTCACCCAGGCTCAGGGTACTGGCAAAGCAGCTGCCAAAGCGTCCTCTTCCCTGGTATCAATGTCATCATCAGTCACTCCTTCCCTAGACCAACCATGTCCTCCTGAGGAGTCCCCCGAACTGTTTGAGCACAGTGTTGGGTACATGCTCCAGGAGGATGCCCAGCGTTTCGAAGGGTCTGATGATGATACCCAGCTAGAGGAAGGCAGTAGCGTGAGAGCAGAGAGAGGGGATGCTCAAGAAGGACACGAATCTGGCAGTCATGTTCCAGCAGCTGCAGCATACTGCCAGATTGGCTCCAGTGATGAGGAGGGAGGGGATGATGAGGTCACTGACTCCACGTGGGTGCCTAATAGGAGAGAGGAGGAGGAGGAGGATGAGGAGGAGGCACATCTCCAACGAGGCAGGATGCCCTCGGGGGGCCAGCGTAAGGGCAGCACACCGACGGAATCACACCGCAGAGCTCCGCCAGTGCAGGGCGCCGCCTCTGCCCGTTATTCAAAAAGTTCTTTGGTGTGGGCCTTTTTTGAGTCGAGTGCATCAGATCGCACAGCTGCTGTTTGCAACATATGTCTCAAGCATATATCGCGTGGCCTAAACATCACCCGCTTGGGCACCACATGCTTGACCAGACATATGTTGACCTGCCATGCAGCTCGTTGGCAAGCCTACCTTAAAGACCCACACCAAAGAACAAAGCTGACCTCTTCTTGCACCGCATCAGCTGGGATCTCCAACCCCACTATACCTTCAGTCCTCTCTGAAACCTGCTCTGAGAGGAATGAAGGTGTAGAATTAGGTGTGTCACAGCCAAGTACTTGCGGGCACTCTGCTAGCAGTACACCAACGTCCGATTCTAGCAGGCAAATTTCCCTGCCCCAGCTGCTGGACCGTCGAAAGAAGTTCACTCCCAGCCATCCACATGCCCAGCGGTTGAATGCTAGCTTGGCTAAATTGCTAGCGCTTCAACTGCTGCCTTTTCAGTTGGTAGACTCGGCCCCCTTCCGTGAGTTTGTGCAATGTGCGGTTCCTCAGTGGCAGGTTCCCAAACGGCACTTTTTCTCACGGAAGGCGATTCCGGCTCTCTACCGGCATGTGGAAGGCAATGTCTTGGCCTCGCTGGACAGGGCGGTCAGCGGTAAGGTGCATATTACCGCTGACTCATGGTCCAGCAGGCATGGACAGGGACGTTACCTTTCTTTCACGGCCCATTGGGTCACTCTTTTGGCAGCTGGGAAGGATGCAGGACAAGGTGCAGTAGTGTTGGAGGTTGTTCCACCGCCACGCCTCCAAAACGCTACTACTGGTTGTGACACACCTCTGTCCTCCACCCCCTCCTCTTCTTCTTCCTCCGTGGCCTCTTCCTGTGCTTTGTCCTCGGAACCAGCGGTGCTCCGTAGGCGTTCAAGGGGCTACGCAAGTACGCAGGCAAAAAGATGCCATGCCGTGCTTGCGCTGGTGTGTTTGGGGGACAGGAGCCACACTGGGGCAGAGGTCCTCTCTGCTCTGCAGGGGCAGGCCGAGAGGTGGTTGACGCCACGCCAGCTTAAGCCAGGAATGGTAGTTTGCGACAATGGCACCAACCTCCTCTCCGCTCTCCGACAGGGACAACTGACCCATGTGCCCTGTGTGGCTCACGTCCTTAACCTGGTGGTGCAGCAGTTCTTGGGCAGGTACCCGGGCTTACAGGATGTCCTGAGGCAGGCCAGGAAAGTCTGTGTGCATTTCCGCAGATCTTATAATGCCAGTGCTCGCCTGGCTGAGCTGCAAAAGGAGTTGAACCTGCCCAAGAACCGCCTTATATGTGACATGCCCACCAGGTGGAACTCAATGTTGGCCATGCTGCAGCGGCTGCACACGCAGCAGAGGGCCATCAATGAGTACCTGTGCGACTACGGCACCAGGACAGTGTCAGGGGAGCTCGGGTTTTTTTCACCACGCCAGTGGGGCATGATCAGGGATGCATGAACTGTCCTGGCACCATTTGAGGAGGCGACGAGGATGGTGAGCAGTGACAGTGCATGCATCAGTGACACTGTACCTCTTGTCCACCTGTTGGAACATACGCTGCGTGGAATAATGGACAGGGCACTTGAGGCAGAACAGAGGCAGGAAGAGGAGGACTTCCTTGCCTCTCAAGGCCCCCTTTACCCAGACAGTGTTCCTTCTGTCCCACCCATCGCACAGGAAGAAGAGGAGGAGGAGGAGGATTGTGTCAGCATGGAGGTGGAGCCTGGCACTCAGCATCATCAGCAGCAGTCTTTTAGGGATGATTTACAGTCCCAAGAAACCAGTGGACTTGTACGTGGCTGGGAGGAGGTGGCTGCGGATCATGTCGTCCTTAGTGACCCAGAGGACTCCGGACTGAATGCCTCAGCTAACCTATGCTGCATGGCCTCCCTGATCCTGCAAAGTCTGCGGAAGGATCCTCGTATTCTTCAGATCAAGGAGAGGGACCATTACTGGCTGGCCACTCTCCTTGATCCACGGTACAAGGGTAAGGTTGCGGACCTTATCTTACCGTCGCAGAGGGAGCAGAGGATGAGATAACTCCGGGAGGCCTTGCAGAAAGGTCTGTGCAACGCGTTCCCAGAGACTGGGAGGTTACAAACTCCTGGTCCTGGACAACGAGTTGCTGAGGCTTCGGTCAGTCAAAGAAGGAGCGGTGGGGAAGGTGGCCGTCTGACCGAAGCGTTCAGACAATTCTTTAGTCCACAGCCCCAAGGTATGATCGGTTCCAGCAACCATCGCCAACGTCTGATATACATGGTGCAGGAATACCTAGGGGCAAGGTCAGACTTGGACACCTTCCCCACCGAAAATCCTCTGGCTTACTGGGTCTTGAGGATGGATCACTGGCCAGAGCTTGCACAGTATGCAATTGAGCTACTGGCCTGTCCTGCATCCAGCGTTCTTTCAGAACGCGCATTCAGTGCTGCTGGAGGATTTGTCACGGATCACAGGGTGCGCCTGTCCATCGACTCTGTTGATCGACTGACCTTCATAAAGTTGAACCAGTCTTGGATCACCACCAGCTACCAAACACCTGAAGCTGATATAACAGACTAATTTATTTTCAAATGTCACATCCCTTCAAGACTGATGCTGATGCTGAGAGACTGTCCTGTTATGTTGACTGACTATCCTCCTCCTCCTCAATGATCCGATTGACGATGATAGCTTGGAAGAACATTTTTGTTTCTGGGTGCCGCCACCAGTGGCTAAGGCCCTATTTTTCAGCCCCTGTTTAACAGGGGTGTGTTATTACAATTTTTTATGCAATGCTTTGCAGCAGGGCTCATTCCTGCACTCAAACTAGAGTATCTGGGAGTGGTTGCAGTGTCGTGGCACCAGCACCAGTGGCTAAGGCCCAATTTTTCAGCCCCTGTTTAACAGGGGCGTGTAATTACAATTTTTGATGCAATACTTTGCAACAGGGCTCATTGCTGTGCTCCAAGTACAGTATCTGTGAGGGGTTGCATTGTTGTGGCACCTGTGCCTAAGGCCCAATTTTTCTGCCCCTGTTTAACAGGGGCATGTAATTACAATTCTTGATCTAATAATTCACAGCAGGGCCCATTCCTGCGCCCACCAAGACTAACTGTGAGGCCTTACAGTGTTGTGTCAACACCACCACCACCACCACCACCAAAGGCCCAATTTTTCAGCCCCTGTTCAACAGGGGCATGCAATTACAATTCTTGATCTAATAATTCACAGCAGGGCCCATTCATGCGCGCACCAAGAGTAACTGTGAGGGCTCACAGTGTTGTGGCAACACCAACATGTAAGGGGCAAATTTCAGCTGAGTATATACGGCAGGCCCCTACTTTCAAACATCCAACTTACAAACGACTCCTCCTTGCAAACGGAAGGATACAACAGGAAGTGAGAGGAAATCTACCCCTAAGAAGGTAAATTCTCTCCTGTAAGAGTTAATATGGGAAAAAAAGTGTCTCCTCTCCACTGATTCTTTATCACCAATTCTTGTTTCAATAAAAACCACAAATTTTCAAAAAACATTTGTCATTAGGACGGAAAGTGAGGTGAACTGTTCTGAACACACTGCACAGACAGCAAAACAAATGTTACAGGGGTGATAACCCTTCCCTATGTTTTCCAAAAAGCTTAAAAATAGATTTTTTGTCTGGAGCTACACTTAAACAATGTAACTGTTCAAAATTACAAACAGATTCTACATAAGAACAAACCTACAGTCCCTGTCTTGTATGCACCGCCTGTATACGGCTGTTCAGAGTATATAGGGCCTTTTTTATTTTGTGTGCGGGCTTCCCCTTAATATCCATACAAGACCCAAAGGGGCTGGTAATGGGCTGGGGTAGGGGGGGGGGGGTGTGTGATGGGGTAGCTATGCCATTTTTCTTAAAGATTTTCATCCATATTACCGGGACCAGAGATTACACTAAAGCCGCAAGCAGTTTTAAATGGCTTTTTTTCCTTTAGAAATGTAATTTTGTGCAGGGACAGTTCTAAACACGGGAAACACGTGGCACTTCACAGGCATACTTTAGACACCCCCCAGGTACGATATTTAAAGGAATATTTGACTTTTTTTTTTCACTTTATGCATCATTAAAATGACTGCTCCAGAAAAACGGCCGTTTTTAAAACTTCTTTTTGCATTGATACATGTCCCCTGGTGCAGAACCCGGGTTCCCAAAGCCTTTTTAGGACAATAACATGCATAATAGTCGTTATAATTAGCACTTTCGATTTCGAACGTTCGCATCCATTGTATTTAATAGGGTTCTAAAGTTCGTGCGAACTTTCGGTCCGTTCGCGGGTTCTGGTGCGAACCGAACCCGGGGGTGTTCGGCTCATCACTAATGACCAGGCCCTAGTTTATCTAAACTGTGGCAAAGCAAAGGGATACACGTGTGAAAACATACTTTAGACCATGCCCACTTTATTGACCACACCTGCAAGTATACAGCTGGCTGCCCGCTACATGCGCCACATTTTACTTTACCATCCCTTTACTGTGGGCAGCAGACAGTCCACGTGGTACACCTCATTTTACTTCCCAATCCCTTTAACCACTTAAGCCCCGGACCATTTGGTAGCTAGAGGACCAGAGGTGAATTCAGAATTTTGCACTGCGCTGCTTTAACTGTAAATTGTGCGGACATGCAATGTTGTACCCAAACAAAATTTGCGTCCTTTTCTTCCCACAAATAGAGCTTTCTTTTAATGGTATTTGATTGCCTGTGCGATTTTTATTTTTTGCGATATAAACGGAAAAAGACCGAAAATTTTGAAAAAAAATGATATTTTCTACTTTTTGTTATAAGAAAAATCGAATAAACTCAATTTTAGTCATACATTTAGGCCAAAATGTATTCAGCCACATGTCTTTAGTAAAAAAAACGTCAATAAGTGTATATTTATCGGTTTGCGCAAAAGTTATAGCGTTTACAAACTAGGGTACATTTTCTGGAATTTACACAGCTTTAAATTTATGACTGCCTATCTCATTTCTTGAGGTGCTAAAATGGCAGGGCAGTACAAAACCCCCCCAAATGACCCCATTTTGGAAAGTAGACACCCCAAGGAAATTGCTGAGAGGCATGTTGAGCCCATTGAATATTTTTTTTTTTGTCCCAAGTGATTGAATAATGACAAAAAAAAAAAAAAATTACAAAAAGTTGTCACTACATGATATATTGCTCACACATGCCATGGTTATATGTGGAATTGCACCCCAAAATACATTCTGCTGCTTCTCCTGAGTACGGGAATACCACATGTGTGGGACTTTTTAGGAGCCTAGCCACGTACGGGACCCCGGAATCCAAGCACCGCCTTCAGGATTTCTAAGGGCGCAAATTTTTGATTTCACTCCTCACTACCTATCACAGTTTTGAAGGCCATAAAATGCCAAAATAGCACAAAACCCCCCCAAATGACCCCATTTTAGAAAGTAGACACCCCAAGGAAATTGCTGAGAGGCCTGTTGAGCCCATTGAATATTTTGTTTTTGTCCCAAGTGATTGAATAATGACAAAAAAAAAAAAATTACAAAAAGTTGTCACTAAATGATATATTGCTCACACATGCCATGGTTATATGTGGAATTGCACCCCAAAATACATTTTGCTGCTTCTCCTGAGTACGGGGATACCACATGTGTGGGACTTTTTAGGAGCCTAGCCGCGTACGGGACCCCGAAAACCAATCACCGCCTTCAGGATTTCTAGGCACAAATTTTTGATTTCACTCCTCACTACCTATCACAGTTTCGAAGGCCATAAAATGCCAAAATAGCACAAAACCCCCCCAAATGACCCCATTTTGGAAAGTAGACACCCCAAGCTGTTTGCTGAGAGGCATGGTGAGTATTTTACAGCTCTCATTTGTTTTTGAAAATGAAGAAAGAATTTTTTTTTTTTTCTTTTTTTTTTTTCAATTTTCAAAACTTTGTGACAAAAAGCGAGATCTGCAAAATACTCACAATACCTCTCAGCAAATAGCTTGGGGTGTCTACTTTCCAAAATGGGGTCATTTGGGGGGGTTTGTGCCATCTGGGCATTCCATGGCCTCCGAAACTGTGATAGGCAGTGAGAAGTGAAATCAAAAATTTACACCCTTAGAAAGCCTGAAGGCGGTGATTGGTTTTTGGGGTCCCGTACGCGGCTAGGCTCCCAAAAAGTCTCACACATGTGGTATCCCCGTACTCAGGAGAAGCAACAGAATGTATTTTGGGGTGTAATTCCACATATGCCCATGGCATGTTTGAGCAATATATCATTTAGTGACAACTTTGTGCAAAAAAAAAAAAACATTTTTTTTTTCCGCAACTTGTGTCAACATATAAAATATTCCATGGACTCGACATGCCTCTCAGTATATAGCTTGGGGTGTCTACTTTCCAAAATGGGGTCATTTGGGGGGGTTTTGAACTGTTCTGGCATTTTATACACAACATTAGGAAGCTTACATCCACTCTTCTAACCACTTGAAGACAAAGCCCTTTCTGACACTTTTTGTTTACATGAAAACATATTTTTTTTTGCAGGAAAATTATGTTGAACCCCCAAACATTATATATATTTTTAAAGCAAAGGCCCTACAGAATAAAATGGTGGGTGTTGCATTTTTTTTTTCTACACAGTATTTGCGCAGCGATTTTTCAAACGCATTTTTTGGGGAAAAAATACACTTTTTTTTATTTTAATGCACTAAAACACACTATATTGCCCAAATGTTTGATGAAATAAAAAAGATGATCTTAGGCCGAGTACATAGATACCAAACATGACATGCTTTAAAATTTCGCACAAACGCGCATTGGCGACAAACTACATACATTTTTAAAAGCCTTTAAAAGCCTTTACAGGTTACCCCGTTAGATTTACAGAGGAGGTCTTCTGCTAAAATTACTGCCCTCGATCTGACCTTCGCGGTGATACCTCACATGCATGGTGCAATTGCTGTTTACATATGACGCCAGACCGACGCTTGCGTTCGCCATTGGGCAAGAGCAGGGCAGGACAGGGGTGCTTTTTTTTTTTTTTATTATTAATTTTGCTTTTTTATTTTATTTTTAAATTGTTCCTTCCATGTTTTTTTTTTTTATCATTTTTATTGTTATCTCAGGGAATGTAAATATCCCCTATGATAGTAATAGGTAGTGACAGGTACTCTTTTTTTGAAAAAACTGGGGTCTAGACCCTAGATCTTTCCTCTGCCCTCAAAGCATCTGACCACACCAAGATCGGTGTGATAAAATGCTTTCCCAATTTCCCAATGGCGCTTTTTATATCCGGGGGGGGACATTCTCTCCCACTGCTTGTAAAAGCAGTCCAGAGGCTAATTAGCCACTAGGGTTTCTTTTACATTAAAGCCGGCCGCTGGCTGAAAAGAATGATACCAAGATGATACCTAAACCCGCAGGCATCAATCTGGTATAACCATTCAAAATTCCAGCAACATACCAGTACGTTGCTGGTCCTTGTTGGACATGTATTGTAATCTTTTTTTTTTCATGCAGCCAGGTGGCTGAACGAAAAAAGAGATTGATCGGTGGGTATGCCCACCATTAGAATACCGCCCTTCATCCACCCACTTCTAATGATGGGCATACATGCACCATTTATATATGCCGAAGCATGGGGGCATCCTCCCGCAAAAAAGTTATTTCGCACACACATGGTCGGACTTTTCCACGGGCAAGCCTCCGTCGGAATTTCGACCGTATGTACGCGGCATTAGGAGCAAAATCGCTCCTCCGCCCCTGCTGCCCCAATGCTTCGGCATATTTGCTTCTTTTTTTTTTTTTAACTGTGGTGGTGAAATCACCTCCTACAGCACTGGAGTCGCAGGGATCAGGCCTGTCTCTGCGAACGCTGCAGTTATGTGTGTTGTGTTTTGTAAGTGACAGTGATCGATCGATACTGCACTTCGGTGGCCTGGGCTGGACGGAGGGGCAAAACGCAGGTGCTAGCAGGTATCTGGGCTGATCCCGCTAACACTGCGTTTTTGGGAACCCTAAACTGCTGGGGACGCTAGTATAGATCTGATCAGATCAGATATTGATCTGTTCAGATACTATACCACTAAGGGAGGTGTATGCTTCACGCGTGGGTGTTAGCGTTACTGGCACTAACCTGACGCTGCCTGGGGTGTGACGCAGACCCTCTCTGACGCTAAAACCTAATTGATATCACCCGCCGGGCGATCAGTGGGTTAAACCTTTATTGGGTTATATACGGCGGGTGCCCTGACACTATAAAAAGCAAACTAACTAACCAGCGTCACCCGTAACACTTATATGATGATTACTGGTGAAAGGGTTAACTAGGGGCAATTAGGGGGTTAAAACCTTTATTAGATAATATATGGGGGTACCTGACGCTATAAAAACCTGCGGCGAACCTAAAAAAAATTACTGGCTACCGATCTGCATCACCGACGCTAAGACATCGATCAGAAAAATGATCGCTTAGCGACAGTGGTGATAGGGGGTGAAAGGGTTACCTGGGGGGCGATCAAGGGGGTTAAACCTTTATTAGATAATTTATGGGGGGTACCCGACGCTATAAAAACCTGCGGCGAACCTAAAAAAATTACTGGGTACTGATCTGCATCACCGACGCCAAGACAGCGATCAGAAAAACAATTGCTTAGTGACAGTGGTGATAGGGGGTGAAAGGGTTACCTGGGGGGCGATCAAGGGGGTTAAACCTTTATTAGATAATTTATGGGGGTACCCGACGCTATAAAAACCTGCGGCGAACCTAAAAAAAAAATACTGGCTACCGATCAGCATCACCGACGCTAAGACATCGATCAGAAAAACGATCGCTTAGTGACAGTGGTGATAGGGGGTGAAAGGGTTACCTGGGGGGCGATCAAGGGGGTTAAACCTTTATTAGATAATTTATGGGGGTACCCGACGCTATAAAAACCTGCGGCGAACCTAATAAAAATTACTGGGTACCGATCTGCATCACCGACGCCAAGACAGCGATCAGAAAAATGATCGCCAAGCGACGGCGGTGCTAGGGGGTGAAAGGGTTATCTGGGGGGTGATCAAGGGGTTAAACCTTTATTAGGGGGGGTTAGGGGGCTACACTGGACCTAAAACTAAATGTAGTGACACTTTTACAGTCACAAATGTCACTGATTGCAGTGATCAGTAAATAAATGGTCACTGCAATCAGTGACACTGTGACTGGGGGCTGGGGGGTGATCTGGGGGGGGCTGGGGGGTGATCTGGGGGGGCCTGGGGGGGCGATTTATGTGCCTATGTGTGCTGGTGTTAGTGTAGTGTTAGTGCACTGACCTGTGTGTCTTCTCTTGTACGACGCTCGGTATATGTGAGCGCCGCACAGGAGATGACATCACTTCCTCCTGCTTTCTCTATCTGTGTAAACAGTACACAGACAGAGGGGGCATTTCTATTCGCCGGGAGCGATCGCGGGGGGGTGGTCGGAATCGAACGGCCGCCCCCCCATCTCGGAACGCTCCCAGACGAATTCCGACCGCTCACTGTACAGAACGGGGGTCCGATCTGACCCCCCAACTGTACAAAGGCAATCACGTACACTCTACGTGATTGTGCCTGTCGGTGCCATTGTGCCGACGTATATATACAGTGAGCGGTCGTTAAGTGGTTAAGGTGTCACAACTAATTCTTATTAAATGTTGGCATCCATGTTTTAATTTTTACACTCACTGACACCACACATAGAACACATTACACCTGTTGATCAGCAAAGTATAGGACACGGCTACATATTTATGACCGCTGCAATCTGGGAATGGTTTCTATATATTCTAAGACTGCGTCTGCATTTCTAATTATGTTATGTCTGTGGCTAGTATAACAAGGGATTAAACCACACAAGGACTTAGCTCCCCCACTTACCCCACTTACTGTATACTCCCAGCATCAGCACAGCAGCCCCAAAACAATATGCCTGGAGCCACCTCTGATCAAATGTGCAATTTGGACCTGATATTCAAGAGGTTCCACAATGACAAAGGGGGTAAGTTTAACCCCTTGCCGACTGCCGCACGCCGATTTACGTCGGCAGAATGGCAGGGGCAGGCAAATGGGCGTAGCTGTACGTCCCTTTAAATTTGCCGCCTAGCGGGTGCACGCTCGCCCCGCAAACTCAATGTTCACTGGCGGCCCGCGATTGTAATCAAGGCATTTCTCTATTCTGCCTAGCAACATGACAGGGATCTACTGCTCCCTGTCACCGGGAGCAGTGATCTCTGTCATGTTCTAGTGAGAAAATCCCCCCTACAGTTAGAATCACTCCTTAGGACACACTTAACCCCTTGATCTCCCCCTAGTGTTTAACCCCTTCCCTGCCAGTGTGATTTATACAGTAATCAGTGGCTATTTGTAGCTCTGATCGCTGTATACATGACAATGGTCCCAAAATAGTGTCAAAAGTGTCTGATGTGTCCGCCATAATGTCGCAGTCACAATAAAAATTGCAGATCGCTGCCATTACTAGTAAAAAAAAGAAAAATGCCATAAATCTATCCCCTATTTTGTAGACGCTATAACTTTTCAAACCAATCAATATACACTTATTGCAATTTTTTACCAAACATATGTAGAAGAATCATCTACCTAAACTGAGGGAAAAAATAGTTTTTTTATATATTTTTGGGGGATATTTATTATAACAAAAAGTTAAAAATACTGCTTTTATTTTCAAAATTGTCATTCTTTTTTTGTTTATAGCGCAAAAAATAAAAACCGCAGAGGTGATCAAATCCCACCAAAAGAAAGCTCTATCTGTGTGGAAAAAAAGGACGACAATTTTGTTTGGGTACAATGTCACACGTCCGCGCAATTGTCAGCTTAAGCGACGCAGTGCCGAATTGCAAAAAATGCTCTGGTCAGGAAGGGGGTAAAATCTTCATCACAATTGTTACTTTAGTAAAACTTTGGGCCACATTGCATGTCTGTTTATGTGCATGCAAATCCACACATCCTGAGAAATGAATACATGTGACTATTCTATATGTACTGTAGCTACAATAGCCCAAGTCTTTTCATTAACTGCCACAAAAAGAGTAGTGCTTTTCTCTGACATTATTTTCTAAGATAGGAAACATGTTTTGCAGGTTGTTATGGTAAACCCACTCCTGACAGCTGTTTAAAAATACTAGTTACACAGCTGGAATGCTGACCCCTCTGGTTGCAATACTTTCTAAAATGTTGAGCTAGAATGACTATGCTAATTGGAAAAGTCATTGAAAAATCTGAAGTTCTTATCTACATTGTCTCGGTAAGTGACTCAAAGTATTAAAGCAAGAAGTTGATGTGACAGTGAGGCAAATAGCAAGTGCAAAATGAGAATTCAGTAATTGCATCCTTTATGATTATCCTAGAAAAGGTTGCCTTTAAAGAAGAACCCCAATCTAATGTAGGAGAAGAAGAATATTACTTTAAACATAGGAAGTGATAAAATCACTAACTTCAACCAATAAACACTGTATACTCATTCAATGAACATTGTAATCACTGCAATGGGAGAGCAACTAATATGCAATTTAGTGCTTGGTGTACTTAAGGTGGACCATTTATTAAGTCGTATAAGTCTGTAGGAATAAATTCCTAACATATAATAATACTAAATACAGAAACATTTAGATTTTTATCAGTAATAACAGAGCTCCAGGCAAATGTCGTTGTCTAGGCTAAGTTGATGGCATCAGTGTGCTGCAGTCGACAGGAAGAATTTCCTTAGTATCTCTTTCCTCAGTGATCAGACGAAAAAGGAATGAAATGAAGAGATAGCAGAGGGCTGGCATGACAGGGGGAAAAGAGTACAGACGAGAATGAGAGGTCTTACCTGATTGGGGGGAGACTTGGGGAGGAGGGGACATAAGAGTAAAAAGGAGCTGGCCCCTCCCCCCCAGCATCAGTGCAGCGTGCAGGAACAAGCTTCCCATCCACCCTCCCTGTTTGTTTCTTTGTCAGATATATCTTTTTTTTTCCCACAGATCGGTGTGTCCTCGATGACGTGGCAGTTGGCGGGTGTTGGTCTTTGCGGGTGAAGGAAGAAAACCTTGGATAAGGAGTGTTTGGGACCCATCGGTGGTATGGGTCCCGATGGTGGTATTACAGTTAACGGGTGCACTGCGGTCAGTTGGTTGTCTCCGAGCCAGTATGTCGGCTAGAGGCCTATTATCATATATAAAAGGTACCGCAGTGCATTATCAAAAAGAGGGTATGTGGAATGCCTGAAAAGACCGACGCGAATATCAGATGTTTTTATGGTTATGTTCATTTAAATTTATTGGTTAATAAAAAGGCTGCTACGGCCAAATTTACTCCAACTTGGTGTGGTCTCTAATAATGGGAAATTGTATGGGGCTTGGAGTAAGGGTTGGTCAGGCAGTATAGGAAGGATAGTACATCTGTTATACAATGGTCATGCAGAAAAGTAACTTTGTAGCAAATCAAGTGAGTGGGAGCAGCAGGAGTTGCAATCATTTGTGAACATTTTAATTTTAATGATTATATCATCCTTAAATCTAGGAAGTGACCCTGGATGATGCCTAGGGGTAATAAATACCCATAAGTGTTACCAAAACAAATAGCATTAGCATGGATGAACATAAAAAATATATCTAGCAATATTTTGATTATCGACTGTGCCAATCTCTTGACTACATAATGCTGAGTTCCTCGTTTCTCCTTTGCTTCCTTCTAAAAGACCACTTTTTTTTTGTTGCTGAAACTGCATTGGGCTTATGTTAGTTTTAAATACAAGTTGTGTTTAGCAGTATCCATCTTTAAATAAATTGTGTACTTGTCATAGTTACTGTCTTATGATGACATACCTTCCTGCAGGAAAAATATAGTTTTCCCTTTTCCAAGAGAAAATACGGAGTACAACCTCATTTTATAAATGCCCGGTAGTCTGTTAACTTTGAACATTGCAACATTGTGATGATTACATTTTATGCTGTCAGGCAACTGTAATGTGTGAAAACCCTAGGGCGACAGCAGGCTTGAAAGAGTTAAGAGGCAAGCCATTGTACAGAAGAATAGATTAGTCTTTGTTAAAAGTGTCTTTTTTGTGCCCCCCTTTTACCGCAGGAATGGGTTTTGAAGTAAAAAGTAATACAAGACTGCAGAATGATCCTAAGAAATGCCGGAAGGGCTTCCAACGAAATAGAAGGTCTGCTAAAAGATTGATGAAAGAAGATTCTTTTTTTTCTTTTTTTTTACCCAGTATGGTCAAGGACTGAAAGATCTTAATTTTAAAGTGTAGAACACTTTATTATTAATATTATTTTATACCACAACTTTTGCACAATTCATGATAATTAGCAAAGTTTAAAAAAGTGTTAAAATTATAACTCCTATTTTTTAGCTTCAATGCCTGAACACAATTTCTATGGAAACAAGCCGCGCTTCCTCATCCCACTATATGTAACACTAAGACCCCTTTCACATTGGGGAGCTTTGCAGGTGCTATAACACTAAAAATAGCACCTGCAAAGCGCCCTGAAAGAGCCGCTGCTGTCTCTCCAATGTGAAAGCCCTGAGGGCTTTCACACTGGAGCGGTGCGCTAGCAGGAGGGTAAAACAAGTCTCCTGCTAGCAGCATCTTTGGAGCGGTGAAGGAGCAGTGTATATACCGCTCCTCCACCGCTCCTGTCCATTGAAATCAATGGGCACCGCAGCTATACCACCGGCAAAGCGCCGAGGCAGCGGTGCTTTGCGGTGGTTTTAACCCTTTCTCGGCCGCTAGCGGGGGTAAAAGCGGCCCGCTAGCAGCTGAATAGCGCCGCAAAATTGACGGTAAAGCTCCGCTAAAAATGGCGGCGCTTTACCGCAGATGCACCCACCGCCCCAGTGTGAAAGGGGCCTAAGATATTAATTCATACAATTTTTTTTTATTTATTCAGTAGACTAAAACCCACGAGAACCCTAAATGGAGGTTACATAATACAGTATATTATATTATAACGTCAGAATTTTAAATGATCTAGTTATACTGCTCTGTATACAGAACAAGAACACCCAGATTCAATATAAGCTCATCTATAGATTAATTTTTTTTTTTTTTAAATCTGAGTTGAAAGTCTACAGTTTGTGAGTTCTGTGATTTAATAATGACCATACCCAGTAACTTTAAAACCTTGTGAGCTTGAGGCTCAGCCAAATTGGGTCAATGGCTAAAACATTGGAGTTTTTATGGGTGTACTTTACATATTGATGATACAATCCTCAAAAACAAACAGTGGTTGGTTACTCCATAACACAGAAAGCACTGTAGCACTGAAAAATATTATTCCTGATCCAAGAGAAAGCAGAGAGGACTCTCCATATTAGTATGGAGAGTAAGAACATTTGTATTGCCCGGGATGTACCACTAATGCTATTCACTAGCTATAGCATCCCACTACAAACCAAAATGATATTGCAATGCACTGCTATGTTTGCACAACAATATACAAGAAATGGACAAATTTGTTGACCCTTCAATGCTCCATTCTTCCTGAAAATGTAAGAAAATTAAAGCAATTGCCTCACGTATATGCACATGTCTTTGGTATGTCAGACAGAAAGGCAAAGACAGTAGGAAAAGAGATCCATTATTGCTTATTTTACAAATATATTCTAAAAATAGCTGGATAGATTTGTTGGCACAACTGGAAAAGATTATAAACAATTGTATCATAGGGGTTGATTTACTTAAGGCAAAGGTACTGTGCACTTTGCAATTTGCAATTTGCACTCTACAGTGCAGTTGCTCCAGAGCTTAATAAATTAGGTAAAGCTTCACTTTGCAAAGAATACCCAATCATGTTCAAGAAAAATAAAAAATAAATGAATTTTTGCTTGCACATGTAGCACACCAATCCTTTTGCCCCCGCTTACCTTCACCTGCGGGGGTAGAGCACACCATGCCACAAGCCCGTGTCCTCCTTATCAGAGGTCAGGCGGTGTTCACAGATTTGGGTCCTGCAGCGAGTTACCTCCTTCCACTGGTTCTCGTCCCTAGAATGTAGGGAGAAGTCTATATTCTTTCCCAAGAAGGCCAATGTCCACACAACTTTAACTCCAACAAAGAGTTTATTTTCCTTTGCTTCAGTTAACGGGAAATTTAAGAGAGAAAGAAGCTTGCAAAGTTAGAAGGTAGATTCAGGCACACAACACTTGACTCACTCGTCACCACTCGATCCCGAGTGGGTTTAGCTCACCCGGATAGATCCCTCTCACAGTTTTAGCAGCTGGAGTGAAGCTCGAACAGTACTGTCACTTTGTCCCCTCCAGGGACGGGTTCAGGAGATCCTCTAATAGCAGCAGAATCCTGTTATTCCTGAATCCAGAACTTCCCTTAACCCTCTGTAGAATTCAGAGAACAGATGATGCCAATGGGCACTCTACAGGGTTAGCTTTGTTGAGTAAGGAATCCTTCCCTCTGACAGGTCACCAGGCCTTTCCCGAGACAGCGACCTACTATCACTCGTCTCCTCTGTGGGACTGATCCTCCCCTGGCTTCCTCTCGGTCAGAGCGGGTATCCTCACCTGGGCACCCTGGGACTCCAATGTGCTGATTGTAGACCCAGTTAAAGGTAATGGGCTTACCTGGAACGTTGTAGCCTCGGGCTAAAGGTGCCTCCCCCCCCCGGGACTCACTCCCCGGCACTCCTCTCGGTCACTCCTGCCTAAACATGGCGTCTTGCCCTTATATACCCTCTCCCAGCATGCACAGCAGGTGAAGCCCCGCCCACCACACGGCAGCCAATCACTCCACTGTGTCACCTGAGGTTCGACCCTAGGCCTGGGCAACAGTGCCACCCACAGGCCAGAGGGGAACTGTACACCAGACAACACCACAGAAGAGCAGAGTCCAGTATCAAATTAGAAGGCCTGAGCCAAACTATTGCCCAGGCCGTCCCTTAAATTTGGGCATAGCGACCCCCTAAATTTAAGGGTCCGCTACACACATGATTGGATGATGGAAGTCAGCAGAACTTCTGCTCATTTACTAAGCTCAGGAGCAACTGCACTTCCATAGTGCAACTGTCCATTGCAAAGTGAACAATCTATTTGCCTTTAGTAAATCAACCTTATTGTGTTAGTGTTTAACTGTTTTTTGTAAATAGTATTGTCACAGACACAATGTCAGTCCTCAGCCACCTTTAACAACTTGTGACAAGTTTCTGATCAAACTCACACCATGCTGTCACCAGCTCGCAGGACCACAACCTAAGTACCAGCAGACTTAGAATCATCAGCACTGGATTTCATTAACTACAGAGGTAACTCTACCACCAGATATTTATCATAAATATCAACATTCACAATAACAATTATGACTTTTAATAAATGTATGTAACACCCACTGTCACTACAGAGAGGAACATCCAGAGATTTTACCATATAGTAGTGTTCTTCAAAGAGAAAGGGATACTTTAATATCTGCATGCATTGGAGACAATATTAGCACTTTTCAAAATATTGTTTAATAATAGAAAAGGTAAAACGGTACAAATAAAAATATGCACATAAAACGGGTATTACAAAGGAAACAAACAGACAACAATGCAACAGAAAAACAAAAAGGGTTTAAAAATAAAAAATGTGGAGTCGGCAATGTCCAGTCAATGAGCATAAGATGGATCAGTGGCTCTCATAGATCGTGGCTGATGTTCCTTGTTTGGTGGTAAAAGAGAAATCCAGACTACTGGTACAGTCACTCTCCCTTTTCTGGTCCCTGACAAGGTTTTTGACAGAAATGATATGACTAATCAGAAGGTCTGAGTGGCCGATAGGAGGTCACAGTCTACATGATCATTCTTTTTTAGAATCATCTATGTACTGTACAGGTATATATTTGATTCAAACAGTAGTTCAGCCATTTCAAAGTGAATGTGTCTTCTATTTATGTTCCATTTTATTTAGTTACATAGTTAGGTTAAAAAACGAAAATGTCAATCTGATTCAATCAGCATAAAAAAATAAATGGTGTAACAAAATAGAAAACCACCATAAACAGCATCCTATACCACAGTTGATCCAGTGGACGGCAAACATATCCAGTGTGTTTGTCAGTTCACTCGCTGCAGCAATAATGATAAGAGCAATTGGGATCCAGTAATCAGTTATTTTACAGAATTTTGCTGTGAATAACTTCATTTCCGGGAGAGTTTGTATTGTTCAGATGCAGTATGGACAACTTTTAATGCAGGATCTTGCCTTTTGCATAAGACCTTTCTTTAAAGGATACATTCAATTGAAAAAAAAAAGAATAATAATAAATGCACATTTTTTTGCAGGTAAAAAAATATGCATTTACTATTTATTTATTTTTTTGAGCCTGGAGAGCATTACACACGTGATCAGCATATCGCAGGTGCAATGAAGGACTCATACAGACTGTCAGTGTAAGCTGTTTGCCTGTACATTGTACGAGCAGGCAGTTTCACAAAGACAGGAATGAACTACCTGAGCACGCACAGGCTGTCGGTACTTGTAGTTCATTGATTCACAGGGATCTGTGAGGTGCAGCTGTGCAAGACTCTACTGTACCCACACAGTTGTGCTCTTTTCACAGCAGTGACAGCAGGCATGGGGAGAAGATCCTTGGCCTGCTATCACATGGAGTTTGGGTATCGGGAAGTGGCTGCAGGATTGGGAACACGTTACATGTTCCACCCTAAAAATGGGCGGAACATTTAACATGTCCCCAAAGGTGAACTTATTCTTTAGCATACTCATATTGTTATTATTGTTACACAAACACATCCTATACCTCTGCATCTCCAATACCCCTGTCTCAATGGATTCCCTTTAACATGATAAGTTTATTTGTGATTGTGACAAACACCTTATACTTACCTGCTCTGTGCAATTGTATTGCGTAGAACAGACTGGAACCTCCTCTTCTGGGATTCCCCGCCAGCGCCCTCTGCTCCTTCTCTTCTGTGTCATCTGCCATAGCAAACTGCTGGCACACACAATGTGGCTCGACCCCAGCCCCCACTTCACAGCATTTGATTGACAGCAGAAGGAGCCAATGGCTCCTGATGCTGTCTTAGTCCCTCTGAGTAGAGGGAGAGAGATGCAGCCCTGCACAGCACTGAATTGATTAAGAACCCAGGTAAGTATTTTGGGAGGTGGGGGAACATAGTAAGTTGTAAAACATTATAAACCTTAAAGCAGGGAATATATTAAGTTAAAAATACGTTTTATCTTTAGAACCACTTATTTTGACTTGTGCATAGATTTGCATCAACAACTTGCGGACCGCCCGCCGTTGTTTTACTTCAGTATTTTTATGTAGAATACCAGGGTTATGGCAGCAGATAGCTGCCATTAAACCCAGTATGTTCTTAAACGGCAGATGGTCCTCTTTCTGGTAAAAGTGGTCTCCATGGCGGATTCGCCACAAGATCACTTTTATCGGGGGCGGAAGAGACATGTCTCCCTCTGAGACATAGAGCCGAGTTAGGGAAAGATGGCCCGCCCCTCACTCGGTTCCATAACATTGGATGATGGAAGCGCCGTCAACTGTCACTTCTGCCTAATGGTCTTAAAGGGGAATAATATTATTTTTGATAAAATAAAATAAAATACATGTATTTTTTTTTTTTTTTTTTTAGCATTGCTTTTAAGTGTAAATGTGAGATTTGAGGTCTTTTTGGCTCCAGATCTCATATTTAAGAGGTCCTGTTGTGCTTTTTTCTAGTACAAGGGATGTTTACATTCCTTGTAATACTTATAAAAGTGACCCACTTTTTTTTTAAAGGAGAGTGTAAAAATAAAAAATAAAAAGTAAAATTAACCACTTGACCACTGGGCACTTAAACCCCCTTAATAACCAGACCAATTTTCAGCTTTCGGTGCTCTCACATTTTGAATGACAATTACTCAGTCATACAACACTGTACCCATATGAAATTTTTGTCCTTTTTTTCACACAAATAGAGCTTTCTTTTGGTGGTATTTAATCACTGTTGGGTTTTTTATTTTTTGCGCTATAAGAGAAAAAAGACTGAAAATTTGGTAAAAAAATGATTTTTTTTTCGTTTCTGTTATAAAATTTTGCAAATTACTATTTTTTCTTCATAAATTTTGGCCAAAATTTATACTGCTACATATCTTTGGTAAAAATAAGTACAAATTGGTGTATATTATTTGGTCTTTGTGAAAGTTATAGAGTCCACAAGCTATGGTGCCAATATCTGAAAATTGATCACACCTGAAGTACTGACGGCCTATCTCAATTCTTGAGACCCTAACATGCCAGAAAAGTACAAATACCCCCCAAATGACCTCTTTTTGGAAAGAAGACATTCCAAGGTATTCAGAAAGAGGCATTGTGAGTTTTTTAAAGTTGTCATTTTTTCCCACAATTCTTTGCAAAATCAAGATTTTTTTTTTCTCTTTTTTTTTTTTCACAAAATTGTCATATTAGCAGGATATTTCTCACACACAGCATATGCATTCCACAAATTACACCCCAAAACACATTCTGCTATTACTCCCGAGTATGGCGATACCACATGTGTGAGACTTTTACACAGCGTGGCCACATACAGAGGCCCAACATGCAGGGAGCACCTTCAGGCGTTCTGGAGCACCCAGGCCAATTCTGACATTTCTCTCCTACATGTAAAAATCATCATTTATTTGCTAGAAAATTACATAGAACCCCAAAACATTATATATGTTTTTTTAGCAAAGACCTTAGAGAATATAATGGTGGTTGTTGCAACTTTTTATCTCGCACGATATTTGCGCAGCAATTTTTTTAACGCGTTTTTTACGGAAAAAAAATGTTTTGTGCTTAAAAAAAAAAAAAAAACAGTAAAGTTAGCCCAATGTTTTTGCATAATGTGAAAGATGAAGTTACGCCGAGTAAATAGATACCTAACATGTCGCCCTTAAAAATTGCACACACTCGTGGAATGGCGCCAAACTTCACTACTTAAAAAATCCCCATAGGCGAAGCTTTAAATATTTTTACTGGTTACATGTTTTGAGTTACAGAGGAGGTCTAGGGCCAAAATGATTGCTCTCGCTCTAACGTTCGCAGAGATACCTCACATGTGTGGTTTGAAAACCGTTTTCATATGTGGGCGGGACTTACGTATGCGTTCGCTTCTGTATGCGAGCTCACGGGGACAGGGGCGCTTTTAAAAAAAAAAAAAAAATATATTCTTCATTTTACTTTATTTATTTTAGTTTGACATGTTTTTCCGCCCTAAACATTTTTTTGATCACTTTTATACCTATTACAGGGAACGTAAACATCCCTTGTAATAGGAATATGGCATGACAGGTCCTCTTTACAGTGAGATATGGGGGGGGTGTCAATAAGACCCCACATCTCACCTCTAGGCTGGGAAGCCTGAAAAAAAAAAAAAAAAAAAAAAAACAACAATCCTGGCTTTGATCGTAGCGGTGAGTCGGTAGAAGCACCGGAGGGCGGCGGGGGGGGGGGACATCCCCTCTCGCCTCCCGTAAGAATGATCAAGCGGCGGAACAGCCGCTATGATTGTTCTTATGGTGTAGGGAATCGCCGGCTGAAAAAGCTGATATCTGAATGATGCCTGTAGCTGCTCCCATCATTCAGATATCCCCGCACAAAGTCAAGGACGTCATATGACGGCCGGAGGGCGGGATGTGGTTATTGCAGAGTATTGCCGGGCATTGCGGAGTATTGCCGGGCATTGCGGAGTATTGCCGGGCATTGCGGAGTATTGCCGGGCATTGCGGAGTATTGCGGACTATGGCAGGGTATTGCGGTGTATGGCAGGGTATTGCGGTGTATGGCAGGGTATTGCACGGGTATTGCACAGGGTATTGTGGAGGGTATTGCACAGGGTATTGTGGAGGGTATTGCAGAGTATTGTGGAGGGTATTGCAGAGTATTGTGGAGGGTATTGCAGAGTATTGTGGAGGGTATTGCAGAGTATTGTGGCGGGTATTGCAGAGTATTGTGGCGGGTATTGCAGAGTATTGTGCAGGGTATTGCAGAGTATTGTGCAGGGTATTGCAGAGTATTTTGCAGAGTATTGCGCAGGGTATTGCAGAGTATTTTGCAGGGTATTGCAGAGTATTTTGCAGGGTATTGCAGAGTATTTTGCAGGGTATTGCAGAGTATTTTGCAGGGTATTGCAGAGTATTGTGCAGGGTATTGCAGAGTATTGCACCAGGGTATTGCAGAGTATTGCACCAGGGTATTGCAGAGTATTGCACCAGGGTATTGCAGAGTATTTCGCAGGGTATTGCAGAGTATTTCGCAGGGTATTGCAGAGTATTTCGCAGGGTATTGCAGAGTATTGCACCAGGGTATTGCAGAGTGTTGCACCAGGGTATTGCAGAGTATTGCACCAGGGTATTGCAGAGTATTGCACCAGGGTATTGCAGAGTATTGCACCAGGGTATTGCAGAGTATTGCACCAGGGTATTTTGCAGAGTATTGCACCAGGGTATTTTGCAGAGTATTGCACCAGGGTATTTTGCAGAGTATTGGCAGGGTGTATTGCAGAGTATTGGCAGGGTATAGCACAGGGATGGCTGAGCAGGGATGGATGGATGGCTGGATCTGTGACTGCAATTGTCACAGATCCAGCCCACAGTGCTGCTGCTGCCATCCGCTCCCTCCCCCTCCCCTCTCACACTGTACCGATCGGTACAGAGAGGGGAGGGAGGAACCGGCGTCATCAAATGACGCCGGTCTGTTTACAAGTGATTGCTCCGTCATTTGACGGAGCGATCACGTGGTAAACGGCCGCTATCAGCGGCGATTTACCGCGATTCGTGATCCGCCGGGTCCTCTGGACCCGGCGGTCACGGAGTTTCCCGTGTGCGCGCCCCAGGGGGCGCGCGGGAGCACGATTCTGGGAGGACGTTATATAACGTCCTCCCAGAGTTAAGCAACCACCTTGTCGACGTTATTTGTCGGCAGGTGGTTGTTAAGTGGTTAATAGGATTTTTTTTTTTTTTTTAAAGCGCCCCGTCCTGCCAAGCTCGGGCTTAGAAGCAAACGCATACATAAGTCGCGCCCGCATATAAAAACTGTGTTCAAGCCACACATGTTTGGTATCACCACGATCATTAAAGAGAGAGCAATACTTCTACCAAAAGACCTCCTCTGTAGTACAAAACTGGTAGCCTGCAGAAATTTTAAGGGTGAAAGTTTGTTGCCATTCCACGAGCGGGCGCGATTTTGAAGCATGACATGTTGGGTATCAATTTAAAAAAAATTGGCTAATTTTACTATTGTCCTATTTTTTTATGAAGAAAGTGTATTTTTTTCCAAAGAAATTGTGCTTGTAAGACCGCTGCGCAAATACGGTGTGACATAAAGTATTGCAATGACCGCCATTTTATTCTCTAGGGTGTCTGAAAAAATATATATAATATTCAGGGTTTCTAAGTAATTTTCTAGCAAAAAAGTTTGAAAAATAGGCTTGGTCTTTAAGTGCTTAAAATGGTTGTTTCCCTGTTGAAGATTTCTCCTCTGATTATTCATTTTACTAGTAAAGTACATTTGGCTCTTTATGTGCATGTAGCTCTCTTTTGGTCATTATGGTGTAGATCAGGAGCAATGAAGTCACATAATCACTTAGATTATTCACAAAGAGTACTTGTGTGTACTCTAAGTATGTGTATTTTTTTGACAGTTTTCTAAAAACAACTGAACTGCAAACAGTAGGGGGCTTGGGAGACATATTGATTTTCTATACAGATGACAGGTGCGATTAAACAGAGACACCTATTGGTGCCTAATAACATGCTGAAATACATAGCTACAAACAGATGTTGAATGCTCACAAAGCCCTCCACTCTTGTGTTCAATACTGAAACAGTGTACAGAGGTAAAGAACAATCCAGAGTAAATCAATAATGCTTATATTCAAGGTATTTCACACTCAGCGGAAAGCTAAAAATGCTCTCTCTCGTAAAGGGCCATAGATTATTGTACAATGTTAATGTTTCCAAGAGTGTTGTGTGAGATAACGAAATTGGGGACATTAGCAATTGTTTTTTTCATATGACATTCTGCAGGCATAGGGGAATAAAGATAACTGAGCATTCCTGTTTACTAATTCCTAGGCATATATCCATCTTGAAATTAAAATGACACTAAATCCAATATATAAAAAAATACACTGTAGATATTCAATACCTTTGTCTGTATGCGGAACGTGAGAAGGTGGAGGAAGTTCCCCATCAGGTCCGCTCAGCCAATGACGTAGGCGGGGTCTGACATACGAGGGGGCGGACCTGATGGGGAACTTCCTCCACTTTGTAATAAATGAATAGACCCGCCCCTTCTCACGTTCCGTATCTGGTCCGCTTAGGCCCCATGCACACGAGACGCTGTTATTTGCTGTTGAACGCACGTTCAGAGGGAGTTGGACGCTTTTTTCAACTGCCCCTGAACCCATTCAATGTTATCCTATGTGTCCATGCACACACTCTCGTTTTTTGGCGTTTACAAGCAGTTGCGTTTAACCTCGTTTTTCCAGAAGCAAAAAAATGGGTTCAGACGCAAACGTTTTCCACGTTTCAGACGCTAAACGCCACTAAACGCGGCTAAACGTGGCTAAACGCGGTACCGGCGTTTTGACGCGTTTGCGTTTATAAGCGTTTTTAAAGGTGACCTATTTTTTAACATTAGAAATCTCAAAAATGATGGCAAATGATGAAAAACTATTAAAAAATATAAAAGAAAACTGTAATTGCTTGCATTGCATTGTGGACAATCCACAACTTGTGGCAGGTAACGTGGCAAGTGGACAATCCACAGCTTATGGCAGGTAACGTGGCTAGGTGACGTGGCCAGGTGACGTGGCCAGTGGACAATGCACAACTTGTGGCAGGTGACGTGGCAGGTGATGTGGCCCGTGGACAATCCACAACTTGTGGCAGGTGACGTGGCAAGTGGAAATCAACAACTTGTGGCAGGTGACGTGGCCAGGTGACGTGGCCAGTGGACAATCCACAACTTGTGGCAGGTGACGTGGCAGGTGACGTGGCCCGTGGACAATCCACAACTTGTGGCAGGTGACGTGGCAAGTGGACAATCAACAACTTGTGTCAGGTGACGTGGCCAGGTGACGTGGCCAGTGGACAATCCACAACTTGCGGCAGGTGACGTGGCAGGTGACGTGGCCAGTGGACAATCCACAACTTGTGGCAGGTGACATAGCAAGTGGAAATCAACAACTTGTGTCAGGTGACGTGGCCAGGTGACGTGGCCAGTGGACAATCCACAACTTGTGGCAGGTGACGTGGCCAGTGGACAATCCACAACTTGTGGCAGGTGACGTGGCAAGTGGACAATCAACAACTTGTGTCAGGTGACGTGGCCAGGTGACGTGGCCAGTGGACAATCCACAACTTGTGGCAGGTGACATGGCAGGTGACGTGGCCAGTGGAAAATCCACAACTTGTGGCAGGTGACGTGTTCAGGTGACGTGGCCAGTGGACAATCCACAACTTGTGGCAGGTGACGTGGCAAGTGGACAATCCACAACTTGTGGCAGGTGACGTGGCCAGGTGACGTGGCAGGTAACGTGGCCAGGTGACGTGGCCAGGTGACCTGGCAAATGGACAATCCACAACTTGTGGCAGGTGACGTGGCCAGGTGACGTGGCAAGTGGACAATCCACAACTTGTGGCAAGTGACGTGGCCAGGTGACGTGGCAGGTAACGTGGCCAGGTGACGTGGCAGGTAACATGGCCAGGTGACGTGGCCAGGTGACGTGGCAAGTGGACAATCCACAACTTGTGGCAGGTGACGTAGCCAGGTGACGTGGCAGGTGATGTGACAGGTGACGTGGCAAGTGGACAATTCACAAATTGTGGCAGGTGACGTGGCCAGGTGACGTGGCCAGGTGACGTGGCAGGTAACGTGGCAGGTGATGACATGGCAAGTGGACAATCCACAACTTGTGGCAGGTGACGTGGCAAGTAACATGGCCAGGTGACGTGGCAGGTAACATGGCCAGGTGACGTGGCCAGGTTACGTGGCAAGTGGACAATCCACAACTTGTGTCAGGTGACATAGCCAGGTGACGTGGCCAGGTGACGTGGCCAGTGAACAATCCACAACTTGTGGCAGGTGATGTGGCAGGTGACGTGGCCCGTGAACAATCCACAACTTGTGGCAGGTGACGTGGCAAGTGGAAATCAACAACTTGTGTCAGGTGACGTGGCCAGGTGACGTGGCCAGTGGACAATCCACAACTTGTGGCAGGTGACGTGGCAGGTGACGTGGCCAGTGGACAATCAACAACTTGTGTCAGGTGACGTGGCCAGTGGACAATCCACAACTTGTGGCAGGTGACGTGGCAGGTGACGTGGCCAGTGGACAATCCACAACTTGTGGCAGGTGACGTGGCAAGTGGAAATCAACGACTTGTGTCAGGTGACGTGGCCAGGTGATGTGGCCAGTGGACAATCCACAACTTGTGGCAGGTGACGTGGCAGGTGGCGTGGCCAGTGGACAATCCACAACTTGTGGCAGGTGACGTGGCCAGGTGACGTGGCAGGTAACGTGGCCAGGTGACGTGGCCAGGTGACCTGGCAAATGGATAATCCACAACTTGTGGCAGGTGACGTGGCCAGGTGACGTGGCAAGTGGACAATCCACAACTTGTGGCAGGTGACGTGGCCAGGTGACATGGCAGGTAACGTGGCCAGGTGACGTGGCAGGTAACATGGCCAGGTGACGTGGCCAGGTGACGTGGCAAGTGGACAATCCAGAACTTGTGGCAGGTGACGTAGCCAGGTGACGTGGCAGGTGACGTGACAGGTGACGTGGCAAGTGGACAATTCACAACTTGTGGCAGGTGACGTGGCCAGGTGACGTGGCCAGGTGACGTGGCAGGTAACGTGGCAGGTGATGACATGGCAAGTGGACAATCCACAACTTGTGGCAGGTGACGTGGCAAGTAACATGGCCAGGTGACATGGCAGGTAACATGGCCAGGTGACGTGGCCAGGTTACGTGGCAAGTGGACAATCCACAACTTGTGTCAGGTGACGTAGCCAGGTGACGTGGCCAGGTGATGTGGCCAGTGGACAATCCACAACTTGTGGCAGGTGATGTGGCAGGTGACGTGGTCCGTGAACAATCCACAACTTGTGGCAGGTGACGTGGCAAGTGGAAATCAACAACTTGTGTCAGGTGACGTGGCCAGGTGACGTGGCCAGTGGACAATCCACAACTTGTGGCAGGTGACGTGGCAGGTGACGTGGCCAGTGGACAATCAACAACTTGTGGCAGGTGATGTGGCAGGTGACGTGGCCAGTGGACAATCCACAACTTGTGGCAGGTGACGTGGCAAGTGTAAATCAACAACTTGTGTCAGGTGACGTGGCCAGGTGATGTGGCCAGTGGACAATCCACAACTTGTGGCAGGTGACGTGGCAGGTGGCGTGGCCAGTGGACAATCCACAACTTGTGGCAGGTGACGTGGCAAGTGGAAATCAACAACTTGTGTCAGGTGACGTGGCCAGGTGACGTGGCCAGTGGACAATCCACAACTTGTGGCAGGTGACGTGGCAGGTGATGTGGCCAGTGGACAATCCACAACTTGTGGCAGGTGACGTGGCCAGGTGACGTGTTCAGGTGACGTGGCCAGTGGACAATCCACAACTTGTGGCATGTGACGTGGCAAGTGGACAATCCACAACTTGTGGCAGGTGACGTGGCCAGTTGACGTGGCCAGTGGACAATCCACAACTGGTGGCAGGTGACGTGGCCAGGTGACGTGACAGGTAACATGGCCAGGTGACGTGGCCAGGTGACGTGGCAAGTGGACAATCCACAACTTGTGGCAGGTGACGTGGCCAGGTGACGTGGCAAGTGGACAATCCACAACTTGTGGCAGGTGGCGTGGCCAGGTGACGTGGCAGGTAACGTGGCCAGGTGACGTGGCAGGTAACATGGCCAGGTGACGTGGCAAGTGGACAATACACAACTTGTGGCAGGTGACGTGGCCAGGTGACGTGGCAGGTGACGTGACAGGTGACGTGGCAAGTGGACAATTCACAACTTGTGGCAGGTGACGTGGCAGGTGACGTGGCCAGTGGACAATCCACAACTTGTGGCAGGTGACGTGGCAAGTGGAAATCAACGACTTGTGTCAGGTGACGTGGCCAGGTGATGTGGCCAGTGGACAATCCACAACTTGTGGCAGGTGACGTGGCAGGTGGCGTGGCCAGTGGACAATCCACAACTTGTGGCAGGTGACGTGGCCAGGTGACGTGGCAGGTAACGTGGCCAGGTGACGTGGCCAGGTGACCTGGCAAATGGATAATCCACAACTTGTGGCAGGTGACGTGGCCAGGTGACGTGGCAAGTGGACAATCCACAACTTGTGGCAGGTGACGTGGCCAGGTGACGTGGCAGGTGACGTGACAGGTGACGTGGCAAGTGGACAATTCACAACTTGTGGCAGGTGACGTGGCAGGTGACGTGGCCAGTGGACAATCCACAACTTGTGGCAGGTGACGTGGCAAGTGGAAATCAACGACTTGTGTCAGGTGACGTGGCCAGGTGATGTGGCCAGTGGACAATCCACAACTTGTGGCAGGTGACGTGGCAGGTGGCGTGGCCAGTGGACAATCCACAACTTGTGGCAGGTGACGTGGCCAGGTGACGTGGCAGGTAACGTGGCCAGGTGACGTGGCCAGGTGACCTGGCAAATGGATAATCCACAACTTGTGGCAGGTGACGTGGCCAGGTGACGTGGCAAGTGGACAATCCACAACTTGTGGCAGGTGACGTGGCCAGGTGACGTGGCAGGTAACGTGGCCAGGTGACGTGGCAGGTAACATGGCCAGGTGACGTGGCCAGGTGACGTGGCAAGTGGACAATCCAGAACTTGTGGCAGGTGACGTAGCCAGGTGACGTGGCAGGTGACGTGACAGGTGACGTGGCAAGTGGACAATTCACAACTTGTGGCAGGTGACGTGGCCAGGTGACGTGGCAGGTAACGTGGCAGGTGATGACATGGCAAGTGGACAATCCACAACTTGTGGCAGGTGACGTGGCAAGTAACATGGCCAGGTGACGTGGCAGGTAACATGGCCAGGTGACGTGGCCAGGTTACGTGGCAAGTGGACAATCCACAACTTGTGTCAGGTGACGTAGCCAGGTGACGTGGCCAGGTGATGTGGCCAGTGGACAATCCACAACTTGTGGCAGGTGATGTGGCAGGTGACGTGGCCCGTGAACAATCCACAACTTGTGGCAGGTGACGTGGCAAGTGGAAATCAACAACTTGTGTCAGGTGACGTGGCCAGGTGACGTGGCCAGTGGACAATCCACAACTTGTGGCAGGTGACGTGGCAGGTGACGTGGCCAGTGGACAATCAACAACTTGTGGCAGGTGACGTGGCAGGTGACGTGGCCAGTGGACAATCCACAACTTGTGGCAGGTGACGTGGCAAGTGTAAATCAACAACTTGTGTCAGGTGACGTGGCCAGGTGATGTGGCCAGTGGACAATCCACAACTTGTGGCAGGTGACGTGGCAGGTGGCGTGGCCAGTGGACAATCCACAACTTGTGGCAGGTGACGTGGCAAGTGGAAATCAACAACTTGTGTCAGGTGACGTGGCCAGGTGACGTGGCCAGTGGACAATCCACAACTTGTGGCAGGTGACGTGGCAGGTGATGTGGCCAGTGGACAATCCACAACTTGTGGCAGGTGACGTGGCCAGGTGACGTGTTCAGGTGACGTGGCCAGTGGACAATCCACAACTTGTGGCATGTGACGTGGCAAGTGGACAATCCACAACTTGTGGCAGGTGACGTGGCCAGTTGACGTGGCCAGTGGACAATCCACAACTGGTGGCAGGTGACGTGGCCAGGTGACGTGACAGGTAACATGGCCAGGTGACGTGGCCAGGTGACGTGGCAAGTGGACAATCCACAACTTGTGGCAGGTGACGTGGCCAGGTGACGTGGCAAGTGGACAATCCACAACTTGTGGCAGGTGGCGTGGCCAGGTGACGTGGCAGGTAACGTGGCCAGGTGACGTGGCAGGTAACATGGCCAGGTGACGTGGCAAGTGGACAATACACAACTTGTGGCAGGTGACGTGGCCAGGTGACGTGGCAGGTGACGTGACAGGTGACGTGGCAAGTGGACAATTCACAACTTGTGGCAGGTGACGTGGCAGGTGACGTGGCCAGTGGACAATCCACAACTTGTGGCAGGTGACGTGGCAAGTGGAAATCAACGACTTGTGTCAGGTGACGTGGCCAGGTGATGTGGCCAGTGGACAATCCACAACTTGTGGCAGGTGACGTGGCAGGTGGCGTGGCCAGTGGACAATCCACAACTTGTGGCAGGTGACGTGGCCAGGTGACGTGGCAGGTAACGTGGCCAGGTGACGTGGCCAGGTGACCTGGCAAATGGATAATCCACAACTTGTGGCAGGTGACGTGGCCAGGTGACGTGGCAAGTGGACAATCCACAACTTGTGGCAGGTGACGTGGCCAGGTGACGTGGCAGGTGACGTGACAGGTGACGTGGCAAGTGGACAATTCACAACTTGTGGCAGGTGACGTGGCAGGTGACGTGGCCAGTGGACAATCCACAACTTGTGGCAGGTGACGTGGCAAGTGGAAATCAACGACTTGTGTCAGGTGACGTGGCCAGGTGATGTGGCCAGTGGACAATCCACAACTTGTGGCAGGTGACGTGGCAGGTGGCGTGGCCAGTGGACAATCCACAACTTGTGGCAGGTGACGTGGCCAGGTGACGTGGCAGGTAACGTGGCCAGGTGACGTGGCCAGGTGACCTGGCAAATGGATAATCCACAACTTGTGGCAGGTGACGTGGCCAGGTGACGTGGCAAGTGGACAATCCACAACTTGTGGCAGGTGACGTGGCCAGGTGACGTGGCAGGTAACGTGGCCAGGTGACGTGGCAGGTAACATGGCCAGGTGACGTGGCCAGGTGACGTGGCAAGTGGACAATCCAGAACTTGTGGCAGGTGACGTAGCCAGGTGACGTGGCAGGTGACGTGACAGGTGACGTGGCAAGTGGACAATTCACAACTTGTGGCAGGTGACGTGGCCAGGTGACGTGGCAGGTAACGTGGCAGGTGATGACATGGCAAGTGGACAATCCACAACTTGTGGCAGGTGACGTGGCAAGTAACATGGCCAGGTGACGTGGCAGGTAACATGGCCAGGTGACGTGGCCAGGTTACGTGGCAAGTGGACAATCCACAACTTGTGTCAGGTGACGTAGCCAGGTGACGTGGCCAGGTGATGTGGCCAGTGGACAATCCACAACTTGTGGCAGGTGATGTGGCAGGTGACGTGGCCCGTGAACAATCCACAACTTGTGGCAGGTGACGTGGCAAGTGGAAATCAACAACTTGTGTCAGGTGACGTGGCCAGGTGACGTGGCCAGTGGACAATCCACAACTTGTGGCAGGTGACGTGGCAGGTGACGTGGCCAGTGGACAATCAACAACTTGTGGCAGGTGACGTGGCAGGTGACGTGGCCAGTGGACAATCCACAACTTGTGGCAGGTGACGTGGCAAGTGTAAATCAACAACTTGTGTCAGGTGACGTGGCCAGGTGATGTGGCCAGTGGACAATCCACAACTTGTGGCAGGTGACGTGGCAGGTGGCGTGGCCAGTGGACAATCCACAACTTGTGGCAGGTGACGTGGCAAGTGGAAATCAACAACTTGTGTCAGGTGACGTGGCCAGGTGACGTGGCCAGTGGACAATCCACAACTTGTGGCAGGTGACGTGGCAGGTGATGTGGCCAGTGGACAATCCACAACTTGTGGCAGGTGACGTGGCCAGGTGACGTGTTCAGGTGACGTGGCCAGTGGACAATCCACAACTTGTGGCAGGTGACGTGGCAAGTGGACAATCCACAACTTGTGGCAGGTGACGTGGCCAGTTGACGTGGCCAGTGGACAATCCACAACTGGTGGCAGGTGACGTGGCCAGGTGACGTGACAGGTAACATGGCCAGGTGACGTGGCCAGGTGACGTGGCAAGTGGACAATCCACAACTTGTGGCAGGTGACGTGGCCAGGTGACGTGGCAAGTGGACAATCCACAACTTGTGGCAGGTGGCGTGGCCAGGTGACGTGGCAGGTAACGTGGCCAGGTGACGTGGCAGGTAACATGGCCAGGTGACGTGGCAAGTGGACAATCCACAACTTGTGGCAGGTGACGTGGCCAGGTGACGTGGCAGGTGACGTGACAGGTGACGTGGCAAGTGGACAATTCACAACTTGTGGCAGGTGACGTGGCCAGGTGACGTGGCCAGGTGACGTGGCAGGTAACGTGGCAGGTGATGACGTGGCAAGTGGACAATCCACAACTTGTGGCAGGTGACGTGGCAAGTAACGTGGCCAGGTGACGTGGCAGGTAACATGGCCAGGTGACGTGGCCAGGTTACGTGGCAAGTGGACAATCCACAACTTGTGTCAGGTGACGTAGCCAGGTGACGTGGCCAGGTGACGTGGCCAGTGGACAATCCACAACTTGTGGCAGGTGATATGGCAGGTGACGTGGCCCGTGGACAATCCACAACTTGTGGCAGGTGACGTGGCCAGGTGACGTGACAGGTAACATGGCCAGGTGACGTGGCCAGGTGACGTGGCAAGTGGACAATCCACAACTTGTGGCAGGTGACGTGGCCAGGTGACGTGGCAAGTGGACAATCCACAACTTGTGGCAGGTGGCGTGGCCAGGTGACGTGGCAGGTAACGTGGCCAGGTGACGTGGCAGGTAACATGGCCAGGTGACGTGGCAAGTGGACAATCCACAACTTGTGGCAGGTGACGTGGCCAGGTGACGTGGCAGGTGACGTGACAGGTGACGTGGCAAGTGGACAATTCACAACTTGTGGCAGGTGACGTGGCCAGGTGACGTGGCCAGGTGACGTGGCAGGTAACGTGGCAGGTGATGACGTGGCAAGTGGACAATCCACAACTTGTGGCAGGTGACGTGGCAAGTAACGTGGCCAGGTGACGTGGCAGGTAACATGGCCAGGTGACGTGGCCAGGTTACGTGGCAAGTGGACAATCCACAACTTGTGTCAGGTGACGTAGCCAGGTGACGTGGCCAGGTGACGTGGCCAGTGGACAATCCACAACTTGTGGCAGGTGATATGGCAGGTGACGTGGCCCGTGGACAATCCACAACTTGTGGCAGGTGACGTGGCAAGTGGAAATCAACAACTTGTGTCAGGTGACGTGGCCAGGTGACGTGGCCAGTGGACAATCCACAACTTGTGGCAGGTGACGTGGCAAGTGACGTGGCCAGTGGACAATCCACAACTTGTGGCAGGTGACGTGGCCAGTGGACAATCAACAACTTGTGTCAGGTGACGTGGCCAGTGGACAATCCACAACTTGTGGCAGGTGACGTGGCAGGTGACATGGCCAGTGGACAATCCACAACTTGTGGCAGGTGACGTGGCAAGTGGAAATCAACAACTTGTGTCAGGTGACGTGGCCAGGTGACGTGGCCAGTGGACAATCCACAACTTGTGGCAGGTGACGTGGCCAGTGGACAATCCACAACTTGTGGCAGGTGACGTGGCAGGTGATGTGGCCAGTGGACAATCCACAACTTGTGGCAGGTGACGTGGCCAGGTGACGTGTTCAGGTGACGTGGCCAGTGGACAATCCACAACTTGTGGCAGGTGACGTGGCAAGTGGACAATCCACAACTTGTGGCAGGTGACGTGGCCAGTTGATGTGGCCAGTGGACAATCCACAACTTGTGGCAGGTGACGTGGCCAGGTGCCATGGCAGGTAACGTGGCCAGGTGATGTGGCAGGTAACATGGCCAGGTGACGTGGCCAGGTGACGTGGCAAGTGGACAATCCACAACTTGTGGCAGGTGACGTGGCAAGTGGACAATCCACAACTTGTGGCAGGTGACGTGGCCAGGTGACGTGGCAGATAACGTGGCCAGGTGACGTGGCAGGTAACATGGCCAGGTGACGTGGCAAGTGGACAATCCACAACTTGTGGCAGGTGACGTGGCCAGGTGACGTGGCAGGTGACGTGACAGGTGACGTGGCAAGTGGACAATTCACAACTTGTGGCAGGTGACGTGGCCAGGTGACATGGCCAGGTGACGTGGCAGGTAACGTGGCAGGTGATGTGGCAAGTGGACAATCCACAACTTGTGGCAGGTGACATGGCAAGTAACGTGGCCAGGTGACGTGGCAGGTAACATGGCCAGGTGACGTGGCCAGGTTACGTGGCAAGTGGACAATCCACAACTTGTGTCAGGTGACGTAGCCAGGTGACGTGGCCAGGTGACGTGGCCAGTGGACAACCCACAACTTGTGGCAGGTGACGTGGGCAGGTGACGTGGCCAGTGGACAATCCACAACTTGTGGCAGGTGACGTGGAAAGTGGACAATCTACAACTTGTGGCAGGTGACGTGGCCAGGTGATGTGGCAGGTAACCTGGCCCGGTGACGTTTCAGGTAACATGGCCAGGTGACGTGGCAAGTGGACAATCCACAACTTGTGGCAGGTGATGTGGCCAGGTGACGTGGCAGGTGACGTGGCAAGTGGACAATTCACAACTTGTGGCCAGGTGATGTGGCAGGTAACGTGGCCCGGTGACGTGGCAGGTAACATGGCCAGGTGACGTGGCCAGGTGACGTGGCAAGTGGACAATCTACAACTTGTGGCAGGTGATGTGGCCAGGTGACGTGGCAGGTGACGTGGCAAGTGGACAATTCACAACTTGTGGCAGGTGACGTGGCCAGGTGACGTGGCACGTGATGTGGCCAGGTGATGTGGCAAGTGGACAATCCACAACTTGTGGCAGGTGACGTGGCCAGGTGATGTGGCAGGTAACGTGGGCAGGTAACATGGCCAGGTGATGTGGTAAGTGGACAATCCACAACTTGTGGCAGGTGACGTGGCCAGGTGACGTGGCCAGGTGACGTGGCAGGTAACATGGCCAGGTAACGTGGCAAGTGGACAATCCACAACTTGTGGCAGGTGACGTGGCCAGGTGACATGGCCAGGTGACGTGGCAGGTAACGTGGCAGGTGATGTGGCAAGTGAACAATCCACAACTTGTGGCAGGTGACGTGGCAAGTAACGTGGCCAGGTGACGTGGCAGGTAACATGGCCAGGTGACGTGGCCAGGTTACGTGGCAAGTGGACAATCCACAACTTGTGTCAGGTGACGTAGCCAGGTGACGTGGCCAGGTGACGTGGCCAGTGGACAATCCACAACTTGTGGCAGGTGACGTGGCAGGTGACGTGGCCAGTGGACAATCCACAACTTGTGGCAGGTGACGTGGCAAGTGGACAATCCACAACTTGTGTCAGGTGACGTGGCCAGGTGATGTGGCAGGTAACGTGGCCAGGTGACGTGGCAGGTAACATGGCCAGGTGATGTGGCCAGGTGACGTGGCAAGTGGACAATCCACAACTTGTGGCAGGTGACGTGGCCAGGTGACATGGCAGGTGACGTGGCAAGTGGACAATTCACAACTTGTGGTAGGTGACGTGGCCAGGTGACGTGGCACGTGATGTGGCCAGGTGACGTGGCAAGTGGACAATCCACAACTTGTGGCAGGTGACGTGGCAGGTAACGTGGGCAGGTAACATGGCCAGGTGACGTGGCAAGTGGACAATCCACAACTTGTGGCAGGTGACTTGGCCAGGTGACATGGCCAGGTGACGTGGCAGGTAACATGGCCAGGTAACGTGGCAAGTGGACAATCCACAACTTGTGGCAGGTGACGTGGCTAGGTGACGTGGCCAGGTGATGTGGCCAGGTAACATGGCCAGGTGACGTGGCAGGTGACGTGGCAAGTGGACAATCCACAACTTGTGGCAGGTGATGTGGCAAGTGATACGCTAAATACAAGTACACTGCTGCTTTCTCAGCTGCTGCTACTCACTCTGGTCTCACAAACTGGCTGAAATGGTTAAAATGTACTGTTTTTTGAGCTTAGGGAGGGTCTATGATGAAACGCTTATAAATGCAAAAGCGGTAAAACGCCGCTAAACGCGGCCGCAAACGCGGTAAAACGCGGTTTCAGCGTTTAAAAACGTGTGTTCAGCAGAGTTTGCACCTGCGTCTCGTGTGCATGGGGCCTTAACCTTACACCTAGTCATTGGCTGAGCGGACCTGAGCAGAATTCATTATAGCCGCGAGTGAGTTTTAAATGACTTTTTTTCCTTCCGAAATGACATTTAGTGCAGGGACAGTTCTAAGCACGGGAAACATGCGCCACTTCACATGCATATTTTACACACTCCCCAGGTACGAAATTTAAAGGAAAATTTCATTTTTATTTTTTCATTTAAAGCATTATTAAAATCACTGCTCCCGAAAAAACGGGCATTTATAAAAAAAAAATCTGCATTGATACATGTCCCCTGAGGCAGGACCTGGGTGCCCAAACACTTTTTAGGACAATAACATGCATATTAGCCTTTATAATTAACACTTTAGATTTCGAACGTTCGAGTTCATTGTATTTAATAGGGTTCTAAAGTTCACGCGAACATTTTGTCTGTTCGCAGGTTCTGGTGCGAACCGAACAGGGGGGTGTTCGGCTCATCCCTGTATATTACCTATATCTGCCATTGTGATGTTTCTTTAGTTCTGTTGTTGAGTTCTCAAAGTATATCTAAAGCTGAAGCCTTCTTTTTATATTTTGGATAGAATATGAAATTGATATAGTAATGAAATCCCCTTAGACATATTCTAGTAACAACTCAAAATGTAGGATTATTCAATCTTTACTTTCAAGTCACCATGGCAATGGTCACCAGGACAAATAGAGAGAGCAAATGTCCCTAGTAGGAACACAGATAGCAAAAACAAAATTTTGGATTTACATACATTTTAAACTGATGCACAGGAAGTCTGTTGGAATGCCACTGAGCATCTCTACCATTGTTTCCACTCTCAATTGTTTTACCATGCCTAATAAAATCAGTATTCATTATCAGAAAAATGCACTAGTTAATAAAAGGATATGTAGCAATGCAATGTGCTATGCTCTACAGACAATATTTGAATAAACTTTGTAAATAATGTAAATGGGTACTTGAATTAATAACATCCATTATTTTATGTGCAATTGTGATAGATACTATCATTGTAACAAATAAAAGTGTAATTGAATGCATTGTTAAATAATTGTTGATAATAATTAATGTTTTCACAGAAAAAGAAAGAAAACCTCTCGGGTGCACTAGCAGATAACACAACACTAACAGCAAAGATAAATCAATGAAACTTAACTGTAAAAAAGAAAAATAATTTTATTCTTGGTTACAATAAAACAGGTTTGTTTCCTTTCAATAAAATTGTATTGAGATTTTTCAAGGTCACATAACAGTAGGATAATAAGAAAGATTTTGCATTAACAAAATGGGAGGTACACTCTAAACTACAAATGTATCATCACAAATGGAAGCATAATTGGTGAGGTAGGAAAGCATTGGTAGCTTGACTGGGTAGTGTGTGAGCATAGTAACATGTTCACTCAAAGTGAAGTCAGTGTTACTAATCACATTATGTATAGCATAGAAAAACTATGAGGAGAGAATGGAAAGAAGAAATGGGGCTGAAGATATGAAAGGGGATGGGTGGGGGGATACATTTGAAGAGGAGGAATAAAAAAAGGAAAGAAAAGGGGGAAAAGGGAACTAGGTAGATCCAGCTGGAAAATTTGGTTGTTAACCTTTTATTTGTCACATTGATAAACGCGAGCTCTCAAAATCAAAGGGCAGGAAGTGAGTATTACAAGGATCTTAGATTTTGAATGAAAGCCTGGGATTTAGTCGTGCTGTAGTGTGGTTCATTTTTAATAGAGCAAACAGCAAACTGATGCACAGGGATTTCAGTTCCCTAAAGACGATTTTTTGAGTGGGTTTTTTTTTCCTTGTGATCAACTGTCTTTCTACAGTAAAAATATGAATCTGTTTTCAGGTTTTAGGTTTGGTGCAAGTACGTTTTTTTTTTTTTTTTTTAAAGAGCCACCCCAATAGAGTGTAATGCCGCGTACACACGACCGCTTTTCTCGAAGAGAAAAACGGCATTTTTTTTTCCGCCGAGAAAAACGATCGTCTGTGGGCTTTATGTCGTTTTTCTCGTTGAGAAAAACGGCATAAAAAACGACGAGAAAAATGTTCTAAATTTTCTCATCGTTTTTTCCAGCATTTTTTTCCGCGGCAGTTTTCCCATAGGGAGACACTGCCGCGGAGCCCACAGACGGTCGTTTTTCTCGTCAAGAGAAAAAATGACGGGAAAAACGACCGTGTGTAGGGAACCAAGCGGTTCCCTCGTTTTTCCTGTCATTATTCACGGCGGTTTTTTAACCGCCGTGAATAATGATCGTGTGTACGCGGCATTAATGAGTGGATTTAGCACCCCAATAGAGTGTAAATGAGTATGCGTAGCTAGAACTTTTTGCTCACTAGGCAGTTTACAATATGTGGAGAAAGGAACCTAAGTCTGAACAGGTTCAAAAATAGGTGGATGAAAAATGAGGAAGAAAGTGGGCTTTTCGTGCAGATATTTTGTACCAACACATGAAGATTTTGTAGTTTGTTTCAGATGCAGAATTTATAGAACCATTTGATGTAGCTAGCCAGATGTTTTTCCAGTCTGGAGGTGACATTTTATTTTTCCTTGGGTTACCTACCCAGGCATAAAAAACAAGTTAACGCCTAAAGCCTCATACACATGATCGGACTTCAAACAAACTTTTCCGTGGATTTTTCCCTGAAGGGAGTTGGCCGGGAACACCCATAGCATATACACGGCAGGACTTTTCTGCAAACTTTCACAAAACTTTCCCAACATCACATGGTTTTTCTGCTCTTTTATGCTCTTTACCGCCACCCTTTGGTCAATTTCTGCTATTGTTGGTTGATTTTAACATTGGTTCTGGGCATGCGTATTTGTACTTCGACAAAAGTCTGATGGATTTCTGTACACGCGGTCGGACTTTGCACCATCAGACTTTTGTTGCCGAAAAGTTTTTCCGTTTGCAGAGCGAACTTTTGTCCGATGAAAACCGAAAAATTTTGTCCGATGGAGCGTACACACGGTCGGATTTTTGGGCAAACTTGCTCAAAATGAAGTTTGTTGGCAAAAAGTCTGACCGTGTGTACGGGGCTTTAGGCTCAGTTCACACCTAAACCCGCCCTGGATTGCACAGGAAAGCTGTGCGTACCCGTTCTCCATTTCAGGGACGAATCATGGCCAAATCTGTGCCTGAATTTGCATAGGTGTGAACCCAGCCTTAGGCTCTCCTCCCTTACTCCTACCCCCACCTCTCTTACCAAACCCGATCCCCTGCTTCCTAATCGCCACTGTTTCTCCTTTCTGTTAATACCCTCTTTCATCTAGCTCCCCTCTTTTACCTCCTACACGTTTTCCGGTATTACACAAAATTGCTAGATTTCTTTTAATGATATAACTTTGCTTGTAACTTGCATGTGGGGTGTCTTTTATCCTAAGTTCCAGGCATATATTTAAATTGGATGAGCCTTAGTGGCTTTACCTGGGGGGATGATTAGTGCTCCTGCCTACATTTAAACTATCTTTAAATATTGTGAAATAGTTCAAACTGACTGAAAGAAAATGAGGAGTGGGAGGGCATCAGGAACACTAAAGCCCTGTACACACGATCAGTTTGACTGATGAAAACCGTCCGATGGATTGTTTTCATCAGACAAACCGATCGTGTATGGGACCCATCAGTCTTTTTTCCATCGGTTTTAAAAAATAGAACATGTTTTAAAATTATCTGATGGATAAAAAACCGATGGCAATTTCAGATCGTCTGTGGGGAAATCCATCAGATAAAAAACCCAAGCATGCTCAGAATCAAGTCGACACATGCTCAGTAGCATTGAATTTCATTTTTCTCAGCTCATCGGAGTGTTTTACATCACCACGTTTGGAACGGTCGGTTTTTTGACTGATGGTGTGTAGGCAAGACTGATGGAAAACAGTTTCATCGGATTTCTGATGGACAAATCCATCAGACGAAAATCCATAGGATATCTGATCGTGTGTACAGGGCTTTACAGAAAGAGGGAAGGGGGGGGGGGTGGGCACATTAAACTAACAGAACCACCATGACTGTATTAACAATACAAAGTACAAATATGCACAGAGTCTGCAACAAGGGAAAGTGTGTGTGAAATATAGATCTAGAAGAAATGAATCCCTCTTATCCCAGAGCCCCTTACGCCCGCCATGGGGGAAAATTTTTACAGTCCTGCAGCGAGACCCCTTCACATGTTCTGCAGTGGGCCCCCTTCCTACTGTCTTAGGGCCCCCCCAACTGTGGTGGAATAGCAGGACCCGGGTTGATAGGACTGTGAATGGTGTCAGCAAGTAGAGCAGTGGACAGTGTCAGTATGCCAGTGGACTTTTTTAGTAATGCAGTGGATGTGGTCTGTAGGGCAGTGGATGGTGTCAGTATGGCAGTGGACTTTGTCAGTAGGGTCAGTATTTTTTTTTATTTTTGGTATTTTATTTTGAATTTTTTAACATTTAATTTGTATTTTTTTACCATTTAATGTTGTATTATTTTTTGCAAATTTTTTAGGAGCCCTGTTGGGGGGCTGAACAAACCTTTGATGTTTCACCTTTGAGACAGAGAAAGGAGATTGAGGACACAGCCCTCAATCTCCATCTGTGGCTGCACAGAATGAATAAACAGGAATAGCTCTGTACAGAGCTTCCCATTCATTCACAAACTGAAGCATAGTAAATACAGTTTACACAAGAGTGATCAGTATAAATTACAGAATTACTGGACCTTTCCCCGCTCTCCATCCTGAAAGCATCCTCTGCAGCAGCTGGTGGGAAAGTAGAGGGAGAAAAAGGGAAGAGGGTTACTAGGGGAGCACACAGGGGCCTGGGGGCAGCAGGAAGCAAGTAACCTGGCTAGGAGGGCGGCGGGGTGGCATTTAGAGGAACTAATACCCTCCATTTTCCTTCTGTAGCCACTGAATGCCCGTGAGTGGAAGAGGAAAAGCTTAATTTCAGAAGCTGTAAGGGGAAAAAGGAGGGCATCAGTTCCTATATATGCCACCCCTTACCACCCCTCTTATCGAGGTGTAGAACCGAATATGACAGGGGAGCCATAGGCTGCAATTGCGGCCCCTGCGGCCCCTATAGTTACGCCTCTCTGTCAGCGTTTTTTGCGGGGAGGCCTCCCCACAGCTGCTTGTGTAGTAGGCAGTTGGGGCAGCATTTGATAAAGGAGGAGTGATTGTAAGTTATAATCAGGAAAAATGTAATTGCATTTGGGGAAAATGTTGCTGAAGGGGAACTTACACTTCATGTAAGCGTAACTTAAAGCATTACAGTTAACAGCTAACAGTTATGTTTTATTATGACAAAACATTTTAATAAAGATAGGGTAACTGGACAGTGTCATATGGTTTGTCCAAACCCTGTAACTGTCACTTTTGCTTAACAGCTTGGTCTGTACATGTGGAGAAAAATATAAGTAAAAGCCTGTGAAAAACTGAATTAATATACAAATTACTTTCACTACATTGATTACCCATAATAAGTTTTTCAGACTTTGGGGTGGTTATAAAGACTGAAGTTGGTTTTAACCTTAATTCATTTTATGCATTAAGGTAGAAAAACCTTCTGCATGCACTGTCCAGCCCCCCTTATACTTACCTGATCCTGATCTCATTCGAGCACTGTATGCGACAGCAAAGTCTCTCTCTGCTCTCTTAGCTCTTGGCTTCTGCTGCGTTCAATCCTAGCCAGTGATGAGGGAGCGTGGGTGAAAGGTCGAGGCGCATTCTGTGTTTCTATTGACACACAGAGCTCGGGAGTGAGCATGCAGGAGTGCCCCCCTAGCAAGCAGTTTGCTTTGGTGGGTACTCAGCAGGGAGAGGAGCCAGAAGCTCTAGCCGGGGGACCCAAGAAGAGGAGGATCGGGGCTGCTCTGTGCAAAACCACATAGCAGGTAAGAATGACATGTTTGTTATTTTTTTCTTAAAGCGGAGCTCCACCCTAAAGTGGAACTTCCGCTCATCAGATTCCTCCCCCCCTCCGGTGCCACACTTGGCACTTTTCAGGGGGAAGGGGGTGCAGATACCTGTATAATACAGGTATTTGCACCCACTTCCGGGTATAGTTAGTAGCGGCAGAATCTGCGGGTATCTATGTCACTTCCAGACCCCCCACTGTGTTCTGGGAAACACACAGTTCCCAGAACACAGCGGGGAACCAGTGAAAGACGAGCAGCACGACTCGCGCATGCGCAGTAGGGAACCAGGCAGTGAAGCCACAACGCTTCACTTCCTGATTCCCTCAGGAGGATGGCGGCGGGGGCAGCCGAGAGACGAGCCATTGCTCGTCTTCTGCTGCCGACATCGCGGGTACCCCGGACAGGTAAGTGTTAATTTATTAAAAGTCAACAGCTGCAGTATTTGTAGCTGCTGGCTTTTAAAAAAATTTTTAAGGTGGAGCTCCACTTTAAACAAAAATTTAACCTTTACAATCACTTTAATATTTTTGCTAAAGTGGTTACATAGTTACATAGTTACATAGTAGGTGAGGATTAAAAAAGACACAAGTCCATCAAGTCCAACCTATGTGTGTGATTATATGTCAGTATTACCTTGTATATCCCTGTATGTTGTGGTCGTTCAGGTGCTTATCTAATAGTTTCTTGAAACCATTGATGCCCCCCCGCTGAGACCACCGCCTGTGGAAGGGAATTCCACATCCTTGCCGCTCTTACAGTAAAGAACCCTCTACGTAGTCTAAGGTTAAACCTCTTTTCTTCTAATTTTAATGAGTGGCCACGTGTCTTGTTAAACTCCCTTCCGCAAAAAAGTTTTATCCCTATTGTGGGGTCACCAGTATGGTATTTGTAAATTGAAATCATATCCTCTCTCAAGCGCATCTTCTCCAGAGAGAATAAGTTCAGTGCTCGCAACCTTTTCTCCATACTAGGGATGAGCCGAACACCCCCCGGTTCGGTTTCCATCCAGAACATGCGAACGGACCGAAAGTTTGCGCAAACTTTCGAACACCTTTAAAGTCTATGGGACTCAAACGTGAGAAATCAAAAGTGCAAATTTTAAAGGCTAATATGCAAGTTATTGTCCTAAAAAGGGTTTGGGGACCCGGGTCCTGCCCCAGGGCACATGTATCAATGCAAAAAAAAGTTTTAAAAATGGCAGTTTTTTCAGGAGCAGTGATTTTAATGATGCTTAAAGTGAAAAAATAAAAGTGAAATATTCCTTTAAATATCATGCCTGGGGGGTGTTAATAGTATGCCTGTAAAGTGGCGCATGTTTCCTGTGTTTAGAACTGTCCCTGCACAAAATGACATTTCTAAAGGAATAAAAGTAATTTAAAACTGCTTGCGGCTTTAAGCCTAGTGCACGCGGCCGAGATTCTCGTCGTAAAAAAACCTGTTGTTTTTCTCGACGAGATTCTTGTCAAGCTTGACGGGATTCTTGTCAAGCTTTCCTTGCATACACACTGTCAATTCCAAATCTCGTCGTTGTAAAGCGCTGTGACGTACAACACGTACGACGGCAGTATAAACGGCGCCACCCCGTGGGCTGCTTTTGCTGATCTCGTGTTACCACGTGTTAGTAAAAGTTTGGGGACAGACGATTCGCGCTTTTCAGTCTTCATGCTTTTCAGTCCGTTACAGCATGAAGAATGTGCTATCTCCATTACGAACACTAGTTTTACCAGAAGGAGCGCTCCCGTCTCATACTTGATTCTGAGCATGCGCGATTTTTTAAGACTCGGAAAAGCATACACACGACCCGTTTTCTCGTCGGGAAACAGGCCGATGAGAATCCCAACGAGAAAAATGAGAATCCTGACGAGAAAATAGAGAGCAGGTTCTCTATTTTTCTCGTCGAGATTCCCGGCAGTTTTCTCAACGAAAAACCATACACACAAAAGTTTTTCTCGGTAAGAAAGCTCTCCCAGCAGTTTTCTTGTCGTTTCTTGATGAGAAAACCGGCCGTGTGTATGAGGCCTTAATGTAATGTGTGGTCCCGGCAATATGGATGAAAATCATTGAGAAAAACTACATGGGTACCCCCCCCAGCCCATTTCCAGCCCATTTGGGTCTTGTATGGATATTAAGGGGAACCCTGTACCCAAATTAAAAAAAGGAAAGGCGTGGGGCCCCCAGGCCCTATATACTCTGAACAGCAGTATACAGGCGGTGCAAACAAGACAGGGACTGTAGGTTTGTTCTTAAGTAGAATCTGTTTGTAATTTTGAACTGGTACATTTTTAAAGTGTAGCTCCAGCCAAAAAATCTATTTTTAAGCTTTTTGAAAAACATTGGGAAGGGTTATCACCCCTGTAACATTTGTTTTGCTATCTGTGCACCTGTTCAGACGATTTCACCTCACTTTCTGTCCCAATGACAGTTGGATTTTGAAAATTTGAGGTTTTTAGCAAAACAAGGATTGGTGATAAAGCATCAGTGGAGAGGAGACACCTTTTTCCCATATTAACTCTTATAGGGGAGAATTTCCCTTCCTGTGGGTAGATTTCCTCTCACTTTCTGTTGTCTCCGTCTGTTTGTAAGTAGGAGTCGTTTGAAAGTCGGATGTTGAACAGGGGCAGAAAAATTGGGCCTTTGGTGGTGGTGCTGGTGCCACAACACTGTAAGTCCTCAGAGTTACTCTTGGTGGGTGCTGAAACAGGCCCTGCTGTGAAATATTATATCAAGAATTGTAATTACATGCACCTGTTGAACAGTGTCAGAAAAATTGGGCCTTTGGTGGTGGTGGTGCTGGTGCCACAACACTGAAAGTCTTCACAGTTAGTCTTGGTGGGTGCTGGAATGGGCCCTGCTGTGAAATATTAGATCAAGAATTGTAATTACATGGGGCAGAAAAATTGGGCCTTAGGCACTGGTGCTGGTGCCACAACACTGCAACCCCTCACAGATACTATAGTTGGAGCGCAGGAATGAGCCCTGCTGCAAAGTATTACAGCAAAAATTTTAATTACACGCCCCTGTTAAACAGGGGCAGAAAAATTGGGCCTTAGCCACTGGTGGCGGTGCCCAGAACCAAAAATGTTCTTACAAGATATCAACATGAACATTGAGGAGGAAGAGGATAGTCACTCAGCATAACAGGATAGTCACTCAGCATCAGCATAAGAAGGGATCTCACATTAAAAAAAAAATATTCGGTTACATCAGCATCAGGTGCTTGATAGCTGGTGATCCAAGACTGATTCATTTTTATGAAGGTCAGCCGATCGACCAAGTCGGTGGACAGGCGCACCCTGTGATTGATTACAAAGCCTCCAGCAGCACTGAATATGCGTTCCGAAAGAATGCTGGATGCAGGACAGGCCAGTAGCTCAATTGCATACTGTGCAAGCTCTGGCCATTGATCCATCTTCAAGACCCAGTAACCCAGAGGATTTTCGGTGGGAAAGGTGTCCAAGTCTGATCTTGCCCCTAGGTATTCCTGCACCATGTAAATCAGACGCTGGCGATGGTTGCTGGGACCGATTAGACCTTGGGGCTGCAGACTAAAAAATTGTCTGAACGCATCGGTCAGACGGCCACCTTCTCCACCACTCCTTCTGTGACTGACCGAAGCCTCAGTAACACGTTGTCCAGGACCAGGAATTTGTAACCTCCCAGGCTCTGGAAACGCCTTGCACAAACCTTTCTGCAAGGCCTCCCGAAGATGTTTCATCCTCTGCTCCCTCTTCGACGGCTGGATAAGGTCCGCAACCTTACCCTTGTAACGTGGATTAAGGAGGGTTGCCAGCCAGTAATGATCCCTCTCCTTGATACCACGAATATGAGGATCTTTCGCAGGCTTTGCAGGATCAGGGAGGCCATGCAGCGTAGGTTTGCTGAGGCATTCGGTCCGGAGTCCTCTGGGTCACTAAGAACGTCATGATCTGAAGCCACCTCCTCCCAGCCACATACAAGTCCATGGGTTTCTGGGGACTTTAAATGATCCCTTGAAGATTGCTGCTGATGCCGAGTGCTAGGCTCCACCTCCATGCTTACACAATCCTCCTCCTCCTCCTCTTCCTCTTCGTCCTCTTCCTGTGTGATCGGCAGGCCCGCAGGAACACTGTCTGGATAAAGGGGGCCTTGAGAGGTAAGGAAGTCCTCCTCTTCCTCCCTCTGTTCTGCCTCAAGTGCCCTGTCCATTATTCCACGCAGCGTGTGCTCCAACAGGTGGACAAGAGGGACAGTTTTACTGATGCATGCACTGTCACTGCTCACCATCCTCGTAGCCTCCTCAAATGTAGACAGGACAGTGCATGCATCCCTGATCATGACCCACTGGTGTGGCAAAAAAAAAACAAGCTCCCCTGACCCTGTCCTAGTGCCATAGTCGCACAGGTACTCATTGATAGTCCTCTGCTGCGTGTGCAGCCGCTGCAGCATGGCCAACGTTGAGTTCCACCTGGTGGGCATGTCACAGATTAGGTGGTTCTTGGGCAGGTTGTATTCCTTTTGGAGGTCAGCCAGCCAAGCACTGGCATGATATGACCAATGGAAATGCACACAGACTTTCCTGGCCTGCCTCAGGACATCCTGCAAGCCCAGGTATCTGCCCAAGAACCGCTGCACCACCAAGTTAAGGATGTGAGCCAAACAGGGCACATGGGTCAGCTGTCCCTGTCGGAGGGCGGAGAGGAGGTTGGTGCCATTGTCGCAAACCACCATTCCTGTCTTAAGTAGGTGTGGCGTCAACCACCTCTGAGCCTGCCCCTGCAGAGCTGAAAGAATCTCTGCCCCAGTGTGGCTCCTGTCCCCCAAGCACACCAGCTCAAGCACCGCATGGCATCTTTTTGCCTGAGTACTTGCGTAGCCCCTTGAACGCCTATGGAGCACCGCTGGTTCCGAGGACAAATTAGCACAGGAAGAGGCCATGGAGGAAGAAGAAGAGGAGGGGGTGGAGGAGAGAGGTGTGTCAGAATCACCACTAGTAGCATTTTGGAGATGTGGTGGCGGAACAACCTCCAGCACTACTGCACCCTGTCCTGCATCCTTCCCAACTGCCAGCAGAGTCACCCAGTGCGCCGTGAAAGATAGGTAACATCCCTGTCCATGCCTGCTGGACCATGATTCAGCGGTAATATGCACCTTACCACTGACCACCCTGTCCAGCGAGGTCAAAACATTGCCTTCCACATGTCGGTAGGGAACCGGAATCGCCTTCCGTGAAAAAAAGTGCAGTTTGGGAACCTGACACTGAGGTACCGCACATTCCACAAACTCACGGAAGGGGGCAGAGTCTACCAACTGAAAGGCAGCAGTTGAAGTGCTAGCAATTTAGCCAAGCTAGCATTCAACCGTTGGGCATGTGGATGGCTGGGAGCGAATTTCTTTCGCCAGTGTAGCAACTGGGGCAGGGAAATTTGCCTGGTACAATCGGACGTTGGTGTACCGATAGCAGATTGCCCACAAGTACTTGGCAGTGGCACACCTAATTCTACACCTTCATGCCTCTCAGTGCAGGTTTCTGAGAGGACTGAAAGTATAGTGGGGTTGGAGATCCCAGCTGATGAGGAGCAAGGAGAGGTCCGCTTTGTTCTTATGTGTGGGTCTTTTATGTACGCTTGCCAAAGGACTGCATGGCAAGTTGACATATGTCTGGTCAAGCATGTGGTGCCCAAGCGGCTGCTGTTTTGGCCACGTTTAATACGCTTCAGACATATGTTGCAAATAGCAATGGTGCGATCTGCTGCACACGTCTGAAAACAGGCCCACACCAAAGAACTTTTGGAAAAATGGGCAGAGTCAGCAGCGCCCTGCACATGCGGAGCTCTGCGGTGTGATGCAGTCGGTTGGCTGCCCTTAAGCTGGCCCCTGGAGGGCATCCTGCCTTGTTGGAGATGTGCCTGCTCCTCCTCCTCCTCCTCCTCTCTCCTATCAGGCACCCACGTAAAGTCAGTGACCTCATCATCCCCTCCCTCCTCGTCACTGGAGCAAACCTAGCAGTATGCCGCAGCTGGGGGAACATGACTGCCAGTTTGTTGTCCATCTTGGGCACCCCCTCTGTCTGGGCTCATGTTACTGCCTTCCTCAAGCTGGGTACCATCATCGGAGCTTTCAAAACGCTGTGCATACACCTGCAGCATGTACCCAACTTTGTGGTCGAACAGTTCGGGGGACTCCTCCGTGCATGATGGTGGGGCTAGGGAAGGAGTAACTGATGACCTTGAGCCGATGGAATAGGCCGCTTTGGCACCTGCATTGACAGCCAAGGTTGCCTGGGTGACAGAGGATGAGGAGGATGAGGACGGCTTGGTAATCCACTCTACCAACTCTTCTGCATGTTTCGGCTCAACAAGGCCAGCTGCTGAAAATAAGGACAAGCGTGCCCCACGGCCACGTGCTGATGAGGATGTACCGTGTCCACGACCAGCACTGTTGCCTCTAGACACAGAGCTTGCTTGCCCTCTTTTATTGGCATGTGAGTGTCTGCCTCTCCTTGTTGGCCTTCCAGACATACTGTATTTGATGTATTGGAAAGGAATAGGTACACAAGGAATAGCCTGCAGTCAGCTTTACCTGCACACTGTGCCCAGTATACAGTACACTGACCTAATATACTGCAGCTTAGCTCAATCAACTGCCTGCCTGCATTATTACGAAGAGAACAGGGATGGTCTGCAGTCAGCTTTACCTGCACACTGTGCCCAGTATACAGTACACTGACTTAATATACTGCAGCTAAGCTCAATCAACTGCCTGCCTGTATTATTAGGAAGAGAACAGGGATGGTCTGCAGTCAGCTTTACCTGCACACTGTGCCCAGTATACAGTACGCTGACTTAATATACTGCAGCTTAGCTCAATCAACTGCCCGCCTGTATTATTAGGAAGAGAACAGGGATGGTCTGCAGTCAGCTATACCTGCACACTGAGCCCAGTATACAGTACACTGACGTAATATACTGCAGCTTAGCTCAATCAACTGCCTGCCTGTATTATTAGGAAGAGAACAGGGATGGTCTGCAGTCAGCTTTACCTGCACACTGAGCCCAGTATATAGTACACTGACTTAATATACTGAAGCGAGAATATATATATATATATACACACACACACACACACACACAACGCCTGGGATGCATATATATACTAAATACACTGACTGCAGCTACCTGAATCGCCTGCCTGCTCTATCTAACTGAAATGAAATGACACTCTGACTCTCTCTCTATCTCTCTCAAAACGGCGCAACACACTACACAAGGCCGACGCGCAGGCACCTTATATAGTGTGGGGCGTGTACCTACTCCCCTGAGCCATGGTTGGCCAAAGGCACCCTTCCTTTGGCCAATTATGGCTCTCTGTACTGACGGCGCTGTGATTGGCCAAATCATGCGGGTCATAGTGCATGCTTGGCCAATCATCAGCCAGCAATGCACTGCATTGACGCAGTGAATTATGGGCCGTGACGCGCCGCTCGAATTTGGCGCAAACGCCCCATAATGTTTTAAATTCGGCGAACGATCGAACTGCGGATGTTCGAGTCTAACTCATGTTCGACTCGAACTCGAAGCTCATCCCTAGTTCAGACCCTTTATTAGCTTTGTTGCCCTTCTTTGTACTTGCCCCGATTCCAGTATATCCTTCCTGAGGACTGGTGCCCAGAACTGGAAAGCATACTCTAGGTGCGGCCGGACCAGAGTCTTGTAGAGTGGGAGAATGATCGTTTTATCTCTGGAGTTAAAGCGGGGTTCCACCTATGATTTTTTTGTTTTTAAAGTTAGCAGCTACAAACACTGTAGCTGCTGGCTTTTAATAAGAACACTTACCTGTCCTACTCGCCTGCGATGTCGGCCCGCCGAGGCCGATCCCTCGATCCTGGCAGCTCCCTGCGCCGCCATCCTCACTAAGGGAAACAGGCAGTGAAGTCTTGCGGCTTCACTGCCCGTTTCCTACTGCGAATGCGCCAGTCACGCGGCGCTTTGTGAATGGGCAGCTGCTCCCTGGGATACACACAGTTCCCAGAAGTTCACCAGAAGTCAACGCAAGGTTTTTTATTTTCTATTTTTTTTTTTTTTTTTGTGAATTTTTTTTTTAGGGTGGAACTCAACTTTAATCCCCTTTTTAACCACTTCAGCCCCGGAGGATTTGGCTGCCAGATGACCGGGCCACTTTTTGAGATTCGGCACTGCGTCGCTTTAACTGACAATTGCGCAGTCGTGTGACGTGGCTCTGAAAACAAAATTGATGTCCTTTTTTTTCCACAACTAGAGCTTTCTTTTGGTGGTATTTAATCACCTCTGCGGTTTTTATTTTTTGCGCTATAAAAAAAAATAGAACGACAATTTTGAAAAAAAACAATATTTTTTTACTTTTTGCTATAATAAATATCCCCAAAAAATATATAAAAAAAACACAATTTTTCCTCCAGTTTAGGCCGGTATGTATTCTTCTACATATTTTTGGTAAAAAAAAATCATATGCGTATATTGATTGGTTTGCGCAAAAGGTATAGCGTCTACAAAATAGGGGGTAGTTTTATGGCATTTTTATTATAATTTTTTTTTTTTTTACTAGTTATAGTGGCGATCAGCGATTTTTATTGTGACTGCGACATTTTGGGACCATTGTCATTTATACAGCGATCAGTGCTATAAAAATGTACTGATTACTGTGTAAATGACACTGGCAGTGAAGGGGTTAACCAGTAGGGGGCAGGGAAGGAGTTAGGTGTGTCCTAGGGAGTGATTCTAATTGTGTGGGGGCGGGGCTTACTGTGACACGACACTGATCACTGCTCCCGATGAGAGGGAGCAGACGATCAGTGTCCTGTCACTAGGCAGAACAGGGAAATGCCTTGTTTACAAAGGCATCCCCCCGTTCTGCCATTCCGTGACCCGATCGCGGAACACCGGCGGACATCGATTCCGTGGGTTCCGCGGGCACGGCCACGGAGACCGCGCGCACGCGCTAGACGGCAGATTCAAAGCAACGTGTATATATACGTTGCTTTGCCTGCCCGTGCCATTCTGCCAATGTATAAATGTGTGAGGCAGTCGGCAAGCAGGTCCTTTTCCATCCTAGATTCCCCCAGAGGTTCTACCCCCAGTGTATAGATTGCATTCGTATTTTTGCCACCCAAATGCATTATTTTACATTTTTCTACACTTAATCTCATTTGCCATTTAGTTGCCCACCCCATTAATTTGTTCAGATCATTTTGCAAGGTTTCCCCATCCTGCAGAGTAGTTATTGCCCTGCTTAGCTTAGTATTGTCCGCAAACACAGAGCTTGCACTGTTTACCCCATCCTCCAGGTCATTTCTGAACAAATTAAACAGGATTGGTCCCAGTTAGACATGTGCGCCGTCAATAAATTTGTTTTGTTTCGTTCTGTTCCGTTTCGTATTAGACGAAAATTCGTATTTCGTAATTTGTGTCCGAAATTCTATTTGGATTCATATGAAATACGAAAGTTTGTTAACTTTGTTAACTTTGTTAACTTTTCGTAAAAATTATGAACATTCGTTATGAGGGGCTCCCACCATCCCTGTGCTCTGCTGACTTCCTCCTGGGGCTGTACCCCTGCTGTATTCATTATGAGGGGCTCCCACATCCCTGTGCTGTGCTCATTATGAGGGGCTCCCACCATCCCTGTGCTGTGCTGACTTCCTCCTGGGGTTGTACCCCTGCTGTGCTCATTATGAGGAGCTCCCATCATCCCTGTGCTGTGCTGACTTCCTGGGTTTTTAACTTCATCACGAATAATCGTAATTATTATGACAATAATAAAACGATATTAACAAACATTCTTATTTTGTCCAATTCTGAATCTCCCATCGTCTACCAGTACCAGTCTGAGCAATCTCCCACACCTGAAACAAAATTTGTCAACGAAATTTCGTATTTTGTATAAAATTCGTAAGAATAGAAATTCGTATTTCGGATGCTTCCGAATGTACGAATTTTCGGAAATTCGTACGAAACGAATCGCACATGTCTAGTCCCAGTACAGAACCCTGGGGCACTACCCACCCCTGACCATTCCGAGTACTCCCCATTTATCACCACCCTCTGAACTTGTAGCCAGTTTTCAATCCATGTACTCACCCTTATTTTGTACAGTAAACGTTTATGGGGAACTGTGTCAAATGCTTTTGCAAAATCCAGATACACCACGTCTACGGGCCTTCCTTTATCTAGATGGCAGCTCACCTCCTCATAGAAGGTTAATAGATTGGTTTGGCAAGAACGATTCTTCATGAATCCATGCTGATTATTACTGCTAAGGATACCGTTCCCATTACTAAAATCTTGTATATAGTCCCTTATCACCCCCTCCAAGAGCTTACATACTATTGATGCTAGGCTAACTGGTCTGTAATTCCCAGGGATGTATTTATGGCCCTTTTAAAATATTGGTGCTACATTGGCTTTTCTCCAATCAGCTTGTACCATTCCAGTCAGTATACTGTCAGTAAAAATTAGGAACAATGGTCTGGCAATTACTTGACTGAGTTCCCTAAGTACCCTCGGGTGCAAGCCATCTGGTCCTGGTGATTTATTAATATTAAGTTTCCCAAGTCTAATTTTAATTCTGTTAACCATGGAGGTGCTTCCTGTGATGTGTCATTTGGATAGACACTGCAGTTTTGGTTACTGAAGCCCCCCGATTCCCTTGTAAAGACTGAGGAGAAGAATAAATTCAATACCTTCGCCATCTCCCCATCCTTTGTAACCAGATGTCCTTCCTCATTCTTTAAAGGGCCAATATGGTCTGTCCTCCCGTTTTTACTGTTTACATACTTAAATAATTTCTTGGGATGTTTTTGCTCTCCTCCGCTATGTCATTTGTGTTCTATGTTAGCCGCCCTAATTGCACCCTTCCATTTTTTGTTGCATTCTTTATAAATTCTGAATGCTGATGATGATCCGTAAACCTTGGATTTTTTGAAGGCTTTCTCCTTTGCTTTTATATGCATTTTTACATTGGAGTTAAGCCATCCAGGACTTTTGTTCGCTCTTTTAAATTTATTACCCAATGGGATGCATTGGCTAACGCCCTTATTTAAAATGCTCTTAAAGCAAACCCATCTCTCCTCCGTGTTCTTTGTTCCTAAGATTATATTCCAATTTATGCCTTTAAGCAAGGTTTGTAGTTTAGGGAAGTTGGCTCTTTTGAAATTCAGTGTCTTTGTATTCCCCTTATGTTTCCTATTTGTGTGATTTATACTGAAGCCAATTGAATGTGATCGCTGTTACCTAAATTGCCCCATATTTCCACGGATCTGTATTGTTGGTAATCAGTAGATCCAGTAATGCTTTATTTCTAAATAAATAATCGCTTAAGGACCGCCCCATGCAGACATACTGCGACAGGGTGGCCCTCCTCCATGAAATCACACACAGGTACATGATTTTGTGCACAGCGTCTGGGGTGCAAGTTTGCGCTGCCGACGATCCGCTCCCACTGTGATTAAACACAGCGGGAGCCAATCAGCGGGTGGGGAGGATGCAATGTCCACCAGGACCCGCCAATTGTTTTTTTGGAGAGGCAGAACAATGCCATTTTGTGAGAGAAGAAGATGGAGATCATGTATTTCTGCTAAGAAGTAACACGGATCTCTGTATTTCTCTAGTAACACCATTCCCCCCCCCCCATAGTTAGAAAGCACCCCCTAGGAGCACACTTAACCCTTTGATCTCCCCTGATGTAAACCCCTTCCCTGCCAGTGTCATTAGTACAATGTCAGTGCATATTATTTAGCATTGATCACTGTATTAGTGCCATTGGTCCCCAAAAAGTGTCAAAAGTGTAAGTTAGGTGTCCAAATTTATCTTCCACAATGTCGCAGTCCCGCTAAAAATTGCTGATCGCTGCCATTACTAGTAAAAAAAAAAATTCCATAAAAATATTCCATAGTTTGTAGACGCTATAACTTTTGTGCTAACCAATCAATATACCCTTATTGGGATTTTTTTTTACCAAAAACATGTAGCAGAAAACATATTGACCTAAATTGATGAATAAATTTGATTTTTTACATTTTGTTATTGGATGTGTTTTACAGCAGAAAGTTACAAATATTGTGTTTTTTTCAAAATTGTGGGTCTTTTTTGTTTATAGCGCAAAAAATTAAAACCGCAGTGGTTATCAAATACCACCAAAAGAAATCTCTATTTGTGGGAAAAAAAGGACATCAATTTTGTTTGGGGTACAGCGTCGAACGACCATGCAATTGTCAGTTAAAATAATGCAGTGCTGTATTACAAAAAACGGCCTGGTCATGAAGGGGGGTAAACGTTCCGGGGCTGAAGTGGTTAGTGTTAATATTAGAGACATACAATTTATATATTGTTTATTTGTAAAGTTATGGGCTTTACTCTGTCATAACAAATATAATTTATTTTTTTAGTTAGAATATCCTTGGTTTTGCACATTGTATAATGTTTGTTTATTTTATTTTGCCTTGCCTGTTCATAAAAACAAACTACTTTATACTGAAAAGATTAGAATCACACCAGTCTGTAATGGCACTTCATATCCACAGGACTCTGATACTCCTATGTAGAGGATTAAGAACATTGACTTGTTCTCCATATAGCACAAGGGAAAAATGCAGGTCACCTGCCCCTCATTGTGCAATTTATCTGCTTAGTAGAAGGAGCAATGCTGATGCCCACTGTGCATCCAAAATTCCAGTAGCCCTAATGAATGATACAGACACTTGTTAAGAAAAATATTTTACGGTATAAATTGTAGCATAACCTAATTGAAAGCAGTCTAGTTTGTAGGATAAATATACTTTCTAAAAAAATAAATACTATTTGTAATAAAATAATATTCAATTTTTTTCTAACTATAAATGCAGAAATACCTTGTTTTTATAAATATTAATTGAAAGGTAGACAAGTAGATAATACACTGTGCACATACATACAGTATATGTGAACGCTGTAAGTAGTCAAAAATGTACCATTCTGTTTAGCTAGTCATGTGATCTAGTCAGCCTTGCCAGACAGCACAGCCATGTGTAAAGGAGCAGGTGGCTTGTGAGCTGTCACTATGGCAGTCTTCATAGAAATTGATGCTTTTGTAGCCCTTATGCCTCGTACACACGATCATTTTTCCCGTCGGGAAAAATGACATTTTTTTTTTCGCCGAGAAAAACGATCGTCTGTGGGCTTTATGCCGTTTTTCTCGTTGAGAAAAACGGCAGGAAAAACGACGAGAAAAATTAGAACATGTTCTAAATTTTCTCATCGTTTTTTCCATCATTTTTTTCCGCGGCAGTTTTCCCATAGGGAGACACTGCCGTGGAGCCCACAGACGGTCGTTTTTCTCGTCAAAGAAAAAAATGACGGGAAAAACGGTCGTGTGTGGGGGAACATGCCGTTCCCTCGTTTTTCATTTTTTTTCATGCCGTGATTCACGGCGGTGTTTTCACCGCCGTGAATCACGATCGTGTGTACGCGGCATTAGGCTGGGTTCACACTGTTACGACAAACGCTCCGACATTGGGATCACATGTTGCATGAGTGAATAAATCAATGGTTCCCTATGAGAGACGTCTTAGCTGGTCCAACTTTGATCCTACTTCAGCCCATTGAAGATCATTGAAGTCGGATAAAAGTCCGATCATCGTCTTAACTGATCCAACTTTGGCATGTGACTTGTGCTCTGAGGATCTTGAAAGGGAACCCCACGCCAAATAAAAAAAAATGGCAACATGGAAGGGAGGTGGGTACTTTGGGGCAGGGGGGCCCTGCGCCTCCCACCCCAAAGCACCTTGTCCCCATGTTATGATGTCACCACCTGGGGCATGATGGGGCGGTGATGTCACAAGGGGGTGGGGTCTCCAAATTATATCACCGGGTGGCCACGCCCCATGGCTATATAAGTAATGGCACATGGCGGACCCAGCATTACAGCGGGAGAGAGCATCGAGAGAACATCGGTGGAAGAACAGAGGGAGAAGACAGCGGAGAGAGGAGAACCGGCAAAGGGAGAAGACAGCGGAGAGAGGAGAACTAGCAGCGGGAGAAGGCATCAGTGGAGGAAGAAGCCTGAGAAAGATGTCATCAACGGAGGGAGAAGATCCAGAGGATGAAGACATCGCCGGAGGGATAAGAAATCGGAAGGAGAAGAGACGCCGCTTTAATAAATTACTTTGTCATAAACCTGTGTGCTGTTTTTATTTTTGACACTCGTTCGTCCCCACCCCTTTTCCTGACTTGCTGGGCTGCGTCCTTGGATAAGGGTCTGGTATGGATTTTGGGGGTGACTCCATGCTGTTTTTTTGGCGTGGGGTTTCCCCTTAAAATTGGTCTGGTATGGTCTTGGAGGGGGAACCCTATGTTATTTTTATTTTTTTTGGCGTGGAGTTTCCCCTAAAGATTTATACCAGACTCAGAGGGCCTGGTATTGTCAGGATCAAAGTTGTATCCCGTTCATTGAAATCGGATGGAAGTCGGACTTCAAGTCGCATGGAAAAGTCGGATCCACAGTCATACGACTGTCGTACCAGTCTGAACCCAGCCTTTACTGAGGCACATAATATGCTCTATGACCAGCAGCACAAGACTACAAGGACAACATAAAAAAAGCCCAGGTGTGGAGGCAGGCAGGTGACAGCAAGATTCTACTGGTGAGTAATAACTGTGTGTATTTCTCTCTATGTCTGACCAGCCGCCATACCCTTTATTCCACCCTGCAGAAACATGCTATACACTATACAACAGGAATGCCAAATTCCATTATGCAAAATGATGTTCTGACATATAGGGGCTGATTTACTAATAACAGTGCGCTGCGCTGGTTCTAACCTTAATTGGTGCGCCGGATAACTCCTTCACTGGGCGCAGGAAGCAGCGGCGCACTGTTATAGTAAATAGAAATGTCAGCGGTGCTCTATTGAAAATGAATGGTTCCCTATGGGAGCCCATTGATTTGAATAGAGGTCGCCCGGGAAGTCGGATCCGACTTGCGGGCGACTCGTGTGCCGGCTGACACAGGGACAGCGCGACTTTGCGAGGCGATCTGGACACGACCTGAGCGTGAAGCAGCCGCTCAAGTCGTGTCCTAGAGGTGACTAGCTGGCCGAGAATGTGTCCAGCGCAATGTTATCGCGCTGGTCCTCGGCAGCCTCGCTGTCCCATGTTTGGCATGAATCATGAAGGGGAACTCCAGGCCAAATTTTAATGAAAAAAACGGCATGGGTTCCCCTCCAGGAGCATACCAGGCCCTTAGGTCTGGTCTGGATTCTAAGGTGAACCCCCCTAAGCCAAAAAACAGTGTGGGGGTCCCCCCAAAATCCAAACCAGACCCTTAGGCCTGGTCTGGATTTTAAGGTGAACCCCTTAAGCCAAAAAACGGCGTGGGGGTCCCCCCAAAATCCAAACCAGACCCTTATCCGAGCACGCAACCTGGCAGGCCGCAGGGGAAAATGGGGGGACGAGAGCGGCCCCCAGCCCCCTCTTGAACCGTACCAGGCCGCATGCCCTCAACATGGGGGGTTTGGTGCTTTCGGGCAGGGGGGCGACCTGCGGCCCCCCTACCCCAAAGCACCCTGCCCCCATGTTGATGGGGACAAGGGCCTCTTCCCGACAACCCTGGCCGTTGGTTGTCGGGGTATACGGGCGGGGGGCTTTTCGGAATTAGGGCACCCCCTTTAAAAAGGGGGCCCCCAGATGCCGGCCCCCCACCCTATGTGAATGAGTATGGGGTACATCGTACCCCTACCCATTCACCTGGTGGAAAAAAATTGCAATAAAAAAACCACACAGCTTTTTAAAGTATTTTATTGCACAGCTCCAGGGGTCTTCTTCCGACTTCGGGGGTCTCCGGTGTCGTCGCCGCGCTCTCCGGTTTTCTTCTGCTGGGCTCTTTTGCTAGCGGAGGCCCGGTCTTCTCCCCTCTTCTCCTCTCCGGTTCTTCCTTTCTTCTGCCGGGCCTCCGCTAACTTCTTTTAGCTCTTTTGCTAGCGGAGGCCCGGTCTTCTCCCCTCTTCTCCTCTCCGGTTCTTCCTTTCTTCTGCCGGGCCTCCGCTAACTTCTTTTAGCTCTTTTGCTAGCGGAGGCCGGGTCTTCTCCATCGCCTTCTACTTCTCCCGCTATCCGGTTCTTCTACCGCTTCTTTCTTCTGCCGGCCCCTCCACTAACTTCTTTAGCTCTTTTGCTAGTGGAGGGGCCGGTCTTCTCCGTCGTCGGCGTCTTCTTCTCTCTTCTCCTCCTCGATGTTGACTCGTCGCTTCCTCTCGCAGTAATGCTAAATCTTCGGTCCGCAGAGATTAATAAAGGCTTCTCATGATGTCACAGTCACATGTTGTGGGGCACATGGCCCCGGAGCATGTGACTGTGACGTCATGGGAACATGTGACTGTGATGTCATGAGAAGCCTATATTAATCTCTGCGGACCGAAGATTTAGCATTACTGCGAGAGGAAGCGACGAGTCAACATCGAGGAGGAGAAGAGACTAGAAGACGCCGACGACGGAGAAGACCGGCCCCTCCACTAGCAAAAGAGCTAAAGAAGTTAGTGGAGGGGCCGGCAGAAGAAAGAAGCGGGAGAAGAACCGGGAGAAGAACCGGATAGCGGGAGAAGAAGAAGGCGACGGAGAAGACCAGCCTCTCCACTAGCAAAAGAGCTAAAGAAGTTAGTGGAGGGGCCGGCAGAAGAAAGAAGCGGGAGAAGAACCGGATAGATGGAGAAGAAGAAGGCGACGCAGAAGACCGGGCCTCCACTAGCAAAAGAGCTAAAAGAAGTTAGCAGAGGCCCGGCAGAAGAAAGGAAGAACCGGAGAGGAGAAGAGGGGAGAAGACCGGGCCTCCGCTAGCAAAAGAGCTAAAGAAGTTAGCGGTGGCCCGGCAGAAGAAAACCGGAGAGCGCGGCGACGACACCGGAGACCCCCGAAGTCAGAAGAAGACCCCCGGAGCTGTGCAATAAAATACTTTAAAAAGCTGTGTGGTTTTTTTATTGCAATTTTTTTCCACCAGGTGAATGGGTAGGGGTACGATGTACCCCATACTCATTCACATAGGGTGGGGGGGCCAGGATCCGGGGGCCCCTTTATTAAAGGGGGCTCCCGGATTCCGATAAGCCCCCCGCCCGCAGACCCCGACAACCAACGGCCAGGGTTGTCGGGAAGAGGCCCTGTCCAGAGCACCAAACCCCCCATGTTGAGGGCATGCGGCCTGGTACGGTTCAGGAGGGATGGGGGGCCGCTCTCTCGTCCCCCCCCTCTTCCCCTGCGGCCTGCCAGGTTGTGTGCTTGGATAAGGGTCTGGTTTGGATTTTGGGGGGGACGCCCACGCCGTTTTTTCGGCGTAGGGGTTCCTCTTCAAATCCAGACCAGACCCAAGGGCCTGGTATGCTCCTGGAGGGGGAACCCATGCCGGTTTTTTATTTAAAATTTGGCCTGGAGTTCCCCCTCAAGATTCATACCAAACACAGTGCCTGCTATTGGGGGGGATCCAAGTCGGATCCCCGTTCATTGAAAGTCTGACATATGTCGGCTTCATGTCGCAGGGCAAAGTCGGATCCAAAGTAGGACAGATGTCGTGTCGCACCAGTGTGAACCCAGCCTAAATACAACTACACTGCTGCTCTCAGCTGCTCATATCACTCTGGTCTCACTAAATAGCTAAAATCGTAAATAATACTGTTTTTGGAGCTTAGGGCGGCTCCTTATCATATACATGCAAATGTGGTGAAACACGGAATGCAACGCCACTTTCAACCTTAGTTCAGAACACTTTGCACCAGCGTCCCGTCTACATGGGGCCTAAAAACGCCTATGCCATTTACAGCTCCAAAACGCCATGGTGGCCATGAGGCCATAGGCTAACATGGAGAGATGTTTTTAAGCTGCAAAAAACGCTCAAACAAGCGGTTGGAAAAACGTCCGTGTGCATGTAGCCTTATATTAACCACTTGCGCACTGCCCAGACCAAGTTTCACATTTCATCGCTGATGCACTTTTAATGACAATTGCGCGCTCATACAACACTGTAACCCAATGAAAATGTTTTATTTGTTGGCACACAAATAGAGCTTGCTTTTGGTGCTATTTGATCACCTTTGTGTTTTATTTTTTATTTTTTTTCGATAAATACAAAAGACCGAGTTTAAAAAAAAAAAAAATGGATATTTTACCCACTTCAGCACTGGGCCTATTCTGGCACTTCTCTCCTTCATGTAAAAATCATAAATTTATGGCTATAAAATTACTTCAAAACACCAAACATTATATATTTTTTTGGAGCAGATACCCTAGGGAATAAGATGGCGGTCATTGCAAATTTTTATCTTGCTCGGTATTTGCGCAATAAATTTTCAAACGCCTTTTGTTTGCTAAAAATATTACAAAACAGTAAAGTTACGGCCAATTTTTTGGTATAATGTGAAAGATGTTGTTATGCTGAGTAAATAGATACCTAACACGTCACGCTTTAAAATTGCGAACACATGGCATGACACCAAACTTCAGTAATTAAAAATCTCCGTAGGCGACGCTTAATTTTTTTTTACACGTTACCATTTTGGCATTACAGAGGAGGTCTAGTGCTAGAATTGCTGCACTCGTTCTAACGCACGCAGCAATAACTCACATGTGTGGTTTGAACGGCGTTTACATATGTGGGCGGGACTTACGTGTGTGTTCGCTTCTGAGCGCGAGCTACCGGGGACATGGGCGTTTTTTCTTATTTTTTTTATTTATTTTTTTTACTTTTTTGTATTTCTTATTTTTTATTTTTTTTGGGATCTCTTTTATTCCTATTACAAGGAATGTAAACATCCCTTGTAATAGGAATGTGTGTGACAGGTCCTCTTTATGGAGAGATGCGGGGTCAATAAGACCCCACATCTCTCCTCCAGGCTGGAAAGCATGATACTGTTCCAAAAAAATCACCAATCTCATGCTGACAGCCAAGATCACGACTTGGTTAACATACGGGAACACGGCATGATGTCATAACGTCGTGCCCGCGCCTCCGACGGTCATAGAGATGACTGATGACCATCTGGTCACCAGTCATCTCCAAATCGTTCTCCGAGCCCCAGATGGCACGGGAGAGCCCGGAGAAGCACCGGATGGCGGCAAGAGGGGGGGGGGAACGTCCCCTCCCCCCCGCCTATAAGAACGATCAAGCGGCGGAACTGCCACTATGATCGTTTTTATTGTGCACAGAATCGCCGGCTGAAAAGAATGATATCTGAATGATGCCTGCAACTGCAGGCATCATTCAGATGTTACCGCCCAAAGCCAAGGATGTCATTTGACGGTGGGCGGTAGGAAACTGGTTAATATTTTTAAAAAAGGTAATTTTTCTTCTTCATTGATGTACACTGATGAGACTGCACTGATGGGCACCGATAAGGTGGCAAGGGTGGGCACTGAGAGGTGGCATTGCTATTTGGCACTGGTGGGCAGTGAGAAGTGGCACTGCTAGGTGGCAATGATAGTTGGCAGTGATGGGCACTGATAGGCACTGGCAGCACTGCTAGGTGCCACTGATTGGCACCAGTGGTGGGCATTGATAGGTGGCACTGGCAGGGGCTACTAATTGTCACAGATGATGCAGAATTGCCTCTTCCTCTTCGGGCCCCATGTCCCTTGCACATAAGCCGGTGATTGCCTTTTTTTTATGCTCACGCTGTCAGCACAAGGAGAAAACAAAAACCATTACCCAGCTTTTGTTTACATCACGTGATCAGCTGTCATTTGCTGACAGCTGATCACATGGTAAAGGGCAGGGATCGGCCCCTTACTCGGATCTGTCATCACCCGAGTCACAGTGACTCTGTGACCACAGCGCGCGCAAAGGGGAGGACGTTTATTGACGGACTCCCGGCAATTGAGGACCATGCTGTGGCCGTCGATCAGTTATAGCGCTGATCTCAAGTGATTAAAGAGGGTCAAAATGGGCCATTGACATGCATCACAATTCAACTTAGGAATGAGTCTTTGAAAAGTTAAACTAAATAATTTTACCACTTTATCCTTCCAAATAATTCACTTCCGGTCACATAGCCACACAGGAAGTGAGGGAAAATCCCTAACAATGTCTTTCCTTGGGGACACACAGGTCAGTCTAAATACTTTCCCCATTATGCACATTGCACTCCAGCATATTGCGGGGTACACTACAAATTATTATTAGGTAGTTTGGACTGTGGGGTTTATTTACTAAAGGCAAATCTACTTTGCACTACAAGTGCACTTGCTGTATATCTGAGGGGGACATGCAAGCCAAAAAAAAAAACATCTTTGCTTTTACATGATTGTAACATCCAATCACCAGTACTTTCCCTCAGATTTTCAGCAGCTACACTTTTACTGCAGAGTGGATTTGTCTTTACTAAACCCCAAACTACCCAATGATTTGGGGTGTACACAACAAAGTGCTAGAGTGCAATTTGCTTAATGGGGACACTAGTTAGATTGATCTGTGTGTCCAAGAAAAGCCATTGGTAGGGTTTTACCTGCACTTCCTGTTTAGCTGTGTGACAGGAAGTGAAGCCAATGTTAAGAAAAGGAGACAAAGGCCAAACTACCAAAAAAAATATCTAAAGAAAAAAAAAACACACACGCAGGGGTTCTAACACTTACTTTGTTTCCCTCAAAATGCCCACAATTAGAATTGTATGGCCTTGAGTTATTTTTAAGTGCAGTGCTCTAAATCAGTGCTTCTCGAGTACCCCCAACAGGCCATGTTTGCAGGTTTTCCTTCATCTTGCACATGTGCTTTAAATCACAGTCAATGGTTTTGATTTTTGGACAGCAATTCTCGATAAGCTAAATTCACAAAACATGTCCTGTTGGGGGTACTTGAGGACTGAGGCTGAGAACCACTGCAGTAAAAAAAGGAAAATTGAATACTTACCGCTCTGTATTTCATTTCGTGGTGACACTCCATGGCAGCACACAATCCATGCATATACTACCATGAAGGCACCAGGGTAGACAAATCACACCAGTTTTGTTTTGACATGCCAATCAGCTGTCACATTTGTTGCAAAGAAAACACAAAACAAACATCAAAACTTTCCATCTAATTTTATTGTTCAACAAAACAAAAGGGAAGGCAAAATAAAAAACATGGTCAATTTGAAACAGCTACAGACTCAACATCTTGAGCAATTTTTGGCCAAAAAAATGCAGCAGACAATTAAATCAAAGTGAACAAACAACACACATTAACAACATCAGAATTATTTCAGGGGAACATATCTCCCCCACACCAAAAATATACAATCCACATAAGTTAACCAATCACTTGTTTTGCAAAGACATAACAAATAAAATACATGTGTTACAAACTCGATAAGGACACCAACATGTATATTTTGCCCCCCCCCCCACACTTGCCTCTTCTTAAGGCAATCGACCGAATGCTCTGTGAGCTTTATATAACATATTTGTGAGCTAATGAGGCAATTGAAAACACATGCACAGTCCATGAAACACCCAAAATGCAAGTTCTCCCAATGTAGAGACTGAAATTCAAAGTGGCTACACCTGTTAAGGATGTCCTTCAATTTCTAACCCATAAAAACACTCTCTGAGTGAGCATGCCCAGAAATATCCAGGCGCTGTTCACACACAAAAAGCACGCCAAAAAAAAAAAACTGGCTGGGCATGTGCAGAACAACACCAATGCAGCTAGCAAAAAATAACCCCCCCCCTCCCCCCGTCCAAAATTAAGCACATCATCCAGCATGCTACAAAATTAGAGACGGGACAATCACCCCTCCCCCCCCCAGCAACAAATACCATTGCAGTCTATGGGAACTGACTTGTTAATTTTGCTAGTCCCCACTCGGCTGGCTTATCTTCTAGTTATTGGCCTTAAAATGGGGGCCCAGGTCCCACCCTAAGGGACATATATCAATGTCACCAATTTGGAAAACACCAAAAACAAAACAAGAAGTGCCTTTAAATATGCCAAATTGCTTAAGGGCCATTTCACACCACATGCAGTGCATTGCGTTTTTTATGCATCCAAAATGCATGGAAAGTTGGTTATATGGTTCTAAATGGCAGTGTTTGTTCCAGTGCGTTCCAGTTCCACCAAAAAAGTAGAACATGCTGCATTTTACCTGCACTGGACTGGAACGCATCAAAACGCATCATAAACGCACAGGAACACACCTAAATGCACCAAAAACGCACTGGAACACACTTGTCCTTATCTATGGTTAATAAAAAAGAGGGGTGAAAAAAAAGCACTGGACTGCATCAAAAACTTACCAAAAATGCACTGGAACGCATGAAAAACGTGCATGCAGAAAAGCACCTGGAATGCATCCGGATTGCGTTTCTATGGTGTGAACTGGCCCTAGTTCACACTATAGAAACGCAGTCTGGGTGCGTTCCAGGTGCTTTTCTGAATGCGCGTTTTTGACACATTCCAGTGCATTTTTGAGGCGTTTTTGATGCAGTCCGGTGTTTTTTTCCCCCTCTTTTCACTTAGGACAAGTGTGTTGCAGTGTGTCTTGGGTGCATTTCGGTGCGTTGCGGTGCATTCCAGTGCATTTTTTGTACGTTCCGTTGCGTTTTTTGATGTGTTTTACTGGGGTCCAGTACAGTTTTGTACCTAAAAAATGCAGCATGACCAATTATTTTTTGGCTTTCTGAAATGCACTGGAACGGACTGCAGTGGTGTGAACTATGCCATTGGCATTAATGTGATCAACTTTCTTTGCGTTTTTCAGGCATCAAAAAAACGCACTGCACTGCATCCGGTGTGAACTGGCCCTAAATATCATCCCCGGGGGGTGTCTATAGTATGCCTGTAAAGTAGCACATGTTTTCCATGTTTATAACAGTTGGAGAGCAAAATGACATTTCTAAAGTAAAATAATAGTCATTTAAAAGTCCTTGCGGCTGTAATGAATTGCTGGTTCCTGTCAATACAGATAAAAGTCATTGAAAGTCTTTGCTAACCAAAAAAAAAAAAGCGTGGGGGTCCCCCCAAATTCCATAACCAGGCCCTTCAGGTCTGGAATGGATATTAAGGGGAACCCCGCTGCAAATTTAAAAAAAAAATGACGTGGGGTTCCCCCCAAATATTCAAACCAGGCCCTTCAGATCTGGCATGGATTTTAAGGGGAACTCCACCCCAAATGTAAAAAAAAATGGCGTGGAGTCCCCCTAAAAATCCACACCAGACCCTTATCCGAGCACATAACCTGGCCGGCCGCAGGGGAAGAGGGGGGGGGATGAGAGAGCGCCCCCCGTCCCTCCTGAACCGTACCAGGCCACATGCCCTCAACATGGGGAGAATGTCCCCATGTTGATGGGAACAAGGGCCTCATCCCCACAACCCTTGCCCGGTGGTTGTGGGGGTCTGCAGGCGGGGGGCTTATCGGAATCTGGAAGACCCCTTTAACAAAGGGGACCCCCAGATCCCGGCCCCCCCTGTGTGAAATGGTAATGGGGTACAAATGTACAGCTACCATTTCACAAGGAAAGTGTCAAAAATGTAAAAAATGACAAGAGCCGGTTTTTGACAATTCCTTTATTAATGTCTTTTCTTTTCTTCCATCTTCTTCTTCCTTTTTCTTCTTCCATCTTCTTCTTCCATCTTCTTTTCTCCATTCGGGTTTCTTCCTCCATCTTCATCTTCCTCTTCATCTTTATCTTCATCTTCCTTCTTCCTTCTTCCTTCAGTCTTCTCGTCCGCATCTTGCTCCGGCGTCTTCCCTTCTTTTCTTCTCCGGCCGCTCCGTTTGAATTGGAGGTTCCCGCTGTGCGACACTTCAGTTCGCCTCTGGGTCCGCTTACACCCAGGGACCCCGCCCCCTCTGACGCACATGGATTTCACGGGGACTTTCCCCGTGGTGACAGAGGGGGGCGGAGCCACCGGGTGTAAGCGGACCAAGTGGAGAACTGAAGCGTCGCACAGCGGGAACCTCCAATTCAAACGGAGCGGCCGGAGAAGAAAGAAGAAGGGAAGACGTCGGAGCAAGATGCGGACGAGAAGACCGAAGGAAGAAGGAAGATGAAGATAAAGATGAAGAGGAAGATGAAGATGGAGGAAGAAACCCGAATGGAGAAAAGAAGAAGATGGAAGAAGAAGATGGAAGAAGAAGAAGATGGAAGAAAAGAAAAGGACATTAATAAAGGAATTGTCAAAAACCGGCTCTTGTAATTTTTAACATTTTTGACACTTTCTTTGTGAAATAGTAGGGGTACAATGTACCCCATTACCATTTCACATGGGGGGGCCGGGATCTGGGGGTCCCCTTTGTTAAAGGGGTCTTCCAGATTCCGATAAGCCCCCCGCACGCAGACCCCCACAACCACCGGGCAAGGGTTGTGGGGATGAGGCCCTTGTCCCCATCAACATGGGGACATTCTCCCCATGTTGAGGGCATGTGGCCTGGTACGGTTCAGGAGGGAGGGGGGGCCGCTCTCGTCCTCCCCTTTTCCCCTGCGGCCGGCCAGGTTATGTGCTCGGATAAGGGTCTGGTGTGGATTTTTGGGGGAACTCCACGCCATTTTTTTATAAAATTTGGGGTGGAGTTCCCCTTAAAATCCATGCCAGATCTGAAGGGCCTGGTTTGGATATTTGGGGGGAACCCGCACGTCATTTTTATTTTAAATTTGCAGCGGGGTTCCCCTTAATATCCATTCCAGACCTGAAGGGCCTGGTTATGGAATTTGGGGGAACCCCCACGCTTTTTTTTTTGTTAGCAAAGACTTTCAATAACTTGTCTCTATATTGCCGGGAGCCGACAATTCATTTTAGCCGCGGCTGCTTTTAAATGGGTTTTTTTTCCCTTTAGAAATGACATTTTGCAGGCGCACTGGCAAGTTCAGAGCTGCGCCGGTTCAACTTATGCAAATTGAGTTACGTGACTTGACATTTACTAAGATTTTGCCGGCGCAGTGAACCGGCGCATTTAAACCATTGAAATTCCCGCGCTGAGCTCAAAAAAACCTCTCGCAGCTCGAATCGGAATTGTCGGCGCAGCGGGCTGGTTTTGAAAAATTTACTTTCCCACTCTATTTTGCCCATGTTTGTTATTTGGGCAGGTGTCACTACACTTCCTCACATCACCCCATGTCACCCCCAATATTTTCTCACTTCCACCTTCTTTATATTTAGATTTTAACATGCCCTGCGCCAGGTCCATAGTAGCGCACTGAGCGCCTCCTCCCGGGCGCAGAGAACACTATAGTAAATGGGAAATAGGGCTGCGCTACCGGCGCTAATGTTTTGTAAATACCAAAACTGCCATTGCGCACGCAGATGCGCCAATACTCATGGCGCAAAAGTTTGGTAAATCAGCCCCATAGTGTGCCAGGCCCAGCACTTTCTTAAATAATGATAAAGTTTGAAAAATGAAAAAATAAAATGTTACCACTGTTTTGCACACAGTATCCAGCATGTTTTCCCAGCAGTGAGGAAGGAAAGTTTTCCTTGTCTTTTCTTATAATTTTGAACTTACACACCTAATCCTAACTTAAACATAAAACTAAACTAACCCTAAGAGACGGTTCACACAGGGGCGACTCGTCAGGCGACTTCGCTCTCTTCAATGGAACCATTCTAATAGGAGCGACGCAAGTTGCTCCGACTTAGAAAAAGGTTCTTGTACGACTTTGGGGGCGACTCGGGGCGACTTGCATTGACTTCAATACAGAAGTAATTTTGCAAGTCACCTCTGAAGTCGTCTTCAGATCGCCTTGCCGAGTCGCCCCCAAAGTCGTGCCGCCTGTCTGTGAATCGGCTCTAACTGAAAGTGTTTGTTACCCTAAAAAAAACAAATGGATCCTGTTCCTTTAATGCATGAACAGCAGCACACTGCATGTGCTGTGTCATTTGGCCCCTTGTATCACCTAAAAAATACCTGGCTGATCCTGCCGGGTTCTGCCCTCCCCCCTGCAAACTGACCATGGTTTATCATGGCTGCTGAACCCTGACACCGGGGTCAGTTTACGTGCCTCTGTCATCAGCATCTCTCCTCTGTCCTCTCCCTCCTCCCCTACCTGCCTGTCAGCTCTGTCCACTCCCCAGCCCTCCACTCCTGCTGCTATCATAACTCAAAGTTATTTCTACAATCCCCTCTGTTACATTAAATAATGTGCCCCAGCGTATGTGTTTTTTTTTAAAATAAGCCACTGTATACCTTTTTCATAGTACCGTTCGACGCTCACGTGACCAGCCGCCTCTCTCCTCGCCTTCTCCCGCCTAACGTCAGTGGGGGTTTCTCCGCCCCTCCCGCTTTAGCTGTCAGATCAAGAGAGGAGAGAGGTGGCCGGTCACGTGAGGGCCGATTGTCACTATAATAGTAAAGGTATATAGCGGCTTATTTTAAAAAAAAACGACATACACTGGGGCACATTATTTCATGTAACTGAGGGCATTGTAGAAAGAACACCAAGTGGCTTAACAGCCACTTTAACCCGAACCCTAACTTTACCCTAAACTCTAACCCTAAATTAAACTTAACCCAAACCATAATTTACCACTTGACCTTTGAAAGGTTTTACCCCCTTCAGGGCTAGGGCATTTTTTGCTATTTAGCACTATGCTACTTAAACTGGCCATTGCTCGCTCATGCAACACTGTGCCCAAATTAAATTATATATATATATATATATATATATATATATATATATATATATATATATATATATATATATTTTTTTTTTTTTTTTTTACACAAATGGAGTTTTCTTTTGGTGGTATTTAATCGCCACTGGGTGTTTCTTTATTTAATTTTTTGCTATATAAATCAAAAAAAATAAAAACTTTTTTTTTAGTTTCTTTTATAGAATGTCACAATCATATGGAAGAGCCCTGGGGCCATCATAAAAAAAAAAAATGACAGAATTTTTTTTTTTTTTTTTACAAAATTCTGAGTTTGAAAGTCAGAATTCTGAGATTAAATGTCAGAATTCTGAGATAAATACAGTAGTCTCTATTAGGAGGATTTTAGGAGCAATTTTAGGAGCAATTAGCAATAATGTAGTAACACCCACAGACCATCATTCTGCAGACATACATGTCTTCTGCTCTGTATATGGATATGTAAATCTATCTTAGTTACAGCACACAGTATGGGGAAGCAGGCAGTGCTGGGCTCTCTGGTTCCTCTGCTGTTTTAATAGTTCCTCGGTTTGCTGTCTTATTCTCCTTCTCTGTCATCTTCTCCAACATAAAGAGCCATGCTGAAAACGTGTGTAAGGGCCCCCCCATAGATAACAGAACACAATGGCCAGCACAGCTCTGCACCCCAACTTGTAGGAGACATTGCACTATTGCCCCTACATGAGGGAATTGTGAATGGCTAGAAGGTAGCAGGACAATGTGTGTCTATGGTCATAACGGATTAATCATAGCAATTACTTGTCTGGACTAATTGTTGCAAATAATAAACCTCATATCAAACATAAAAACCAAACTACAAGTATCTATTGAACAATAGCTTAGTGGTTAGAGTAACAGGCTTATGTTGGAGAAACTGTGAGTTCTAGTCCAGGAGAGAACACTTTTTTAAGTTTTATATATTCAATATATTGCTTTTATATATATTGCTTTTATATTACATATTATATATCTTAAAATATGAGATAGTGACGGCTTAAATTGTATTTTATCAATATATCCAAATTGATTTCAAGGTATATTAACAAAGACACACTGATATATTGAGCACACAAAGTTGTAGTATATGCTGACTAGTATAAATAAGAGAGTAGAGATTTAAAAGAAAAATCCCTCCTTTTTAAGCAGCAAACAGCTCCTCTAATGCAGTCCGTGAGGCTAGGAATCCTTCCCTCTGACAGGTCACCAGGCATTTACCGAGTTAGCAATCTTTATCACTACCCTCTTGTTATGAGATAGATCCTCCCCCATTTCCCCTTCAGTCAGAGCGGTCACCCCTCCAAGGTTCCCTGGGTTTCCTCAGCTTCTTCTATAGACTCAGTCAAAGGTACTGAGCCCATCCGGAACTCTGTAGTCTCTAGCTAAAGGTGCTCGATCATGATGGGGCGCACCCCCCCTTGAGGGGTAGCTCCCTCCTCGCAAAAAAATTGGCCCCCAGTGTAATGGCGTCTTCCCCTTATATATCCTCTCCCGGCATGCACAGCAGGCCAGAACCGCCCACCAACGGCAGCCGAGAAAGGACATCCAATATCCACTCCATCGCCTGTGGTTCAACCCCGGGTATAGGTGACAACACCACCTACACGGCCAAAGGGGAACTGCACACCAGGTGACACAGCAGTAAAGCAGAGTTCAAATAATCAAAAGACCCAAGCCAACTATTGCTCTGGTCACCCCTAAATTTAGGTATAGCGGGGTTAAATTTGGGGACCCCGCTACATATATATATGCACACACGCAAACATGTGTGTTTGAGCTTTGGGTGCACACCCTAATGCAATAGGCTGTGCAGGCCTATGGTCAGCATTTACAACAATTTTATCAATATGTCTTTGTTAATATACCTTGAAATCAATTTGGATATATCAATAAAATACAATTTAAGGCCTCTCTAACTTATATTTTAAAATATGTTTAATATAAAATCAATATATTGAAACTATTAATAAAACTAAATAATATGCTTTGGACTGGATTAGAAACCAGAACTTCAACAACATAAGCCTAATACTTTAACCACTATGCTATAATTTAGTATTTATGAGTCTTTTTTTATGTTTAATATGAGGTTAAATCTCTGTTTTGTATTAGTCTAGACAAGTAATTGCTATTATCGATTCCTTATGACCAGTCTCCTGGAATTGGGAACTGCCCCCAGGGAAACTGAAGATGACACCCTAATAATTCCATCTGATTACCCTAATATATATATATATATATATATATATATATATATATATATATACACAGCTTTTTTTTTTTTTCTTTTAAATCTCTACTCTCTTATTTATACTAGTCAGCATATACTACAACTTTGTGTGCTCAATATATCAGTGTGTCTTTGTTAATATACCTTGAAATCAATTTGGATATATTGATAAAATACAATTTAAGCCGTCACTATCTCATATTTTAAGATATATAATATGTAATATAAAAGCAATATATATAAAAGCAATATATTGAATATATATAACTTAAAAAAGTGTTCTCTCCTGGACTAGAACTCACAGTTTCTCCAACATAAGCCTGTTACTCTAACCACTAAGCTATTGCTCAATACATACTTGTAGTTTGGTTTTTATGTTTGATATGAGGTTTATTATTTGCAACAATTAGTCCAGACAAGTAATTGCTATGATTAATCCGTTATGACCATAGACACACATTGTCCTGCTACCTTCTAGCCATTCACAATTCCCTCATGTAGGGGCAATAGTGCAATGTCTCCTACAAGTTGGGGTGCAGAGCTGTGCTGGCCATTATTGCTAATTGCTCCTAAAATCCTCCTAATAGAGACTACTGTATTTATAAACTCAGAATTCTGACATTTAATCTCAGAATTTTGACATTTAATCTCAGAATTCTGACATTTGAATCTCAGAATTCTGACTTTCAAACTCAGAATTTTGTAAAAAAAAAAAAAAAATTCTGTAATTTTTTTTTTTTTTTATGATGGCCCCAGGGCTCTTCCATACAATCAAATAATCTTTCTTCAGAAATTTAGGCCAAAATGTAGTCTGCTACATTTCTTTATAGAGTCTACTACATTTCTTTATAGAGTCTACAAACTATGGTATATATATTTTAAAATTGATCAGTTTTGATGTACTGACTGCCTATCTTATTTCTTGAGGCCCTAAAATACACCAAAATTACCCTTTTTTTTTTAAAGTAGATAGTCCAAGATATTTAGTAAGAAGCATGGCGAGTTTTTGAAATTAAATTTTTTTGTCACAATTTTGTGGAAAATTAAGAATTTAATAATTTTTTTTTTCACATTTTTTTTTTTACATACTATCACCAATGTAGTACAGTATCATTGTGTGACTGGTGTGGCAGTGGCCAAAGATATTGACTGGTGATAGTATGTAAAAAAAAAAAAAAAAAAAAGTTTTTATTCATGTTTCTTTTTTTTTTTACATACTGTCTGCAGAGTAGATCAGTGTCACCATAATGAGTGTCAGTCACTGCTCTGTGCTTTGCCCCTCCAACGCTTACTGGAGCGCTGTTCTTAGGAGGGGGCTGGAGAGGCTGAGCAAACTACAGGTCAGGAATTTGGGTGGATCCCTACATTAATTTCTGGATCTCCCCTAGAGTCTGGGGTGGCTCCGTGACATCAGGAGACAGCGGGGCTTTAGCTCGCTGTCTCCTGATTCTGGGTCACAGGAGAGCAGAACTAAGGCCCCTTTCACACTGGGGCGGGCATACCTGTATGCGGTGACAGTATAGCGGCGCGATTTTCAGCGCCCTATACCGTCGTGTTTACCGCGATATTCGGCCGCTAGCGGTGCGGTTTTAACCCCCGCTAGCGCCAAAAAAGGGTTAATACCGCCCGCAAACCATGGCTATAGCCGCAGTTTGCGGGCGGTATTACCGCGGTGTCCCATTGATTTCAATGGGAAGGAGCGGTAAAGGAGCGGTATACAGTGGGGATCGAAAGTTTGGGCACCCCAGGTAAAAATGTGTATTAATGTGCATAACGAAGCCAAGGAAAGATGGAAAAATCTCCAAATGGCATCAAATTACAATTAGACATTCTTATAATATGTCAAAAAAAGTTAGATTTTATTTCCATCATTTACACTTTCAAAATTACAGAAAATGAAAAAGTTTGGGCACCCTGCAGAGTTAATATCTTGTACTGCCCCCTTTGGCAAGTTTCACAGCTTGTAAACACTTTTTGTAGCCAGCCAAGAGTCTTTCAATTCTTGTTTGAGGTATCTTTGCCCATTCTTCCTTACAAAAGTCTTCCAGTTCTTTGAGATTTCTGGGCTGTCTGTCACGCACTGCTCTTTTAAGGTCTATCCATAGGTTTTCAATAATGTTGAGGTCAGGAGATTGTGAAGGCCATGGCAAAACCTTCAGTTTACGCCTCTTGATGTAATCCCCCGTGGATTTTGAGGTGTGTTTAGGATCATTATCCATTTGTAGAAGCCATCCTCTCTTTAACTTCAGCTTTTTCACAGATGGCATCAAGTTACCATCCAAAATTTGCTGAAATTTTATTGAATCCATTTTTCCTTCTACTCGTGAAATGTTCTCTGTGCCACTGGCTGCAATACAACCCCAAAGCATGATTGATCCACCCCCATGCTTAACAGTTGGACAGAGGTTCTTTTCATTAAATGCTGTGCCCTTTCTTCTCCAAACGTACCTTTGCTCACTCCGGACAAAAAGTTCTATTTTAACCTCATCGGTCCACAGAACTTGTTTCCAAAATGCCTCAGGCTTGTCTATATGTTCATTTGCGAAACTCAAACACTGATTTTTGTGGTGAGGACGTAGAAGAGGTTTTCTTCTGATGACTCTTCCATGAAGACCATATTTGTACAAGTATCTCTTTATAGTGGAATAGTGTACCACAACTCCAGTGTCTGTCAGATCTTTCTGGAGGGATCGTGCAGTCAAACGTGGGTTTTGAATTGCTTTTCTCACAATCCTGCGAGCTGTCCTGTCTGATATTTTTCTTGGTCTTCCAGATCTTGCTTTAACTTCCACTGTTCCTGATGACTGCCATTTCTTAATTACATTCCGAACAGAGGATATTGACATCTGAAAACGCTTTGCTATCTTCTTATAGCCTTCTCCAGCTTTGTGAGCGTCAACTATTTTCAGTTTCAGTTTTCTAGACAACTGCTTAGAAGAACCCATGGTGCTGATTGTTGGGGCAAGGTCAGATGAGTCTGGCCATTTAAAACCTTTGAGATTGACACCACCTGGTCTTCCCAGACGATGATTGAGAACAATCCATGACACTGGCAGGTCTCAGCTTTGCAAAGGGGGCAGTGCATGCTATAAATTCTGTAGGGTGCCCAAACTTTTGCAGACACCATTTTTTTGTTTTCTGTAATTTTGAAAGTGTAAATGATGGAAATAAAATCTAACTTTTTTTGACATATTATAAGAAAGTCTAATCTGTAATTTGATGCCATTTGGAGATTTTTCCATCTTTCCTTGGCTTCGTTATGCACATTAATACACATTTTTACCTGGGGTGCCCAAACTTTCGATCCCCACTGTACACACCGCTCCTTCACCGCTCCAAAGATGCGTCTTGCAGGAGATTTTTTTGTCTTCTGCCAGCGCACCGCCTCAGTGTGAAAGCCCTCAGGTCTTTCACATTGAGAATGCTGGGGCAGGAGTATTTCAGGCGTTATTTATGCGCTATTTTTAGCGCAAAAACGCCTGAAATACGCCTCAGTGTGAAAGGGGCCTAAGTGCACTGATGTAACCCACATAAGAAGTGTGGTCAAAGGAGCTTTGGCTCTTTTAAAGTTGATCTAAACCCTGACAGGATGGTATTAAATGACCATAAACAATGACCATGTTTTTTTTTTTTTCTTCACAAAATACTGTTTTCAATTATGGTAATTATTTTTATCCCAGTGCTGCTGATCTCCTCTAGACTTTTCCAGCTTTTTCTCTACATGCATCAACTGCAAATCTTAACTTTGGACTTCCTAATAGTGATAATGGTGGATCTTGCCTGCTCAATTTGTGTCAGCCCAGGCACATATAGTCTCCATTAGAGATGCATGTGGCAGGGAGACCATGAAGAAATACAATTGTAAAACAGTTATAACCCCATAACAAAACGTGCCTTCATGGTTGGATCAACAGGTATTAATTTACTAAAAACTGAAGATTTAAAATAATATTGAAAACAACTTTTGAAAATATATTAACATAGTAAACCTTATGTGAGAATTTAGTGATTGTGTTTAGATCTGCTTTAGGTAGAGCTTTACTGGCTTTTAGGCTCCATTCACACATGAGCATACTGCAATCATGGCAAAATATGGGATGCGTTTGGGATACCATTATTTCTTAATGGCACCCCAAATGCGGTGCAATTTTGCCACGATTATCGAGCGATAGAACTCACTAAAATTGCTGCAAAAATGGAAGTGTAAAATGCTTTGGTACATGAGCTTCTTTGTCCCGCTTTTTCAAAATGAATGGTGCCGCTCCAAAAACCTGCAAAAAAAAAAAAAAAGCTCAAAAAAATACGGTGTGGAAGGTGTCACATCAGTATGCTTAGGTGTGAATGGAGCCTTAAGCCCTGTACACACAATGTACTGTTTTCATCGGACACACCGATCGTGTATGGGCCCCATCGGTCTTTTTTCCATCGAGACAAGTTTACATACGTAAAATAGTTGTTTTTAAAATTAGAGGTACATACAGTAACTTCATAGGAAAAACAAAGATGGCATTATTCTATATCAACATGTGCTGAAACAATTATTGTAAGTCTATATGCATATGATAAAAAAGAAAATAAACTTGTATTCCATTCATAAAAAAAATGTGTTACTAGACAAACCCCACATGAATCACAGAAAATGTCACACATTTATTTTTTCCTTTAAACTCACCAGCTTACAAAGTATAATACGGCACACTGGATGACATGATATTGGTATTTACGGTTTACTTGCTAATAGAAAATAATCCCTGAAAGCCAACCTTTAAGATCCGAGTGAGAGGTGACATTTTGTACTGAAAATGCAATATGCATAACAAGCTCAATGTGAAATGAAATATTGTTTTATGTAATGAAAGTTGTATGATGAATTCCAGGTTACACCAATAATTCCATAATTTTATGTACATGAATTCTGTGGCACTCTTTTATAATGTATCTTTTACTGTTTGCAGTTGAATTGATAATGCTTTTTACAACCAAGCTGTTGAAAATAATCAGAAACTAAAAACAATGCAATGTAGAAAATAAAGAAGGAGCATTTTAATTGCAATTTAGTTATAAAAAATATACCTCCAAAGAAGAGAATGGTATTGAACTCAAGCAACAAAATTTGCATCTTGTATATTAGAACATTTATATGCAAGGTTATTCACTATCGTATCAATTAAAGCGGACCTTCAGTCATTTTTTCATCCTTCCATCTATTAAATCTTCTGCCCTTGTTATTTTATCTTTGTGTAGCGGGTACTCCAAATTTAGGGGGCCGTTATGTCCAAATTTAGGGGGATGACCCGAGCACCAGTATGGCTTGGGCCTTCTAATTGTGTCGGACTCTGCTTTGTTGCTGTGTGCCTATGTAGAGTTCCCTGTAGCCTGCAGGTGGCGCTGCCATGTTGGGTCAGGGTTGAACCATAGGTTGCATTGGCGCGATTGGATGTCCTTTCTCGGCTACCATGCAGTTGGCTGGTTCTGCCTGCTGTGCATGCCAGGAGAGGATATAAAAGAGGCAGACGCCATTTATTCAGGGAGAGACCCGGGGACAAGCACCCGCAGGAGTGTGCCCCCTAAGGAGGGGGGCGCGTACACCAACTAAAGAGTCTCGGGCACCTTCGGCCCGAGACCGCAATGTTCCGGGTAGGCCCAGTACCTTCAACTGGGTCTACAGGCAGAACTTTGGAGTCCTAGGATGCCCGGGTGAGGGTATCCGCTCTGACCAAGAGGAAGCCAGGGGGGGATCGGTCCCATAACAGGAGATGAGTGATAGTTAGATTGCTGTCTCGGGAAAGGCCTGGTGACCTGTCGGAGGGAAGGATCCTATGCTCCGCAGAACTGACCCTGCGGAGTGCTGCTGCCCTTCAAGGACATACTGAACTTGTCCTTGGAGGATTTAAATTGCTTGTTCGAGCTCCACATCGGCTGCTAGGACCATTGAGGGACTATCTGGGTGAGCTGTACCCACTCGGGACCGAGTGGTGATAAATCTGGGAGTTCTGTGCCTGAATCTGCTTTGGTTCAACTATTATCTCTCTCATCTACTCTCTCTTACCTATCAAGCAAAGATACAAAATAAACTCAACGTTGGAGTTTAAGTGGTTTGGACATTGACTTTATTAAAGAGGGGAAAGTACAGACTCGTCTCTACATTCTGGAGATGGGAACCAGTGGAAGGAGTTAACTCGCTGTGGGACCCAGATACATATACACCGCCTGACCTCTAAACTAGAGGACACTGGCTTGTGGCATGGGTGCCTCTTCTTTCCCCTGAGAGGAGAGGGTAGTGCTACATTTGGATAGTAAAACATTTTTTTTTTCTGCCAGTAAATACCTTATATAGCCCACTTCCTGTTTCTTGTCTGGTCATTAGCCTAGGCTTATGACATCATGCGCAGCTCTCTCTCTCACTCTTGTGAGAGTTTGCCAGGAAGCGAGGAAGGATGAGTCATAAGAGGGCCACTGAGAGGTGCAGGGCCACAGAGCTGGAGGTGTGCCTCTGTGTGTCTGTGTAAATCCAGGAAGTGAACAGGCAGCAGCTTCAGCTACCCACAGTTAAAATGGATGCACCCAGACTCAGTGGAGGGAGATTTCTGCAGCATATTTGACAAGTACAGAATCACAGTATATAAAAAATAATATGCAAAGTGATTGGAGGGAAGCTTCAAAATGGCAAAGATGTTTTTATTACAAATTATGTGAGCAGACTGCAGTTCCTCTTAAAAGTATATCTAAACTTAATAACCAACAATTTGCATATGACAGCTCACCTTTCCTTAGATGTAGTCACTGTATTATATTTCTTTTTTTTAGACATTCTCTGCAAGAACAGACAAATACCAGTTAATCCTGCCAAAATACTGAAATCTTAAACATTGTTATAATCCTTCCCAGTTCTCATCTCATCTGTCTTCAACAAAACACCTCCCACCTAGTGTAGGTAATGCAGAGAAGAGGGGAAAGTGTCTGTTAGTTTTTTGGAATAATAAAAAAAAAAATCTAAGAGAGGGAGGTGTTTGGTAGTTCAAATACTCACTGTCTTAAGGTGACAATGCTGCTTCTCCATAGAATTCTCCAAGGATCTTGATGCCACAATCGCCCACATGTTTTCCTTTAACTTTTGCGCTTTAGCAATCTCCATTTATCCTGCCCCTGCCTACTGGCCTGTCGGCCTGCTGCATGTCAGACTGTAGAATTTTAGAGCACTTTTCTGATCTATGTACTACAGATCTAATAGATGGCAGCACAGTGGTGTAGTGGTTAGCACTTTCACCTAACAGCAAAAAGGGTCGCTGGTTTGTATCCCGACCACGACACCATCTGCCTGGAGTTTGCATATGTTCTCCCTGTATCTGCGTGGGTTTCCTCCGGAAACTCCGGTTTCCTCCCACACTCCAAAGACAGGTAGGTTAATTGGATCTTGTCCAAATTGGCCCAGTATATATGTATATATCTGTGTTGGGACTGTGTGTCCCAAGCGTGTCGAGATCCTACAGGGTAAATGTCCGCACCAGCCAAGCAGACACTGGCTGCAAAAAGCGCCTAGAGGCGATTCAGTTTGCATGTGTAGCGCTATACAAGTCATTCATTCATGGCTGGTAGGCAATGACAAGGTGTTGCCACATGGGACACTATCCAGTAGGAATAAGTAAATGTGTCTGGGTTTGGTTTGTGGCGGTTCATTGAAATTTGAAAAATGCAAACTTAAGCCCTGTACACACGATCGGTTTTACCGATGGACTGTTTTCATCGGACAAACCGATCGTGTGTGGGCCCCATCGGATTTATTTCCATTGGTGAAAAAAAATAAAACATGTTTTAAATGTTTCCGTTGGAAAAAAAAAACAATATAAAATTCCGATCGTCTGTGTGGAACTCCATCGGAGAAAAAACCCACGCATGCTCAGACTGAATTAGGAGACGGGAGCGCTCGTTCTGGTAAAACTAGCGTTCGTAATGGAGATAGCACATTCGTCATGCTGTAACGGACTGAAAAGCGCGAATCGGCTCTCACCAAACTTTTACTAACACGCTGTAACACAAAATCAGCAAAAGCAGCCCAAAGGGTGGTGCCATTGGTTTTGAACTTCCCATTTATAGTGCCGTCGTACGTGTTTTACGTCACAGCGTTTAGGACGGTCGGAATTTTGTCTGATGGTGTGTAGGCAAGACTGATGGAAGTCAGCTTCATCGGAATTCCGATGGAAAAATCCGATCGTATGTACAGGGCTTTAAAGCCGTGTGTACTTTAGTGTCAAAACAGACAGAGCATTCGGGTCTGCAAATCAAGCATTCTTGAACATAGCTGAATGCACACAATGGTTTTCTATGGGCATTTGTACACTCTACTTTTAGAATAATTTACATATGAAAAGTTTGATTCTGATTATCAAAGAAAACTTTGCATTTGCAGTCTGTTTAGTGTTAGGTTTAGTGTTAGGTTTAGTGTTAGGTTTAGTGTTAAGTGAAGTTTACATGCATTTATCTGCAATGCATTTACCCTGCAAAAATAGTGTAATTTGTTTCTCCCTTTTGACCCAGGAAGTTGATTTCTCACATGATTGGAGTAGTGTAGCATCCAGCTGGGGTAGACTTCTGAGCATCCAGGTGCAGTGGGCTTATCCAGGTACAGTGGATCTCTTGTCATCACCACACTGAAATAAATTAAGAAAGGTTGTGCATTGCATTCTGGATCCTACAATGCATTTTGGGGTGTGTAGAGAGTTTCTAAACATGTCTTAAAGCAAAACACAACCAAACAAACAGCGCTCTTACATCAACAAATAATTAATTGATGTAAACTGCAAATGAATGTGCAGTGCTGGTATTGTACAAACAAAAGTTCACAGAAGAGGTCAAAAGAATATTTCTTTGCTTGCAATAGATTCTTAGGCACACTCTCTTGCTCTGTGTACAAATCCCTCTCCTTGTGAAACGGACACTTACCAGACCTCAGCAAGTGCAGAGCCTGAATTATGGTCTCTTCAATCCTCCTCCTGGGAAGCTGTTTAACACTGATGGATGGTTCTAGGATGGGAGTGTCTAAACATCAGGGAAAGATTGTCTCGTCCCGCTGATTGCTCTGTCTATGATGTTCACCACCCGATCGTCCTCCGACACAGATACCGGAGATAAAGCTGTAATCTCATAGAACAAATTGCAGCCCCATAGCGTGATTACGTAAAACAATTTATTGGTAAAACATTCTTAAAATCACATATGCTGGATAGGGATGAGCCGAACACCCCCCAGTTCGGTTTGCACCAGAACTTGCGAACAGGTAATAAATTTGTTTGAACATCCGAACACCGTTAAAGTCTATGGGACTCGAAAATGAAAAATCTAAAGTGCTAATTTTAAAGGCTTATATGCAAGTTATTGTCATAAAAAGTGTTTTGGGACCCGGGTCCAGTGATTTTAATAATGCTTAAAGTGAAACAATAAAAGTGAAATATTCCTTTAAATTTCGTACCTAGGGAGTGTGTATAGTATGCCTGTAAAGTAACGTGTGTTTCCCGTGCTTAGAACTGTCCCTGCACAAAGTGTAATTTCTGAAGGAAAAAAAGTCATTTAAAAGCACTCGCGGCTATAATGAATTGTCGGCTCCCGGCAATACAGAGAAAAGTCATTGATAAAAAAAAATAAAAAATCAGGTCTGGTATGGATATTAAGGAGAACCCTGCGTCAAATAAAAAAAATGACGTGGGGTTCCCCCCAAATATCCATACCAGACCCTTCAGGTCTGGTATGGATTTTAAGGGGAACTCCATGCCAAATTTTAAAAAAAATGGCGTGGAGTTCCCCCCAAAAATCCATACCAGACCCTTTATCCGAGCACGCCACCTGTCAGGCAGCAGGAAAAGAGGGGGGGAAGAGAGAGAGCCCCCCCCAACTTAACCGTACCAGGCCACATGCCCTCAACATGGGGAGGATGCTTTTGGGGTCTGTAAAAAAACACACAGACACCGTTGGGAAAAGTCCTTTAATAAAAATAAAAAAAATAAACAAAAGATTCTGGCCGTGGCAATCCACTATCGGTATCCTGAGATGGGTGATCTCCTCTCCGGGATCCAGCGATGGATGATCTCTCCTCTCCAGGTCCAGGCTCCAACGATGATGTCCAGAGCAGCGAGGAACAGCAAGAATCCTGTCTCCACCGGAGCAGTGTTAATTTCGTCAACGAAAACGTTAATTTTCATCAGAGGCTTTTTTACAGTGACGAAAACAAAACTAAAAGTTCAGCACATTTTTTGTCAACTGCCGAAAACTATGACGAAAATAAAATCAGTTTTCGTTAAGGAACAAAAACGTGACGTTAATGGCAAGGAGGGACGTTTACCCTCATGAATTTTCTGTATATATCGGTGTATAACACAGTGTATGCGTGTTATACGCCGATATTTGTTTTTTACTAATAGGGGGTGGGGATCGGGCGGTCCGCCCCCGGGTGACACACATTGGGGGGTGGTCAACCCTTGGACAGCACTGCTAGCAAATCTATCATTAGGAAAAAAATCATTGCCAACCCCTCCTCCTAAACCACCCCTCCTCCAGTGTCACTCATTGTAAAATGAAGCTTCTAACCTCAATAGCTTCATTCTTGTTGGCCTCTCTCCTCCTCCTGCTCCTCCTCCTCCGAGGGTTGCTTTAGTTTGGAGGAGGAGAGCCGTCACATGACGATCTATGAATCTTCAGAGGAGAGCAGCCATGTGACCGGGTCCATGCAAAAACAGAGCTATGAGGTAAGTTTAGAGACTTTGATTTACAATGAGAGTGACACAGGAGGAGCTGCGTATGAGAAAGGGCTGGCAGTGATTTATTCTTAACTTTAGAGTACGCTGGTAGTGCTGTCCCAGGAGACTGGGGGTCTCCTGGGAATGCAGGGGGGCTGTGCTGTGTATTGTGGGGGGGTTTGTATTGTGCAGAGGGTGGGTGGCTGTGAACTGTGGGGGGATTTATATTGTGCAGAGGGTGGGTGGCTGTGTATTGTGGGGGGGGGTTTGTATTGTGCAGAGGGTGGGTGGCTGTGAACTGTGGGGGGGGTTTGTATTGCGCAGAAGGTGGGTGGCTGTGAACTGTGGGGGGGTTTCTATTGTGCAGAGGGTGGGTGGTTGTGTATTGTGGGGGGGTTTGTATTGTGCAGAGGGTGGGTGGCTGTGAACTGTGGGGGGATTTATATTGTGCAGAGGGTGGGTGGCTGTGTATTGTGGGGGGGGGTTTGTATTGTGCAGAGGGTGGGTGGCTGTGAACTGTGGGGGGGTTTGTATTGCGCAGAAGGTGGGTGGCTGTGAACTGTGGGGGGGTTTCTATTGTGCAGAGGGTGGGTGGTTGTGTATTGTGGGGGGGTTTGTATTGTGCAGAGGGTGGGTGGCTGTGAACTGTGGGGGGGTTTGTTTTGTGCAGAGGGTGGATGGCTGTGAACTTTGGGGGGTTTGTATTGTTCAGAGGGTGGGGGCTGGGGCTGTGCTGTGTACTGTGGGGGGCTGTGTATTGTGAACATTCAATTTTAGTTGACTAAAATGATTATATTAGACTAAAATGTACTGGAGATTTTAGTTGACTAAAATACGATGACTAAAATGGGACTAAAACTAAAATGGCATTTTAGTCAAAGACTAAAACTAAAACAAAATCGAAATTTGCTGCCAAAATTAACACTGCACCGGAGACACCCCGGGAATCTTGGCAGCCTGACAGGTCTCTTATGTAGCTGAGGACTGGGCCACCCGTCATGTGACCCCATCCCCCTCTGACGCAAGGGGAAACCCATGCTTCCCCAGTGATGTGCGGGTGACCCCACCCCCCTCTGATGTAACGCAGGTTTCCCCTCCCTCTTTCCCTGCGGCCTGCCAGGTTGCGTGCTCAGATAAAGGGTCTGGTATGGATTTTTGGGGGGAACTCCACGCCATTATTTTTTTTATTTGGCATGGAGTTCCCCTTAAAAATCCATACCAGACCTGAAGGGTCTGGTATGGATATTTGGGGGGAACACCACGTAATTTTTTTTTTTGACGCAGGGTTCCCCTTAATATCCATACCAGACCTGAAGGGCCTGGTAATTGAATTTGGGGGGACCCGCACGCATTTTTTATTTATTTTTTATCAATGGCTTTTCTCTGTATTGCCGGGAGCAGACAATTCCTTATAGCCGCGAGTGCTTTTAAATGACTTTTTTTCCTTCAGAAATGACATTTTGTGCAGGGACAGTTCTAAGCACGGGAAACAAGCGCTATTTTACAGGCATACTATACACACTCCCTAGGTACAAAATTTAAAGGAATATTTCACTTTTATTGTTTCACTTTAAGCATTATTAAAATCACTGCTCCTGAAAAAACTTCTGTTTTTAAAACTTTTTTTGCATTGATACATGTACCCTGGGGCAGGATCCGGGCCCCAAACACTTTATATGACAATAACTTGCAAATAAGCCTTTAAAATTAGCACTTTAGATTTCTCCCATAGATTTTTACAGGGTGTTCCGCGGCTTTTCGAATTTGCCGCGAACACCCCAAATTGTTCGCTGTTCGGCGAACGGGCGAACAGGCAATGTTCGAGTCGAACATGAGTTTGACTCGAACTCGAAGCTCATCCCTAATGCTGGATCACCCATAGGTTCAGAACTTGATGGTTACAGAGGCTGTCAGCATGGACACCGGATGATAGGGTATTAGCTGTAAACTGTCTCTTTCCGGATAACAGCAAATTGGGACCCCTTCTGGTCTCTCTGGCCACTTTACTGACCCTGGTTACACGCTGTGTGCTCAAAAACTGGCGGAGGCGATCGCGTCTGCTCCCTTATGTGACATGAAGATGAGTGAGGGGAAGATGGCCCCCACCCGTCTCTATATCAAAGATTATATCAAAATTGACCCAATAACATTTTTTTTCGTTTTAAAGAACAGTGTAAAAAGAAAAAAGAAAAGGTAAAAGAAAAAAAAAGAAAATAGAAATGTAATGCGCCCAGTCCCGTCGAGCTCGCGTGCAGAAGCAAACGCATACGTGAGCAGCGCCCGCATATGAAAACGGTGTTAAAACCACAGATGTGAGGTATCACCGTGATCGTTAGAGCGAGAGCAATAATTCTAGCCCTGGACCCCCTCTGTCATATTTAAACGTCGCCTATGGAGATTTTGGTAAATTTTGGTAAAAGTTTGTCGCCATTCCACGAGCGGGCGCAATTTTAAAGCGTGACATGTTGGGTATATATTTACTTGGCATAACATTATCTTTCACAATATAAAAAAAAAAAAAAAAAAAAAAAAAAAGGGCTAACTTTACTGTTGTCTTGTTTTTTAATTAAAAAAAGTCCGCTTGTAAGACCACTGCGCAAATAAGGTGTGACAAAAAGTATTGCAATGACCCCCATTTTATTCTCTAGGGTGTTAGAACCCCCAAACGTTATATATTTTTTTCTAAGTAATTTTCTAGCAAAAAAAAAAGTTTTTAACTTGTAAACACCAAATCTCAGAAAGAGGCTCGGTCTTTAAGCGGTTAAAAATGTCATTTGGCGAAGAGAAGTGATTTTAATAATGCTTAAAGTGAAGCATTAATAAATCAAAATTCTCTTAAATAACATGCATGGGGGAAGCCCCGAACCTGTCTGTGAAGAGGCGCATCTGTAGGATGTATGAAACCTAGTACAGCAAAAGTGACAAAGAAAAAAAATGCCATTTGATTAGCCAGTAAATGACAGTTCCTGTTTACAACTTACACTATCTCTGCTGTTTCTTTACATTCACCTGTCAGTCGAAAATCCACAGCAATTGCAGGCTTCCTAATAACCAGGAGGAAGCGTTCACATTTACTAGTGGAATAATATCACTGCTAAGACCCTTTTCACACTGAGGCAGTTTTCAGGCATTTTATCGCCTGTAAAGCGCCTGAAAACTGCCTCTCAAGCCTGAGTGCTTTCACACTGGGGTGGTGCGCTTGCAGGACAGGAAAAAAAGTACTGCAAGCAGCATCTTTGGGGCGGTGTGGAAGCACTGTATTTAGTGCTCCCAACCCCCCCTGCCCATTGGAATGAATGGGCACCACTTCTGAATCGCCTGAAAAGTCGATTCGGAAGCACCGCATCACGGATGCTTTTGACCCCTTTTCAACCTCTTCTTGGCACCGCCGGCACTGCCCCAGTGTGAAAGTAGCCTTATTGTTTCAGTTCTCAATGCAACTGGAGGATTGTTCAGCCGAATACCCAATTATTTGGTTGCTCACACAAGATTCTCTATAGACAGTGCACACTGCAGATGTCTCCCTCATGTTAACTTCCCAGCTGGTTCTTAGCTTATAGTGTTGGGCTAATTTCTCTATTGGTGAATGTTCACTCTCATGGTCAAATGTTCTTATAGCTATGTTTCTTTAAGGACGGAATGTTACATTTGCCTGGCAAAAGGCAACAATTATTACACGTATATTACAAACATTACAGGTATTATTTGTTACCCTTGCATAAACATTGATTTCCTTAGACGTTAAGCCTGAATATTCACAAAATTGTCCAATAGTTTGAATGGCTAATGATAGGGAAGGGCCTGTATTGTGGAGATATATTATTAAATCATTAGCATATAATTCTATTCTTTCAGTTATTTGCTTAAGAGTAATGCCTCTATAGTGCCCTATTTGCCAGGTGTTAAGGGCAAAGGTTTCTATTGCTAAAGCAGAAAGGAGGGGAGACAGTAGGCAAGCCTTTCTCGTACCTCATAAAAGAGGGAAGGGGGGCTTCCAGATTATGATAAGTCCCCTGGCCATGAACACCCACAACCACTATGCCAGGGTTGTGGAAAAGAGAGCCTTGTGCTCATCAATGTGGGGACAAGGTGCTTTGCTGGAGGGAAGTTCTGGGGGGGAGCACACTTGTCTCCCCTCTTTCCTGGCCTGCTAAGTTGCTTGCTCGGGTAAAAATCTGGTATGGATTTTGGGAGGACCTGACATCATTTTTTTGTTCTTTGGCATGTTGAAAATCTATACCAGACCCGAAGAGATTGGTATGGATTTTCCACTCTGTTCTCAGACAGGAATCCCTGGCTGACAGCAAGGATGAGTCCCTGGTTGTTAGGATGCCGGCAGGCAGTGGCGGCCCGTCCATAGGGGGCGCATGGGCGCCGCCCCCCCCTCCCCCAAAGCCACAAAAAAAAGGTCCTTTAGTGTTATGTTAGGGGCGGGCGCCGGGCACAGTGCAATATTAAAGCATCATGAAGCGTCATGCCAATGCAATGCAGGCAAGACGCTTCAGGTTTTTTTTAGCTCTGTGGCGCTTTGCAGGGCGCCTCTAGCCAAATCTCGATGGGTCCTACTCCTCTCCAGCCACTCTCATTGGGTGGAGAGGAGGAAATAGGCGGTGATTTCCCTGGGCGGCTGTGTCACTTTCGGTTTCAGCTCTGTGGCTCCAGGACTCATCTTGGAGGTAAGTAACATTCTTCTTCTAACACTTTGTCTCATTTATTGTCTGTGTCCTGTCCAGTGTCCACTCCATCCATATACAGCACCTTGTGCTGTATGTATTCTCAGCCCTAGATTCGGACTGAGAGTGAGGGGAGAGTGAGGGGGGAGGGAGGGGGAGGGAGCATGTATGTATGTATGTATGTATCTATGTATCTATCTATCTATCTATCCATCCATGTATGTATGTATGTATGTATGTATGTATGTATCCATCCATGTATGTATGTATCTATCCATCCATGTATCTATGTATGTATGTATGTATGTATGTATGTATCTATGTATCTATCTATCTATCTATCTATGTATGTATCTATCCATGTATGTATGTATGTATCTATCTATCTATCTATCTATCTATCTATCCATGTATGTATGTATGTATCTATCTATACATGTATGTATGTATCTATCTATCTATCTTTCTATCCATGTATGTATGTATGTATGTATGTATGTATCTATCTATCCATGTATGTATGTATGTATGTATCCATGTATGTATTGTGATATTAGGGTGTTTTAGCTCAAGTGGATAGATGTGTTTTTATGCAGTGAGTGCATATCAGACAGGCATTCTAGTTAAGGGCCTGGTAGCCCACGTTTATTTAAACAGAAAAACAAAAGCAAACTGTCCCTTCAGGATTCCCACGCAGGGGTTTAACTTCATTTAGCAGTTCAAAAAATAAGGAAAACATACCAAGCCACCTGGCTCTCGCTAGCAGTTCCTCTGCTTGCTTTAGGTACTGATACCTTAAACCACTATATCTTCCAATCTCACAGTCTTGGATGCACACAGCTTTGGGCTTCCTAAACGCACACAGCTTGAAGTCCCTTAATGCACACAGCTTCTGGCTCCTTGGACGCACACAGCTTAAAGCCCTTCAACGCACACAGCGTTTGTCCTCACACAGAGACACTCACTAGCAGCTACTGCAGTAAGCAAGCTGCTCACCATCCTTCACTCTCCTTCACTCTCACCAGCCCCTCAATATATTGGTTGTGTGCACCTGAGCACACACCATGCTGGCTGTCCACAAGACCCGGACACAGGGTTGGAGATCCCATCCCACCCAAGACTCTGAAGGATCTCCAAGCCATAGAAGCCCCATGTAGAAATAGCAAAATCTGAGAAAACTGCCAGAGCAGTTTTCTTTGTTTTTTTTTTAATTTACGCTCTGTAGCTCTGCACTCAGCCGATATGCAGACTCTGTGTCCACTTTAACCCTTTTTTCACTGGGACAGAGCCTCGCTCTGCCACATACCCCCCCCTCTTGTTTTGATCCAGAGGGAGAAACACCTGCACCCATCATAGTAGTTGGGACACCTCTGTGCTGGCCATCAGCCACGTAGGCCCAGCCCTTTTTTCGGGTGTGTTTCCAGGTACGTCCCGGCTTGGATCTTAACAGGGTCCTATAATTCCGTATACTCTGCCTTCCCTCTCTTCTCTTTGGGTCCCTGAGCATACTCTCCTCTCTTGGGGGAACTCTGCCTACCCTGATCCTACCTTTCAGCTTACGTAAATAAGTTTTATCTTTCACCACAGGTCTTTCAGGTTCAAAAACCTCTCTCTTGTTACCCAGGGCAACCACATTGCTTTTAACAGTGCCAATCATTAAATCATATATGTCACACTTTCCAACGCAATCAGTGCTGTCCATCTCAGTGCTTGTTAGTACCAGACCTGAGGAGGGACCACACATAGGCGAGAGATTAAATCCCACAGGACTAAAGCCAAGTTCTACCTCACCTGTTGTCCAACACTCCATGGGTAACTGATCTAACAGATGACACTGATCTAGGCACAAACTACTTATTTCTGATGTACACATTACATTGTTGCAGCATCCACCTATAGCACTTTTTCTCACAGTGTCTCCGGGTACTTTAAGTTGTACCTCTTTCTGAGTGATAGAAAGCATCTCTGCTAGTGCTGCATCTATTCTGGGCCCTTCCTTCTCATGAGATTTAGCTGCCGAGACAGTATCTGCGCCCTCTACTGACCACTGCTCAGCTGCACCTTGGAGCACACCAGCAGAGATGTTTCCAGTCACTACACCAGCCGGAGAGACCTTTGATGACTCCAACAGTTCTGAGCGCCTTCCAAACAACTCAGTAACTGGGAGCACCCCCTTAGAGAACCTCAGAACTATTTGCCACACTGTTAACAAGCTTCCCAGCACAGCCTGTACCACCTGGCTCCACCTATTGGTACCACGCTGCACCACCTGGTCCGACTGCGGTGGAGACACCCAAGTGTACAGTGAGGGCACTTTTACCAACTCCAGCATTTCTAATAAAGTTTTTGTCAACTCTATGCAACCAATGTCTAAATGTGTGACCTTTTTGGGAACCTTTCCCCTGTCCGAGACATGGAGGGGCTCATCCATTGCAGCTTGTGAGGTTGAGACATTTGAAGAGACCACCATCTCCTTGAAGGTACCCCTCATCCCAGCCTGTTGCTCCCCTGGAGCGCTGTCAGACACATGTCTCCTCTTCACCTCTAACGCTACACCAATGAGCCTCTGCGAGTCAACATTAGTCACATTGTCAACTTGACACTTGCCATTATTTAGTTGCTGGGCCGTGGACAACCCATCTGCCATGCCTGCGCCCAGAACCGTTCCTTCAGACTGGAGGGCATCAGCCTTTGCAGGGGCTGGCGTGCCCTTGAGCACTGGCCATTCTGCGATCCCTCCACTGGGCACAGCAGGTGTTCTGTCCACAACTCTGTCACACATCATTGCTTCGTAATTCCTTGTCACTTGGCCTAGTGCCGCAACTGCTTCCTTGCACCAATCATCCCAGTCTCCTGTGGTTCCATCACTGGTGCTCCACAGCACTGCATCACCTGCTCTAGAAGGCCCAACAGGAACCTGGGATTCACTAGCCAAAACAACACACTTGTCACTTCTATCTACCTCACATTGTGACAATATTTTTTTTTCTCACATCACACTGGGAGATTGCATCCTCAACCAAGGCAAGGTGCAATACCTTATTTTGAACACCTTGCTTTGGTGGCGCTACAGACACATACAGCTCTTCACTTTCAGCTTTTGCAGGCTGATCTAACCCCTTGACAACTGGGTTACACTTAGGGTTGTGGGGCTGCGCCCACATACACTCACTATGTAATACAGTCTTCCCTTGTTTCACCAAAGTAGCACCACAGCAATCCTGGAAAACCTCTGGCTCCAACACATGGAGGCCCCATGAGAGTTCCATGGACAATCCTGCACTTCTGGTTATCATGGGAGATATCCTACTCCCATCATTGGTAGTAAACACATTTCCAACATTTTCAGACATGACACTAAAGGAAACACATTTTTCAATGTCATGATCACCAATACCATCACATTTGCCAACAGTAACACTTTTGTCAGCATAACCATCAGAATTTTCACTACGTGTAGACATAACTGCTACTTTTGGGGATTGTCTATTACCCACCAAAGCCTCTGAGTGACTCCTCACAGCGCCCTCCATTTTTAAAGGGGCACCCTTTCCTACATGGGCAGCTCCAAAGTTGACCTGGGAAATGCTCGGCTCCGTCACTGCGGGCTTCTTGGAAGTCTCCCTGGGCAACCCTGCAGTACTTGTCACTAGGGAACATGGCACAAGCACTGTTTTGGTCACCCCTAACTCTATTTTCCCAGCCACCTGCTGGACTATAGCAGGCACATGCAGAGTCCCCATGTCCTTTCCAGTCTTTAGCCCTGCGGCTAGTTGGGCTTTATTCTGTGCCTCCCCACTGCTCTGGGTAGCACACTGCCGCAAGTCTATGTCCATTGGCACTGCGGATCTCCCCACTGGATCTACTCCCACTTCACTGGGTTCAGTACCATAAACTGGAACAGTCTTACCATTTTCAGTGGCTGGCATCATAGCCTTCACTTGAGTGTGCTGTCTCTCAGCTGCATCCATACCAGCTACTGTCTCTTTGGGGCCATATGGTGACACTGCAGCCTTTCCAGACTCTTCAGCGGTGTTCCAGAACCTTGGGCAAGTAAAGATCCCATGCCCCACTTGACCACATTCCAAGCACGGTACTGGACGCTGAAATTTAATTTCTTGGCATCTCCTCAATGCCTGGCTCTCTGTTGCCATGGGATACCACTCTTGAGGACTCCACTGGTCATGACCATCAGCAGACAGACTCCTTGGATCCCCAACATCCCTGCTGGCCTGGACGTTGCTTCCACGGATGACCATTCTCCTCTTTTCCACACGCTGTTGTCCACCCGGCTTCCTGTTGCCAGGGACAACCTCTTTCACTTCACTTTTAACTGGGGGTGACATGAGTAACTTAACCCAGATCACAGAGATTTCACACTCAGTCAAATTCTCTGGTTTGGCTGGGGCATGTGGTGAAATACCCTCTAGCCACAGTAGCCTTTCTCTTGCTTCAGCAAGGATCGCCTCCTTTTTCTGCTTTGACCGCCCCATCCTTGTGGTGTTGCACACAGCAACCAGTAACACAGTTCACAGCAGAGGGAAGAAAATGTGATTCTCCTTTCACAGGTACACAACCTGCATGCAACACAGTCCATCAAACTTCTGTGCAATGATGTTCGCCTGGCTGCCACACACAGCTAGCAGCAGTTCATCGCAGAGCAAAAATTGACTTTTCGTTCACAGGTACACCACCTGCAACACACAATGCCTTTCGCCTGGCTGCACTTCCACACTCAGCCAACAGTTCCTGACCTGAACTCACTGTGGAGCAAGGACCCGGATTCCACCGTAGTGTTGCCCGCTGAATCCACCACTGTGATATTGGGGTGTTTTAGCTCAAGTGGATAGATGTGATTTTATGCAGTGAGTCCATATCAGACAGGCATTCTAGTTAAGGGCCTGGTAGCCCACGTTTATTTAAACAGAAAAAGAAAAGCAAACTGTCCCTTCAGGATTCCCACGCAGGGGTTTAACTTCATTTAGCAGTTCAAAAAATAAGGAAAACATACCAAGCCACCTGGCTCTCGTTAGCAGTTCCTCTGCTTGCTTTAGGTACGGATACCTTAAACCACTATATCTTCCAATCTCACAGTCTTGGATGCACACAGCTTTGGGCTTCCTAAACGCACACAGCTTGAAGTCCCTTAATGCACACAGCTTCTGGCTCCTTGGACGCACACAGCTTAAAGGCCTTCAACGCACACAGCGTTTGTCCTCACACAGAGACACTCACTAGCAGCTACTGCAGTAAGCAAGCTGCTCACCATCCTTCACTCTCCTTCACTCTCACCAGCCCCTCATTATATTGGTTGTGTGCACCTGAGCACACACCATGCTGGCTGTCCACAAGACCCGGACACAGGGTTGGAGATCCCATCCCACCCAAGACTCTGAAGGATCTCCAAGCCATAGAAGCCCCATGTAGAAATAGCAAAATCTGAGAAAACTGCCAGAGCAGTTTTCTCAGTTTTTTTAAAATTTACGCTCTGTAGTTCTGCACTCAGCCGATATGCAGACTCTGTGTCCACTTTAACCCTTTTTTCACTGGGACAGAGCCTCGCTCTGCCACAGTATCTATATATCTATGTATGTATGTATCTATCCATGTATGTATCTATGTATCTGTCTGTCTGTCTGTCTAATTCTCTATCTATCGGCATATCTCTCTATCTGTCTATCTAATTATCTATCTATCTGTATATCTATCGATCTGTATATCTATCTATCTCCATATCTGTATATCTATCTTTCTGCATATCTGTATATCTATCTATGTATCTGTCTCTGTCCTATCCAATCTATCCCTCTCTCTGTTTGCAGGGGGGGGGTTGTTTGGGGTTTTGTTTGCGCCCCCCCAAAAAAATGGAGCACCAGCCGCCACTGCCGGCAGGTGCCAGCTCCTTAACAATTTGTTAAAAAGCATCAAAACCGCATAAAAAATGCATGTACATACATTTTGGTGCATTTCCACTTTAGTGGTACTGTATTTAAAAATGTATTTAGTTTTCTGTAGCAGCTCTGCCAGGAAAATAAAATGATCAAAAACATCATAGACCATGTATGGTCATGTCCATATATAGTCAATGATGTCATCTGGGATACCTTGCTCATTTGTATATGTCAACGGTCATCCACTGGACCTGTAATTTGGTGGTGAAGTCATTGGATGACTTGATGGCTGGTGTACATTGTGGGACTTTTTTATTTTTTATTAGAGGGGAGGCTCTGTTGTGAAAGGAAAGAACTGAGTGCCTTGAGATTTTTCATACTTTTAAAGGGTGTAGTAACTAAAAAAAAAAGTTGAGAAGCAAAGAATGCGATTGAGACCAAAGAATCTGAATTATATCCATTTTGTCTGAGGTTCTTATTTTCTAATTCCACTAATACTGAGACTCTTACACCACAAGGCAAGAGTACCCCACCAACCACTTAGCCACTGTGCTGTCTAGGGTCACCATTGGAGTTGGATTATGTACTAGCATGTGACCATTATCCAAACTATGTGGTGAATCTATGGCTGCAGTTTTGCTTATGTTGGTATTCTGAAATGAGAATGAGAAGTTAGATTAGTACTTCCAGGTAGCTGAAAGAGCTTTTAATCCACCTTCATCATTTTGAGATGATCTGCAATTCTAATTGATGGTTCTGAGCAGTGTTATATATAAAAATATAAATATAATACAGTCATGCTGATGAAGAAAATACAATTTATCATACATGGTCAATTTATAATAAATTAGTAGTGAGAGTGCAAAACCACCCTGAAATGAATAGGATGCTGTAATGTGCGGCATTAGATCTTCCAGTGACATTCCTCAGCCATATTCACTCTGACTCCACTTAAGTTCAAGTTAGGCAAGCAATTCAATATGTTCATAGAAAATTTCATTTCTCCAGTAGTCTGTTGAAGAGATGTAGGATGTCTGCTAATATGAATATTTTAATTGCTCGTTTAATGGCATCTATTAATTTATCCCAGGATCCTCATTCTAAGCTGCCAATAAAACAAAGAATTTACAAGCACTATTAAGGGAGTTTAGGAATTAAATGAAAAGACTTAATACAAAACACACAAAAGCCCAGAAGGCTATGCAATTAATTATATCAGCTTGTGACAGAACAACAACGCTACTTTGGATTCAAGCCAGACACGAGCATGAAAACCGCACTGGGATAACCTGATTGTCTAGACACAGAGGAAGAAGAAAGGTAAATGATTTAGTTAAAGAGTGTTAAGAGAGCTGAGAGAGCAGTTTCTTCACATTAACTATGACAAAAAGCAATTGTAGATACAAGGCCTTAAGCTATACAAAGAATGCTAGGTTAGTTCACTCGTGTCACTGGCTTTTGAGAAGTGCTCTTAAGAGAATTTAAAGGCAAAATAGAAGGTATTGTATTTCAGGAGGTTTCTGACTGCCAGAAAACAAACATGAGTAAAACAATGTAAGTTTTGTAAGACACTGATCTCTGGAGATTTCAGATTTTTTTTTTAAATGTAAAGTAGATTGATATCACTGCACTAGTAGCAACTAATGATTTCCAAATAAAGTCTAATTTTTTTTTAGCAGATCATGTTTTCCATACTTCAATGTAAAGGTTTGATCAGTTACAACATCTCTTGAATAATTCAAACTTTCTTTCATTTGGAGGAAGTGTCTTTCTTTTGGAATCAAATCCCTCTGACACTATTTCCTTCTCAGTTGTCCCTCTTTTGGTCCAATGTATAGACTTCTAAAATAATACTATTTATGGTTTCTACAGGGCCAAAGCTTGAGTCAGCATTGTGGGAAGAAATACAAAAGCTGTACCTGTTCAGGAGATGAAAAGCTGCAGATGAAAAGATTACATCTTTCAGACAAATCCAAGTTTGGAAACTTACAGAATTACCAAAGGAAAACATGCAATTGAGAGCAATTCAGAACAAAACTGGAAAGGGATAGGGATACTAATAGCAGCATTTAATGAACACTGAAACTAAGGATTTAGTAGATCTACTTCTTAGGAATTCAAAGAGTGTGGGAAAAATGGAAGCTTCCTGCTTAATCAAAGTTTAAAAACTGGTATCATAAAAAGTTTAGCCTGGCTTACTTACTAAGTGTAAGCAAAGCAATAAAAACAGCTTACCAAATATTGGAAGTAGAAGAAAATCTTTTACTGAACAATGGACAGTACAGTACAGACAAGCGATGGGGGTCACATGTTTATACACTGCAACCACTGTGCATCCAGATATGTAGATGTGTAAGTAAACTCCAGCAAAGGGATTTTAATGCTATTAAAAGAGTCATGCAGTACCTAAAACAAGATTGATGGAATAAACTTGAGATTATCTGCACATGGTGACTTAGAGCTCAGAGGATAGGTGGACTGGACAGGTGAACCCTGTACTTGCAAATCTACAAGTGTTTTTTTTGTTCCAGTTAGACAATAGGCCAATATCCTGGCCCAGCAAATAACAAATCTCAAGCCTAGTACACACGGCCGAGAATCTCGTTGCAAACAAAACGTTGTTTTTCTCGACGAGTTTCTTGTCAAGCTTGACGAGATTCTTGTCAAGCTTTCATTGCATACACACTGTCAATCCAAAATCTCGTCGGTCTAAAGCGCGGTGACGTTTAACATGTACAACGGCAGTATAAAGGGGAAGTTCCATTCTCATGGCGCCACCCCTTGGGCTGCTTTTGCTAATCTTGTGTTACTGCGTGTTAGTAAAAGTTTAGTGAGAGACGATTCGCGCTTTTTAGTCTTCGTGCTTTCAGTTCGTTACAGCGTGACGAATGTGCTATCTCCATTACGAACGCTAGTTTTACAAGAAGGTGCGCTCCCGTCTCATACTTAATTCTGACCATGCGCGTTTTTTGAAGACTCGGGAAAAGCATACACACAAACGTTTTTCTCGTCCAAAAATGACGAGAATCACAACGAGAAAACTGAAACTCCCGACGAGAAAAAAGAAAGCAGGTTTTCTTTTTTTCTCGTCGAGATTCACAACAGTTTTCTTGACGAGAAACCATACACACAAACGTTTTTCTCGGCAAGAAAGCTCTCCCAACAGTTTTCTTGTCGTTTCTTGCCGAGAAAACCAGTTGTGTGTACAAGGCCTCAGTGGTATTACCTTCTATAGAAGCTAAATACATTTCATCTCTGCAATTTATGCTTGTCAAGAAATTATTTGGTTATGGCAGCTACTTTAAGATCTTGGAGAATCAATGTTTCAGTCAACAGTTTTATATGAAGACAATCAAGGATGTATAAAGCTTGTAAAGAGTAAAAAAAACTCAATGCCAGTAGCAGGTACATTGATATCAGACACCATTGCATCCAAGTCCTTGTGGAACAAAACATGATTGTGCTTAAATACCGTGAAATTGATAGGATGATAGCAAATACTATTCCAAAACCACTACCAAAGCACCGAAGTTTGATGAAGTGTGAATGAAGAAGTAGGTATTGAGTGGAGGTGATAGCATGGTGTTTATACAGGCATAAGTACAATGATTATTATCCTATATTATACTGTTTATTAGTTCTACCACTAAGTGGAAGTATTCTTGTATATAGTAATCTTATTCCTGGTAGAACACCATAGTTATGATGTCATTTCTTATCTCTGTGTTTCTGTCATTTTGCAATTAAACAAGAATGGCCCAGCCATGTGTCCAGCACCGTCTTGACTGATAATCATCAACTTTCCAGCTTGTCATTTATGCTTACTTGCTGTTCTTTCTTTAATCACCATTTATTTGTTGCTACTTTCCAGCGCTTTCTTTTTTTTTTTTTTTATTCCACAAAATTTTATTTATAAAGAAAAGGAAGTTTACAATGTTCTTAAACAAAGTGCTTAAGGCAATATTATCCAATACACTGAATGATAAAAGAGTTTGGGTAGCAGGTAACATTAATTGCAATGTGTTTCAAATCTAAATTGACAAAGTGGGTCTTTGGAAAATAAATAAGGTTTGGTTATGATAGGTTTGCTAAATTGTAATGTTTACTATAAGAACAATTCTTCTGTTTGGTGCTAATATAGGTTTGGGTCCAATACTTTCATATCATTCACTGGCCATTTTTTCCAGAAGTTAGTTTCAAAACGACTTGTAAATCCAGGTAAATCGAATCTCTGTCTGAGCTCACCTTGTTTCTTTAAATACACCACACATCTTTTAAAACTGGTAAAGAACGGAAGTAATCTTTCATGCTGTTGATTATTAACAAGGAAAGAAAGCAGGGGGTGTGATTTGATGGTGCAGAGAACAGACATGCTGTAAAACAAGTCTGCTGCAAATATGCAGTTTATTGACTTTGGCAGTCTGCACTTTAGCTATGGGCCAATGCATAAACTCCAAAACATCCATATCACAGTCTCAACAGCAAACTGGGTCATTAACAGTGTCTACAATCAAAGCCTACTTTAATTCTGCTGATGTGCTGAACAGCCACGCAGTATCCAGGATGATGTATGGGATTTTTAAGGTGCTGAAATCAACAAGAATGAATAATAAACTACCAATATTGATAAAAACACATTAATTAGACATTATATATTTAAATATTATAATAAAAAAAGCAATCAAACTGTTTAAATGTGCATTGAAGCCACATAAGATAAGCAGATTGCAAAGCAAAACACCTTGTGTGCCTCTACCACTCCACCATGATACTAATAACAATAAAATCAAGATGGACAACAGCTATACACTGCTGCATGTGTTATACAAGGTACTGAATATATAGTAAATATCATGTTGTTACTGGAGAGTGGAGGAAATTTTTTCATCTCAATGTGTTTCACAGACTAGGCTTGTTCAGGAGGCTTCAAGGTGCTGATAACAGAAAATATGTATATTTAGATATTAGGACAATGAATTGATACAAATACAATACATATTATAATTAAAATATAGTACAAATCAAAATAAGTCCTGCTCACAAAGGATAATACAAAGCAGACCTGGTTGACACTGCATGATCCCAAGCCAGGAAAGGAGTGGAAGACCCAGGATTGTATCCGCCTGAAAGGGGCGCCAGGATGTAATGCTGGGGGAATCAAGTAATTTTTTTTGTTCAACTCGCTGAAAAAAATTGTATCATCTCTGGGCTGCCTAACACCAAGGAAGACCAATGTATAAATAGGCCTAAACACACCAAATTATACAACTATAGTAAAAGTAAATACAGTGGAACATCGGATTATGAGCATAATCCGTTCCAGGAGAATGCTCGTAATCCTAAGTACTTGCATATCAAAGCGAGTTTCCCCATTGAAGTCAATAGAAACGAAAATAATTTGTTCCGCATTGACTTCAATGGCATGCAATACCAAATGCGACCAGAGGCAGGGGGCGCCAGAGAGCCTCGGAAACGGCCAGAAAGGCCAGAGGACAGTTCGGCTGACCTCAGCAAACCTCGGAAAGACTCAGTTCCTGAGCCTTTCCGAGGTTTGCCGAGGTCAGTCAAGCTGTCCTTGGGCCTTCTGAACGGCGCCGATCGGCTGGGCCCCCCACCTCAGGCCAAACGCAGTACTGCACACAGCTTTGGCCTAAATCCTGCTCGTTTTGCAAGACAACTCTCACAAACCGGGTTAGGATTTTAGGAAATACAGTGCTCGTATTGTGAAACGCTCGTTACTCGCAATCTGAGGTTCCACTGTATAGCCAATGTGTATAAAGTTTAGAGAGCATACCACTGGAGAGAGGGTTCCATGCTCAAGTATGTTGCAAAAGCAGGGTATAGAGCTCTACAAAAAAAGGAAGAAAGGAAACAACAACACCCAAATTAAGAGGACACTCTGCAGGCCGAAGGCTCAAGGCCAAAAGAACAGAAGAAAAACAACATATAACTATCTCCTTCCTTAACAGTGGTAGGCATGCATCTCCCTGCCTGGCGTGAAGCCAACAATTCTAGCCCCAATTTCTATTAAACACAAGTGTGATTGCCCAAGGTCCACCCCCCATGTAAATAATCAGCATAAGAATATGTAACTTTTGTGCATAAAATAAAACCATAAAACAATTATGTGTTCTAGTGTCCTTCAAAAAATGTAAAAAAAAAAAAACACAAAGTATAGATCTACATTGCAAAAATTGTGCTTTGTATGAAAGTCATCAATGCACCCAATTAAATAACAATCCATCGCTGATCATTTCAAACTTCATTACATGATCACATTTCAACCTACAGTGTGCCCTCACCTTCTTTAAATGACCTGTATAAATAATGCTTTTTTCCCTTTACAGGAGATAAGTAGTACCAACCACTCTTTTCAACTCCTTCTCTCCTCCTCCTGGTATGTATCACTCAGAAAACAAATAACATACAGAACGCATATTGTGCTTTTTTATATAACATAAAACGTATGTGTTTTTGACATAAAACATTCAAAATAAACAGTTAACTGTAGGCAGGATAAGAACATGGCCAAAGTTACCCAATCCAGAGCTTCTGAGGAGGTCATGTGACATGCCCAAACTAGTAATGTAGGATGACATCATCACCTCCTGACAGGAAGAGATCAGATCTTCATAGAGATAGGGGTGGTATATGAAAGTTTTTATCATTGAAAGGCTATTTTTAAAAGGAGTAATGTCAGGATGAGAGTGTGCACTGATACCTGGTGGATTTTATATGGAAAAGAAAGTGCATTACTACTGTGCACAATGGGTTGTAGTGCACTATTACATGTGAGTGTATATGATTTTATGTTTTTCATAAATACGTTTTTTATTATGCAAATCACTATGAGAGTTCAGTAAGTTTGTTGAGTGATACACCTTAGGGTGAGGAGAGGATTAATTGAAAAGAGCAGTTGGTACTACTTGTGACGGAATGTCCAGCACCCAGCTTGGGTGCTTCCGTTAAGATACAGCTTCCTCCAGTCTGGACCCAGGAACCAGATATTATAGCTGAATATTGCACCCAAAATACTAGACGACAATAACTTGGGTGCAAACTGGTACTTGAACTCTTTATTGTAAATTCACATAGAATATATAGCACACAAGATCAGGTAAAGCCTGATCACATTACCCTAACTATACAAACTGTAAACAGAAAAATAATTGCTAAGGAACAGCCAACATAAACATAATGCTGATCCACATCTAGGAACTAATAGCTGACAGTGATCTAATTAACATGAACTAGTTAACAACTAGTCACTTAAACAAGCCTAGGTACTTCTGTTAAAAAAAAACAAGCCTAGGTGCCCAGACCGTTCTTTGATTGATCAGGGATACCACTTAGTCTCAGACTGTCCGGCACCAGTCTACAACAGTCTATGAGACAAAGCTCATACAATGGTTCCAGCAGTCTGAAAAAAATAGAAAGAATTTATCTTCATAGATTTCTTAAAAATAATGTTGATAAATATTTCTGTCCCAAGTGGAGGGGCTTCTCCAAACCAATCTGCAAGAGGGCCACCATATTTTCTCTGACCATTAACCTGTACAAGATTAATATTACACCTTTCCATCCACTCCAGAAGGGAAGCTTTATTGTCCTTATTCAGAGAATTACTCCAAGCCTCGCTCTCAAAGTTCACCATGTTGATGTCCATCATTAGAGAATGATCTGCTCTCTCCATGGAATCAGAGGCTGAACTGGGGTTTTTATCATGCTCTGACCAGGAGAAGCAGACAAAGTCTCCTCCATGGGCCAAAATCAGTGGGTAGAAGGCTTTCCCCTAGTCCCCGCCAAAACCCTTTGTCCCAGTTTGGTCTGTCACACTACATAGTTACATAGTTAGCCAGGTTGAAAAAAAAAGACAAGTCCATCTATATCAGCCAAAAAAATCAATAAAAAAATCATACAATCTTTCATCCACAGTTGATCCAGAGGAAGGCGGAAAACCCCAGAAAAACGACTTATCCCCTGTAGAGGAAAAAAAAGCGTTTTATGACCTTTATAATATACAGGTCATTTAAAGAAGGAGAGAGCACACTTTTGGTGAATACTGTATGTGATCATGTGGTGAAGGTTGAACTGAGCAGCGGTGGATTTTCTTTTTTTTTTTGGGGGTTCGCATGATTCATTAGTTGTTGTTTTTTTAACCAGCTAAACCGGTAAGGAATTGCTTATTAATGGGATCAGTGCATTATTTTTTTTTTGTTTTAAGGCTGAGTTTCTTATTTTACAACTATGCAATGCCTTGTTTTGACTAAAGCCCAGCTATTTTTTATTTGCATGCATGTGTGTCACTTTCTGTATATGTGGCTGGTGATGTATAAAAGCCTGCTATCTCAGTTACTCTCTCATCTCTATGATTAAGCCCCTGGGTAGGGTGAAACATGTCAGGGGAGTGTAGTCAAAAGCAGCTTAGGCTAAAGCCATATCTTCACATTTCTGTATAGTGTCGGGGCTAAAGTGTGCAGTGTTTCCACCTTCTGTTTTCTGATTTGCTTCTGTTAGCCTGGATGACCTTGTTTGAACACTGGAATCCATTTTGTGCTTTGGACTACATGGGTTGCTTTTCTAGTGCTTTAAGCTGTTCTCCAAGTTCCTTGCACTTACTCATCGAAGAAGTCAGAGAAACTTGTCGCTCTGAGATAAAAGTCCTCATCTAACTTGGGAGAGTTGATTTACTAAAGGCAAATAGGCTGTGCATTTTGCTTTGCACTAATTCTGCCCAGAGCTCAGTGAATGTAGTAAAGCCTCACTTTGTGTCACATACCTGGTCGGAGGCCGAAGTGCCAAGAGGGCACCCCTTGTGGCTAAGTGCAGTACACCCCTGAAGATGGTACAGAAGTTGTAGTGCCCAAAGAAGCACAGGTTGCCAGATGGGTACAGGAGGATAGAGCTGGTGGACACCTGAAGTATATTGGATAATGCAGGAAACACAGCTGGGCCAAAGTCTCTAGGGATCCTCAGTAACCCTTGACAATTTTGTGTGCAGGAGATGGTAGTGGAAGCCAGGCCAGGGTTCAAACACTGTGGATCTGACATGAGGAAAAGGCGGGTAGCAGGATCAGGGTCAAGCCAAGGTCAAATACAGGAAGGCAAGCCAGCAACAGGTAATGGTAGCAAAGTCCGTGATGCAAGCTGGGATCCGACACTGGAGACAGCAGTGAAGACAGTAAAGCAAGCCAGGGGGTCAAACCAGGAGAGCAGATCAGACAGGTCAGGAGCAAGCAGGGTCACAACAGGAAATCCAAGTATAATATGCACAGAGGCTCAGGAACACAGGAAGGCTGACAACAATCCAGTGATGTGATGGGCTCAGCAGCAGTCTTATATAGGCCAGTAAGTGGCCGCATCTGTCACATTTTTCCCCTTTTGCGCATGCGCATTCGCACATTAGCGCCGTCGCGTATGCCCCTTCGTTCTTCTTGCGCCAGTGAACACGACAATGCGCCGGAGGCGTCCATTACCAGTACTGGCACTATTGCCAGTTCTCCTACAGCCATTTCCCTGACACTTTGTATAGAGTACCCAATCAAGTGCAAGAATAAAAAAAAAAAACATTTTTGCTCGCACATCACTGGATAATTGAAATCAGCAGAGCTTTACCACATTTGCTAAGCTCTGGGGGAAATGAGTGCTACTGCACTTGCAAAATGCACAATCTGCCTTTAGTAAATCCACCCCATTTGGTATATATAGGGCATAGATGAAGCACTTCAAATGATCAACATGAGGTTTAAAAATTTCACTCCCAACCTTTTATGTAACCCTCAATTATCAGGGATCAACAGAACCACCTTGAGGAAATTCCTACTATGTAACTCCTGATGGAGAAACACAACTTCAAATCCTAAATTTGTCATCTCATGTATTAACTGCAGAGGAAATTCAGGTTTTACAGTTAGGTTTAACCTTTTGCCCTGATGCAAATGTAGACAGATTTGATATCATCAAAAATATTCACCTCTTTGCTGGACGGCTAATGTTTAAGGTTTCATTTACTGGTGAGATGGATGTTCAAGAACTTATCAAATTGTGGGAGGAGAGTGGGGAGTCTATTGACTCACCCCTTGGCCCCCCAATGTTACGAGATCAAATCTCATTAGATGAATGTCCCCCCCCCCTCAACTATTTAAACCTAATTCAAAAAACTTTTCTACATTAGGTATCAATCTTAATATTTGGGCCTTTGTACAGCAAATCACCAAGGATGTGGAAGAGATGACTATCGTGTCCAGATAATCTCTACCCGCCTCTTAGAAAGGCATTACTAACACTCCAAAAAAATGTTGATTTAATAATTAAACCAGCCGATAAAGGTGGAAACATTGTGGGTATGGATTGCGTAAGCTATGAACATATGTGTCTACAAATCCTACAAAAACCGGGAATGGTACAGACCAATCTCCCGAACAGTTATTGATTGCTATTGTAATGAATATAGGAATATCAACACTAAAGCCTACTCAAAAAACTTGATTGATAAGCAAACTTGGACCTTTCTAAATGTTCAGGATCCTAAGTAGGGATGAGCTTCGAGTTCGAGTCGAACTCATGTTCGACTCGAACATTGCCTGTTCGCCCGTTCGCCGAAACAACGAACAAATTGGGGTGTTCGCGGCAAATTCGAAAAATCGATGGGAGAAATCTAAAGTGCTAATTATAAAGGCTTATATGCAAGTTATTGTCCTAAAAAGTGTTTGGGGACCCGGGTCCTGCCCCAGGGGACATGTATCAATGCAAAAAGAAGTTTTAAAAACGGCCGTTTTTTCGGGAGCAGTGGTTTTAATAATGCTTAAAATGAAAAAATAAAAGTGAAATATTCCTTTAAATTTCGTACCTGGGGGGTGTGTATGATATGCATGTAAAGTGGCGCATGTTTCCCATGCTTAGAACTGTCCCTGCAAAAAATGTCATTTTTGAAAGAAAAAAAGTCATTTAAAACTCACTCGCGGCTATTAATGAATTGTCGGCTCCCGGCAATACATACAAAAGTCATTGATAAAAAAAAAAAAAAAAGCGTGCGGGTTCCCCAGAATTCAATTACCAGGCCCTTCAGGTCTGGAATGGATATTAAGGGGAACCCTGCTGCAAATTTAAAAAAAAATTGACGTGGGGTTCCCTTCAGATCTGGCATGGATTTTAAGGGGAACTCCACCCCAATTTTTTTTAAAAATGGCGTGGAGTCCCCCTAAAAATCCATACTAGACCCCTTATCCGAGCATGCAACCTGGCCGGCCGCAGGGGAAGAGGGGGGGACGAGAGAGCGCCCCCCCTCCCTCCTGAACCGTACCAGGCCACATGCCCTCAACATGGGGAGGATGTCCCCATGTTGATGGGGACAAGGGCCTCATCCCCACAACCCTTGCCCGGTGGTTGTGGGGGTCTGCGGGCGGGGGGCTTATCGGAATCTGGAAGACCCCTTTAACAAAGGGGACCCCCAGATCCCGGCCCCCCCCTATGTGAATTGGTAAGGGGTACATTGTACCCCTACCATTTCACGAAGAAAGCGTAAAAAAATGTTTAAAAAAACACACAAACACTTTGAAAAAGTCCTTTATTAAAAAAAAAACAAAAAAAACATTCCAGCGGTGAAATCCAGTGTCCCGCGGCGATCCCGATGTCCAACGATGTCCTTCATTGGTTGTGCCTGAGCGGACCTGATGGGGAACTCCCTCTCAGTGTTTTAAATGTATAGACCCGCCCCTTCTAAAGTTCCCCATCAGGTCCGCTCAGCGGACCAGATGCGGAACATGAAAAGGGGCGGGTCTATACATGTATTACCAAAGTGAGAGAAGTTCCCCATCAGGTCCGCCCCCTCGGTATGTCGGACCCGCCTACGTCATTGGCTTGAGCGGGGAACTTCCTTCACTGTGTAAATTTAAATTCACATAGGGGGGGCCGGGATCTGGGGGTCCCCTTTGTTAAAGGGGTCTTCCAGATTCCGATAAGCCCCCCGCCCGCAGACCCCCACAACCACCGGGCAAGGGTTGTGGGGATAAGGCCCTTGTCCCCATCAACATGGGGACATCCTCCCCATGTTGAGGGCATGTGGCCTGGTACGGTTCAGGAGGGAGGGGGGGCCGCTCTCTCGTCCCCCCCTCTTCCCCTGCGGCCGGCCAGGTTGCGTGCTCGGATAAGGGGTCTGGTATGGATTTTTAGGGGGACTCCACGCCATTTTTTTTTTAATTTGGGGTGGAGTTCCCCTTAAAATCCATGCCAGATCTGAAGGGCCTGGAATGGATATTTGGGGGAACCCCACGTCAATTATTTTTAAAATTTTCGGCGGGGTTCCCCTTAATATCCATACCAGACCTGAAGGGCCTGGTAATTGAATTCTGGGGAACCCCCACGCTTTTTTTAATTTTTTTTTATCAATGACTTTTTTATGTATTGCCGGGAGCCGACAATTCATTAATAGCCGCGAGTGAGTTTTAAATGACTTTTTTTCTTTCAAAAATGAAATTTTTTGCAGGGACAGTTCTAAGCACGGGAAACATGTGCCACTTCGCATGCATATCATACACACCCCCCAGGTACGAAATTTAAAGGAATATTTCACTTTTATTTTTTCATTTTAAGCATTATTAAAATCACTGCTCCCGAAAAAACGTCCGTTTTTAAAAAAAAAATTTGCATTGATACATGTCCCCTGGGGCAGGACCCGGGTCCCCAAACACTTTTTAGGACAATAACTTGCATAGAAGCCTTTATAATTCGCACTTTAGATTTCGAACGTTCGAGTCCATTGTATTTAATAGGGTTCTAAAGTTCACACGAACATTTTGTCTGTTCGCAGGTTCTGGTGCGAACCGAACAGGGGGGTGTTCGGCTCATCCCTGATCCTAAGGTTCCTACTTTTTATGCCTTACCCAAGGTTCAAAAATCCTCAACTCATTCCCCTGGTCGTCCCATCATCTCCGGATGTGGATGCTTACCTGAAAATGCAAGTAGCCTAATTGATACATATTTGAATCCCCATGTGAGATTTCTGTTCTACGATGTACAAGATACCATTGATCATATTAAAATAACTGAGGGCATTTTTGTTCCTGAACATGCTTGACTTGTTGCTTTTGACATTAAGAGTTTGTACAATACGATCCCGCATGAGTTGAGATTACGTGTTGTAGCAGACCATTTACGTGAATGGGGCCAGTCTGCCTATAAATACAATGAGTTTATATTGGATCTTTTGATCTTTTGAGATTTATCCTTACAAGGAATGTCTTCAGCTTTGGTCTCTCCCACTACCTCCAGATGCAGGGGGTTGCAATTAGTTAGGGAGGACATTAGTGAATATCTGGAATACATATTTACTTTTGATTGATATATTGATGATATACTGATGATATGGTCAGGTACCCACCAGGAATTGATTGAATTCATTAACATTTTAGGCACAAATGGCTATAAACCTGAATTTACAATGTCATGTGATCAGAGATCCATTACTTTTTTAGACATTAAAGCGGAGTTCCACCCATATAAAAATCAGCAGCTACAAAAAGTGTAGCTGCTGACTTTTATTAATCGGACACTCACCTGTCCCACGGTCCAGCGATGCGGGCGTACGAATATCTTCTCCTTTTCCCCTCCTCTCTGCGGTGCTGGCATTGTCACTGTGTGCGCCTGGCTGTGGCTTCACAGTTGGCTACGCACTTCCTTCCTTATGGCGCCGCTGAGCCCCGAGAGGAAGTGGGAGCTGGATTCCTCTAAAAAGAGGGTATCCGCTCCCCCCCCAAAAAAAAAATTACATGCCAAATGTGGCATGTCAGGGGGTCACCTGCACTTAAAGCTGAAGTTCCATTTTTGGGTGGAACTCCGCTTTAAAATCTTTGTTGAATCTGATGGATCTTTGGGCACTTCACTGCTTAAAAAGCCATCAGCTGGCAACATGGCTCTAGCTCCCATCCCCAATCTTTGGTCAAAAGCATCCCCTACAGTCAGTACCTTAGATTAAGGCGAATCTGTAGTAGAGGTGAGGACTTTCAAATTGAGGCCGATAATCTCTATTCACGTTTACTCAAGAGAGGTTATACTCATAGTATTTAGCTAAGGCTCATGTACAGGGCCGGATTAACATAGGGGCTATTGGAGCTGCAGCTCCAGGCCCCTTCCTCAAGATAGGCCCATTTGCTAAAAAAAAAAAAAAAAAAAGATCGACTTTGAGGGTTGTAGCTCGACGACCAGGGGCCACAGAGACCCACATTTAGGGAGTATGTGACTGAAGACTTACCCCACAACTGGTCAAAATGTGGGGTTCCTATCATTTATGGTTCCAGAGATAGGGGGCTGCTTGCGCAGCCTGTCAGAAGCTCCATACAGAGTGGCCAGTTTAAATACAAGCTGACACACTCTGCAGCAGACTGAGAGGATGAGCTCACAGTGCTTATAATATTTATTTGTATATTACTTATGGTAATTAACCCCTTGCCACCCAGGCCAATTCTGACACTTCTCTCCTACATGTAAAAATCATCATTTTATTTTATTTACTCAGAACCCTCAAACATTATATATATTGTTTTAGCAGACACCCTATGAAATAAAATAGTGGTCTTTGCAACTTTTTATATCACACGGTATTTGCGCAGCAATTTCTTAAACATGTTTTTTTTGGAAAGAAACTGTTTCATTCATAAAAAACAAAAAAACACTAAAGTTAGCACAATTTTTTTCTATACTAAGCGATGCTTTAATTTTTTTTACAGGTTACATGTTTAGAGTTACAGAGGAGGTCTAGTGCTAGAATTATTGCTCTCCCTCTAACGATCATGGCGTATGTAACCTGTGTGTATCTGGCTCTGATACTAGCCAGTGCCTACCCAGCCACTGACTAGTGCCTGTCCCCACACACCCTCCCTCCTGGCGACCTGTGGATGGGGGAACCACTCCTGCAATGTTATTGTGTTCTGCCAGTAAATACAATGATTAGTATTGCTAACTGTAACGGGTGGGCCCGTGGAACCCAGAAGTTCTTAGAAAGTATGAGCCAGAAAATAATGGACATTGAGAATATGTCTTGGATTGCTTTAAAATGGGTCTGTAATATTAATCCACAATAGTCCCCAGGATATCTGTAAAGAACCATTTACTGGTTGTTGATTCTGAACACAACAGGTTAATTGAAAGACGTTAATGTCATCACCTGGCTGCCTGTGTAATGTAAATGAGTCCAGGCTAACTTCTAAAGATCTTTTCATTGTGGATTGTGATAATTAACTCTGTAATTGTATAAAGGGATTAGTTAATGAACTTACCTGTTGTCTGCTAAGGGATGTCAGAATAATGTGTATTGGGGGCTCGTTATGTAACCATTGTGTGATGTTGTGGGTGGAGTTGGGTCATTTTTCATTTGGACTACAGTATTCTTTTAGTGTATATAAGAGCCTGCTTTCTCAATAAAGATTGTCAGACCTGCTGGACACCTAACAACAGAGCTGTGTCTTGTTATTAGGGGGGAATTACCATTATAGGTCTTGTTCGCCTGACTGTGGAGTGTCAGTAGCTGCCTTGGTGTTCGGGAATGGCCTATCATAAACGGCTTTAACCCCTTTCATACTTGGGGTGTCGGCACTGATTGTTTTGGGAAAAACCTGACAGGCTGGTTGTACTCAAGTCGATTAATAGATTGACTTGTGTAAAACCAGCCAGCCCATAAATAGATCGACTATGGCTGGTCTCTGCTTAATTGGCTTAATTTCAATCCATGTTTGGCCTGCTTAACCACTACGCAGTCCCTTAACATCCTTCCACAAACCTTTACATTTTTCCTTCCGAGATTCCTTCATCCTCCTCACCTGTACATAGTGCCCACTGTCATACTCTCCACACTTCTCTCCTGTACATACTGCTCACTGTCATACCCTCCACACTTCTCTCCTATACTTACATAGTGCCCGCTGTCATATTCTACACACTCCTCTCCTGTACATAGTGCCCACTGTCATACACTTTTCTCCTGTACATAGTGCCCACTGTCGTACCCTCCACACTCCTCTCTTGTACATACTGCTCACTGTCATACCCCCCACACTCCTCTCCTCTACATAGTGCCCACTGTCATACCCTCAACACTTCTCTCCTATACATAGTGCCCACTTTCATACCCTCCACACTCCTCTCCTGTACATACTGCCCACTGTCATATCCTCCCCACACTTCTCCTGTATATACTGCTCACTGTCTTACCCTCCACACTCTTCTCCTGTATTTACTGCCCACTTTCATAAACTCCTCTATTGTACATAGTGCCGGCTGTCATACCCTCCACACACCTCTCCTGTACATACTGCTCGCTGTCATACCCTCCACATTCCTCTCCTGTACATACTGCCTATTGTCATACCCTTCACACTCCTCTCCTGTACATACTGCTCAGTTTCTTACCCTCCAAACTCCTCTCCTGTACATACTGCCCACATTCATAAACTCCTCTATTGTACATAGTGCTGGCTGTCATACCCTCCACACTCCTCTCCTGTGCATACTGCCCACTTGTATACCATCCACACTCCTCTCCTGTACATCCTGCCCACTGTCATACCCTCCACACTCCTCTCCTGTAAATACTGCCCCCATCATACCCTCCACACTCCTCTCCTGTACATACTGCCCACTATCATACCATCCACACTCCTCTCCTGTACATACCGCCCACTGTGATACCCTCCACACTCCTCTCCTGTACATACTGCCCACTGTCATACCCTCCACACTCCTCTCCTGTACATACTGTAACCCAACTTTACCCTCCACACTCCTCTCTTGTACATACTGCCCACATTCATAAACTCCTCTATTGTACATAGTGCCGGCTGTCATACCCTCCACACTCCTCTCCTGTGCATACTGCCCACTTGTATGCCGTCCACACTCCTCTCCTGTACATCCTGCCCACTGTCTTACCCTCCACACTCCTCTCCTGTAAATACTGCCCCCATCATACCCTCCACACTCCTCTCCTGTACATACTGCCCACTGTGATACCCTCCACACTCCTCTCCTGTACATACTGTAACCCAACTTTACCCTCCACACTCCTCTCCTGTACATACTGTAACCCAATTTTACCCCCCACACTCCTCTCCTGTACATATTGCCAACTATCTTTCTCTTCACACTCCTCTCCTGTACATACTGCCCACTGTCATACCCTCCACACTCCTCTCCTGTACATACTGTAACCCAACCTTACCCTCCACACTCCTCTCCTGTACATACTGCCCACTGTCATACCCTCCACATTCCTCTCCTGTACATACTGCCCACTGTCATACCCTCCACACTCCTCTCCTGTACATACTGTAAACCAACTTTACCCTCCACACTCCTCTCCTGTACATACTCTAACCCATTTTTACCCCTCACACTCCTCTCCTATACATATTGCCAACTATCTTTCTCTTCACATTCCTCTCCTGTACATACTGCCCCCATCATACCCTCCACACTCCTCTCCTGTACATACTGCCCACTGTCATACCCTCCACACTCCTCTCCTGTACATACTGCCCACTATCATACCCTCCACACTCCTCTCCGGTACATACTACCCTCTGCCATACCCCCCACACTCCTCTCCTGTACATACTGCCCACTGGCATACCCCTCAACACTCCTCTCCTGTACATACTGCCCACTGGCATACCCCCCCCACACTCCTCTCATGTACATAGAGCCTTCTGCCATACCCTCCGCACTCCTATCCTGTACATAGTGCCCACCATTAGACCCTCCACATTACTCTCCCTCACCTGCACATACTTCCCACTTTTATACCATCCATACTCCTCCCCTATGCCTCTTACCCACAAAAACAGTTCTTTAAAATTATACTCGATATCCTCAATGTTACCAGCTCTAGAATGGACACACTTTTGTTAGTTCAACTAAAGGAAATCTTCTCAGTCCTCATATTTGTTCTGCCCATTATTAGTACTTATTTAATTTTGTGATTACTACTGTGATGTATAGAGGAACATAGGGGATCTCAGCTACTCTAAATATACCACTTGTAAAAAAAGTGTCCCTGAAAATATTTTTGAAATGTTGGCAACTATGCACTTAGGCACTGCCCAAGGGCCACCGGGTCAGTAGGGGGACCCATGAGAGGCTCCTGTGATATTAAAGCGGTAGTAAACCTCGCTAACATTACTACTTTTTAGAGGCCCTGATGTAGCCTATGCCACAATGTACAAGTATGCACAGCATATTAGCACATTAGGGTACACTTAAATTGTCAGACTGAGCCCTCCAGCAATGTGATCAATCCGGCGGGGCCCGGGCGCTTCCATCTTAACCGGTCTTCCTTCTGGGTTCTGTGCCTTCGGTCACTTGCCTTGGCCGGGCTGCGTTGATGTCATTCCCACGCATGCTCATGCGCATCCTCTCTCTCTCATCCCCCTTTCTCTCTCATCCTCCCTCCCTTACCCCTCACCCCTCTCTCATCCCCTTTCTCTCTCTCTCTTTCTCTTTCTCATCCTCCCTCTCTCTCTTTAAAGGGGTTGTAAAGGTTTGTTTTTTATTTTCTAAATAGGTTCCTTTAAGCTAGTGCATTGTTGGTTCACTTACCTTTTCCTTCGATTTCCCTTCTAAATGTTTTTTTTTCTTTGTCTGAATTTCTCACTTCCTGTTTCTCCTCAGTAAACTTCACACCATCATCCCAGCGGTGTTTAGTCCGCCAGAATAGCTTACTGAACAGATTACAGAGGAGGAACAGGAAGTGAGAAATTCAGACAAAGAAAACTAAGAAAAAAACATTTGGAAGGGAAATCGAAGGAAAAGGTAAGTGAACAAACAATGCACTAGCTTAAAGGAACCTATTTAGAAAATAAAAAACAAACCTTTACAACCCCTTTAACTTAATTTGTTATAACAAAAAATTGTTTGCATTTTTATTTATTTATTTATAAAAGGCCCCACCAAAATCCTCAGCACCAGGCCCATGATGTTCCTAATCTGGCCCTGCTCATGTACGTGTTACTTTGATCTATATGAAAAAAAAATAAACTATCTTCTCAGTCAGAATCATTACACAAAACAACATAAACAAGTGAGACAAGTTATTTAAACAAATACTGGCCACTATTATTGGCTGATCCTATAAGTAAATATGTGGAGAAACAACCACACATTACGTATAGACAAGCAAGGTCTTTACAGGACCGTTTGGTCCAAAGCCATTATAAAGTCTCTGTACCATCTATTATGACCCCTGGTTCATTCTCATGTAGAAAATGTGACGATTGCCAATTTATGTTGAATAGTGAAGAGATAGTGATGCCTAACAATCAAATTAATAGAATTAGACATACCTGTAGAGTAACTTGCCAAACCCTTGGGATTGTATATTTAATGAAGTGTACAGTACTGTACATGTAATTGTTTCTATGTTGGGAAAACTAAACGCCCCTTTCTGAAGCGAATCAAGGATCATGTTTCTCTTATTAAAAAATGTAAAATGGAAACTCCAATTATTCGCCATGTCAGTTTATTTCATGATTTTAGCTTGTATACCATACAATTTATGGCATTGGAATATATTCCCACTAATGTTAGAGAGGGGAGTAATGACCAAAAAACTTTTACAGTTGGAATCCTATTGGATCCATCTTCTAAAAACTACAACTTTTCTTGGATTAAATGAAACGTTAAGTTATAAACCTTTTCTGTAACACATATAAAATAATTTCTTTCAGTGCCAATGACCTTAACTTTAATGCCAAATGAAAATCGATCATAGCGGCTGTTCCACCGCTTGATCGTTCCTACAGGCGGCGAAAGGGGACTCACCTGTGCGATCGGTGAGTCGGTGACAGGATCCGCCGGCCCCGGATGTTGATCATAGAGATTTCCGGCGGACCAGATGGTCGCCGGAGTCTCTATGATCGTCGGAGGCCGGGCGCGATGTTATGACGTCACGCCCGGCCTCTGCATTCAAAAAAACGGCGCCGCTTCGGCTGTGAAGCGGTGGTCGTTTTTTTTTTTTTTTTTTTAGGCTTCCCAGCCTAAAGGTGAGATGTGGGGTCTTATTGACCCCAAATCTCACAATAAAGAGGTCCTGTTATGTCATATTCCTATTACAAGGGATGTTTACATTCCTTGTAATAGGAATAAAAGTGCTACATTATTTTTTTGTGTCAAAATAAAAAAGTAATAAGTAAAATTAACAATAATAAAAAATAATTTTAAGTGCCCCTGTCCCCGTGTGCTCGTACGCAGAAGCGAATGCATACGTAAGACCCGCCCACATATGAAAACGGTGTTCAAACCACACATGTGAGGTGTTGCCGCGAACGTTAGAGCGAGAGCAATGATTCTAGCCCTAGACCTCCTCTGTAACCCAAAACATGTAATCAGTAAAAAAAATTAAAGCCTTGCCTATGGGGATTTTTAGGTACCGAAGTTTGGCGTCATTCCACGAGTGTGTGCAATTTTGAAGCGTGACATGTTGGGTATCTATTTACTTGGCGTAACTTCATCTTTCACATTATGTAAAAAAATTGGGCTAACTTTACTGTTTTTTTTTTTAAAGCATGAAACTTTTTTTTTCCCCAAAAAAACGCGTTTGAAAAGTTGCTGCGCAAATACCGTACAAGATAAAGTTGCAATGACCGCCATTGTATTCTCTAGGGTCTCTGCTAAAAAAACATATATAATGTTTGGGGGTTCTATGTAATTTTCTAGCAAAAAATAGCAAAAAAATTATGATTTTTCCATGTAGAAACGAAGTGTCAGAATTGGCCCGGGCCTGAAGTGGTTAATAGAGACTAGAGTTGAGCGGACACCTGGATGTTCGGGTTCGACGGGTTCGGCCGAACTTCGGAAAAAAGTTCGGGTTCGGGACCGAACTTTAACCCGAACCCGGACCCGAACCCCATTGAAGTCAATGGGGACCCGGACTTCTAAGGACTAAAAAGGCTCTAAAAAAGTAATGGAAAGGGCTAGAGGGCTGCAAATGGCAGCAAAATGTTGTTAAGAGCATGGCAAGTGCTCTGCAAACAAATGTGGATAGGGAAATAACTTAAAATAACATTAAAAAAATAAAAATAAAAAATAATAATCTTGGCCTAGGAGGACGAGGTCCATATGGAGTAGGAGGTTGAGGTGGCGGTGGATGTGGCTGTGTAGGTGGAAGCGGCGGTGGAGGAGGACGAGGTAGCCAACACTGGTTCAAAAATACAACAATGGCTGGGTAAGGCCGGTGATGTGTCGAATTCTGTCCCCCGTCAAATAGTGTCCACCCTGTACTGCGCTTGCTCAGTATGTAGGACAAGGGGATTTCGAAAATCTCCCAAGACGAACGGCGCCTGCGTGGTGAGTTCAGGTGAAGGCCACACCATCCGTGGTTCAAGCCGAGCCAAGTGAGGCCGTGCCCGAAGCGTGGCTATCGAACCGAGCCCGTGAGGGGCCCTGTTACTATGTGCTACCGTACGTCCACTTGGATGGTGGGGCTTGAACCTGCACTCACAGCGCAGGCGCCGTTCATCTTCGGAGATTTTGTGAATCTCCTTGTCCTCTGTACTGCGCAAGCGCTGCGCCTTCGCAGTATGGGCCGGACACAATCCGATGGCCGGACAGTTTTTGTCACAACACCGGTATACATGTCTATTCTGCACAAGGTACGGACAAGTCCTGTGGGATCCATGCCTGGTTCATTTTAATGAATGTGAGCTTGTCCACATTGGCTCTGGACAGGCGGCTGCGCTTGTCTGTGATAACGCCCCCTGCCGTGCTAAATACACGTTCAGATAATACACTGGCTGCAGGGCAGGCCAGCACCTTCAAGGCATAAAGGGCAAGCTCAGGCCATGTGCCCAATTTGGAGACCCAGAAGTTAAAGGGGGCAGACCCGTCATCCAGTACGTGTAGGCCTGTGGACACATACTGCTCAACCATGTTGGTGAAATGCTGCCTCCTGCTAAGACGTTCCATCTCAGCTGGTGGTGCTGGTTGTTGTGGCGTGCTGACAAAGCTTTTCCACATTTCAGTCATGCTAACCCTGCCTTCTGAGGTGCTGCCGGTGCCCCGGCTTCGTTGGCGACCTCTTCCTCCTCCTCTGCCTTCGCCTTGTGCTTCCACCGTACGCCCGCTGTCAGGTGGGAATGCCACCAGCAGCGCGTCTACCAGTGTGCGCTTGTACTCGCGCATCTTACGATCCCGCTCCAGTGAGGGAATTAAGGACGGTACATTGTCCTTGTAACGGGGATCCAGCAGGGTGGCCACCCAGTAATCAGCACCAGCTAAAATGTGGGCAACTCGGCGGTCATTGCGGAAACACTGCAGCATGTAATCGCTCATGTGTGCCAGGCTGCCCAGAGGCAAAGAAAAGCTGTCCTCTGTGGGAGGTGTATCGTCTGTGTCCTCTGTATCCCCCCAGCCACGCACCAGTGATGGCCACGAGCTGGTCTGGGTGCCACCCTGCTGTGAAAATGGCTCCTCCTCCTCCTCCTCCTCCACCTCGTCATCCTCCAGAACTGTGCCCTTTCTGCTGGACAATTGTGTACCTGGCGTTTGTTGGTGCAGGAACCCACCCTCGTTGCCACTTGTGAAAGACTGCCCTGAAAGCCTTTGAAATGATCCCGCTTCCTCCTCCTCCTCCTCATCCTCCTGTGCCACATCCTCTTCCATCATCGCCCGAAGCGTTTTTTCAAGGAGGCATAGAACTGGGATAGTAACGCTAAGAATGGCGTCATTGGCACTGGACATGTTGGTGGAGTACTCGAAACAGCGCAACAAGGCACACAGGTCTCGCATGGAGGCCCAGTTATTGGTGGTGAAGTGGTGCTGTTCCGCAGAGCGACTCTGCTGCTCGCACAGTCTGGCCAGCATGTGCAAGGTGGAGTTCCACCTTGTGGGCACGTCACATATGAGGCGGTGAGCGGGAAGGCCGAAGTTACGCTGCAGCGCTGACAGACGAGCAGCAGCAGGATGAGAACGCCGAAAGTGCGCACACACAGCCCGCACTTTCTGCAGCAGCTCTGGCATATTTTGGTAATTTTTAAGGAACCTCTGGACCACCAAGTTCAGCACATGCGCCAGGCAAGGGATGTGCGTCAAACCAGCTAGGCCCAGAGCTGCTACGAGATTTCGCCCATTATCACACAACACCAGGCCGGGCTTGAGGCTCACTGACAGCAACCACTCATTGGTCTGTTGTTCCATGTCCCTCCACAACTCCTGCGCGGTGTGGGGTTTTTCCCCCAAACAGGAAAGTTTTAAAACTGCCTGCTGTCGTTTACCCCTGGCTGTGCTGAAGTTGGTGGTGAAGGTGTTACGCTGACCGGATGAGGAGGCGGTAGAGGATGAGGAAGCGGAGTAGGAGGAGTTAGCAACAGGAGGCAAACTGAAGCGCCCTGCAATCCTCGGTGGTGGAAGGACATGCGCCAAACTGCTATCTGCCTCAGGCCCAGCCGCCACTGCATTTACCCAGTGTGCTGTTAGGGAGATATAACGTCCCTGACCATGCTTACTGGTCCACGCATCCGTAGTTAGGTGGACCTTGCCACAGATGGCGTTGCGCAGTGCACACCTGATTTTGTCCCCCACTTGGTTGTGCAGGGAAGGGATGGCTCGCCTGGAAAAATAGTGGCGGCTGGGCACGACGTACTGTGGGACAGCCAATGCCATCAGGCTTTTAAAACTCTGCGTCTCCACCATACGGAATGACAGCATTTCAAAGGCCAGGAGTTTTGAAATGCTGGCATTCAGGGCCAGGGATCGCGGGTGGCTAGGGGGGTACTTCCTCTTCCGCTCCAATGTTTGGGAGATAGAGAGCTGAACGCTTCCATGGGACATTGTGGAGATGGTTGGTGACCCAGGTGGTAGTGTTGCTGGCAGATCCTCTGTTTGCGGGGTGGCAGGTGCCACTGTCACTACAGAGGTGGATGAAGAGGCCGAGACTGCAACAGAAGAGGAAGCAGGAGGAGCCAGAGACCTTTCTTGGTTTTTGAGGTGTCTATTCCACTGCAGCTCGTGCTTTGCACTTAGATGCCTGGTCATGCAGGTTGTGCTCAGGTTGAGAACGTTTATGCCTCGCTTCAGCCTCTGATTGCACAGCCTGCAAACCACTCGTGTCTTGTCATCAGCACATTGTGTGAAGAACTGCCACGCTAGGGAAACTCCTTGGACCTGGCTTTGGTGTGCTCGGTCCCTTGCTGCGTTGGGCAGTAGCAGACATACAGTCTAGCGGACGGACGCTCCGCTTTTGCACCCTGCTCCCTCTTCTGCTGTGCTGGTGGCTCTGTGCGACCACCGCCTCTTCCTCCAAACTACACTGGTCACCTGCATAACGTTCATTCCATGTGGGGTCGAGGACCTCATCGTCCTCCACATCATCTTCCACCCAGTCTTCACCCCTGCCCTCCTTGTCTGTCTGCACAATTGCGAAAGCAGCAGCAGTTGGCACCTGTGTTTCGTCATCATCCAAGACGTGCTGCGATGGTCCTCCCATGTACTCATCATGAAACATAAGTGGTTGGGCATCGGTGCACTCAATCTCTTCCACTTCTGGGGCAGGGCTAGGTGGATGGCCCTGGGAAACCCTGCTAACAGAGTCATCGAAAAGCAGAAGAGACTGCTGCATGATTTGGGGCTCAGACTGCTTGGCTGATTTGCAAGGGGGTGAGGTGAAAGACTGATGGACATGGGTTTCAGGTGCCAACTCTGTTCTTTCATCAGAAGAGTGGGTGGGAGACAATGTGAAGGAACCTGAGGCACTGTCAGCAACCCAATCTACTATCGCCTGTACTTGTCCTGGCCTAAACATTCGTACAGCCTCATTAGGCGCGACAAAATACCGCCGCAGGCTCGGTCGCCTACTCGCACCTGAGGAAGGTGTTTCACTTGTGCGTGTATCTGGCACAGATCCACCACGTCCTCTCCCTGCAACAGGAGCTCCACCAGCAGCACCACGACCGGGGCCACCACGTCCCTTTGACCTTCTCCTCATATTTTCCAAATTTAGGATCTTGCCCTAAATGGGTGTTTTTGGAAGAGCAGAACACACCCACAGTACGTAACCGCTGAATCGCACAGCTACAGAACTGCAGAAAATGCTATTCAAAAAAAATGTTGTTTTTTTAGTATAGCACAGTAGAAGAAAACTATTTAGAAATAGTTTATTTCACACACCTCCAAATATGTATAACACACTGCAAACTATTTTTTGTGCCCCTAAAAGGCGTTTTTTGGAAGAGCAGAACACACCCACAGTACGTAACCGCTGAATCGCACAGCTACAGAACTACAGAAAATGCTATTCAAAAAAAAAATTGTTTTTTTAGTATAGCACAGTAGGAGAAAACTATATAGAAATTGTTTATTTCACACACCTCCACATATGTATAACACACTGCAAACTATTTTTTGTGGCCCTGAATGGCTCTTTTTGCAAGCGTACATTAAAGTGCAAAAAATATATTTTTTTTTTTTGCCCTAAACGGGTCTTTTTTTGCACGAGCAAAATAAAATGCAAATTTTTTATTTTTTTTCCCCTATGGGTCTTTTGGAAAAGAGCACAATAAAGTGCCTTTTTTTTCCCCCTAAAAGTTAGATTTTCTCTGACACTGGGCTCATGGCAGTGTAAAAAGACTGCACTGCAACACAAACAGGTAAACCTATGCAGATCGCTGATTTTAATCTCTGAATCTGGACTCCTATATAATATTCTCTCTCCCTGAAAGCACCAACACAGGAACCTGGCCCTACACTACACTATCTCTCTATCTTTTCCCTCAGATTGCAGAATCAGGACTACCTCATCTATCTTTCTATCTCTCCCTAAAAGCAGCAGCAGCAGACTAGATCCTCTTCCTATCTATTCTGAAGCAGAGTGACTTGTGTGCTGTGTGCCTCTAGCTTATATAGAAGCTGGGTCACATGTTGCACTGACCAATCACAGCCATGCCATTAGTAGGCATGGCTATGATGGCCTCTAAGGGCACACCAGCTAATCAAAAGGTGATTGGCTGGCCCCTGAAGCATTTCTAAATACGTAATTAGATTGCCAAACCCAAACCCGGACTTTTTGCGCAAAGTCCGGGTTCGGGTTTGGGAAAAAGCTAAAGTTCGGTACGGACCCGAACTTTACAGTTCGGGTTCGCTCAACACTAATAGAGACTCAATATAATGCCAATGACAACTTACAATTCTTTCAGAGACATTATCCAGGAGTTTATGTATCCTCTTCTAGAGCCAAACAGGCCCCTGATGACATCCCATTGGAAAAAACACATAGGGAAGAGCTTGCCCCACTGATGTCACACACTGCTGTCAGTGTAGAGAACAGCATGGTACATGTAAGTTTTTTATGTCAGCTTTTATTTATTTATTTATTTTTAATTTGATTTTTAATAATAAAAATACTGCACTATGAGGTTGCTCACTTTTGTTTTCACATTCATTTAATGGAGAGCGCATTCCAAGTTACTGGTTGAATTGAATTCTCCATACTGAGGCGAATTGGATGATCGAATCCCTATACCAGGGTATTTGGCTGCAGCTGTTTGTAGTGGAGTTTCAAATAACTTGGTTCTTAAAATGCATATTTTAAACATCATTGTTTTGGGGTTCTTCCTTTGGTGAGTGTGTATTTCACAAGTCTCGGTGACAGGACACACATCAGAAGGAGTTTTCACTTGATGGATTGCTTTTTTCCACTTTAACCACTTCAATACCATGCACTTATACAGCTTCCTGCCCAAGCCAATTTTGAGCTTTCAGCACTGTCGCAATTTGAATGACAATTGCGCGGTCATGCTACACTGTACCCAAACAAATTTTTTATCATTTTGTTCCCACAAATAGAGCTTTCTTTCTGTGGTATTTGATCGCCTCTGCGATTTTTATTTTTTGCACAACAAATAAAAAAAGAGCGAAAATTTTTAAAAAAACTAAGTTTTTCTTTGTTTCTGTTAATTTTTTTGTAAATAAGTACCTTTTCTACTTCAATGATGGGCACTGATAAGGCGGCACTGAAGGGCACTGATAAGGCGACACTGATGGGCACCGATGAGGTGGCACCAATGAGGTGGCACCGATGAGGTGGCACTGATGGGCACTGATAGGCGGCACTGATGGGCACTGATATGTGGAACTGGTATGCGGCACTGATTGGCACTCATAGGCGGCACTGATTGGCACTCATAGGCGGCACTGATTGGCACTCATAGGCGGCACTGATGGGCACTTATAGGCGGCACTGATGGGCACTTATGGGTGGCACTGATAGGTGGCATGGACGGGCACTGATAGGTGGGCACAGATTGGCACGGATGGGCACGGATGGGCACTGATAGGTGGCACTGATGGACACTAGTAGGTGGCATTGGTGGCACTGGTGCCCAGCAATGCCAGCCACCACACATTGTTAAAGTGCCAGTCAGTGCCCATTTGTGGGCACTGATTGGCATATTTTTTATGTTTTTTTTTTTTTACTACATGTGGATGGCCATGGGGGCCATCCACATGATTGGGGCTTCCCTGGTGGTCTAGTGTGGGTATCTGAGGGGGGGCTGCGCTGATAAACAATCAGCGTGAACCCCCCCGTCAGGAGAGCCGCCGATCGGCTCTCCTCTACTCGCGTCTGTCAGACGCGAGTGAGGAAGAGCCGATCAACGGCTCTTCCTGTTTACATTGTGATCAGCCGTGATTCGACATGGCTGATCACGTGGTAAAAAGCCTCCGACGGAGGCTTTTTACTGAGATCAGTGTAGCGGTGGGTCAGACTGACCCACCGCTCCACCGATCGCCGCGATGCGCGCCCCCCCCCCCGGGCGCGCGGCGGCTGTTATCCCGCAGGACGTCATATGACGTCCAGTGTGGATAACTGAACCACTTCCCGGACGTCAATCTGCTATTGACGGGGCGGGAAGTGGTTAAGGAGATTTTATGTTACAATTTTATAAATTAAAATGGGAACAAACCTTACATACACAGCTGACTTTGAAAGATATACAGTGTGTACTGTGTTCTTACACTCTTTCCCCCAATATCTCATCTTCTTGTTGGAAATGTACTACACATACCACTTTATTCCTTGTCAAAGTATTTTATTGGACATATATATTAGTCACATACAGATCATATGTAATACATGTTGCTGATATTTGTCCAATTATTACAAATATAGAAAAATAACAAATAATAGGGTCTACAGAATATATCCTAATGAAAATTATAAGGACTTAAATGAGATAGAAAGTAAATAAATCCATGTACTAATATCTTCAAGACTGTAGTTGAAAGAAATATTTAACATATTAATTATAAATTGATCTGTATCTTCGAAAAAAGTAATGTAGAGTAATACTGTAGCTTCAATAAGGTGCGTTATGAAGTAAGAATAATAGAGAAAAGAAAAGAGAAAAAGAAGTAAAGATATCAAAATAAAATAGGGTAAAATAAAATTAGATAGATAATATAAAATAAAATAGATGGAATAGAATAGTAGGAAACCAGAGGGGGGGGGAGTGTAGGAGTCCACCTGAATGGCCTGAATGAATTGGTCCGCGGCTTGAGGGTTTAAGTAAAACACAGTGTTCACTATATTGAGCAGGGTAGCTCCCAAGCTTCATACCACTTTATTCCATCAAATATTCTGGACATTCACTAAACTGCACTCCGTCTGGGCATCAGTTCAATGGATACTTTATCTTCTGGCAAATTTAACCTTCATGGCATCCCCTTAACCACTTAAGCCCCGGACCATTTGGTAGCTAAAGGACCAGAGGTGAATTCAGAATTTTGCACTGCGCTGCTTTAACTGTAAATTGTGCGGACATGCAATGTTGTACCCAAACGAAATTTGCGTCCTTTTCTTCCCACAAATAGAGCTTTCTTTTAATGGTATTTGATTGCCTCTGCGATTTTTATTTTTTGCGATATAAACGGAAAAAGACCGAAAATGTATTCAGCCACATGTTTTTAGTAAAAAAAATGTCAATAAGCGTATATTTATTGGTTTGCGCAAAAGTTATAGAGTTTACAAACTAGGGTACATTTTCTGAAATTTACACAGCTTTAAATTTATGACTGCCTATCTCATTTCTTGAGGTGCTAAAATGACAGGGCAGTACAAAATCCCCCCCCCAAATGACCCCATTTTGGAAAGTAGACACCCCAAGGAAATTGCTGAGAGGCATGTTGAGCCCATTGAATTTTTTTTTTTTGTCTTAAGTGATTGAATAATGACTAAAAAAAAAAAAAAAAATACAAAAAGTTGTCACTAAATGATATATTGCTCACACATGCCATGGTTATATGTGGAATTGCACCCCAAAATACATTTTGCTGCTTCTCCTGAGTACGGGGATACCACATGTGTGGGACTTTTTGGGAGCCTAGCCGCGTACGGGACCCCGGAAACCAAGCACCGCCTTCAGGATTTCTAAGGGCGCAAATTTTTGATTTCACTCCTCACTACCTATCACAGTTTCGAAGGCCATAAAATGCCAAAATAGCACAAAACCCCCCCAAATGACCCCATTTTGGAATATAGACACCCCAAGCTATTTGCTGAGAGGCATGGCGAGTATTTTACAGCTCTCATTTGTTTTTGAAAATGAAGAAAGAAAATATATATATATATATATATATTTTTTTTTAAATTTTCAAAACTTTGTGACAAAAAGCGAGATCTGCAAAATACTCACAATACCTCTCAGCAAATAGCTTGGGGTGTCTACTTTCCAAAATGGGGTAATTTGGGGGGGTTTTGTGCCATCTGGGCATTCCATGGCCTCCGAAACTGTGATAGGCAGTGAGAAGTGAAATCAAAAATTTACACCCTTAGAAAGCCTGAAGGCGGTGCTTGGTTTTTGGGGTCCCGTACGTGGCTAGGCTCCCAAAAAGTCTCACATGTGGTATCCCCGTACTCAGGAGAAGCAACAGAATGTATTTTGGGGTGTAATTCCACATATGCCCATGGCATGTTTGAGCAATATATCATTTAGTGACAACTTTGTGCAAAAAAACAAAAAAAAAAACAAATTGTCGTTTTTCCGCAACTTGTGTCAACATATAAAATATTCCATGGACTCGACATGCCTCTCAGTATATAGCTTGGGGTGTCTACTTTCCAAAATGGGGTCATTTGGGGGGGTTTTGAACTGTTATGGCATTTTATACACAACATTAGGAAGCTTACATCCACTCTTCTAACCACTTGAAGACAAAGCCCTTTTTGACACTTTTTGTTTACATGAAAACATTTTTTTTTTTTGCAAGAAAATTATGTTGAACCCCCAAACATTATATATATTTTTAAAGCAAAGGCCCTACAGATTAAAATGGTGGGTGTTGCATTTTTTTTTCTACACAGTATTTGCGCAGCGATTTTTCAAACACATTTTTTGGGTTAAAAAATACACTTTTTTTAATTTTAATGCACTAAAACACACTATATTGCCCAAATGTGTGATGAAATAAAAAAGATGATCTTAGGCCGAATACATAGATACCAAACACGACATGCTTTAAAATTTCGCACAAACGCTCATTGGCGACAAACTACATACATTTTTAAAAGCCTTCAAAAGCCTTTACAGGTTACCACGTTGGATTTACAGAGGAGGTCTACTGCTAAAATGACTGCCCTCGATCTGACCTTCGTGGTGATACTTCACATGCATGGTGCAATTGCTGTTTACATATGACGCCAGACCGACGCTTGCGTTCGCCATTGGGCAAGAGCAGGGTAGGACAGGGGTGCTTTTTTTTTTTATTATTAATTTTGCTTTTTTATTTTATTTTTAAATTGTTCCTTCCAAGTATTTTTTTTTTTATCATTTTTATTGTTATCTCAGGGAATGTAAATATCCCCTATGATAGCAATAGGTAGTGACAGGTACTCTTTTTTTGAAAAAACTGGGGTCTTCTAGACCCTAGATTTTTCCTCTGCCCTCAAAGCATCTGACCACACCAAGATCGGTGTGATAAAATGCTTTCCCAATTTCCCAATGGCGCTTTTTATATCCGGGGGGGGCATTCCCTCCCACTGCTTGTAAAAGCAGTCCAGAGGCTAATTAGCCACTAGGATTGCTTTTACATGAAAGCCGGCCGCAGGCTGAAAAGAATGATACCAAGATGATACCTAAACCCGCAGGCATCATTCTGGTATAAACATTCAAAGTCCAGCAACATACCAGTACGTTGCTGGTCCTTGTTGGACATGTATTGTAATCTTTTTTTTTCATGCAGCCAGTTGGCTGAACGAAAAAAGAGATTGATTGGTGGGTATGCCCACCATTAGAATACCGCCCTTCATCCACCCACTTCCAATGATGGGCATACACGCACCATTTATATATGCCGAAGCATGGGGGCATCCTCCCGCAAAAAAGTTATGCCGCACACACATGGTCGGATTTTTCCACGGGCAAGCCTCCGTCGGAATTTCGACCGTATGTACGCGGCATTAGGAGCAAAATCGCTCCTCCGCTCCTGCTGCCCCAATGCTTTGGCATATATGCTTTTTTTATTTAACTGTGGTGGTGAAATCACCTCCTACAGCACTGGAGTCGCAGGGATCAGGCCTGTCTCTGCGAACGCTGCAGTTATGTGTGTTTTTGTTTTGTAAGTGACAGTGATTGATCGATACTGCACTTGGGTGGCCTGAGCTGGAAGGAGGGGCAAAACGCAGGTGCCAGCAGGTATCTGGGCTGATCTCGCTAACACTGCGTTTTTTGGAACCCTAAACTGCTGGGGACGCTAGTATAGATCTGATCAGATATTGATCTGTTCAGATACTATACCACTAAGGGGGGTGTATGCTTCACGCGTGGGTGTTAGCGTTACTGGCACTAACCTGACGCTGCCTGGGGTGTGACGCAGACCCTCTCTGACGCTAAAACCTAATTGATATCACCCGCCGGGCGATCAGGGGGTTAAACCTTTATTGGGTTATATACGGCGGTTGCCCTGACACTATAAAAAGCAAACTAACTAACCAGCGTCACCCGTAACACTTATATGGTGATCTAGGGGCAATCAGGGGGTTAAAACCTTTATTAGATAATATATGGGGGTACCTGACGCTATAAAAACCTGCGGCGAACCTAAAAAAAATTACTGGCTACCGATCTGCATCACCGACACTAAGACAGCGATCAGAAAAACGATCGCTTAGCGACAGTGGTGATAGGGGGTGAAAGGGTTACCTGGGGGGCGATCAAGGGGGTTAAACCTTTACTAGATAATATATTGGGGTACCTGACGCTATAAAAACCGGCGGCGAACCTAAAAAAAATTACCAGCTACCGATCTGCATCACCGACACTAAGACAGCGTTTAGAAAAACGATCGCTTAGCGACAGTGGTGATAGGGGGTGAAAGGGTTACCTGGGGGGCGATCAAGGGGGTTAAACCTTTATTAGATAATATATTGGGGTACCTGACGCTATAAAAACATGCGGCGAACCTAAAAAAAATTACTGGCTACCGATCTGCATCACCGACACTAAGACAGCGTTTAGAAAAACGATCGCTTAGCGACAGTGGTGATAGGGGGTGAAAGGGTTACCTGGGGGGCGATCAAGGGGGTTAAAACTTTATTAGATAGAATATTGGGGTACCTGACGCTATAAAAACCTGCGGCGAACCTAAAAAAAATTACCGGCTACCGATCTGCATCACCGACACTAAGACAGCGTTTAGAAAAACGATCGCTTAGCGACAGTGGTGATAGGGGGTGAAAGGGTTACCTGGGGGGCGATCAAGGGGGTTAAACCTTTATTAGATAATATATTGGGGTACCTGACGCTATAAAAACATGCGGCGAACCTAAAAAAAAATTACTGGCTGCCGATCGGCATCACTGACGCTAAGACAGCGATCAAAAAAATGATCGCTTAGCGACAGTGGTGATAGGGGGTGAAAGGGTTATCTGGGGGGTGATCAGGGGGTTAAACCTTTATTAGGGGGGGTTAGGGGGCTGCACTGGACCTAAAACTGAATGTACTGACACTTTTACAGTCACAAATGTCATTGATTGCAGTGATCAGTAAATAAATGGTCACTGCAATTGCAGTGACACTGTGACTGGGGGCTGGGGGGGTGATCTGGGGGGTGATCTGGGGGTGTCTGGGGGGCCTGGGGGGGCGATTTATGTCCCTATGTGTCCTGGTGTCAGTGTAGTGTTGTGTGCACTGACCTGATGTCTTCTCTTGTACGGCGCTCGGTATATGTGAGCGCCGCACCAGAGATGACATCACTTCCTCCTGCTTCCTCTGCCTGACACAGACAGAGGGGGCATTTCTATTCGCCGGGAGCGATCGCGAGGGGGTGGCCGGAAACGAATGGCTGCCCCCTCATCCCGGAACGCTCCCGGACACTTAGCCACTGCTCACTGTATAGGAGGGGGGTCCGATTGGACCCCCCAACTATACAAAGGCAATCACGTACACTCTACGTGATTGTGCCTGTCGGTGCCATTCTGCCGACGTATATATACAGTGAGCGGTCGTTAAGTGGTTAAAGCTGTCTCTTAGGCCTCCCCTTTCCTCAGCTGCCTAAACATCAGGAAAATTTTGCAAACCATATTCTGACAGCAGCATGATGTCTAATTGCCTTGAAATAGAAGCAAACATTGCCCTCCTCCAAGATAGTGCCATATAAATGTATCAAAGATATGAAGAATCTGGAATATCTCACTGCTTGGTTACACAATACCATCAACGCATACAATTTAATATTTCACTGAATGACTTCTGACTACATGACTCGGTACCAACACCATACATAAAGAGACACTTACACAGACCCTCAGGGTCTTCTGTGGCAAAAGACTGGGTTGTAACCTCCCCCCAATATCCTGAGCCTCTAACCCCCTCTTTCTATTCCAACCCCCCTCAACCTGCCCCTTTTCTTTACTTTAAAGTGTTTGTTATCCCAGCATTTCATATTCCTGATATGTGCCTGCTGTACCACGTATTTGTTCTCTTTGTATTGCTTCTTTTGTGTAAAATCCCTGTAAAATCCCTGGTGTTCCTGCCAGTCACTCTGCTTTCCTATTAAAAACTGAGCACACTAAGCAGGAGAACACACCGTGGTCGGTTCTGCCTGTGCTGAGAACTCAACCGGTTCTCTCCCAATGATTAGACTTCTCCTGACATGCCCCCCTTGCACATCCTTTCACTGGGAAGATCAATGTGCTGTTGCTTCTCCTCCCCCAGCTCTTATGCAGCCGAGAACGGAGGGAATGTGATCATATATAAAAATAAGAGGAAAAAATGTTTTTTATCAAATAAAATGTATATCTACAGTATACACAAATATTTTGCCTTTTATTTCTATTTTAAACTGAATGGGTTATTTTACAATGTGATTGTTTACAATCACTTTAAGTCATACTGTACCTTCATACAGTTTTCATGTTTTTCTCTTAGAGCACATGATCCTTACCATTTAAAATCTCTGGAAAATTGCAGTGTACATTGACAATATTTTTCTTGATTTTAAGGATGTCCACTGAAACAATATGAAGCTAGATTTGATAGGATGTTCAGTGTGCAAACTCCTGGATGGGGTACCTTTACTATTTATGTATTGCATCCAGAATGTACTATAACTTGTGTAAAACTTGATTATTTGCTCTTAATTAAAACTGAAATAAAAAGTTTATTTAAAAAAACATAAAAAATTTGTGTTAGACTGCAAAGTCGGGAATTACGTAGTTCAATCACAAAATTTAAAATAGTACAGGGTAAATTCTAGTTTGCGCCATGTCTGATACTTAGATCATAAGTTTCAGTGCCGAAATATCAGTGCTAGTCTTGGCACTTGTGCAGGACTGCTGTGACTGAATGACTATAGTCATGTGCTCACTGATAGTGAAAGTGTTCTTGAACTTCACTTCCAAAACAGAGTTGAGTAAAGCTCAAGTAGGAGCTGAGAAGAATCTGCTGAGGGGAAAGGGGGGAAGGTTAGTTGACCCCATACTTTGCCCTACATAAGCAAAGGAAAGGGTCAGTTTAAGCTTGGGGAGATATTGGTTGAGTGCTAGGGATTGGTCAATTGTTAAGGTCTTTGTTTATATTGTTAGGTTAGAGATCAGGTGGTTAACTTTAGATCAAAGTGTAACTAAAGCCAAAACTTTGTTTTTTTAGTTTTAGATACAGCGAAGAATTATTAGAAAACATCTGTCAGTTTTTACTGCTTTTTGTACTCTCGTTAGGAAGATTCACCCTTTCTGTTTGTCCTGTAGGAATGTAAATTTTGGGTTGACACCAGATAAAGTAATAAAGGGATTTCCTCTCACTTCCTGTTTTCGCAAAGAGACAGGAAGTGAAAGGAAAACTCCTCTTGCTCTATCCCTTTAGTCTATCAAAAATGTTAAATATATACGTTTCTGGTTTGTTCTGCCCACTCCCTGAGTCCCCCTCCCCCCTGTCCTCCCCCCTGTCCTCCCCCTCCCTCAGCCTACGTGGCTAGAACACTGATATTGATACGTTGGTGGCATTGTAATCTTTCCTATGTGGCCTTACTATGTGGTGTATGTTTTTCTTCTATGATAATATGTATTGCATACTCTCAATTGTTTTCATTATTTTTTTCTCCCTGTATTTTTGTGAAAATTTCATAAAAATACAATTTCTAAAAAAAAAAAAAAAAAAAAAGTTAAATATATTCCTACTCACTGGGTTATTAATATTGCCAGATCCAGCCTTAGCGATTTTGAATTTAGTTTTTACCAACATGGAGGGATGGTGAGCCTTTGTTTTCCCATCCTTCCATGGTATGTTTTATTTTGTTTTGTTTTGTTTTGTTTTGTTTCTCCCTTTTTTTTTTTTTCCCCCTTCCTTTATGCGCGTGTGCTGTGCACTGTCCACTCTGCTCGGGGATCAATGGGCTCCCATACGGACGCCCAAGGGTGCCCACCGATCCAGTCCAATCCAGGCAGGGATTGGTGTTTGCCCACATGGAGGCGGTCTTTGAACACGGCATCATGTGGATGAATGTGCGTTTATTTACCATCTATCCGCAGTGCTGGAGGATTCAAGTGCCAGTACTGTGGTGTCAGCATGGAATGCTTTCCAGGCAATCAGCACCAATACAGGAAGTGTTCACACTTCCGGTTTCCTCATTCTTAGTCCGTGTTACAAGCCCCTCCTCTTTATGCATCTGTGAGGCGCCAGCGTGGCGTGACGTCACATGCCACATTTCGGTGCCATTTGGGGAGATATATAAATCTAGTATGGCGACAGCTATGGAGGGATCATACAGGGAGCCCATGCTGGACCGGGATTTGACTTACAGGTAATTAGCACTGCTAACATCCACCCTTAGACTGTTTGTACTTGGAAAGTAAACCTATTCATAGGTTCTTTTGTCTATTTGGGCACTTTCGCCCATCCATAGGAGGAATATTTGTTCTCTATTGTCCACCATCTGGGGCATTTGGACTTTAACATCTATAGCTCCCCTTTGGGGTAGGAAACCTTTGATGACTCCAGTAGGGGTATTGTTATGAAACCTCTTGGACATATCCTAGGGTGAGGATATATTTTCAACTTTATTGTGTTAGCAAGTTTCAATCAATACTAACCTATTTTAAAGGGCTTTCTTCCTTTTTTTTATTCATAGATACAATACGGTAAAGTATATGTAAGAAAATCAGTCAGTCTCTCAATCCCGGTCATTATGAAGCTCCCTCTCTTTGATGTTTAGTTACAACTTGAGGAAGGTGAGTGCACTTTTTTCCATAGGGCATTGTTGCCCATGGATTTGTGCTACCTTTGCATATGTTCTTGTACATTCATATAAATAAGGAGGTTTCTCTCTATTGTTAGAGAGAAATTTGAGATATCTTTTTTCTTTTTCTCTAAACAAGTTATTTAACAATTGTTCCAGGCATTTTATGAACTTATGATCAACACACCTATAAGCCATTCCCCCGTTTACGGGAGCCCTTGTTCTCCTCGGAGTGAGTGGAGTGATGCCTACACAGGCGCATTTTTGGTGGTATTGTCTCCATCCCAATGACCCTTAAACCATCCTGAGGTAGGGTATGCTTTGGCAATAAAAAAAAATTTCTTCTCTCTCTTTCTTTCTCATACGTGCCTTGTTCAGATTTGATTTATATTAATTTGTCATATAAAATAAACCATTGCTAATGTAACATACATTTTTCTATTTCTCTGCATCTAAAGTTGGAACTTTCTAATATTCTTTAAAATATTTTCCTGCGTCCAATCCTGATGAAGCCTTAGTAGGCAAAACTGTTGAACACAATGGACGTTGTTCCCAATTGTATACAACCATTCACTGATACATGTTAGGTAGTAGATGTATACCTGTAGCGGTTGATGTATTGGTGTACATTGGTTTTTTAACTTGATGTCAGGGATGAGCCGAACACCCCCCTGTTCGGTTTGCACCAGAACCTGCGAACAGACAGAATGTTCGCGTGAACTTTAGAACCCTATTAAATACAATGGACTCGAACGTTCTAAATTTAAAGTGCTAATTATAAAGGCTTATATGCAAGTTATTGTCCCAAAAAGTGTTTGGGGACCCGGGTCCTGCCCAAGGGGACATGTATCAATGCAAAAAAAAGTTTTAAAAATTGACGTTTTTACGGGAGCAGTGATTTTAATAATGCTTAAAATGCAAAAATAAAAGTGAAATTTTCCTTTAAATTTCATACCTAGGGTTTGTGTATAATATGCATATAAAGTAGGGCATGTTTCCCGTGCTTAGAACTGTCCCTGCACAAAATGTCATTTTTGAAGGAAAAAAAGTCATTTAAAACTCACTCGCGGCTATAATGAATTGTCGGCTCCCGGCAATACATAGAAAAGTCATTGATAAAAAAAAATAAAAAAAGCGTGGGGGTCCCCCCAAATTCAATTACAAGGCCCTTCAGGTCTGGTGTAGATATTAAGGGGAACCCCGCCGCAAATTTAAAAAAAATGCATGCGGTTCCCCCCAAATATCCATACCAGGTCCTTCAGATCTGGCATGGATTTTAAGGGGAACTCCACCCCAAATTTAAAAAGAAAAGGCTGCAGGAAAAGAGGGGGGGATGACAGAGTGCCCCCCCTCCTGAACCGTACCAGGCCACATGCCCTCAACATGGGGAGGATGTCCCCATGTTGATGGGGACAAGGGCCTCATCCCCACAAACCTTGCCCGGTGGTTGTGGGGGTCTGCGGGCAGGGGGCTTATCGGAATCTGGAAGACCCCTTTAACAAAGGGGACCCCCAGATCCCGGGCCCCCCCTATGTGAATTGGTAAGGGGTACATTGTACCCCTACCATTTCACAAAGAAAGTGTAAAAAAAAACACACAAACACCTTGGAAAAGTCTTTTATTAAAAAAAAAAATAAAAATAAACATTCCAGCAATGAAATCCAGTGTCCCGCAACGATCCGATGTCCAGCGCTGTCCGCTCAGTCAATGAATAGGTGTAAGGCTAAGCGGACCAGATGCGGAACGTGAGAAGGGGCGGGTCTATTCATGTATTACACAGTGAAGGAAGTTCCCCATCAGGTCCGCTCAGGCCAATGACGTAGGCGGGGTCTGACATACCGAGGGGGCGGACCTGATGGGGAACTTCCTTAACTGTGTAATACATGAATAGACCCGCCCCTTCTCATGTTCCGCATCTGGTCCGCTTAGCCTTACACCTATTCATTGGCTGAGCGGACCTAATGGGGAACTTTAGAAGGGGCGGGTCTATACATTTAATAGACTACGGAGGAAGTTCCCCATCAGGTCCGCTCAGGCTCAGCCGATGACGGACAGCGCTGGACATCGGATCGCCGCTGGACACTGGATTTCATCACTGGAATGTTTTTTTTTTTTTTTTTTTAATAAAGGACTTTTACAAGGTGTTTGTGTGGTTTTTTTTTACATTTTTTTACACTTTCTTTGTGAAATGGTAGGGGTACAATGTACCCCTTACCAATTCACATAGGGGGGCCAGGATCTGGGGGTCCCCTTTGTTAAATGGGTCTTCCAGATTCCGATAAGCCCCCTGCCCGCAGACCCCCACAACCACCGGGCAAGGGTTGTGGGGATGAGGCCCTTGTCCCCATCAACATGGGGACATCCTCCCCATGTTGAGGGCATGTGGCCTGGTACGGTTCAGGGGGGGCGCTCTCTCGTCCCCCCCTCTTTTCTTGCAGCCTTCCAGGTTGCGTGCTCGGATAAGGGTCTGGTATGGATTTTTGGGGGGACTCTACGCCATTTCTTTTAAAATTTGGGGTGGAGTTCCCCTTAAAATCCATGCCAGATCTGAAGGACCTGGTATGGATATTTGGGGGGAACCGCATGCATTTTTTTTTCATTTGCGGCGGGGTTCCCCTTAATATCTATACCAGACCTGAAGGGCCTGGTAATTGAATTTGGGGGGACCCTCATGCTTTTTTTAAATCTTTTATCAATGACTTTTCTATGTATTGCCGGGAGCCGACAATTCATTAATAGCCGCGAGTGAGTTTTAAATTACTTTTTTTCCTTCAGAAATGACATTTTGTGCAGGGACAGTTCTAAGCACGGGAAACAAGCGCAACTTTACATGCATATTATACACACCCCCCAGGTACGAAAGTTAAAGGAAAATTGCACTTTTATTGTTTCACTTTAAGCATTATAAAAATCACTGCTCCCAAAAAAACTGCCGTTTTTAAAACTTTTTTTTGCACTGATACATGTCCCCTGGGGCAGAACCCGGGTCCCCAAACACTTTTTATGACAATAACTTGCATATAAGCCTTTATAATTAGCACTTTAGATTTCTCCCATAGATTTTTCGAATTTGCCGCGAACACCCCAAATTGTTCGCCGTTCGGCGAACGGGTGAACAGGCAATGTTCGAGTCGAACACGAGTTCGACTCGAACTCGAAGCTCATCCCTACTTGATGTATTTAATAAATTTTGTATATTTTTTTATAAAAATAAGTCTCTGTTGTATTCACCTATACTGTAGCACCTTTAAAGTCCCATATCCTGTCCTTTGAATATTTGAATTCAGGTGTCAAAAGATTCCCCAGTTGCTAATCACCAAAATGTGGCACAAAACTTTGGCACCCAACATATCAGAACTTATAGCCATAGTCAACCTTCATTACACATATGAGGGAACGCTTGGTCTTAGTGCTAACACTAATTTGAACAGGCATGGAAATACTGGATTCCGGTTTCATCTACTAGACTGTAATTGTGATTACCCAATGGTTGTTGCCATTTCATTATTGTTTCTTCATTGTTTTGTTTATTATAAGTTTGTATCCCCTTCAGTTCCTTCCACATTACCTTCCTTTCTCCTTTAGGACAATCTACTACACTCCTGTTAGTGAGTTTTAAATGCAATGTAAACTAACCTGTGAAGTTTGTTGCCTGTAAATCTATAAGAGATGGATCCTTTGTCTTTTCCTTTATATTGTTTGTACATGATTGCCCTTCTTAAAACTGAATAAAAATATATTGTTGAAAAAAAAAAATTCCCTTTAGTTACATGTTAACCACTTGCCGACCGTGATATTGCCGAATGATGGCTATAACGTAGCCGGCTAGTTGTGGGAGGCCATCATATGATGGCCTCCCATGATTGCGCCTGCTGCAGGGGTACGGGAGGCCTGCTCTGTAATCACAGTATCCAGAATACACTGCTGATCACAGCTTGATGTAAAGAGCCAATCAACTGCTCTTTAACACATGATCAGCTGTGTCCAATCACAGATGATCATGGATGTAAACAGAAGCAGGTTATCGGCACTCCTTTCCTCATGCTGACAGCATGAAGAGAGGAGAAGGGAGCCAATAACTTCTCTAAAAGGGACATGTACACTGATAATCAGGGCACTGATAGTCCATCACTGCAGTCCCTACAGCACCCACCAGTGCTGCCTATCTGTGTCCACAAGTGCTGCCAATCTATGCCAACCAGTGCTGTCAATCAGTGCCCACCAGTGCTGACAGAAAAGTGCCCATTAGTGCAACCTACCAGTGTCCCTCAGTACCTCCTCATCAGTGTCACCTACCAGTGCCACCTATCAGTGCCCATAAGTGCCCCTTATCAGTGCCTACTAGTGCCGCCTATCAGTGGCCATCAGTGCCCATCAGTGCTCATCAGTGGAGCCTCTCAGTGCCCATCAGTGCAGCCTCATCAGCTCACATCAGTGAAGGAGAAAAACTACCTGTTTGCAAAATTTTATAACAAACTATAAAAAAGTTTTTTCAAAATCTTCTGTATTTAATTGTTTATTTAGCAAAAAATAAAAAACCCAGCAGTGCTTAAATACCACAAAAAGAATGCTCTATTTGTGTGAAAAAATTATAAAAATTTTGTTTGGGTACAGTTTTGCATGACCGCACAATTGTCATTCAGGCCTCATGCCCACGGACGTTTTTACAGACGCGTTTTTGAGCGTTTTTTACAGCTTAAAAACACCTGTCCATGTTATTGTATAAATTTTTCGACCGTATTTTTTTCGAAAATAAATAAATAAATAAATATATAAAAACGCCAGAGCTCAAAAACGCTGCTGCTGCGTTTTTGCGCGTTTTTTAATGCTTCGCTTTTTTTATGCCTATCGCCGACGCCGTGGAACACACTGGTCCTTGTTTTTTTTTTTACAGCTTAAAAACGCCTATGCTATTTGCAGCTCAAAAACGCCTAGGTGGGCATGAAGCTATAGACTAACATGGACAGGCGTTTTTAAGCTATAAAAAACGCTCAAGAACGCGGCTGTAAAAACGTCCGTGGGCATGAGGCCTCAAAGTGCGACAATTGGCCTTGGCAGAAAGGGGGTTAAAGTGCCTAGTAGGCAAGTGGTTAAAGGGTTAAGAATTAAGATTGGGTTATTTGTTAAAAGTAGGATTTTTAAAACAGCTTACCTGTAAAATCCTTTTCTTGGAGTACATCACGGGACACAGAGCAGCATAGTCATTACTATGTGGGTTATATAGATTACCTTCAGGTGCTGGCACTGGCAACTTCCAAACCGGAAGTACCCTCCCCTATATAAGCCCCTCCCATCCGGGAGTACCTCAGTTTTGTAGCAAAGCAATACGTGTCCCCAAAAGAGGGGTGGGAGCTCTGTGTCCCGTGATGTACTCCAAGAAAAGGATTTTACAGGTAAGCTGTTTTAAAAATCCTACTTTCTTGTTCATACATCACGGGACACAGAGCAGCATAGTCATTACTATGTGGGACGTCCCAAAGCAATGCCAAATGAGGGGGGGATACACCATACATAAGCTGGGCGCCATCAGGCATGAGGATCTTTTGCGGCCTGCAACACACTGCGCCCAAAGGCGACATCCTCCTGACTTCTAACGTCCACCTGGTAGAACCTAGTAAACGTGTGTACTGAAGATCATGTTGCGGCCTTACAAATTTGAGCCAGGGAGGCCTGGTGATGCACTGCCCATGAAGTTCCAACTGCTCTCGTGGAGTGCGCCCTAACTTTGAACGGAGGCGGTCTACTTCTCAAGCCATAGGCTTGTATTATGACCTGTCGAATCCACTTGGCTAAAGTAGATTTTGATGCTGCCTGACCCTTTCTGGGGCCTTCCGGCAGAACAAACAAAGAATCCGTTCTACGAATCTGAGCAGTGGCTTTTAGATAAGCTTTAACTGCTCTTACTACATCCAAAGAATGCAATAACTTTTCCTCTACCGAGCTTGGTTTGGGGAAAAAAGAAGGAAGAACCACATCCTGGTTCAAGTGAAACCTCGATACCACCTTAGGAAGAAAGGCTGGGTGAGGGCGTAATACTACTCTGTCCTTATGGATAACCAGATATGGCTCCTTACAGGACATGGCGGCTAATTCCGACACTCTTCTAGCCGAGCATATGGCTACTAAAAATATCAATTTTCTGGTGAGTAGAACCAAGGAAATGTGCCGCAAAGGTTCAAATGGCTGCTTCTGCAGAACCGACAGAACCAAATTTAGATCCCATGGGCATATGGGAGCTTTAATCAGTGGAATAATACGAGTCACCCCTTGCATAAAGGATTTGACAAGTGAATGCATAGCCAGGGGCCTTTGAAATAGTATTGATAAGGCCGAAACCTGGCCCTTGATAGTACTTAAGGCAAACTTCCTGTCTACAGCCCACTGCAGGAAGTCCAGAATTCTGCCTATAACGTACTTACGTGGATGCCATTTTCTGGCCTCGCACCAAGTGATGTACGCCTTCCAAACTCTATAGTAGATCTGCCTGGATACAGGCTTCCTGGCATTGATTATAGTTGATACCACAGAGTTAGAGAGACCCCTCTTCTTTAGGATGTGGGATTCAATAGCCAGGCCGTTAAACTTAGAGTTAGTAAGGAAGGGTGGTATATCGGTCCTTGCGAAAGCAGGTCCGGACGACGTGGAAGGGTCCAAGGACTCCCCACAGACATTTTGATGATCTCCGCGTACCAGGCCCTTCGGGGCCACGCTGGAGCCACCAGGATCACCGGCTTCTTCTCCAACCTGACTCTGCGAAGGAGTCGAGGCAACAATTGTAGCGGAGGGAATGCATATATCAGTCTGAACTGATCCCAAGGGAACACCAGAGCATCCGAGCCGCAAGCGAGGGGATCCCTTGTCCGGGAGACAAATCTGTCCACCTTTGCGTTGAATCTGGATGCTAGCAGATCTACATCCGGTGTTCCCCATATTGCTCGGAAGACCTCGGGATGAAGGGACCATTCCCCTGGGCATAACTGTTGGCGACTCAGAAAGTCCGCCTTCCAATTCTCCACCCCTGGAATGAAGACAGCTGATATACATGGGACATGCTTTTCTGCCCATTCCAGGATGTGACTTACTTCCCTCTGGGCTGCACGACTCCTGGTGCCTCCCTGATGATTGATATATGCCACTGCTGTGGCATTGTCTGATTGAATTCTGACAGGGGACCCTTGGAGTCTGGATGTCCAGGCTACTAGGGCGTACCGGGCTGCTCGTATCTCTAAGAGATTGATGGGCAGGGTTTTTACTACATTTGACCATCTGCCCTGGAGAGACCATTGCTCCAGTACTGCCCCCCAGCCTATAAGGCTGGCATCTGTAGTGACCACCTTCCAAGATATCGGGCTGAAGGGTTTTCCCTTCTGGAGATTCTGGGGGATCAACCACCAGCAGAGACTCTTCCGAACGGAAGGGGACAAAGCCATCGGGAAGTCTGGAGCCTGAACTTTTCCGTTCCAGGCTGACAATATGGCCCTCTGTAAATTCCTTGAGTGGAATTGGGCGTATGGCACAGCTTCGAATGATGCTACCATTTTTCCTAGCAGCCTCATGCACAGGCGTATGGACGGCTGTCTTTTTGCACAAAGCAGACGGACCAAGCCCCTCAACGAGGATACCTTGTCTAGAGGTAAGAAAATCTTCCTCTGGTCTGAATCCAGCCGTAGCCCTAGATATACCAGGTTTTTCACTGGCTGTAGGGCTGACTTGTCCAGGTTGATGACCCAACCGTGAGATTCTAGATACTTGATTGTATCGACAATTACCACTTCTAGCTTGGCAACTGAGTGGTCCATCAACAACAGGTCGTCTAGGTATGCCATTATCGTTACACCTCGTGTTCTTAGATCCGCCAACAGTGGGCCCAGAATTTTCGTGAACACTCGTGGTGCTGTGGCCAGACCGAATGATAGGGCTCTGAACTGAAAATGGCGCCCTTCTACTGCAAAGCGTAGAAATTTTTGATGACCTGGAAAGATGGGAACATGCAAGTAAGCATCTTTGATGTCGATCGAGGCTAACCATTCCTCCCCTTGTAGGGCAGCGGTGACCGATCGGATCGACTCCATCCGGAAAGACCGGACGTTTAGAAATTTGTTTAGACTCTTTAGGTCCAATATGGGTCTTATGTCCCCGTTTGGCTTCGGGACTGTGAAAAGGTTTGAATAGAAACCCAACCCCCACTCTTCCATAGGAACCTCCATAATTACTCCTTGGAGCAATAGTTGTTCTAACGCCAATAGGAGAGACCCTCTTTTCAGAGGGTCTCTTGGCATGCCTGACCACATAAAATGGGAAGGAGGAGACTCTTTTAACTCCAACTTGTATCCCAGAGTTACTGCGGAGAGCACCCATCTGTCTTTGATCGTCTCCCGCCAGGTCTCTGCGAACAACTGAAGTCTTCCCCCCACCCGTTTGAGTGGGGGCAGCCCTTCATAGGCTTGACTTGGAGGCTGGTTTAGTACCCCTTCGGATCCAGGGTTTCTTATTACCCTGTGACTGTCCCTGATTTTTACCTCCTGAGTTTGACCGAGGAGGCCGTCGGAACTGCTTAGTAGCAGATGTTGCAGGGATAGGAGAGGTAGTCCTCTTAAAAGATGGACCCCTAGACCTCTTCTTACTCGGTAAGAGAGTACTTTTACCACTGGAAATCTTCTGGATATATTTATCCAGGTCCTCGCCAAAAAAGGGTTCCCCAGGAAATGGGAAGCTAACTAAGAGCTTCTTACAGGGAGCTTCAGCAGACCAGTTTTTGAGCCACAGAAGCCTACGCATATGTACCAAAGACAGCGTGAGGCGGGAGGCCTGATGGATAGAATCCTTGATGGCGTCAACCGCAAAGCATAATGCTCTAGGCAGATCAGCCAGAGCCTGGGCCTGCTGGTCTGGCAAATCCCTCAGGACCATTTTCATTTGATCCTTTAAAGCTTGGCAGACCCCAATAGCTGCCACTGCTGGCTGTGTAACAGCCCCTGCTGTGGAAAAAGCAGATTTTAATAAAGATTCCAATTTTTTATCCACTGGATCTTTGAACATTTGAACATTATCTACTGGACATGTCAGTGATTTGTTCACAGAAGAGATGGCTGCATCCACCGTAGGAACATTCCATCTCTGGGTGAACTTTTCCTCCATGGGATAGATCACCGGAAATTTTTTAGGCGGAACAAATAGTTTATCAGGATGTTCCCAGTCCTGGTATATAAGTCCTTCCAGTAATGGATGTATTGGAAAGGAGCAATTAACCTGGGGAGCTTTTAGCGACCCCAATGAGGAGACAGCAGTAGTTGATGGTTCAACAAGAGGCATTTTAAATGCAGATCGAACCATGTCAGTTAGGGTCTGGACCCACAATCTTTCAGTCTGTGATGCTGAAAATGGTTCATCTACTGTCGATTCCTCAAAAACAGAGCTAACCTCCTCCTGATCCCCTTCAGGTAGGTCGGTCCCTTCCTGGGACTGTTGCTCTGCCAACAGGCACTCTAATGGAGGTGATGGAGATCTGGCGCGCTTTCTTTCCTGTAGAGAAGAAGCGATCAATACTGCCAATCTCTGTTCCAATCCCTCCAGAGTTGAGGAAAAAACCTCCTCTGTTATATATGCAGGAGCAGGTGGACTGAGGACAGCCGCAGAACCTGGCACTCCCGGGGGTTCCTTATGGGTATTAACCTCTGATTTCTCAGGGGAGGAGGGTGCAGATGACTGCTCCAGATCCTCAGAGCCCGATGGAGACCCCCTACACTTCCTGAGAGGTATATCTCAGAGTTTTTTAGGCGGCATATTCCTTAGTTCAAAGCTGAGGTATTCCAGCCGCAATACACCCCTTACTGAAATAGTCTAATGCAATTTTGCTGCTATGTACATCAGTGGGTGTCTACTAATGCGTCTTTCTGGGGATGCCTGTATCAACCGCCCGCTGTAAGCCCCTATACCATGCTACCAGCTCCTTTTCATGCTCTGTGTCCATAGCAAGCAGCGTGGACAGAGTCCTTTTATCTTGCTGGGACGCCCGCACATGCGCAGAAGCGCTGGGCGCACAGAGCGCGTCATCCGCCAGGCTCCGCCCCCTTTTTTGAAGCTAAATCTTTTAAAAGGAAAGCGTGTGTGCGCGCGCGCGCGTGCACGTGTGCGCTCTTGGCGCCATGTAGGGAGAGGAGCCAGGGTCCCTGTTTCACCAGGACTCGGGGATGGAAGGAAACTACTTGGCAGCATGACAGAGGAATGCAGCTTCCCTGATAGAGAGCTCACTCATCTGCCTGGACTTTCACCATGGAAGGAAATAGTCCCAAGAAAAAAGACGTTCCACAGCGGCCTCTAGTGGACAAACACAGGTACCGCACTTTTGTCCTTTTTTTTTTTTTTTTTTTTTAAAACCTCCTTTATGAAAAACATTTCCAGGTTTACAGTTTTTAAAACTTCCTTTATGAAAAAACATTTCTAGGATTTCTTAGGCATATACAGCTATTAGCGGGAATACCTTTTAGGTAACAGGCAGAAAGACATATTAGGCTTGGGGGTCCCCTCAATAGAACCAAGTTCCTGAGGGGCCCCCACTTACCTTTTCCCCGCCGCAGGACTTTGTTTGGTCCACAGAAGCCCAAACTTCACCTCTCACGGCAGGCATTGTACTAGACCTTCAGGGACCGGGTTCCCAAGGATTCCACTCCCCTGGACCTGTATAGCACCCTGCACAGATAGCCTCTTGGTTTTGGGTATGACCAGAGCTCTGGATCCCAGGGTCCAGCCCTCCTAAGAGAGGCATTACAGGCAAAACCTTGCTCTTCTCTGCAAGGCCCGGGTACCGACCGTTTAGCTATGAAGCTTTTTTGGTCGGATCCGGAATAGCTTGCTAAGGCCCAGAGAACCTGTACACAAGCCCAGATGAATACATGTTAACCTTGGCCAACACCTTAGACACTGGCAAAAAACTGAGGTACTCCCGGATGGGAGGGGCTTATATAGGGGAGGGTACTTCCGGTTTGGAAGTTGCCAGTGCCAGCACCTGAAGGTAATCTATATAACCCACATAGTAATGACTATGCTGCTCTGTGTCCCGTGATGTATGAACAAGAAATACATTTTTAGGAAGACAGCTATAGCTGACTTTCTTCTGAAAATGGTAGATAATATTTGATCGATAGATAGATAGATAGATAGATAGATAGATAGATAGATAGATAGATAGAGTATCTCACAAAAGTGAATACACCCCACACATTTTTGTAAATATATTATTATATCTTTTCATGTGACAACACTGAAGAAATTACACTTTGCTACAATGTAAAGTAGTGAGTGTACAGCTTGTATAACAGTGTAAATTTGCTGTGCCCTCAAAATAACTCAACACACATCCATTAATGTCTAAACCGCTGGCAACAAAATTGAGTACACCCCTAATTGAAAATGTCCAAATTGGGCCCAAAGTGTCAATATTTTGTGTGGCCACCATTATTTTCCAGCACTGCCTTAACCCTCTTGGGCATAGAGTTCACCAGAGCTTCACAGGTTGCCACTGGAGTCCTCTTCCACTTCTCCATCACGACATCACAGAGCTGGTGGATGTTAGACATGTGCATTTGTTTTCGTCCGAATTTCGGGGATTTTTGCATTAGTTTTAACAAATGATAACGAACGTGCAGAATCCGAAATCCGAAAGATCTGACATAAAAAATGCTTTATTTTCATTTTGTTGCAACAACAGTTCGATATACTGTAGATAGAAGATTCAACATGGCGGTGACAATAGCGATCTATGTCTATCGAACCTGCGGTTAAATGTGCCTAACCTAACTCTATTATCCCAAGATTATTCAACATAGAGAGAAAAGATTTGACATTATAGAGATATGAAGATTCAACGAAGCAGCTAAAAACATACGATCGCGGCGAGCGGACATTTATGGTCAAATGCTCCACCCATAGGCTATAGAAGAATTCTAATGTTGGATGACTAGTAATAATAAGTAATAATAATAATCAATTAATATAATTATTACTAGTCATACAACATTAGCATTCTACTATAGCGGGCAGAGCATTCGACCAGAAATGTACGATTGCGGCGTCGTACAGTTTAGCTGCTTCGTCGAATCTTCGACAGACAATTTAAGCCTTCAATTGACAGATTTGACCTTAATTAATTCGGATTTTCGGACGAATGCATTTTTTAACAAAACAAAATAAATAAAAACTAATGTCGGGAGTAACTAAATAAACAGATGTTTCGGACGCAAACGAAATTCCGAAACAAAATATTTTAGTGTGCACATGTCTAGTGGATGTTAGAGACCTTGCGCTCCTCCACCTTCCATTTGAGGATGCCCCACAGATACTCAATAGGGTTTAGGTCTGGAGACATGCTTGACCAGTCCATCACCTTTACCCTCAGCTTCTTTAGCAAGGTAGTGGTCGTCTGGGAGGTGTATTTGGGGTTGTTATGTTGGAATACTGCCCTGTAGCCCAGTCTCTGAAGGGAGGGGATCATGCTCTGCTTCAGTATGTCACAGTACATGTTGGCATTCATGGTTCCCTCAATTAACTGTCGCTCCCCAGTGCCAGCAGCACTCATGCAGCCCCAGACCATGACACTCCCACCACCATGTTTGACTGTAGGCAAGACACACTTGTCTTTGTACTCCTCACCTGGTTGCCGCCACACACGCTTGACACCATCTGAACCAAATAAGTTTATCTTGGTCTCATCAGACCACAGGACATGGTTCCAGTAATTCCTGTCCTTAATCTGCTTGTTTTCAGCAAACTGTTTGCGGGCTTTCTTGTGCATCATCTTAAGAAGAGGCTTCCTTCTAGGATGACAGCCATGCAGACCAATTTGATGCAGTGTGCGGTATATGGTCTGAGCACTGACAGGCTGACACCCCTACCCCTTCAACCTCTGCAGCAATGCTGGCAGCACTCATACGTCTATTTCCCAAAGACAACTTCTGGATATGACGCTGAGCATGTGCACTCAACTTCTTTGGTCGACCATGGCGAGGCCTGTTCTGAGTGGAACCTGTCCTGTTAAACCGCTGTATGGTCTTGGCCACCATGCTGCAGCACAGTTTCAGGGCCTTTCCAATCTTCTTATAGCCTAGGCCATCTTTATGTAGAGCAACAATTCTTTTTTCCAAATCCTCAGAGAGTTCTTTGCCATGAGGTGCCATGTTGAACTTCCAGTGACCAGTATGAGAGAGTGAGAGCGATAACACCAAATTTAACACACCTGCTCAAAATTCACACCTGAGACCTTGTAACGCTAACGAGTCACATGACACCGGGGAGGGAAATTGGCTAATTGGGCCCATTTTGGAAATTTTAACTTCGGAGTGTACTCACGTTTGTTGCCAGTGGTTTACCCATGAATGGCTGTGTGTTGAGTTATTTTGAGGGGACAGCAAATTTACACTGTTATACAAGCTGTACAATCACTACTTTACATTGTAGCAAAGTGTAATTTCTTCAGTGTTGTCACATGAAAAGATATAATAGAATATTTTCAAAAATGTGAGGGGTGTACTCACTTGTGGGAGATACTGTAGATAGATACCATTAAGTATGATGTATTGCTAATTCGTTGTCAATTCCAAAGAGCTAAAGAGCCAACAAGCCTTTCTTTTTAACATAGCCCGTAGGATTTACCTTTAATTAGATGTAATCACTTAATTTGTCACAATATATTAACTCTCATTGACAGGTTAGTTTTCCTAATTGGCTTAAAATATGATTGACAGGCACAGTCCCAATGCTGCATGAGCTTCTGCTAATTACATTTTTAAGTTTTGTTATGGCTTTTGTTTTTATTAATAGTATCATTATAAGTTTGCCCTTAACACAGTATTATTGCTTATTTAAAAGCAACCATTTTTATATTTGATAGCAATACATTTTATTATTACACAGATGTTATTGGGGTGCTTTTGCATGCATGAATTACCCATTCTGTGCTGATAAATCTGATAATAGGATAGCAGATAAAAAGATACATACAGTACAGTACTGGGACAAGGTCCTCTGGCAAATATTCCAAGTGGACAGCCCCCCCACATTTGAAATATATATATATATATACACAATACTTAAGCTGTTTCACCCCCCCCCCAAAAAAAATATATAATTCTGTTAAGCCAATTATATCAATCACATATTCTCACAACTATGCATAGGCAGTGTACCCAGGTGCTGGGCTACAGCAATATGGAGATGGAGACATTGTCTTTTATTTTTCTCTCTCTCTCTACTGAGATTCTGATGTTATGGTGCACCATTCTCTTCCAGCCAGCATGGGTAGAGCTAAAGCCAAGCAAGCCCATAGACTTTTGTAGCGGTACCCCCAGTTAAGAGGGCTGTTGGTATTGATTTGGGCCCTGTAGTGCACCGCTGTCAACCCCTGGCAATCGGCTCTAACCTCCCGTGGCACAGCTAGTAAGGGGAGATAGGACCGCGTGACCGCAACCCTTGGTGACGCAGTCCTATGGCAAACACACACAGTGATATACTTTAAAACTTCTATTAAAGTAATTGAAACTGACACCAATGTACTTGACCCAGATATTTTACTATTTTACTGAGGCTAATGGGCAAGTAATAAACACAAATATAACAAGTTGCAGGTCCCTGCAATAAACAGCATTTAAATGAACAGAATAAACATGTATTACTATGCGAATCTAACGCTGTCTTTTTGCAGCTACTTCCCCTCGTGGGCAGACTAAGGCTCAGCAATGTCTACCTACGCAGTCAGGCCTGACTGAACTAAATGGAAGTTCTGTAAACAATCTTCGCTAGCAATCTTTCGGTGGTGCACTTGATGAACAACTTTGTAATCCAAACGGGTAGTAAAGATACAGTATTTGTCTATGAGCAAGTGCTCTCTCACCACCCGGACCAGCCCCAGTCCGTTTCCTCCGCCGATTCGTCTAGGCACATGGATCCATTGACATCCGGGTCTTCGGTCCTCCTGGTGTAGTACAGCAAGGATGAGAAGATGTCTCTCAGGTTCCGCTAGGCTGGCAGAGGGCTCTTTGGAAGAAAATGCCCAGGCTTCAGGCCTGGGCTTTCAGCAGTCTCGCACAGAGTTCTTGCTTGATAGGCAGGAAGTGTCCAAAGAGACAGAATAAACTCTGCCTCCCCTTTATAAAGTCCGCCCCAGAAGTCTTTGCTCCGGGGCAATGCATGCTGGGTGCTGAAAGATGTCTTGGGAAATGTAGTCTCTGGATATTAAAGGGGAATACCCCGCTACACACTCCCCCTACTTAGAATCTTTGGTCCCCAAAGACATCTAAAATTTTAGATCTGCAAAACATTTTAGCTTCAATGCGGTTGCATAGGATTGACAGAGGAGGCCCCCACCAATCATCATATGATGGGGAGCTGTCCTGTCCACAGGTCGCTTCAGTGGGGGTGATCTGTCTAACTGTGCCAGGAAGTGAGCTGAGGTTGCCCTCCACCAAATCTGTGGTGAGAAGGTCAGGCTCTCTTGGCAACCCTTGAGGGGTGAGGATAACTTCTTCGGTGCTCTCACCCATCACTTCACAAGTCGGTCTCTTGAGAGGATACTTAACTCTTCGCTTTCTCTGTTCCACTAGCTCAGACATGGTATGCTTACTAGCCTCTTCGAGTACTTCTGCCTCCTGCAGATTGGTTTCTTCAACTACTGCTATGGATCCTTCTTCTGGCAGTCAGGGTAAGGGATCACATCTGGGGACAGCAGGGGCTAAAAGCCGTTTCACCAGATCGGTATTGGTCCCAACGATGAGAGAGCTTCTTGAGGGCCCTGGCAGCCAGGGACAGACAATGGCCAGTGTCTCAAAGTTCTGGGGCTCCCCAGCCCTCAATGGATCACATGACAACTTGATCCGCAGACATCCATCACAAGAGTGCTCTTCTGCTTGAATACCCTGAATCTTGGTGTCTCCCAACTCTTCCAGGGGCAGGTATGACAGGTACTTCTTGTAAAAGTCTCTGGTCATCAGGGTAACCTGAGCACTAGACTGGTGCACAACGGAAAAATTTGTTTAGTTTCGGTTCGTTTCTTTTCGGTCCTGTTGATTCGTAATCGTTCGTAATTTTGCTAGACGGGATTTTTCGTGTTCGGATTAATTCGTATTTTCGCAAGCGACATTTTTCGTTGAATCGGAATGATTCGTATTAATGTAAGCCTTATTTTTAGTTGATTTATAATTCGTACTTTCGGTAGAGTACATTGTTTTTCGTTGATTCTGGACACAACTCCTACTTTCGTAACTTTTTTTGGCTTTGTTGATTCGTAATTTTCCGTGTCTCTCTCACGACGACGCTGCCTATTATGCCTAATGTGCTTCGAATGAATTTGTACTTTTCTAAATACATAGCGGTTATTTGTAACGATTCGAAATCTCGTATTTTACGTTAGTTTTTTATATGCGGCTATAGCCTCCGCCCCTGTACACCATTTTGAGAGGGAGTTCAGCACGGTGAGGGAGAAGCAGAGAGCAGAGCAGAGTGTTATTGTGCTTCGAATGGATTCGTACATTCGTAACTTTTTTCATAACGAATTATGCCGAAGACATTCGGGCATTCGCTATTTGCAATATCATTTATTTCGGATTCGGTTTTATTCGTAATTGCTTTGTTCGGAAATTGGAATGCTTTCGAATGTCCGAAAGTTGCTAAATTCGGACGAATTTCGATTTGTTACGAAACTAATTGCACAAGCCTACTGAGCACCTGTATCAAGGATGGCTCTGGTGTAGATCCCTTCGATCAGAACAGGCACTACAGGCAGAGGACCTACCAATTGGGTAGCAGTCCTTTTGGAAACACCTGTAACAGCAGACTGGCATACTTAGACTTGTGCTCTTTTCAGCTTCCGGCGCTGGGAATGCCGTTTCTGGCGTTGTTTGGAAGGCTGATAAGCGTTGTTCACTGAGACGGCATGAACTGCAGGTGTCCTCCACCGCTCCCTCGCAGATTCAGGGAAAGTTATTTTTGAAGGCCTGGATCTTCTCTCCATTCTTGGGTCACTGGTAGTGACCTACACCTCCACAGTTTCGACAGATGTCTTGCTTCGTGGGCTTTTGGGTGGACAATCCAGTACTTTCTGCCATCAATTTGTTCATCATCTCATCCAGCTGGGACACTTGCACCTTCAGTGTGTCTATCTCAGACCTGACATCCAGTGACCCGGTCACCATCTCCATTATTTTGGACATCTGAGTCTTCAGGATCTCCACTTCTGAGTCCCGTTCCGTAGCCATAACTGATCTGACTCCCACCGCGGGGAGGGTAGTGGTCTTCTCAGCCCCTTGCTGTTCATTTAAGAGGGCTTCTTCATCTCTTATGATCCGTACAAGATCTGGGTAACTCAAAGTCATCACTCCTTCAGAGGTTTTCAAGTAGAGCCAAACTGGACCTGAACGCAGGGTTCCCCTTAGGATCTGCTTCATTCGGGTTGCGTCAGTATTCCCTTCTTCAGGACAATTTGGCACAGCTTCCGGTTTAGCCTCTGCACATATTCGGATAACTTCTCTCCCGGCTGTTGGAGGGTATGTTCGAACTGGTATATCAGTTCAGTCGCCTTCTCCAGCTGGCCAAATTCCTCCTCTACCCATGGGCGTCCGCTGAACTTTTTTCAGGGGGGGGCATCATTTTAAGGTCATCCATGCTCGGTCCCTTTTTGACAATGTCATGAAGAAGAGGGGCTTAGTCATTATCACATAAAGCACAGGCATGCAAAGGTTTGAGAAACCTGATGAAAAAGCTTAATAGAAGGATCGAGCTACCATTGTCTGATTAGCAATTTCTAAGTTGTTTTTATGTTTACACTAGTGACACTATTGAATGCACCACATTATTCATGCACACATGATCAAGGCACTACAAGTGAACTATAAAAAAACACGTAGAATCTGCATTTGGTGTTAACAAATGGCAAATAAAATATATGATAAATGTATTTATTTTGAAATGTATTAACTTAAATATATACATACATATATATATATATATATATATATATATATATAACAAAATAACTGTTCTCATCCAAATTGGAAAATAAAACATATAAACTTTAACTGCAAACATCTGCACTCTTGCTTAAATTTAACAATCACTTTTTTCAATGGGTAGTTAAGTTTTGTGCATTTTTTTTGTTCACTGGTTAGTGATCTCGAAAAAGAAACTGTAAACGTCTGTGGTCCTGTGCAAATTTATCAATTACTGTGTCAATCAGCTGTTGTTTGTTTTCAGCAATTTTTGCTCTATGTATGCTCATCATGCACAAACCCGATAAGCGATCATCTGCCATTGTCGATCTCAGACATGTTTTCACTCTTCTCATTGTGCTGAAAGACCTTTCCACTGTACAAGTGGTCACTGGTAATGTGAGAGCAATTAAAATTGCTTGCTGGACTGATGGAAATAAATCTGTGTGATTTAGCAAATCCAGAAATCCATTGTCAAACTACTTATCCTTCGTTGACCAAACCTCAAACCATGTGACTGCTTCTGCTTCCAGGTTTTCAATGCCATAAATTTCTGTGATGTCTGCAATATGACATTTGTATTGCTCAAGTGTCATTTTTGCCATATGTTTTGGGTAGAGTGAGAACAGACTGAAATGTTTCTTGTTTTCATTGCCAAACCGGCTTTCTAATGATGCAATGATTGAGTTCATGTATGGCACATAGATAGACTGGCGATAGTATTCTTCCACAGAAGAGGAACCAAAATTAGAACAAAATACTTGCCTGCCACACTGTCTGGGAACAGAAAGTTTGATGTTCAATTTTTCTGCCATTGTTTGAACATTTGAAAATATTTCCTTAAATTGTTCCTCTGCATTTTCTCTGTGATTGCGGAACACAGTCAGAAGGTCTTGCACGTGATTACACACGTTGAGGATGTCAAGCTGAACAGCTGGGAGAGCCTGGCTTACTGATTCCAATCTTGACGAGTAATTTGAAATGATGGTCAAGCAAAAAAGGAAGCTCACTGTGCTTGAAGAACATTGCAATTGATATGCATCCTGACATGTTTTACCGGATACTGTAGTGAACAGTAAGCTTAATTGATTAAAAATATCTTCAAAGTTTGAGCTCAAAATTCTAATGCTTTTGTATTTGGCTGTCCATCGTGTTTCACTCAGCAATGGCACATTAGGAATCAGAGATCTTCTTTTTGGACTCTCACGGAAAAACTTGATGATGGCTTTCACTGTGCCAATAGAATTCCGTATATCAGGAACAGCATTCAGGTCATTAACAACCAAATTGAGTCTATGTGCAGCACAGTGAGCAAAAGCAGCTTTAGGGTATTTTCTCTTTATTATGGCTTGAACGCCACCTTCTTTCATCATATCCTTGGCCATAGAGTTTTTCTAAGTGTAATCCAAATTTAGAGCATGTATCCATAATCATATTTGCAATTGAGATGGCATCCATTTCTTGTAAGGTTGCAAATCCAATGAATTCTTCCCTGATGACAGCTACGGTGCTGCTTGTGTCTACAAAACGCACTCCAAGTGACAACTGTTCTTTTCCAGCTATGTCAGCACTTTCATTAGCAATGATTGAAAACCCATTTGACATGTTGACTAAGGATACCAGATCTTCTCGTAATGTTTGTTCACATAATCTAATCAATTCATTTTAAACACGAACTGATGTATAACGTGAAGTAACTGGTGCATTTTCAAGATGGTTCTTTAGGATCACATCTCCTGCTTCAATGCGAAATTGGTACAGACTTTGCACATTTCCAGTTGTACTATGTTTCCCACGTAAAGCAATGTCATGTGTTCCACAAAATAAGATAGTAGACAAAATTGGAAATAACTTTTTTCGATTTTCTTCTACTTGCCTTTTTACAGAGCTGTTTATTTGGCAAACAATACTTGTTTCTGGTTTCTTTCTGACGTCCAAAAAATGAGTTTCATCCACTTTTGCATTTTTATGCCAAGACGTTGAAACATGGTTTCTTGCACCTTCATGGAAATCTTTATATTTTCTGAAAGGCGTAGTTATGAATGCCCCTTGTATCCCACGATGAACTGGCTATGGAAAGACTGTGCAATACTTGAAAATCACACCTATCAGTTGTGGAGAGTAGCTAAGCCAAGGTGAATATTGATTAATCCACACCTGACGGAAAAAGCGTGGTCCAGTAGAATCCTTCTTGAAGTCATAATTATCTGGTGGGGTATATGTATTTATTAGCAGATTGTATTTAAGATCATCTGTTAGTTTTTTGGATGAATTAAAATATAATCCAATATCATACGTATACAGGAGCATCAACATGGCTACATTCTGTTGGAGCTGGAACTGGACCAGCAGAACTGCTTGTGCTTGATTCTGCCTGTTGTTCACATGTCAAGATTCTTCTCCTTTATCAGGTTCTACATCTAATTTTCGTTTCGAAAAAAAATTGCGGATATCCATTTCTAAAAAGAAATGGAAGTCATTATATACTCTGCTCATCACCAGGCTACATCACCAGATTGTACCCACAGCAGTTGCCACAGCACTAGATTGCACCCAAAAGACTTGTCACAGCACCAGCTCTATAGATATAACCCCATGGCACAAGATATAACCCCACTGCACCAGATCCACAGCACTTGAAATAACCCCACAGCACCAGATATAGATCCACTGCACAAGACAAAACTCCACAGCACCAGATACAACAGCATAGTACAAAATATAAACCCACAGCAGCAGATTGCTCTAACAGAGGCCCTGTCTGTGTCCTTCGATTGGCTGACTGGCACCTGGTGGCTGGCTACCAGGTTTTCCTGCACCACCAAGTACTACAGGCTCTCTGCAAAGGATATGTATATTTAGCCAACATGACCCCCTTTACAGCAGGCCAGGGTCCCCATACCGGTAGATCCTCCTTTAGAGCAGGGTCACCATAGATCCCCCTTAGAGCAGGCCAGGGTCCCCCTTATAGATCCCCCTTTAGAACAGGCCATTTTCTCTTGTCATATGGTGCCCATATCTTTACACACTTGACAACCTAAATATTTCTATGTTTTTGCATTGTGGACTTTGGTTCATACCCACTGTTGCATGTAAAACTCCCCAGACTGCAACCCCCTAATGTGGCCACCGTTTTCTACAGCCGTTGACTACTAATATTTTATTATATTTATTAATCAGGTTATAATTTTTTGGTAACAAAGAATGCAGGTGATCAGGTGTGCATTGCGCTCAGAATGCAGGGGTCAAGAGTGCGTTGTGCTCAGAATGCAGGGATCAGGAGTGCACTGTGCTCAGAATGCAAGGAACAGGAGTGAGTTACGCTCAGAATGCAGGGATCAGGAGTGCGCTGCGCTCAGAATGCAGGGATCAGGAGTGAGTTACGCTTAGAATGCAGGGATCAGGAGTGAGTTACGCTCAGAATGCAGGGATCAGGAGTGTGTTACGCTCAGAATGCAGGGATCAGGAGTGTTACGCTCAGAATGCATATGGCCGCCCACAACGCACATGTATTGCAATTAGGGATGAGCCGAACACCCCCCGGTTCGGTTCGCACCAGAACCTTCGAACGGACTGAAAGTTTGCGCGAACGTTAGAACCCTATTAAATACAATGGACATGAACGTTCGAAATCTAAAGTGCTAATTATAACGACTAATATGCATGTTATTGTCCTAAAAAGGGTTTGGGGACCCGGGTTCTGCCCCAGGGGACATGTATCAATGCAAAACGAAGTTTTAAAAATGGCTGTTTTTCGGGAGCAGTCATTTTAATGATGCATAAAGTGAAAATAAAAATGTGAAATATTACTTTAAATATCGTACCTGGGGGGGTGTCTAAAGTATGCCTGTGAAGTGGCATGTGTTTCCCGTGTTTAGAACTGTCCCTGCACAAAATGACATTTCTAAAGGAAAAAAAGCCATTTAAAACTGCTTGCGGCTTCAATGTAATGTCTGGTCCCGGTAATATGGATGAAAATCTTTGAGAAAAATGGCATGGCTACCCCACCAGCCCCCCCCCCCCCCCACCCCAGCCTATTACCAGCACCTTTGGGTCTTGTATGCATATTAAGGGGAACCCCTCACTTTCCGTCCCAATGACAAAAGTTTTTGAAAAGTGGGGTTTTTATTGAAACAAAGATTGGTGATAAAGCATCAGTAGAGAGGAGAGGAGAGGAGAGAGGAGTACCTTTTTCCCATATTAACTTTTACAGGAGAGAATTTCCCTTCCTAGGGGTAGATTTCCTCTCACTTCCTGTTGTCTCCTTCCGTTTGCAAGTAGGAGTCGTTTGTAAGTTGGATGTTTGAAAGTAGGGGCCTGCCGTATATACTCTGCTGAAATTTGCCCCTTACATGTTGGTGTTGCCACAACACTGTAAGCCCTCACAGTTATTCTTGGTGGGCGCTGGAACGCCCTGCTGTGAACCATTATATCAGGAATTGAATTTACATGCCATTGTTGAACAGTGGTAGGAAAAATTGGGCCTTTGGTGGTGGTGCTGGTGCCACAACACTGTAAGCCCTCACAGTTACTCTTGGTGGGCGCATGAATGGGCCCTGCTCTGAATTATTAGATCAAGACTTGTAATTACATGCCCCTGTTAAACAGGGGCAGAAAAATTGGGCCTTAGGCACTGGTGCCACAACACTGCAACCCCTCACAGATACTGAACTTGGAGCACAGCAATGAGCCCTGTTGCAAAGTATTGCATCAAAAATTGTAATTACACGCCCCTGTTAAACAGGGGCAGAAAAATTGGGCCTTGGGCACTGGTGCCACAACACTGCAACCCCTCACAGATACTGAACTTGGAGCACAGCAATGAGCCCTGTTGCAAAGTATTGCATCAAAAATTTTAATTACACGCCCCTGTTAAACAGGGGCAGAAAAATTGGGCCTTAGGCACTGGTGCTGGTGCCACGACACTGCAAACTCTCCCAGATACTCTAGTTGGAGTGCAGGAATGAGCCCTGCTGCAAAGCATTGCATCAAAAATTGTAATTACATGCCCCTGTTAAACAGGGGCTGAAAAATTGGGCCTTAGCCACTGGTGGTGGCACCCAGAAACAAAAAAGTTCTTCCAAGCTATGATCAAGAATCAGATCATTGAGGAGGAGGAGGATAGTCAGTCAACATAACAGGACAGTCACTCAGCATCAGCATCAGTCTTGAAGGGATGTGACATTTGAAAATAAATTATTCTGTTATATCAGCTTCAGGTGCTTGATAGCTGGTAGTGATCCAAGACAGGCGCACCCTGTGATCCGTGACAAAGCCTCCAGCAGCACTGAATGTGCGTTCCGAAAGAACGCTGGATGCAGGACAGGCCAGTAGCTCAATTGCATACTGTGCAAGCTCTGGCCAGTGATCCATCCTCAACACCCAGTAAGCCAGAGGATTTTCGGTGGGAAAGGTGTCCAAGTCTGACCTTGCCCCTAGGTATTCCTGCACCATGTATATCAGACGCTGGCGATGGTTGCTGGAACCGATCATACCTTGTGGCTGCGGTCTAAAAAATTGTCTGAACGCATTGGTCAGACGGCCACCTTCTCCACCGTTTCTTCTGCTACTGACCGAAGCCTCAGCAACTCGTTGTCCAGGACCAGGAGTTTGTAACCTCCCACTCTCTGGGAACGTGTTGCACAGACCTTTCTGCAAGGCCTCCCGGAGATGTCTCATCCTCTGCTCCCTCTGCGATGGCAAGATAAGGTCCGCAACCTTACCCTTGTACCGTGGATCAAGGAGAGTGGCCAGCCAGTAATGGTCCCTCTCCTTGATCCGAAGAATACGAGGATCCTTCCGAAGACTTTGCAGGATCAGGGAGGCCATGCAGCGTAGGTTAGCTGAGGCATTCGGTCTGGAGTCCTCTGGGTCACTAAGAACGACATGATCCGCAGCCACCTCCTCCCAGCCACGTACAAGTCCACGGGTTTGTTGGGACTGTAAATCATCCCTAAAAGACTGCTGCTGTTGATGCTGTGTGCCATGCTCCACCTCCATGCTGACACAATCCTCCTCCTCCTCCTCCTCATCCTCTTCCTGTGTGATGGGTGGGACAGAAGGAACACTGTCTAGGTAAAGGGGGCCTTGAGAGGCAAGGAAGTCCTCCTCTTCCTGCCTCTGTTCTGCCTCAAGTGCCCTGTCCATTATTCCACGCAGCGTATGCTCCAACAGGTGGACAAGAGGTACAGTGTCACTGATGCATGCACTGTCACTGCTCACCATCCTCGTGGCCTCCTCAAATGGTGCCAGAACAGTGCATGCATCCCTGATCATGCCCCACTGGCGTGGTGAAAAAAACCTGAGCTCCCCTGACCCTGTCCTGGTGCCGTAGTCGCACAGGTACTCATTGATGGCCCTCTGCTGCATGTGCAGCCGCTGCAGCATGGCCAACGTTGAGTTCCACCTGGTGGGCATGTCACATATAAGGCGGTTCTTGGGCAGGTTCAACTCCTTTTGCAGCTCAGCCAGCCGAGCACTGGCATTATATGATCTGCGGAAATGCACACAGACTTTCCTGGCCTGCCTCAGGACATCCTGTAAGCCTGGGTACCTGCCCAAGAACCGCTGCACCACCAGGTTAAGGACATGAGCCACACAGGGCACATGGGTCAGTTGTCCCTGTCGGAGGGCGGAGAGGAGGTTGGTGCCATTGTCGCAAACCACCATTCCTGGCTTAAGCTGGCGTGGCGTCAACCACCTCTCGGCCTGCCCCTGCAGAGCAGACAGAACCTCTGCCTGTCAGGGAAATGGGCGAGTTATTGGCATTCCTGCCAGTGTTTGTCATGGCCGCGCCAGACTCATTCCTATGCGCATGCGCGCACGCAGATGCGCCGCGGCGCGCATAGGCGCACGCAGATGCGCTGCGGCGCGCACAGGCGCACGAAGACGGCGTGGGCGCGCTCCCCAGCCTATTTAAACCTGTCACTGGCGCATACAGGTTGCTGGATTATCATCAGCTTCCTGTATCTTCTGTGTCTCCTGTATCCTGCTTATCCTGAATCCCCGGCTTGACCTTTGGCTTGTATCTGGACCTGTGACCCTGCCTGTCTCCTCGTATCTGACCCCGGCTTGGCTGACTACTCCATTATCTTCTGCTCCCGTGCTTGACCCGGCTTGTTCCTGTGATTACTCTCGGACTTATTCCTGTGTTTGACCCCCGGCCTGGCTCCAGACTCTGTTCGTGGTTTACCTACTGCTCTACACCAGAACCTTTCCTTGCACGGCTACTAAATCTGTTCTCCCAGCACACCCCAGCTACCCTCTGCCTGCATCGGCCCAGTCAGCAGCAGTACCGGCAATCCGTGCACCTTTGGGCCCCGCACTCCCTGTCTCATCTCCAGGGGTGCGGTGCACTTAGCCGCAAGGGGCACCCTCTCAGCAATCCGGCCTCACACCAGAGACCTGACACTGCCCCAGTGTGGCTCCTGTCCCCCAAACACACCAGCACAAGCACGGCATGGCATCTTTTTGCCTGCGTACTTGCGTAGCCCCTTTAACGCCTACGGAGCACCGCTGGTTCTGAGGACAAAGCACAGGAAGAGGCCATGGAGGAAGAAGAAGAGGAGAGGGTGGAGGAGAGAGGTGTGTCACAACCAGTAGTAGCATTTTGGAGGCGTGGCGGCGGAACAACCTCCAACACTACTGCGCCTTGTCCTGCATCCTTCCCAGCTGCCAAAAGAGTGACCCAATGGGCCATGAAAGAAAGGTAACGTCCCTGTCCATGCCTGCTGGACCATGAGTCAGCGGTAATATGCACCTTACCGCTGACCGCCCTGTCCAGCGAGGCCAAGACATTGCCTTCCACATGCCGGTAGAGAGCCGGAATCGCCTTCCATGAGAAAAAGTGGCGTTTGGGAACCTGCCACTGAGGAACCGCACATTGCACAAACTCACGGAAGGGGGCCGAGTCTACCAACTGAAAAGGCAGCAGTTGAATTGCTAGCAATTTAGCCAAGCTAGCATTCAACTGCTGGGCATGTGGATGGCTGGGAGTGAACTTCTTTTGACGGTCCAGCAGCTGGGGCAGGGAAATTTGCCTGCTAGAATCGGACGTCTGTGTACTGCTAGCAGAGTGTCCGCAAGTACTTGGCTGTGACACACCTAATTCTACACTTTCATTCCTCTCAGTGCAGGTTTCAGAGAGAACTGAAGGTACAGTGGGGTTGGAGATCCCAGCTGATGAGGAGCAAGGAGAGGTCCGCTTTGCTCTTTGGTGTGGGTCTTTAAGATACGCTTGCCAACGAGCTGCATGGCAGGTCAACATATGTCTGGTCAAGCATGTGGTGCCCAAGCGGCTGATGTTTTGGCCACGCGAGATACGCTTCAGACATATGTTGCAAACAGCAGCGGTGTGATCTGATGCACTTGACTCAAAAAAGGCCCACACCAAAGAACTTTTGGAATAACGGGCAGAGGCAGCGCCCTGCACAGGCGGAGCTCTGCGGTGTGATTCAGTCGGTGTGCTGCCCTTACGCTGGCCCCCCGAGGGCATCCTGCCTCTTTGGAGATGTGCCTCCTCCTCCTCCTCCTCCTCTCTCCTATCAGGCACCCATGTGGAGACAGTGACCTCATCATCCCCTCCTTCCTCATCACTGGAGCCAATCTGGCAGTATGCTGCAGCTGCTGGAACATGACTGCCAGATTGCTGTCCTTCTTGAGCATCCCCTCTCTCTGCTATCACGCTACTGCCTTCCTCTAGATGGGTATCATCATCAGACCCTTTGAAACGCTAGGCATCCTCCTGGAGCATGTACCCAACACTGTGCTCAAACAGTTCGGGGGACTCCTCAGGAGGACACGGTGGGTCTAGGGAAGGAGTGACTGATGATGACATTGATACGAGGGAAGAGGACTCTTTGGCAGCTGCTTTGCCAGTACCCTGAGCCTGGGTGAGAGAGGATGAGGAGGGCTTGGTCATCCACTCTACCAAGTCTTCGGCATGATGCGGCTCAACACGTCCAGCTGCCAAAATAAGGACAAGCGTGTCCCATGGCCACGTGCTGATGACGATGCACCGCGTCCACGACCAGCACTGTTGTCTCTAGACACAGAGCCTGCTTGCCCTCTTTTATTGGCTCCTGACTGTCTGCCTCTCCTTGTTTGCCTTCCAGACATTCTAATGGCCTGCAGGGAGATGGGAAAACCAGCAATAAGGGTTGCTTCAGGTGTATACTGTGCAGGAGGCACACTACGCCCACTGTAAGTGCTGCAGATGCCTGCCTGTGTTACACAACAGGAAAACACAGCAATAAGGGCTAGCTTCAGGTGTATATTTTGCAGGAAGCACACTACGCCCGCTGTAAGTGCTGCAGATGCCTGTTAGTGTAACACAAAAAAAAAAAACACGAGCAATAAGGGCTAGCTTCAGGTGTATACTGTGCAGGAGGCACACTACGCCCACTGTAAGTGCTGCAGATGCCTGCCTGTGTTACACACCAGGAAAACACAGCAATAAGGGCTAGCTTCAGGTGTATACTGTGCAGGAGGCACACTACGCCCACTGTAAGTGCTGCAGATGCCTGCCTGTGTTACACAACAGGAAAACACAGCAATAAGGGCTAGCTTCAGGTGTATACTGTGCAGGAGGCTTAGCAAAAATGACACTGACACTGTCCCCTGCCTATCCTTCTCGCTCCCTGCACACAAGGTTTAGCAAAGAATATCACTGACACTGTCCCTGCCTATCCTTCTCTCTCCCTGCACACAAGTTAAATGAACAAATAGCACTGACACTGTCCCTGCCTATCCTTCTCTCTCCCTGAACCGGAACACACTACACAAGGCCGCCGCGCTGGCGGCCTTTTATAGTGTGGGGTGTGTACTAAATCCCCCTGAGCTATATTTGGCCACAGGCATCCTGCCTGTGGCCAATTATGGCTCTCCTCGCTGCCGGCGCTGTGATTGGCCAAGCATGCGGGGTCACAGTGCATGCTTGGCCAATCACAGCGCCTGGATTGCACTGCGATGGCGTAGTGCATTGTGGGCCGTTCGCGTCACTCGAATTTGGCGCGATCGGCCCAAATCGTTCGATCTTCGTCGAACGATCGAACAGCCGATGTTCGAGTCGAACGTATGTTCGACTCGAACACCGAGCTCATCCCTAATTGCAATACATTGCAATACAAAAAGATGTACATTCTCTAACTAGGCTATATTTATATGGGCTGCTGGGCATAATGGACTGGTATGCCTGAGAGTGAGAGACTGAGTAACTTCCAGTTTCATACAAAGTGAAGAAATTTGAAGATTATATAACATAAACTGTTACACACACATATATTTTTCCAGCAATAGCTCAGCTCAGCTGTCCAAATTTACAAGCAGCAAATTGCAATAAATAATATTCTCCTCCTAACTGGCACAGTGGTGTGGCACAGGCTGTACCACACCACTGTGCCAGTTAGGAGGAGAATATTATATATTGCAATTTGCTACTTGTAAAGTTGGACAGCTGAGCTGAGCTATTGCTGGAAAAATATATGTGTGTGTAACAGTTTATGTGGCACTGCTGCTGTTACCTGTGGTTCTTCAGTGATAGGCCCAGGGCAGGCACTGGCAGCGTATTCTCTCTCGTCTCAGCCACTGCACGCCACGCACCTGTGGGAGGAGTCGGCGCCGCGCCGGCCGGATCGGCATAGGCATAGCAACATACATTTACACAGGCAGGCAGGCTGAGGCAGCCAATCATGGAACAGAACAGCCGGGATGTTAAGCAGAAGCCCGAGCGGCAGAGCCAATCTGGTGCTTGGGCCGGGGGTGAGGAGGGAGGGACGGATGTGTCTGTAAGTCTGTATGTATCGCAGTGAATAAGTGTGAACAGACTGAGAGCAGCGGCAGCAGACTTAGAAAAAAAATCCACGGCTTCCGCGGACTTGCAACACAGGGGGCAAGTCAAGTCAGTGCCACCTTAAGAGCATTATAGGCCCCTGTGCAATACAGTGCACTGGGGCCCGCGGCCCTGTCTAAATAATCATGCACGAGAATAAAAAGTAAATTAATTCATCAGTGACCAGTAAAATCATTCATCAGTAACCAGTAAATTCAGACGTGACCAGTAAATTAATTCATCAGTGACCGTGACCAGTAAAATCATTCATCTCTGACTGTGACCAGTAAATTCATTCATCAGTGACCCGTGACCAGTAAATTCATTCATAAGTGACCGTGACCAGTAAAATCATTCATCTGTGACTGTGACCAGTAAATTAATTCATCTGTGACCGTGACCAGTAAATTAATTCATAAGTGACCGTGACCAGTGCAGGACATTAATACATGAGTTGCTATGACCAGTGCAGGACATTAATACATGAGTTACTATGACCAGTGCAGGACATTTACCCCCCTCCCCCCCCCCCGCCGCATATTAAAAAAATCAGTCATCACAGTTAATAATCTTCAGACTGCATCATTCCGTATGGCATGATGCCATACGGAATGCAGTCTGAAGATTTTTTTAATATGCAGCATGGCGGCGGGGGGAGGGGGGTAAATGTCCTGCACTGGTCATAGTAACTTGTGAATTAATGTCCTGCACTGACATTAATACATGAGTTACTATGACCACTGACCAGTGCACCCTCCTGGCATTTTAAGGGTATATATATACAAAGAAAAATGTGAAGGTTTTTGTTGCCAATCCCCTTAAAGTGCTAGTTGTTTGGCTGTCTCTGGTGGCTTTCCAGCCAAGAAACTAGTATTTTCCGAAGGGAAGTCAGTAAAAGAAGGTTGGCTTTGCAGTGCAGGAATGTGCATTACCGCAACACACATTGCCGCACTTTGCATGTATTAATGTTTGCACTGACATTTTTTTTAATGGCTCCCCAATTAACTAAAGGAACACACCTGCATTGTAGCACACCACAATGCATGGTAATACACTACAGGGTGTTGTGGTGCACTGCTTCAGAAAACATAGTGCAGGTGCATTTTCTGGTCCAATGTAGTGCATTGCCATCAAAATCAAATGCATGAACTACCTTAAAGCTGTGCATCTTAAGATGTTTGCATTTCTGCACAAGACTAAAAAAGTCTGAATGGGGCCTAGGTATTGACCCAGAACAAACGTTCAGGAAATGAAGACAGTGAAGTGAAAACTCTCATCTGCATACTACTCATTTATTTGGGGTCAGAATGAAACTAGGAAGGTTCTGAAGTTTTTGTCTTGGCATAACAGCAAGGTAGTTGGCATTTTCAGAAGGAGAGAGGCTCAACAATAAAAGCCTAAAAACATTTACAGAACAAACAGGTTTCCAATAAGTGAACTGGCAAACATCTGTGTACTCTCCTTCTCCTACATGACCCTTAAAGCTGCCTTAAAGTTTTATATATTGCACCAATGCTAACTCAGTACATCCAGATCCATCCCTTCCCAATAGTACATGATGATTTGTATTGTTATTCCATCCAGCGCACAGTGCCATTTATATTATAAGTGTGTGTGTTGTGTTAAACTTGCCTAAACGGCGGCGCGCTGGCTCCTCTTGGTGCAGCAGGAACAGCTCTCTCTACGCTCCTCCCATCAACATCAGTCCCAGTACAATCTCCTCCCTCCCGGCGTGAGTGTCGTCATGCCGCCAGGACGGGCGCCGGGCGGGGCTGTAGGGGGAGAGATCATCTATAGGCTGGCGGCAAACAGGGGCGGGAGTGGAGCGGAGCGGAGTGAAAACACTTGAGTGAGTGAGAGTGACATGACACTGTCAGTGTCACTGACATGACAGACAGTGACAATCGGCGGCAGCGCAGCGTAGGCGGCCCTGGCCCACCAATGTGCGGGAGGCGGCCGCGGCTAAATGTGGATTATAATGTGGGGTCTCTTGCTCTTGTTTCCAGCCGGGGGGGGGCGAACGCCCTCCCTTGCCCTATGGAGCGGACGCCCATGCCTCCAGCATAGCCAGATAATCGTATGCGGTACAGGTAGCGTTGCTAAGCCTGAGGTTCTTTACAGCTTCAGCAGCAGCGCCTTTAGACTTTCGCTGATGCTCTGCTTCTTCTGCGCCTCTGATACCTCCCATCCTTCTACCGCTTGCATGGCCTGTTCAATCCAGGTGTCAAATTCTTCTTCTCCGGCAGGCACTGGTTGTTTCCCTGAGAAGGTGTGAAGCTTCCGGTAACCGGCCTCCACATGCACCGTATTGCTTTTCTGGCACTTAATTACAAAGTCTCCTAGAGCATTCAACAGTTCAGGCCCTATAGCGGCCAGCGGCTTAATAGTTCCTTAGGCTTTTCTGCTTATGGGGATAATGGTGGAGATAATCGCGGGAGTGATGGCTTTGGTGTCTGAAACCATTCTCCCTTCACTGGCAGCGTATGTATCAAGTGATAGGTCTGATTATCTATGGCTTGTATACTTGAAATTTTAAAATGCTCTGGGATTTCGTTTTTCCATTCTATCAGTGTGTATGTAAACGAGGCATTTGACCTTATATCCATCACCCATGCTTTCTGGCTCGGTGATAGTGACATTATTAGCTGCTTTATCGCTTCTTCTTGCCAGATCCCCCCGGGAGTTCAATAACTACCGCCGCGGCTGGATCGGTGCCAGCCGCTGCGCACCACTGTTCCATTGCCAGCGGGTTCATTTTAGTACTTCTGACTGGCTTGATTGCAGCGTGCAATGTACAAAGATCCCGGACTCAAGCCCCCACGTGTAGCGGTACCCCCAGTTAAGAGGGCTGCTGGTATTGATTTCGGCCCTGTAGTGCACCGCTGTCAACCCCTGGCAATCGGCTCTATCCTCCCGTGGCACAGCTAGTAAGGGAGATGGGACCGCGTGACCGCAACCCTTGGTGACGCAGTCCTATGGCAAACACACACAGTGATATACTTTAAAACTTCTATTAAAGTAATTGAAACTGACACCAATGTACTTGACCCAGATATTTTACTGAGGCTAATGGGCAAGTAATAAACAAAAAGATAACAAGTTGCAGGTCCCTGCAATAAACAGCATTTAAATGAACAGAATAAACATGTATTACTATGCAAATCTAACGCTGCCTTTTTGCAGCTATTTCCCCTCGTGGGCAGACTAACACTCAGCAATGTCTACCTACACAGTCAGGCCTGACTGAACTAAATGGAAGTTCTGTAAACAATCTTCGCTAGCAATCTTTCTGTTGTGCACTTGATGAACAACTTTGTAATCCAAACGGGTAGTAAAGATACAGTATTTGTCTATGAGCAAGTGCTCTCTCACCACCCGGACCAGTCCCAGTCCGTTTCCTCCGCCGATTCGTCTAGCCACATGGATCCATCGACATCCGGTCTTCGGTCCTCCTGGTGTAGTACAGCAAGGATGAGAAGATGTCTCTCAGGTTCCGCTAGGCTGGCAGAGGGCTCTTTGGACGAAAATGCCCAGGCTTCAGGCCTGGGCTTTCAGCAGTCTCGCACAGAGTTCTTGCTTGATAGGCAGGAAGTGTCCAAAGAGACAGAATAAATTCCGCCTCCCCTTTATAAAGTCCGCCCCAGCAGTCTTTGCTTCGGGGCAATGCACCCTGGGTGCTGAAAGATGTCTTGGGAAATGTAGTCTCTGGATATTAAAGGGGAATACACTTTTATGCAGGGCCATGAGAATCCTGAGAGCTGTAGTTTGAGATGGTATCCATATAATGGAATGAGTTGCCTCTTTACAATACAAATCCCAATAGGCACTGTGCAGTAGGAGAAGTAGAGAGATGATTGTTATTAAACTGCCCAGGAAAACCAAGGAAGTTAGAGAGAAAGCACCTCTGTCAAGATATTTGACTGCCAGCAGGAGACCATCCCAGCAGAGATCTAGGAGTAAGGACATCTGGGGGCAATGCAGCACCGCCCATATTACAGCACCTGCACCACTGCAACAGGGAGACTGGAGCATCAACTCACCCTTTGCTCTCCACCACTGACCATGATTGGGTATATATAGCATCTGTAGCGCTCTTAGTTGTCAAGCTGTCACCCAGAAGCTGCAGCAGCGAGGGAGCAGTTGGGTGCAGTGGGGAGAGTATAAGTTGCTTCACCAGGTAAGTACAAGAACAAAGTAAAAATTAGGTGTGGGAGCACATGTCAATGTTGGCTGCTACCTATTAAATTAATTTACTATTTACAGCATTTTGAGTGGCTGCGCAGTTGTTTTTTCACATTGTTTAAGTACAATGAGTTAGAGAGGGGTTGAATGTAGGAGTGGGAGGGGGGTCATATTTTGCTCAGAGCAGAGCCTTAATAAAGCACTTTTTAACTACCTTGCTTCCCAGACTACAGGACACAACATAAAGGACAATAAAGTGATAGTAAAGGATTTTTTTATAACAAAAATTAACTTTACCTTTATACTTACCTGCTCTGTGCAATGGAATTGCAACAGAGTGGCCCTGAACCTCTCCTTCCCAGATCCCCTGCTGGAGCTCCTGGCATCTGCTCTCTGTCCAGTGCCTCGACGAGAAGCCGCTTCTCATGGAGGCACTTGTGCGTACTCGACCCAGCCCCCTGCTCCCTTCTCACTGGGTTTGATGACAGCACTGGGAGCCAATGGCTCCCGGTACCTCAACAAAGCCAATGAGACCCGGAAGTGAGAGGAGAGTAGAGCTGCAGACGTGCACAGCTCTGGATCGAATGAGGGCTCAGGTAAGTATAAGCAGGGGGGGGGGCGAGGGGCCAAAATTGATGCCTAAACATTTCTTACCTTAATGTAAGGAATGTTTGGGCTTTAGCATCACTTTAATAATAGACACATTTGTAAAAGTGGTTTCTATTAAGAACTTTTTGCTTGTTCTTGTCAGTCAGATTTACACTAAGGGGGTTATTTACAAAAGGCAATCCACTTTGCACTACAAGTGCAAACTACAAGTGCAAAGTGCACTTGAAAATGCACTTGGAAGTGCAGTCACTGTAGATCCGAGGGGGACATGCAAGGAAAATAAAAAACAGCATTTTAGCTTGCACATGATTGGATGATAAAATCAGCAGAGCTTCCCCTCATTTCTGATTTACCCCCACGATTTACAGCAACTGCACTTCCAAGTGCACTTTCAGTTGAAGTTTGCACTTGAAGTGCAAAGTGGATTTGCCTTTCATAAATAACCCCTCACTTTACAGCCGTGGTCAAGAGTTTTGAGAATGACACAAATATTAATTTTCACAAAGCCTGCTGTCTCAGTTTTTATTATGCTAATTTGCATATACTCCAGAATGTTATGAAGAGTGATCAGATAAATTGTTAATAAATGTAAAGTTCCTCTTTGCCATGCCATAAAAAACATTTCCAGTGCATTTGTGAAGAAGACTTCAGGGCTCCCAAGAAAGTCCAGCAAGTGCCAGGATCATCTCCTACAGTTGATTCAGCTGCAGGATTGGGGCACCAACAGTGCAGAGCTTGCTCAGGAATGGTAGCAGGCAGGTGTGCGTGCATATGCATGCACAGTGAGGAGAAGACTTTTGGAGGATGGTCCAGTGTCAAGAATAGCAGCAAAAAAACAACTTCTCTCCAGGAAAAACATCAGGGACAGACTGATGTTCTGCAAAATGTGCAGGGATTGAACTGCTGAGGACTGGAGTGAAGTCATTTTCTCTGATGAATTCCCTTTCCGATTGTTTGGGGCACCTGGAAAAAACCTTGTCCGGAGAAGAAAAGGTGAGCCCTACCATCAGTCCTGTGTCATGCCAACAGTAAAGCATCCTGAGACCATTCATGTGTGGGTTTCTTCTCAGCCAAGGAAGTGGGCTGACTCACACTTTTGCCATGAATAAAGAATGGTAGAAAAACATCCTCCGAGAGCAACTTCTCCCGACCATCCAAGAACAGTTTGGTTAGGAACAATGCCTTTTCCAGCATGATTGGGGCTCCTTGCCATAAGGCAACAGTGATAACCAAGTTGCTTAGGGAACAAAACATCAACATTTTGAGTTCATGGCCAGGAAACTCCTAAGACCTTATTCCCATTGAAAACTTGTCGTCAATCCTCAAAAAGCAGGTGAACAAAAAAAAAACACAAATTCCGACAAACTTCAAGCATTGATTGTGCAAGAATGGGCTGCCATCAGTCAGGATGTGGCCCAGAAGTTGATTGACAGCATGCCAGGGCGAATTGCAAAGGTCTTGAAAAAGAAGGGTCAGCACTGCAAATATTGACTCTTTGCATAAACTTCATGTAATTGTCAATATAGGCAGCAGACTTTGTGAAAATGAATACTTGTGTCATTCTCAAAACTTTTGGCCACGACTGTACACTAGACATGTGCATTCGTTTTCGTCCGAATGCATTTTCGTCCGAATTTCAGCTATTTTCGTTATCGTTTTAACAAACGAAAACGAAAGCACAGAATCCGAAAACCGAAAGATCCGACATAAACAAATGCTTTATTTTTGTTTTCCTTTCTACAACAGTTCGATATAGATAGGAGATTCGACGTGACGCTGACAATAACAATCTGTGTCTATCGAACCTGTGGTCGAATGTGCCTAAACTTAACTCTATTAGTCCAAGATTATTCTACATAGGAGAGAAAAGATTCGACATTATAGAGAGAAAAGATTCGACATAGGAGAGAAAGATTCGACATAGGAGAGAAAAGATTCGACATAGGAGAGAAAAGATTCGACATAGGAGAGAAAAGATTCGACATAGGAGAGAAAAGATTCGACATTATAGAGAGAAAATATTCGACATAGGAGAGAAAAGATTCGACATAGGAGAGAAAAGATTCGACATAGGAGAGAAAAGATTTGTTATTATAGAGAGAAAAGATTCGACATAGAGAGAAAAGATCACTGCTGGAATTGGGTGGGGGAAGTAAAATAAAAATAAAGTTGATGAATGTTATTGGCTGATTGTAACCAAAGAGGAGGAGCAGTAAAATAGCTAGAATGACGAAGATTCGACAAAGCATCGAAAGTTAGAAGATTCGACGGTGCAGCAAAACTGTACGACGCTGCAATCGTACATTTCCGGTCAAATGCATCCGCCCATAGGCTATAGAAGAATTCTAATGTTGGTTGACTAGTAATAGTAATGAATAAATATAATTATTACTAGTCATACAACATTAGAATTCTTCTATAGCTTGTGGGCGGAACATTCGACCGGAAATGTATGATTGCAGCGTCGTACAGTTTCACTGCTCCGTCGAATCTTCTTTGAACATTCGACAGACACCATAAGCCTTCAATGACAGATTCGACCTTAATTAATTCAGATTTTCGGACGAATGCAATTTCTAACGAAAAACGAAATAAATAAAAACGAATTTCGGGAGTAACTAAATAAATTTATTTTTCGGACGAAAACAAAATTCCGAAACGAAATATTTCAGTGTGCACATGTCTACTGTACACTGTACTCTCCTTTTCTTTGAAGGTAGACTGTAGACTTACTAATATTTATATTCAAATAACAATGTAATTATAGTTTCACTCTGGGAGCAGCCATCTTGACAAATCCTTTACAGTGTCCAATACTGACTTGTTGATCCTTGTCAAGGTGTCAGACCTTTAAAAAAAACTGATTTTCATATGCTGATTTCTAAACAGTGCTCTATTGTACTGTGATGTCCCTCAAATATTATACCGTATAACAATTCAGATTTAAATTCAGTGTAGAATTGGGGATTTTTTACACCAATAGTCAGGCCAGCGGTTGAAATTTTACACGCACATGCATAAAACAAACACGTTTATTATTTTTAGCTTCCAGTTTGTAGTATACAACCTTTTACTTTAATTATATGCTAATTTCTTTTCAGCAAACATCCAAAACTATGTAATAGATATTCCACTCATTTCTACTTAATTTGTTTAGTTCTGCAGTTCTAACCTATTAAGTGTATAAGGTGAGGCCACAATTATTGGCATCGTTTTGCATGAAATGACAACTATTAGAAAGAACAATATGTAAAATTTCCACAATAATGCTGCATGGTAGAAAAAAATACATATAATTATCCATCCAACTACTGAAGCACTTTAATTATATTCTTTTACTTCAAACCTATAATTAGATATAATTTAGACTATGTAGAAATAATAACATCATAAAATATAATTATTGAGAACAAAAAACGAGTTTTGTGAAGACTGTAACAGCATAAAAAAAATCTGTAATAATAAGCCACTTTGTGCTGTAAAAATCAAGAACAAATATTGTAAAGTAAATTGTGTATTGCAGTAAAGGCTAACATTCAAATGAGAACTGTCTAAAGGTGCAGTAATTAGCATTGTCACCTTGGAGCAATAAAGTATTCTGTTCAAATCATCCAAGGTTTCTATGTGCATGCTTTTATTTAGTTGGAACAAGACTAGATAAGGTCTCATGCACATAGACACAATATAATACCATATCTAAGCGGGATTGTGCTGGCAAAAAGCTGACAAACAGATCCTGCGTAAAAAATACATGTAATGGTCCGTAACGTGCTTCTGTTTACATGCGTTTAGATGCATAAACTTCCATAAAGCATTCATATCCATAACATTCTTTTCCATCCCTCTAGCTCAGTTTTCAGTCCCAGCATGTACACATGTATATGCACTTACATATTGAAGGAATATGAACCAATGTGACTCCATTTTGTAGTCAGCATCCATCTTAAGATGAAATAGCTTACCTGGTATAAATTGTCCTTTGTACAGATATTTGTTTCATTTGTTATTAGTTCTCATAGAGTATGCAATTCCCCGAAGTGACGTTAATACACTTATAATCTCATGTCTGTCCAAATATGTTATGGTACACTCTGTGTAGAGTCTCATAAACAAACCTTTTTTATGAGACATTCTGTGAGAAGTCTCACGCTCGACATAAGATGTAATATTGTTTAAGTTGGTTTATGCACGTCCTCTTGTTATTGTATTTTCCCATATAAGCTGTAAGAATTAAACTACATATCAAACCACTCTGAGCAAAGAATACTGTCTGAGTGTCACAAATTTGTCTAGCATGGTCTCCGAGCTCGTACTAAGACGGAGGGATACAACTTGGTCAGATCTCGTACAGTCTATTGGGCTAAGGAGGCTTACCCCATCAATTGGCGTAGTGTCGGCAGGATGGTCCAGGCATCTGTCCGGTAAGTGTTGAATTTATTTTGACCTTGCCGTGACCTGTGTTCTCGACTATCCTTATTTTAAGATCTGTGTAGGGGATAGACTTTAAAGTGTTCTGGGAACACAAGGTGTTTTTGAAACACGTATAGTATTAATAGTCCTAAGTGGTTATTACAGGTCCTGCGAGACCTAAAGTGTTTTGGAAACACGTATAGTACAATAGTCCTAAGTGGCTATTACAGGTCCGGCGAGACCTAAAGTGTTCTGGGAACACATATAGACAGATCCTGGATGGATCTGATAGTCCCGGGTGGCTATTAAAGAAAATTTAAAGGTGTATACACAAAAATAGACTGACAAGTTGTTCCGATATCTATCGCATAGAAGTATAAGAATATTCTTGTATAGAAGTATAAGAACATTATTAATGTCTAATAGATGTTCTGAATGTGTTGTGGGTTTACTGTTTTGTTATCACAGTAATCAATCATATTTTTAGAGTATTAAGAACTGTATTAATGTCGGGTAAGTGTCCAGATTGTGTTGTTGGAGTGTTATTTTGCTACTACGGGAGTAGGACATATTGGATGGCAAGTGTTCCTGGGGGTTACCACTTTAAGATTGGCAAAGGTCCATTATTCAGGGAAGGTAAACCCAGGGTTCAAGTATTAAGATTTAATCTCCACACACCAGAAAACTTTCCAGGAGGGGTTAACTCTTATGGGTCTCAGTAGTCAGGTACGCCTGAGAAACAACGCTTTTGTTGTCTGTCCCAAATCCCTTTTACAAATAAATCATTTTGATATCTTTGAATAATGGGGACTCAACTTGCCAAAGGTATGCCTCCCCCCCCCCCCCCCGAGCCGGGAGAAACATGTAAAACATATGTGGCACGGCTCTATAATGTAGTAATTATAGATAGGAATGGTAGATCCTTGTTAACACGCATGACATTAACCATCATGTGTTGCTTCTACCTATGCTTCTATGCCTCATGCGCACACACAGTATTTACGGACACGCGCTTTTTAGAAACAGACTTCACGAAGGAAGTAGAAGACATAAATTTTGAATAAATCATCTGTTAAAAGATGATTTAAGGGTCAAGCTGGTCAGGGCAGGGACAAGTCTATGTGTTATATATATATATATATATATATATATATATATATATATATATACACACACATATATATGGTGCTTTAGAAGCACATGGTAAAAGACTCTAGGAGTCTAAGGTTCTAAGAAACCTCATATATATATATGGTGCTTTAGAAGCACATAAAATAATGAAGAGACTCTTGGAGAGTCGAGGAAATAAAACAGTACTGTTTTTTTTTTTTTTTAATATATTTTCCTTCTCAATAGCCTGCAGATAGAAAACAGGGGAAACCGGGCATGGTTCAAAAATGTATGGACTCATGAGGCGGGTCTGAGCATTTTGGAAATGCTAAATGACCGATCAGTTTTATGTAGAGTCTGTAATTTTTGTTAAAGAAAAAGTGCCTGTGCGCCTGCCACTGGCTGTTGCTACACTAGCAAAGTGCAACGTGCTAAAAAAGCTTAAATAAAATAAATAAAATAAGACACACAGCAGCTAGCTTCTAAAATGTAACCAACATCAACAGATATAAAATAAAAATTGAAGCAGCGCTAAGTGTCAGTGAATATGATAACCGTGCTATGACTGATAAAAAACCAGCAAAAAACTAATATACGTGCTAATTGGAACAATACTAAACACTAATATATGTATAACTGTAAGTAATATAGTGCAAAACATGCAATTCAAACTCTTAATAAGTCACCAGAGGGATAAAAGTTCAAAAAAAGTCCAAAACACTAAAAAAGATAAAGTGCTATTATTTTAAAGTCATCGGCGGCCAAAGGCAGGCAGGGAGTAAAAAGACAGGTGTGGAAATCCAGTTTATTGCATCAGGGATATCAGGGGTCAGTAGGGAATCACTAGGCAAACACAATCCTCCACCATAGACACCAGCCTCTCACCTTACTGATGGACCCCAAGGGATCAGACACAGCCTCAAACAATCTCCACTGCTCCAGATAGTCGCATCCAGCCCTTTTGAATGGATAGGGATCACTGCAAGGCTCTACACCACTTCCCGTGGATGTTCCTTGGGTTAAATCTTGCTCCACGGTTTTAAAAACAAAACAAAGGGGACTCCATGGTGAAGTAAGTATAAGTAGCCCAAAAAACTGCATTTATTAGAGTTAAAACAGCATAAAAACATATAAAAACCATAAGGTGGATAAAAAACGGCAAAAAAACATTCAAAAAATATCCACTTCCGGTCCGCGGCCGCAAACCGGAAGTACAACGTCACTAGGCTCCTCCTCCCAGGAGTTGAGCGGGTTGAGTTTGCACCCAGAAGCACACTCTGTATTCAGAGTCATTGGATCCTTTATTCGGGTCATTGGGTATATTTATATAGATAGAGAGATAGAAGGCTTTTTGGTTTAATTTTAAAGGCCAGAAGTTTGTTTCACTTCGGCAGGTAAACCAACCAAGCAATAGGTTAAATTGATTGGCTGTTTTCAGCTTTCCAGGTTCTTGCTGAGGTAGCCATCCTAGCATTTGAGACTCACATATGGACGCAGACCAAGCGGCCAAGGATGCTGCATTACAGCCTCGGACACTTGATGGGTCTGTGCAACTCACAGATTCCACCTAGTTCTGGCCCAGTATAGCTGGGATTAATAATTCAACTTTAAGGACCCCAGAACGAGAAGAACAAGTGGTCCACAGGGGGCAACTTCTTATGAAACAAGACTTATTGTACTACATCCGTGTTTTGGCTCGGGGAAGGGGAAACAGTAATGGCGGCCGAGACAGGAGACGCCTGTGGTTAAGGGGGGACTCCGCTGGGGACGCCTGTGGCAAGGGGGGACTCCGCTGGGGACGCCTGTGGTAAGGGGGGACTCCGCTGGGGACGCCTGATGTAAGGGGGGACTCCGCTGGGGACGCCTGATGTAAGGGGGGACTCCGCTGGGGACGCCTGATGTAAGTACTTGCCTCAGCTACTCACTGTGGTCCCTGGTAATAAGGTGATTGGTCCCTCAGGCCGGGTTCACACTTGTGCGACACGACAGCTGTCCTACTTTGGATCCGACTTTGCCCTGCGACATGAAGCCGACATATGTCCGACTTTCAATGAACGGGGATCCGACTTGGATCCCCGCCAATACCAGACACTGTGTTTGGTATGAATCTTGAGGGGGAACTCCAGGCCAAATTTTAAATAAAAAACCGGCATGGGTTCCCCCTCCAGGAGCATACCAGGCCCTTGGGTCTGGTATGGATTTTAAGGGGAACCCCTACGCCGAAAAAACGGCGTGGGGGTTCCCCCAAAATCCAAACCAGACCCTTATGTAAGGGTGCCGGGATGATTGAAGAGCTAACACCAGATGTTTGGAGTATCTTTATCTGTTGATTGTTAAACTCTGGAATACACATATTTCTATTGTGGTGTAGGATCTGGGCCCGCTGTCCCTCCATTGTTCCTTCTCTTTCCTTCCTTCTCTTTCCTTCCCTCCCTCTTTCTTTCTCCCTCCATCCCTCATTCATCTCAGACTCTAACCACACCCCATTTGAGCCATGCCCATTTAAGCCACTCCCACTACCCACGTAAACCACGCCCATTTTTCGCAGCGCCCCACTTTTTTCTCCTAAGGTATGACACACCTACAAACGAATGCCCCGCCCCCGTATTATAGCAAGGCTCCGCCTACATGCGAAAAAGTGTCCCGCATTTTTTTTTTGCAATGTTGGCAACTATGTATGCAGCAACTTTATAAACACAAACACAGGACATAATTTGATAGGTGTGTGGATGGAGGTGGATGGCCTCCAAACACTGACAGTGTGTATTTGGGGCCACTCACCCACACACTTTCCATATTAGGACCTGTGGCTGTGTTCATACAGAGGCTGGATCCTCAGAGTAGCAGATGGCTCCAGCCGCACAAACCACTAATTCACACTGTATGGGCCAGAGAATCTACGTGAGTCATCTATATTTTAAATGATTTTTTATGTTTTTTTATGAATGATTTTTTTTTACAATGCTGTTGGGGGGGGGGGGGCATTGACGAGATATCAGCATTCTGGCATCTCACCTTTGAGACAAGGAAAGGAATTGAGGACAGATTCTTTAATTCCTTTCTCTGTAGCCTCAGATGCACTGCAGATGAATGAACAGGAAACAGAGGCTCCTGTTCATTCAGAACTGAAGCAAAGCATAAGGTTATTATGCTTAGTTATTAATGAACACAGAGAGTGATCAGTACAGATCACTCACTTTGTCAATTCAGAAAAGGAAGAGGCCGGTAAATGACATATCTTCTGTCTGTTCTCCACCCTAAAAATCCCCATGTGACCTGCAGCAGCCAGTGGGACAGGGAAGCCTACAGGAAAGGGGAAGGGAGCCAGGGCACACAGGGGGGCATACAGCAGGGGGAATCAGATGTGGGCAGGACAAAGAGGGGGATCAGTGTGGCGGGGGGGGGGGGGGGAGTTACAGGAACAATGCCCTAAATATGTTTTTCTCCCTGCAGCAGCTGAAAGCTGGCGGGAGGGAGAGGGTGAAAAGTTTGCTTTTAGCTGTTGCAGAGAGATGCACAATGCATTGTACCGTAATTGGCCCTCACCTGTCAGCTGCACTGATTCCCTTGCTGTCTGGGCCCCCACGTGTTTCTGGGCCCCCTCGTGTACCTGGGTCCCCTACAGGAGGATACATACACGAAAACAATAATGAGTAAGTAGCGTTCCAATATTGACTTTAAGCACCAACTCAAAATGTATGTGTGGTTGCTGTAACCAGATATACCAATGCATATCATGGATAATTACTGCATGGATAATAGAAGAGGCAATTCCTTCTTACTACTCCCAGAATATTTGTGCACCGAATGCTCCCTGATAACAATGCGCCTATAGGAATTGTATTTTAATGACTAATAACTAGAGTTGAGCGGACACCTGGATGTTCGGGTTCGACGGGTTCGGCCGAACTTCGGAAAAAAGTTCGGGTTCGGGACCGAACTTTAACCCGAACCCGGACCCGAACCCGAACCCCATTAAAGTCAATGGGGACCCGGACTTCTAAGGACTAAAAAGGCTCTAAAAAAGTAATGGAAAGGGCTAGAGGGCTGCAAATGGCAGCAAAATGTTGTTAAGAGCATGGCAAGTGCTCTGCAAACAAATGTGGATAGGGAAATAACTTAAAATAAAATAAAAAAATAAAAATAAAAAATAATAATCTTGACCTAGGAGGACGAGGTCCATATGGAGTAGGAGGTTGAGGTGGCGGTGGATGTGGCTGTGTAGGTGGAAGCGGCGGTGGAGGAGGACGAGGTAGCCAACACTGATTCAAAAATACAACAATGGCTGGGTAAGGCCGGTGATGTGTCGATTTCTGTCCCCCGTCAAATAGTGTCCACCCTGTACTGCACTTGCTCAGTATGTAGGACAAGGGGATTTCTAAAATCTCCCAAGACGAACGGCGCCTGCGTGGTGAGTTCAGGTGAAGGCCACACCATCCGTGGTTCAAGCCGAGCCAAGTGAGGCCGTGCCCGAAGCGTGGCGATCGAACCGAGCCCGTGAGGGGCCCTGTTACTATGTGCTACCGTATGTCCACTTGGATGGTGGGGCTTGAACCTGCACTCACAGCGCAGGCGCCGTTCATCTTCGGAGATTTTGTGAATCTCCTTGTCCTCTGTACTGCGCAAGCGCTGCGCCTTCGCAGTATGGGCCGGACACAATCCGATGGCCGGACAGTTTTTGTCACAACACTGGTATACATGTCTATTCTGCACAAGGTGCGGACAAGTCCTGTGGGATCCATGCCTGGTTCATTTTAATGAACGTGAGCTTGTCCACATTGGCTCTGGACAGGCGGCTGCGCTTGTCTGTGATAACACCCCCTGCCGTGCTAAATACACATTCAGATAATACACTGGCTGCAGGGCAGGCCAGCACCTCCAAGGCATAAAGGGCAAGCTCAGGCCATGTGCCCAATTTGGAGACCCAGAAGTTAAAGGGGGCAGACCCGTCATCCAGTACGTGTAGGCCTGTGGACACATACTGCTCAACCATGTTGGTGAAATGCTGCCTCCTGCTAAGACGTTCCATCTCAGCTGGTGGTGCTGGTTGTTGTGGCGTGCTGACAAAGCTTTTCCACATTTCAGCCATGCTAACCCTGCCTTCTGAGGTGCTGCCGGTGCCCCGGCTGCGTTGGCGACCTCTTCCTCCTCCTCTGCCTTCGCCTTGTGCTTCCACCGTACGCCCGCTGTCAGGTGGGGATGCCACCAGCAGCGCGTCTACCAGCGTGCGCTTGTACTCGCGCATCTTACGATCCCGCTCCAGTGAGGAAATTAAGGACGGTACGTTGTCCTTGTAACGGGGATCCAGCAGGGTGGCCACCCAGTAATCAGCACCAGTTAAAATGTGGGCAACTCGGCGGTCATTGCGGAAACACTGCAGCATGTAATCGCTCATGTGTGCCAGGCTGCCCAGAGGCAAAGAAAAGCTGTCCTCTGTGGGAGGTGTATCGTCTGTGTCCTCTGTATCCCCCAGCCACGCACCATTGATGGCCACGAGCTGGTCTGGGTGCCACCCTGCTGTGAAAATGGCTCCTCCTCCTCCATATCCTCCTCCACCTCGTCATCCTCCAGAACTGTGCCCTTTCTGCCGGACAATTGTGTACCTGGCGTTTGTTGGTGCAGGAACCCACCCTCGTAGCCACTTGTGAAAGACTGCCCTGAAAGCCTTTGAAATGATCCAGCTTCCTCCTCCTCCTCCTCATCCTCCTGTGCCACATCCTCTTCCATCATCGCCCGAAGTGTTTTTTCAAGGAGGCATAGAACTGGGATAGTAACGCTAAGAACGGCGTCATTGGCACTGGACATGTTGGTGGAGTACACGAAACAGCGCAACAAGGCACACAGGTCTCGCATGGAGGCCCAGTTATTGGTGGTGAAGTGGTGCTGTTCCGCAGAGCGACTCACGCGTGATTGCTGCAGCTGAAACTCCACTATCGCCTGCTGCTGCTCGCACAGTCTGGCCAGCATGTGCAAGGTGGAGTTCCACCTTGTGGGCACGTCACATATGAGGCGGTGAGCGGGAAGGCCGAAGTTACGCTGCAGCGCTGACAGGCGAGCAGCAGCAGGGTGAGAACGCCGAAAGTGCGCACACACAGCCCGCACTTTCTGCAGCAGCTCTGGCATATTGGGGTGATTTTTAAGGAACCTCTGGACCACCAAGTTCAGCACATGCACCAGGCAAGGGATGTGCGTCAAACCGGCTAGGCCCAGAGCTGCTACGAGATTTTGCCCATTATCACACACCACCAGGCCGGGCTTGAGGCTCACTGACAGCAACCACTCATTGGTCTGTTGTTCCATGTCCCTCCACAACTCCTGCGCGGTGTGGGGTTTTTCCCCCAAACAGGAAAGTTTTAAAACTGCCTGCTGTTGTTTACCCCTGGCTGTGCTGAAGTTGGTGGTGAAGGTGTTACGCTGACCGGATGAGGAGGCGGTAGAGGATGAGGAAGCGGAGTAGGAGGAGTTAGCAACAGGAGGCAAACTGAAGCGCCCTGCAATCCTCGGTGGTGGAAGGACATGCGCCAAACTGCTATCTGCCTCAGGCCAAGCCGCACTGCATTTACCCAGTGTGCTGTTAGGGAGATATAACGTCCCTGACCGTGCTTACTGGTCCACGCATCCGTAGTTAGGAAGAGCAGAACACACCCACAGTACGTAACCGCTGAATCGCACAGCTACAGAACTGCAGAAAATGCTATTCAAAAAAAATGTTGTTTTTTTAGTATAGCACAGTAGGAGAAAACTATATAGAAATTGTTTATTTCACACACCTCCAAATATGTATAACACACTGCAAACTATTTTTTGTGCCCCTAAACGGCGTTTTTTGGAAGAGCAGAACACACCCACAGTACGTAACCGCTGAATCGCACAGCTACAGAACTGCAGAAAATGCTATTCAAAAAAAATGTTGTTTTTTTAGTATAGCACAGTAGGAGAAAACTATATAGAAATTGTTTATTTCACACACCTCCAAATATGTATAACACACTGCAAACTATTTTTTGTGCCCCTGAATGGCTCTTTTTGCAAACGTACATTAAAGTGCAAATTTTTATTTTATTTTATTTTTTGCCCTAAACGGGTCTTTTTTTGCACGAGCAAAATAAAATGCTTTTTTTTTTTTTTTTTTGCCCTATGGGTCTTTTGGAAAAGAGCACAATAAAGTGCCTTTTTTTTCCCCCTAAAAGTTAGATTTTCTCTGACACTGGGCTCATGGCAGTGTAAAAAGACTGCACTGCAACACAAATAGGTAAACCTATGCAGATCGCTGATTTTAATCTCTGAATCTGGACTCCTATATAATATTCTCTCTCCCTGAAAGCACCAACACAGGAACCTGGCCCTACACTACACTATCTCTCTATCTTTTCCCTCAGATAGTAGAATCAGGACTACCTCATCTATTTTTCTATCTCTCCCTAAAAGCAGCAGCAGCAGACTATATCCTCTCCCTATCTATTCTGAAGCAGAGTGACATGTGTGCTGTGTGCCTCTAGCTTATATAGAAGCTGGGTCACATGTTGCACTGACCAATCACAGCCATGCCATTAGTAGGCATGGCTTTGATGGCCTCTAAGGGCACACCAGCTAATCAAAAGGTGATTGGCTGGCCCCTGAAGCATTTCTAAATGCGTAATTAGATTGCCGAACCCGAACCCGGACTTTTGGGCAAAGTCCGGGTTCGGGTTCGGGTTCGGGAAAAAGCTAAAGTTCGGTACGGACCCGAACTTTACAGTTCGGGTTCGCTCAACACTACTAATAACCAACTCAAACTGAAGATGTCATGAAGTTCATTCACTGAGGACTGATGTGGCATATATGTTATACAGAGCATTAAAGTGGTTGTAAACCAACTTTGACAACATGCACCTACAGGTAAGCCTAGATTAACCACTTGCCGACCGCGCCATAGCCGAAAGACGGCTGCAGCGCGGTCGTGTTATTCTGGGTGGACGTCCACCGGACGTCCTCCTAGAATCTTGCTCCCGCACGCCCCCTGGGGCGCGCTCCCGGAAATATCCGTGACCGCCGGGTCCGGAAGACACGGCGCATCACGGATCGCGGTAAATAGCCGCTAATCGCGGCCGTTTACCACGTGATCGCTCCGTCAAATGACGGAGCGATCACTTGTAAACAAACCGGCATCATGTGATGACGCCGGTTTCCTCTCTCCCCTCTCTGTACCGATCGGTACAGTGTGAGAGGAGAGGGGAGAGAGCGGTTGGCAGCAGCGCTGTGGGCTGGATGTGTAGTGCCCACATCGCTTCTCTGTGACAATTGAAGTCACAGATCCATCCATCCCTGCTCAGCCATCCCTGCAATACCCTGCCCATACTCTGCAATACCCTGCCCATACTCTGCAATACCCTGCAATACCCCGGAAATACTCTGCAATACCCCGGCAATACTTCTGCAATACCCTGGCAATACTCTACAATACCCCTGCAATACTCTGCAATACCCTGCCCATACTCTGCAATACCCTGCCATACTCTGCCATACCCAGCCATACCCAGCCATACTCTGCCATACTCTGCCATACCCAGCCATGCTCAGCCATGCTTAACTTTGTGTTAAAAAAAAAGCGTTTTAACCACTTCCCGCCCGCCGGCCGTCATATGACATCCTTGAATTTGTGTGGGGATATCTGAAGGATGCTTGCAGCTACAGGCATCATTCAGATATCAGCTTTTTCAGCCGTCGATTCCCTACACCATAAGAATGATCATAGCGGCTGTTCCGCCACTTGATTGTTCTTACGGGAGGCGAGAGGGGACGTCCCCCCCCTCCCGCCATCCTCCGGTGCTTCTACCGACTCACCGCTACGATCAAAGTCAGGATCGTTTTTTATTGTTTTCAGGCTTCCCAGCCTAGAGGTGAGATTTGGGGTCTTATTGACCCAATATCTCACTGTAAAGAGGACCTGTCATGCCATATTCCTATTACAAGAGATGTTTACATTCCTTGTAATAGGAATAAAAGTGATCAAAAAATAAATTTTTGGGGAAAAAAGTGTCAAAATAAAATAAATAAAGTAAAATAACAAAAAAAAAGGTTTTTTTTTTTTTTAAAGCACCCCTGCCCCCGTGAGCTCGCATGCAGAAGCGAACGCATACGTAAGTTACTCCCACATATGAAAACGGTGTTCAAACCACACATGTGAGGTATTGCTACGAAAGTTAAAGCGAGAGCAATAATTTTGGCCCTAGACGTCCTCTGTAACTCAAAACATGTAACCAGTAAAAAAATTAAAAGCGTCGCCTATGGGGATTTTTTAGTAGCGAAGTTTGGCGCCATTCCACGAGCGTGTGCAATTTTGAAGGGTGACATGTTAGGTATCTATTTACTCAGCATAACTTCATCTTTCACATTATGCAAAAACATTTGGCTAACTTTACCGTTTGTTTTTTTTAAAGCACAAAACAGTTTTTTTCCCAAAAAAACATGTTAGAAAAATTGCTGCGCAAATACCGTGTGAGATAAAAAGTTGCAACAACCGCCATTGTATTCTCTGGGGGCTTTGTTAAAAAAACATATATAATGTGTAAGTTTCTAGCAAATAAATGATGATTTTTACATGTAGGAGAGAAATGTCAGAATTGGCCTGGGTGCTCCAGAACGCCTGAAGGTGCTCCCTGCATGTTGGGCCTCTGTATGTGGCCACGCTGTGTAAAAGTCTCACACATGTGGTATCGCCATACTCGGGAGTAATAGCAGAATTTGTTTTGGGGTGCAATTTGTGGTATGCATATGCTGTGTGTGAGAAATAATCTGCTAATATGACAATGTAGTGAAGAAAAAATAAAAAAATCTTGATTTTGCAAAGAATTGTGGTAAAAAATGACAGCTTCAAAAAACTCACCATGCCTCTTTCTAAATACCTTGGAATGTCTTCTTTCCAAAAAGGGGTCATTTGGGGGGTATTTGTACTTTTCTGGCATGTTAGGGTCTCAAGAAATGAGATAGGCCGTCAGTAAGTAGAGTGTGATCAATTTTCAGATATTGGCACCATAGCTTGTGGACTTGTATAACTTTCACAAAGACCAAATAATATGCACCAATTTGTACTTATTTTTACCAAAGATATGTAGCAGTATAAATTTTGGGCGAAATTTATGAAGAAAAATTACTAATTTGCAAAATTTTATAACAGAAACGAAGAAAATGTTATTTGTTTACAAAATTTTCAGTCTTTTTTCTTTTATAGCGCAAAAAATAAAAAACCCAACAGTGATTAAATACCACCAAAAGAAAGTTCTATTTGTGTGACTGAGTAATTGTCATTCAAAATGTGAGAGCACCGAAAGCTGAAAATTGGTCTGGTTAGGAAGGGGGTTTAAGTGCCCAGTGGTCAAGTGGTTAAGGCTTACCTGTAGGTGAATGAAATATCTCCTTAACCTACACGGTTGAGGAGCTATTTGCTTTTAAAAATAGCGCCAATGACGTCACGCGCATGTGCACTAGCAGGCCGGGGTCATTGCCAATTTTATGAATGGGACCTTGCCGGCCTGCGTATGATGTCATCCCCGCTCCGGCCAATCAGAGCGGCGGAGCGGCGATACCCAGAACTAGCGAGAGGGGACATGGCGACGGCGGTGAACGGACCGAGGCGGACTTCGGGGGCTTCGATCTCAGGTAAGTGACACATAATGAGCTAGTATGCTGTGCATACTAGCTCATTATGCCTTTCTCTTGCAGGTAAGTTTTATTTTAAAAAATATTTATGAGGGTTTACTTCCTCATTAATGTCCAGTTATATGGCGAAATCATTATGTGAACACCTTTGCTATGAATGAGGATTGCAAGCAGGAATGATCAAAATAGATGTCACTTGGCATTTAGTGCATTCTGTCATTAGTGATGAGCCGAATTACATTTCTAAAGGAAAAAAAGCCATTTAAAACTGCTTGCGGCTTTAATGTAATGTCTGGTCCCGGTAATATGGATGAAAATCTTTAAGAACAATGGCATAGCTACCCCATGACCCCCCCCCCCTACCCCAGCCCATTACCAGCCCATTTGGGTCTTGTATGGATATTAAGGGGAACCCCGCACATAAAATAAAAAAGGCCCTATATACTCTGAACAGCCCTATACAGGCGGTGCATACAAGACAGGGACTGTAGGTTTGTTCTTATGTAGAATCTGTTTGTAATTTTGAACAGGTACATTGTTGAAGTGTAGCTCCAGCCCAAAAATCTATTTTTAAACTTTTTGGAAAACATAGGTAAGGGTTATCACCCCTGTAACATTTGTTTTGCTGTCTGTGCCCCTGTTCAGAACATTTCACCTCACTTTCCGTCACAATGACAACTGTTTTTGAAATGTGGTGTTTTTCTTGAAACAAGGATTGCTGATAAAGCATCAGTACAGAGGAGACACCTTTCTCCCATATTTATTCTTACAGGAGAGAATTTTCCTTCCTAGTGGTAGATTTCCTCTCACTTCCTGTTGTCTTCTTGCGTTTGCAAGTAGGAGTCGTTTGTAAGTTGGATGTTTGAAAGTAGGGACCTGCCGTATATACTCTGCAGAAATAGGCCCCTTAGTTGTTGGTGTTGGCACAACACTGTAAGCACTCACAGTTACTCTTGGTTGGTGCTGGAACGCCCTGCTGTCAACTATTATATCAGGAATTTTAATTACATATAATTGTTGAACAGTGGTAGTAAAAATTGGGCCTTTGATGGTGGTGCTGGTGCCACAACACTGAAAGCCCTGACAGTTACTCTTGGTGGGTGCAGCAATGGGCCCTGCTGTGAATTATTAGATCAAGAATTGTAATTACATGCCCCTTTTGAACAGGGGCTGAAAAATTGGGCCTTTCGTGGTGGTGGTGGTGGTGGCGTTGCCACAACACTGTAAGCCCTCAGAGTTACTCTTGGTGGGTGCAGCAATGGGCCCTGCTGTGAATTATTAGATCAAGAATTGTAATTGCATGCCCCTGTTGAACAGGGGCTGAAAAATTGGGCCTTTCGTGGTGGTGGTGGTGGTGGTGGTGTTGCCACAACACTGTAAGCCCTCAGAGTTACTCTTGGTGGGTGCAGCAATGGGCCCTGCTGTGAATTATTAGATCAAGAATTGTAATTACATGCCCCTTTTGAACAGGGGCTGAAAAATTGGGCCTTTCGTGGTGGTGGTGGTGGTGGCGTTGCCACAACACTGTAAGCCCTCAGAGTTACTCTTGGTGGGTGCAGCAATGGGCCCTGCTGTGAATTATTAGATCAAGAATTGTAATTGCATGCCCCTGTTGAACAGGGGCTGAAAAATTGGGCCTTAGGCACTGGTGGCACAACACTACAACCCCTCACAGATACTGTACTTGGAGCACAGCAATGAGCCCTGTTGCAAAGTATTGCTTCAAAAATTGTAATGACACGCCCCTGTTAAACAGGGGCTGAAAAATTGGGCCTTAGGCACTGGTGCCACAACACTCCAACCCCTCACAGATACTGTACTTGGAGCACAGCAATGAGCCCTATGGCAAATTATTGCTAAAAAAATTGTAATTACACGCCCCTGTAAAACAGGGGCTGAAAAATTGGGCCTTAGCCACTGGTGGCGGCACCCATAAACAAAAATGATCTTCCAAGCTATCATCATCAATCGTATCATTGAGGACTCGGAGGAGGAGGATAGCCAGTCAACATAACAGCACAGGCACTCAGCATCAGCATCAGTCTTGAAGGGATGTGACATGTTAAAATCAATTAGTCTGTTATATCAGCATCAGGTGTGTGGTAGCTGGTGGTGATCCAAGACTGGTTCATCTTGATGAAAGTCAGTCGATCAACCGAGTCGGTGGACAGGCGCACCCTGTGATCCGTGACAAATCCTCCAGCAGCACTGAATGTGCGTTCCGAAAGAACGCTGGATGCAGGACAGGCCAGTAGCTCAATTGCATACTGTGCAAGCTCTGGCCAGTGATCCATCCTCAAGACCCAGTAAGCCAGAGGATTTTCGGTGGGGAAGGTGTCCAAGTCTGACCTTGCCCCTACATATTCCTGCACCATGTTTATCAGACGCTGGCGATGGTTGCTGGAACCGATCATACTTTGGGGCTGCGGACTAAAGAATTGTCTGAACGCATCGGTCAGACGGCCACCTTCCCCACCGCTCCTTCTTTGACTGGCCGAAGCCTCAGCAACTCGTTGTCCAGGACCAGGAGTTTGTAACCTCCCAGTCTCTGGGAACACGTTGCACAGGCCTTTCTGCAAGGCCTCCCGGAGTTGTCTCATCCTCTGCTCCCTCTGCGACGGTAACATAAGGTCCGCAACCTTACCCTTGTACCGTGGATCAAGGAGAGTGGCCAGCCAGTAATGGTCCCTCTCCTTGATCCGAAGAATACGAGGATCCTTCCGCAGACTTTGCAGGATCAGGGAGGCCATGCAGCGTAGGTTTGCTGAGGCATTCGCTCCGGAGTCCTCTGGGTCACTAAGGACGACATGATCCGCAGCCACCTCCTCCCAGCCACGTACAAGTCCACTGGTTTCTTGGGACTGTAAATCATCCCTAAAAGACTGCTGCTGATGATGCTGAGTGCCAGCCTCCACCTCCATGCTGACACAATCCTCCTCCTCCTCCTCCTCCTCCTCGTCCTCTTCCTGTGCGATGGGTGGGACAGAAGGAACACTGTCTGGGTAAAGGGGGCCTTGAGAGGCAAGGAAGTCCTCCTCTTCCTGCCTCTGTTCTGCCTCAAGTGCCCTGTCCATTATTCCACGCAGCGTGTGCTCCAACAGGTGGACAAGAGGTACAGTGTCACTGATGCATGCACTGTCACTGCTCACCATCCTCGTGGCCTCCTCAAATGGTGCCAGGACAGTGCATGCATCCCTGATCATGCCCCACTGGCGTGGAGAAAAAAAACCAAGCTCCCCTGAGCCTGTCCTGGTGCCGTAGTCGCACAGGTACTCATTGATGGCCCTCTGCTGCGTGTGCAGCCGCTGCAGCATGGCCAACGTTGAGTTCCACCTGGTGGGCATGTCACATATAAGGCGGTTCTTGGGCAGGTTTAACTCCTTTTGCAGCTCAGCCAGGCGAGCACTGGCATTATAAGATCTGCGGAAATGCACACAGACTTTCCTGGCCTGCCTCAGGACATCCTGTAAGCCCGGTTACCTGCCCAAGAACCGCTGCACCACCAGGTTAAGGACGTGAGCCACACAGGGCACATGGGTCAGTTGTCCCTGTCGGAGGGCGGAGAGGAGGTTGGTGCCATTGTCGCAAACCACCATTCCTGGCTTAAGCTGGCGTGGCGTCAACCACCTCTCGGCCTGGCCCTGCAGAGCAGACAGGACCTCTGCCCCAGTGTGGCTTCTGTCCCCCAAACACACCAGCGCAAGCACGGCATGGCATCTTTTTGCCTGCGTACTTGCGTAGCCCCTTGAACGCCTACGGAGCACCGCTGGTTCCGAGGACAAACCACAGGAAGAGGCCATGGAGGAAGAAGAAGAGGAGGGGGTGGAGGAGAGAGGTGTGTCACAACCAGTAGTAGCATTTTGGAGGCGTGGCGGTGGAACAACCTCCAACACTACTGCACCTTGTCCTGCATCCTTCCCAGCTGCCAAAAGAGTGACCCAATGGGCCGTGAAAGAAAGGTAACGTCCCTGTCCATGCCTGCTGGACCATGAGTCAGCGGTAATATGCACCTTACCGCTGACCGCCCTGTCCAGCGAGGCCAAGACATTGCCTTCCACATGCCGGTAGAGAGCCGGAATAGCCTTCCGTGAGAAAAAGTGGCGTTTGGGAACCTGCCACTGAGGAACCGCACATTGCACAAACTCACGGAAGGGGGCCGAGTCTACCAACTGAAAAGGCAGCAGTTGAAGCGCTAGCAATTTAGCCAAGCTAGCATTCAACCGCTGGGCATGTGGATGGCTGGGAGTGAACTTCTTTTGACGGTCCAGCAGCTGGGGCAGGGAAATTTGCCTGCTAGAATCGGACGTCGGTGTACTGCTAGCAGAGTGGCCGCAAGTACTTGGCTGTGACACACCTAATTCTACACCTTCATTCCTCTCAGTGCATGTTTCAGAGAGGACTGAAGTTATAGTGGGGTTGGAGATCCCAGCTGATGCGGTGCAAGGAGAGGTCCGCTTTGTTCTTTGGTGTGGGTCTTTGAGGTAGGCTTGCCAACGAGCTGCATGGCAGGTCAACATATGTCTGGTCAGGCATGTGGTACCCAAGCGGCTGATGTTTTGGCCACGCGATATACGCTTGAGACATATGTTGCAAACAGCAGCTGTGCGATCTGATGCACTAGCCTCAAAAAAGGCCCACACCAAAGAACTTTTTGAATGACAGGCAGAGGCAGCGCCCTGCACAGGCGGAGCTCTGCGGTGTGATTCCGTCGGTGTACTGCCCTTACGCTGGCCACCAAAGGGCATCCTGCCTCGTTGGAGATGTGCCTCCTCCTCATCCTCCTCCTCCTCCTCTCTCCTATCCTCTCTCCTATTAGGCACCCACGTGGAGTCAGTGACCTCATCATCCCCTCCCTCCTCATCACTGGAGCCAATCTGGCAGTATGCTGCAGCTGCTGGAACATGACTGCCAGATTGGTGTCCTTCTTGAGCATCCCCTCTGTCTGCTCTCACGCTACTGCCTTCCTCTAGCTGGGTTTCATCATCAGACCCTTCGAAACGCTGGGCATCCTCCTGGAGCATGTACCCAACACTGTGCTCAAACAGTTCGGGGGACTCCTCAGGAGGAGGACACGGTGGGTCTAGGGAAGGAGTGACTGATGATGAGTCTGACATTGATACCAGGGAAGAGGACGCTTTGGCAGCTGCTTTTCCAGTACCCTGAGCCTGGGTGAGAGAGGATGAGGAGGAGGAGGAGGGCTTGGTCATCCACTCTACCAAGTCTTCGGCATGATGTGGCTCAACATGTCCAGCTGCCGAAAAGAAGGACAAGCGTGTCCCATGGCCATGTGCTGATGACAATGCACCGCGTCCACGACCAGCACTGTTGTCCCCAGACACAGAGCCTGCTTGCCCTCTTTTATTGCCTCCTGACTGTCTGCCTCTCCTTGTTTGCCTTCCAGACATTCTAATAGATGGCCTGCAGGGAGATGGGAAAAAAGCAATAAGGGCTACCTTCAGGTGTCCTTCTCTGTCCCTTTACTTAAGGATTTCTAAATATGGTTGAGGATGATTGCTTTTGCACAGAATAGCACAACGACAATTTCCCTGACTGTGCAAAAAAACAAGGATTTCAAAGATGGTTGATGAGGAATGCTTTAGCACACTATAGCACAAGGAGAATTCCCTCACTGTCCTTCCCTGTCCCTAGAAACAAGGATTCGCACAGTAAAAGACACTGACACTCTCCCTACCTATAGTTTTCTGTCCCTAGAAAATTTTTTTTTTAAAGCACACTATAGCACAAGGAGAATTTCACTCACTTTCCTTCTTTGTCCCTAGAAACAAGGTTTATCACAGTGAAAGAAACTGACACTCTTCCTTCCTATAGTTTTCTGTCCCTAGAAAAAATGTTTTTTTAAAGCACACTATAGCACAAGGAGAATTTCACTCACTTTCCTTCTTTGTCCCTAGAAACAAGGTTTATCACAGTGAAAGAAACTGACACTCTTCCTTCCTATAGTTTTCTGTCCCTAGAAAAAAATGTTTTTTTAAAGCACACTATAGCACAAGGAGAATTCCCTCACTGTCCTTCCCTGTCCCTAGAAACAAGGATTCGCACAGTAAAAGACACTGACACTCTCCCTACCTATAGTTTTCTGTCCCTAGAAAAAATGTTTTTTTAAAGCACACTATAGCACAAGGAGAATTTCACTCACTTTCCTTCTTTGTCCCTAGAAACAAGGTTTATCACAGTGAAAGAAACTGACACTCTTCCTTCCTATAGTTTTCTGTCCCTAGAAAAAAATGTTTTTTTAAAGCACACTATAGCACAAGGAGAATTCCCTCACTGTCCTTCCCTGTCCCTAGAAACAAGGATTCGCACAGTAAAACACACTGACACTCTCCCTACCTATAGTTTTCTGTCCCTAGAAAAAATGTTTTTTTAAAGCACACTATAGCACAAGGAGAATTCCCTCACTGTCCTTCCCTGTCCCTAGAAACAAGGATTCGCACAGTAAAAGACACTGACACTCTCCCTACCTATAGTTTTCTGTCCCTAGAAAAAATGTTTTTTTAAAGCACACTATAGCACAAGGAGAATTTCACTCACTTTCCTTCTTTGTCCCTAGAAACAAGGTTTATCACAGTGAAAGAAACTGACACTCTTCCTTCCTATAGTTTTCTGTCCCTAGAAAAAATGTTTTTTTAAAGCACACTATAGCACAAGGAGAATTTCACTCACTTTCCTTCTTTGTCCCTAGAAACAAGGTTTATCACAGTGAAAGAAACTGACACTCTTCCTTCCTATAGTTTTCTGTCCCTAGAAAATATGTTTTTTTAAAGCACACTATAGCACAAGGAGAATTCCCTCACTGTCCTTCCCTGTCCCTAGAAACAAGGATTCGCACAGTAAAAGACACTGACACTCTCCCTACCTATAGTTTTCTGTCCCTAGAAAAAATGTTTTTTTAAAGCACACTATAGCACAAGGAGAATTTCACTCACTTTCCTTCTTTGTCCCTAGAAACAAGGTTTATCACAGTGAAAGAAACTGACACTCTTCCTTCCTATAGTTTTCTGTCCCTAGAAAAAAATGTTTTTTTAAAGCACACTATAGCACAAGGAGAATTCCCTCACTGTCCTTCCCTGTCCCTAGAAACAAGGATTCGCACAGTAAAAGACACTGACACTCTCCCTACCTATAGTTTTCTGTCCCTAGAAAAAATGTTTTTTTAAAGCACACTATAGCACAAGGAGAATTTCACTCACTTTCTTTCTTTGTCCCTAGAAACAAGGTTTATCACAGTGAAAGAAACTGACACTCTTCCTTCCTATAGTTTTCTGTCCCTAGAAAAAATGTTTTTTTAAAGCACACTATAGCACAAGGAGAATTCCCTCACTGTCCTTCCCTGTCCCTAGAAACAAGGATTCACACAGTAAAACACACTGACACTCTCCCTACCTATAGTTTTCTGTCCCTAGAAAAAATGTTTTTTTAAAGCACACTATAGCACAAGGAGAATTCCCTCACTGTCCTTCCCTGTCCCTAGAAACAAGGATTCGCACAGTAAAAGACACTGACACTCTCCCTACCTATAGTTTTCTGTCCCTAGAAAAAATGTTTTTTTAAAGCACACTATAGCACAAGGAGAATTTCACTCACTTTCCTTCTTTGTCCCTAGAAACAAGGTTTATCACAGTGAAAGAAACTGACACTCTCCCTACCTATAGTTTTCTGTCCCTAGAAAAAATGTTTTTTTAAAGCACACTATAGCACAAGGAGAATTCCCTCACTGTCCTTCCCTGTCCCTAGAAACAAGGATTCGCACAGTAAAACACACTGACACTCTCCCTACCTATAGTTTTCTGTCCCTAGAAAAAATGTTTTTTTAAAGCACACTATAGCACAAGGAGAATTCCCTCACTGTCCTTCCCTGTCCCTAGAAACAAGGATTCGCACAGTAAAAGACACTGACACTCTCCCTACCTATAGTTTTCTGTCCCTAGAAAAAATGTTTTTTTAAAGCACACTATAGCACAAGGAGAATTTCACTCACTTTCCTTCTTTGTCCCTAGAAACAAGGTTTATCACAGTGAAAGAAACTGACACTCTCCCTACCTATAGTTTTCTGTCCCTAGAAAAAATGTTTTTTTAAAGCACACTATAGCACAAGGAGAATTCCCTCACTGTCCTTCCCTGTCCCTAGAAACAAGGATTCGCACAGTAAAACACACTGACACTCTCCCTACCTATAGTTTTCTGTCCCTAGAAAAAATGTTTTTTTAAAGCACACTATAGCACAAGGAGAATTCCCTCACTGTCCTTCCCTGTCCCTAGAAACAAGGATTCGCACAGTAAAACACACTGACACTCTCCCTACCTATCCTTCTCTTTCCCTAAACTAAAGGAATCCAGGTTAAGCAAGAAAAAAATAAATGTCACTGTCCCTGCCTATGCTTCTCTTTCCCTGCTCCGGAACACACTACACTAGGCCGCCGTGCTGGCGGCCTTTTATAGTGTGGGGCGTGTACTAAACACCCTCAGCAATAATTGGCCACAGGCATCCTGCCTGTGGCCAATCATTGCTCTCTTTGCTGCCGGCGCTGTGATTGGCCAAGCATGCGGGGTCACAGTGCATGCTTGGCCAATCACAGCGCCTGGATGACACTGCGATGGCGTAGTGCATTGTGGGCTGTTTGCGTCACTCGAATTTGGCGCGAACGGCCCAAATCGTTCGATCTTCGTCGAACGATCGAACAGCCGATGTTCGAGTCGAACGTATGTTCGACTCGAACACGAAGCTCATCCCTATCTGTCATATACTGTAGATCACAGAGATAAGGAAATTGCAGCAATATGCAGAGGTGCAAGCAATGAATGAATGCTCTGTTGTATTTAACAGCATTTGCAGGAGTTAGCACGGAAATATTGAAGCAGATTGTGGCAGAGGACAGAAGTACCAACATAAAATAAAAGCTGAAGTATATTGCTGGGTTTGAAGGAGTTAGCAGGTAAGCAGGTTAGTAAACAGAAAATGCATGTTTGAGCAGTTCATCTCCCTTCATGAGATCTGGGAGAATAGATATACTGTATGTCTGTCAGCCACTGTATGAGCTTTGGAACCAGTACAGTATTTTAATCCATGGAGCATCAAGCTCATAAATTGTAAAACTGGTTGGTGTATCAAGGGTTAAATAGATCAGTGTACTGGGAGAAAACAGTGGCTGGCCAGAGATAGCGAGTGCACAGAGAAGAGAAGCAGAGTTGGGCAGAGTCAGGAGGAGATGTATACACTGACTATCACTCAGTTTAGACACAAGCAGCCTGTGTAAGGAGTCATCTGCAGCTCACCACACCCGATCCTTTGATGTTCATCTTCTTGTGCCGATCCACTGCTATTTCAGATTTCCTTCATAACAGCCAAATCTGTAAGACCTGCTTCTTTTTTTCTTTTTTTTTTTTTTGTAATTGAGATATAAGAAGATCGTAGATAACTAGAATAACAGCATTTGTAAGACATTATTACAAAATAATTTTAGATAGAATAAAGCCATGTAACCCATGGGTCCTGGAAGACGAGTCAGATTGGACTAGCTAGAGAGATATATCATAATTAGGGATGAGCTGAACACCCCCCTGTTCGGTTTGCACCAGAACCTGCGAACAGACAGAAAGTTTGCGCAAAATTTAGAACCCTATTAAATACAATGGACTCGAACGTTTGAAATCAAAAGTGCTAATTATAAAGGCTAATATGCAAGTTATTGTCATAAAAAGTGTTTGGGGACCCTGGTCCTGCCCCAGGGGACATGTATCAATGCAAAAAAAAGTTTTAAAAACTGACGTTTTTTCGGGAGCAGTGATTTTAATAATGCTTAAAGTGAAACAATAAAAGTGAAATATTCCTTTAAATTTCGTACCTAGTGGGGGTGTATAGTATGCCTGTAAAGTCACGCTTGTTTCCCGTGCTTAGAACTGTCCCTGCACAAAATGTCATTTCTAAAAGGAAAAAAAGTCATTTAAAACTCACTTGCGGCTATAATGAATTGTCGGCAATACATAGAAAAGTCATTGGTAAAAAAAAAAAAGCGTGGGGGTCCCCCCAAATTCAATTACCAGGCCCTTCAGGTAGGTCTGGTATGGATATTAAGGGGAACCCTGCCGCAAATTAAAAAAAAAAAGTGTGGAGTTACCCCAAATATCCATACCAGGCCCTTCAGGTCTGGTATGGATTTAAAGGGGAACTCCACCCCAAATAGAAAAAAAAATGGCGTGGAGTTCCCCCAAAAATCCATACCAGACCCTTATCCGAGCACGCAACCTGGTAGGCTGCAGAAAAAGAGGGGGCGAGAGAGCGCCCCCCCCTCCTGAACCGTACCAGGCCACATGCCCTCAACATTGAGGGGATGTCCGGTGGTTGTGGGGGTCTGCGGGCAGGGGGCTTATTGGAATCTGGAAGACCTCTTTAACAAAGGGGACCCCCAGATCCCGCCCCCCTATGTGAATTGGTAAGGGGTACATTGTACCCCTACCATTTCACGAAGAAAGTGTAAAAAAAAATAAAAAAAAAACACACAGACACCTTGGAAAAGTCCTTTATTAAAAAAAATAATAAAAAAAATAAAAACATTCCAGCGATGAAATCCAGTGTCCCGCGGCGATCCGATTTCCATCACTGTCCACGCGCCCTCAGACCCCCACAACCACCGGGCAAGGGTTGTGGGGATGAGGCCCTTGTCCCCATCAACATGGGGACATGGTGCTTTGAGGGGTCACAGACCCCCAAAGCATCCTCCCAATGTTGAGCGCATGTGGCCTGGTACGGTTCAGGAGGGGGGGGGGCGCTTTTCCTGCAGCCTACCAGGTTGCGTGCTAGGATAAAGGGTCTAGTCTGGATTTTTGGGGGAACTCCACACCATTTTTTTTTTAATTTGGGTGGAGTTCCCCTTAAAATCCATACCAGACCTGAAGGACCTGGTATGGATATTTGGGGGGAACCGCACGCATTTTTTTTTTAATTTGCAGCAGGGTTCCCCTTAATATCCATACCAGACCTGAAGGGCCTGGTAATTGAATTTGGGGGAACCCCCACGCATTTTTTTTTTTTTTTTATCAATGACTTTTCTCTCTATTGCCGGGAGCCGACAATTCATTATAGCCACGAGTGAGTTTTAAATGACTTTTTTCCTTCAGAAATGACACTTTGTGCAGGGACAGTTCTAAGCACGGGAAACAAGCGCCACTTTACATGCATATTTTACACCCCCACTAGGTACGAAATTTAAAGGAATATTTCACTTTTATAGTTTCACTTTAAGCATTATTAAAATCACTGCTCCTGAAAAAACGGGCGTTTAAAAAAATAAATTTGCATTGATACATGTCCCCTGGGGCAGGACCCAGGTCCCCAAACACTTTTTATGACAATAACTTGCATATAAGCCTTTAAAATTAGCACTTTCGATTTCTCCCATAGACTTTTCGAATTTTCCCCGAACACCCCATATTGTTTGCTGTTCGACAAACGGGCAATGTTCGAGTCGAACATGAGCTTGACTCGAACTCGAAGCTCATCCCTAATCATAATACATCAGAGCTTCATCTGCTGTCAATAAGGAGGTAACTGGATAGATCTTATAGTACAATAAAGTCCTAAGATTATAAGAAGAGAAACAAATCAAAACAATATAGAATAACAGGAAGAGGGGTGAAGTGGAGAGGCAAATACATAATACATAGGTATAGGGAGGGGGGAAGGGAGGAGGGTGGGCACCAAGGCTAGCGTAGCGTTATTGTGAGTGGTAAATTTTCTTCACTGTAAAGGTAAAGGTAGAGAAGATCCGAGATGGTGGATGGAGAACTGGATAAAAGACTTTAGGGACATAAATAGTTCAACAATTAGCGGTCACCGGTGATGGGTTGTCCGTCAGAGGAGACCGGCTCTCCTGAGCATGAAGAGGGGGGATACTTGAAATATGAGAAAGAGTACTGGTCAAAGTTGGCAAAATCCTCTGGAGAGAGTGCTGAGAGCATGAAGGGTTCCCACATAGAGTAAAAACGAGTTTTAGAAGTTTCATGTTTGAAGTCTGTATTGGCTCGTTCTTTGAATAGAAGGAGTAGGAGTTCCCGTTTGATTTAGGTAGACCTGCTCCCTGTGGTCAGTCCGCCCCTGCTAAGGTTACATTCACACTTGCACGACTTGTCATGTGACTTTGGACATCACAGTCACATGACAAGTCGTTCCCCATATTTTCTAATGATAACCATTCAAATATTTATGACCTGACTTTGATCAGACTTTCATGCAACTTGAGGGCAATAGACTTCAATGTTTAAAGGGGTTGTAAAGGTTTGTTTTTTATTTTCTAAATAGGTTCATTGTTGGTTCACTTACCTTTTCCTTTGATTTACCTTCTAAATGTTTTTTTCTTTGTCTGAATTTCTCACTTCCTGTTTCTCCTCACTAAACTTCACACCATCATCTGAGTGGTGTTGAGTCAGCCAGAACAGCTTACTGAACAGCTTACTGAGGAGGAACAGGAAGTGAGAAATTCAGACAAAGAAAACAAAGAAAATAAATATTTAGAAGGGAAATCTAGGGAAAAGGTAAGTGAACCAACAATGCACTAGCTTAAAGGAACCTATTTAGAAAATAAAAAACAAACTTTTACAACCCCTTTAACCCTCAAAAGTTGCATGAAAGTCATACCTTTATGTTATACAGTGCAACAGTTGTGCAACAGTTGTCCATTATGATTGATCAAAGCCAAAGTCATATCCAAGTCGCACCCATTCAAAGTTGTGTCAAAGTTGAACTCCAAAGTCGGCGCAACTTTGGAATTGTACAGGTGTGAATGGAGCCTTAGGATGCAGGATTTGATCTTATACAGATGAATGTTGTGCAAGAGTGCTGAGCACAACACAGCTGTACGCATAAGCCCATAATATACGATATTGCTGTGTTCAGAACCATAAGGGTCCATGCACACTAGGAGCAGGAGATTACAGAGGCCGCTGAGTAAACAGGAGATTCTCACTCCCCATCCCCTTCGAGGCAGCCCAAATTGTAGTATCGGCGTATAACACGCACACAATATTTGCACCCGGTTTTCAGGGTGCAAAAGTGCGTCTTATATGCCAAATAAATACGGTAAGTTGATTATTTACAGTTTTGCGTATCTTTGATAATTACCATTTCACAAAAAGGCACAATTTAAAATGTACTAATATTTATTATATATTGACCTAATACAGTTTTAAATTTTAGATAAAAAAGTGTGTCATGTTGGGTTTGTGAGCTCTAAAACTGATTTTAGTGTATTTTTATCAAAAATATTGATCTTCATAAATGTAGCAATACCCCCAGCTAAGAGGGCTGCTGATATAGTTTTGGGACTGAAACACACTGCTGTCAACCCCCAGGAACTGGCTCTAACCTCCCTTGGCACAGCTAGCACAAATGGAAGTGCGAAACTCACTTCGCTATAGGAATCACCACTCCGCAATAAAACACACACAGTTAACATCAAGTTACCTGAGCTGTCTGCTTCAGCTGGAATAGACAGTACGCCACACAACGTGTTTGCTTAACCACAAATAATTTTACTGAGTAGAAGATATAAGGTTAGACAATGGTACATTTACCTATGCAGAGCCCTGCAATATTAAATGTCAAGCAAATAAAAAAGGACTATGTTCTAACAGACTTATACACACTGAATGTCTTTTAGTAAACTACGCTCGCGAGCTTCCCCCTCGTGGCCAATATGGCGCCCGAACAATATCAGGCCTGACTATTTCACACACAGTTATTCCGTTGAGAAGGATCTTCGCTAGCAATGGTGGTGCACTTTATAGGTTATTTGTAATTCAAAGGTATTAAGTGGTTAGTTTCTCGGCATGCAGTAAGAAACTTAACTCTGGCTGAACAACACACTGTTCCTCTGGCGTGCAATGTAATACTCTGGTAACGGTGGGCCCTGACCAAGGGATACTGGGCCTAAAAGATAGTCAATAAATCCTGAGCAAGTGCTCTCTCACCCGACCGGGCCAGTCCGTACAACCGACTTCCGTAGTTGGGGCTCCAGCACACAGTCTCACGACACCTGTAGTCTCCGATCCTCCCAACCATCCGAGGGAGATTGATGGATGAGTCGACTCTGGGTTCTCCCGTGAAGATCAGCAAGCTCTTCGGATTCACTAGGCCCAGGCTCTCCGGCCTAGTCCAGAGCAACAGACCCTAACGTAGGCTCCATTTGCTGGGAGGGCGGTGTCCAAAGAGACCCACGTGTTGCTCCTCCCTGCTTAAATAGTCCTTCCCCAGCAGATCTTGCGCCGGGCAATGCACTGTGGGTGTCCCGCTGCATACTGGGTATAGTAGCCTTTGTACTCATTAAAGTGACACCCCGCTACATAAACATTTGCGTAACTATCACAGACCTACAAATTCAGTAGCACCTTCCTTTTATTCTATAGGACCTATGCTTTTAGAAAATGTTTGGTTTGAGGGGGATTTTACAAACTCTGAAAGATGTAATTTAAAAATAAAAAAAGTGAATATTTGCAAAAATGGTTTGGCAACCTGAAGTTAAAAGTGGAGAGCTGCACCTGGCAGTGAAAGAGCTAAACTATCTTAATTCCAAACTAGAAAAAATGCTGGGTAAATACAGATTGAGGTCCCATGGCCCGGAGGTATTTGAAACCCTGCTACTAGTACCCAACAGCAACAGCAGGAGATGGCCAAAGCTAGTGAGCAGGCTGGAGGAGGGAGTAATATATTTGATTTTTCATCTAGCAATGAAAGGAAAGACACTGTATAGTTTTAAAAAGAACTAAACCACTGAAAGCAAGCATGCTATTTTTACGATCATAGAAGAATTATCTGAACTTTGTCAATTCTGTGTTTACTTTTCAAGTAAGCTAAATGGTCAAACCCAGCCGAAGGCTACATTGGTACATTTGAGAATGAGGACCCTACATTGAGGAATCTTCTTAGTTCCTTTGCTGTTTACGTTACAAAAATTCCAATTAACTGATGGAGGGAGCATCTTGGCCACTGAAGGGAAAATTCTGCCAATCATCTAAGTATAAAAAGAGCAATAATCTTTCTTTCCCTGAGTTCCTGCCACTGGAGATTTCGCATGTTCTGTTCAAGAGATGCTTTTGATTGCAGCAGTCAAGAAGGTTAAAGTTCACAGTTAGAAAAGAACCATTTTTACATGGCTGAACGGGGAGGGAGAAGAATGCATTTACTAATTATATCTCAGATGTATAAAAAAAAGGAACCCTTGAGTCAGGAAGAGAATTCTAATGCTTTCTGCTCATTGCATCTGCCTTGAGTTGTGACTGACATCTGCCCTAATACATTCTACAAATAGCTGTGAAATCTCATCTAGCTGCATATAAACAAGAAAACAGCTACCTAGTAAAATGCATAGAAAAAATAATTAACATTTTCTGTTATAACTGTGCTGTGATGCAATGTGACGATGCTGCATGAAAATATTAGTTAACACATAAGCCCACATGTTCACATAGTGTATATTTACAAAGAATTGTTATATTAAAAAATATACCGTACTTAGTTACTTAGATGCACCTGCCTATCATGCTCAGTATGAAAATTCAAACCTTTGCTTATTGTCCAGAGGGACACATGAAACAGAATCTAAGCTAAATTCATTGTAACTCTTCTGTGAAGAATTTACCAGATACTCTCTATAGTTGTTCTGTATTAAATAGGGATTCCACTGTTTGATATAGAAGGTTATGTTTTTTTTAAGCCTCATTTTCGAGAAGATGACTGAAACATTTATCAGATGGACATGTTTCTATATGTTAAAACAGAAATATGTACTTATATTAACAATTTCCATAGTCGGGAAAAAGATTGCAGAATAATCTACAAGATCACAGTCATAAATTACCGTATTTATTGGCGTATAACACGCCCCGGCTTATAACACGCACCCCAAGTTTAGGAGGGAATTTTAAGGAAAAAAACTTACATTTAAATGCCCATCAATGCAGCCTTATCAGTGTCCATTTGCAGCCTTGTCCATCATTGCAGCCTTGCCCAGTGTCCATCTTCAGCCTTGCCCAGTACCTTTGCAACCTTGCCCAGTGCGTTTTCAGCATTGCCCAGTGCCTTTGCAGCCTTGCCAGTCTCTGCCCTGATTTAAAATTGGCGCCGATTTCCGCTGACTGTGAGTGGAGAGGAGCGAGCGGAGTGTACTTCGGCTAGACTCGGCTCTGCTCACAGTCCCGCCCATCTCCACTGATTGCGAGAGGAGAGGAGCGAGCGCCGCTGACATACAGAAAGCCGAGTGTACTTTGGCTAGACTCGGCTCTGCTCACAGTCAGGCGCGGGACTGCGAGAGGAGCCGAGACTAGCCGATGTACACTCAGCTTTCTGTATGTCAGCGGCGCTCGCTACTCTCGCAATCAGTGGAGGTGGGCGTGACTGCGAGAGGAGCCGAGTAAAGCCGAGTGTACTTCGGCTTTGTGTATCTCGGCTCCGCTCGCAAATTCCCTCACAATCAGCGGGGGATCGGCATATAACACGCACCCACGATTTTCCCCTGATTTTAAGGGGAAAAAAGTGTGTGTTATACGCCGATAAATACGGTACATATCAAGAAATCACAAAAAAAAACATTAAACCGTGTTGATGTTTACCTACAAGTTGCTAAAAAATGGCATACACATCCTTTCCACACTCTTGTCTGTACAATTATCTGAACGTGTATTTAGCACGGCAGGGGGCGTTATCACAGACAAGCGCAGCCGCCTGTCCAGAGCCAATGTGGACAAGCTCACGTTCATTAACCACTTCTCCACCGGGCCTATTCTGGCACTTCTCTCCTTTATGTAAAAATCATCATTTTTTTGCTAGAAAATTAATCAGAACCCCCAAACATTATATATTTTTTTTTAGCAGATACCCTAGGGAATAAAATGGTGGTCATTGCAACTTTTTATCTTGCACGGTATTTGCGTAATAATTTTTCAAACGCCTTTTTTGGGGAAAAAAACGGTTTCACGAATTAAAAAATAACAAAACAGTATAGTTAGCCCAATTTTTTTGTATAATGTGAAAGATGCTGTTACGCCGAGTAAATAGATACCTAACATGTCACGCTTTGAAATTGCGCACACTCATGGAATGGTGCCAAACTTCGGTACTTAAAAATCTCCATAGGCGACGCTTTAAATTTTTTTACAGGTTACTATTTTCGAGTTACAGAGGAGGTCTAGTTCTCCCCTGCACGCGGCGATACCTCACATGTGGGGTTTGAACGGCGTTTTCATATGTGGGCGGGACTTACATGCGTGTTTGCTTCTGAGCGCGAGCTACCGGGGACAGGGGCGTTTTAAAAAAAAAAAAAATTCATTTTATTTTTTATTTTACTACTTTCTTTTTATTTTGACACTTTTTTTTACATATTTTTTTTTTGATCACTTTTATTCCTATTACAAGGAATGTAAACATCCCTTGTAATAGGAATGTGTGTGACAGGTCCTCTTTATTGAGAGATGCGGGGTCAATAAGACCCCACATCTCTCCTCCAGGCTGGAGTGCATGAGATCAGTGAAAAAAAATTCACCGATCTCATGCTGACAGCCGCAATTGCGGCTTTGTTTACTTCCGGGTACCGGGCGTGACGTCACAACGTCGCGCCCGGTCCTCCGACGGTCATAGAGATGACTGGTGACCACCTGGTCACCAGAAATCTCTATGCTCTTCATCTGGTGCCGGCCGATTCGTTCTCCGGGCCCCCGATGGCATGGGAGAGCCCGGAGAAGCACTGGATGGCGGCGGGAGGGGGGGATGTCCCCTCCCGCCGCCTATAAGAACGATCAAGCGGCGGAACCGCCGCTATGATTGTTCTTATGGTGCAGAGAATCGCCGGCCCGACAGAATGATATCTGAATGATGCCTGTAGCTGCAGGCATCATTCAGATATCCCACCTCAAAGTCAAGGACGTCATATGACGTCCTTGGTGGAGAAGTGGTTAAAATGAACCAGGCATAAATCCCACAGGACTTGTCCGTACCTTGTGCAGAATAGACATGTATACCGGTCTTACCCAGCCATTGTTGTATTTTTGATCTTTCTCACTCTTTTGGGGTGTACCCTAATTAAAAAAAATAATGTAAAAACAAAAACCAGTGTTGGCTACCTCGTCCTCCTCCTACACCGCCATATCCACCGCGACCTCAACCTCCTACTCCATATGGACCTCGTCCCCCTAGGTCAAGATTATTATTTTTTATTTGTATGTATTTTATGTTATTTTAAGTTATTTCCCTATTCACATTTGTTTGCAGAGCACTTGCCATGCTCTTAACATTTTGCTGGCATTTGCAGCCCTCTAGCCCTTTCCATTACCTTTTTAGAGCCATTTTAGTCCTCAAAAGTTTGGGTCCCCATTGACTTCAATGGGGTTTGGGTTCGGGGTCAAGTTCGGGTCAAGTTCGGGTCCCGAACTCAAACTTTTTTGCGTAGTTCGGCCGAACCCGTCAAACCCGAACATCCAGGTGTCCGCTCAACTCTACAGGGGACTCCTATTTCTCAATGTACTGCCACTCTATTTCAATCCCAGCCTGATCCTGCTCCCAAAAGACACCACTTCTGGCTCCAGGATTGGACGGCTTCCTGCTGAAAGCAGCTTGTGTTCCTCAGTGGAATACACATTATAATGTCACTCCTACACTCACCTGCACCACAGCTTCAGGCGGCAGCATCCAGGATCCCAACTGCGCCCCCAACTGGAGTACAAATGGAAGTGATGGTCATTACAGATTCATGGCATGGAAGTCTACCAAGGGTGCACCCCCGACAGTACTGCCTCCAATGGGGGACAGGAAACACATTATAAAATGTGATTTAGGGAATAATATGATAACATTATACAATATTTTTGAACACAACACAAGGTCTGCACAGCATTAATGAGAACCAAAGAAATGACAATCCGCAAATCAGGTGACAAAAAACATGAAAGCTTTAGAAAGAGGTGGCAGGTGAGAGCCTCCAACACAGTGTACACAAAATATTGCCACGTCCTCCATATGTCACAAAAGATTTCCTCCCTGTTATGTAGGGTAGCCTTGAGCTCCATGTTCCTGAGTTCATTCATGTTGGAAAACCATAGAGACTTTGTAGTGGGATTCACAGACCTCCAGCACAAAGGGGTACACGCCTTTGCCACGTTCAACAAGTGAATTGTAAGGGAAGCCTTATATTTTTTACATGGATCTCTTTTAAAGCTGGCAGAAAATTAATTGGAACTAGTTTTGATCTCAAAGATGGACTTTTTTGAATAATATATTTGTTTGTTAATAATACATTTGCAGACTACACCATGGTTTATTAACAAATGCCAATGCTTTAGCTACAACACCCTTTCATATGGACATTTCAAGGATTTCTTGCTATAGCCTCTTGTCAACAATCTAATTTTAAGTTTGTTTTCTTCACTTTCAAATTCCTCACTGGTGGCAAAATTGTGCTTTACCAAAGGTACTGTCCAATTCAAATAATGTGTATTAGTTGTTGAGGATGAAAACTGCTGGCCTGCAAAATTGCATTGCCCAGTGTCTTCTTTATATACAGTGACGTTATGATTGTTCCAACTCCATTCTTTTTGACCCTAAGATTAACGAATGACAAGTCATTCTCATTACATGTCATAGAAAATGATAAATGATGTGTGTAATTGTTCAGAGACCTAAACCCGACCTTAGAATTAAAATATTGTTGATGTACTGTACCTATACCAGCCCATGTCATGGTGAAGGTATATAAAAAATTTATTTACAAGATAACAAGTACCTTTCTCACTTCCCAAGGTATAGGTTCACTTACAACGGGGAAAATGTTGTCCCCATCACAATGCCCTGCACCTGGAGGAAGTGAGTTTTTAAAGCAATAAGGATACAGCATGGATGTCCCCTTATATTTTATTGTGAGATATACAGTACTGTGCAAAAGTCTAAGGCAGGTGTGAATAAAATTTGTAAATGAAGAATGCATTCAGAAATAGAAGTGTGGTATAGAGGGTAAATCCTGTTAATAATGCCTGTCCATTTTTAGCATGCAAATTACTGTAAAAAGAAAAAAGTCACGAGGAGCTGGGCAGTGGTATAAGGGTGAAATAACCATGCTAGATGTGTAACAACATAAAACAATGTACAAAAGTGGTACAAGCAGCAACTCATCTGTGAGATATCAGCACAGTCCCAATATTGTATAACTTTTTCCTCAGTTGCGCTAGGTAAATGAAATAAAAATAGAAATAAAAAGTCCACAAGTGACAAATACTTATGTTTCTGGTGAGTATCACCACCATCCACCGCCTTGAGTTGTGATTATGTGCATCAACACCACCACCAAAGGCTGAAAGGTTTGCTTACCAACTCACTTGGACCTCTCACTACAAGACGCTTGTGGCTCCATACCAAGCCAGGGCCTTTTAGCACTTCAGAGGATCTTCAAGCATTGACATACAGTGTCATCTTAAGAGCATTATAGGCCCCCGGGCAATACGGTGCGCTGGGGCCCTGTCTACACAATCACGCACGAGAATTTTTTACTGACAAAAATCATGACATTTACTGGCAGAACCACATTTTTTACTGCCACTGCAAAAAGGTACCTAAAATTACCGTTTTCAGTGCCAAACAGTGCAAATGTCAGTATTTAAACTATAAACATATAGATCGTGCTATTAGCAATGTGTTTAAGTTAAACAAAAGTAAAAAAAAAACATTTCTTCATTGACATGAAGGTTAGGTTACTATAACCCAGCCAGCACAGAGTTTCCTCTTACATCAGAGTCTGCAGGATTCCCCCTTACAGTGAAAGGGAACTCTTATGTAAAGGGGAACGCTGCAGATCATGATGTAAGGGGAAACGCTGATGTAAGGGGGGCTGTGGTGACCAGAGACCACCTTATATCAGAGTCCACTGCTTTCTCTTTACATCAGAGTTCCCACTTATATCAGAGCAACAGACCACCTCCGATCTCTTTGTGCAAGCTGCACAGTCAGCCAGACAGCCACTCACCGTACGACACCGACCAGGGCACTCCGTGTCTGTACTGGCTGGTGGCTGGGCAGGTTACAGGCTCACGAAAACCGGCACTGCCGACAGGGGTCCGACTCCGCCACACTCTGCTTCAAGCCTGCTGTGCTGTCTGCTCTGACAACTCTACTCTGTCCATTCACCCCAGCTCCTCCTGCTTTTTTTTTTTTTCAAGTCTGGCGGGTGTGGCTAACGTCATCATCGGCGGACAGACAGAGGCAGCACTCGTGGAGGATCGGATCTTCTCGGCGATTTCCGCAAACTGCGCATGCACAGTTCTGACCCGCCACTTCCCACCATTTTTTACTGGGGTCGCCGGGCAGCCGGAGGGGCCCCCCAGGCAAGTGTGGCCCCCGGGCAACTGCCCAGCGTGCCCAATGGAAAAGATGGCCCTGTTGACATACCAATTTTCCCAACATGGTTGTCATTGAAATTCCCCAAAATACAAAAGGCTCCACATAGTGTGAAATCGTAAAAACATTTAGTGCACATAAGCTAAAAGTTGCACTTACATCAAGGATGCATATATAACGCCTTTTAAAAGTATGTGTTCCCCAAATGTGTGCTCCTGGACTTTTTATTTCTATTTTAATTTAATTTAACTAGTGCAACTCAGTAAAAGTGGTATAAGGGACATGAACAACTGCAAAAAAAAAAAAAAGAAAATAGGATTATAACACTGTACAGCAGAAAGAGGGTCTTTTAATTCGGTTTTGAGGGCAAATTTGAAAATGCCATGCCACTTGACTGGCTGGTTTAATACTGTATTAAAATCAAAACCAAAAATGTAATATATTGCAGTTTACCAATCATTTGATATGGTGGCTGCATTCGGGGGTTTTTTTAGGCTTTTTTCCCTATGTTTCTATCTGGTGATTTGGCCAGTAAAACACCCCCAGTATTAGAGTGCCCCCACTCTGGATAAAGGAGAACAAGGGGCACAGCATACAGCAGAATTGTCAGCTATAGGCCAGGTGAGTGTTAGATATACTAGCAGATTTAAATACACTAAATATGGAAGCTAAACTACAGCTAACACTTTATAATCAGTTACAGCAAACTGTTTTTTTCCTTTTGTGTTAAAAAGTCTTACATGAATAAATAAAAGCCGATTTTGTAAGCACCCCTGCCATTGTTAAATGGTTTGTCTCATCCCTGTAAACTGATACATCTGGAGGAAAGCTTGTTCATTTGAAAGACAACAGACTGGCTGTATCACCAGACGAAAATAAAAGAAAGAAGAGCCTAATGCAGCCATCACAAGATTTGGTAAGCATGAATATAATAAATGTTTGCTTTTGGGTTTAATACTGCTTCAGGGCATCTTATAAGCAAGTTATTTGCATTATTTGAAGGAATTGTATATTTTTATTATTGCCCTTTATACCTTATTAAAAGAGTTGCTCTGTGCTGAATGGTCTGAATGGTGTTATTATTTTTTTCATTGGTACATGTTAAACATGGCAGTGCCAAGCTCCCCATATCCTTGTTTGATTTTAGGGCTTCCCGTGCCTTTTTAATTGTTTTCATTTACAAAAACAAAACCGGAAATGGGATTTAGAGACAAATGTTTTTTTCTTTCTGAATGTCACTTTTGCTGTAGTACATCCTACAGATGTGGCACTTTACAGGTATGTTAAAGTAGGGTGACCAGACATCCCCGATTTCAGGGGACAGTCCCCGGATTGAGGACACTGTCCCCGGATGAAGTCTGTCCCCGGTTTTGTCCCCGGATTGGATTTGAACAGGGGCTGGGGCAATTTCAAAGACAGTCAGTGCAGAATTAATAAAAAAGATTCTGAATTACACACCTCCCACTCCGCCGCTCCTACTAGCTTAGGGGGGTGTATTTTTTCCATTATCTGTGCCCCTTTCTGATGATCATGTGCTGGTCGGAGCGGAGGGAATATTTCTTCAGTTTCGGGGGCATGCCCATTCAGCTCCACTCACATGTTCTTCTGCCTTGGCTCAAGTCCCGGCCAGCCACCTGCCTGCTTATCTCCTTGCCTTCTCTGGTGAAGTGATCTTCCTCCACTCCCCACCCAGTAGTACCCGGGGGCCCGGAGAGTGAGACTTGACAGGCTGTGAGGCGGCAGCAATGGGCAGAGAGTCGCTGATTGCTGCCATTACTAGTAAAAAAAAAAATATGTCCCCGGATTTCATTTAAAAAATCTGGTCACCTTATGTTAAAGGCATCCCTCAAGCATCATTTCAAGGAATTGTTGAATTTTAAAGTTTCACTAAGCGTTATTAAAAGAGCTGTTTCTCATTGAATGGTATTTTATTTTGCAATGGTACTCGTCCTTTCTGGAAGTGCCCAGCTCCCCATGCCTTTTTTTACTTTCTCTTGTCTATTAAACTTGAAAATGGAGAGAATTGATTTTCAAGATTCTACTCCCATTGCCTGTAATGATGGGTATCTCCAATCTAAATTGAGGGGAATATAAATTAGTAAGTTATTTCAAGTGAGAGCAAATGCAACCGAGGTTGCTATTTAACCCTTTCATGCCTAAGCCTATTTCTGACATTTGTTTCTTACAAGTTAAAATCTGTATTTTTTGCTAGAAAATTACTTAGAACCCCCAAACATTATATATGTATATTTTTTAGCAGAGAATCTAGAGAATAAAAAGGGTGATTGTTGCAACATTTTATGTCACACGGTATTTGTGCAGCGGTCTCTAAAATGCATTTTTTTGGGGAAAAAGACACTTTCATGAATTAAAAAAAAACTAAACAGTAAAGTTAGCCCAATTTTTTTATATAATGTTACGCCGAGTAAATAGATACCAAACATGTCACACTTTGAAATTGCGCACACTCGTGGAATGGCGATAAACTACGGTACCTAAAAATCTCCAAAGGCCACGGTTACAAGGTTTGAGTTACAGAGGAGGTTTCGTGCTAGAATTATTGCTCTCGCTCTGACGATCGCGGTGATACCTCACTTGTGTGATTTGAACACTGTTTACATATGCGGGCGTGACTTACGTATGCGTTTTCTTTGCTGTGCGAGCTCATGGGGACAGGGGCAGTTTAAAAAAATGTGTTTTAAAAAAATAAAATAAAATTTTGATCATTATTATTGCTGTCACAAGGGATGTAAACATCCCTTGTGACAGTAATAGTAATAGGTGGTGACAGGTACTCTTTATGGAGGGATCGGGGGGTCTAAAAGACACTTTAACTGTAAAGTATTTAGATCGGCAAAAACGGCGATTCTGAATACTGTATTTTTTTTAAAGCGGCGCCATTGACAGCCAAGTAAACCGGAAGTGACGTCGCTTCCGTGTTTACATACAGGAGACTGGATGAACATTTCACATTAAGAAGATAGAATCTTTGTTTGGATTTTTTTCTTCAACTTTATTTTTTCACTGATGGACTTTGTTGATTATTTATATTTAATTAATTTTAGTCACATTGGGTTCACTGATTGATCACGTTGTTTTTTGTAGATCACGTTGTCATTTAGTGATTATAATTTAGATACACAGTGAATGATATTTTATTATCTGTCACATTTAGCGCCACGAATTTACCTATGTTTCACATTGTTGCTCTTTAGGTATATTTCATTTATAGTTATGTATTTTATTTAAGTCGCAGCTTAAGTTTTCACATTTTTTGTCTTGGCGCAGTGGTGGTTATATAGATTAGGAGCGCATTTTATCTGTATACCCAATTTTTTTCATTGCAGTGATTCATAGCCTACCCGTAAAATTTCATCACATTCTTTTCAAACGTTTCTTCAACCTTGCACCTATTGTTTCAAATCAAATCAATTCATATTCTAAATCACATAACATTTGTTTTTTCATGCAGTGTACATTTTGATATTATTTTTGTCATACAAATAGGTTTCACTAGTATTAACTACCTCAAGACTGGACACTTTCATTCACCTTCCTGTCCAGATTAATTTTCAGCTTTTGGTGCTCTCACAATTTGAATGACAATTACTCAGTCATGCAACACTGTACCTAAATTTTTTGAGACACATAGTTCTTTCTTTGGGTTGTATTTATTCACCAGAGTTTTTTTATTTTTGCGATATAAGCAAAAAAATAGAGATTTGTTTAAAAAAAAAAAACATGTTTGTTAGTTTCTGTTATAAAATTTTGCAAATAAATAATATTTTTTCATGGATTTAGGCTAAAATATATTCTGCTACATTTATTGAGTAAAAATAACCCATGTCTGTGTATATTATTTAGTCTGTGAAAGTTATAGAGTCTACAAACTATGATATATACAGTATATTTGAGAATTAATCGGTCAAGATGTACTGACTTCAATCACATTTCTTGTGGCCCTAACATTCCAGGAAAGTAAAAATATCCCCTAAATGAGCCATTTTGGAAAGTAGACAGTCCAATCTATTTAGTAAGTGACATGGTGAGTTTTTTTTTTTTTTTGTTTTGACTTTTGTGACAATTCTTTAGAAAACGAAGAAAGAATTTCTCACACATAGCATAAGTATACAGTACTTATGATTACACCCAAAAACACATTCTGCTTTGTCTCCTGAGTGAGGCTTTTTACAGCCTAGCCTAGAAGTTTTTTTTCAAAATCCAGGAAAGAGAATGAAAATGTATTTTTTTTTTTACACAAGTTCTCAATTATTAAGGTATTTCTAACACACATGAGCATACTCGTGTGAGGCTTTTTTACAGTAGAAGCACTCACAAAATGACCACATTTTAGAAATTAAACACCCCAAGATATTTTTTTAGAGGCATGGTTAGTCTTTTGAGGGCTTCTTTATCTTGCCACACATTTTTGGAAATTGCAGAAAGTGAAAAATATTTTTTTTACCCAAAGTTGTCAATTTAATAAGATATTTCACACACATAGCATGGGCATTTTTAGAATTACACCCCAAAACACATTTTACCACTCCTTCTGAGTATAGCGATCCCAATTGTGTGAGATATTTTCACTTTTTGGACTGATTTTATAACTAATATTGTACTTTGTGTATCACACAAATCAACCAATTGTATTAAATTCAATGTACTGTAATGGTTACCTCTATATGAGAGATCAGGGAATGTAGCTTGGTATAGAATAACCTATAGCAGTCCCCATTCCTATAAGCCAAGCAAGCTACTGGTACATGGCGGTTCCCAAAAATATCATGCTCACTGGCCAGAAAGGAAAAACAAAAGAGTCCCTGTGGTTTCAGGAGTGCAGTTGTTTACACCAGGACTGGTGTCTCACAAAGGCATAATCAGTTGGATGTGCAGATCAGTCAGTTTAGGCTGCAGGCAGAGGCATGGTCAGAAAACAGGCATATCATCGGTCCTGGCAACAGGCAAAAATGTGGTCAATAAACAGGCCAGGGTCAGTACAAGCAGCAGGAAGAGGCAACACTGTACTGGTGTGGTGGTGATCTGGAACATTGTTCCTGGCTGCACTGGTCTGGTGACACTGGGGACTAGTGTGGCAGCAATCAGGAACACTGCTGCTGACTTACACTGGTCTGATGACACTGGGACTGGTGTGGTGACAACCATGGACAAGGTTACTAGCTTACACTGGTGTGGTGACACTGTGACAGGCAGGTGTGGCAGTGATCAGGGACACTGTAACTGGTGTGGCAGGGATCAGGGACAATATGACTAGTGTGGTCGTGATCAGGAACACTGTAACTGGTGTGGTGGTGATCAGGGGCAATATGACTGGTGTGGCAATGATTAGGAACAATATGACTGATGTGGCAGTCATTAGGGACACTGACTGGCAGCACAAGTCTGGTGACATTGTACTACTGTAGCGGTGATCAGGGATAATGGCTGGTGGCACTGACATATAGTGATATCAGAGCAGCCTTGCATTGTACATGACAATGTCTTCATAGTGACACTCTCTGCTCTTGTGACACTATGTAGAAAAACATTTTTAATATAATAAAAAAAATTTACTATGTTTTTTTTTTATTTTTACATCCTGTCACCAGAGCAGTGTTACCATACTTAGCACTGCACTACTCTAGGGAGGTGAGGTTGAGATTTAGTTTTTTGCATTAGGATTTCTTAAACAGCCTTGATGGCTATATAATCAATAATTTCTGATAGTTCTTGGCTGCATATGTGTAGCCATTGAGAAGTACTGTGATATCTGTGCTTGTCCCTGTACCACGTTATCTCTGTGGCCGATCACATAGATCACAGGAATTCTCAATGGCTGTATGAATTACAGCCATTGTTTACTACTGGACATATGGTTGCTGTGATTGGTCACAGCAATCACATGGTACCAAGGTGGAGCATAGCCAGAGGCACAGTTATGGGAGGGTGTATAGGCTTGTCCTCCCTGAACAACTCCTGTCCTGCCCAGAAGTATATTTACAATGTAGAAGCAGTTAAAGGGACAAGCAATTTAAAAGTGAAAGTTAAACCATGATGCATACATGCAGCACAGTTCAAATTTTCTAGAGATTGCTGTATTACACTAGACTTTCTACTCCTATGTGGCAGGAATGCACACACTAGTGGTACAGGAACAACTACTGCAGGCTTATTTGCTGCATTTCACACAAAGAGAAGTTAATGCAAACAAAAAATGACAATACTAAGGGGTTTATTATAGCCACCGGCAATATTCAAACCAGTGTGAAATTATTAATGCAATTGGTGATGCGGGAAGTAGAGAGAGGCAACAAAATTCAGAGGGATACCAGAGTCAGATAAACCTTCAGAGCTGGTATCATATCTCCAGCAGCTCTTCCGCACACTTGTTCCTAACCTGTCTACACAGGATATGATCATTGATCATGCGCACAGAATCCAAAAACCTAAACATCTCCCGGATAATGTCCCTAGAGACACTTTAGTTTGGATACATTTTTTCCACACCAAAGAGAGATTGCTACAGGTGACAAGATCTATACGCACATTTCCAGACTCTTACAGTGGGTGTCCGCAAGATTGTATTTCCAGCGCGATGGGATCAATGAAAAATGTTGCGGTCACCTACTGTATGCTGCCATCTCAATTTTTAGCGACATCTTTGCTGCCACAGCCTAAGCACGCAAGCGGTTTTCTCCAGTTACCTTAGTTCTGCAGGAAAAGCATGTAACATATTTGTTTGCTGTTGTTACTGCACTGCTTAGTGTTTTTTTTACATTTTCTCGCCTAGAGACATATACCTTGGTTTGACAGAGCGAGGGGTGCTCATCCCCTTCCATACCAGCATGTGCACCACCATTCCACAGGATGTTGTCAATCGCCATCATTAATGCTAAGGGTCTTAACCAGGGATGAGCTCCGGCGTGTTCGCACACTCCATGTGCAGAGCCCGCCCGTAAGTCGGCACGGTGCTGCGCTAATCACAGGCAGGGAGACATGTCCCGATCTTTGCAGCCGCGCACCGGGACATGTCTCCCTGCCTGTGATTAGCGCAGCGCCGTGCCGACTTTCTGCCGGGCTCTGCACATGGAGTGTGCAAACACTCCGGAACTCATCCCTAGTCTTATCCACCCTTTCAAATGCTCACTTTTATGGAAGGAAGCCCTGTCCCAAAATGCCGATATCCCTTGTATCTAGAAGACACACTTTGCTACAAAACAAAGCTTCAGCCTGTACTCATAAACAGTACCCACGCTGCTTCTTCGCCAGCTCAGATAAAAAAAACATGAGGTGTAATGATAGTCGTACGTACCTCTGTAGCATTCCAACTTCACCTCTGGGCAGATTCCTCATCCTCTCTGCATCCTTTAATAACTGCCCACTTGTCATAGTCATCTTATACTCTCCTAACACTGGACAAAAATCCATTTAAAAGAGTATACTGAACAAGCTCTCTACCTATTTCAAAGAGTGTATCATTATATGCAGGGACTTTAATGAGATAGTGGATCACTCCCTAGACTCTTCCAATCCCCTCAGGAAGCACTTCTCCGCATTATCCTCAATACTCCTTAAGGAGGACCTCTATGACATCTGAAGTTGCACTCATGATACAGAATAAGATTATGCCTTTTTTTTTCGCCTACTCAGGGATCCTATTCCAGACTTGATCTATTCTTCACATCTAAACTCCTACTACAACAAGTCTCTTCAGCCTGCATTGGGCTCATATTGTGGTCTGACCATGCTCTGGAAACCATCTCTGTAAGAACTGCACATGCCTCCAAATCTAACACAACATGGAGAATGAACATGAACACCTCCCTGTTGACTCATACAGTCTACTACCCACAGTTCAGGGCTGGAATAGCATCCTATTTCTTTGCTAATACAGGTTCTGTAATCAATCCCACCACAGTATGGAATGCACATAAATCAGCACTTGTTGTTGTTTCTCAAATTCGGTGCCCATGAGTAAAAAAAAGACACTCTGAAATTACTACCCAGTACTTGAATCGTATAAGGGACTTCAAATGTAGTAAAAATTCCTCTCCCACCACCCAACACACCAGTGAGCTTCGCCAACCTTGTCTTGATTGAAGCTCTCACCTCCACAAAAACTTTGATTTCTACATTAAACGTCTATGACTTTCTTGTTATTCACAGGGAAATACACCAGGCAAAGTTCTTATCAATAGGGATGAGCTTCGAGTTCGAGTCGAACTCATGTTCGACTCGAACATTGCCTGTTCGCCCGTTCGCCGAACAGCGAACAAATTGGGGTGTTCGCGGCAAATTCAAAAAATCGATGGGAGAAATCTAAAGTGCTAATTATAAAGGCTAATATGCAAGTTATTGTCCTAAAAAGTGTTTGGGGACCCGGGTCCTGCCCCAGGGGACATGTATCAATGCAAAAAGAAGTTTTAAAAACGGACGTTTTTTCGGGAGCAGTGATTTTAATAATGCTTAAAATGAAAAAATAAAAGTGAAATATTTCTTTAAATTTCGTACCTGGGGGGTGTGTATGATATGCATGTAAAGTGGCGCATGTTTCCCGTGCTTAGAACTGTCCCTGCAAAAAGTGTCATTTTTGAAAGAAAAAAATGCATTTAAAACTGACTCGCGGCTATTAATGAATTGTCGGCTCCCGGCAATACATACAAAAGTCATTGATAAAAAAAAAAAAAAAGCGTGGGGGTTCCCCAGAATTCAATTACCAGGCCCTTCAGGTCTGGAATGGATATTAAGGGGAACCCCGCCGCAAATAAAAAAAAAATGACGTGGGGTTCCCCCAAATATCCATTCCAGGCCCTTCAGATCTGGCATGGATTTTAAGGGGAACTCCACCCCAAATTAAAAAAAAAATGGCGTGGAGTCCCCCTAAAAATCCATACCAGACCCCTTATCCGAGCACGCAACCTGGCCGGCCGCAGGGGAAAAGGGGGGGACGAGAAAGCGCCCCCCCCTCCCTCCTGAACCGTACCAAGCCACATGCCCTCAACATGGGGAGGATGTCCCCATGTTGATGGGGACAAGGGCCTCATCCCCACAACCCTTGCCCGGTGGTTGTGGGGGTCTGCGGGCAGGGGGCTTATCGGAATCTGGAAGACCCCTTTAACAAAGAGGACCCCCAGATCCCGGCCCCCCCCTATGTGAATTGGTAAGGGGTACATTGTATCAGTCCCGCAACGCCAACAGCGCGACGAGACTGAGGGGTCATATTTGTGAATCACATCAGGTGTTTTATACCAAAACATGAGAATCTTAATGGACGTTTCCCTTTGGGTCACACATTTGGAGGATTTGAATGTAGAGGACCATATCCTATCCCACACCTGGACCGCAATAGGTCTGCCTAATAAAAGAGACCATCTCTTCATGTAGTGGTGCGTCACCTCGGTTAGAGGTGTAGACTCATGTAGAATACGATGGATGCAAGAAATTAAATGTAGTTGGTGTGGACCCTGTGTGCATAAGTACTCAAAGGTAGTTGGTTTGTCAAGAGTCAAGGATGGAGACTTGGAGTGGAAGAAATGTCTAACCTGTAGGTAAAAATGGAAAAGTTGGGTGGGTATATTGAATTTCTTACGCAGGGTATCAAAAGTAAGTAATTGCCGTGTGATAGGGTGAACCAAATTCCGGAGTTGAAAAAGCGGGGCATCAAGCAACGGGAAAACCCTGCTCAGAGACAAACTGTCAGGTAAGTTTGGGTTAAACAGCACGTTCACAAGGGGTGGGCAAGGTGAAGCAAGATGGTGGTTCTTAAGGCACTTGCGCCAAATGGTTAAGGTGAAAGTCATCGGAGCAGTACATTGACGTTTGAAAATGGTATCCATGGATGGGACGGCGTCCCAAACCAAGGAACATGGGTGTACCGGATATAGCACCCCCTTTTCAATGGCAGACCATTGATTTGGCGCGTGTAATGAGGACCACAAAACAATAGCCCTCAATTGTGAGGCGTAATAATATTTAAAAATGTCCGGGGCACCCAATCCCCCCCTGGATCTTGGGGCAAATACCACTGAACACGCAATACGATGAGCCCTATCGCCCCAAATGAACTTTAGAAAACTCCTCTGAATCGCTTTTAGTTGAGAGGAAGGTAGGGCAACTGGTAATGTTTCAAAGTGATAGAGTAGTCTAGGTAAAATAGACATTTTCAGGACGTTAATCCTACCTAACAGGGACAGGGGATATTTTGTCCAAGCCATCAAGGATTTGTTGATGTCTAGGACAAGAGGGGGAAAGTTAGCATGATAAAGAGAAGAATAAGAGGGGGTAAGAAGGACACCTAAATATTTAAGGGAGGCAGTGCACCATTTATAAGGATAAGACCCTTTAAGCTGAGATAATAATAATGCCGGGATGTGTATGGGGAGGGCTTCAGTTTTGGAAGTGTTAACCTTGTAACCTGAAATGGCACCGAAGGAGGTTAGTAATTTATGTAAGGAAGGGAGAGATATCAACGGATTAGTAATAGTAAGCAGAATATCATCCGCAAAGAGTGACAATTTATATTCCCCCTGTCGCATCACCACCCCACGAATATCCGGATGAGTGCGGATGGACTCGGCCAGGGGTTCTAGACATAAAATGAAAAGCAATGGTGATAGGGGACACCCCTGCCGAGTTCCATTTGTCATGGGGAAGCCAGGCGACAGGAAGGAAGACATCTGAACTTGAGCTGTGACTGTGGAATACAGGGCCTCTAGAGCTTTTAGAAAAGGGCCTTTGAAACCGAACGTTTTTAAGACAGCAAACATATAAGGCCAACTCAACCTGTCAAAGGCCTTTTGGGCATCTAAGCTCAAGATTAACGCCGAACGGGAGGACCTATCCAAAAGATCTATCATATCTATTGTACGGCGAGTGTTGTCCCCCGCATGCCTGCCGGGGACAAAGCCCACCTGATCTCTATGGATCAATTTGGGAATGAGCCTAGACAATCTGGATGCAAGAATTTTGGTGAATATTTTATAATCTGAGTTTAAAAGGGCTATGGGCCTATAGTTATCTGGAGTAGAAGGGTCTTTGCCAGGCTTCGGGATGACTGAAATGTAAGAGTGGGAGAAATGTGGGTGTGGGGCTGAACCCTTCAGCAGTGAATCATATAAAGTCAGCATGTGAGGGGACAAAATGTCGAAAAAAGTTTTGTAGTAAAAGTAGGGCAAACCATCAGGGCCAGGTGATTTGTGCAGAGGCAACTCCTTAACTATAGCCAAAAGTTCCTCAGCCGAAATAGCTGCATTCAAGCCGACCATATCCGCTGAGGATAGTCTTGGAAGTTTTATGTTAGAGAAAAATGTCTCAAATTTTTCTTGAGTAAAGTTAAAGTGATTCTCTGGAGTGAGACAGTTGTACAATTTATGGTAAAATTTGCCAAAAACGTTTGACATTTCACGGGGGCAATGTACTCTAGACCCGTCAGCCTGTACGAGGAAATCGGGGAAAGAATTGAATGGTCGTGGACGTAATTTGTGAACTAGCATCCTATGGGGCTTATTAGAAAATTCATAGAATTTTTGTTTTGTCCACAGTAGGGATCTAGCTGCCCTGTCAAGCTGTAGAGACTTGATTTGTTCCCTGAGGGAAGAAACCTTTTGAAGTTTCGCCACCGTGGGGCCACACAACAGCTTCTGCTCCGCGACTACCAGAGCAGATGTAAGGGACTTTAGTAGTCCATTCTTATCCTTTTTCAATCGGGAGCTCTCAGCTATGCAAGCACCCCGAAAAACTGACTTGTGTGCCTCCCACAGCGTGGAAAATTTGGAAACCGAGCCCATGTTAAGCTGGAAAAATTCCTCCAAACTTTTTGCTAAGATAGAACGTGGAACTTCAGATTGTAGGAGGTGGTCATTAAGGCGCCAGTGACAGGATTTGGTATAGGCCTGAGAAAGTATAAGGTCTATCATAATGGGAGCATGGTCAGACCATGTAATGGGTGATATGTCAGACTCGACCACATAGGGGATGAGCGGGGCTGTGACAAAAAAGTGGTCAAGGCGCGAATACATTTTATGAGCTGGGGAATAAAATGTAAACTGCTTAGCAGAGGGATGTTTGATTCTCCACGTGTCGAATAGTTGATGGGACCTAATACATTTGCGGAAGGAATTAGCAAACGATATAACCTTTTTGGAAGGTGTAGAACTAAAGAGTGTCTGTCTATCTCTAGTGGGTGACATAACCCGGTTGAAGTCCCCACCAATAATCATAAAAGGTTGTGAACAAAATTGAGGGGAATCAAAAAGTTTGTTGAGAAAATCAATCTGACCTGTATTGGGGGCGTATAGATTCACAAGGGAAAAAGAAGTAGTCACATATTCACAGTCTAGTATGAGGAATCTCCCATGTGGATCAGCATATGAGCTTTTAACCTTGATAGGGCACGTTTTCTTAATCAGAATCGCCACTCCCGCCTTGCCCGTGGAATCAGAGGCAAGAAAGGAGGTGGGGAAGAACTTCGAGGCAAATTTGAGTGAACCACCAGCCCGGAAGTGAGTCTCCTGGATCATCACCACGTCTGCGCCTGAGGCCCTGAAATCCTTCAGGGCCATCCAGCGCTTGCGGATGGAGCCCAGACCCTTCACATTATACAACATGATCTTTAAAGCCATATGGGCAGAACATTCAGATATGCTCGTGTAGGGACAATAAATTCGAAGAGCAACAAAATATAGAAAACATACAAATAAAAACAAAAGTGTGTACAGAAGCCATGACGCGTACAAACCTCGCAGATAGGAGAAACCTTCCAGTACCTAAGTATCAACAGATGAGCCCTGTAATAAAATTGCAGTAGGTTAGGAAAAAAAGAAAAACATTGCACTGTTGACCCAGAAAGCTGGCTTATAACCATGGACATAAAAAAAATAGAAACCAACAGAAAAAGAAAAGAAAAGAAGAATTTAAGTTCTTGAAGGCCTGAGAGGCATTTGCATCTCAGGAGACCCTGGAAGTGAACCAAGGCCATGTGGGAGAACATACGGACTTCCATCAGAAGACTCTAGGAAGGGAGATGAGAAGGATCGGCTGCTCTCCTTAAGATCTTGGTAGCCTTTAAAGTAAGTCTGACAGTAGGAGGCCTGTTGATGGAGAGTAGCAAAAGTCAGCAGAAAAACAGGAGCAACTGTCAACTGAGGTACGATGACCAACAAGGAAAACATCGTCAACAATGATAGTATTAATTTTACCCCAAGGGTTGGGAAAGAACTCTACCCCAAACAGGAAACAGGGTAAACTCAAAACTTTGTGAACCAGAGCAGTGATCTTCGTTTCTATCTTTGAACTATGGAGAAACGGAGATGCAATGAGTATTGCAGTATGGATCCTCGTGAGAACATACGGATGAATCAGGGAGGTTGCTTGGAGGTACGTAGACGTTGGGATGTGGAGAGTTGTTTCCTGGATTTGCCCCTCACGGGGGTCCAGATGCGGCTGGGAGTGTTGGGAGGTAGGCGATCCTGGGCAAGTGGAGGAGTCGAATCATCGTCTGGCAAAGGGGGCAGTCCTAGGTGTTTTAGGAATGATTCTCCCTCCTGCAATTCCCGCAGAGTGTACTGAACTCCATCTTTGGAGACAATAAGGCGGAAAGGGAATCCCCAGAAGTATGGAATCTTATGATGCTGTAAGTGGGAGGTGATTGTGCGCAGATTTCTACGCTTAGCAAGGATAATTGGGGAGAGATCGCTAAAGATCTGCAATTTTGCCTCCTTGTACTGAAGTTGGGATTTATTGCGTGTGGCCAAGGTTAGTGCCTCCTTACTTTCAAAAAAGTGGAACCGAACTATAACATCCCTGGGTCTAGCTCCAGCCGGAGGTTTTGGGCCCAAAGACCGGTGGGCCCTATCTAGGCGCCAGTCTATATCTACTACTGTGGGGGCCAGAGTATTGAAAAGACCCAGAAGATAAGTGCGTAAGTCAGAGTCTCCTATCGTTTCTGGGATACCCCTGAAGCGCAGGTTCTGCCTCCTTTCCCTGTTCTCCAGGTCCTCTTGTTGTAATTGTAGTTGAGAAACTGAAATACGTAGGTTATGATTGTCTTCCTCCACAGCCTGAACATAACTTATCATCTCATCAAATTTATTTTCAAGAGTGTCGGTACGTACCCCAATTTGGTTAATTTCCCCTCTCAGTTCTGCAGCTAACTTGCTCACTTCTGCCGAAACGTTGCATGTGATTTGTTGAAGTAGGAGCTGCAACTTAGCGTCCAATTTGGCATCCAGGATATCTGGGGTAAGGATCTCATGAGGAGAGGGTGTAGTGAAATCTGGACCCTGGGTGGTGGCCAATGGAGGAAACATAGCATTCTCCGTTCCCAGGGATGGATCCATAGAGGCGAAAGGGTCTGTGGGGGAACTCGAGGTCGCAGGATGCGACCTAGTTACAAAGCGTTCCATATTTGATTCCTCCTGTGACCCAAACGGCTTATAATATCGCTGCTGCTGGCCAACTTTTCCCATGGGATGCCCAAGAGGTGTAGTGAATAGTCAAGCTTATCCCCGGGGCTAAAAAATGGCTAAGGAAGCATCTCGGGGATCTCAGAGAGCAGACGGGATCCTGAGCTCACTCAGACGGCATCCCCTATGTTAGCTGGGGCGGCTGCCAGTTTGTTTGTTAAGAGCATCAGTCAGGTATGTAAATGACTACTTCAGTGGTTGTATGAGGAAATTGTTAGTCCCAGTGATGATGCCCAATGATGCACTAAGTCTGAAGGGAAGGGAGCTGGGCGTCAGATGTAGTGGGACAGGGTTAGGTGGGGTGCACTAGGAATAGCAAGATGGCCGCCAGCCTCCGTAGGTAGGCCGGAGCCGCGGACTTTCCCGAGAGCGCACGCCGGCCGGGTGAATCCCGCTCCGTGCAGGCCAAAATTTCCCCCACCCAGGACCGCGATCAGGGCCCCGCCGGTACACCGGTAAACAGTCACTCCCAGGCGGATCCCGTATTTAAGGGGCAGAAGACTGCTTTGTTACTCACTGTGCCCGAGAGTAGGAGAAGCCAGGACAGCAGGCCGCAAAATGGCGTCCGGTTGCGGGATACAGGAGCGAACAACAGGGATCCTCAGACGACTCATCCGCTGCCCGGATGTCCCTCAAAGGTGAGGCAGCTGAAGAACCTTGAAAGGGCAGGATTAGGAGTGGAGGGGTCCCGGTGGATCTGCAGGCCCCAAGATGGCGACGTGTCTCTGCCTACACCTACTCTTATGTGCCTCATGGCTCAACTATTACCCTCCTAGATCCTTTCTGGACACTGTTAACTCCCAGACGAGAGTTTGGCAATCCCTTCTACAAATATATAAAGACATCTCTTTTCAAACCCTGCAACACCTGCCACTCACAGCTGTGGAACTCCTAACACCCAACATATCATTACATTACTGGACTATAGTAGGTATCCACACTCTAAACAACCTATACACATCTCAGGGATTTACTACCGTTCAACGCCTCTCTGCCTCCTACAACATACCACACCATGACTTTCATCGATACCTCGCAACCTGCATACTCTATCATCGTTTAAGTGGTCCTCCAAACAAACCACCAGTGATCTTCTGAAATTTTATGTCTCGCAAAACCCTTGTGTAAAGGGTCTGTCCTTATGTACTCACACCTCACCACTCCTCGTCCTGAGGGCAAAACCACAGCTATGCAGTACTGGGAATGCTCATTACACTTTACCACATCAGAGAAAGTGTGATACCAAACCCTCAACAACACCCACACTCACTCTAAGCCCCCACCCCCACCAAATTAGCAGCCATTTACCCCTCAGCCTGTTGGAGGAACTGCGACTCAGATGGATCCTTGGTCCACATAAGGTGGGCTTGTTCTGCTCTCTGACCATTGTGGAACGATGTACATCGTCAGAATTTTTCGGTCACAGGCCTTAATGTTCATTTAACTCTGCAGATGGCTCTGCTGGGGATCGGGTTAACTGAATGGCCAACCTCAGTACAGTCCCTAGTTACCCACATTCTTATAGCTGAGAGACTTTCAATTGCTTGTAACTGGAAATGCCCCACACCACCTACCATCCCAATAATAATTTCCCTGCTCAATGATCAATGCTTAATAGAGTACATGTTCACCAAAGCACATCTACTGATATCCAGATATTTCAGTCAGTGGGAGTTAAGGCCTAAAGTTTTAAGAAGTAGCCCACTTACTTAATTAGACATTACAATGCCTGTAACCAAGACCCCCTGGCTATCTTTGTTATATCTCTTTATCCCCATGTAGGGTTGCCCTATCTGCAGCTGAGCCATATGTTCCATTACCCTAAAGTGAGATTAGATAATTAATAAAAGGTAAATAATACTATTTGTGTATCCCTTCTATCCTTACGGTTGTGACTCCAGGTATGGCTTCTAGACAAGAAAAGAAAAGAGGGTGCACTTGCCTAGTGCATTATCCAACATAAATTTAATGTGACAATAAAATGGTTAAAATGTCTACTCACAAACATGAATGTACAATATGCTCAACAGGCCACATGCCTGGCTGATCTCTCACAGAAGGCGGGGTAGGGGGACCCAAATCCAGGTCCCTGCCTTCTGACGCATTTCGAGGGACCAGCCTTTGTCTTCAGAGCCTGTAGACACTGCATAGGTGTCACCTCTATTTTACTAACTCACCTTACCTATATAAATTACTATTACACGGGCCCCCTGCAGTATGGGGCGGCTGCGTCGCACTTGCAACCCCTGTAGCTACACCCCTGCCTACTGATGAAAATGGGTAAATCCCACAGGACAGCTGCCATCATAATTTGTGACTATTAAACATCCCAAGAGGAAAATTCATTAGATTTAGACCCCTTTCACACTGAGGCATTTTTCAGGTGTTTTTGGGCTAAAATTAGCACCTGTAAAGTGCCTGAAAAACACCTCCCCTGCAGTCCCAGTGTGAATGCCAGGGTGCTTTCACACTGGGACGCTGCGCTGGCATGATGTTAAAAATATCCTGCAAGCAGCATCTTTGGAGCGGTGTACACAACACTCCTGCCCATTGAAATAAATGGGCACCGCTGCCGAAGCGCCTGTAAAGCGTTTCGGCAGCGACGCTACACAGGCGCATTGACCCTTTATTCGGCCTCTAGCACGGGTTAAATGCGCCCCGCCAGCGGCCTACAAGCACCGCTAAAATGAGGGTAAAGCGCCCCTAAAACTATTGGCGTTTTACTGGCAATGCCCCAGTGTAAAAGGGGTCTAAGGAGAAACTGTATACATCAGGAAGCATATATGGAACAAGCCACAGTGGTGGCACATTGCTTTGATCAGAAAGGAAATGAAAAGACATTTATACAAGAGGAAATGTTGAAAGTGTAGGATATACAATGGAATAAATGTATTCAAGATAAGGTGGTAAAGAGAATAGTGCTCATCAGAACTTAAAAAAAACAATTATTATGGACTATAATGTGCAATATAGGAAGATAAAAAAACTTATTAAGAAGCATTGGAAGATACTCATTAAAAACAGAATCTTGAAAACGATTTCCCTGAATTTCCAAAATGTGTTTATAAAAGATCTCCATCACTTAGGGGCAGGTTGGTGAAATTAGTTTTAGATCCTCTGAAGCAGTCTTCCCTTTCCTTTTTCAATCAGGTTGGTATTTCTACCGTACATGTGGTAGGTGCATGCAAAGAAGTCCAATAGGAAAATCAGGAAGAATTATTTTGCTACATCTACTGTATGTGTAACAATTATACTTTAAAGGATTTTATTTCTTATTCCACTAAGGGCATTGTGTATATATTGGAATGCCCTTGCAGGCTGAAATATGTGGGACGCACATCTAGACCATGCGTATTGGAGAACATATATATAATTGTAGCGCCCTCACCTCTCCCCCTTACCTGCTCTTTTGTATGTGTTTTCGGCTCCTCGCAGAGAGGGGAGAGGCACACCGCACCACAAGCCTGTACCCTCCTGAGTAAGGAGATTGAGCGGTGCTACTTTTCGGGCCTGCCTGCGGCTGGAGTTGAATCCTCCCGAGGATGATTCTCACCTCTACCTTAGATAGATGCAAGTCCTTATGGTTTCCCAGGAATATAACTGTCCACACCAACTGAAAGTCCAACTTCTATATTTATTTCACACGGATAATAAATATGCCTCTTTGAAAGCAGACAGGTTGGGACAAGACACAGGACAGGTTAGGTGGGAGGAGGTCCAGGCACAAACTTGAATCAGGTTATTTTACTGTTTAGATTTCACAAACAGTTATGGCGCACGATCTCTGCCACAGACCGTGAAGTTGGTCCGTGCCACAGACCAGGTGAATAGAAAGTCACTGCCACTGACTTGGAGAACGGGTCACTGCCACTGACCGGGTGAATAGGGCCTTGCCCTATGAAGTCACTGCCACTGACTTGAAGCGAGTAGGGTCACTGCCACTGACCAGAACGTGTAGGGTCACTGCCACTGACCTGGTGAACTTCCTTCTTAAAGTATTGGCCCATGTCAAGGAGAAAACCATCCCTCCGGAAAGTTACCAGAGGCCCTCACCGTCACCACGACTCTGCGCTGGGTCTTCGGAAAGGGTTACCTCCCTGGCCTCCTCATCTCAGATACGGGTCCCCTCGCAAGGCGGCACCCTGGGAGCTCTCGATCCCTAGCGGACCCCAGCCGAAGGTTGCTGGGCCCCCGGGCCTTCAAAATAGTACCTCACCCCAGACTGAAGGTGTCTGGGATGGAACAGGAACTCGACCTCTGGGCCTAGGGCACCCGGAGATAACCAACCCACACACCCAGGCCGAAGGAGCCTGGGCATGGACGAACGACCAACCCTCACACCCAGGCCGAAGGTGCCTGGGCGTGGATGAACGAACCCCCATGGAAGATGGCCGCCCCTTTTTATACCCTCTCCCGACAGGCACAGCAGGTTCCCCGCCTTGCCGTACTGCTGCCGAAAGGGGACAAGAAAAGGCGCAACCCTGTATTGCGGTTCAACCTGGACCCAGGGCGACAGTGACACCTGTAGGTCCCAGGGAACTACACACCAATACCAACTCCCATGGCACACAAATGGTCCATTAACCCTAACAATAGTGTGTCTGAGCCCAACTACCACTCAGACACTCCCCTAAATTGTAACACCCCGCTACATAATGTTAAAAAATTAATTTAAAACAGTATCTCCAAAAAAAATTAAAACTTTCACAACAAAGACCTGAATGAATTAAAAATTTTGGGCTTGGAAATTGGCTATTTTTTAGGCAATTAAGTAAATGGGAATCCTGGTGGATATATGAAACTAACGTTTTAAATCCAGGAGGTATAAACATTGAACTTGACCTTAATTGCTTATCAGTGATTTACAGTATAAGTTTATGCGAACATATTTGATTTTATTACTATTTTTTTTATTTTTTTATTCATTTTTAAATAGAGGATAAGGTAATGTGAATGAATACATTACCTTATCCTCTATTTAAAAAAAAAAAAATAGTAATAAAATCAAATATGATGGCATAAACTTATACTAATCTCGTTTATAGGTCCACCTATTTTAATTTTAATTTTACTTTAAACTTTAATGATGAATAATAGATTATTATAGTAAATAATCTTTTGTTGCAGTCATTGAGATGTAATGTTTTGCTTTAATATTGTAGCCATCATCCACTAGGTTTTCTATGGAGTATGGTGTTGCCGGGTGCCGGCCAAGAGAAGCTACGTCTGCTGAGTGTTTGTTTATTGGTATCCATGGCACTCGGCAGGAGGTCCTTTATTTAAGTAAGATGTGCCCATAGCCCAACCTACCTTTTAAAACGTCCATAGAGATGCAATGAGTCAGTTTGCGGGACTTGTGACATCATCACACTGAAAGTCCGAACAGAGGGTCTGCAGCCATAGAGCTTTATGTTGTGTCTGGCATAGCTGAGCGCTGTTACAAGCAGTTATCTGCTCTACATTTGTAAATGTATTTCTATTGTTTTATGTACCCAAATAAATAATTGGTAATTACTATGAGGCTTTCCTTGTTTTCATGTGTTCTCATTTTAACAGCTGTTACTGGATTTTATACATTGGATGGAAAGAGGATCATTGGAGTCAATTGAAGGATCGGTTGGGCTGAGCAGGATCTGATTGTTTTATTGGGCTGTAATTGACCTTCCATTGTTAATAAAGTCCCCCTAAATAGTTGATATCCTAGTGGGGTACAGAGGTGTGTGAAGAGATACATTGTGGACTTCTTGCAAAAAATACACGTTCAGATTTTAATTGCAATCTTGCTTTTTTTTTGCACAGTGGACTTTATATGGACATTTTATTTTATACTGGTTTTGTATTTATTTATTCGGTTTGTGTTTTTTGCAGTTTTGCACAGCAACGCTTTGTTCAATATTTATTAACTACTGCATATAGTGTATATTTATTTAATTGGTTTGCTACACATTTTCATTCATTTATAGGGAGTGCTGTTTTTTTTTTTTTTAAGCATTAATATTGATACATCTTTCATAGAATTTAAGGGTTAAAAATACAGGGATTAAAGCCCTTATTCCTTTCTTTTTAAGAAGAAAAAGGGATTATCAAAGGAACTTCTGTCACTTCTGGGTTTGTTGACCTTTACATCCAGAATCATGCCAGTTAGTAGAAAATTATTCAGCTGCCTTTCTATGACAATGTCTAGTTTAAAATCCCCCTTTTACCATGTGCATTTAACCTGTTATCAAAAGAAGTCTTAGTAGTTTGGTCTCAGTTTTTTTCTGTTTACAATGGCAAATCTTTTTGATAGGACAACTTTTGCTTTTTTTACTTTGCATTTTTGCTGTGGATTTTGAGTTACACAGTGACACAGCTGAATCTAAGGCAGGCCATAGATTATATGATTTTCTTTCCTGCAACTACAGATTGCAGGAAAGAAAATCACTTTGTTTCCCCATCAACACAGTGAGTATTGACGGGGGAATCTCTCCCATGGAGGTATTGTGTTCTTCGGGCAGAGGGTGGCACAGGAAGCTGTCACTGCCAGGAGAACACATTGATTATTGTTAACAGCACATCAGGTTAAGAATTCTCAAGGTGAGAGAACTCACTAGAATTGAAACCAGGTGGATATACATCCTAAAAAGTTATATTCCACATGGTTTAAATGTAGATTGGGACGTTAACTGCTTTATAAACAATTCCTAATCTGCTCTTTTATTTATTGAGTTAATTGTTTGGCATATTTTCATTATAGTTTGGTTTTAAGTATTGTATCTACAATGAATGTCATTGTTTACATTATCAGCTACGCCTTGTTTAGTAGTTCTAGTTCTAAACTCAATTTTATCAATTGTGTATGTATTTAAAAAAAAAAATTCACTTGCTTATTCCCTCTATGGGGACACCGGAATCGCTGCAACGTCATGTCCAGCGGTAGGATCTCTCTTATTGTCGGGCTCTGCTGTTACAAGCGAGGATTGTAGTTGCCTCTTTACATTTAGAGCAGTGGTTCTCAACTCCTGTCCTCAGGACCCACTAACAGGCCAGATTTGAAGTATTACCTTGGTGAGATGCAGACTAGAATACTGCAATCCCTGAGCAGCAAATTATATCACCTGTGATGCATTTCAGTTATCTTGCAAACCTGGCCTGTTGGTGGGCCCTGAGGACTGGAGTTGAGAACCACTGATTTAGAGTGAGGCTTGGTCACTAATTACCGCACTGCAAGCATATAATTCTTATTCATTCAATTTATATTCATTATTTGGACTGATTTGATCACAATTTTGGACTTTTATGTAATTTAGGGATTAATTTTCTATTTTTCTATTTTAAATTTTTATCATGGATACACATAAACCTCAGAATGAAGGATCATTTTAAAAAATGTAGCTGTTCCTATAATATATGCTTTTCTGCACATAAAAAGTGATCACTTTGTGTGACTGAGCCTACCTTAAAGTGGAGTTCCACCCAAAAAAAAACTACATCCTGGCACAAGCAGAACACTATCACCAAGTTAAATAGCCACATCCAAAAAATATTTATAGTGTAAATACCGTCGATTTTAGTTTTTAGCTGCCACTTCCGGGCTTTCCCTCCAGCGGGAGTAGGCATTCCTACTCCTTTCCCCGGCGCCGCAATGTCAGCTGGGAGCTTGCCGCAATGTCTCCTGGGAGCACAGTGTCATGTTTCCCAGGAGACAATGCGGAACGCATCGAGCTGGTTCCGCTGTTCTATCGAGCTGGTTCTGCTATCGGATAGGTTCCGGGATGGTCTGCGCTGGCGCAATTGAATCCGACGGAAATCCCTGAGTCTGAACAATTTCGTTAGCTGGAGATGCCGCTCGTCGCTCATTGGTTAGAGACGCCGCTCATTGGTTATACACGCCGCTCGCTCGTTCTATACAGCCGATGCTTTTCTCATAGGGGCGGTGTTCTATCGATATGGTTCCATGATGGACAGTGCTTTATGATGGGCGGATGGGGCGAATGCTTTTCTCATAGGGGCGGTGTTCTATCGATATGGCTACTCGCCGTAAACACTGCAGGCGCTTCCAGGAAATGATTGCTTGTGGGCTTCACAATGCCCACAAGCAAAATGGAAACTGTCAGGAACCGATTTTAAAAGTTCTTATTTGCCATGAAAATGGACAGGGGATATTTGAAGACACCAAACAAGTGAGTTTAACTTTGTATTGTGAAACCCAATTGAATGCACCAAAAAAACAAAAAAAAACAACCGCCGCAGAACCTCCGCTTTAAAGAAGAACTTAATTAAAAGCAGCAACTGTTGGGACAATGAACACCTTGGTCAGGACTATGTAATGTACAACATAATATATAGAGTGCAGGGATCAAGAGTATGTTATGTAAAGAGAAAAATCCACGCTAACCCCTTAGACAAATGTACATATATATATGTATATGAAAATATATGTGTTGTAAACAGAAAAAACGTGAAGGTGCTGCTACCAAAAAAATGTTAGGTGCGCAACCCAAAAGAAAAAATGTGTAATAACAAATGTGCAAAAATGACATATATTGAATGCAGATGTGCCACAATAAAATTGCCACAATAAAATTATAAGTCCATAACAGGTGTCAATCCATATAAATCCGTAGAAACTGAGCCCTTCAACATAAGGCACGATTGCTCTGTTCACCAAACATTTCCAGAGAAATAGCCAGGGAATAATAAAGACCAGATGGCCCCTTACCAGATCTGTTGTATCTCTAATTATGGAGATCGTATGAGCACACACAGGAGGGATCACTCAGGCAGGGACTGTATGTTCATACACTTATCCAATCTCCGAATCCTCTCCTCCACCGACAACTCCAAATGCCATCTGGTCTTTATTATATTGTGGCAATTTTATTGTGGCAATTTTATTGTGACACATCTGCATTCAATATATGTTATTTTTGCACATTTGTTTTTACACATTTTTTCTTTTGGGTTGCATACCTAACTTTTTACACATGATCAGGAGTAAGTAACATACAAAAAAACATAAAGAGTGCAGCACAAGGATTAGGACACCTATTCACATCAGATTCCCCTTACATCAAGAATGTCCATCAGAGTTTTCCCACAAACAGAGTCCTCAGAGTCCTCCTCCTTACATCAGGGTCTCCAGAATAACTCCCTTATGTCAGGGTCCCCAGAATCACCCCCTCCAACATCAGGGTCCCTGGGGTTCCTCCCACTTACTACAGGGTCCCCAGATCTGCCCCTTACATTAGGGTCCTCAGAGTCCCCCTCCTTTCATCAGGGTCCCCAGAGTCCCTCACCTACATCAGGATCCCCTGAAGTCCTGCACTTACATCAGGGTACCCAAAGTCCCACACTTACATCGGTATTCCCATAGTTCCCACTTCCCCCCTTTCATCGGAAGCAACAGAGTCCCCCCCCCCCCAAATCAGGATCCCTAGAGTCTCTCCCTTACATCAGGGTCTTCAGATGGGGTGGGTGGCACTGCCAAGGTTTGGGGTGGTTGGATGAGAACAACGTGCTATATCCCCAAAAAAAGGTTACCTTAACCACTTAACGACCGCTCACTGTATATATACGTCGGCAGAATGGCACCGACAGGCACAATCACGTAGAGTGTACGTGATTGCCTTTGTATAGTTGGGGGGTCCAATCGGACCCCCCTCCTATACAGTGAGCGGTGGCTAAGTGTCCGGGAGCGTTCCGGGATGAGGGGGCAGCCATTCGTTTCTGGCCACCCCCTCACGATCGCTCCCGGCGAATGGAAATGCCCCCTCTGTCTGTGTCAGACAGAAGGAGCAGGAGGAAGTGATGTCATCTCTGGTGCGGCGCTCACATATACCGAGCGCCGTACAAGAGAAGACATCAGGTCAGTGCACACAACACTACACTGACACCAGGACACATAGGGACATAAATCGCCCCCCCAGGCCCCCCAGATCACCCCCCAGATCACCCCCCCAGCCCCCAGTCACAGTGTCACTGATTGCAGTGACCATTTATTTAGCGATCACTGCAATCAGTGACATTTGTGACTGTAAAAGTGTCACCAAAGTTTAGTCTTAGGTCCAGTGTAGCCCCCTAACCCCCCCTAATAAAGGTTTAACCCCCTGACCACCCCCCAGATAACCCTTTCACCGCCTATCACCACTGTCGCTAAGCGATCATTTTTCTGATCGCTGTCTTAGCGTCAGTGATGCCGATCGGCAGCCAGTAATTTTTTTTAGGTTCGCCGCATGTTTTTATAGCGTCAGGTACCCCAATATATTATCTAATAAAGGTTTAACCCCCTTGATCGCCCCCCAGGTAACCCTTTCACCCCCTATCACCACTGTCACTAAGCGATCGTTTTTCTAAACGCTGTCTTAGTGTCTGTGATGCAGATCGGTAGCCGGTAATTTTTTTTAGGTTCGCCGCAGGTTTTTATAGCGTCAGGTACCCCAATATATTATCTAATAAAGGTTTAACCCCCTTGATCGCCCCCCAGGTAACCCTTTCACCCCCTATCACCACTGTCGCTAAGCAATTGTTTTTCTAAACGCTGTCTTAGTGTCGGTGATGCAGATCGGTAGCCAGTAATTATTTTAGGTTCGCCGCATGTTTTTATAGCGTCAGGTACCCCAATATATTATCTAATAAAGGTTTAACCCCCTTGATCGCCCCCCAGGTAACCCTTTCACCCCCATCACCACTGTCGCTAAGCGATCATTTTTCTAAACGCTGTCTTAGTTTCGGTGATGCAGATCGGTAGCTGGTAATTTTTTTTAGGTTCGCCGCAGGTTTTTATAGCGTCAGGTACCCCAATATATTATCTAATAAAGGTTTAACCCCCTTGATCGCCCCCCAGGTAACCCTTTCACCCCCTATCACCACTGTCGCTAAGCAATTGTTTTTCTAAACGCTGTCTTAGTGTCGGTGATGCAGATCGGTAGCCAGTAATTTTTTTTAGGTTCGCCGCAGGTTTTTATAGCGTCAGGTACCCCAATATATTATCTAATAAAGGTTTAACCCCCTTGATCGCCCCCCAGGTAACCCTTTCACCCCCATCACCACTGTCGCTAAGCGATCAATTTTCTAAACGCTGTCTTAGTGTCGGTGATGCAGATCGGTAGCTGGTAATTTTTTTTAGGTTCGCCGCAGGTTTTTATAGCGTCAGGTACCCCCATATATTATCTAATAAAGGTTTTAACCCCCTGATTGCCCCTAGTTAACCCTTTCACCAGTGATCACCATATAAGTGTTACGGGTGACGCTGGTTAGTTAGTTTGCTTTTTATAGTGTCAGGGCACCCGCCGTGTATATAACCCAATAAAGGTTTAACCCCCTGATCGCCCGGCGGGTGATATCAATTAGGTTTTAGCGTCAGAGAGGGTCTGAGTCACACCCCAGGCAGCGTCAGGTTAGTTCCAGTAACGCTAACACCCACGCGTGAAGCATACAGCCCCCTTAGTGGTATAGTATCTGAACAGATCAATATCTGATCTGATCAGATCTATACTAGCGTCCCCAGCAGTTTAGGGTTCCCAAAAACGCAGTGTTAGCGGGATCAGCCCAGATACCTGCTGGCACCTGCGTTTTGCCCCTCCGTCCAGCCCAGGCCACCCAAGTGCAGTATCGATCGATCACTGTCACTTACAAAACAAAAACACACATAACTGCAGCGTTCGCAGAGACAGGCCTGATCCCTGCGACTCCAGTGCTGTAGGAGGTGATTTCACCACCACAGTTTAAAAAAAAAGCAAATATGCCGAAGCATTGGGGCAGCAGGGGCGGAGGAGCGATTTTGCTCCTAATGCCGCGTACATACGGTCGAAATTCCGACGGAGGCTTGCCCGTGGAAAAGTCCGACCGTGTTTGTGCGGCATAACTTTTTTGCGGGAGGATGCCCCCATGCTTCGGCATATATAAATGGTGCGTGTATGCCCATCATTGGAAGTGGGTGGATGAAGGGCGGTATTCTAATGGTGGGCATACCCACCGATCAATCTCTTTTTCCGTTCAGCCAACTGGCTGCATGAAAAAAAAAGATTACAATACATGTCCAACAAGGACCAGCAACGTACTGGTATGTTGCTGGACTTTGAATGTTTATACCAGAATGATGCCTGCGGGTTTAGGTATCATCTTGGTATCATTCTTTTCAGCCTGCGGCCGGCTTTCATGTAAAAGCAATCCTAGCAGCTAATTAGCCTCTGGACTGCTTTTACAAGCAGTGGGAGGGAATGCCCCCCCCGGATATAAAAAGCGCCATTGGGAAATTGGGAAAGCAATTTATCACACCGATCTTGGTGTGGTCAGATGCTTTGAGGGCAGAGGAAAAATCTAGGGTCTAGAAGACCCCAGTTTTTTCAAAAAAAGAGTACCTGTCACTACCTATTGCTATCATAGGGGATATTTACATTCCCTGAGATAACAATAAAAATGATTAAAAAAAAAATACTTGGAAGGAACAATTTAAAAATAAAATAAAAAAGCAAAATTAATAATAAAAAAAAAAGAAAAAAAAAAAGCACCCCTGTCCTGCCCTGCTCTTGCCCAATGGCGAACGCAAGCGTCGGTCTGGCGTCATATGTAAACAGCAATTGCACCATGCATGTGAGGTATCACGCGAAGGTCAGATCGAGGGCAATCATTTTAGCAGTAGACCTCCTCTGTAAATCTATTGGGGTAACCTGTAAAGGCTTTTAAAGGCTTTTAAAAATGTATGTAGTTTGTCGCCAATGCGCGTTTGTGCGAAATTTTAAAGCATGTCGTGTTTGGTATCTATGTACTCGGCCTAAGATCATCTTTTTTATTTCATCAAACATTTGGGCAATATAGTGTGTTTTAGTGCATTAAAATTAAAAAAAGTGTATTTTTTAACCCAAAAAATGCGTTTGAAAAATCGCTGCGCAAATACTGTGTAGAAAAAAAAAATGCAACACCCACCATCTTAATCTGTAGGGCCTTTGCTTTAAAAATATATATAATGTTTGGGGGTTCAACATAATTTTCTGGCAAAAAAAAAAATGTTTTCATGTGAACAAAAAGTGTCAAAAAGGGCTTTGTCTTCAAGTGGTTAGAAGAGTGGATGTAAGCTTCCTAATGTTGTGTATAAAATGCCAGAACAGTTCAATCCCCTCCCCCCAAATTACCCCATTTTGGAAAGTAGACACCCCAAGCTATATACTGAGAGGCATGTCGAGTCCATGGAATATTTTATATGTTGACACAAGTTGCGGAAAAACGACCATTTTTTTTTTCTTTGCACAAAGTTGTCACTAAATGATATATTGCTCAAACATGCCATGGGCATATGTGGAATTACACCCCAAAATACATTCTGTTGCTTCTCCTGAGTACGGAGACTTTTTGGGAGCCTAGCCACGTACGGGACCCCAAAAACCAAGCACCGCCTTCAGGCTTTCTAAGGGTGTAAACTTTTGATTTCACTTCTCACTGCCTATCACAGTTTCGGAGGCCATGGAATGCCCAGATGGCACAAAACCCCCCCAAATGACCCTATTTTGGAAAGTAGACACCCCAAGCTATTTGCTGAGAGGTATTGTGAGTATTTTGCAGATCTCGCTTTTTGTCACAAAGTTTTGAAAATTTTAAAAAAATAAAAATATATATATATATTTTCTTTCTTCATTTTCAAAAACAAATGAGAGCTGTAAAATACTCACCATTCCTCTCAGCAAATAGCTTGGGGTGTCTATATTCCAAAATGGGGTCATTTGGGGGGGTTTTGTGCGATTTTGGCATTTTATGGCCTTCGAAACTGTGATAGGTAGTGAGGAGTGAGATCAAAAATTTGTGCCTAGAAATCCTGAAGGCGGTGCTTGGTTTTCGGGGTCCCGTACGCGGCTAGGCTCCTAAAAAGTCCCACACATGTGGTATCCCCGTACTCAGGAGAAGCAGAAAAATGTATTTTGGGGTGTAATTCCACATATAACCATGGCATGTGTGAGCAATATATCATTTAGTGACAACTTTTTGTAATTTTTTTTTTTTTTTTGTCATTATTCAATCACTTGGGACAAAAAAAAAATTCAATGGGCTCAACATGCCTCTCAGCAATTTCCTTGGGGTGTCTACTTTCCAAAATGGGGTCATTTGGGGGGGTTTTGTACTGCCCTGTCATTTTAGCACCTCAAGAAATGAGATAGGCAGTCATAAATTTAAAGCTGTGTAAATTTCAGAAAATTTACCCTAGTTTGTAAACTCTATAACTTTTGCGCAAACCAATAAATATACGCTTATTGACATTTTTTTTACTAAAAACATGTGGCTGAATACATTTTGGCCTAAATGTATGACTACAATTGAGTTTATTCGATTTTTCTTATAACAAAAAGTAGAAAATATCATTTTTTTTCAAAATTTTCGGTCTTTTTCCGTTTATATCGCAAAAAATAAAAATCGCAGAGGCAATCAAATACCATTAAAAGAAAGCTCTATTTGTGGGAAGAAAAGGACGCAAATTTCGTTTGGGTACGACATTGCATGTCCGCACAATTTACAGTTAAAACAGCGCAGTGCAAAATTCTGAATTCACCTCTGGTCCTTTAGCTACCAAATGGTCCGGGGCTTAAGTGGTTAATATATAGGGTGAGTAGGAAATAGCAAAACACAGAAAAAACGAAATTGATTATCCTGTGATAAAGTGACTGTGTGCGTAAACAATTAATAACAGTGAGGGGGCCCCCTGTGACAGGAGCTACCCCAATGTAGGTAAGTGCTTATGCCCAATATTGAGATGTGCAAATGTGCAAGTGTTAAGGGGAGGCAGCAGCCTATCCATTTCCTAAAGCGCGGATTCCACAGAATATTCATCGGGGTCTTCAGAGTCACCCCCACCTTATATTGGGGTCCCCAGAGTCATCCCCACCTTACATCAGGTTCCACACAGTCACCCCTCCTTACATAAGGGCCCCAAGAGTCACCCCCCATCAGGTTCCCTACATTCATCCCTCCTTACATAAGGGTCCCCACAGTAACCCCCCTTAAATCACAGTCCCCACAGTCACCCCTCCTTACATAAGGGTCCCCAGAGTCACCCCCCACAAAAGGGTCCCACAGTTACCCCCTTACATAAGGGTCCCCAGAGCACCCCCCTTCTTCCATAGGGTCCTCAGAGCAACCCCTTGCATCAGGGTCCCTAAAGTCCCTTTGCTTACATCAGGGTTCATAGAGCTGACACCCCCCAACATTAAATCAGTCTGCAGATTTTCCTTACCCCCTTGCAACACAGTCCACTGCTTTCCATTCTCAGTGCAGCCAGAAGCTACACAAGAATTCCGGGAGGCGGGGCATTGGCTAAAGGTCTGAAGGAGGAAGTTCTGAATGCTGGGGGTGGAGCAAGCACTTGGTTGGTTGCTAGGATGACAGGCAGTCCTAACAACCAATTACAATATCTGACAGCTCTAGCAGGAGGTGCTGTGGGTGGTGGAGCTGCGGGTGGCCATCTGTAAGATGGAAGTGCTATAGCACACACGCATCCCCCTGGCGCTGCCCCATGTGCTGTTGACAAGCGGTACAGTGGCACAGGACACCCATGAGGGGTTTGGACTCTGGCTTGGTGGGGCGTAACTGAACTCTAGGGGGGTGCACCCCCCTATATCCAGCCATGGTGCTAAAACTTTTGGATTATTAGACATTTATATTTGTTCTGTGCTCATAAATGAGCATCTTGGTGTTGTTATAAAGGAAATGTATGCATACATCCTAACGTTTTTTGGAAAGGTGTTAGAGGGTTTTTATTTTTCATCAAGGATTCACTTGATCTATTTAATTTATTTTATTTTACTTCTTCTCTCTCTTCTTTCTTCTATTATAAAAAATAGTCCCCTGTTGTTCATGTGTGTTTATCCCCTATATGTCTGTAGCACCCTCTACCTTAGGTAGGGTCTAAGTATAACGTTTTTTTGTGTAAGCTGCCAGCGCAGGTAAATTTAAGAAGGCCTATGCTAGACCTCTTGTTTTGTATCTGGGGGCAGGGGAGTCATTTAGTGTAGCAGTAGGTGACTGACGTGTACTTCAGCTCTTGGGCGCCTCCTCTGTTTCCAGGGAGAATGTTCTGGAAAAGGGACAGGGCAGAGAGCTGGAGTGACATGGGGTGCATGTGAGGAGCTCTGACCAATCCCCAACTAGGATTAGCAGGGGGCAGGCCTCCTACATATACCCATGGTCAGCCTGCTGGGGGAGGAGTTGTCAGCTTGATGATGGAGTGTTAGACTGTCATGCCTAAGGGAACCTCCTTTCTGGGGGGGTGTACCTCAGGCGGGGAGCTCGGGAGATGGGAGGGAGCCTCTCCTTACACGGTCGTGGAGAGGTGTCCTGGAACAGGAGCTGGAGGAAGTAGTTGGTCTGCACGTCCGGAGTAACTCATTCAGGAAGGATCCAGGGCAGATGTCGGTGAGTGGAAAACACAGTGGAGAGATCTGGAAGAGACATGCCAGGGGAGCTGGATGTAGAGCCAGAGGGAGAGACTGTGGGAGTTATTTGTCAAATCGATGCTGCCATGAGGGCGGGCAGGATTTGCAAGTCGGACTTGCTGGGATCAGTAGTCCATCACCTTTTATTCTTCTGAAGTAAATTGGTTGCTGCCATAAAGGGGTACTGCAGGCCCCGGCCTACAAAAGATTATCAAGTAATTACACTGGGACTTATTTAGAGTGAGGCCTAGTCATGTTCTGATGGTGTGACAGGGTTACTAAGACGTGGACTGTAAAGTAGTGTGCTGGAGGATGAAGTGAATAAGTGTTTCTGAGGTAAAAGACTGTCAAGTTTAGGGTCAGCCATCTTGTTCTACTAAGAAGTGTGACACAGTTACTTTATTCTACAAAGTTCTAATTTATCCTATGGGCATTCTATGTCCCTTTTCCCCAACCAAGTTCAATCCCCTAATAAAAACAACAAAAACAAGCAAAAGACTGTTCATTGACTGAAAAGTTTGGAGGTCTGGGAGCACGGTGAAATGTGTGGATGTTGTAACACGTAGCAACCCATCGCTACATGTCAATTCCACATTTATGCCTCGATCTGTCCCATCACAAATAAATAGCTATAGTCAGGACTTCTATTTTACAACATTTGTGAATGTTGCTGTTTTATGTAATGGTAATTCATGCCTTATTGTATATGTAGACTAATGTATACACCCGCTGGTTCTTTGGAGAGTTTCTCACAATAAAAACTGAATTTTTTTATTTTATTTTTTAAATGGAATAATTTATATTTTCACTTATCTAACTGTATTAAATTTGGCCCTCCATTTCAACTTTAATCATTTATATTGGAGCTAATGATATACAGTAGATAAAATTGCAAAACTACTATTTTTTTTTAGTTAACTAAAATCTTCACTGCTTTAAAATATTTTTACCTAATACCACCATTGTTTTCTCAAAAACTGTTCCCAGATTCTATTTGTTATTCTCTCCTTTTTTTAATGCTTTTAAAATAATAAAAAAGTGTTTAAAACAATTTATTTTTAGGTTGAATGATGATTAATTCAGTTCAACAAAGTTCTGTCTTTTTTTTTTTGTGATTGATGATATTTTGCCAATATTGTTTTTTTTCTTTTTTCTTTCATTTTGTTTACTGTTAACTAATGTTATGTTGGGCTTTTGGTTGCCATACAAATTCCATGGATTTGCAGCGGCCCATAATTTCCCCCTCTTTTCTCTTCATCTTTTGTGGTAGCTGCCTCTTCAAGTCCTCTTAGGACTTACCTGTCCTGGGTCAGTAGTGGGGAAAAGTACTCTGAGCACCTTTTCTAGATCCTTCTTTGGCTCATGGCATTCTGTATGGGGCCAAGATCAACAGACCTGCGTACAGAACTCTCTTTGCTCTCACTTTTTGTTCCAAGCACTCTCTATGTGCTTTGAAACTGCTTAATGGGAGGACCTGTTGACTGAGCAATTGACTGAGTTAATTTATTCAGTTGAATCATGGTTAATTCAATTCAATAAGGTTTTAAATATTTAAAATAAACCCACAAAAGTGCTGAAGCTATTATTTTGCCAAGATTGTTGTTTGTCATTGTATTTACTATTATCTAATGTTACAGTGCCTTAAAAAAGTTTTCATACCCCTTGACATTTTCCAGATTTTGTCATGTTACAACCAAAAACATACCGTATATACTCGAGTATAAGCCGACCCAAATATAAGCCGAGGCACCTAATTTTACCACAAAAAACTGGGAAAATGTATTGACTCGAGTATAAGCCTACGGTGTCCATCTGCATGCCTCACTGTGTCTCACTGTGTCCATGCCTCACTGTGCCCATGTTAACATTAGAGTCTATGGAAGGGGTGCCCGGCTTTGAAAAATCGGTGCTCCATGGCCGTAGGTCCCCCAGACAACAAACTTTGCACACTTGTAGAGGAAAAATAGGGCTACATGTGTGCAAAGTTTCAGGTCCAGAGAACCTACGACCGGCCGGTACCGGGTCCCCAAATTCACCGGAGAAATTACCGTTTAACATGGGAGTCTATGGAAGGGGTGCCCAGGTTTTGAAAAATCGGTTCTCCCTGGACATAGGTCCCCTAGACAACAAACTTTCCACACTTGTAGAGGAAGAGTGGGACTACATGTGTGCCAAGTTTGGGGACCAGGGAACCCATGGCCAGCCGGTACCGGGTCCCCAAAGTTTAGGAGATCAGGCGCAAAAAGATGACTCGAGTATAAGCCGAGGGGGGCATTTTCAGCAGAAAAAAATGTGCTGAAAAACTCGGCTTATACTCGAGTATATACGGTAAATGTATTTTATTGGGATTGTATGTGATAGACCAACACAAAGTGGCACGTGATTGTGAAGTAGAAGGAAAATGATAAACATTTTTCAACATATTTTACAAATAAATACGTGAAAAGTGTGGTGTGCATTTGTCTTCAGCCCGCCCAGTCAATACTTTGTAGAACAACCTTTCGCTGCAATTACAGCTGCAAGTCTTTTTGGGGATGCAATTTTCAAGTGTTGCCACAGATTCTCAATTAAATTTAGGTCTGGACTTTGAACGGACCATTCTAACACATGAATATGCTTTGATCTAAACCATTCCATTGTAGCTCTGCTGTATGTTTAGGGTAGTTGTCCTGCTGTAAGGTGAACCTCCACCTCAGTCTCAAGTCTTTTGCAGACTCTAACAAGTTTTCTTCTAAGATTGCCCTGTATTTGGCTCCATCCATCTTCCCATCAACTCTGACCAGCTGGGGAAATGAGTAACTTTAAAGTGAATCACAGTAAATCAGAAATACTCAATATATCGCTGTCAAAAGAGGTTCTTTAACAAACCTCAACCTCATTTTCTTTTAAGACCGGTTCCACCTTTATCCTCTATCGAGGAATCCACATACCCACAGATGTAACACAGTTGTTTTCTAGGAACTTCACTCCCCTACTCATCAAAACCAAGATAAGATCTATCCAGCTATATGACCAGACGTCTGCCCTGGCTAGGCAGGGTGAATGCTTTGAAAATGGATGTTCTTCCTCTGTTTTTTATAGTTGTTTCAAACAATTTCTATTCACATACCTTCCCCATTCTTTAAGAAGCACTGCTTCTCCAATTTTTCCTGGAAAGAGGCCTGACCTAGTATATGCTACAAAACACTTTCCCTCCCGAAGACTCGGGTGAAGCTGGAGTTCCAGATGCCTCTATTAATCATAAAGCAGCACTACTCAAGCACATAATGAACTGGTTCCCCCATTCATCATCTAAACTATGGGTTCAATTAGAAGGCCTTATGACTCTGATCAATCTCCGCACTTTACCGTGGACACCTGCTGTTCACCTGAAGGGCTCATTACTCCCTATCGACCTCACCCGGCAAACAATAAAAATATGGCACCAACTGATTTCTTTAGACCTATATCTAAACCAATGGGACCTATGACCCCTTTGTTTTGGACCCCGGCCTTTCCACTGGGTATGCATGGGATGGGATTCGGACCCTGGCAAAAAGAGGATCACTGGAGACTTGACCAAATCCTTCGCACAGACCCCTCCTTGTCTGCAATCACCCCTTCCTGAGTACTCTTTGACCGCACCCAATCCACTGGCTCCAGAGGCAGCAAACGATATCCTATATACATTGCTTTCCATCATTACCTGATATTCTCTTCGATTTATCTGACTTTGAGAACATGTTACTACAGACAGGTCCCCCAACACACGTGGTCTCCCAACTTTACTCTCTAATACGCACCGCCTCAAATCCTTCCTCCATACAGGCAGGCCTAGGAAGTAGAGCTAGGCCACTCCATTTCACCCATGGATTGTCAAAAATGCTTTATTTTGACCAAAAAACTATCTTTAGCTACCAGGAATCAAGAAAAAGGGATTAAATTGATGACCTGATTGTATAAATGTCCTTCGACTATAAATCATATCAAACCGATGCTCCCAGACACCTGTTGGAGATGTTTGCAATCCTGGGGTACCTTGCTCCACATCTGGTGGGCTTGTCCTCCTATAAGGAGCTGCTGGCAAGCAATCTTCGACTTCTACTGCGGACTGATGGCGACATCAATTACACCCTCACCTGAGGTAGCCCTTCTATCTATGCTCCCAGGGTCACTCAAATCAGTAAAGAAATATGTATTGCGCCATTTCCCAACTGTGGTTAGGACGTTGATACCCAGACACTGGAAGTTGATGACTGTGCCTTTTTTGGGGGATTGGGCAATTGAGGTGGACCGATTTAGAGACCTGGAATGAATGTTGGCACAGGAAGTGGATAAAGATTAGCAATTTTCTAAGACCTGGACCTTGTGGTCTATGTTCCGCTATTCTGAGGGGTTCATCTCATCCGCCGAAGGAGATGCTGTTCCGACTGCCGATTATCCTAGATGGAGTACCTCTAGACATTTGTATGTGCTCTTCGAGCAACCGCCCCACAACAATTTGTCTCGACACAAAGGAACTATGTGATCCATGCAGCATATCCTTTATCGAGCACCTTTGATCAAATACATATGACACACCTTGGTATGTTATTATTCAAGTGTACACCACCCATAAAGCAGATGGTGGTGTATGCTCAGTAGGGATGAGCCGAACACCCCCCTGTTCGGTTCGCACCAGAACCTGCGAACAGACAGAAAGTTTGCGCAAACTTTAGAACCCAATTAAATACAATGGACTTGAACGTTCAAAATCAAAAGTGCTAATTATAAAGGCTAATATGCAAGTTATTGTCCTAAAAAGTGTTTGGGGACCCGGGTCCTGCCCCAGGGGACATGTATCAATGCAAAGAAAAGTTTTAAAAACTGACGTTTTTTCGGGAGCAGTGATTTTAATAATGCTTAAAGTGAAACAATAAAACTGAAATATTCCTTTAAATTTCGTACCTAGGGTGTGTATAGTATGCCTGTAAAGTCGCACTTGTTTCCCGTGCTTAGAACTGTCCCTGCACAAAGTGTCATTTCTGAAGGAAAAAAAGTCATTTAAAACTCACTCGCGGCTAGAATGAATTGTCGGCTCCTGGCAATACATAGAAAAGTCATTGGTAAAAAAAAAAAATGCGTGGGGGTCCCCCCAAATTCAATTACCAGGCCCTTCAGGTCTGGTTTGGATATTAAGGGGAACCCTGCCGCAAATTTTTTAAAAAAATGCGTGGGGTTCCCCCAAATATCCATACCAGGCCCTTCAGGTCTGGTATGGATTTTAAGGGGAACTCCACCCCAAATTTAAAAAAAAAATGGCCTGAAGTTCCCCCAAAAATCCATACCAGACCCTTTATCCGAGCACGCAACCTGGCAGGCTGCAGGAAAAGAGGGGGGGTGAGAGAGCGCCCCCCCTCCTGAACCGTACCAGGCCACATGCCCTCAACATGGGGAGGATGTCCCCATGTTGATGGGGACAAGGGCCTCATCCCCACAACCCTTGCCCGGTGGTTGTGGGGGTCTGCGTGCGGGGGGCTTATCGGAATCTGGAAGACCCCTTTAAAAAAGGGGACCCCCAGATCCCGCCCCCCTATGTGAATTGGTAATGGGGTACATTTTACCCCTACCATTTCACAAAGAAAGTGTAACAAATTGTAAAAAAAATACAGACACCGTTGGGAAAGTCCTTTATTAAAAAAAATAAAAATTTAAAAAAACATTCCAGCAATGAAATCCAGTGTCCCGCCGTGATCCGATGTCCAGCGCTGTCCACACTAAAACGTCATTGGCTGAGCCTGAGCGGACCTGATGGGGAACTTCCTCCGCAGTGTAATAAATGAATAGACCCGCCCCTTCTAAAGTTCCCCATCAGGTCCGCTCAGCCAATGACGTAGGTGTAAGGCTAAGCGAACCAGATGCAGAACGTGAGAAGGGGCAGGTCTATTAATTTATTACACTGCGGAGGAAGTTCCCCATCAGGTCCGCCCCCTCGTATGTCAGACCCCGCCTACGTCATTGGCTGAGTGGACCTGATGGGGAACTTCCTCCGCAGTGTAATAAATGAATAGACACGCCCCTTCTCACGTTCCGCATCTGGTCCGCTTAACCTTACACCTACGTCATTGGCTGAGCGGACCTGATGGGGAACTTTAGAAGGGGCGGGTCTATTCATTTAATACACTGCGGAGGAAGTTCCCCATCAGGTCCGCTCAGGCTCAGCCAATGACGTTTCGTGTGGACAGCTGTCACGTACCTGACGGTGATGAGCCCGGATTTGCAGAGGAAGGCCTCCCTTACGGCTCCCACCAGCGGCCCCTGGTAGTGTAACAGAAGGCACGGAGGTAGGAGGGGTACGAGTGCCTGGCAGGATCAACCAAGGTAGAGGTAATTCCGAAGACTGGGCTGGATCCAGGCACACAGGAAGTACAGCAGACAGAACTGGAACCAGGAACACAGGAACACAGCAAGCGGAACTGGAACAGCTACAGCAGACCGGACCGGAACATTGAACACAGGAAACCAGCAGGCAGAACTGGAACCACGAACACGGGAACACAGCAGGCAGAACTGGAACCAGGAACACAGGAACACAGCAGACAGGACTGGAACCAGGGGTGGTAAGATTGGTCAGACAAGCCGAGTCGGTTAACTGGCTGGCAGCAAAGGTAATGGAGGATCAGGCATAGGAGAAGTCACAACAAGCCAGAGGTCAGATGCAGGCGGCAAACTGGAGAGGTCACAGGCAAACCGGGTCAGATGCAGGTAAGTCTTAGGATCAGGTTCTCAGGTACTAAACGCTGTAGAGCAGACAGCAGGGACTGACAGGTTTAAATAGGCCTTCTGACGCCACCTGCGGAATGCGCGCGTGCACCTGCAGAACGCGCGCGCACACCTGCAGAATGCACCCGCGATCGGGAACCAGGAGGTGCGGGGCGCCTGTTTCTGGCAGGATCTCCGTGACAACAGCGCTGGACATCGGATCACGGCGGGACACTGGATTTCATCGCTGAAATGTGTTTTTTTATTTTAATTTTTTTTCTTTTTAATAAAGGACTTTCCCAACGGTGTCTGTGTTTTTTTTTTTACAATTTGTTACACTTTCTTTGTGAAATGGTAGGGGTACAATGTACCCCATTACCAATTCACATAGGGGGGGCTGGGATCTGGGGGTCCCCTTTGTAAAGGGGTCTTCCAGATTCCGATAAGCCCCCCGCCCGCAGACCCCCACAACCACTGGGCAAGGGTTGTGGGGATGAGGCCCTTGTCCCCATCAACATGGGGACATCCTCCCCTTGTTGAGGGCATGTGGCCTGGTGCGGTTCAGGAAGGGGGGGCGCTCTCTCGTCCCCCCTCTTTTCCTGCAGCCTGCCAGGTTATGTGCTCGGATAAAGGGTCTGGTATGGATTTTTGGGGGAGCTCCACGCCATTTTTTTAAAAAATTTGAGGAGGAGTTCCCCTTAAAATCCATACCAGACCTGAAGGGCCTGGTATGGATATTTGGGGAGAACCCTACGCATTTTTTTTTTAAATTTGCGGCAGGGTTCCCCTTAATATCCATACCAGACCTGAAGGGCCTGGTAATTGAATTTGGGGGGACCCCCACGCATTTTTTTTATTTTTTATCAATGACTTTTCTATGTATTGCCGGGAGCCGACAATTCATTATAGCCACGAGTGAGTTTTAAATTACTTTTTTCCCTTCAGAAATTACACTTTGTGCAGGGACAGTTCTAAGCACAGGAAACGAGCGCCACTTTACATGCATACTATACACCCCCTAGGTACGAAATTTAAAGCAATATTTCACTTTTATTGTTTCACTTTAAGCATTATTAAAATCACTGCTCCCCAAAAAACGTCAGTTTTTAAAACTTTTTTTTGCATTGATACATGTCCCCTGGGGCAGGACCCGGGTCCCCAAACACTTTTTATGACAATCACTTGCATATAAGCCTTTAAAATTAGCACTTTAGATTTCTCCCATAGACTTTTTAAATTTGCCGCCAACACCCAAAATTGTTCGCTGTTCGGCGAACGGGCGAACAGGCGAACAGGCAATTTTCGAGTCGAACATGAGTTCGATTCGAACTCAAAGCTCATCCCTAATGCTCAGTTCAAATGAGCTATATGTTATGTTATGGACATACCTTGACGTTTACGTTCAGAATTAAAGTTACGAATATGGCACATTTTTTTATATAATAGATGCGATATGTATACTATAATCAAATTTTTCTTGTATGCTATGTAACCTCTTATATATGTTTTGACATCTTACCTAATAAAATAAGATTGAGCTAACACTGACCAGCTTCCCTGTACTTGCTGAAAAAACGCATCCCCACAACATGATGCTGCCACCACCATGTTTCACGGTGGGGATGGTGTGTTAACGGTGATGTGCAGTGTTAGTTTTCCGTCACACTAATGCCCCGTACACACGATTGGACCTTTGTCCGACCAAACTCACAACTGAATTCCGACGGAATTCCATGGGAGAAAAATAGAACATGTTCTATATTTAAACTTTTTCCATCGGAAATTCCTATCGTGTGTTCAAGGCAATAGGGTTTTGCTTTTAGGCCAAAAAGTTCAATTTTGGTCTCATCTGACCAGAGCACGTTCTTCCACATGTTTGCTGTGTCCCCCACATGGCTTCTCGCAAACTGCAGACAGGACTTCTTATGGCTTTATTTCAATAATGGCTTTCTTCTTGCCATTCTTCCATAAAGGCCAGATTTGTGGCGTGCACGACTAATAGTTGTCCTGTAGACAGATTCTCCCACCTGAGCTGTTGATTTCTGCAGCTCCTCCAGAGTTATCATGGGCCTCTTGGCTGCTTCTCTGATTAATGCTCTCCTTGCCCGGCCTGTCAGGTTAGGTGGACAGCCATGTCTTGATAGGTTTGCAGTTGTGCCATACTTTTTCCATTTTCGGATGATGGTTTTGACAGTGCTCCGTGAGATGTTCAAAGCTTGGGATATTTTTTATAAACTAACCCTGCTTTAAACTGCCACAACTTTATCACTGACCTGTCTGGTGTGTTCCTTGGCCTTCATGATCCTGTTTGTTCACTCAAACCTTTGAGGGCTTCACAGAACAGCTGTATTTATACTGAGAAAAATTTACATACAAGTGGACTCTATTTATTAATTAGGGGACTTCTGAAGGCAATTGGTTTCACTAGATTTCAGTTAGGGGTATTATAGTAAAGGGGGCACCCCACACTTTTCACATATTTATTTGTAAAAAAAAAAATGAAAACCGTTTATCATCTTCCTTGGTCTATCACATAAAATCCCAATAAAATACATTTAAATTTTTGGTTATAACATGACAAAATGTGGAAACTTTCAAGGGGAATTAATATTTTTTCAAATGCACTGTATGTTAGGCTTCTGGTGCTGCTTGCAAACCCATGTCAATATTTATCAATTATATTTTAGCTTTTCTTAATATGCCTACCAAACATTACAATCGAGATTCTTGCTGAAAAAAAGCCAAATGCCAAGGGTTCTCCTGGAGCTACCTTCACCACTTTCTGTATATGTCAAAAGTATACATTCATCCCTAAGGACAGCAAAGAAGTATATAGGATTTTTTTAGGTGTATTATCTCTCAGTAAATTTTCAGAAGATTCTTGCTGAACAACTTTTGTATGGCTAGCACACATAAAATGTTAGAACATTAGGAAAAGTGCTAGCACTGGATAGTGAAAGATGTTTTACCCAGAGCTGCGATAATAACCTCTATTACCAGATAAGATCAGAAAGACACCAAGCACTTACCTTTTAAGGACAATGCTAGGATGCCATTTTCCATAGAATATTGCTTAGGATGAGTATAAATGTTGCCCT